>CM022944.1:121503406-122812156 GCA_012931725.1 Litsea cubeba | reverse complement strand
CAATGATTGTAGTTTTCAGTGCTGTTTGTCAACCAAGGAAAATTGCCTCTCAAATAACATTCTTATGATAATTCAATTTAAGGAGTTTTGCTGTCATAGGTGATGCTTGTAGTTCTGCTGTTAGGCAATTGAACGTTTAGATTTGGCATACAATTTAAGTAATGAGGTGCTGTATGAACAGTATCCTTGAGTTCGAGTTTGTACGTGAGGCCCATGGTTTGCTGATTATGGGCACTGATTAGTGGGCCATCCTTGTGTAGACCAAGTTCCAAAAACTACCAGAATTTAGTGATTCAATGTATCACATTTTTCATGTAAAGCATGTGCTGTTGCTTCATTTCTTTATTAAGCATCATATGCTTTCCTTCCATCAACAGAAATGGTGGGAATATCCCTACTGGTATATTTAGAACTTGGTCTAACAACTATGGGACTCATCACATCAATGTGCCGGGTCAATAAGCAGTGTACTTCACTCACAATCATATCTTGAGGAAACTATGACTATTTAAATTCCTCCTTAATTAATTAAATTTTCAAGATAATGATCATATCTTTGTAAAAACTGTTCTGTTTCTACTTTTTTTTTAAAATCTTTCTGTTGCTGAATTTTTTAAAAATATTTCTATGATTACCAACTAATAAATCTGCCCTTGTACTTGTGTTTTCTTCTGTATTGCCTGATTGATTCTATGGATTTGAAGAGAAACCGGCTGCAAGCAGTAAGTGACATTGATTTTATTCTGTTTGGTCTTCTTTGCATTTCGGTTCTTTACTATTAATATTTTCACATGAGTAGTATGCTGTGTATGCTCCACTCTTGGGGCTTGCAAAGATTACCAACTTGTGTATTCCAAGTTCCAACCAATGGGTCCGACCATATTCGGCCAGTAATATAATTTTATTTTTTGACCATTCAAAAAAATATTTTTGATTATAAAAATAAAAATAGAAAGAATTCCATCAACCAATTTATATCCTCATAGAAAAATCTAAACAAATTCCATATAATCTAATGCATTTTTAGGTTTGCATAATTTGCAGGTAATTCTGAGAGTAAAGTTACAAAAAGCATTGAAGAACAAATGGAAAACAATATTTAAACAAAGAATTGTAAATTGCATAAATACAAAATCATATTTTATTGATAAAAGCATTTGTTAATTGCAAATTTAAAAAATATATACTACATTCTTCTCGATGCTTGCACAAAATTGACAAAATTGGAGAACAAATGCAAAAGAAAAGCATCATAAGAATTGCAATTTGTAAGCGCCTTAAAATGACATAAAGCACAAAATTTAATTTAATGATTGTTCTCTTCTAGGGGAAAAAAATAAAGAAAAAAGAAATGCATCTTCTTAAGTGCATTAATTTGAAAAGGGAACAATTAAACAAAACTAGAAAAAATGAAAATAAAAAAGTGCGGGATGTTCTGGTTTTCTATTGCTTGCAAAAGGTGGAGAGAGAGAGAGAGAGAGAGAGAGAGAGAGAGAGAGAGAGAGAGAGAGAGAGAGAGAGAGAGAGAGAGAGAGAGAGAGAGAGAGGTGCAGTGGGATGGTTTTAGAGAGGTAAGTTGGTGCAGGACAAACCAGGCTAAGGTCAAACCCATGACCTATGGGTCAGTTGAGCCCATTGGGTCAGCCCATAGCCTGAATGGGATCAGTTGACTGTTGTGGAATTTTGACTTTATTAGGACTCATAATTTGGTTAAGGTAATTTGTTAGTTTCCTTCAATATTTAGTAGTTCTTTGATAATTAGCAAGTAGAGTCCTAGTGGGAAAGGGGAAGTCCAACCCTTTCCTATAAATATGTAAACCCTCTTTTGGGGAGAGAGACTGTTGATCATTCTCAATAAAATTGCATGTAGTTTTTCTTTAGATTGTGGTTTTTCCTTTGGCTTTGGTCATTTTGTGTGTTCGAGTTTATTGAAAAATTCAATCAAATCCCTCTTTGGATTTGGCCTACTTCGATCGTGGAACTAGGGCTGCATCGTAAGTAAAGGTAGGGTTTCATCGAGTCAGGTTCCTTATAGGTCGGATTCTTTTTTTAACTTGCTTTAATCTTACTGGAGTTTGACTTGGCTACTCGTCCAACCAGGCCGAGCCTAATGATTTCTTAATTGACCTGGCAGCTTAACTAGGTTAGAAATATATGGAATTGCAGTTGATCAGGCCTACTTGACTCAGCTGGGTCCTAGCTGATTACTTGCAGGATCGAAGAACTACACTGCAGACAACTTAACCTGCCTTTTGGGCTCTTTCTGCTTTGAGATTGGAGGAGTTTCCTTACTGTCTTGTGAAACTTTAGCAATTTTACTTTTTTTTTTTTGTTTCTAAAGAGAGAATTCTAGCGATTTAGTATATTACTAAGAGTAGAATTACACAAATTTAAAATTGCAAGGAAAATTCAGCTTTTGTTTTTAAACATTGATATTGTGATCATAGTTGTCAACTACGTTTCGGAGGCCCATTTGGCTTACTTCTTGAATAAAATATTTTTCCTTCATGCCCTTTTTGGAAAAGATGAGATGGAAAAGTAAAAAATTTAAGAATTATAAAATTGGTATGAGGCTAAGCTAGCATTAAAAACACATTTTCATCATTCTGTAGAATTCAAAACCATTTTTTCTTGTTTTTCCTACAGCCAAATAAGTAACTGTCATGCATCTCAAATATTGAACTCAAAATTTCAAATAGTCATATCCCTAAACATCATATGTTTAAGGCCTTTTGATTGCCTGAGTTGAAAATGGTAAAACAGAAGACACATCTGAAATGTGCTTTTCTGTTCAGAACAAACAGAAAACTATAACAAAGATTAGTAAGTGTCAGTTTGCATCCGTCTGAGACAATGTTCAGCCACAGTGGCCTAAATAAATGACATTGATGACTATTCTTGCTTCTTTTAATGAAAGTAACCATTCGAAAAAAAAAAATGATTGCATTTTTTTATAGTACAATTTTTCTTTTGACAATAAAGAGAGGAAAAAGTATAGAACATAGACCATCATATACAGTTTGGTGCATGCATTGGAATCTTAAGTTCAAAAACTTCTCTTTACCAATATTGACAGTTCCAAAGTCCAAAGCATGCTTCTAACCTAGACCTGCAAGATAAATGCTATATAGTTGATTAAGTACCCAAACATTCTGCTCAGAAAAAAAGTCAAACTGTTATGGTTTGTTCATACAGCTGTCAGTGAAGCAGAAGCCGCATTGTCATGCTACAACTCTCTTTGTACCAATGTCCCTCGTCAACCGATTTGGGCAGTTGCAGAAAACTATCGTTTTGAGCCTGCTTTTGTGGAGGTATATGTTTGCAGAACATTAAATCTGTTCCTAATTGATTCATGGTATTTCCTTGTGTTGGTCGTCTCAGTTTCCTTGCTTTGATGGATATTACTAAGCATTTATACCTGCAGTCCCGGAAATTGATAAATGACATTGGTGATATGATGAGTGTCCAAGTCATTGTTGAGGGATCAATGAACAGTTCAAATCCTTACTTTTCAAGTTCATGGAGGCGGGATTTCACTGTAAGTGACATGTTTGATGGAACTAATGCCTCTCTCTCTCTCTCTCTCTCTCTCTCTCTCTCTCTCTCTCTCTCTCTCCAAACTCTTCCTGTGGGCCTTGTTGATGACAAGGTCCTTAATATCTGTTAAAAGAATGAATTGAACAGGCATTTGACAACGAACACTTTCATGGTCTTTTATCCAAGGACCAAAACTGCTGCATCATGAAATGCACTGCATAGACCTTGCTGAAAACAGCTATTGGCTTTTCTCCTCACAATTTTCTTTTTATTATTTTTTTTTGTAAGATGGTAATCTACTGTACTATGGGACAATGTTCTCCCACGAGCATATGCACACTATCCCATGGGCCCCACATAGAAACATGTCCGTCGATGGAAGGACAGCTGGAAAGGTCTCCTTATGGATTGTTTTGTTTATTGGGAGGGGGTGCAAAAAATGAGCCCTACAAATTATCCTAGTCCTTGTTTGAACAACCTTAAATTTTGATGGAGTTTTTTAGATACAGTTGAACAGTGAGTGGAGGTTCATTGAGTGTAGCATTGGTCCTGACGCCAGATCATGGGATGATAAAAGCATCAAAGGGGCCACCCGTTCAGAGGTGGGCCCCATTGAGCTGGACTGTTCTTTTAGCATTTTTTTAATATCATCTTTGTTAAGAATCAATGTGATGCATCCAATATGAGTGGAATGAGAGGAAGGTGTGATATGATATTCTTCTTTTATTTAATTGCTGAATTCTTTGCATATAGAAGTGTGATTTCACACAACACACAATCTTATTTTATATAATATTAATCATCTTTTTTTGTTAGAACTTTTGATCTCACATGATATGTATTGTGAGGGTATGTGTCTGAGAACCCTTTCACAAGTCACTCTATTTCAAGTATTTATTATGTCATTGTATCCATCCTAAAACACCAACTTTTAAGTTTTAATTGTGGCTTCCATGAAACAAAGGAGGCATTTCTAATTTCTCTTTTCCATATCAACATATTTGGGTAGTTGATGAAAATGTATGCCACCATTTTTGTCATTGTAAATCTGCTGCTTATCCATAGCAATTCTTACTGGGGTTTTTTTCTTCTTGGATCCGGCGACACCATATTCTTCTCGGGCTCTTATGAACAGTTTCTCTGTGGGTACTTTCAAAGCTAGATTTCAAGTCAACTTTACTGAAAAATACTGCAGTCCAGTAGGTGTTGGCCTGCGGATATAGAAAGGGAGGGATAAAAGAATTTCCAAAGGGGCCTTAAGAATGAAGTTTTAGTTCCTTAAACTTTCTGCAGCATAAAGAGTTTATTGGAGCAATCATTGATGGTATTTGTGGGAATGGAAATATATATTGTAAATGAGTCAGAATGAGTTTGGACATGGACCCAACTAGATTATAGTTGGGTCCAAATCCATTGACGGACTCAGACCCAAATATTTAGTAGGATTTAGGTTGGTTCTATCATCATCATAGTTAGGTCCATCGGCTTTTAAGTTGGTCATTGTCATTGTCATCATCATCATTCGAATTACAGGCCCCTTCTTGTATGGAATAAAGACTAGTTATATTGGCCAGATGGCCCTGCATTAGTGATTTCGTTATATTCTTGAGTTATTTGGATATCAGTTTTGGAGCATCCTCTATTCGGGGCCGGGGCCTAAAAGTCACCGTCTTGGATATTGTATTCACATTTGATATTGTTACATGTTGCAGAATAGCACCATAATGATATGTGTATCAATGACCTTGCTGCATAGGAGAATGTCTTTATGGTTTGGTTGCATAAATAATGATATTTGAAATTTGACTCATATCATGCTCAAATTTATAAGCTTCTGGCATTGTTATTTAGCACATATGGTATCGGTATTCTTACATTAATAAATTTAATAGACATTTGGGAGAATATTTCAATATGAATCCTTCCTTATTGAGTTATTACATGCTAATGTCCCTATGGTACTTGCCAAGTCTGCATATATTGTTAATGTGAACCAGAGGCAAGCTAAAAGATGGCATATACTCTGCAGGGAGGTTTCATTCTAGATATGGGGGTACACTACATTGCAGGATTGAGAATGGTATTCTCTCCTGTGCCTTTTATTTATTTTTCCCTTTCATATGCTTTTAGGCAATTCAGTTACCATCTTGGTGTCATAGATATCAATGATGATTTAAAAATATTATGGCACTCACAAGAATGTATAAAACAAAATAAATCCCAGAATAATTGGATTTTGACTTCCATAGTATGGTTAATATTTAAGAATATGAAGCGTTTTTTGCAGCATTAAACTAGAATCTCTAGAACTTAGACTCTGCTTATAAATTATTGTCATTGGAAAAAAAATTCTAAAAACTCGACATCTATTTTAAGAAAAATCAGTATTTTTTTAAAGTATTATGTTTGTGATATTTCCCCACTTACATCCTTAGAGAAAGCCCCATGGTTGACTGTTCCTTTAGAATTTCCCATGATGAGAAATTGTTGAAGAGAAGAATTGCAAAATGCTTTTAAGTGTTTTTTCCCCACTTTACAGGACTCACACTCACGCACACATTGCACACTACACGATGTCCCCAACCAACTGAGCAACAGTCGGGACCTTCGAAGTGCATATTCAGCCATGTAAATTTGAGAATGTTGTGCTAGATTTCATCAAACCTTCCTGACACCATTTTATGTCTAAGCCATGCAATGACTGCAGCATCAATTTTTTTTCCTTTTCCTTTAATCAAGTCAACATCAGCAGCATGTTCTTATTATTATCATTATTGTTATTGTTATTATTTGATGAACATGTTTTTTAAGAAAATCTCCATCCCTCCTTTCCTCAAATAGGTGCTGAAAACAAAATTTTCTGATGCAATAATGAACTAAATATGCGAACACAACTAAAATGTGTAATATGGATATAATTGCAAAAAATTATGTAAAACAAAAACTTATTAACTAAGTTCTAAGCATGTGTAGAAAAATTTCAGGCTACGCAGGCCTGGTTTTGGGCCTTTTTGTTGACAGAGGATTATCAGACGTTGCGCCCAGCTTACAGACTAATGGGCATAGCCCAAATCCATAGCTCAAAGCCAATTGCACCCTCCTTTCCCAGTCCGATCTAGTGCTTCTCAAATATTTATTCCTAGAGGATTTTACAGGAAAAAACCTCTTAGATGGCCCATGCACGAAAAAGGATCCCATAGTTCGATGCACACTAAACAAGTCCTCCTGCCAGATTTCTTTTTATTTTTTTGCTTGTTTGACCGAGTGACGATATCGTCGTAATAGTGGCGAATCGCCTCCAGAAACTCGTATCTTCCTTATTCACATGAATCATCAAAGGGCTTCCAACAACACGAAATGAGTTTCAGAGCATCCCAGATCTCTTAGATGAACTTGCCCAAACCATAACACTAGGAGTCCAAGGAATGAGAGAAACATCTGAAATTAGAAATCATAGGTTTGGAAGAGATGAAGAGGAACTTGCCCAAACCCTAACACTAGAAGTCCAAGGAAGGAGAGAAACATCAGAAATTAGAAATCATAGGTTTGGAAGAGATGAGGAGAAGAAAGGGGATTTGGGGAAAGGGGAGTGCGTATGATAGTGGGGAGGGGAGAGAGAGAAAAGAGATGGGCGACGATATTGTCGCTCCCCTCCAATGTTTAAAAAAAAAAAAAACACAATTGGCCCCACGGGGCCACATCTGTATATTAATATTTAGAAGGTCCTTCGCGCACAAGCCATCTAAGAGGTTTTTTCCTGTAAAATCCTCTTATTCCTAAATGCATGTCTCCAAAGTTGATTCTACTTAAGTCATCATAGTTTCACCTACGATGCCCAGATATGGTAGGGACACGGATTTTACATATAGAAAGTGATATGATACGACGCATGTTGCCCATCCCATTTTGAAATATCCGTGCATCATAGAGTTTTACACAATGTAACTTGATTGTTGCGAACATAGGCAACCTTTATTATGTATGTGGTTGTTTCATTGACATTCTTTAAAACGATTATCTTAAAATCTACAATAACTTTTATTCTCGTTATTGCTGGGTAGGTGGTTGGGAGCGAGGTAACTTCAGTATCTGCTATTTCCACTCACGTGGATAAAACTTTGCCACCACCAGACACTATATCTGCTCTCTTGTAAGTTTTAAAGCATGTAGTGTGTGTCCGTAGTAAAATATTTTCAGACCATTAGAGATGTGATGATCCTGGATGTGTTTCATCTTTCAAGTCAACTGGAGAATGGTTGTCATGGAGTGTTTGCATTGATAGTGTCCTCAAGATCACCCAAGGTGTGTTAAAATGTTATAGTTTTTGTACCTTGATAACACATGATCTCTTCTGTGATTTTGTATTATGATTACCTCCTATATGCTTGCAAAATTGCACTGATGGACTGTCCTAAGGATTTAAGTTTTTAGATATATTGGCGAGTTGTTGGCTCTAAGGGTACAGTGCAAGTTGAACGTGGGAATGTTGATGGAAAGCATGGTTACTTGGTAAAGTAGAAACTACCTCTCCAAGAGATGTTTTTTCTCAAAGAAACAATAATTCTTGAAGTAATTGCTAGTGGTGTTATTGCAGGTTTCATTTTATTCAACTGATGGGAAATGCCAAACTAACTTCTACCCTTTTTCTGGAGTGAATGAAGAATTAAAAGCTTTTGTTCATGACATGTTGCAGGTTGAGGTAACATAATTTTGTAAATGTGTTTTGTCATCAATTTCAGTGCATGATTACCAATCAACTTCTCCTTTCCTTGTTTTGCTATCCATGATGTTCTGTATTTGCATGCTGTACGAGTTTTTTGCTTTATTTTTTACTTGAGAAGAATAGGCAGTCCAAAAGGTGCTGGTGCACCACTCCAAAAAGGATGGAAGCAAAAGAGACTCCAACTATTGAAGAGAGCGTGGGTCACACTTGGAGATGTCATTCTAAATTGCTTCAATAGATTGCCTTCTATTTGTTGGAAGGGGTATTAGACTATAATCTTTTAAGACAAGTGACAGCTAAGGTTAATCTTTCGGGGTTACAATTCCATAAAAAAGAGAAGTTTTTTTTAAGAAAACTCAGCATTTATCTTTGAAGTCCCGTTGGCAATGAAATAGGGAAACATAGTTGTTTAGATTTTTATTTTGGGGGTGTTAATAGATATAGGTAAATAGCATCTATAAATGGACATTGTAGGTTGTTTTATGGGAAATTGACATTTTCCTTGAAAAATTGAAGTATTTAGTGATTCTTTGGAATGGAGTGTTTTGTTGAATATTGGTGTCTCCAATTGTTGATAATCTGCACATGTTTCATTTGCGATCCCCTTGTTTCTCATTTTTTGTTTGCTTCGTTCTATGCTGAGCATTGTTAATTGGAGCATTTTCTTTGATTGTGCTGCCTTAGCAGGCCGGAGCTCTTTTTGAAGCTGAGCCTCGCAGTTCTTTCATCGAAGGTGCTCGAGATATCGCTGTTCTAGAAGCCATGCTTGAATCTGGCATTAAGCATGGAGCACAGGTGCAGGTGAAGAAGCTCTAATTGAATTGGATAGGCATAATGATGATGACTCATCTAATGCAAGAGTACCAGTACTATTATTCAACAACTGGGTCAGATAGGCAATTTTTATGTCATGGAATTGTCAATTCATTTCATCACCGGTTTCTTAGGACCAGGATATGACAGGACTCATATTGTTTGCCTATAGAAGAATCAGCTCCGTTCAGACAAATCCTTTGTGAAAAGAACCAGTTATGAGTGTTATTCTTTGTATGGGAGTTTCATTGCTCCTCCCATGAATTGTTACATCTCTACTTTTGCTGAAATGTGAAACGTATTCAGTGTAACTAACTAGTCAAATTATGGTTAATGGGAAGTGAGACCCTGATGATCTCCTCGGCAAATGAGTGCATAAATTGTCTTTAAATTCCTCGCTAGTCTTTCATTCTGGATCTCCTTTTCCATTTAGGACTGCAGCGAGAGGATTCTGCACTCCTTGGATTTTGTTTCCATAGGAGAGAGGAATCCTGCATTCTTACCTCTTCCATGTGAAATTGAATTTTGTACCAAGGAAAATTAGTCCCTATTCCTCATGGGACATGTGATACACCAAACAATGGGAAAGTAGGTTGCATTGAAAATCAGTACAATTTACCTCTCTATTTCTAAGGGTATTTTTTATTAGCATTGCATTATGTCGGATTCATAATCATCATCATCGTCGTCAAAGCCTTGTCCCAACTATGTTGGGGTTGGCTACATTAGTTTTGTTTCTCCTTAGTACTAAATATTACTTTTTTCATGTTTTTCATATTTTTGGTGAAAGTACTACTATAGTTGAAAAACTCTTTTTTGAAAAAAAAAAAGATTTAAATGTTACACAGAGTATTTCCATTTTTGAAGTTAATTTCATAGGTCAAATCTGAGTCTACTCGTGAAACTTACTTTCACTTTTTTCAATGATCTACAGGACAGAATTTTAACCATCTGATTTGACCCATGGCTACTTTGTGATCTACTATGAAATGATCTACCATGTTCATAGGCCACTAGGTAGATGTTAGAACTATCTATTTGATGCAAAATTAGCACCATGACCTGGGTATTGCTGGACCAATAAGCTATCGGATCTGAACCAAAGAAGTTGCTACTAGCCTTTTGATGTAAGTAAGGCCATGAATATCTGGAAATTCCAATGCAGGCTTGCACAGTAGCCTTTTGATCTGAAGTCCCCCCTTCTGTTTTGAAGGCTTTGATATACCTCACAGATGTGCCATGTGTTCATTTTTTTATGCATAATCTATTGTAGTTCCAAAAAAGGATGATTTGAATTGCAATAAAACAGAAATGGGGGACAACTTTTATACCTTTTAAAGAAAAAAGATCTGAAGTCTGAAAAAACTATTGTCTTGTGAATGTTAAATATTATGTTGTCATGCCATTTTTATCAATGGAAGATGAGCCCAAAATAGAGTAGAGTTGCTTGGACTCACCATGAGAAAAAAAATCATCTTGGTTGGGTAATATTGGGCCTTTGTCAATCCAAAGTTTGTATCACTCTTGTAATCAGTAAATTTGGGAGCAAAACCATGGGGAATTCTAATGTGATTTTTTTTTTTAACATGAGACTTGGACAATGTTGTCTTAAAAAAATGATTATAATATATGAAGTGGATTTAAATGTAGCAATTAGATATACCACCCCTTTAATTCTCATAAACTACTGGATTCTTTTTAGGTGAGACAGAGAAAGACAGTTGACATGATAAATTTTATTTATGGAGTCTTTGGGCCTGTAAAGGAAAATTATTAAACTGAAAATTAGAATATGGAACTATTCACAAATGGTAGTCTTTGGGCCACATTAGCAAAATGAAATGAAAGGATGCCAATTCCAGCAAAATGCAAAAGGTTTTAAGAAGAGGATCCGGTATTAAATCGACCCAAGCTTAGTTCCAAACCCAAGTTACTCCACTGCTCTGTTGCAGATATCACTTGTGAAGCCCACTTGGAATCATGTCTATCAGGTCATAGGTGTGAGATCGAAAAATCTAAATGGAATCATATTGAAAAATCTCAACTATGATAAATCAACCTAACTATAGAAAAATATTTTCATCATCACTCCCTCATCCCATCATTATAAAATTATTTATACATTCTATACCCAAGCCCAGCTCAAATCGGGTCAGGCTGGCCTGGCCCATGAGCACCCCTACTGAATGGCAGCAAAAATTTCCCGCTAAGGAAGGGAGATTTTGGTAATTTGAGCTCATCCCCTTCCTTTCATTGCCGCCAAATTCCATTTCGCGCGCCAACTGTCGTATTTTTCTCCTTCGCCCGGAAGCCAAAAGCCAGATCAAAACCCTAGCTTCCCGTTCTCAAAAACCCTAGAAAAAGAGAGAAGGAGAAGAAGAAGATGTTCTACTCTCGCTCTTTCCTCGCCAGGAAAAGCCCTCTAGGCACCATCTGGATCGCCGCTCATCTCCACCACAAGCTTCGCAAATCGCAAGTTGTTGTCACCAACATTCCTTCTTCCGTCGGTAATTTACATTCACTTCCAAATACTAGAATCTGATATGGGTTGTTCTCATTTTTCATTTCTTTGATCGGTCATGTCCTTCTTTTTATCTATCTAGACCCATGAAATGTACTAGCAATTGATTTCTGCCTATTCATTCAATGTGCTCCAGATTGCATTATGTTTCCTGAAGTCCCAATTGCGTTGAGATTATCGGGGCATCTTCTATTGGGTGTTGTCCGAATATACTCGAAGAAAGTCGACTATCTTCATCATGATTGCAATGAATTTTTGAGTCACATTAGAACCGCTATTGCTACAATACAAGTCAATTTGCCAGAAGACGCAAGCCACGCGCCATTTCACTCTGTCACGCTCCCTGAGACATTTGAACTTGATGCGTTGAATTTGGATGATGCGATTTTTCAGGCCGAGTAAGATTTTATGGTGTTAGGTGAAATGATGTGCAGAATTTATGCTAAACCCTAACTCTGTATACTGTATCCTATATGCCTGTTTGTTCTCAGGACTCCGGACAATCATCTCAAGACTTGGGAAGAAATCACCTTGACAGGTACTACTGCTCAGTAGTTTTTATTTGTGTTGTCTTTGCTTGCAACCTCTTCACATTTTATATACTTGCTTGGTGAACATTTGTGTCTGGCTGTGCTTATAGATCAGATTCCTGGTGAAGGAGATCCATATGTTGCTTTCTTTGTCGACAAGGTAAAACCCCGTTTGTTGTTCGTCTTCGATCTTCATAAGGCTCAAGTAATAAAGATTGCTTTGAATGAAAAGACATTTTTGTTTAGCAGGATGTTAGGATGGATCCATCTTCTGAGATAGAGCTGCCTAACCTCGGTCCTGATCCAATGGAAGAAGAGTATGGTCACTCACTATCTTTGAATGTTTTCTTTACATAGTTGATTATAGGGGCTTAGATTAACACCAGTGCTTCTTCCAGTGTCATTCCTCCAACAGGGAACAATGATGTGGGTGTCAGAGATTCTGGACCAAGCAATCAGGCAGGCGAATCCAATCAGAGGGTTTATGAAGATCACGTTTCCCAAGTTCTTCCCGAGACTGAGGTTCTGCGTGATGCTGTAGAATCTCTTGGGGGGGATGGGGGATTGCCAGATCTTGGCAACAACATTGTTGAGCAGCATGAGCTTTCTAATCCAACGCAGACTCGGGATAATCTTACTCCAATCATGGAGGGATTTCCAGTGACTGGAGAAGAATCTTTGCCATCTCAGTTGCATCCAATGCCGCCAACCAATATATCTCCAGAGGAACCTGATATTTTTAATTTAAGAGCTTCTTTTGGTGGGTTGCTGGCATTTTATCAATGATTTCATTTCCATCTAACCCACTATACCCACAATTTCTTGTAACTTGCTGTTAGTTTGACCATTGTTGCTGCCAATTGGAGCTTATGTGATGACTTCAACTTTCACATTGCAGGGCCTGCATTATCTGAAATGGCATTACAACCGACACCACCCATTGAGAAGAAGAATAAAGCACAGGCGAGGAAGAGAAAACAATCATATGATGAAATCTTAGTATTGCAGAATGAGTAAGTGTTTCTTTAATTTTTAGAATTATATTGTTATTCATGGCAAACCTACTTTTGACAGGACTGCACCTCAGTTATTAAACCTATGGTTTTGGTCATGTTGTCCGCATAGTAGAGATGATTTTCTTTACACTTAGTTGTAAACCCTGTGAAGTTGCCTTTGCAACTTTGAGATTCAGAACAACTATTCGGAAAATAAAAAATAAAAAAACTTCAGAACACTCACAATGCTGAAAGATTGTAAATGGGTCTGCAGTTGAAAAGATTGTAAATGGGTCTGCAGTTGAAAAGATAGTAAAAAGCTCTTGTAAGTACATGCTCTCCTGGCTGGGTGGTGGAGATTGTATGAGCCGCTCTGATGACAAACTGGATCCTTTGCTATCACAATGCAACATTGTACATGCACTCTATGGAAAACATATATGGAGAAGTTTAAACCATGAAATGGAGGCCAACAGTGCAAGTCGTGTGCTGGTTAGGTACCTCCTGCAAATAAAGAAACTGGTTTGTGTCAGGGAGAGGGGTGACATAAAGGTCTATATGCATGGATAAAGGAGATCCAAGAATCAACCTGTTTGGATAGTATGTGCATCATCAGGTTTCTAGGCAATCAGTATGGTATATGATTATGCATTGGTGGCCTGGAAATATTGCAATTTTTCAGCCAAAATGACATATCTATCTCTGTTATCAATACACTTGATATAGAATCTTTGGTGGTAATAGTAGGTGTGGATTTTAAGGCATCGATTATCAATGGGGAGAAAGTGTTAAAAGCGAGTTTGAGCCCAGTGGAAGGTGTAACTGTGGTTGCTTCAGATTTTGGATGCATTCAATTTACTCATGCTGGGTGGGTGTAGTGTGTCTCAAAGCCCTGGGGAGGGATGGGGAAGGGGGATGAAAGGTGGGCCCCACACATTTAGCTTAAATGAGCACCATTGCTGAGTTGAAAATCTTCTACCTATACATGCTGAGGGAGAGGGAGAGGGAGAACCTTCATGCACTGTCTTGAAAAAGTTAAAATGTTGATGGCAGCTTATTTTATGGTCAATTAGGAGAGACTTAGGCATTCAAAATAAAAGGCTAGAACAACCTAGTTCAGTCATTTATTTTGCATGCTTGAGTTTGTGATATGAACATCCGATCGCATTCTAGGCCATATGCTGTCATCTTTTGATCTTTTCCTATACAATCATCTGCTGTGCATGCAAATGGGTTCAAGTATGCTCCACTAGTCCAATTGATCTATTTTCAGTGTAGTGGATATTGAACTTGCTCGTCGCTTTTTCTTGAGGTAGACATCCTTCTTATTTTATTTTTGTTTTCTTTTTATGTTTACATATGTGAAGATATGTAGACCAGGATTCGCCCTGATTGGGAGATCAATAATCTCAGTCAGTGTTTTAGGAAGCATTTTTTGGCGTAACACCTCAGGGGTTGCCATGGTGCGGGGCTTCCTAAAAGGTAAAAATGGCTTGAGTAGAGTCCTATGCTCTACGCCTCAAGTCTAAAGTGTGGCTTGCATTTAGGCTGTGAGTCTTACCACATGAGACATTTTTGAGGGATACACCCCAAATGAAACATGCGCTTCAACCACGTTCCACTTGTTTTTATGAAAAAGGGAGAGGCAGTTTGTAATTTCAATAACTTTAAAAGTTATTTTCTTTCTCAACTCTCAGACTGCTGTAACTAAATTTTAACTTAATTCTACGTAACTCATTAAAAACTTTTAAAACAGCCAAACTACTACACTTTTCTATTTTTTACAATATTTTTTAATTCAATTATTTATTCTTTAAAAGGCGTGTTCTTGAGGTTTTATGCCCCATACATCAAAGCTTACGCCCCACTCTTCGGCAACTGGAATGCTCTGTGTCATGCCTTAACATTTTAAAACATGGATTTCAACCAAAAAGCATGCAAGAATGGGCAATTAAGATTTGGTTAGTTTGACAATCCCTTTTGTGGGCTGTAAAAATTCTGGGTGTAGTAGTACAATTTGACCCAAAATTCCTTTTAGGCTATGGTGCAAATAAATATAGTGTAAGTCAAGTCTACCTCTTTCAACTTCCATTAATTAATACTGCCTACTTGGTTTCTTGTTATGTATTCTTGGCTAAATTGATTAATTTTCTGCTCTTGTAGCATATGGTTTCTTGAAACTCCTGATGATACTTTTAACTTTTTAGGTTCATACAAAAACAACTTGAAGACACTAGTAAGTTGGTTCGAAAAAGAAGTAAACTTCCTTTGTCGGCTTTGGATGTGTGGAGGTCCCACAAAAGATTGAAACATGATAATATATTTCTTGAGCCTTCAATTTCTGGTGAGTTTCATTCTATTGCAGCAGACTAATTGGTATTCAGTACATTCTTATTTAGTACTAATTGGCATTCTCTGCAGGCATGTGTTCTGATCTTCAAGGAGTTTTCAAGAAAAACTTTATTGCTTCTGAAGTTAATCCAGTTCCTTTGATAGCTCCTCCAGAGCAAAGATCTGAAAATGATCCTGCTAGCACACCTGCCTTTGATATGGAAATTGAACAACCTCGGTTTGAAGGTCATGTCGATGTTCCTTTACCTGACTTTGAGCAGTCACCATCTGGAAGAGAAGAGCACACGCCAATCATTGCCAGCAATTTGGGGTCAGAGTCGCAAACAGGAAATCCTTTGGAGCCTGAAATAGTCTTGACACCGGATTTGCCGACATTTGCTGAACCTAGTCACCTTGAGCCCGAAACACCAACAGCACGTTTAGAGGAGGAATTGCCTGAAGGAATTATTAATCTCCATCAGATTCCAGAGATGCTGATTTCTGCAGACTCACCTGTAACTTCTCTTAGGGAGCAACAAAGCATTGTAGGCACCTCGAATTATCAAGAATCAAAAGTGAGTTATCTCCTTAGATATTGTTGTCGCCTTGTTTAGATGAATGATAAGACGTCCTCATGAATCCATTTGTGTATATTGTGTTGATGGTTGAAGGGTTGGCTCGAGTCAATTTGAGGCCTAAAGCGACAATTCTAATTAAATGAGGCCTCAAATTATCTACTACTCTCTCTCTCTCTCTCTCTCTTTCTAAGCTTTGAGTACCCGGATTTGTATTTTCTAATAGACATATTTATCATTTATAAATAATAACTGATAATATTTACAAATAAAACAAACACTAACTATAGTAAACATTCAATACGATCTTGAAATTAAAAAAATCCTAAAAGCATAGAACAATAGAACTTGATTTAGTGATTTATCGTTGTTGGCCACAAAGATGGTAGATGTAGATGAGTTTTGAATTTGATGCAGCTTTTTCAATATGAGAAAAAAAAATTATATTTGAGGTAGTGAGTTATGATTAACATAAATTATCAAAAATATATTATAAAAAATACCCACATATATTATCAAGACATATCCACATGTATTATTAAAAAAAAAAAGACAACCAAATCAGTAAATCCTTAAAGAAAATCGCTTTAGAAATAATAAAAAAAAGCAGTCACAGAGAACGGTAATCTATAAGAGAGACAGAGAGGGGTAGAGAGTTAAGAGTACCTAAGATAGAAAAGCGTTGGTGGGGATTGAATTTTTGGTAGAGGCATTTTAATATGGCAAGAGAAACATTAATCTATAAGAGAAATATTCATTCGAAGAACCTCTGGTGAGGTGGCACTGTGGCTGGGAGGTTGGCATTTTTTTTGGATTTAAAAAGACACTGTGTAGAGAAAAAGAAGGATGACAGTTGCTTTAATACTTTTTGGAATGTTGAAAAATGGCTTTAGCGAGATGTGATACTAATTACTATTATAGAGCCTTATTTTTCTGGAAGAAAAAAAAAAAAAAACTACTGCAATTGCTTTAATGTTTTTTTTAGAATGTGAAAAAAAAAACTTTAATAGGATGTGATACTATGGGGCCTTATATTTTGGGGGGCCTAAAGCAAGGGCTTTTCTTGCCTTATGGTCGAGCCACCCCTGATGGTTGATGCACCCATATCGTATAATTTGGAGACAAGCCTGTGGAAGGTGCTCATTATTGTAACGTCCAAGTTGAAAAAAATGTCTAAATTGGAAAATCCAAGAATGTTAAGAACACCCATCATCAACAGTCCATCTGTTCAATGTTTGGATCATTGAAGCATGGGAACTGCTTGAATCAAATGGATGCATGGGGATACTCATCATGTCTTGATATATCAGGATCCTGTGATTTTCTTTGTAAGAGCAATTGTTTACAAAAAAATGATTTTTTGGTTAAATTAAAATTACAAAAAATAGAGCCATTTATTAAAACAGGATAAAGCATGCATTCTGAAAAATATAGAGATATTAGATAGAACATCATGTAATTATAGTGAAAAATTGCGTGAGATTCTTTTTTTTTTTTTTTTGTTAATATATATTTACTATGAGAATCACGCGGTATTCTTGGGGTGGTTCTGGCTAACCATTTTCTTGTGAAGCCATGGAAGTATTTTGAAAATATTTGCTTTATCTGCAACCCTGCCTTTGCTAGTGTGATAACTGTGAGTGGTTTTCATAAAAAAACTGTATGGCATTGACTCAAATCTCTTTTGTTTGTGTAGGAACTAAGTTTTCTGGATACAGAGGTTACACCAACTAGTAAGTTGTTTCTATATATGATATGTTTTGGATGTTTCTACATGTTGCTAAAATGTGGTTTCTTGTCTCAGGAACTTTTAATTTATAGTATACTATAGAGTATGATTGGATGAACATGACTTGGCATAAAAGATTAGCCAGTGTTTCTTTTGTATTATAAGCATCTTGATAATGGATAGAATTACATTTTCTGTTCATGTTACAGGACATGAAGGAAAAGAATATGATTCATTGACTGTGAGGACCAGGTAATACAATTTCTTCTAAAGGCTTTATTGTCATGTTTTAACTTTAATAATTCTCTTGATTTGTGAGACATTTTTGATGTAGGCATATGGCTAAATTTCTAAAAGAGCAATCTCCTTCGACTGAAATTTCACAAGGCCCATCAGGACATCTAAGCTTGAACAAGATCCTAGAAGGAGAAACTAGAAAACGATGTGCAAGGATGTTTTATGAGGCACTGGTAATTTTATAAGATTATAAAGCTCTTGAATACTGTCATTTAGATGGCGTTGCCTAGACAGCATGATCATTGTCATCACCTTAGCGTTATCCTTAGGAAGAGCTTTGTGTATACAATTGTACATTCTTTTGGTCTTTGGTGTGTTTGCAGCCTTGGGGGATACCAGATAAGGTTGCCTAGACATCATCATCACCGCCGACATCTTATTATTATCCCTATGAATAGCCTATTCTGAGAAATTGTACTTTTTTGGGGGGTCTTTGCTATCTGGACACTAGGACACCTTGACAAGGCATGACAGTCCAAATATTTTATTGGTTATGATGGCGATGTCATCCAAAAGTGCTATGTCCGAGATATCTTGATGAAAACTCAGAAAAAATCGGCACAATTAAAATTTTTCATGGACCAAGAGTTTAGTTATGTCAAGACCTGATTGGCTCAGTTAAGATTTGATCAACACAACTTGTCAATGCCCAACTGACTTGGCTCTATTTGCAAAGACTCGATTTTTCTAAATATAACTACTCAATATATAGTTCTTTTAATTTGCGAGAACTAACACTTGGGCGAGTCTCAATTTTTTTCACTTTTGGTTGGGTTGGTTTTGGGAGTTTTACAAGAAAGTCAACATAGCTCATTTGCAGTGTTTTGCATTTATCTGTTTATCCTACTGATATGTAAGCTATTTATTTTGTTCATGTGACCTATTACATGGATTCTTGTTTCTGCCCTCTTAGCAAGTCACTGTTAATCACTTAAACTACATCATCGTGGCAAGCGATCATAACATAATTTGGAAGGTGCCCATTGTTGCAACCTCAGGGTCATGGGTTTTAGTAATCTACTAACCTTACCTTATGAGTACACTTAAAAAAAAAAGTTGAATTGACTATTCGTAAGGTCTCATTCTCACACTTCATGTTTCAGCTTCATTTTCTATTACATGATCCCCAACCCTATATCATTGAATTACAATTCTGGTTAATCTATGTTCTGTGTTTCCTCTTTTGGTAGAGCTTTCTATATTCTCAAATGGAGCAATAGGTATTCATCATGTAATTGAACCTGATGAACATGGAACCGAGTGTATGTATATGTATATGGTGGAATTCTCCAGATAGCCCGCGTTACTAGCATCCCTTTTTGAGTATTCATACTTGGGGCCCACCTTTGATCAATCCAATCCGTCCATATGCAAAGGTCCTCCTTGAATTGGCACCAAGCAAAATTTCACTGTTCAACACGTATTTCACCATTGAGTTTTATCACAAACAAATTGCACGGTATATAGAGATGAGAGGAGAAAGAGAGAGAAAGCGGCTGTTTTTAGCTATCTTAGTAGATACATTGTTTATTATCCTTGATTGATTGTAGGTTTTGAAGACTTATGGATTTATTGATGCACATCAAGATGAAGCTTATGGTGATATTACTTTGTCATTGACTCCTTCACTCTGGAATGCCAATTTCTGATGCTACATAAACTGGGCATGTCTTCTTGTAGAGGTAAAGCTGATAGCTGATCTTTTGTGTTTTTAGCAATATAATCTTGTACTATCGAGTTCTACGCACAAAAATAAATAAATTCTTGTACTATTGAAGGGTTTTCCACCAAAAGGACCCTCTTCGCCCTATATAGCCAAAAAGGCCCTTGAGTTATATGAACAGCTATTTCTTAAGTTGTGCAAATACCATCATTACTGTCCATTAGAACCCATCTTGGAAACTGTACCAATCTTCCTAATCTCAGGTCCATCTGAGAACCAACCCGTACTTAAGGCTTTACTCATTTCAATTCTTTCTTTGATCTTTATCTTTATTTGTTATAATCTTAAAACCTGTAGATTCAGATGTTTACATGGTTTAGAGGAAGAAAAGGGCTCTTGCATCCATACAAGGAAAGTGTTTGCAGGTGCAAGCAAATGCCTTGTATTTTCTGAAGAGATCATGCCCTTTTGAAGTAACTAGAGGCAGAAAACACACCCAAAGGTCAGCCCTTCTTTTCCTAAAAAGAAAGCCCCTTCAGTCAAAATCAGCTTATACTTGAAAGTGGGTATTTGGAAAATTAATAAAGCATTTGGGAAGATTTTAGAAACACTCACTTGCAAGACCCTTTTTTAGAAATTAGTCAAGAAGTTAAAGGTTTTTAATGGGGAAAAATCTATATTAAATTATAACTTTGTTTCCCTATAGCTTTGGAAACTAATTTGTTTTCTCTCTGCTGGCTAAAATTGCAGAGTTGAACCAATCTACTTAGTGAACTTGTGAGCTCTGCACCTCGATGACAGCAATGAGTGTTCTTTCTAGTAACATTAAAGGTGGTACTAATTATTGCACTTAACTGACCTATTTATTAAGTTACCAAATCCTTTGGATCTTTTTGTTTGACAAGTTAGCTATTGCCTACCTGAGATTGATGTGATGATGCTATAAGATGATGACCACTTCGCTTTTGAATTTCTGGTTTAATCATGTGGGTGCTGAAGAGCTAACAACATACTGGATTCTCCTGCAAACAAGGAGCGGTGGAAATCTTTATATTGACACCTTTTGTATTGCAATTTTTCCTAATTATTTGAACTCACTCTTGTACCTATTGAGCTCTTGTACCTATTAAAGGAATGAAAAATGGTAGTATCCTCTTCTTGTAGAACTGCTCACTGATGCCATTTATTATTCAATTGTCAGTACTAAATTTGGATTTGGATATATGAAGTTTTGTCTGTTCTTCAAGGAAAACATATGCAAGTCTTTCATGGATTCGTTGGTCCTATGTCTGATTGGACAGTTTCTTTAGTTCTAATCATTGACATCAATCAAATGTGGCATTCTATTGAATATTTTTACAGCCTTAGTAATCCAGGTAAAAAAAAAAAAAATCGCCTCAGAAAAACAAATAAAATTCTGTTTTGAACGAGTTATTTCCAACTCCCTGCCCTTGAGTTCAGAATTAGTCTATACCTGCACTAAACAGGACATTCTGAATTTTGATGACCTGCGATGATTTTTTGAAGCAAAATAACATTTGAAAGGTGTGCTTTGGAATCGATTAATAACCAGTCCAATTCGACCCGAGAGAGTCGTGGGTTAATCATCTGATTAATCATGCATATGAATTGGTCAAATGAGTTTGAAAAGTTAATTCCACATTCAACACAGCTTTATACCTATTTAGTTGAAAAAGAACCACATAAAGCAATGCGCTTGGAGAAGGTGTAAAAGGCGGAGCATGTGGGCAGTTGGCCGTGCAGTGTTATCCTAACATGTGAGAGGGTTTTATGGATTAGGTATCTATCAAATATCAGCACTGGGATGTTGCTAAAAGGCAATGATTATAAGTCATTCACTGGTTTCTAGACTGTTCTTGTATAACTATCCATTTTGTCCCCTTTGGCCTTTGGTAAGATTGCAAGTAATGCTTTGCAGCTAATTTTTTGGTATCCATCATCCACTTGTTTGTATGGTGGCCTTGGTCCCAACAACTACTACATGTCTCCTTTTGATGTTGGTTTGGGTAGACAGCAACTAGTCTGGCTAGCGGTATGATCTTTTGAGAATCAACAATGGGATGCATTGTGTGTCAAAATATTTGAGATGAGTTCAGAATTTTGCATGCCTGTCAAATGTGGACTACTTTGAACTTATCCAGACTCATTGGCTTAGGTTAGATGTTTAGATTTGTTGGTGAATAGGTCTCACTCTGATGGCCTTCGGTTTTTGAAGGTAAGGGCTTGTTCGTTTTATATTAACTGAATTCCCAGGAATTCCTAAAAATACATATCTAAAAGTGTTAAAACTGAAAAAAAAAAAAAAAAATACAGGCGAAGATCTATAAATTGTTATAAAATAATCTCCCCTTTAATGAAAAATAAATTAAAGCATAGCCATCAAGCTAGTGAATTAAATCCTAGGAAAGTCAGGATTCCATCTACATCTCCACCCTGTATCCTTTATTGTTAACCTTTTCAACAATTCTCTATTGGAACCCATTTTTATCATGAATTCCTAATAATAGGAACTTATGTAACCAAGCCACGATAAAGACCTATTATAGAACATGGGTATCCAACCAAGATAACGTCCTCATTGAACTTACCCGAGTGGAATAAACCTGTAGAGATATTGGAGCATGAATCTATCAATGATGGGACTCACCAGTTCAATGCTAGTACAGCTGGATGGGGGGCCATTGTCTCATGTATTTGTTTTCTCTTCAGGCAATATCACCATCAAAGCCTTGTCCCAACTAAGCAGGGTTAGGTGCAAGAATTCTGTTTTACCATCCAGTCTATCCTAAGCCAAATCCTCAGATAGAATGCCTTATCATGATCACTGAACAATGTCTCAGGATTCATGTTTGAGACCAAAATTTTATGCTCGCTGGCAATCTCACTTAACCATCCTTTATCTGGATTTGGGACTGGCAGCGGTACTTTTAAAATAATTCCTATTAGGCACTAATGCCCCTAAAATAGCAGGTTGGAGATAACTGCAGATTTGATTTCTCCAAATGACTTTTAGGTGCAAGACAGCATATTTGGCTTGCTGATACAGGTAAAACTTTGGGCAGGTTGGGCATGATACCATGGATTCACTCTGGCTTCTATGAAGCCAACAAAATATGCATGATGTACATGAACCTGCCAAAACTTCATAAGCAAAGAAACCTAGCCTACATCTTACTTATGCAAAGAGATTTTAGCAGAATTGTCTAATAATTCATCAACAGTTTGAAGCCTTCTTCTCAGCTTTAGAAATAAAAAATAAACAAGAATCCTAATCAAGTAATTTCAGAACTGCACATCAAATGCATACATGTAAAGTCACAGTTTAACTAAGAATCCAACAATCACTTTGAAATTTGAAATGAACCTAGGACACTACATAAATCAATTGACATATTGACGTGCACTGGTGTGGATTTCCTCCGCTCGATCAATCACAAGCCTAGCTTTGAATTGTCAGCACTGCACACTGATACATCCTTTAATGACAGACAATTCTCTGCCCATGACTCAAGTTCTTAGCTCCTGTAACAAGCATTTGAAACAAGGAAAGATAAAGCCAACAGTTCCAACAATGGCAGGATATAACCATGATACAATTTTCTCTTGCACGGACTGCCTTAAGGCCTAAGGGGCACATCTGGATGCATGCTATTCATGGGTGGGAAGGTTATGTATGTATTATGGATGACTAATAAATCAGCCCAGTCCAATCATTTTAGGTTTAGATTTTGAGGTCATAAAGGAATTGATTAGAACATATGAAAAATTGGGCACCCTACTCCAATAGTAGGTGATATTCAAGTGCTGGGTTTAGTCAGTGTAAGAGGGCGGCTGGGCTACAAATTTGGTGAAATGTGTGATGGGATGCAACACAACCAGGTCATAGGATGGCGCATTTTGGTCTCACCATCTATGTTCATGTTTGATATTATTAATATTCTTTTCTTGTACTATATATTACATACCAGCATTGTATCTTCTTCTGAAACAGATGCTCTGCCTTCTGGTTGCCATATAATTCTTTGTTTGTGGGAAGCTAACCACCACATTTCAGAGAATGCACAGCAAAAAGAGCGGTAAAAATTTGGGCATATGTCCCATGGGCTAGCCGGCAGGGCTCATTTGAAGTAGTTTTTCTGCTTGTTCTGGAAAGAAGGTAATAAAAAGAAATGCACCTGCATGTGACAGGCATCAAAGGCATTAATGTTTTGGGGAAAGAACCAATTAAAGCCAATGAGCTACATTCTACTAGAAAAAATATTGAATCTTTA
Organism: Litsea cubeba; assembly: GCA_012931725.1. NCBI lineage: Eukaryota > Viridiplantae > Streptophyta > Magnoliopsida > Laurales > Lauraceae > Litsea > Litsea cubeba. Next base: position 122,788,150 of record CM022944.1, on the reverse strand, counting down.
GCATCATGAGGCGGGTGAGATTATATGGGGGTATCTCCTATCACCACCATAGAGCCCATCGGCATCATATGAATGTTTAAGAATGGTTTGATCGTGCATTGCATATCTCCTCACACAAAAGCCTCTCGCATCCTAATTCTTGATATTAATTGTATGTCAACTTAAACTGGAAATACAAAGAAGTACAACTTACAGATAAGTACGGTCCCAAGCACAGCAGAGATCTTGCCTTGAACAGTCACAAGCCCGGCTTTGCCTGCATTTTGCAGCTCAGAAGAACCTTCAGAATTAAATGTTCCTGCAAGTTGGGTTGTCACAAACACTTTTTGTAAATCAAAGGAAACTTATATTTCTAAGAGCCAGGGGAAAAAAAGGAAACAAAAAAAAAAAAAAAAAGAAGAGAGAATGGAAAGCATTTGATCTAGAGGCTAAAACCTGGTTTTACTGATTGAAGGCCTGACGTAATGCATGATAAATTTTGAAAACCCTCTTCCTCAAGCTTATTAGTAGCTGCTGTTGACCTTAAGCATTGAAGTAAAATACAAAATCATATCAATAGTATTGAGAAAAGCAGAAATCTTTCAAATGATAAGATGAGTGCTGCAAGTTATCTTTCAGGATACAATTGTAGCAAAATTATAACAGGAATTGTCCTGGCCGTAACTCAGCTGGTTAGGGACATGGGTTGTGTGTGAGTTCAAGTCCCTAATATAGGATAAAATAACTATAACAGGAATTCAACTTTGAGCTCACATTACATAGAAATTGTTGACAACCCGCCATGTGCTCAATCATGTGATGGTGCTAGCATGGGTAAAAGATTGGAAGATCAATGGAGGATAGGAAGTAGGCCATGAGAATCTTGCCAAGCCGTCATAATGTGTTATACTCAAATAAACAGATAGAGACTTGGCAGAAGTGTCACACTGCAAAGAAGCTCAGTTACAGTTACAAGTGAACAAGAGTTGCCTAGGGCATCCCTCAAAAGCAAACATGCAACAAAGAGATCCAGTTGTTGGGTACTAAAAACAGGCAGTGGTTTCACACCTTCAAAGGTGTGCAGTAAAGAAGTTGTACAAAATTAGACTAATTCTCTTGAAATGAGGTTATATTGATGGGGAAGACCAGAAGATAGTTAAGTTAGGGAAAACTATGGGGAGAGAGAAAGAGCAGAAGGAAAACAAGAGATAGAGGACATTGGGGATGGATTTAATATTTTCCATTCACGAAAAAGTAATTATATAAAGATAGATAATCTCTCTCTCTCTCTATATATATATATATGTTATATAACGGATGGTTCCCATGGACCTCTGTGTGGACGACCTCCTACCTAGGCCCATCAATCATGGGGGTGGTGGGGGATTGAAAGATCTGGATGTGACCTACCTCTGTGAAAAATTGTAAGTCCATTAGATCATCCTAACCCCATGATCTGTGGCCCACAAGTTTAATGGCTTTATATATGTCATAAAATAACCCTCGATCCAAAGGTCCAGTCAAGTCAGATTAGTGCAAATGTAATGAATCCGGTGTAAATAGGGGGTGAGGGTTTTGATGGTCCATTCAAATCAATGCCCAGGTGGGCTCCACATGGTTGTCTGCATGAATGTCACCATGCGGAATATCCTTAGGAGAGTATTTTTCATATATATATATATAAAGAGAGAGAGGTCTGCTAGTTTATAGAGACTTGAAGAATAATTTTGTAATGGTCAAGAGACTAGAGAGACTGAAAAGGCATTATGATTAATATTGTATATAATTAAGAAATCTCAAGTGTTACAAGTGCATGTGAGCCTGTGATTAAAGAAAATTCATTTAAGAAGAAGGATCTGAGGTGGTTGATGGATGAGTTAGTGCAAGAAACAGTCTGTGGAGATGGCATAATTATCGGAAGAAAATTCACCAAACTTTTGAGGAAACGAAGAAGCAGATACAAAAGAATAAATGGAGGACATGGTTTTGGAGGAAGGAATGTGATGGGGGAAGCTATCATTGATTTTTTAGTGACTTTTCATCGTGCAATTTCTAATACATGAACTCGAAAGAAAAGGAACACCTTGAACATTTAAGGGTGTATCAAATAATGTTTTTCTTTTTTTGCTTAACATGTAGAGAATGGTCATCTACAAGGAATTGTAATTTGTAAAGTCATTCATGGAGAGAGGCCCATGATACAACATAGATTAGTGAATTTGGATGGTGATACTAAAAGCAAGATAAATAAATGATAAATTGTCCAAGAGTAAGACGGTAGGACTCAAACTTGAAAGGGCAATAATATTGAAGTAAGACGGTAGAACTTAAACTTGAAAAGCCAAAACATTGAATGAAGAATGATGAAATCAAGATGATGGAAACTGGGGATGTGGCTTCAAATGACAGGTTTTGTACTAAACATGTCAGCAAGATGTCCTCAGGAGTCCAAACAAAGAACAGCTGACTTGAGGTATTGCCATAAGAGTACAATTTTCCAAAAAGAATCAGTTGCACAGTTGGAAGCTGCTCATTGTTGCAGCCATGAGGTTGCAAGTTCGAGTCTGAGGGTTTTAGGGTTCGAGATCTCTAGATTGGTCCACTCAATAAATCAACCCACTAGTGTGCAAAAAACAATAATCTACGCAGCGGAAATAAAATCACAAGCACACACCACAAGGACGCCAAATTTAAGGAGGAAAACCCAAACCGGGTAAAAAACCACCGATCCGTACTGGATCTAATCAAACACTATGAATCTCGTAATTACAAGAAACTCAGATTTCTTCCCTAAATATCCCCTATCTAAAGACTGAAGTTACCTTGTGTCGCATCACGCTTCAACGACATCACACTGTTGATTGCAACAGATCCAACGCTTGACTCCTCAAATCTTCTACGCAAGAAGATGATCTTCTACAAGGGATGCAGAAGAAACTTGCTCTCTAGAAAACTTGGCAGCACAACTCTTCAAAAATCTCTAGAGAAAATTTCTCTCAATTAAATCACTAATTCAGAACTTGAGAGATGATTTCTTATCTTTCTCTTACCTTTGGGTTGTGAGAAACACCCAATATATAGCCCCTAATTCGTGCTTAAGACTCCTAAAAATATTCCACTTAGAATAAGAGTCCTTTTTCCAACTCTAAAAAAGAGTCCTGAACCACTCTTCTCCACCGTCCGCCACCCTCGCTATAGCGAGGTATGATTCTGTCTCTGGACGTTTTTTTTTTTTTTTTTTTTTTTTTTTTATGTTCTGTAGCCTTTGTTGACTTTTGCCTTTTATATTCTAGAGGATTTTACCGAAAAATTCCCGGTAAATGTCCGTTGCACGAAATGGTTCCCCGTAATTGGGGCCGCACGAAATAGTTCCTTCGTCTGAATTTTTTTTTTTTTTTTTTTTAACTTTGAGACGAGTGACGCTAGCGTCACTCGTCTTAGACTGGGGAGTGACGCTAGCGTCACTCGTCGTTTTATAAACTCACCTTCGAAACACCCCTTTTCTCATCTCTAATTGTCCACATCAATGGTATCTTGCAGGTTTTCGCAGAGAGGAAGAAAAAAGAAGAAAAAGAAAAAGAAAAGAGAGGGAGGTGGAAAAGAAAGAGAAGGAGGAAGAAGAGAAAGAAAGAAATCAAAGGAAAAAAAGGAGAAGAAGAAGGTGGGAATGTGGAAATATGTTAATGCCCAGTCCTTCTTCTTCCCTTCTTTTCTTTTTCTTTCCTTCTTTCTTCTTCTCCTCCCTCTCACGGCCCTGCCTTCACCACTTGCACGCCCCCAATTTCTTCTTCCCCTCTTTTATTTTTCTTTCTTTCTCTTTCTTCCTACAAATATGTGCTTCTCCATGAACTTGAACAAACAGTGATGTTCAACTATTCACAAGGAAATTAGAAACCTATTTGTGAGCACCATGAAACCCAACACAAACTAGAGTTCTGACCAATTTTTTGTATCCCCATTTCGTGGATGAAGAAGAAAAGGAGAAAGAGGAGGAGGGGATGGGTTTTGGTTCCTTGCCCAATGAAGAAGATAAGATATTTATGCTCTCATGCTCGCTTGGTGCCCATGGTTGCTTGCCAAATCAAAGAAAAAAGGGCTGAGAAGCGAGAGGAAGCTATTGAGCCAGAACAAGGAACAGGAAGACGATGAAGGTGGAGGTATAAAAAAAACTGCAGAGTGACGCTAGTGTCACTAATTTTCACACCGAGCGACGCTAGCGTCACTCGTTTCATATTGGAAAAAAAAACCAAACAGGGTCTAACGGACCCCGTTTGTGCAGTGCGAGTTTTGAGGCACTACCAAGTGCAATGTCCAATTATTGTGTATTTTCCAGTAAAATCCTCTATATTCTAACAGAGTCACATTACGAAACACGAAAAAAAGGGAAATACACTTTTCCATTGATATGTTTACGAACAACATTTTGATTTTCCATTGTCAAAGCCTTAATAAGAAGGTTCAACACCATCCATGCTGCTCCACGTTCAATAACATTGGTAAATGGGGAACATTGATAAGTATTTTCCTTTTTATTGCATTTCCATTTGCAAGCCACAGGTAGGTCAGGATGTACAATCTGGGAATCTTTTGGGGCATGGTCCCACGCTGGGTGGGGCTGAATGGATCAGGTTTTCATTGTGCCATTGGCACTCCTTGTACATACTCAGGAGCTGTAGGTTATATTTACCTCATGTATCAGATTCATCATAGGAATAAACAAAGAACACACCTGCACAACATATACTAACCTCAAACCTTCCTGACAGACAAGCAGCAATTTGCTATCAGTTGAGAACTGCTCTTTAACCAATTTAACAAAATCTGGATTGAGTTTAGTGAATGGCAACCCAAAGAACAATCCTGAGAAATTGTTGTGCACAGTCCGCTTGATTATCGTGCCTGTAAATGTTTCAAGTTAGTATAACAGAGATACAGAGCATAAATAAAGTAATTTGAATAGGAAGTCTCACACAGATCAAACTAGGAAGAATAAAGCATGATCAGAAAAAAATGATAATGGTTATATCTGCAAGATTAAACCTGAAAGAAGAAGATATACAGACCAAGGTCATTGTCCTTGTTTTCGATAAAGAGGGGAACGTGGTAACATGATTTTATATGTGCTCGGTCATACTGAGTCTTATCCCGAACATCCAAAACAACATAACCCTCTTCCTCTACAAGTTTTTTTGCCTCCTCGCCATTTATGAAATTCACTTCTGCTGTGATTTTTGTGCTCCTTCTTTGAACCGTTTTGCAGGGTGTGATCCTCGCACGATTAGTCTTAAATATCACCGAAGGCATTCTGAAATTCACCAAATGCATTTCAAATCTCTTACTACAAAGGAAGAAACAACTATGTAATGTAAGAACTGAAATGCTAAATGTTGGTTTGCTTCACAACTAACAAGAACCATTCTTTTAGATATTTCAGATGTGGATGACCAATAAAGAGAAAACCTCCTGGAGTGAAATATCATAGCATTCCAATGTTTGACTTTTGGCTTGTTAATTGCTTAAAATTGACATTGATATATCTTCTTACTAAACAGTTTGTTTCCAGCCATGAATTGCAGAGTTAGGATTCCACAAACTTGCAGATAACTGATACATGGGCCATCTATTGTATTGCCCTGTTGTTAATGGTCAGAGCTCACAGAACCACAGAAAGCCCAACAGTACAAAATCAGATTTCAAACAAAATATACATGTCCTTGGACCAAGCATTTCATAATTCCTCTTTCCCTAATAAAAACAAAAGCTCATCTCCCTTTCTCAGGGTTCTTTACCATTGATGATCATCTATAAAAATATTTCTTACAATTTACTTGGGAATTGTAATCCACAAAGAGAACTCCAGTAGTTCAAAAACTCGAACATAACTCAGTGTTCAACCGAGTCAGTAAACTTGATGGGTCAACTTGAAAACTAAAGTAGGTCAAGTAAAACTTAAAAAAAATAAAAAAATAAAAAAAATCTTACATGTAAATGTTAGTTGGCATTTAAGTGCACTTCATCTTGAAATTCAAGTTGAAAACTCATGTAGGTCACAGAATTCTTTAATTAGCAAATGAGTATGGTATAATAATTCCTCCTTGTCAGAGATCATTAACCTTTGATGATCATGCTACAAGACTTTTTACAATAACTTCACTTGAAATCAACCACAATAATGAAAAAAAAGAAAAAATGTGTCAAAATGAGTGTAAATGCTATTATTTAAATTAGCACGAGTGTAAATCGACTGGAAAGTCAATTGAGTCAACTCAGATGAATTTCTGAGTTTTCTGAGACCCAGACTTTCAACAACCGAATTGCGCACTTAAAATAAAAATAAAAATACAAGGAATGGAGAGAAATCAAACTCTCCATGTGTGTATCAGTTGTTAATGATTTTGAGAAGAATTCAGGAGTCAGGTCTGATTGATTCTGTTCTCTATTGTAATTTGGTTCAGAAAGAAAGAAAAAAAAAAAAAAGAAAAAAAAAACAACAGTTTGGATATGATTATGGTGTTTGGAAGACATAGTGAAAAAGAAATCACCTCAGAGAAGGCAACAGACTGCACCAGATGACTCCAGACATTGCCTCTGCCCTCTCTCTCTCTCTCTCTCTCTCTCGAATTCTTAGGCAATCTGTTTTTGAATGTCTTGTCCTCTCTCTCTCTCTCTCTCTCTCTCTCTAGAGCTAAGATTATTAGGATATCTGTTTTCGAATGTGCCTGACCAGGAAATTTAAGGAGTCCAATTGTGCATCACCACGTGTCAGGGCAAAGATGCCACGGATATTTATGTTCGCAAAGATGAAGATGACGGCTCAAGGAAGAAGTTTTGCGTCACCTGGGATGCATTAAAAGGCAAAAATCTATCTACTCTTATCTATATCAGACAATTCATCATGACCCTGATCATCAAAGGTGGGGTTGGTCTAAACCCAAAATGACCCCACCCACACCCTACATATTTCATTGTTTAGAATGGAAATGAGGTGCACCAAAGTTGGGAGTTGTCACTAGTGTTAGGCCAGTGACACTGCCGTTCCATGCAAGTGAGGCTACCCAAATGTTTTGACGGTCACAACTTTTTACTATTGGCCCCACAGAAAGATTAATATCCTGGAAGTTTTTAGATTATAAGAGGTGTGTGGGGTTGTGAGTATTTAGCAGAGCAACCCTTCAAAAAAAAAGAAGAAACTTGATTAGATGAAATGATGGACCCTTCTCATTAATGGAATTGTGGGCCATGACAAGATTCCATCAGCCTAGCTGTGCTGTTGATCTTGAATGTGAATTCTCTATCCCGCATTCAGCTGGTCCCACCATGGACTCGGGCCCAACAAAAAATTACATCTCTAAGGGATCATCAGGGAATGCTTGTCCTTTTAACCTGCTTTCATTAATGAAAGAGTAAAACACTATGATAAAGGGTTAAGCTCTCTTTGCTGAAACAGCAGAAGAGAGAGACTTTGATAAAAGGGGCAAAAGGTCAAGGATCATGAGGAATTATATTAATATGGGTCTGATTTCACTTTTAGAAGAGAGTAGAAATCAATACTTTCAGACGGGGAGGATGGTAATAATAGTAATAATAATATGTTTTTAAAGAAAAAAAATAACCCAACTCTAGAAGAACTATTTGCAGCCACTTCATGATTGAACCATCATGATAGGTCACATTACTGCCTTAACCTTCTCCTTCTCCTTTCCACACATAAATAGGATCAGAAAGATGCCTTGGTATTCTCCTTTTGCTCATAAGGAAAAAATAAAAAATAAAAAACTAGTTTAACATCTATGGGTCCTATTTTTGTTCGATGGTTAACCTCTATGGGTCCCATCTTTGTTTGATCCAAAAAGTGCCTCTCTATGTAGTCTGTGTCCCAAAGTTCACACCAATGGGAGCTCTAGAGGGTAGACACTGTTGAATAGAGATGTGTAGAATTTCTAGTTACCTTTTTCTAAGTATGATAAATTAAAATTCAGCATCTCACCAATCACTGTGGAGCTCTTTCTGTGGAAGACTAAATTCTGGTGAGTCCTCTGTAATATTTGAGCTGCAAAACTTCTCCTAACCTCAATACAGTAAGATGGATTATACTTCTATTCCTGCAGTAATGTGCTTCCAAAAGCTCCAAAATATAATAGTATAAAATTGCGTCTTGCCCAAAATTAGCAACACCCACACCAGATTCCCAGAACACGATATAGAGGTTGAAAGAAAGTATGAGAATGAAAGAGGAAGACTCCAATGGGATATTGTAATTATTCTCATTATTTACATGTGTATCGTTCTTACATAGGTACATGATAAAAAAAAAAGAAAAGAACAAAAATAATAAATAGAAGAAAAAGAAGATATCCCATTGATATAATTTCACCAAAAAGAATAAAAAGAATAAGTTAAGCAAGCATAAACAGCCACCTGCCATAACTCCCCCGCCATGCTCTACACATCCATCAGCAGTAAATGCATACACAGTTGTATGCATGTGTGAATCTTCAAATGTATTTACATGTGGCAATATATCCTGAGACCCTCAAACACAGCATCTGGAAAATTGCAAGTGATTAAATAATAGAACTGGAGACTCTCAAGGCAGCTGATATATCAATCATATCATCTCCTCCTCATGGGTTTATAGGAATTCTGCTGCAGATATCAGTAGTCTCTTAAACACGCTATACCCTATCATTTTCCCAGGGAAGATCACTTTTACTTGATTATAATTACAGAACATGCCTCATTTCTTCTTTGACGTTGTTGCACATGCATTCTGGAACAGGATATGCTATGACATCCCTACCAGCCTTGCTAGTCCTGATGTCTGGCTGTCCCAACGAATCCTGGTGCAGTTCTTTTACAATCCTTTTGAACTCACGTTCTGAAAGAGTTGAGTTCAGGAAATAATGAAGCATCTGTCTTTTGTTAGGGGTTATGTACTTCTTATGCCCTGCATAGGCCCTGTGCCCCTGTATCAAAAACAGTTTCCCGTGGTTAGAAGTTAGAACACATGGGAGCATTTTCATTCATTTAAAAAATAAAGGTTGTGTTTTTACCCCCCAAAAGAAAAGGATGGGTTATACATTGGAGAATGAGCTCCGACTTGCAAATTGGAAGGAAAAAAAATTGTCAAATCCAAGTCATCTTTCCATGCTGCAATTAGTTCCTTTTTTTTTCTTTTAATTGCTAGTAGCCCAAAACTTCCAAGAGCTCAACTGAAAATTCTCTTGAACTTGATTAATAACTCAGCTTATTCCTACTTTGGGAGGTGATTAGAAGTTTTCTTGATATTCAGAACATTTGGTCACAATCTACACAGTAAACATTATCATCACAAAAGCACTACCCCATCTTTCTGAAATCAGCTCATTCTGCTAAAATAGTTACAAAAACCAAGAAAAGTTTCTCCTTTTTCTTTTTTGGTCATAAGATAAATATATTATAGGAAAGCTTAAGTCCTCCAAATTCACATGAGACAGAATGCACCTTAACATGATCCAGTTCTTGACTTGAGACTGAACAACTTGATACATTTTTAATACTCAATGGAATTTTCAGATACCAAAAGATCATGGTCCATTTAATGTTTCTACGGTATGATTTCAACAGTAGGTCAGTAGCAACCATAGTTGTCAATTCCCTTCCAGTTGCCATTTCTGTTTGACCCAGTAGTAGAACATTTTCGCATTTTGGTCAATTCCGGTATTTCGTTCCGGAAAAGACGTGGTTGAAAAATGGAAAAAAAAAAAAAGAATACCTAAAATTGAAAAAAATAGGTGAATGCTAAAATAATACTAAATATGCACACTTACATCACTTAGGTTAAACTACACTCTATGGTGGCCCATTTTCTAGTTTTCACTATATATGAATGGAAGTATGAAACCTTGGCCGGAATGGGGTGGAATTGGTCCGGATTTGAAACCAGAATTGGGGCTTAAATGGAACAGAACGGACTGGAAACTTTTAGGAGGTCATTTTGTTCCACCAAGGCCAATTTTGGAATGTTCCGGCCAATTCTGGTCGGAACAGTGGAATTGATGACTATGGTAGCAACACTGAGGATGAGTAGTGAAGAACTGGAGATGATAATGATAATGCCATTTTTTTACAACAGTAATGATAATGCCAGTGAAAATGATGATAAAGACAATACCTTGATGGCACGACCCATATTGCCCCCATGAGATGGCATGAAAACATCACTATTCTCGGAGACTATATAATCAATGGCTGCAAGGAGGGAAGCTTTCTTGGCAAATGGCTCCAATTCCCCAGGTAATGATAGGTCCCCTTTGTTGTAAAAATAAGGAAATTCTCTTGTCAAAGGTAGCAAGGCTTCCGGCCCACCAAAAGGGCTTCCACCTGCCCAGTATATCCTTGCATTTCTTGGAGCTCCAAGTGCTTTAAGTAGCCTAAAACATTAGCAAAAGATAAATGAATCACTTCTAACCATCTAACTGATTTAACTAAAGTTTATTGGAAAATTTCATTGCCAACCTTGTAATCTCCACTGCATTTAAGGGGCAGAGGCCGGCAAGCTTGCGATCATGGAAACTCATATTAGATCTCCCAGTGAGAAGCTCTGGTCGTAACTTCCTCTCATTGCTGATGATCTCGTCATACTCGTGGCTTAACCCAGGAAGACATCCAGTCCTCACCCAGACGTCTTTTTCCAAGCGCAAATGAAGAGCTATGAATGGCCCCTTCCTCCGCATCCTCTCTGCAAACTTGTTGCCGATTTCCAATATAGGGGCAGAGAATCTCAATGCATTGAAGGCCACCTACAGCATAATTAAAAATGTAAAACATGCTCATTAGTCATGCGCCAAAAAAGGAATGTACTAATAAATCATTAGAACTGATAATATGCATTACATGTTTTTATCATAAATAGGAAACTTCATAAATATTTGGTTGTTGATAAAATAATAACAATAAATGGTTACTCCAATCCCTGTCGGAAGAAATTGCTCCCAACAGACTGTTTTATGAAAATGTTTTTTCATAGGTTAAACTAAAACACTGGCATTAAATGGTCATGTGCTGTAGGAAATAGTAGTCAGCTGCACCTCCATGTTTTCTAATTATCCAAAAGATCTCACAGATTGGAAAATCCTAATGCTTCAATGGGCTATAGATAGACATTTAAGAAAAAAGTGATAAATGCAACAGTAAAAAAAACCAAAAAACAAAAAAACAAACAACACAAAAACCAGAGCATGTCCTTGAAACTCAATTGGAATTATGGAGCTAATCCTTAGCATGGGCTGACCATCACCCTACAATACCTTGCATCGAAGCTTCTGAAGATCAGAGGGGAGATCCTTGGATAGCCTCGAATCCAATCCTCGCAAAAGCAATACACCTTCCTTGTTAAGCTGCAAGAGAGAATAAATGCCTCAACCACAATATCCAAGGTACTTAGCATACAAAGGAAGTGGGTTTTCTTCTTTTTTATTCCCAACAATATTTTAATGTATATGTCGATACTGGAAAAAGTATTAGAGTTTGAACTATAACCAAGGAAGACGACATATCCTACAAGAATCTAGTGAATAATAAATATCTAACAGTGTCATTATTGGAATTAGATGCTAGTGAACGTCCAAGACTAGGATGTCAATTGGAAGGCATGTAAATGCTCCAGCTACAAGCAGTTCAAAATGTCTAACTGTTCCAACTACTGATACAAACATACCTTGATTAATCAATTGGTTCAACATATTTTGTTGGAATACTTAATTGGGTTTTTGTTTTAGAACCTTTTGTCCTGTCAGACACTAGTATAATTCTCTGATTAACTGAGAAGCATTGCGCATTTAGTTGAATACACGGACAAGTTAAACTTACAAGTGGACAGCCAATTGCTTGAGGATCTCAAGAATCTTACCCGCTTTAAGTATCTGGATCGTATCCATTCTGGGGACACATGAAGAGGTGTTCGCCTCTCTTCAACAGGTCTTGACCTTAGATGTGTTGAAGGAAGAGAAGAAACTATCCGTACATCATTTGCAAGAGTTCTCTTGAAGTGCTCCAAGTCGAAAATATCAGAGAATTCACTATTGAGAATGGAAGAAATATTTTAAAAAATCAGTCTGAAATACCACTTGGATTAGGAAAGCTAAATTTGGAACAGGAACAGTGTGAAAGCCACACCATGTATAAACCACACAGAGTCTGAAATACCAGTCAGATTAGGAAAGCTAAATTCGGAACAGTAACAGTGTGAAAGGCACTCCATGTATAAACCACACACACTCACACTCAGAGATAGAAAGATGGATAGATAGATACACCATTTCAACCATCAAATAGCACACATACAGACATCTATTGTCCTAAGGGTGCAACTTGGGCCAGGCAAAGCCTAAGCCCACATGGTCCAATCTGTAATAAAACTAAACTCGGTCTGGGCTTGTAAGAGCTTGAGCTTGGGCCTAGATCCGATCTCTGAAACGCGAGTTGATTTATCGCTGGGCTTGGGCCTCGAGTACCCAAGTTGGGCCCAAGTACCCAAGTTCCACATGTATGTATTTTACACCACATCAATTATTACCCTATTGGGTTCCTGTTGGATATATTTGAAAAACATACCATAAAATAGGGAAGTATGGTTCAAGTCAGGTTCTAGTTGTACCTACTAGAATTCCGGTCATTCTAAGTTGAGTTGAAGTAAAGTTTGGATTACCTAGGCCATTCTAGAATTTGAATTGGGTACAGTTTAACCCAAAACCCAACCAGCACCCAAATTGCACCCTTAACCACACTAGCAGCCATTCTTGAAACCCTTGATCAGTGCAAATATGGCTCAATGGTCAGACTTCTGTTAAAGTCTTGCAAAAAGTAGCTTGCATTTGGTTCCGATAAAATAGGAGTGTAAAGTAAAGTAAAGTAAAGGAAAGACTTGCTAGTTGCTTCACATTTTATACATCAAGCCATTCTATAGCCTGCCAATCTTCCTTTTCCTTCCCAATATCATATTAAAGTTTTAGTGAACTCGGAAGTCAGAAATAACTAATAAGAGCCTACTTTCCAAAACAACTTATTTTTCTTTCTAGATTTAGACTTGATTGTCAATACTCAATAGTGTCTTGATATCAATCAATCTAATACAGAGAATATCTGAACCCTATTATTGGCAACTCTCCACACTCCAATCAGCTAAACTATCAATCAGTCATAAATGCAATTCAAGAAAGAATTGGAAATTAACAGAGAAGCAGATATAGAAGATTGGGAAGAAATTTCTGAAGGCAAGAGATTAAGAGACTCCATATTCCTCAGAATCAAATCAATACCCATGGATTCCTCAAAAGAAGAGCTAAGTCCCAAAACCAAATCAAAACCTAATGAAAACTACCAGCTCCAAGTTTTTAGGAACAGCAAACTGACAAAAAAGAGAACAAAAAACTACAAAATCAAGATATAACAGCAAAAAATCAGAAATTTCTTCTTTCCTGTTCCAAGCTCTTACCTTTCATCTCCCCAAATCACATTCACTTGCAAGATCGGAACAACGAGAGAAGCACCGAGAATCCTCGCAATGACGACGGCATCAACGATCTGATTCCTCTGCTGATTCAACCCTCCCGAAACCACAACCATCAGATACCTCGTCTTCTCCCTCGATACCGCCTCGCTCGATCTCCTATACTCCTTGCTGAAATCCAAACACGGCCGGAATCCAAGCCCGTCCGGCTGCTTCCAGAACTCCTCCAGCTCCTCCTCCCCCACACTCCCGGCGACCGGAACAGCCGAATCAGCAGCCGAGAAAGATGAATGCTGCTCAGAGATTTCACAGGGAATGGCAGAGAAAGGGAGAAGAGGGTGGAGGCGAAATCCGAGACAAGCCATTCCGACGAAGGCGAAGAGGAAAAGGAGGAAGATAAAGAGGCTGTTTGGGTTTCTGAAGATCCTGTTAGGGTTTTTGGAGGGTTTTTTAGGGGATAGAAGGAGATTCTGGAGAGAGGAAGAAGAGAGAGGAGTGATTATCTGTGAAGGGACTGAAATGTAAGAGTGTCTGTTCTTCTTGGATTTCGACATTGGAGACAAGATTGAAGCTTTCTTCTTCCACAAGTTTCTTCTTCTTTGTTATTGTTGCAGGAGGAAATGCAAAGAGAAAATGAAGAGTTTTGTTTTTTTATGGGGAGGAGGAGATGGGAGGAGCGGCGGGAACGAGGAGTGGTTTTGTTGGTGGGTTTGGGTTTGGAAATGGCAAGAGGTTTGGGTTTAATAGTCCGTGTGACTGACGCTGGTAAATTCGTAAACTCATTGACTGTTTTTGGTGGCTTTACTTCGAAAAACCGAACGGATAGTGTAGTCAGTTTGACGGAATTACCCTCCTCATTGTTTATTTTTTTTCTATTACGAGGTTTTCAACGTAAATTTGGTAAATTTTCTTGTACTCTAACGTGGTAATGCAGTTTCGAATTTATAATTTTCAGATACAAAAAGTGGTACTACTACAATTGAACTATCCATTGGAATTAATTACCTTTCCAATTAGAATGTTATCATTATTGTTATCTTTGGCTGATAATTTTAAACATCCCCAGATTGACAGATTAGCTGATTTTGTGTAATCTTTAGTTGGTATGTGAATTGGAAGTAGATCATATGACTAGATTAATTGATTCTATATATTCAATCATTGGAAAAGATTAGCAAATTTATATAATCTTTAGTTAGTATGTGAGTTGGAAGCAAATCATGTGATTAGATTAATTGATTCTATTCAGTTATTGGAAGTAAATAAGAGAAATTTCTAACAAGCAGAATTATTGTAAAATTAAAGTGCTTGTAGCTAAATGTCTTTTAGGGGGGGACGAGGGGCGGATTCAAATTCTAAAAGAGTCTATATGTCCCATATGTATCACAGCCTTATATCCTTCATTCTTTTTATAGTATTTTATTTTTATTGTAGTTCATTTAGCCAAGAATTCTATTTTATTGCCTATATATATGTAAGTTTAATGGTGATGATAGAAGTACTGGCCAACTTGTATAATTCAAGTTGATTTGGTATCCCATTTTCAATCAAAGTGATGAAGGTAGGTTAGGTAGCATCTAAATAATCATGACAGAAATAAAATAGTTGAACTGATGAGAGAATTATTCTCTCTCATCTACTATTTATTAATATATAGTGTACTCCAAGTGGATTTGTTTAATAAAAGGAAGGGCGTGGTGTGTGGGTTTCAAATTGAGAAAGAAGGGCAACAGCACAGCAAAAGCAAGAAGAAGAGAATCAGAGAGAATGAATGAATGAATGCAAGGGACGAGGGAGAGAGAGTGCTTGTTGTGGGTGTGTGTGGAAATGTGGAATGTGCATGTCGCATAGCGTTGGTGCCAGCTGTGGTAATGGAAAAAGCGAGGAGGAGGGGTCTATTCGTTGTCCATTACATGTGAGCTGCCGCCATCTTCCGACATGAGTGACTAGCTCAGCTCAGACAGTCCCGCTTCCCCATATCCAATCAGCTTTCTTTTTTAACGAGTCCCCATGCTTAGCTGGCGCTTTATCTCTCCACCTTGGCAGCTTTTTTTTTTTTTCTTTTTCATGATAGCTCTCTAGC
This sequence comes from Litsea cubeba, assembly GCA_012931725.1. Lineage (NCBI taxonomy): Eukaryota > Viridiplantae > Streptophyta > Magnoliopsida > Laurales > Lauraceae > Litsea > Litsea cubeba. Next base: position 122,772,599 of record CM022944.1, on the reverse strand, counting down.
TTCCCTGGCAGATCACTCCTCTCAGGACGATCCCTCCTTCGTAGGTGAGTGAAACCGCTATAAAAAAAGGACACGTTGGGTATCTCTATTTTTTTTAGAGATTAATTAAAAATAAAGTTATAAAAAAAAATTATACAAAAAAGAGGTCAAAGCATTATTTTTCAGCTATTTATTTTTTGAGTATTTAAATTTTAAAGGATTTACCTTTAAATATCTAAAACAGACAGATGCCAGAATGTTATGCTAAATGCTTTTATTTTCATAACCTCTGTCCGCTTTAAACATTTAGACAAGTAGAGGCTGAAAATAAAGGTGCAAATATGGGCTAACACATGTTTTTTTTTTTTTTTTTCAAAAGGGCATTAAATTTTTACTAGTAGATGAAAATATATGAATGTTTGGAAAGAGTATAAAAGTTTTTCATAATTTTTTTAAATAAGTATTTATCAAAGTAATTTAAAAAAAAGATAAAAATATCTTTATATTATTTTTTAAAATTATATAATCTTTAATAAATTATTTTAAAAGAAATGATCAAGTCCAACAAAAATGACCTAGTATGTCCCACTTAAAGACTTTATATATGAATGATTAAAATAAGGAAATGATATTTTTGTCATTATTTAATTTTTTTAAAGAGACGACTTGATTAAAAGAATTGGGAAAAACTTTTATATATTTTTAAATATTTAAATCCTAACGTGTTCTTTTTTTAAAATGAGTCAAATCTCTTTATATATTTTTTATTAAAAATAAAACAGTTATAGTTGATTGGTAATCGCACCTTAGTCTCACAACAAACCCATGTTTGGGGACCGATTAAAGTATCGCTCGTTGTTCAATATCCCTAAAAGAAAAGGGGACTTCTATGAAGATAAATGGCCTTGGTCAACTCCTATCTATATACTAAAGGGATGTATACACTTCCTGAGAATTTCTAGAGGAGGACACATGGCATGTCTTGGAGAGGGACACGTGGCAGCAGCCAGCCTAGAATGGTGTACTGCTAATGCAATCCCTAAAATCTCTCATTCTCCATATAAAATTTCTCCATCTCTCCCTCCCTAAAATCTCTCTTTAATACTTTGATCATCAAGCAATTCATGGGTCCCAGCCCGCATCAGATTATTTCATGGACGGTTAGAATATAGATGGTGGACCCCATTCATCTTGGGGTCCCACTTAAATAGGTTAGGTTTGATCAATTTGAGAGGTCTATGATCATTTGATCTTTATCAATCAATTCATGGGTCCCGGCCCGCATCATTTGATTTTATGGACGGTTAGAATAAAGATGGTGGACCCCATTCATCTGGGTCCCACTTAAAAATATATGGTCAATTTTTTAGGTCTACGATAATTTGATCCTTTTATCTTTTTAAATCAATTTATGGGTTCCATCCCGCATAATATGGTTTTATGGATGGTTAGAATAGAGATGGTAGACCCCATTCATCTTAAGGGTTCCACTTAAATAGGTTATGTTTGGTCAATTTGTGAGGTCTATGATCATTTGATCCTTCGATCTTTATCAAACAACTCATGGGTCCATCCCGCATCATATTGTTTCATGGATGGTTAGAATATAGATTAAAGATGGTGGACCCCATTCATCTGGATCCCACTTAAAAATATTTGGTCAATTTTTTAGGTCTACGATCATTTGATCATTTGATCTTTTTAAATCAATTCATGGGTCCCATCCCGCATAATATGATTTTATGGATGGTTAGAATAGAGATGGTGGACCCCATTCATCTTGGGGGTTCCACTTAAATAGGCTATGTTTGGTCAATTTGTGAGGTATATGATCATTTGATCCTTCGATCTTTATCAAGCAATTCATGGGTCCATCCCACATCATATTGTTTCATGGATGGTTAGAATATAGATGGTGGACCCCATTCATCTTGGGATCCCACTTAAATAGGTTAGGTTTGGTCAAATGGAGAGGTCTATGATCATTTGATCATTTGATCTTTATCAATCAATTCATAGGTTCCGACCCACATCATTTGATTTTATGGACGGTTAGAATAAAGATGGTGATCAATTTGTGAGGTCTATGATCATTTGATCCTTCGATCTTTATCAAGCAATTCATGGGTCCATCCCGCATCATATTGTTTCATGGATGGTTAGAATATAGATGGTGGACCCCATTCATCTTGGGGTCCCACTTAAATAGGTTATGTTTGGTCAAATGGAGAGGTCTATGATCATTTGATCTTTATCAATCAATTCATAGGTTCCGACCCGCATCATTTGATTTTATGGACGGTTAGAATAAAGATGGTGGACCCCATTCATCTGGGACCCACTTAAAAATATTTGGTCAATTTGTTAGGTCTACGATCATTTGATCCTTTGATCTTTTAAAATCAATTCATGGGTCCCATCTCGCATAATATGGTTTTTTGGACGGTTAGAATAGAGATGGTGGACCCCATTCATCTGGGGGGTTCCACTTAAATAGGTTATGTTTGGTCGATTTGTGAGGTCTATGATTATTTGATTATTTGATCTTTATCAAGCAATTCATGGGTCCATCCCGCATCTTATTGTTTCATGGATGGTTAGAATATAGATGGTGGACCCCATTCATCTTGGGGGTCCCACTTAAATAGGTTAGGTTTGGTCAATTTGAGAGGTCTATGATCATTTGATCTTTATCAATTAATTCATGGGTCCCGGCACGCATCATTTCATTTTATGGACGGTTAGAATAAAGATGGTGGACCCCATTCATCTGGGTCCCACTTAAACATATTTGGTCAATTTGTTAGGTCTACGATCATTTGATCATTTGATCTTTTTTAATCAATTCATGGGTCCCATCCCGCATAATATGGTTTTATGGACGGTTAGAATAGAGATGGTGGGCCCCATTCATCTGGGGGGTTCCACTTAAATAGGTTAGGTTTGGTCAATTTGTGAGGTCTATGATCATTTGATCGTTTGATCTTTATCAAGCAATTCATGGGTCCCAGCCCGCATCATATGATTTTATGGACTGTTAGAATATAGATGGTGGACCCCATTCATCTTGGGGGTCCCACTTAAATAGGCTAGGTTTGGTCAATTTGAGAGGTCTATGATCATTTGATCTTTATCAATCAATTAATGGGTCCCGGCCCGCATCATTTGATTTTATGGACGGTTAGAATAAAGATGGTGGACCCCATTCATCTGGGTCCCACTTAAATGCATTAGTTCAATTTGTTAGGTCTACGATCATTTGATCTTTCTTAATCAATTCATGGGTCCCATCCCGCATAATATGGTTTTATGGACGGTTAGAATATAGATGGTGGACCCATTCATCTTAGGGGTCCCACTTAAATAGGTTAGGTTTGGTCAATTTGAGAGGTCTATGATCATTTGATCATTTGATTTTTATCAATCAATTAATGGGTCCCAGCCCGCATCATATGATTTTATGAACGGTTAGAATAGAGATGATGGACCCCATTCATCTTGGTCCCACTTAAATATATTAGGTCAATTTGTTAGGTCTATGATCATTTGATCTTTCTTAATCAATTCATGCCTCACCTAAAGAATAAAACATTTGGAAAAAAACATAAAGATCAAATTAGCAACAAAAAAAAGGACTCATAAGTTTACTAATTAATAAATTTATTAAAAATAATTCATTTGGTGGTTTCGTGGTTATCCACGGGGTTTTGCTAGTATATTTATAAGAGGATGCATAACTTTTAGTTTCGAAGTGAAACTATTACTTAGCAGTAATACTTTAAAATTGAAGACTCTTTAAAAAATTTGAGCATTAATCTATAAGCATATGTGTGATACTAAAGTGCCGACGATGTATGATTTGTTTTAGATCACATTACTATACAATCTTATGTTTGTGGGGCTTACTTTATTAATTGCACCTTTTTTGTCAAATGTTGGAATTTTATCCCAGACGTACTCCTCCTAAAATAAAACTAAAAAAATACTTCAAAAACTTATTTTGAGTAGCTTAGCATTTTCAATAAATTTTAGAACTATAATTCTAACTCATATCAAATTACTTTCTTCCCTTATTCCAAAAAAAAAAGTAAAAAAAGAAAACCACCCTTTTTCCACGCTTAGCTGACGCCTGACGCTCATCTTCATGTTGGAAGCTTTTTTTTTTTTTTTTCTGAATTTAAAATACCATATTTAGTTTAAACAGGAGAATTCTATATTTAACCGCTGAACGAAAGGAGAAAAGCAAATTCTCTGCCCTTCGCCCCCACGAGCGGCCCTGATTCCCGGCTCGAACAGGATCTGTTTCGTTTTTTTTCTGCTTTATCTGGCAAACGTGGCAGATGAGTACTCGTTAGTCGATGGTCGATAGGCGAGCCAAACGTGAGCTCTCTGTTGGAAAAAGGTTGTGTTCTTTATTTTGGAAACAAAAAAGATTATGAAACGAGTCTATAATTATATAACCTCGGTTGAAGGGTCCAGGCAGATTAACGGCTGTGATCAATCAAGCACACTACAAGGCCAAATTATAACAAGCCATATGATATGCATAGCAGCATAGATCACATGATGAAGCAAGCCTGCTTATGTGGGGCCCATATAAGTGCATCATCAAGGAACATTGACACATCTGATTGAGAGTCCCTTCTGCAAAGAATCGTAAGTGAAACTCGCTTATTGAAAATCGATCCGTTAAAAATAAATTTCTTTTGGAAATTTTAAATATTTTAAATTTTAATGAAAAAATGAGTCATTCCGCTATAAGGCTGATCACATGGTTAGAAGCAATGAAGCATAATTAACACAATCTTTATTCATGTTAATCATATTCAATGGCCTTGGATCGATGCATGAACTGGAGGCGTTTTAATATTTAAGAAACTTGAGCATTCATGCATGCATGAATGATCATTATCAGAGACGGCTACGTAATCAGTTTGTATTTAGGGCGGCATGAAAGCCAACGTTAGTTTATATAAAGATTCATCATCGTGCGAGATATATATATCTTAACCATTCATTTTATTTATCTTGGTGAAATGGGCCTCACTCCCCAATAATACTCCTGGGGTTGGCCATTTGATCACAGTCAAAAGGGGAAGCAGTGTGCAATACACATCTCCATGGCTTGTCTAACAAGTCATTTCCATTGGGTCTAGAACTCTAGATATTGCATGAGGAGGAATATCTTCATGGCACTATTTCCACTATATAAAACAATTGTGCATGCTCTCTACATGATCTAATATTTAAGCATTTCTCTTCCTTTGGGTAGGGTGTGACTAGGGTGGTGGTCATATTTCTCAATACAAATGAATCATTAGAAAACACCAAGTGGTACCCATCAAATGAAATTTTTTAGAATATAAGCTAATGCCAACATGATGAATTTTTCTACCGACAAGAAAAAAAAAAAAGGCACCATGATTCTAATTTATCAAAATTTATCCCATGCAACCATTATGATACATCTTACCAAAATCCGTAAAGTGTGGCCCACATTTAATGGAGGTGAAATAGTTGGATCATATCATTAATTTGTGAATGCTCAAGGAATTATTCATTCACCATTTGATCAAAATTGAGGATGCCTTATGCTGTTTTAATTAATTTGATGGTCATTATATAGGTGTCAATTGTCATTATTACTATTACTGTAGTTTTTATTCTATCTGTTTGAAACCGATTGTTAAGTTTTACTTTTCTACTCAGTCATAATGAAAGTAATGGTACAGAAAAAGAAATAATAATAATGAAATTAGTAATGGTAATTAAATATAACTTTACTTCTTTCAAACGAAGCATTTGATTCAACATTTGACTCCATAAAATAAAGTGCCCTGTTGCTTAAATTTGGATGTTATCTTTCTCAATGATTGTATATATCCTTTCCTCAAAAACCTAGCTTGTCGGTTTCTCCACTAAAGCTATAGTCTCAACTTGAAACTTAAGTTAGAAAAAGTCTACAATGAATAATAATACTCTATGCCATTATCTGGAAGAGTCACCATGCATCTTCCTTCCATTGCAAAACTGTCCTCATGCAAATGATGGGCTGGTATACTTGAGGATGCAATTTGTCTGCTCCATAAAGACCAAGAGCAAATAGGAAGTAATGTATAAGTAAAGAACCAATCTTCCCATATTTGTAACCACCTCTTTTCGCGTGTGTAAGACAAAGAAAAAAAAAAAGGAAAAAAACTTATTCAAATATTTATACTTGTTACTTAAGAAAAAGAAAACACAGATTACTGTTGGTCATCCTTCTGAACAAGTAATATCTTCTAGACAAGAAGTTGTTGCAGATTAAGTTATCTAGTGCAACAACCAAATGCTACTGATGTAACTATTACCAACTCTTTATAATAATCAAACATTTTAACTGATATCAACTGCATGCCTTCACCAGGTCAAGTTAAACCGGTCAGATTATAAAGAAGAACTAGCAAAAGCATTCCAAACTTGCCCGTGATAAAACAAAAATCTTATTAAAGAAATTGCCACCGTCATCATCGATCATTGAATTCCAAAACTCGGATTAGATGGATATTGCTCAACATATGATCTCCTAAACTTTATTTATTTCTTATAACTTTTATCGTTATCCATTATCATCGTGGAATTGGTATCAGAATTTTTATTTTCCTTTTTACCTTCTAACCATTCGTGTTAAATTCAATAGCTAATAATTATTTTTTATTTGATTTTTGATAGATGGTTAATCTAAAAACGACGAATTCGTTTCTGCACCGTAGAGCTCGAAACATTTAGGTGCAGGCTGGCATGGTCGCCGTCTGAGCATCTTCTTGATCACGCCATTCACCCATTCGTCTACGTTGGGCATATTCAAATTGTGGCTGGCAGTTGAGCTGGCCTACTTTTGGCCCAAGAAGGAAAAGAAAAGGTCTTGAGTCAACAACCCTTCTAGTGGGGCCCTCTGGTTATGAGGTGATGATAGAGATGGATGGTGCTAGTGCAACCAACGGCTTGTTATTGTTTGTTGACTCCTAATAAATGAGTAATAATAATGTCCCCTCACAAACTCACTCCCTCTTTTAAATTGTTTGCATGCGTTTATTGTTTTGTGAAAGCCAACCCATAAAAGAATAAAATGTGGTGTGTTTGGGTTACCCAGACCACAAACACATTGACATTACTTCACCCACTTGAACTACTTGTGCTGGTGAATGGTGATGCCCCCAAACTCAAGTTTTCTCTAGAAGACCTTGAGAGAGACTTTTTAAAATTTTATCACCAGGATTTCTGATAGAAATTAAGCCTTTTGGGATTTCAAAAGAGCAGTGAGAATCCAACAACATCAATTTTAGGGTTTTTTTGAGGGCACAAACAACTTTTCCGAAAAAAATAACATGGAGAGTAGAAATGTTTTTTCATAATATTTAAAAATGCACGTTTGATGCGGTCACTTTTTCCATATGTGAAAAAGGAATTAAACAAAAAAAAATGAAATAACTTTTCTAAAAACTATTTCTGATGGGGGAGGTTGGAAAAAGAAATGGTCTTCCTCACCATTAGGCCAACGTGCCGTAAGAAACTGCTAGAGGAAAATCAAAGCGATTCGATGGAAAGAATCTACAATCAAATCGATTTACTATTGGAAATTTCTTGACCTTTTAAATGTTCTAAGTTCTCAAATTCAACAAATATATAATGTTTAGAGGTTAGTTTTGAAATTTTCAAGTTCAGATTCGCCAATTAAATCCTCATAGATTCTACATCGATTTTCCACAAATGTGTGAGAAAGCCTACATTTGTTAAGTGTAAATCCTTTAAAATTTGTGTCAATGAAAATCCACATTTTTGAGGCTTTTCAAGTTCGACATCCCCTATAGGATTCTAAAAATTTCAATTTTGCGGATTTATACTATAATACCAATTTTTCTCAACTATATACATTGATATACACCAATATTGATGTGAAAACTCCCACTATACAAACTTTTTACTGCATGTTTGTGTAGCATATTTTCGGCGGAAGCAGAAGTATTTTGTTCCGTGGCTTCCATTTAAAAAAAAAAAAAGCCCTTAGCGCGAGGTATCTTTATACCAATCACAGTGAGAAATTCTCTAACCTATGAATTCCTCATTTATTACCAACCGTTCCAGCCTGAAAGATAAATATATATAAATACAACAAGCTCGACATGGGCATAAAAAAACAAGTTTTTTTTTTTTTTTTTGCTAAAGAAAAAAACAAGTAAAAATAATGGATAGCTATATGATCTTTTGGCCTAAGATAATTTCAGAGCATCTTATCTACAGTGGAATTCCTTTCCAACCATGCTCCATTCTCATCACCTCTGATCATCAATATCTACCGATACATTTGGAGACAACCTCAAATTAAAGAGCTGGCCATCAATGTCACCAGAAACATAAGCCCTAATATTAATAAAATCCCATTGACCTAACAAGGTTTGTTATTTTGTCAACCAACATAATGAGGTAAGTGGTAGTTTTGCATGGCTTTGAAGCGGTCGTTGAGATGTATGAGTCACAACATATACTAGGTCGTTGGGCTAACCCACCACAAAAGGACTAATATCAATTATAAAACCAATAATCATGCAATGCTTGTTTAATATTTAAACAAGGTGAGCCTCTATTAATTACTAGCTACTAATTTTTTTTTCAAACTCTTCCTTTCATCCATTGAAAATTGAAATTAAAATTAGGTTTTGGTGCTGGAAGTTTCGCGATAGAGTCCAATTACGCCGAATTTGGATTATCCTATCGACCGATCAGGCTAAGACAGGATAATCGGGCTAAAACATAACCCTAAGTTGAAACTCGTTCGACTGGGCCTTTATCTGATTCGGACCTTTATTGGGCTTTATTCTTCATTAGTCAGACTTGGGCCTTCCATAACCTTTTATCGATCGACGAATGTGTGTCCATATATGACCCAATTAAGGGATCATGTGCAGCCCGTTTACAGCCCTACATAGGGTCCCTGCAAGCTGGTCATCAGGTGGGATCCATCCTAATTTGATTAATAACCCACTGATTAGATTAGTGGGCCACACACTAATGAATGTCTAAGAAGAGACAGTACCCTAACAATGTTGTATGAATTAGATCATTTTATCCCAATCATCTTCAAGGATGATAGTAATCTGTCAAAGATGGAAACAGTACTGTACCAACTACTCATCTGATGGGCCATGATGTATAAGGCGCCAGATGGACGGTCGATAGCAAATGTTGTGAAATTAATGTATTACTTGATATGGAAGAAACCTTAATCAAATTAAGTGAGACTAAGTTAAGTAACAACTCAATATGAGCCTAATCATGGCGATAGTGCCAGCTTTGATAATGAAGCATTGATAGAGAATACTTTATGGGAAAGTAAGAAATATGAATAAATAAATAGATTGGATTGGATTGCAATGACTTTGAGGGTGGATTTGGTTGCTTTTCAATGCCATTTTATTTGCTAATCACAACTGCTTTGTGGGATTTTTACACTCATGTCCACTATGGTCCTTTGAGGGTGATGGAGCAACCGAATCCACCAACATTAGGCGGGCCGTTGGACGAGAATGGCCCGCCTTAGATGTGAATTCATCATTTCTTTGGATAAGCCCAGTCGCTAGTCAAAGTCTTGCGAGGATTTAATTAGGTGGGTAGGTTCTCTAATTAAACCACTCATGTAAATATTTGATGCTGATTTTTAATTTTTTTTTTTAACAATTTCCCCCAAAATCGTAGCCAAACATCGTAATAATATATGAAACATAGCTAAAAGTAGATATAAAAACTAAAGTCATGTTTGGTAATATGTGAGGAATCCGTAGATCTGAGGATGGATTCCTCACTGTCCCTGGAGCGGGGCTTTTGTCACCGACGATTTATATAGTTGAGGACTTTTTATATCATGAATGGTAATAGTTGGGAAATTTACAAATTTAAGGATTTTTTACCCTCCCCTATATCCTTGAGAGGATTTCCACATCCCGAGGTTGTGGTTGTTTGGATCTAAATTCTTTATAAAAATGAGGATTTGAGATTGCCCAAATTCTTGGAAATTTATAATTGTCATAAGTGGATTTTCACATCCCGAGGTTGTGGTTGTTTGGACCTAAAAACTCTTAAAAATGAGATTCTATAGATTGCCCAAAATCTTGGGAATTCACAATCGTCATAAGTGAATTTTTTTTTTACTTTATGGAGAGCGACAATCTTTTTCACTCAAAGAAATTCAAATCCTGATCCAAGTCTAAGACATTAGTTACAAAAATGTGGATTTTATATTTTTTTGGATTCGATTACCTGAACTTGGGCCCAATTACAGCTCAAGTCTATCTACATCAAGGATTATAACTTTGATCCAGCCATTAATCCTCCCTTGAGGTTCGGATCCAGCCGGGATTAGCTAGAAAAAAAAAAAAAAAAAAGAAGCTCAAAATATGGTGATTAATTTTATATTTTTATAGAAGCCATTATGATGGAATGACATTAACAGGCCGTAGGTCAGTATCTACTAAAATCCGTAATGCCGAAACCAACATGTACGTAGTCTTGTATTTTAGACCATGGAATGAGAAGAACCATACAAATGAGCTCAGATGTGCAACCATTCAACCATCTAATGTGGTCTGATTATGTGAAGGGACCCCTTAACATTGCTCTAGTTTCCTCAGTGCTGAATGCAGGTAGTAGGGGTGGAACGGTTCGATTAACCGATTGTTTTGGTAAAGCTGTTAACCGAACCGTATTTTATATTTTTTCAGTTTTTAAAAATAATAATCATATTTTAAAAAATCGAACCACGGTTAACCGTATTAGACGGTTCGGTTACGGTTAATTATTACTTAAAAAAAAAAAAACTTTGCCCTTTGACTCTGCATGCAAGAACAACACTATCATTTTTCACATACCAAACAAAACAACACTATCATTCTTCATAAAAATAAACACAACTACAAGTCTAAAATGATACTGCAAAACATTTAGGCCTTCTAGTTTCTTTTTATTAGTGTTACGGTTCGGTTAACCGTATGTTTTGGAAAAACGGTTGACTGAACCATATTTTACGGTTCAGTTCGGTTAATAACTATGAGTCGAGACTGAAAATATAGTCAAACTGTGAAGCACGATTTTTTACGATTTTAATAATTACAATCGTAATTGAACCATGAAACATGATTATTAACCGTCGATTCGGTTCCGTTCGGTCGGTTAGACGATTTTTCAATTTTTAATTACACCCCAAGCAGGCAGCATGTCTTTTTCATGAAATACAAATGAAACAAACATAGTGGTCTTAGGGGAAGTGGGACGAAGCATGTCAGTGTTTGGGGGCTTAACTCAATGGTGCTAGTATACTGCAAGGCAAGGACTCAGTACTCACTCTAGGGTTGCCTATTGCCAAGGACTACTGCTTCTGTAAAACTGTCTGCCTTTATTGACCTCTGCTGGAAAAAAAAAATGCTTATTTTTATGTAACTACTATGGTGGCATTTTCTCAATCAATGTTTGCTAGATTAAATGTCCAGATATACTATCACATGCCTCATACAAATTAATAAAAACTGCATGTAAATTCTCAATCAATGGTGGCATTTTTTTAATTAAATATATCCTTTGTTTAAAACTGATTTGATTTGGATTTTGATTCGTTAAGTATTTTTAGAAGACTTAATTCCTTGTTTAAACAGGATTACTTATTCTTATCTAAATAGAATTATTAGTCTATAAAGAGGAAGCTCCTGTAATGTAAATGAACACATTGAGGTGCATCAAAACAAACAGTCAATAAAATAAAAAAGGAGTTTCTCGCTATCTATTCTCTTGTTTTCCTGTAGTAAATTCCTCTTCTTCTTTTTAAACATTTCCTTGGGACTTGTTTGTATAGTGAGAGGGTTCGTCATTGTACATTTTTTATTCCACTGGAGAGAGGAATCTCGCCTTTTTCATAGAAAATTGAAATTCTCTCTATTTAGTTCATGGAAAATATATTTCACAAAAAATTGAATAGTAGGTTGTATGGAAAATTAGGATATTTAGTCTTTATTGAAGAATCCTTTCGTTTCGTTGCACAAACAAATGCTAATATAAAAATGGCTTCTATGATAGATTTACATATCACAAACCCAATTATCTATGATTAAATGTGTTAATCCATTGCTTTATTACCCGGGCCCATTAGGCCTAAAAAAAAACTAAGTGGACTGGACTTGGTTCGATGTTATGTAGATCCATTTGCAAGGTCTAACTAGGATCTATAACAAGCAGGTCAAAACACTAGCATCTTGAAATTGGAAGGAAAAATTTTTTTTTTTTTTGAGAAGACAACACACAACGTGTGCAAAAACATTTGTGTGCAGGACTAGATTACAGTTTGGCCCCATTATCCTGGGCTAAAACTGGGCTGGCCAGCTTTCTTTCAGCTGGCTTCAAGCCTGACTCTGTCAACCACCAGATTCTCCAAAGACTTGAGCTCATGTCCAATTAAAAGCCCAACAGTACAGTGACCTAATGCTACTAGATCGACACAGCTACTTAGGTTAGGATCTAAAGTCCATACCCTATCCAGGACTTGGCCCTAACCATCGGGCCTGTTTAACGAAATATGGTGGGCTTGGATTTCTATGAAAAAGGAGAAGAACCAAGGAAATGCAGGTCCTAGATACAGTTTGAGCCCTCAAAGAGAAGCCAGGGTCAAGCCTATTTGTAAACTATCGGGTCACTTGTTTTTGAAATATCAGGTGATGCCTGGAAAGGATAGATGGTCCCAGGTCTAGTCTATTAACCTCCAGCCCAAAATTAGAATCGGGCTGATATCAATTAGATCATGGTACTAAATGATGTCAATTAGGGCCCGTTTGGTAACTCTAAAAATAAGCACTTATTAAATGATTCAGAGCTTATTAAAATTTAGAGTGTTTGATAAAAATCTAATCATGATGTAAAATTAGAACTTATATTTAGAAATAAGTGATTTTAAGCTCTTAAAACATAAGCTGCTTTGAGTAGCTTTTTTTCCGTAAGTCGGGGAAGTCATTTCACGATTTCTTTTTCTGCTACTTTTCTTTTGGCACAACCATCCCAAGGAAGACGATGAGGACAACTTATTTAGATAGTTATCAAACACTCAATTATAAAATAAGAACTTTTTTTTTAATCCAAACAGTCTAATTATAAATTTGAACTTAAAAATTAGACCTTTTATTTTAGACCTTAATTTAATTAGCTCTTATTAGATAGAATAGATTTACCAAACAGGGCCTTAGTCAGTTCAGATATCATTTAGTCAGATCATGATACATGATGGATACCACAGGGACAAATATTTTACATATAAAAACGAAACATCATATTATACTAGACGTCCAATGCATGCCAATAACAACACTCCGAGGACAATAAGTTTTTCTATGAAGATTGATGGCCCCTCAAGTGAAAAGAAATAAGCCCAAAGAGGATATGGATGGAGGTGGTAAAGATAGATCTTAAGATGTGCAACCTATCCAAAGATTTGGCCAGTGATAGAGTAGAGTGGTGAAACAGAATTCATGTAGCTGGCCATAATATAATTGTGATAAGAAGCTTTGATGATGGCAAAACCACAGCATGAATACTCATTTTAAAGTATCCCAATGCTATTAGAAGATAAACATCCACTAGGGTACTGGGTATCAACATTGGATGATATATCAGTAGTAACATGTGTGGTATCTACGTCAGACGTGCTCCTCAAGTGTACCAAATATTGCATACTACATTTGAAAATTAACAATGCTTATAGCGAAAACATATAAACATTAATTAAAAGTATCTCTATAAAATTAGACATATATGTGTACCCTCCAAAAAAATCCATGCCCTAGCAACATAACATATGTTTCATCATGCAGATAAAGCTCAGCAAACCAAATAATGTGTCATCTATCCCAAAAAAGAGTAAAAGAAGAAAAAGATTCGCGTGTTTATAGGAGAATGAAGTAATGCAAAGGGAATGGAAGATCAGTAAGAAAAGTCTATTGATGAAATGATCTGCAAGATGAAAACTCACTATCTCTGACTGTGTGGGTTGATGTCAAAGAATGAGCAAATATATGCCTGAAAGATTTTCCCAATTTGAACAAATCTATGAGCAATCATAATCAAACCATTTTTACTAATTGATCCAAGACAGTTTACCCAAAACCAGCAAAAATCAGTTTTTTTTTTCCATCACACATGATATCCTCCACATATGCAAAGTGCACCCATTAACAAGGTATTCAAGTTCTTCAGAAGCCTTTTGTACCAAGAAATTAGAACTAAATTGTTCATTGAGGTCATGATTAAGATGTCCACCAGCTGTCTACACTGAGGTTTCATCTTTATCTTCCTTCACTTTTACCCAGGAAAAAAAAGTTTTCTTCCTTCATGAATTTTTCCCTGTAGTTGACATTCGCCAATGCTTTCTACCATTGCAACTATTTTCTTCCAAATGAGATAACCAACAATTTTGGTATGTATATTTTCTTCACTTTCTGGGATCCTTTAGACCTCTACACTTTTCTTATCCAGGTATTAAAAGGTGCTCTCTTGGTTTTTGTTCATCATGGACTGGGATTATCTTTTCTCATCATCAACATCACTAATACCACAAGAAATCAAACAAACATAAACAAAAGAAAGAACTGTATAAATGTTATTTTCATCAGGTCCATTCTTGTAGTGTTGTGACTTCCAAAATAAAGAGAGGAAACACGAAGTAGAATTTAGAGCCTCCAGAGTTCACTCGGAAGCCTATTTGTGTTATTGGCCATTTTTAACATCTTTAGACTTTAACATCCAAACCTCCAATCTACATAAACAACTAGGGATTGATTCCTGGATGTAGTGCTATGATGGACTTGAGCGTGTATGTGAGTACTTACCTGACCAAAAAAGTCCTTAGCATCTACATTGGAAATGAAACGCAACCAATTGGCTGCAAATTATTAAGAAACTAGCTGCAGGACAAACTAGAAAAACTAGAAATAACATGTTCTCGTGCATTTTGCAAACAATACTTAAGGATGGAATTAGACCCACAACATAACAGAGTAAATTAGAAGATCGTGGTCTGGTAAAGAGGTTATACACCAAGAACATAGTACAAGAGGGGGAACACTACAAGATGGTATAAAGCAAAGTCATGTCTGGAAGTGTACAAAGCAATTCCTATGAAGGAATTAAGCATCACCATCAATACTTTTAACATAAGCACAGTCTAGGTAAATGTTGCTGCCTCGGGTGGTCCAATAGTCCATGTTCAAGTGGATGGTGGAATCATTAAAACTTGTTTTGCACTTTTGTTGTAATATTGGTCATATTTCATGTGTCAAATCATGTCCATATAACATGAAATTGGATCCACTGGATGGGATGTTCCAACGCATCCAATTTCATGCCAGCACATAATTTGACATATGAATATGGCCGTAAATAAATAAAAAAAACCTGAAAGAAGTTACAGTGGTGCCACCATCATGGAACACCGCGGGTGCATCAGAAATATAGTGAATCACATTCAGAGACTCAATTAGCAAAGATTGCATGGAAAATGAATCATTTTGTTAACAGATATTGGATACTTTGCTTCATTCTCTGTTCTTTCACAGGGATAATACAGATGCCATAGAAAGGTGTCAAAATCATAAAGCTGATTGGATCTGTCATTATAATGCAAGAAACTAAAGCAGCATCGCTAGGGAAATGAGAAGATGCTTTCTTCTTTCAAAGTCAAAACTGAACATCACAAACCATCAAAATATAGATAGTTTATTCAAATTCTAATGTCCAATAGGGATCTCAGATGTTTGTTCTTTAAGAAAATTCAGAAGAGAGATGTCTTCATATGGGACACTAATGAGATAAGTTTGAAGTTGTATTAATCATACTAGTTCTACTGATTTGTTATGGTATTTAGCTATAATATTGTATTAAATGGGGTTGAGAGGAAAAGCAGAACCCACAAAGCCCAATCCCAGACAGATGGGTGTGTATACATCTTCCTAGATTTTGCTAAAAGTATTTCCATATCACATCTCTATGGGGACATCATAGGACTCGCTTCTAAAATGGTTTTGACTCAAATTAGCAGTCTACAAATAAATAAACACCACCATTCCACCAAGTACCACCAACATGCAATGAGGAAGAGGAGAAAGGTCTTGCTGCTGCAAATTTTTAGATCAACCTTGCAATAAGAGAACTGATGAAAACACCCCATACTTGCTTTATGGGTTCAAGGAAGATTACAAAACAGCAAAACCTTCCATACCTAAAATAATTCAAGAACAGGGAACAATCCCACTTTAATCAACGAACAGCCACAAAATAACTACATAGAACCTCACTTGCATTCGACACCGGCTTCAGCGGCTCGTCGAGGCTTGCTCTTGCGTCTGCTTCCATTTTGTCGAAACCCATTTGACTTGACCAATTCACTGTTGTTGGATCTTACTCCAACAACATTTTCCTTCTGGACTGAGTCAGCTTTCTCTTTTACCTGTGGGTATCTCTTCCGTTTCTTCCCCCTCTCGACTGTCACCGGACCCTTCGCCTCTTTGCTCACAACAACATTCTTTGAGTGATCAACAGTACCATTCTCTTCAACATTATCCACTTCTTCTTCATCGACCTCTTCCTTCAAGGTTTTCTGCTGCTGACCCCTTTTCTTATAGGCAGGAAGCAGTTCTTCCCCATCGTTTCCTCCATCCTCATGATTGGGTACAACGGTCAACTTTTTCCCCTTTCCTCTACCTCTACCCATAACCACAAAAGCTCTCAGCAGGAATATTCAAACAACAGCAGAAAAAACCTGCACCCATCAACTAGAATAAATCATATAGATCCCAAACAGACAGTACCAGGCAGTTAGTTTGCTGAAGAATTATGAATGATGACTAAAGGTTTCATACTAAAAATCAAAATGAGGAAACCATATCTTCACAATTAATGTTTGCATGAATTCCTGAAGGAGGCATTTGTTTACATGATGTCCTGGTGAGAATTCTTGCTGTTGGGGATTTCTGACAGTATGTGAATTGGCTGATCCCCAGCATTTGGAATTCCCTATTTGGTTTATAATTTTCCAAAAATCCATCCTAAAAAATCAGCCTTATGGCTAGTAGAATTCTTCAAATTTCAGCATTC
This sequence comes from Litsea cubeba, assembly GCA_012931725.1. Classification (NCBI taxonomy): domain Eukaryota; kingdom Viridiplantae; phylum Streptophyta; class Magnoliopsida; order Laurales; family Lauraceae; genus Litsea; species Litsea cubeba. The sequence goes on along the minus strand of CM022944.1, from coordinate 122,755,463 downwards.
AAAAAGCTCAGAGGCCCTTATGCATAATTAAATCCAGCTAGGGGACAGCTTATGGGGAACTCAGGATTCAGATATCTGCCAGACATCTCAGAAATAAAATAGTGTCCTTGATCTGGGTAAGAAAAAGCTAAATAAAAAACCAGATAAAATACATTATTAACATTGAATGAAAAAGCTTTGACTTTTGAGTTTATACAAACCCAATGCTCCTGGTTTGGATATCTTGGAACAAGTTATAGTAGTATGTTTCACCATGGAAATCGTTAACCATATTAGATAGGAAATTGTTGCTCTACAATATAAATGTTTGATAAACACCTAAGTTGCCCAAGACCCCTCTTCTTTTTCTTTCACCGATCATCTATTTTGATGTGATTGCTGAATCCTTGACTGCCCCAAAAGCAGAGCAGAATGGATAACAAAACGAAGACCCACAAAAGATTTTCAGAAACCCCATTTCTTCTAGTGAAATCCAGAAATGAAAAAGAAAGGCCCCATGACTGTTATTAGGCCTAAAAATTCTGGCACCAAAAGGAAAGAAATATGCAAACTTCACTTTCATCACACACAAAAAGATATGCACAAAACAAGACTATGGTAACAATGGAGAATCACACACAGACAATTTGTTTAGGAAACCATGCCGTCTTCTACAAGTAAAAAAAATCCATTTCAATCACTAAAAGACCCAATAACTTCAAAAATGAATTGCATCTTTTATGAAATAGATAAAAGATCAATGATCTTCACTTGCAACAGCTAATAAGCAAACAATCAGATCCGACTCTATCAGCATGGAGAAACCCAACAATCTCCTCCAATATACCAGCATAGAAACAGAGAAAACCATTTCCATCACCAATCCCGGTAAAGCGCTCATCAAATGTTATGGTTGGTGAGAGAGAGAGAGAGAGAGAGAGAGAGAGAGAGAGAGAGGAATGAAACTAACCTCATTAGAGAAAATCTTCCACTGCATCTGCTCCTGAAACCCCGTTTCTCAAAATCCAATAACAACAAAGAAACAAGAAAACTTACCAAGAAACGAACTTTCTTGTCTCACAAAAAAAGAATAAGAAGAAGAAGCACTGATTTGGTGATAGATATGGTAATCTCCACAAAAGCCAATGAAAACCCAGATCAAGAATGAAGAAGAAAAAGGAGAAACCTCACCAAGAATATTGGGAATCTAAGAGGGAGTGAACTCTATCATCTGAGCTCCAAGAACAGAGACAGAGAGAGAAGGTGACTGAGAATGAGATATCTGTTGAATGTTTTGTGGGTGTAAAAGAAGGCAGAAATAATCATCAGGATTACAAACAGACATTAGCTTAGTCTTGGGTAAAAGCAATATCTATCTTCTAAAGGTGGCCCATCTAGTAAACGGTCTGGATCTACAGGAAAATGCACCTAGGAGAACAGATTTGTTGGGACTTGTTATCAGTGACCAACGTGCTTTTCGATGGTTGGTGGAATATTGTGAGTAAATTCTTCATTTTGGTGAGTAATGACAGAGATTGCTGGGGGAACGTGTTCCCACTACACCATAACAATGCACCAAATTGCAGTGTACTGCTGTCTGCCGAACCTTAGTAAAATCCAATGAATAAGCCTCCCCCTCTCCAAGAATACAATGATTTAAGGGGGGAAAAAAGTTGCACTTCCCTTCACGGTTGAGAGTGGAAAAACATTGTCTGGCAAGAATGCTAATTAGGATCACAACAAATGCAATGTACATGATTACTTAAGTAGAATGAGATAAAGGTAGAGGTGTACAAAATGACCTGTAACCCCATCCGACCCGTGGGTCAATGGGTGGGTCACTCCACCCATAATTTCTGTGCTCGACCCGACCCGTGACCATTGGTACGGGTAACGGGTCTCACGGGTCGGGTTACCGGGTGACCCGTGAACCCGTTTTTTTTTTTTTTCTTCTTCATGTAGAAGACCGTGTTGGTATAAATGATTGTGGAGGTTAATACAATTGATATTATATTTCTTCCCACCATTCTCATTCCTCTCCTTGAAGTTTTCCTTTTGTATAATCTTTACATGGAGTACCTTTCAATTTATGCCACGTAAAACACTCTTCCAGTAATTTAATCCAATTTAAGATGTTTGGATCTCTCTTTCCATAAAAATATGGAACTTCTGAAGCTTCCTGATGAAACATGTTCCGGATTTTACCTTAATCAATGACCAACTATTAGCAACAGGAATGACAGCTGTTGTACGTGGCTCTGTTAAAGAGACTGCAAAGGTAAATAGCAGCTTAGGAGATCAGATAAGGGACTTAACTTTATGGGTTGTGGGATGGAGTTGTGAGGGAATAGGATTCAGCTAGTGGGGGCTGTACATGAACTATCATTAATTTGAAAATTGCAAAAGTTAATAATAGAATCTAAAAAAATGACTCTTTTTTCTATGAGAAAGAAACAAGAAAATACCTTTTGTTGCTCTGATACAAATTGACACAGCAACAAAGGGGAAGAGTAATCAGTAATTACACTCGAGGCTGAAACTTAAGGATTCACTTGTCTAATTCTCACACCACATTCATCACCAAATAGAGAAACAAAGAGAATAATATTTTCATGCAAAATTGAGTACCTAAGAGGGGGTGAGAACACTGACTTATATAGTCTTAGAAGGACAAGATACCTTAACCTTCTCCTTAAGTTTAGGTAACTAATCTAGAAAATGTCTTCCCCCCTTAAATCAACCAACAATCAAATACCCTAGATTTTTATCCTTGGTCTTCTACATGGGAAAAAAAAAAAAAAGAAGACCCGAACCCGACCCGTGACCCGTTTGACCCTTTACCCGACTGACCCGTGACACAAACGGGTCGGGTTCGGGTGGGTTTTCACCCACAAAAAATTAGTCGGGTCGGGTTTGACCCGAAACTCGCGGGTTTCAACCCGTGAACACCCCTAGATAAAGGTGTTAAGAAAATCAACTATGGAGAAGATCTCCTGCTCAGTTTCGGCCGGTTCGACTCATGGTTGAAAATTGTGAGTGCACTCTTAGACTAAGGGGGGTGTAAGAGCCGCGTTCGATCGTAGTGGGTGCAGGGTATACCTTTCAGTGAATTACGAATAGAACGAAGACATTGTCGGGTATCTTCAAGGTGGCTTACGATATGATTGAGGGAATCCAAGTTAAGGTGAGAAATTGTTGAGTTAGTGTCTTGTATTATGGGGTAGCCGAATTAGTCACTATGGATTAAGCTGTTTGTAACCCCAAGGGGTAGCTCATTTGACCTAGGACTATGATTTGCATCCGGAGGTTGTAAGTTCGAAACTGTACTACCACACTGAGACTACATGAGAGTTTGCTCGACTTCCCTCTGGGCCGGAAGGAAAAAAAAAATGGGTTCAAAGGATATTTTGGTAAATGTATTGAGGTTTTCTCGGGGGCTAAGAAAAGTCTCTTGGGGTCAAGAAAGCATAGATTATATACATCATGTAATCTGTAACGTGACGCACTATAGTCTCACATGGACTATGGAGAAGAAAGCGATTTGAATTATATATAGAGCTTGCACCCTTATCTTACATAACGCTTTTTGGGGGATTGAGACCTATCAAAAATAAAACAGTGAGGCCCGTGCGTCAAAGCGGACAATATCATGCATACTATGCATTTGGGTCCCTGCCTCCCTGCCTGCCCAAATATTTTGAAGTGGAAAACTTGATTCGAATCCAATGATAGAGGAAAACTTGATTCGAATCCAATGATATTCGTAGTAATTTATCTCTTGTTTGTTCTGAGTCTAATAGACTAGACGTCCCATTCAATGTTTGCTGGTTCGACTTTAGTGCAACCAATTAAGAATCTGATTGTTAGCTGGGTCTTTCATCGACTTTAGTGCAACCAATTAAGAATCTGATTGATTGTTAGCAGGGGTTTCTTTCATCATCGAACCAGCACGATGAGAACATTTATGCACTTGTCAATCTAGTTGGAGAGAGAGTTCGTTCAGTCGATAGACACTGCTGTACGAGGCCCATTTTTTTTTTTTTGAATTGATATTGATACTCTCAAATGCCTCCTTTTTTATTGCAGGCATTTCCAACTTGGCACTTCCTCTCCTCCCTTTTTCCTTTTTACTACAGACACTTTCAACTATAAAAAGGGCATTTGGGAGTACCAATATCAATGACCTTTTTTCTTTCTACAAAATGATGGGACAATGTAATCGCAACATGTCTGTACAAACTAAAGACCGTCTTTATTGTCCTTTCCTACTCAAAAGGCTTGGGATTGTAAAACCTCTTTTTCTCTCTCAGTCTTCCTCTACATCTTCTATTTCTTTTTTCATTTTTCACTAAGTTTGTTCCAAGATATATAGAAATTTCATTACTTTTCTTAACTCCATTTTCTTCTTCTTTTTCGTTGTTTAGGATTCATTAAACAATGACATTTGAAGTTTGAATTTCTTATTCCTTATGCTGCATGTCACCCTTTTTTTGTTAGTGGTTTATCGGGGCTTAGATTTCATGATGATCTTCTTTGCACGGATTATATACCCCCAAAATGCAAAAATGTCAGGCTACTTCAGGTATGGGTATTAACTAGATTTACAGTATAGGTTGTAGATGCAGATGGGACATCAACTTTCCTAGATTTCTAATCTACTATGTGTTGATGTCTAACAATGTTTAACAATATTTATTCAAGTAAATATACTTAACAATGTTTGGTGTAAAGGTACATGCTACATTGCATTTGCTACTTTTTCATTCACTAGTTACCACTTCTGACTAATTTCAAAAATTTCTTTTGCCATTGGTAATTTTTAGTGCTAATTGCTAAGGGACTCGGGAATTGTTATTAGTTGCAAAATTCAATCTACTGAGTTCATAGATGTCGTCCGTCTCGATCCGCAAGCTTGCACATGTTGGATGTGAAATTTGATTGAGATTCTGTGCTAGCATCTTTTTTTTTTTTTTTTTTTTTTGCTATTGGAGGGTTTCCAACTCTTTGAGCTATTGGAGGAATCCCTCCGGGTCCAGAGGAAAGCCGGATAAACTTCCCTGTAGCCCCAGTATGGTAAAACTTCCCTGCAGCATCTTAGAGAAATTTTTTTTTTCAAATGATAACCTAAGAAATGGTGATCAAATGTGTATTTACTTTTCGCAAAATATCAAATTATTTTATACAAAATGATTTTTTTCACTAGCTACAAAAAATATATGATATATAAACTTATAAATCCCATGATATCATGGGACTATCCCATGGTGAAAAAAAGTTTAAAAAAAATAGTGTTATGTAAATTTGAGTCATGAAATTGGAAAAATAAAATATGAGGTGACCAATATGTCAAAACCCCTAGATAAATATACAGAATCACTTGGTTGATGATTACATGTATGGAAAAAAAAATCTATCTTTAACCGCGGGAAGAGCTACCTTTAAATCAGAATTAGTTTTGGTTGCCCCTAAGTACAACATGAGACGACATTAGTTCATCTAAAAGGTTGTTAGCAGTGCACATGAGATGATGAAATAAATAACTAGGGATGTAAGATTTTCAAATTTAAAGCTTTTCGGATAGATAACAATGCGGTTAGATGTTTCTTTAATATCTAATTAAGGTCTTAATATCAATAGGAGAAAATAAATTAAGTACAGTAAAAGCACTATTTGTATTGTTGTGATTGAATAGAAAAATATCAATAGGAGAAAATTTTACATAAGGTCTTAAGTTTTTGCCTTATTTTAAAAAGGATACAAGTCTTAAGACTTTTCAAATTAGTCCCTAAGTTTTATAGAAAATTTTCAATATAGGACATCCATCCATTAAAAGCTATTTTACGGAAAGGATTTCTTATTTTTTTTAGAACACCCAAATTACCCTTTATTGAAATAAAGCCCTCCTTCACTTCCTCTATATCCTCCCAATTTCCCTCAACGGCATCATCATGGTGATCAAGGAAAACTAGCGTTCTCATGGCAATTCGCTGCATCTAGTGGCGGCTAGAACCATAACATGGCTTTAAATGAAAGATAAACTGGGCATTTACAATAAAATGAGGGAAAATTCACAAGAAAATACATTTAAATGGCTAGATGTCTTTAATTGAAAAATTATTGAAAAACTTAAGGGCTAATTTGAAAAGTTTTGAAACTTACGTTTTTTTTTTTTTTAAATAAGACAAAAACTTAAGGCCTTATTTATCAATAGTATGAATTGATTGCATCAATCAAGCATGGGTCGTATATTAAAGGAGTTTTGACTGTCCAAATTATAAAATACCATGTATTCCTCAAAATAGTGTTGAGCAAAACAATATCCCAAATGCGGGTATCATACATAGAGCCCTTTTTTCTCTAATTCTACCCCTTGTGTGCGATATCACAAATGCTGAAAAGTCAATATTAAAGAAGCTCGTTTTCCCTCCTATTCTTCCTCTGATCACATATCCTAAAATAGGTTGTTTCCCTCTTATGGATGTCTCATTTCGTTCCAGAAAGCTTCATTGTCTTATTAGCGACACCAATTGGGACTCAAATCGATTTAATACGCAACCCATACTTCTTCTTACAGAGTAGGAAACCATGGAGTTAGACCTCAGATAGAACAAGTAAGAACTGCAATAAACCTAGGAGTCTAATTCAATGCATTTTGTGTGATATCGCACAGTCACTTGGCCATCTACTAAGAAAATTACGTTCCAGAAAGATTCATTGTATTCTTGGTGACAACAGTTGTCACTCTAATTGATTTATTACGTAGCCCAAACTTTCTCTTACGGAGTAGGAAACCATGGAGTAAAACCTTAGATAGAACAAGTAAAAACCGTAGCAAACATGGGAGGGTAATTCGGTGCAATATGTGCGATATCGCACTATCACTTCGCCATCTACTAAGAAGATTTCGTTTCAGAAAGCTTCACTGTATTCATGGCCACAACAGTTGGCACTCTAATCGATTTATTACATAGACTTCTGTAGTCGATTAGGGAAAGCATAGAGTTAGATCTCAGATAGAACAAGTATAAACCGCAGCAAACTTGGGAGGCTAATTCAGTGCAGTTTGTTTGATATTGCACAGTCACTTGGCCATCTACAAATAAAATTTCATTCCAAAAAGCTTCACCGTATTCTCGGCCACAACAGTTGGCACTCCAATCGATTTATCACGTAGATTTCTGTAAACCATGGAGTTAAGCCTCCAAATAGAACAAGTTAAAACCATGGCAAACCTGGGAGGCTAATTCAGTGCAATTTGTGCGATATTACACAGTGTATTTTTGGTGACAACAACTGGGACTGTAATGGATTTATTACACATCCCAAACCTTCTCTTATCGAGTAGAATACAAGGACTAAAAAACTCAAAGTTTCTCATTCATTAACCTGAATCTAAGTGGAGCTCAAATTTCTGTTTAGACAAGAAGCTGAAAAGGTAGAAAAAGCTCAAGTGGAGAAACCATCTCCTAAGATGAAACAACTGACATTGCATTTTTGGGCACAACAACTAAGATTAACATCGATTTTTTCACAGCCCAAAACGGATAAAGAGCTCAGATTTTTGTTATAAATGACCCAAAAACCTCTTGTAACTAATCATAATATAGACAATCAATTTTTACATGAATGTCAATATGTCAAACTACATAGTTCTTCACTTAATCCCACAAAACATGAAACATATGTCAACTTCCTATTTTGTGTAGATACACTTCTATAAGCAAACACTCTTGGCAACAATTCCAACATAAACTTGAATACAAAAAAAAAAAAAAATGGATCATTTTATGGTCGACGTGTAGAGAGTCTTCTCAAGAAATATTTTGGGACTCGAAGAAATATTTTAATGACGACATAGGAGTCGTAGTTGCGAACATCCCAGACCGTGAGGAAGGTTGAAGACAAACTCCTGGACATAGGGGTGGCCCTTGGAAAAAAAAGAATACCCACAGATAGGTTGAAGACAAACTCCCCTTGGGTTGTAGACCAAGTGTTGGCGGAAGGTTGAAGACGAACTCCCCTTATGTAATATTGAGATGGAATGGACAGAAGATGATGAGCCTCAATATTGATGGATGAAGGAAGGTGGAGAATGTATTTTTGCCCAGACCAGTGAAGAGAATCGAAGAAAGCTTTCACAATGGTTAAAATTAGGGTTTTTTTTTTTTTTACCAAGACAAAATTGGAATAAAAAATGGGGGCCCCATTGTACAATACCAAAAGATGAATGGGTCTCACATAGGTCATGTTAGATAGTCTCCACGTCTTCGTTAATGATAACGATTGGAACAAGTGTAGTGTTTTTTCTTTGGTAAGAGGAACATAATATAGTTATAATGTTATATATGACAAGTGGCTTTGCTGAAAATGAGGGTTTATCCTGGTTATCCAAAGTGGGCAAAGTGCTACATTGTAATATAGTGCATAGCCTTTATTAAACACATGGTAAAGGTCCATCTTTGAAAAACTCAAACCATTCTTTACCCCTGATATCTATATCTGTATCTAAATATTCAAATATTATCTCAACGGGCCAACTGCTGAATTGATCATTAGACTTTGCACATGAAATTAAGATTTCTAGTTCATCCGTTTCCACCCACAAAAAAAAAATAAAAATAAAGAAAAAGGTAAAAAAAATTGTTAATCAGGTTCCAGTTTTATTGAATTCAATAGTGGTCATTTTATTATTTTAAATAATAATTGATAACTTGATTATTGTAATGAGTGCTAGTACTGACACGAGGTTTGGGGTCTCCAAAAGATGGGCCTCCTCAAGTATTTTAACATGGGTGGCACCCTACTTCAATGAAGAAATCCTATATATGATTTTCCTACCTACCGGCCACACTTCAAAGGAGGTGGCATATCAAGCACTCAACTAGGAGATGGATGCCACCTCATCAAGTGTACGTGTTTCTCCTAGCTCGGTGTTGCTATGTTAGCAAGGAATAAGGAATTCTCTTTAAAAAAAAAGTAACGAGGAATTTTCTAGTGGTGCCTCTCGTTAAAAGATATTGTGCCCTTACATTCTTAGTTTGGATTGTAACAAAATCTTAAGCTCGGTATCAATTTATCTAACGCAATCCTCTTTTTTTATCTGAGTTCGAAACCGATAATAAAAATTATTGGTGTTTTTGAAATGGTGTGAATACAAAACTCGAAAGATGGTATGATACTTTAGAATCTAGAGTATATAAAATAATTCATATTAGAGTAGAATATATGGAGTGCATAGTGGACATATACAAAGAACATATACAAAGAACTAAAACTTTTGTGATAATTGAAACTGAATAAATGTTATAAAGAGGTTCATTATGTTACCTTGGCTCCATAATTCATTAAAGATGGGGAGAATGATGAATATGTCAAATATAGGATAAAACCGGGATTGTTGGAGTGGATACTTTCTTCTGCTTTGTGACCAAACAATGCCAATAAGATTGATGGAGAGATTTTATAGGATAGTGATTAGACCAGCTATGAACTATTAAGCAGAATGTTGGTCAATTTAGAAGCAACATATGCACAAACTAGATGTTGCAAAGATGAGAATGTTGAAGCGGATGTGTGGTAAAACTAGAAATGATAAAATTAGAAATAAGCGATTTTGAAACCCTTTAGGGGTAGCATTAATAGCGAATAAATTTAGACAAACCCGTTTAAGATGGTTTAGGCATGTCCAATCGAAACCAGCAACGCCGGTAAAGAACGTTTGGCTATGCAGGTTAATGGTCCACTACGATAAGTGATAGGCCAAAGAGGATGTGAATTGATGTAGTAAAAATATATTTAAAGCAGTGCAACTTATCTGAAGATCTGACTCAAGATCTGTGGGGGCCCAATAGTCGACGTGCATGGTGAGATTGTTTACACGCCGGATGAATAGAAATATTATTATTGTTATTATTTAGATAACGCAGGTTCCAGTCCTTTGGACCAGAATAATCCATACGGGCCCAGAAGAGAAAGCCATGTAAAATTTTCCTGTGGCCCTGGTGTGGTAGTGCAGTTTCGAACCCACAACTTACTGGTGCAAACCGTGTAATAGAAATATTATATATGTACATATCAATGAAAAAATTGTAAAATTGTCCCTCTCTTTGCGGTCTTCCACAATAGTGCAATTTCGAACCCACAACTTCCTGGTGCAAACCGTGTAATAGAAATATTATATATGTACATATCAATGAAAAAAATTGTAAAATTGTCCCTCTCTTCGCGGTCTTCCACACCAACCCCCAACCCATATGAAAAAGTTTGAGGGGAGCAGTTGCCCCCTTCAAGCCCCCATTGGATCTGCCCCTGCAGGGGAGAGTAGCTGCAATAGGTTAAACCAGTAAGTGAAAGCATCTTTATTTAATGTTTCACTTGAATAACTAATAAGAGAGTTTGCTGAAAAAAAATGACAAGAGAATTCCACTCTTTCAATTGAGAGAAGGTCTTGATATGCACTATATTGCAATACTTCTTAATTACAAAGAAACAGCTCTCATGCATATACAACGAACAATCCAGTGGACAAAACCATCATGAAAGTCTAAAGGTTGGCATTTTTTTTATATTATAAGCATATAATCAAATACAAATTATTCAAAATCAGGACTTGACAGATTTCAAAACCCAATCATGGTGGTGGGAATGGGTTGAATTATTGGGTCTAGTCCTTTATTCTAACAAGATGGGATGGAACCCAAGACAATGAATCGACCCTCTAGGCTGCGTTGAGAAATTTTCTATGTTTACGAGGCAAATAGCCTTTTTGAAATTGATAGGCTGCGTTGAGAAATTTTACCCTGATGGGACCAACATGTTCTTCTCACTTGGGCACATGGGTTTTGAGACATGGTTTTGGACATACTTAGCCGATGTTTGGTCCTACACTAATATATCACAATTAGTTCCTTATCTTATAATTGCTTTTCGGATAATTTAGATTAAAACAAAAAATAAATAAAAATATAACATAATAATGAAAATAAGTATTTTCTTAATTTAATGTTTATTATAAATTATGAATTATTGCACTAGTAATTGTGATTATTAGGTGAGTTAGTTATGTAATAGTTACTAGTGTGTTTGAAATTTAGGAAGTAATTAATTTTTGAATTTGGAAAATCATAAGTAGTTGTTTTTTTGTAAGAAGACAATTACAAGTAGTTAGTATCTATTTTCTACAATAACTACCTTCATTTTTATCTTTGTAATTCTTTGGTAATTGAGGAAATGCATTTTTATTGAGACTCCATGCAAATCTTGTTTACCATGCTTAATACTATGATGTTAAGGATTTAAGTTGTATTTCTATGATGATTTCAATAGTGTCGCGGACATGGCTCACTCCATAGAAAAGACACGTTTTTTTTTAAAAATTTATTTATTTATTTTAATGGTAGGGTATCTCGGTCTCACGGCCAAACTAGTCCCTACGGATAGGGGTGTAAAAAAAAAAACTGAAAAATCGTCTAACCGAACCGAACCGAACCGCGGTTAGGTTACGGTTATTAAATTTCAAAAACCGTCATTAACTGTTCGGTTACGGTTTTCCGTATTTACTCACGGTTATTAACCGAATCGAATAGTAAAATATGGTTCGGTTAATCGCACACGGTTAATTGTACCGTTATACTAATAAAAGAAAAAAATAAAGGGCATAAATGAAATAATTCTTAACTTATGTAATAAAGAACCAAACCTTGTAGTTTTTTTTCCCTTCCTCTTGGCACCTATTACAGCTGAGAATTGTCATAGGCACAAACAATTGGAGTAATGAAAACACCTTTGTCACCCACAAGCATTTCAGGCAGCTACTTCACCCCAAACCACACTTGATTCAAAACAGGATTTAAATTATCTTTACATATATCTCAATTTTCTAAGGACACTTTTGATCAAGTTCATTTTGTTAAATCAGGTTGTTGCTAAACCAGAGTAGCAGGCAGCTCATATGTTAGATCAGAAATCTGAAACCTTTAAGCCAATTGTAATGACAGAACATTCCATGCCATAATCATATAAAAATCACATAAAAAATAGGCTATTTTTAACAATTCATAACGTTAAACAGCTGGCCATGTAGAACTTCATTCACACAATCTTACCAAACCAAAAGGAAATTACCATTGCAACGTTGATATATGAATTCAGTTTTCCTAGACTTTGTGTTTATTTGTTGGATATTGTGGAAGATTTATAAAGGAAATGAGTTTCTATTTAATTTTTTGTCATTCCCCATATGGATGAAAATATGAGCATGTTGTAACAATAACGAATATAATAGAAACTCTTTCTGACAACAATCAAACTTGATTATTGGGGTTTTTTTTAATCTTATGATTGTTAATGGAATAATGGGGCTCTAATTTTGCTTTGAATTGGTTATCAATGTCCACTGACCCATCAACTAAACAGATTTTCCTACGGTTATTAACCGTAACCGAACCGTCTAATACGGTTAACCGCGGTTCGGTTTTCCACGGTTTTTGTGAATATGGTTACGGTTTTAAAAGATAAAAAACCGCTGTTAAAGGTTCGGTTAATGGTTTTCCCAAAATGACCGGTTAACCGAACCGTTACACCCCTACCTACGTACCTGATAATAGCCCGGAACTCAGGACCTCTGGGTTGACGGTACGTCCTGAAGCCACTTGAGCCACCCCCGGGCTTATGTAGAAAAGACACGTTCAATCATAGATATCCTGCTTGCTTGCCCAATGGCTCAATTGGCTTCACAAAAAAAGGGGCAAAGCTTGGTCCATGTACGTGGAAGCTCTGGACTGTCCAGTACGCTGGTCTGGCCCTAGGTTCAAAGCTTAACCTCTAAATCAGTCGGGCTTTGGACTAAGATTTTGTAGCTTCTCCATGGAATGGGCCTGCTTGACAACTTAAAGTTAAATGGGCTCACCTAGGCCCAACGTGAGCATGATCTATTGTCAATCCTATCAAACCCAAGCCCTTGGCATCTTAGCATCAGACACATGCACAGTTAGGTCTTTGAGTTTAAAGCATTACTCCTGAAAGTGTTGTATCCTTGATATATATTGTTACACCGTTCTTTATCAGATTAAGCTTTTAGAGTAAGTGGTTGTCAATATGGCATCAGAGTGGGAGGTCGAGTGTTCGAATACAGAGCGTGTGATTTCCATGCGCATACAGCTTCTGTATTCTCCCATGGAGGGTGTAATTCTCATGAAGGAGTAATTTCCATGAAAGAGCCTGCACGTGTGGATGGGTGTAATAAGTCGGACTGCAAGTTGATGGCCCACCAAAGGCAAGAGGTAGGCCGAAGAGGATGTGGATGGAGATAGTGAAAATAAATCTGAATAAGTGCTAACTTATCTGAGGATTTCACTCAGAATAAATCAGAATGGAAAGACATAACTCATGTAGCTCACCCCAACATAATTGAAACAACCTATTGTCGGATCGAATGTGGAATACTTTCTTTTTTACTAAACTTTTTGCTTGAGCATGAAATTCATTCAACTTCTCAAAAGCTTCTGATTTCTACTTCATGAAATATACCCATGTATGCCCTGAGAAGTCATCAATATTGAAAGCAATCATGCAGTGTTTTCTTACGATTGATGAAACTTTTTACTTTTCCAAACACAATTGTATGTACCAATTCGATCTAGAGGTTATTTGGACTCAAACTATGACTCTTGGAATGATAGCCAGTGAATCTTACCAAACTGACATCTTACACAAATAGTCTCATAACGGAGTTGTAGTTTTGCAAGTCCACCTACAACCCCGCGATTTACCATATTGCTAAGCTTTTTATATTCAACATGTCACAACCGTGCATTCCAAGAGTTTGGAGTCTCCCTCTTTCGGGCCTTCCACTTGTAGAGGGAGAAAGAAGGAGAGGAAAGAGGGAACAAACAAAACACAATCCACTATTATTGCATTCCATTAAACTCAATTTCATCCACCAATATAAATAGAAAACTCTAAGCAGACCAACTAAATAAAGACTCCTAAACAAAGTAGTTTAGGAGATATAACCCTAAGCAAATAAAGAAACCTAATTACATAATGAAAGTAATTATAGCCTAGCCTACATAGCATCATCGGCACATATCCTTCGATGCATGTGTTGAGTCAACAATGACTTCAACACTAACCTACCTGGATACTTTATTTATTTATGAGGAATTTACAGTGTAGAGCCCAGTAGGATCCTATACTACTTCGTAGGTACCATAATCACCATGGACACGGATAAGGTCTTCAAGGTACGTTTTTTTTTTCTTTTTTCTTTTTTTTTGTCGTTTAGCGAATGGTCGATATCGACCACTTTTATGGTCGATATCAACCATTATGTGGGAATCCAAATAAAAATACAGTGGTCGATATCAACCATTCTGCAGGAGTCCAAATAAAAATTTGATGAAGGGTGGAGAAAAGGTCATCTGCAGCTGCAAAAACTTCGTGAAATGCTCCATTTCCTCGCCTTGTGCTCAAATTCTTCTGTTGGATGTAAGAATCCGGGAGATTGGGATACCAAAACTCGTCATTCAAGTGGAAAGAAACATAAATCTCCAAAACAGCCTTGTATGTATTGACTGGAATTTGAATTTCCTTGGAATGAACATCCGACTCGTTCTTAATTTGAAACTAGAAACCTTTTCTTCCTTTGCTTGAAATGGGGATAATTAAATCCGCATGTTTTCCATATAAACGATTTGCCTTTTTCCCGTTTATCCATTAATCCAAGTTCTTTTGATTTTAGCCTCAATGCATTAACTAAAGAAAGTTCTTTTTTTGACAACCCATGTTGTACATTTTCTTCTCCAGTCATTAAAGAGGCAGAGGCAATCTCTTCAAATAAAAATCCAATCTTTTCATCCTCCTCTACTAGATCGAGCGGCCCTTCAGACGAAAGATGCAAACTTTCTTCCTCTGTACCCTTTTTAACTCCTGACCCAAATATCAACCCTAACTTTCTCCCCAAATTCATACTCTCCTCCTCCCAAAAACCCTAATTGAGCACTCTTTTCATGCAAAAACCCAATTTGCAGCTATAGATGGCCCTATGCTCCTCCTCCCTCCTCCTCCTCCTCCTCCCCTCTTCTCCATCTTGAAAAATCCAGTTTTTATTTGGGTTCCTGTAGAATGGTCGATATCGACCATAAAACTTCCCTTTTTTCCATCCTGAAAAATTCAATTTTTATTTGGGTTCCAACAGAATGGTCGATATCGACCATAAAATTGGTTAATATCGACCATTCGCTAAACGACGGTGTTTTTAACTCCTCAAAAATGGTATGAGGTCCTAGGGGGTCCTGTGCGGTAAATTCCTCTTTATTTATTTATATTTTTCACAGGAGATATTAGCCTATGCCTCCTTGGATGGGGCTTGACTGTAGTTATGCCTACCTCTCCTGAAGGACTTGAATGTCTGCTAGCAATGATCTTAGATAATCTAGACAAGCTTTACCTTCTTGGCTTAATGCCGTCCTACACACCAAAGCGGTTGTTAGAATATAAGTCAACAAAAGCTGCTGACAGAGGAAAAAAAAAAAAAAAACAAGTTGACAGAAGGCTGTTTGCCAAAACAGAGGCAGAACGTGGTCTCGTCATAGCGAGCTATGCGCATGTAGCCCAGTCTGATCCGCACTCTTATGAAAAATTTGATACAAACTGCTTTTCTAAGTGGATTATTACAAGGAGTCTTAAGCACGAATTAAGGGCTATAAATTGGGTGTTTCTTACAACCCAAAAATAAGACATCATCTCTCAAGTTCTGAATTTGTGATCTAATTGTGAGAAATATTCTCTAGAGATTTTTGAAGAGTCGTGCTGCCAAGTACTCTAGAGAGCCAAGTTCTTTTGCATTCTTTGTAAAAGATTTGAGGAGTCAAGCGTTGGATTGAGTCTGTTGCAATCAACGGTGTGATGTCGTTTAAGCGTGATGCGACACAAGGTTACTTCAGTCTTTAGATAGAGGATATCTAGGGAAGAAATCTGAGTTTCTTGTGATCGCGAGATTCATAGTGTTTGATTAGATCCAGTTTGGATCGGTGGTTTTTCACCCGGTTAAGGTTTTCCACCTTAAATTTGGTGTCATTGTGGTGTGTGCTTGTGATTTTATTTTCGCTGCGTAGATTATTATTTTTTGCACACTAGTGGGTTGATTTATTGAGTGGACCAATCTAGAGATCTCGAATCCTAAATCTTCAGCGACCAAGAGTTACTATGTCGTCGTCGTCATCATCATCGTCAAGAGTTACTACGTCATCGTCGTCATCATCATCGTCAAGAGTTACTTCCGCTTGTGATTTTATTTCCGCTGCGTATATTATTATTTTTTGCACACTAGTAAGTTGATTTATTGAGTAGACCAATCTAGAGATCTCGAACCCTAAATCTTCAGCGACCAAGAGTTACTATGTCGTCGTCGTCATCATCATCGTCAAAACCTTGTTCTAACTAAGTTTTGTCATTCACAGGAATTTTATTTTTCCATTCCGGTCTATTTGAGACAAATCCTCGAGTAGTCTGCACTTCTTCAAATTTATCTTTAATATTTTCATTCATATCTTTTTTGCCTACCCTTTTCCCTTGAGGCACCATCATTTTGTATAGAATTTTTTATTCCACAACGGCATTGCTATGTTGAATATGTCCAAACCATATTTCAAATAATTGTTAATCTATCACCTTTTGATGCTACCCCTTATTGCTTTCAAACGCACTCAATTTTGATTATATCTTTCCTAACTTTATCATATATCCACCTCAACAGTTTCATCTCTACTACACTTTTTTTTTTATGTGAGTTGTTTTCTAATTGCCCAAAATTCTACAAAGAGTTACTATTAGAGGGAATTTAACTGACCCTCACGTCCTTGGTAGTGGACCTTTCCCATAATAGTGATGAGGGTTTTTTTTTTCCTTTTTTTATTGGCTTACAGGCCAACAGTGATGCCATCAGTATGAAGACTCAGGGATCGATCTGTGGGCGTGTGTGATACCGATGTGTCAACACCACTCAACTATGAGTGTGTTCACGACCAAGACGGGTTTTATTAATGTCTGAAGTGAGTACAAAACGACTACTTCATGGTTCATGTGCTGCCATATATTTCTGTTATCCAACTGTCCTTCCACCGTTTTCCTTGTCCACTAAGATATCAAAAAGGCTACTTGAATGTTTTTCTTTATACAAAAAGATTTTTCTATACTCTTAACTAAAAGGAGTAGGCATTTGACATCATCTGTAACTGTAGCTAGCTCACCCAGTAATTGGTTTTGAGTACCAAAGGCAACATGACAAACGCAGGTGATTGTTCTGAGTGCTTGGTCTGCCCAAAATACATCCTGCAGGGCATTTGTTCCAATGGTGAACAACAAATTTCTGCAGCAATTTATTTCTGGAGTGGTTTCATTTTCTACGAAATGAGAACTTATGCTACGTAGTTTTGTCTATTATTTAGTACCATTAAATAACATTTTCCATGGTTAAATGTACTTTTGTATGAAATGCTCAGCAATCTACCTTTGTAGTAAGTGAAACCATGGAAAACGAGAAGAGAAGAGCAGAAGCTCTGAAGAGACAATTTGTTATTATTTGGAATAAGATGTACAATGAGGTGGCAATACATATATAAAGGTTTCCAGACCTCTTGACCACAGAGTTAGTTACAGATAAAAGATGAGTTAGGAACGAGTGACTGTTAGCTCACTGAGTAGCTGGAGTGGTAGCTGTTATGTGGGCTCCTGTGTCATTAGCCCTCCTCAAGCTCAAGGGACGTTCAGTGACGAGAAGCTTGGACCTAAGGTATTGGAGACGATGAGGATGCAACCCTTTGGTGAAGGTGTCGGCAACTTGATCTTGAGTGGAGACAAATTGAATGTCAAGATCCTTCCTAAGAACCCGCTCGTGAACAAAATGATAGCCTACCTCAATGTGTTTGGTCCTTCCATGAAACATGGGGTTAGAGGCAAGGGAGATGGCAGATACATTGTCGCACCAAATGAGGGGTCTAGAGTAGAGAAAAAGCCCAATGTCTTTGAACAGAATGTGAAGCCAGGTTAGTTCTGCTGCTGTGTGAGCTAAGGCCCTGTATTCAAACTCAGTGGAGGACCGAGCAACAATGTGTTGCTTCTTAGCACACCAAGAAATAGGAGTAGCACCCAATAAGATACAGAGGCCAGTGGTAGAGCGCCTATCAACAGAGTCACCAGCCCAATCTACATCAGAGAAGGCATGAAGACGAAGAGGACCAGCTGTAATGTGAAGACCATAGAATAGGGTACCTTTGATGTAACGAAGAAGGCACTTCAGGGCAGTGAAGTGAAGCTCAGAGGGATTATGCATGTATTGGCATGCAAGATTGACAGCGAAAGCTAAGTCCGGTCTTGTTAATGTGAGATATTGCGGTGCACCAGCAATGCTGCAGTATAGAGATGGATCCTGCATGGAAGGAGAAGCGCAGAGAGAGTGAGATGCTTTGTAAGAACAGGGAGACCCAACTGGTTTGCAGTCAAGCATAGACATCCGAGCAAGCAAATCCTTGGCATATTTGGTCTGAGAGAGAAACAATCCATTGGACGTATAGCTGACCTCAATACCCAAAAAGTGATGAAGCTTACCAAGGTTCTTCATTTCAAAAAGAAGATGCAGTTGATCAATGAGGCAGAGGATATAATTGGAGTCACTACCAGTAATGATGAGATCGTCAACATAGTGCAAAATGAGAGTGACCGTCTGCTTAAAGTGACGAATAAAGAGAGAAGGGTCTGCATAAGTAGTGTGAAAGCCAAGACCAATCAGGAAATTAGAGAACCTTTCATACCAGGCCCTGGGTGCCTGCTTAAGACCATACAAAGATTTGTGTAGCTTGCAGAGATGAGTAGGATGTGACTGATCAACAAACCCTCGAGGTTGATGCATATAAATGTCCTCTTGGAGAATGCCATGAAGAAATGCATTGGTAACATCAAGTTGATGAAGAGGCCACCGAAAATGAACTACAAGAGTGAGGACGACCCTGACTGTGGCTTGCTTAACCACTGGACTGAGAGTCTCTGTATAATCGACACCAAATTCTTGATGGAAGCCTTTAACAGCTAGCCTAGCTTTATGGCGCGCAATGGAGCCATCTTGATGATGCTTGAGCTTGTAGACCCATCTACAACCAACTACATTTTTGGTAGAGGAAAAAGGAACAAGAGACCAGGTGCCTTGACGTTGGAGCGCAGAGAATTCCTCAGCCATAGCTTGGCGCCAGATAGAAGATTTGGAGGCTTCTGTGTAGTTAGAGGGTGCAATGGAGTGGTAGTAGTCATTGGGAGGGAGAAGAGGAGGGTGTTTGGTGGAGAGGTAGGCTTTTTTTTAAATATACCCGATTTAGAACGAGTGACCATGGAATGACCATTACTGGGTATAAGCGGAAGCTGAGATGTGGAAGGGATAGCAGGGGTAGTAAAGATAGAGGGTGGAGGGCCTGGGTTGGGCATAGGAGTTGAAACTGTGGATGGAGAAGATGTAGATAGAGAGGGTGCAGAGGGAAGGGATTGAACTGAGTGGGAAGGTGTAGGAGGTGATGTGGTGGGTATGGGAACAGGTGAGGAGACTAGTGTATTAGGTGATGATGAACAGGAAGGTGAGGAAGGAAGAGGTGGAGCTGATGAGAAAGAAGGGGACTGAGTAGTGAGCCAGCGAGATAGGACCTTGGCTTGGTCTTGTTGGGTTAAAGTGAAATGTGGAGAAGAAATGGCAAAAGGAAATGAGGACTCATCAAACACAACATGGCGTGAGACATAGAGACGTCCTGTTGCATAGTCAAGGCACCTGTAGCCTTTCTGCGTGTTGCTGTAGCCAAGAAAAACACAACACTTGGACCGAGGCTCCAGCTTGTTGGAAGCATATGGCCTCGGCCATGGATAGCATGCACAACCAAATACTCTCAAGTCAGTATACATTGGTTTGGTAGAAAATAGTTTCTCCCAGGGAGAAGTAAAGTGTAGGCGTCGCAGAGGCATCCTATTGATAAGAAAGGTGGGAGTGGAGAAGGCATCTGCCCAATATGTGGGAGGCATAGAGGCTTGAAAAAGAAGAGTAATACCTGTCTCGACAATGTGTCTGTATTTCCTTTCAGCACAGCCATTCTATTCAGGGGTGTAGGGGCATGAAATTTGGTGTGTAATGCCATGAGCTGCAACAAACTTATGAAATGGAGCATTCATAAACTCACCACCCCCATCTGTTCTAAGACATTTAATTTGAAAATCAAGCATTTTCTCAACTTGAAGTTTAAAGTGCAGAAATGTAGAGAAAACATCAGACTTAGAGATCAATGGAAAAAACCAAGTATATTTTGAAAAATCATCAACAAGAACCAAGTAGTATCTGAAACCACTAGTAGAAGTAACAGGGGAAGGCCCCCAGACATCACTGTGCACAAGCTCAAGTGGCTTAGAAGAGATAGTAGTTGAAGGAAAAAAAGGTAGTTTATGGCTTTTGCCGAATTGACAATGTTCACAAAAAGACACAAATGTAGTGCCATGGATTGGAAGCTGAGATGTAAGATGTTGTAGAGACGAGGCAGAAGGATGTCCAAGACGCTGATGCCATACATGAGTAGACGATCGTTCACCAATAAAAACTGTGGGAGTAGCAGATGAAGAAGTGCAAGATGATGTGAATGGATAGAGACCATTCTTACTGCGACCTTGGAAAATGATCTTCTTCGACTGACGGTCCTGTATGGTAAACCCAGACTCATCAAAGACAAAAACACAATTGTTATCTTCAGAGAACTGATGTACAGACAGAAGATTGGATGAAATCTGAGGAACATGAAGCACATTGTTCAGGTGAAAGGTTCCTGAAGGGGTGTGTGCAGTGGAAAAGCCAATGCGAGCAATGCGTAGAGCTTGACCATTACCGACAGTAAGTTTATCCTTTCCTTTGTAATCGGAGTGCAGAGATAGGTTTTGCAAATCATTGGTAACATGTGTGGTAGCTCCGGAGTCAGCAAACCAATTCTGTTCTCCTTCAGGGGAGAATGATGCAGCCATTGCAGCCAATTGGGAAGGAGGATGCCGACCTTGATATGAGAAGCCCATTCTGTGGTAACAGTCTAGAGCAGAATGACCAGATCTGTTGTAGATTTGGCAGCAAGGTTTGGAAGAAGACGGAGAGCTAGTCGGATTGGAGGAAGACGAACCACGGCCTTTATTGCCTCTTCCCCAGCGACCTCTACCACGGTTGGAAGAGCGACTAGAGCCTTTGTTGTATTGTCCGGGATTGGAACGAGCAGGTGAGGAGTCTTTAGAGGTGAGAAGGGCAGCAGTAGAGTAATCAGCAACTGTGGCATGAGAGGACTCCAAACTCAACTCCTCACATAGAAGAACGTGAATTTCTTCCAGAGTGATCGGAGATGATCGTGTGCAGATAGAAGTTTTAAACGGACCATACTCTGCAGGTAAGCCGTTCAGTGTGTGAATAATAAGATCTTCATCATCGACCGGACACAGAACAGACGCAAGACTGTCTGCAAGATGTTTGATGCGTTGTATGTAGTCTGAGATGGTCTGGGAGCCTTTCTTGACAGATTGTAGTTGAGTCTTTAGCTGGATGATGTGAGAACGAGACATGGAGGCAAATCTCTTCTCTAGGGCAAGCCAAACCTCTCGTGCAGATTTGAGGCCAACGGTATGTGCAAGAACAGTAGCAGACAGTGTGGCATTAATCTAACATAAAACGTTCTGATCCTGTTGGATCTAGGTGAGATAATGAGGATTGACGCCTGGTATCGATGTTCCAGATGAATCAACCAAGAATTCAGGTGGACAGGAATGGGATCCATCCACAAAGCCAACGAGGTCGTGAGCACGCAGTACTAGCAGGAACTGTGATTTCCATAACAGATAATTTTGGCTGTCCAATTTTATGGATATGAGATTGCCAATGTTAGAGAACAAGAAGGCCAGAGAAGATCGAGCATCGAACGAAGACATTGTGACAAAGCACCGAGAAGAGCTCGAGAACAGTAAGAAGGCGCGAGGAAACATCACGAAAACACCAAGAACCGTCAAGAAACAACAAGAATGCAGCAAGATTCGCCAAGAAATCCGGATCTAGAACACAGATCTGAAAAACAGATCTTGAAATACAGAACATGAAAAAGGCAGAACACCAAAGAAACCTGGCGGATCTGAAGACAAGAGCTTCAAGAAGACAGATCTTACAGTAGATCTTGAGAAGACTTCTAGCGGATCTGAAGACAAGAGCTTCAAGAAGACAGATCTTACAGTAGATCTTGAGAAGACTTCAGAAGACCAAAATCTGTTGATCCTGCTCGCGTGCAGAAGACGCTATGACGCAGGGATGCCTGCTTGAGGAAGGAAGAACAACTTCTTCAACGATATCTTGAGGAAGAGCGTCGCCTGGATAGCTTGCAGAGGAAGCCAAGAAGAAGGGGAAAACAAGATTATGTGACGCAGGTCGAACGGCTCTGATACCATGAAACCATGGAAAACGAGAAGAGAATAGCAGAAGCTCTGAAGAGACAATTTGTTATTATTTGGAATAAGATGTACAATGAGGTGGCAATACATATATAGAGGTTTCCAGACCTCTTGACCACAGAGTTAGTTACAGATAAAAGATGAGTTAGGAACGAGTGACTATTAGCTCACTGAGTAGCTGGAGTGGTAGCTGTTATGTGGGCTCCAGTGTCATTAGTAAGCATTTGGCCACTTATAATTGATGGTGTGAGACAGCCCAAATAATGAAAGAAGAATAGATCAATAGAGAGCAAAAGAAGAAAAGCAGCAAACCCATGAAAGAAAGGACAATTTGATAAATGCATACTTTCTGGTCTTGGTCTTTACATTTGATAAATGTCCAAGGCAGTAAATTGGCTTCCTTTATATTGGGAATATGCCCAATCTTCTACTGCTCTAAGCAAGGAGAGGGCAACTTTAACAAAAGACAAAACACAAAACACAAAAAAGAGTGACAGGATCAAAAGCACATACAGGTAGAATCTAGGTGGAAAGAGAAGAAAGGGACTCTCTTAAATAGTCACAAAGGTCCCAAAAGGCAAATCCTTAAATGGAACGGAACTTTGTTGTCACAAAATGATCTACACGTAGATGCATGGTTGCTTCCATCCCAATCCATCCATCCATTGTTTAATGCAAGAGGTATGTTTATCACTCGACCCCATTGCGCATTAAAAATAGGGCTCAAAATATAAAGAAATGCCACTTGATTTAACCATGTATCAAAGATTTCAAATAAACTAGGAAATATCCTCTGTAGGAACTCTTGCTTCCTTAATACTTCATAATTCACCTCTTTCTTTGAATTGGAAGAAAAACTCAGACTATATCTGTCCTTGCTCCAGATTTATAACTTCTAATGTCTATCTCTTACAAGGATTCTAACACAGAAGGAAGACTAACCATCTCATGGATTGCCTATAAAAGCTAATATAACTAAGAATAGAGTCCTCATGCATTCAGTACTGAGAGGCTGAAGACACAGATACTTTTTATCTTTCAATATTTGACTCAAAGGGGGTGGGTCCCCTATTTCAGTCATTCATTGTGATTCAACTTTGAATGATGGAATAATTGAAATATAGAAACTTTTTAAACTTCCCATTATCTGAGAGTGAGACCCTTTCATTCTTAGCAAAGGCCTAGAAAGCAACTTTTACATAAATAATACATCCTCTACATTGTATAAATACCAACTCATGCAAGTAAATCATTCTCTCTCTCTCTCTCTCTCTCTCTCTCTCTCTCTCTCTCTCTCTCTCTCTCTCTCTCTCTCCCCCATATAAAGAATTCTTCAATGAAAAAGATGGCAGTAACAAGAGAATTCAGACACTTCCATGTTCTTTTCCTTCAGATCATGGCAATGGCCTTGCACGGCAATTGCATAGGTGTGAACTGGGGGAAGATGGCAACACACCGCCTTCCAGATGACATGATTGTTCAGATGTTGATTGACAACGGGTTTACAAAGGTGAAGCTGTTTGACGCAGCCAAAGAGACCATGAGAGCTCTCTCTGGTAGTGAGATTGAAGTAATGATTGGGATACCAAACATCATGCTGCAGCAAATGAGTGATGATCCACAGGCTGCCACTGACTGGGTTGAAGAGAATGTGACCAGATATATGTATCCTGATGGAGTACGCATCAAGTTGAGTAAAAGAAAATCCCAACCATTTCATGATTCTTTTTCATTCTGTTTCTTAATGATGAGAGTTGACATTGATTAATCTTTATCTCCATCTTTAAGGGTCGTTCATTAAAACAGAAGATCAACCCAACTCAAGCAACTAGAAAACATAAGTTTTCTCACAGGGCATCTAGCTCTTTATTCTTTTTCTTGTTTTTCTAGCTAGTTGTGCCGCTTGTACTACTGACAAGCTCTTTTAACTTCTTAAAGTAAACACCCTGGTCTTCCCCGTGACTGTGCCAACAGTGGGTTTGTATCTATGATTTTGGACTACATTCAGATTTTTTTTTAAAATCATTCTGACCATTGTTTGTAGTATCTTGAATGGATCGAGCTCTTTAGTGTTTTTTTACTACTTGTTATATTTGTTCTTAATATGATCTTCACTGTGTTATTGGTTTCAGGTTCTTGTTCTTCCAGTTAAATTGTTTTCGATTCGTTCTAGTTGTGGCTTTCTTCGCCAAATTGTCTCTTCTTGATTTCATAATGTTCATTTACTTTTGAATTTTTTTCCTCTAGTTTTTCAATTATGAACCAAGTTTTTCTTCACGAAATCTTTTCATCAGCTTTACGTTGGTTTTTCATTTCATTTTATTTAATTTTCTATGAAAAAGGTTGCTTCTTCTCCCTCTTCACGGCTGTTTCATTTTTATTTCCCTTAAGAATGGGTTCATTTTGTTTTTTATGCACCTGATTTGAATCTTGCAATCTGTCTTCCTCTGGGCCTCTCCTTTTTCTGCTCCTCTACCTATAACTGAGATGGACTACTATCAACTGAAACTGTTTACTTAGCTGCTTACATCTCTGATTCTGTGACTATCTAATCAAGACCAGGTTCAATTCCAAAATAATAAGTAGGCCAAGAGCAACTCTAGCCTTCCCATGAAAAGCAGATAGTCATCTCTTCTCAAGAAATTTCTTGAGCATTGAGTTTGTTCTAAACTGTGGGGAAAAAAAACTTGAAGACTCTTACCATGTTCAAGTTCAAATTGTCCAAGTCAATGAATATACAAAATAAATCAAGAAAATCTTGACATAGTAGATTTTTGCAAAAATAATTAAATTAGATCCCACGAAACTGAGTCAACTAGACTGAGTTCACATCGAAGGTGAAAATCTTTCATACAATTCTTATGAAGCTAGTGCTCACCAGTTTGCTCTGCTCAAGCAAAAGTCTCCATGCTAAGACAGTTCTAAATTGCACATAAATCAGCTCTCTCATTCCCCCATTCTTATTTTCTTTATAATTTTGACATTTCAGTTGCATATCCAAACTTTTCAGTAGCCAGCTCAGGTTGTTAGTCCTAATTTCTTGAAATTATACTGAAAACAGAAATAGATAGCCTTACTGACTGAGAAGTTGAACAATGAATTTGCAGATATGTTGCAGTAGGCAATGAGCCTTTCCTCCAAACCTACAATGGCACGTACTTGAACATCACACTGCTAGCCCTCCAAAACATTCAGCAAGCCTTAAACAAGGCTGGGCTTGGAAAACAGATAAAAGCGACCATCCCCTTCAATTCTGACATCTACAACTCCCCAGCATCAAATCCAGTCCCATCTGCTGGCGACTTCCGACCTGAGATCCGCGACCTCACTATACAAATCATCAAGTTTCTCTCAGAAAATAAAGCACCATTCACTGTCAACATCTACCCATTCCTCAGCCTCTACAGCAATGAATACTTTCCTGTGGACTTTGCTTTCTTTGAGGGTACTAACAACCCCATCAAGGACGGGGATGCCATCTACAATAATGTATTTGATGCCAACCTTGACACCCTTATCTGGGCCTTGCAGAAAGCAGGCTTCCCAGACATGCCCATCCTTGTTGGAGAAGTTGGGTGGCCCACAGACGGTGATAAGAATGCAAATATTGATAATGCCAAGAGATTCAACCAGGGATTGCTTCGTCATGTCTTGGGAGGGGAAGGGACCCCAACAAGAAGTACGAAGATCCATGTGTATCTTTTTAGTCTGATAGATGAGGATGCAAAGAGCATTGCTCCCGGCAACTTCGAAAGACACTGGGGGATCTTTGAGTTCGATGGAAAACCAAAGTACGAATTAGATCTATCAGGTCATGAAGAAAACAAGGCTCTGCAGGGTGCTGAAGGTGTTGAGTACCTTCCTAGAAGGTGGTGTGTACTGGACTCAAAAGTAACAGATCTCACAAACTTGTCAGAGTCTGTAAATTATGCTTGCTCATTCTCTGATTGCACTGCTCTTGGTTATGGATCATCTTGTAACCACCTGGATGTTTATCAGAATGCTTCTTATGCTTTCAATATATATTACCAAGTGCAGAACCAGCAGAGCAGTGGCTGTGTCTTTTCGGAACTGGCATTGGTGACCGATCAGGACCCATCAGTTGGAACTTGCCAGTTCCCCATAATGATTGCTTATGGTGCATCGGTGACACAACAGAAATTGATAGATAAGTTAACAGCAGTTGGGGTTGTAGCAGTATGGTTGTTTCTAATAAAATTTCAGTGATAGGTCAGAAATGAATGGATGACCATGTAGATGTTGCCAATTTTTTACACTGTTGTATTTCATGCAGGCAAGCTTCTGCACTAGAAGCAGAGATTACAGCAACGGTAGATTTGGGTGACGAAGCAATGGAAGGATTTGTCCATCTACATTAAGGGCCCATTTTTAGCCCCAAACAACATTGAAATGTTACAAATTTGGTCTTCATTGGAAGGTCATTGAAATTACCTTCCATCTGGTCCCAAGAACTTATAGCGGTATTTCTCTAGTTAGATGGTGGAACTCTCTATGATGCTTAGATACGGCATGGACGTGGCCAGGACAAAGATTTTATGCATAAGAATTTAGTTGGATGCGATGCAACATAGATTTTATGCATAAAAATTAAGTATTGGATATGATACAGCATATGGATCCATTGGTGTATATATATATATATATATAAAGAATGATTTAAAAGGATTCTTAGATCACATAATTCTCATCAGAATTTAATTGGAAAAAAACAGTCAAAGAAGTGCCTGCCCACCTGGCATCCAACATTACTCACACACACAACCTTGAATTACAACAACAAGCACTTTCCAACTGTGCTATGGTATTAATAATATGAAAAACGCAAGTTTTTGTTTCCTAGAAAGACTTAAAGATTTTATTGAATTTGAATAGCAGTACGAGTTGGTCAGGAAGTTGATTAAAAAGTTGGGTATTCTTCTAACTGTGTAATTAAGAAGCTTCATTTAAAATCAGATCAAGCATATACATATTATATATATATATCATGGTATTTCACACTGAATTTGGTCCGAAATTGGTGAATTTTCACAGCCATGGGTCTATAAGTTGAATATTAGTGAAGCTCTAAGTGTAACTTGCGTCCTCCACCATGGAGGTTATCAAAACCAAAATCAAGGGGGTTGTCATGATATATTTGTGCGCCAAGTGGGCAGTGGGGATTAGTGAGTCCAACAGGGCACAGATATCAAGGGCTGAGACTACAAAATCAAGGTTCCCTGGGCGGTTTTGGTCTTAAGTGACCAAGGAATGCAATAACATAAGTGAGTAAATACTCTAAAGCACTATGGTGACTACTATTTTGTACATGGATTAGAG
Organism: Litsea cubeba; assembly: GCA_012931725.1. NCBI lineage: Eukaryota > Viridiplantae > Streptophyta > Magnoliopsida > Laurales > Lauraceae > Litsea > Litsea cubeba. The sequence continues at coordinate 122,727,659 of CM022944.1, read as the reverse complement.
CATTAACCAAGGGAAATACAATTTTTCTCATATACCTAGAGAAGCAAATTGGAAGTGAATGAGTTGGCTAAATTTGGAGATTCAGCCAGACTACTCATTGCAAAAGTTATTTTACCATAGGAGTTCCTTTTCTCTCGTGTGGATTTTATTCCTTTTACTTTTGTTGCCCCCTACTTACTGGACCCTAATGGCTGTATGTTTCCATTGTCTCTTACTTCTTTAGAAGTTTCTTTATGTAGTTCTGCCGCAATTCAATGCCTATTGGGCTAAAAAGATTTTAAGGTCTAGTCCTTAAGTAAGAAGGTTATGTTTTGAAGTTCATAATGAGCGCTGATATCAGAATTAAGCGCTGGGGCAGCTAGGGAATTTACATTATTATTCAGTTCATGGAAATTGGGGATTTCATTTTTATTTTTTTAATTGGCAAGTGGATTTCATTTTAATGCTTCTAAATGCCAGTCTTAGGTGAGTGAAATCTCATCCTTACATTTATTTCTTCTTCCTCCTCTTTCTATCACTTCTCTTGGTTTTCTATAGTGATTCAGGGGTGTTATGCAACTGAATTGCTTGAACAAGAAAAATATAGTGTGGACTTTTTTATTTGTTTCTTTTGAGTTTCAAATATAGCAGCACATCCATGATGTACTAGTGCTACTACAATTTACTTCTTTGCACCTTTTTTTTTTCTTTTCTTTTGAAGTGAATCTATGACTTCATCTGATTGAAATGGTGGAATTGTTGGGAAATACTACCCAAAAACCCATTCCCCAAACCCAAGCACAACAAACAATAGATACCTACACAGAAAATATGAGTTTGAATAGAAACACCTAGCTTTTTAGACATATGAGATGATAACCACATAAAAAAGAAAGAGCGAAAACAGAGAAGAGACCAGTACCTGGTTTGCTATTTATTTTTGCTTCACATAAGTTAAATGCTTCTACTTTAACACTGTGATGGTCGAAAATAATGTGTCTTGAAGAAACAAAAAAGTTAGAAAATGAATTTATAACTAATATCAGAATCCTAACCAGATAAAATTTCTGTTAGAAAATGAATAAATAGTTAATTTATAACTAATATTAGAACCCTAATCAGATAAAATAAACTCACATATCAAAAGGAAATGCAGAAGAAAAAAAAACTAGATAACACCATCAATGGAAGGAAAAAGAACAGAAATTTTAAGAAAATTCTCAACTGGATAATAATTCATCTCTGCCCTAGACATGCCCGTATTCATTAGATCACAACCGAAATTAAGAATGTATGGCCTTGATTTACAATAAATACCTAGTTTGTTAGTAGTGTATGAGGAAAAAAAAAAAAAAACTAAATTCGGTATATCAAGTTCTTTGTGCTTTTCTTTCATGTGTTTGTGTGCGTCTTTCCTTCCAAACATACCACATAATGGACATCAACATTAATATCCACAGTTTGCTAGATGAGATGCAGCGTGCTACAGGCCTACAGCTTATACTCAATACATTCAGATGAGGCAGTTATGCTTTTGTGTCACTGCTCATTCAAGTGGCTTCTGGACATGCCACCTCAAACCGCACAACAGTATGAAATAGCTCCATATCCAATGAGAAAATCGTAGTGAAAATGGATGGCCATAGCTGATTTCTCCATTTTGCCAGTGAAACAAATATCTAAAATTGACTCAGAAGAATAGCCAGTCGTAGGTTCAAGTGTAGTTACTCCAAGATCAACTTCACAAACTATGGTTTGCTTTTATCCTTGTTCAAATGAGAATTGCAAAAGAAAATCATTTAAATAAACAAAGGGTGACTTGGATACAGCCCAGATCACACCCAATTTGATATTTTGATAAAACGGATGGTCAACAATTTTGTAGTGCATTTGTGTGGCATAAATCAGAAATTACATCAAAAGATACTGTTTTACACTGCATCCCCAAATCAATATCAGCTATGAGCATCAGTAATGATTTGGGTGGAAAAGAAGCAATTCTGTATCCCACCAACTGCTGTTTCTAGTTCTGTGTCACCTGCAAGTCTGGAAGTTACATCAGACTTTGTAATAATCCATTCTGCCAAAGTATTCAAAGTGACTGCAAATCTAGTTACTCCAAATGTTTGCATGAACCTGCTGATTGTTGAGGCAGAATAGGATGAGCCACCTGTGCTCGACTTGGCACTGCAATTGTGGTTGTCGGGAAAGCACAGCCCACATTTGTCAGGTTCGGCCAAACCCGAGGGTCAATTCATTTCAGGTCTTGACTGAAATGAACCTACTAATTTAAGCATCTCTTTGTTCTTTTTCTTTTTCTTTTTTTTTAAGGGATTTGGTAATATAATCAACAGAAAAAGGGGGAAATCAGGATATAGTTTCCTCATATGCATTCAGTCACTGCAATTTGGTTAAATGCATGATGAAACTACTCATAAATATCCTCGCATCAAATAAGAGAAATGCTTAGATGGAACCATTGCCAATGAAAAATAAAATATATTTCTTAGCCTGTGGATAATTCTTTCTTGAATCTTTCCCAAACCTCAGGACCTCTTGGGTGATGATTTACAAACTTATTAAAGAAACTCTTATCAGAAGCTGCAAGGACAGTGCTCAATGCCAACATAGGACTAGCCACGCCTTCATCCTTGAGCCAGTTGTACATTGAGAACCTTAATTTGACTCTATCAATAGTATATGCCATATAACTTGGGAATGTAAGTAATGATTCTAAGGGATAACCAAGACAATTTACAAGAAAATCAATCTTCTTTTCAATCAAATCTCTTGACTGGTTCAGAACATTAGGAGCAGCTTTTATCATCTTGGAAACATCACGTGGATTTAAACCTGCTTTCACAAGACAATCAAATCTTTCCTGAAGCTCGCTACCTTTACCACGGAACACCTTTAGTGCCTTCTTCATCTCATTCGAATCCTCAACAAAACCCAAATTCACCAAGAACTTGGTCTTCTCCATCAATGCCTTTTCATCCTCACCGGTGTTTGGCAAAGGGACGATCTTTCTACCCAAAACCCAATGCTTCAATTGAGATGGGTCGCGCTTTATAATTTCACACAATCGCTTCTTTCCAACATTCAATGTTTCCCGCACAGTGACAGACCTCTTCAATGAACACAAACCCAAAATCAGTGTATGTGAACGCAATATCTTTCCAATTTCACTGTCCTCCATTTCAATTTCAAATAGAAATGTTAAGCCCTGCCGCAGTTTCGCGACAAAACTCCCAACCTGAACTTGAGGAAACTGCAAAAACAAGCTCTCGATTTCCTTCATTGAGATGCCGAATTTTAAAAATATCCCAATTACAGAATATGCCTCCATCCCTGAACTGTGGAACAAGAACCCAGGATTCTTCATGAAAAATCCTACTAATTCTTCTTTGTGGTGGCCCGCCATATCATAAAAAAAGTGCAGCACTCCTAGTATTTTCCCCCAATCATATGAACTCTTTTCAGACAAACAACCGGCAAACCAATTACAGTCAATTCCCATACCCTTCATCTCCTCACATACCTCAAAAAATGCCTCATCACCTTCACCAATCAAGACAGAAGGACTACAAATAACAAGCTTAATAACACTAGTTTTACTTAGACCCCGCTTTTCATAAGCACGGATTTTTGAATCCAATACCCCATAATCATACCCAAAAATCTCCGTGGCTCCCTTATACATCTTGCCGACCTTACTGCGCGGAATTCCATAGTTACACAGCACATGAAAATTCTCAAGCAAGATAACATTGTCACTAAGAAACATCAAATGTCGCGGAAGAAACAGAGAGATCTCTGAGGGTTTCAAACCCAAGCTCTCGAAGAATGGCTCGAATTCATTGATGGGGTGGTAGCGAAAATAACGGGTGAGCGACCTTCCAATCTCTTCCTCATTATCAACATTTTTCAGAAGCTTCTGAATGAAATTGGGCGAGTTCTTGCTGATGTGCTCTGCGTCAGTGAATTGCAAGCTTCGGGTGCAGTGAAGGTAGTCCAACAGAGCAGCTTGGGCTTGGTCTCGAGTGGTTCGAGAGATTTTAGTTGCTATTGGCAAATTGGGTGGGGCATCTTCCTTCTGAATCGAGGCCTTCGCAGTGTGAAGAGCTCTATTGTTGTAAAAAAATGGAGTTTTTGGAGTGCAGAGAGTTCTAGTATTGTAAAAAGATTGGGTTTTTGAAGATCCCACACGTTTTTCTTCAATAAAAGATAAAACCCAGTTGAGAACAGATGGTTTTCTGAGTTTGCGTAAATGATTCATGACGGTTCATGAGATTTTGCAGCAGAAAGATTAACAGAAGGTGAAAAACATGGTGTAGCAACAAATCCTAGCCGTTTGAGTTGGATTTTCTTACCTTAGATTTTGCGGGCTTGTGGAACTCAATGCACCCACAAGAGAATCTATAGATCTTTGAATTGTCTGACTCCTGCTTCTGCGGCGAGATAGTTCTTCTTCCTCCATAGGCAGCCACTGAAGACCTTCATACACACAAGGGTTTAAGAACACCGAGGGTTTCAGTAGCGGTGTTTTCGTCATTTTAGCAGACCACTTTACAAGTGCTGCTACTTACACAATACAAAACGCTTTCCGCACACTGCGTTTTTTTTTTTAATTAAAAATAAAAAAAATCCCTAAACTACCCCTGTCCCTCTCCTTATCTCTCTTTTTCTCTCCTGCTCTGGCAATCCCGCTAGCCGCCGCCCTTCTCTCTCTCTTCCTCTCCTACTCCGGCAGCGCCCACCCGCCCTCATCCTCATTTCCAGTCCACCCTCAGCCCTATCCCCGCCATCCTTTTAGTGTTGCCAAAGTGGAAGGAGAGAAAGGGAGGAAGAGGGAGAGAGACAGGAGGGGAGAGAAGGAGGGAGAGAGGGAGATTGGGCGGGGAGAGGGAGAAAGGGAGAAGGAGGGAGAGGGAGGGCGGCCGGGAGCGGCAGGTGAGGGGGAGCAGTAGAGGGAGGAGGGATTTCGGGTGGGAGCCGACGGCGAGTGAGGGGAGAGTGGGAGAGAGGGAGAGAAAGGGGGAGATGGGGAGAGGGACGGGGTTGCTGGAAAGGGGGAGATAGGGACAGGGGGAAGGAGAGGCGGGTGGGGGCTGCCGGTGGCGGGGGAGAGAGGGAAAAAGAGATAGGGAAAGGAAGAAGGAGAGCGAGAGGGAACGGCATCGTGCAGGGGCTGTTGGTGGCGGGGGAGAGAAATAAGGAGAGGAAGAAGGAGAGCAAGAGGGATGCCGAGGTGGCGGAAGTCGGAGGTGGCAGGAGTAGGGAGATGGAGAGAGAGGGAAAGAGAATGATAAGGGTAGTTTAGGGATTTTTTTATTTTTAATTTTTTTTAAAATACAGTGTGAAAAGCTTTTTGTAGTGTATAGGTAGTAGCACTCCCACTTTACTTTGATCACTGGCATGGATCCGTCTTCTTAGATTTAGATTCAGTTCGGATCCAGGCATGGAACTTAGCATCAACTTAAACATATGGTTAAATCTAAATATAATTTCAAATATGATATAGCTCAAGCTTTTATAGTAACTTAAAATATAGGAAAAACTACCGGAAAAGTCCCCTTAGTATGTCATTGGTAGGATAACAACCCACTAGGAGGTTAGAGATAGAAGGGGTCCTTTAGGTGTGTTTTAGTCTCTTTTTTTTTTGTCATTTAAGACATTGTCGATATCGACCACTCTATACAGGTTGTTATTGATTTGCAAAACTCAAATAAAAAGTGGGTTTTCTTTTTTTGTTGCCGGTACTGCTCTAGAGTGGTGGATGTGGCTAGGGGAGGCAGGGAGAGGGATGATATGAAGAAATGGAGGGCGGCGATCATGGGGTAGTCTTCGTCGGAGGAGGAGGGAGGATCACCATGGAGGGAGGGAGGATAGGAAAGGGAGAAGAGGGGAGGGAAGACGGAGCCAAAGTTGTAGGAGGAGAAGAGGAAGAGGGACCAGGCCTATAGGTGGTGGGGGAGGGAGGGGATGAGTGCCAGGGACCTGCAGATCCAAGGGGAGTGAGAGGAGGCGAGGTTGGATGATCCTTAGGTGAACCTGCAGATTCAACGTTAATGTCGTCTTCTTTTTTTTTTTATTAGCGATATTGTCGATATCGACAACTTTTATCTATTCCAGCAGCTGCTGACTTACAACTTTTAATTCATCATACTGACGAAACTAGTCGATATCGACAACTTAATGTTGTCGCTATCGACAACTTCTATCTGTTCCAGCAGCTGCCTACTTACAACTGTTAATTCATCCCACTGACGAAACTAGTCGATATCGACAACTTAATGTTGTCGCTATCGACAACTTTTATCTGTTCCAGTAGCTACCTACTTACAACTTTTAATTCATCACAATGTTGTCGCTATCGACAACTTTTATCTGTTCCAGCAGCTGCCTACTTACAACTTTTAATTTATCCCACTGTCAAAACTAGTAGATATCGACAACTTAATGTTGTCGCTATTGACAACTTTTATCTGTTCCAGCAGCTGCCTACTTGCAACTTTTAATTCATCCCACTGACGAAACTAGTCGATTTCGACAACTTAATGTTGTCGCTATCGACAACTTTTATATGTTCCAGCAGCTGCTTACTTACAACTTTTAATTCATCCCACTGACGAAACTAGTCGATATCGACAACTTAATGTTGTCGCTATCGACAACTTTTATCTGTTCTTGTGAATTCCGAAGGCTGTGAAAATGACAACAACAGCATCAAACAGCTTCATGCAATTCATAATAAACAACTCCTTTATCAATCGACTCCTAACATAGCAAAAGAACCCCGACCTCCTTCTCTTTCTTCTCCTTTCGGCAGCAGCTGACAACCTGCTTGTCACTCCTTTATCAATCATTTTATATACATGTATTCAACCATTATATATACATGTTGTTGAACTCTAACACATACATTCAACCATCACTACTAGAATTCTTAGCTTTGGCGCATGAGGAAGCGGGCGGCCGCTTGGGGCGGTCGCAAGTAGTACTATTAGCGACCGCCAAATTCACCATTAGCGACCGCTTATGGCGGTTGCTAAAGACCTACCTAATAACCCCCCGCGCAATCCCCCTTTTCCCCTCCCACTTTAGTTTTCCCCTTTTCCCCTCCCGCGCTCTGCACTCTTCTGCTCCCGCGATCTGCCCTCCCGCCGCGATTTCGCCGGAGCCGCCTGCGCCGGAGCCCGCCTGCGCTGGAGTCGCCTCCCTCCCTCCCTCTCTCTATTTCTCTCTCTATTTCCCTCAGTCCCTCTCCCTGTCGCTCTCCCTCTCTCCCTCCCTGTCCCGTGCGCCGGAGCCACCACCGGAAATCTCTCTCTGGGTCCCTGTTCCGGAGCCGCCCACGGTCTCTCCCTCCCTCCCTCCCTCTCTCTATTTCTCTCTCTATTTCCCTCAGTCCCTCTCCCTGTCGCTCTCCCTCTCTCCCTCCCTGTCCCGCGCGCCGGAGCCACCACCGGAAATCTCTCTCTGGGTACCTGTTCCGGAGCCGCCCACGGTCTCTCTCTCCCCATCCCTCCCTCTCTCTATTTCTCTCTCTCTCCCTCACTCCCTATCGCTCTGCCTCTCTCCCTCTCTCTCTGTTTCTCTCTCTCTCTCTCTCCCTTCCTCCCTCTCCCTCTCTCTTTCTCTATCTCTCTCTCTCCCTTCCTCCGTCCCTCCCTCCTTCTCCCTCTCCCTCTCGGACTGCACTTTGCCCGTGAATCTGTGCAGGGCGATTTGCTGTGCTGCCTCCATTTCTAAACAGGTAATTTTTTTTTTACTGCCCTTTTCCATGCTTTTTGTTTACATTTCAAGATAGGCATTATCGCTGGTCGGAGTAGTGTTTCAGCTGTTCAGATCTGTTTATTAAGGTATAAGAGTGACTTGGTGATGAAATAATTTGCATCATTATTAATTCATAGTTTAAGAAGAAAGTGTCTCATTAACGTGTTGGTATAATCAAGTTTATTAAAGTGTAGGAGTATTTTGAATCTATAGTAGTTTCAAGTTGTTTCTTTAATCTCTAATATTTTTCTTCTAAGTGGGAATAGATACTGAATTAAAGTTAGAGGGAGAGAGTTCTCTTGGGACTTGAATCTCTAGAATTGTTAATACAAATAATCGAATTACAAAGATTTTGTTTGATGGAAAGAAATTATACGAAGTTATCATATTCTATGAAGATGACTATTGGTGGGACTAAAAGACTTGGATACATTGATGAGAGCAGCAAGTAACTTCAACCAATGGTTAAAAATATGGTGATTGGGAAGCTGAAAATATGTTAGTGATGAATTGGATCATTGCTCCAAGAAGGATGTTACTGCAGCTAGTTTTCAATACTGTAGAACTGCCAAGGAGTTGTGGGATTCAACATCTGCAGCCTATGCTCATAAGAAAAAGGATGCTAGAATATATCAGTTGACTAGGGATATGGCACAATGTCAAAAGGGTGATTTTTCTAGGTGATCATTATGCTAAACGTTTAAGAAATGTGGTATGAATTAAGCATGTGTCAGCCCATACGCCATTGTGGTACGAAGGAACAAGCAGAGGAGTCTATTGGGTGGCTTGAATTCAAACTATGAGATTGTATGTCCATAGATTGTAAGTCACGTTTTTTTTTAAATAAGTTTAAAAATATTTAAAAATGAATCCATTACTTATAAAATATAAAAATACATTAATGGAGGATCGAAGATGCCCTGATGCACTATAGAGCTAGGGTCCATAATGACCGTCATACTGCACCATTGAAGGTCCAAATCCAGGAGCACCATGCACCGACGAGGGCCATAAATTCTATAAATACTTGTTCTTCCGCTCCTTTTGAAGATATTTTGGACAAAGCAGAATCCAAATCTTAACTCTATGGTTTCTTCTTTTGGGACAAAGCAGTGTCATAAAGCTACACTTTGATTTTTCTCGGATTTTTTTTTGTTATTTTTCTAGAAACTTGAGTCCTTTTGGAATAAAAATAAGAATTTGAATTCCAATTTCTTCACTTTCTCATTTAACTTGAAAAAACTGAATCAATCCCCATGTTTTCTTGAATTTCTTTTATCAAATAAAATATCGTCTTTTGAAGACGTCGTTCAAAGGGCATCCGTCGATCATTAAAATCAACCAAAAGCTAGCTTAGTACCATTCTAGAAAATTTGTTCATCTTACATCCCCCATCACAATATGGGCCATAAATCAATACTTCTTATTAATGCACGTACATAAGCATGCATTAGATTATACATCATAAATCATAAAAATACATTCATTTTCATGATGTGACATTATAATGTTGCTTGAGATATGGACTTAGAAATTATCAAAAAAGAAGAGGAAAAAAAAATTATGTAGATAGAGACCATTGAAAATGCATGTGTGGTTAGATTAATCTTGTTTATGTGTTTCAAATGTTGAACAACATATCATCAATTTGAGGTACTATTTGTTGCTCTCCTCCTCTTCTCTAATCTGATTGAGAATATTCGTAATTGATTTGTTAAACGACTAATGTCTCCTACTTGCCCTCCCTATGCTCTATGCTTTATAAAGAAGGTAGCAACTGTATTTTTCTTTAAATAGGTATGGTTAGATGCCCTTAATAGACCCATCAACCTTGATTACCAATGGAGAATTCTCTGGTCAGGTACAGTATCATTTTCATTTCTCTTGTGTTTCACAAACTGGTGTGCCACATGAGAAGTGAGTTCTGGATAAAAGAAAAAAGAAAAAGAAAGAAACATCATCTATTTGGGCCAGTCATGCACATATAATTGTATAGTGATCTCTATATTTTGATCTATGGAACCCATAGTTGGGTCAACATCACCAATGGTTCACATCTTGTCTGCTTGTGCCGTTTATATGTTCTTGGATCAAGAACATAGAATTTCCATAAAGTGGTAGTGGCAGTGTGGCACACATAAACAAGTAGTTTCACTTTAAACTTGTCATCCCTTTGATTAGTGATTAATCAATAGCTAGGAAGCTTCTCTATCCACTCAAGCCTTCTCGTGATTATAGTTTAATTTAAGCTTACTTTGACGTGATCCCCAAATCATGACAAAAAAGTCATCATCGAGCAGAGGAACTAAACCTTAATTATGGGATAAACAACCCAAAGTTAAAGCTTCCGCAGACTAAATGTAACCTTCTTTTGAAGAAAGATACCATTAATTAAAGAGAATCCATGAATGCATCATGTGCACAGACTATATAAAAAGCTGCAGTTCTTACGCGGGGAATGTATGTCTTGCTTAACGCATTTAGTCTACTAAGATCAATCTTGATGACGCGATGATAGAGAAAAATATAGAATTGTGAATTAGACATTTACCAAAAGTTAGATCATTAGAAATTAGTAGGCAGCTCCAAATTGACAAATAAAAGATAATACAACAATAGATAAAACTCAACTTATAAAAAGAAATGACAACTGGTAAACAACTTACCAGATAGATGTCTAGGAAATCAAAAGGTCCATCTTCTCATTCGTCTTTATCAACAAACTGCACGTTCCCCATGAAATACAGCCTAAGTATATTGTGCAAAATCTCAGGTCAAACCTCGTGTCATTCTTCACATATATTATAACTCCTTTAGCATTTACATGAGATTGTTTTGATACTCTTCAAAAAATTTAACTTAATCTTATAAGGCTCTTAGGAAAATGAGATTGTTTTGAGTTCTGAATAGTTGGAACCAACTTAATCATTTTGCCTCAATAATGGACAAGGAAATTTACCAGTGTGATTAGAGAGAGATAGATGCTAACATGATGTTGTCAATGATATGATAGCTTTTGTTAATCAAAATGTTGAGAATTATTGTACATTGGAAGGTGCTCACAATTGCAACATAAAGGTTCTGGGTTCAAGTCACATCATGTTACCAATGATGGATTTGAAGCATAGATCTGTTCTCATTTCTCTCTGTTTGCATTACATCTTTTAGGTCATCTATTGCAACCAGCTATTTGTCTTGATTTCTTGAATAATGGAGATATGGATGGTGTTAGTAGCATGTGACTGTTTGAATGTGGACCTGCATAATATATGTGAGAGAGAGAGAGAGAGAGAGAGAGAGAGAGAGAGAGAGAGAGAGAGAGATTGGTCCTCTCAAAAGCTGATTGCAATCTTATGACAAATAATAAAGAGACCATCTTTCAAATAAAGGGGAGGAGCATGTGTCGTTTTAGCTTTAGAAAAGAAAGGGAATGATGCGAAAGGGCGAATGGAAAGCCGTTTGTCTTTCTCTTATCACCACTTCTATTTACTTTGACATGATAGAAGTCTGCTGTGTTGGATTAAGGGACCTGATCGAATGGAATGAGCCCAAACCATCATGGATTAAGGGCGAATGGATATTTTTCTTTTTTAATCTTATTCAACTCATGGATGACTATGTTGATGCATGTTTTTTATTTTTTATTTTTATTTTTCTTTTGTTGCAATGGTAATATAGTTTGTGTGTCTTGTGTGAAAGAAATGGTTGGTTGTTTTACCTATTTTCTTTCAAAAGAGAATTTGAAATACTGTCTTTTTTCTTTGACAAATATGTTATTAGTTTACATATATTTGTGGTCTACACCATGCTTCTTTCTTATTCTTCTTTTATGATGGTATCAATGAAATTGAAAAATTTTATTCATTTGCATGCATTATTGAAACGTAGACCCGTTCGAGAGTTGTGTACGACATCTGTTCGGTAATCCTTGACGCGACGGATTAGGTCTTTGACTGGATTCGTTGTTCTTGTGATTTACATTCGAACTTTGTCGTATGTGAATCTTGAATTGTCCAGTTCGGACAGTTTGGGAATGCAATTATCCATTTTATACTCAATAGCTCATGCAAGTCCGATGTTAGATAGAGTTTCGGTTGATGTCCCATTGTTCTCTGGGTACATACATAGGTACGACTGGTGTTGTATCTGTGTCGTGTACTTGGAGAACCACGAGGACATGCTGCTGAAATTTTTATCTTACTAGGGGACGAAGCATTCGAGTTGTTGAGTGCAAGTTGGATCGTGCATTCTCGAATGGGATAGGACCATCCACCCTTTAGTAAGTTATTTGCAGTTTATGAATAAGTGACTTGCATGATGCACGATACCTTGAGCTAATTGTGCTTGCTTATTTTAGATTTCCACAGAAATAGTTACCGAGATGGACAAGAGATGGATTGATTTACCGAATAGGATGTCAAGGGAATATATGGAGGGGATTAACCGGTTCATGGAATTTACGAATGGGTTTGACAATGAGTTCATCAGTTGTCCATGTAGAAAATGTGCGAATCGGTATTATTACAAAAGAGAGTTTGTTCGAGAGCATCTGTTTCTGAATGGATTCTTGAAGGAATACAAGAATTGGATAAGACATGGAGAAGAGTATGTTTCCTGTCGCATAGAGGAAAGAGATGAGATTCAGGTGGATGATATGGCAGAGACTGATCTGATGATCGCGATGCTAAATGATATTGCGTGCGGTTTGGCACCCGAATACACAAACTGTGAGACTGAGGGGGCGAGAGGGAGTAATCCTCGCTCCGGTGCCGATGAAGAAGCCCAGAGATATTTTGAAATTCTAGACGATGCACAGACAGAATTGTATCCTGGATGCAAGGACTTTGGTAAATTGTCCTTTATTGTTGAGTTGTTACATTTGAAGGCATTGAATCAGTGGTCTGACAAGTCCTTCGATATGCTCGTCCAGTTGTTGCATCGAGTGCTCCCATCTGGTGCAAAACTTGCCGAGTCTTACTATCAGGCTCGCAAGTTAACTGAAAATTTAGGCTTCACATATGAGACTCTGGATGCATGTCCAAACAATTGTATGTTGTTTAGGAAAGAGAATGCCCATCTTGATACGTGCATTGTGTGTCAGACTTCGAGATGGAAGGAGGACGAGGTTGGTTACAATCGTCAGAATGATTCTACAACTGTTACAAATCGTGGCAAACTTGTGGCAGCAAAGCAAGCGAGATATTTCCCACTTAAGCCAAGGCTGAAGAGGTTTTTTTTGTCATCAAATATTTCAAAACTGATGAGATGGCATGCCGAGAATAGCAGGGACGATGGTAAGTTAACCCATCCAGCAGATTCTCCGGCGTGGAAAGACTTCGATCGGATGAATCCAGACTTTGCCTGCGATTGTCGCAATGTTCGGCTTGGTTTGGCTGCAGATGGTTTTAGTCCATTCAGATCCATGACTGGGGCAAATCATAGTACGTGGCCAGTTGTTTTGTTACCTTATAATCTCCCGCCGTGATTGTGTATGAAACAACCTTTTCTGATCCTATCCACACTTATTGATGGACCAAGAGGTCCAGGGGACAAGATTGATGTATATATGCAACCTTTGATCGATGAATTGAATGAATTATGGGCTGATGGTCTGATGACATTTGATGCCGAAAGCAATGAAATGTTTAAACTCCATGCCGCATTATTGTGGACAATCAACGACTTCCCTGCGTACGCTAACTTGTCAGGTTGGTGCACAAAAGGAGAGTTTGCATGTCCTTGCTGCAATAAGGAGAAGAGGTCAACTTGGTTGAAGCACGGCAGAAAATGGGCATACACGGGTCATAGACGTTTTCTACCTCCATTGCATAGGTTCAGGAGGGACAAAGTGTCATTTGATGGCACTCGGGAATATGGTCCAGCACCTCGAACAATGACGGGAGTTGAATTGTTGTCACAGCTCGAGCAAGAGAAAATACATACTGTGTACGATTTTTAAGACTTACTAGCCCCCCCGCTCCCTTCTAATCCCGGTGCAAATAGAAGGCGAAGTCACAATTGGAAGAAAAAAAGTATTTTCTACGAGCTACCATACTGGAAAGATAACTTACTGAGGCACAACTTAGATGTCATGCACATCGAGAAGAATGTCTGCGACAATATATTGTGGACCATCCTCAGTGTCCAGGGGAAGTCGAAGGATGGTGTCAATGCACGCCGTGACTTGGAAGAAATTGGCTTGAGAAAACCGTTGCACTTGCAGCTGAGAGAGTCCAACAAGGCATACATGCCTCCTGCACAGTACACGATGAGTAAAGATGAGAAAGATGTCTTCCTCTCCATTCTGAAGGGTGTCAAGGTTCCTGACGGGTACTGTTCAAATATCGCTAAGCGTGTGAACATGAAAGAAAGAACATTACAGGGTTTGAAGAGTCATGACAATCATATTCTTATTCAGCAGTTATTGCCTATCTCCATACGGAATTGTTTGCCTAAGAATGTTGTAGCGCCGTTGATTGAAGTTAGTAACTTCTTCAGACAACTGAGTTCTAGAGTTATACGGATTGATGAATTGAATAGTCTGCAAGAGAGGATTGCTGTGACATTGTGTCATCTAGAAAAATTTTTTCCACCTGCATTTTTCGATGTCATGGTTCACTTGACCATACACTTAACCAGTGAAGCCCTACTTGGAGGCCCTGTCCAATTCAGATGGATGTATCCGATCGAGAGGTACATGAATACATTGAAGAGGTATGTTCGTAATAGAGCTCGTCCAGAGGCATCAATAGCTAAGGGGTATTTGATGAATGAGTGTACCAATTTCTGCGCAACATATCTTAATGATAATATTGAAATAAAGTTAACTAGGCCCTCGCGGATTAATGATGGTCCAGTTGGGGAGGGCACGCCATTTGATCTTAACAATATTGAGTGGATTCAAGCTCACCGGTGGGTGTTGTTCAACATCCCATCTGTTGCGGCTTTGGCTCAGTAAGTTATCACTCATCCATAAGACTAACTTGTCAATTCTATTGTTTAAATTATCATACTCGTCATTAAACACGTGTTATGCATCGCAGCGCACACATCGATGACCTTAAACGGGACATGCCTCGTGCTACAGAGAATCAAATTCATCAGTCCCATTATCGGTCATTTCACGATTGGTTCAAGAACCATGTACGTATTCATTCATTATGAGTAGTGTCACTTGCTACTGTCATATTACTTTCATGAAGTGATATTCTTTGATTACATGCATTGCGTAGGTGTGTAACTTACGAAGAACCAACGATCCTAATTTGACCGATGAAATGAACCAGTTAGCTGATGGTCCCTTTATAACGGCCCGACGTTACACAACTTGTGATGTCAACGACTTTCGATTTCGCATCAAGGATGTAGATGAGAAACGAGCGACGCAAAATAGTGGGCTCGGTTGTCCATCCGTCAATGCTGGTTACTATTATGGCTGGTTGAAAGATATTGTTGAAGTTGTTTACAATCACGGGTTAAAATTTATATTGTTTAAGTGTGATTGGGTGGATCCCGTCCGAGGAGTGAAACTAGATAATTACCGGTTTACATTGGTAAATTTTAACAATTTGTTACATCGTGATGATCAATTAAGCGCCAAACCCTACATAATGTCTTTAATGGCGGAGCAAGTTTACTATGTCAGAGATCCGAAAGATCCTAACTGGCAGGTTGCAGTTAAAATGTCAAGGAGGGGAGTGTATCAGATTGAATGTGATGAGCCAGATATTGATGCATTCGCCCAACAAGTTCTTGACCAGAATGCAGTCATTCAACGTGATGAAGATGTTAATTGGGTTCGGGATACCATTGACGGAGATACAGTTGACTTACATGATCTTTGAACGGTTGGGAACTAATTCACCAATGTTAAATTTCAGTGTAAATAATTTTTAAATGTTAATTTCAATTATCACATTAACGATATGTTAATTTCATTTGACTTACCTGATCTTTGAACGGTTAAAAACATTTGAACAGATATGTCAGGAAGAAAGAGGAGAGATCGTCCGCTGACGATGGACGAGCTACTGCGCCAGGCCCAGGCCAGTACGTCATCGGGGGACCCTAGACCTACATCGGGTTCTGCCCAGTCCAGTTCGATGGCCCCATCGAGTATGCCATCGAGCTCTCATCCGGTGCTAGCTACTGCGCCAGCTTCTACATCCCGGACTGCAGAGGCCGATACACAGACTGGTATAAGTTTGTTTAATTAAAATATTTTAATTCTAACAAATTATTTTATTTCAATTTAATTATATTATCTGTAATTTAAACAGATTCTGTGAGCACGGGCCCATCTACCAGCAGGGGTAGAGGCCCTGCTAGAGGGATCCGGACTTGGAATTCCGGTCATCCCATTGAAGTGTCCTTTGATGAGACGTACCACCCAGTGGGTCCGCATGCTCGCCAGCTTATCAGCCAGCTGGGACATATGGTCCGGGATCCACATGCATTTCCTTTGACCACACTTGATTGGGATGCATTCCCTGTGGAGGCACTAGATCGTATCTGGAGTCAGGTCAAGGTAATAATTTAACATTTCTCCGCATATATGAGGCAATTTAAGCCATAACTAAATGAAGCATTATTTGTCCTTTGCAGGACAATTTGAGGGCTTGTCCTGAGCTCTTCCGGCCAGTTTGCATGTCGAAGTGCCAGAAGATGTGGAAAAATCACAAAAATAAGATGAAAATGCAACATTGGAAGCCACACCAGGATGCCCCTGACATACTTGATCGAGTTCCGAGGGGCATTCTCCCGGATCAGTGGACTCAGCTCGTCCGGTACTGGACGAGCGAGGAGGCACAGGTGAGAAAGTTGTATATATATATATATTTTTTCATATGTGCATTTTATCGATTTATTATTGACTATCGTAACTAACAAAAATTAACTGATAAATATTGAAAACAGAGAGTGGCGGATACAAATGCGCGGAACCGCGCAATGCAGGGTCCCGCACACAGGTTGGGGACTCGACACATCACGCAAGTCCGCCACGAGGTGAAAAAGTTAGATCGTATATGTAATTTATATTTTTGTCATTTTGTATGCTATTATACTAATAAACTAACTCTCAACCAAACAGCTGCGTTCGAAGGGCGATCCGAGCGACAGGATGTCCGTTTGGATGCTTTCTCGAGATCCTCGTCATCCGGAGGTTGCAGCCATCCTCGTAAGTTTTTATATTAAACCACATAAATGATTCGTTTATTACTATGTCCTGTTATGCATGATAATATATTAAATGAATCAACTACGCATGCCCAGTATCAGTCACGCCTGGAGGAGTTGCCCGAGGAGGAGCGTAGTTTGCCATCACGGAGGGATGAGATATTCCACTCCGTCGTTGGCCGGGACGGGCACGGATACACGCTCACATATGGGTCGGGCATTCCACGCTCGCACATCGCACGGGCGGAGTCATCTGGTGCTAGCTCCTCCCAGGGATTGCGCTTCCGTACAGATGAGGAGGTTGAGGAGATGCTGCAGTCCATGAAGGCAGCGATCAGGGATGAGGTGACAGCCGATGTGAGGGCAGATATGAGGGCCGAGATGAGGGCGGAGTTGGCAGCGCTGGACGCTCGTCTATCACAGAGTCGCGGCCCGCTCACTTCAGACCCACCACCCACTACTCAGGTCAGCAACAAATAAATTTGTACATTTAAATTGTTAATTATGTCATTGATATATCAAAATATTTATGTTACTTTTTTTTAAATTGTTTTTAACTATATATTAAATAATTACAGGCACCAGACGCTGGCAGCGGCTATAGAGCGAGACATGACTCGGTTGGAGAGGGCAGTCATGATCCCGCAGGCTAGACTGATCCTGACTAGGTACAATTATTTTTTTTAATTCAAGATTTTAATTAGCCTCTGTATACAATCACTGAGCAAACGGGCTCCGGTGAGTTACATTCATCCATTATTATAGAGATGCCACACTTTATCATCCGTTAATTGTATGTTAATCTTGCTTTTTTTTTTTTAATGCAGGATTGAAGAAAAATGGATGCAGAGTAGGAGATTGCTATATGTTACAAACTGATGCACGTAGTTTTTTTAAACAATGTTGTAGGTGTTGGAATGTCATAACAATGTCTTTTTTTACCATGTGTATCTATTTTGCAATGGTAATAGTAAAGTGCTTTTAATGCTGTGAGAATATTTGAATATTTAATTTTTCATTAGCATTTGAAAGTTGATGAGTAGTAGAATGTTAGCATGAATTTTTATTTTGCAATGGTAATGGTAAAGTGGAGGAAGAAGTAGTTGGCAGCGTGCAGGGGCTGTGGCAGGGATGAGATGATTTAAAAGAAGAGAAGTTCCCACATTTTTTGATGAATCCAAGAACATAGTAACCAAGCGAACCTACAAGAAATATAAGCAGGTAACTAGTCTTTTATTTTTTCGTATTTTTTTTTGTTGGATATTGAATAGTGATTAATGATTAAGTAATAGGCTTGTAAATGCTGTTTGTATCCTACTAGCACGTTTTATGTAGAATATTAAAACATGAGGTGTTGGCTTCATTTGAATCCTTGATTTGTTTACAGTTTCATTTTAACATAGAATGCGGCAATAGTTTATTTTTGGCTGTTTAATATTTGTGTTTCGTTTTGAACTTATGTTTTAGAATTTGTTGAAATCTAGAAAATGCTGAGCTCTTTTCAGGAAAAAGAATGCTAAGCACTTCTCTACATGTGCCCACAGATTTCATTAATCTGTGTCAAGTTACAGGTGCGTATCACATTTGTCATGCTTTTCATCTTCTTGCAGGAGGCTGTACTGTGTGAGGCTCTATTTGGCAAAAGAATAAAAAAAATATGCTTCCTGGAAAAACAACCTTTTGTATTCAAGAGATGAATTACTGTGGAGATGAAATGGTTCTCAGGTTGCAGATTTTCTTCTGCCAAAGTCTAAACAAATGTTGAAAACATCTTTCATTTTGCCAAACAGAGCCTAATGTGTGTAGTGTGTTTTCTTTAATTTAATTTTTTTTTATTTTCTCCTTTTCCTTTGGGAATTTCATTTATGGGAAGTGTTTGGAGATTTCAGGTTGTACTTGAACTTGCTTAGACTTTTAGTTTATAAATATGTCAGAGTTTCATTTCCTCTACAGGAAACAGAAAAGGGACCCAACTGCAAAAAACCATTTCTTCGATGTGCAAAGGGAAAGTAGTTTCCTTTGCTTGATCAATAACTGCTACCGTTGAAACAGAAAGTAAAAATTGTGAGTCATTTTGGCCACATGGAAGGTAAGTTTAATGACAACAAAAAGTCACTTTCTGGAAAATTAACACCGTGCATCATTTATATGACATCCCTACTAGGAAAAGGAGAGCTCCAACAACACAACTTTATTACTTTAATATAAATAAATAAATAACACAGCCTTTTCTCTTGAGGACAGCATGACCGGATAATGATATCTTGAATTCAGTTAGGAAAAAGAAAGTCTCTGATTTCCTCTGAATATAAACACTTCCTCGGAAGGGACACTCCATGCATCTAAACAAGTCTTATTTTCTCTTGAAGAGATTAGAAGTAACCCAAAGGATGAAGAGATAGGTTATCTAATAAAGTGGCTAGAAAAGTTGGCTGAGGCTATAATCCCCACGAATGGATTTGATAGTAGAGTTTGGTTGTGGGATGCTTGATACTTGTTTTCAGTTGAACCTATCATTAGTGGGGGATCAAGTCCTCATTTCATGGAGATATGTGGGCGTTTCAATCGATTATAGTGTTAACACTTCTCTTGCTCTGCATCAGCAGACCAGATTTGTTGCACTGGCAATCCTTTTCTAGGAAGGATTTACTTAAGAATGTTTAGGCCCTTGCATAGTACATCCGGGGTGTCTTTGCAATTGTTTTCTAACCTTTGTTTATTGATTGAAATATTCTAAACATGAGGTCTTTTTTTTTTTGGGGGGGGTGCTTGCTAAAAATCAGCCAATCAGGTTGCTCAAGTGAACTGTGGTCACTACCGCACAACTCTTATGTACCCATATGGAGCACCATCAGTCAAATGTGCAGTTTGCCAATATGTAACAAACGTTGGGGTTAGTAGATATCATCACATTCTTCTAATTTTTTCTTTTCATGGAGGATTCTTAGTGGTATCGTATCATCAATCCTTGTATGCAGTCTCCAAAGGTGTTCAGCAGCAGACAAGGCTGTTGATTTGATGGGCCTTCACATAAATAGGCCTTAAAACCAGAATTGGATGATCCCATGCACCCAACATTTGGCCTTTCCATGGGCTGTTGCAGTATTTTTTTTCCCCCTTAGCTGTTGGTTTGAAGACTGCCCCGTACAATGTTTAGGATTAATCAAGGAGAATTTTCAGTGCATGGTCTATCCATAATGGGGTTGCTTATATCCTCATGTCAGAAGTTTATATATTTTCTTTTGATTGTTATTCTGTGCTTACACTTTCACTGGTTTATACACTCATTGCTCCTTTGTGTGCAGATGAATAACATGTGGGTGCCTGCCCCTGTACATGGACCCAATGGAACCACACCCACATCCTTGCCCTCAACTTCTGCAGTATGTTCCAAACTCCCCCATTTCATAAAAATGAGATGATTATTATTATTATTTTTTTTTTGCATTTTCCAAAGCATTCATGCCCACTTGTATGTGGATTTACCATTATGTTCTTTGCAGCCAGTGCCACATGCCAAGAATCAAACCGTTGTTGTCGAGAACCCCATGACTGTAGATGAAAGTGGCAAACTGGTAGGTTCCGCCTTTTTGTAGCTATTCCGATCTGGAATCTGCTCTTACTTGAAGGGAGAACCTTAACTGATCATATTGCATCTCTCAATGTTGTGTGTAGGTGAGCAATGTCGTAGTCGGAGTTACAAATGGCAAAAAATGACATGGTTCCTGCCTCCACAATATTGTGAGATTCTAGTGTTATATCAATTTGTACAAGTCAATAGACTTTGGGAGTGGACATTTCATTCTCTCTAGAAAGCTGGTGTCATTTTTGTGTAACTTTGAAAACATAAAGAGTGTTGCACAGGGAAAACTGAATAATAAGAGAAGAAACATGCATATAACCTTAGCCTCGAAAACGGTCCGCCGGGGGTTCGGAACGTGATACGGCCCTCGAAAAAATTCGAAACCGGCACGAGCACTTCGCTCGAGGGTAGAGTGACCTGTAGGAACTGACGGCTCGCAAATAAGACTCCCGGTTAGAGAATTACGAGCGAAAACATCGGATTTTCCAACACTTAGGCTCGAAAACGGCCCGCCGGGAGTCCGGAACGTGATACGGCCCCCGGAAAAATTCGAAACCGGCACGAGCACTTCGCTCGTGGGTAGAGTGACCTGTAGGAACTGACGGCTCGCAAATAAGACTCCCGGTTAGAGAATTACGAGCGAAAACATCGGATTTTCCAACACTTAGGCTCGAAAAAGGCCCGTCGGGGGTCCGGAACGGGAAACGGCCCCCGGAAAAATTCGAAACCGGCACGAGCACTTCGCTCGAGGGTAGAGTGACCTGTAGGAACTGACGGCTCGCAAATAGGACTCCCGGTTAGAGAATTACGAGCGAAAACATCGGATTTTCCAACACTTAAGCTCGAAAACGGTCCGTCGGGGGTCCGGAACGGGAAACGGCCCTCAGAAAAATTCGAAACCGGCACGAGCACTTCGCTCGAGGGTAGAGTGACCCGTAGGAACTGACAGTTCGAGTTTCTGACTTCCAGATTGCTCGTATAGTTGAAATGTTGGTTTAACTTAAAACGTTAACTTAAAACTTAGAAAATCAGATTCCGAGGGCCCAAACCGAGAAAATGGGCTCCGGTGTCTATGAAACTGGACGGGCACGAGCCCATGGTCATTTGGGACTTGCCGGAACTGACCGCTCGAGATTTCGACTCCCGAATTGCTTGTATAGTAAAATCGTAGGTTTAACTTAAAACTTAGAAAATTAGCCTCTGAGCGCCCAAACCGAGAAAACAGGCTCCGGTGGCCGTGAAAATGGACGGGCACGAGCCCATAATCATTCCTGAATTGCCGGAACTGACGGCTCTAGATTCCAACTCTCGAATTGCTTATATAGTTGAAACGTAGGTTTAACTTTCAAAATTTTGCTCTTAATACTTGATTTTATTTATATTTACTATATATTCATAATTTTTATAATTAACTTTTACTATTTGTTTTCCTTTTTTGTCTTCAGGTTTGAGAGCATCGGATCGATCACGGCACTCCGCCCAGCAAATATATTTATTTATTTATTTTTAAAGTGTATTTGTAACGATTATAATTTGTTTAAACATTTGTAATGTTTTAAATGTTTTTAATATAAGACTTTGTTTTGTTATTTGTATTTTTAATTGAATGTTATAGTTGTAGATATATAATATATTCAGGTACAAATACAGGTAAAAACAACAGGATAAAAATTGAAAAATATGAAAAGAATTATTTAAAAAAAATTTAAGCATTAGCGACCGCCATGGCGGTCGCAAATGTCGGTCGCAAAAAAGGAAATGCTAAAATTAAAAAAGAAATAAAAATAGTATTAGCGACCGCTAATGGCGGTCGCTAAAGGCTAAACGGGCGGCCGCAAATAGTCAAAAAAATGAGGAAAAAAAATTTAAAAAATAAACAAAAAGTATTAGCGACCGCTAGGTCAACCATTTGCGACCGCCAATGGCGGTCGCTAATAGTTATATATCAGTATTTACAAAAAAAGAAAATAACATTAGCGACCGTCAGTTAGACCTGTAGCGACGGCTTATAGCGGCCGCTAAAAGTGGTCGCGCGGTCGCTAATGCTTTTTGCGACGAGGTTTCCGCGGCCGATATTTGGCGGTCGCTAGGCGGTCGCTAAAGAGTATTAGCGACCGTCATTTGACTTTTAGCGACGGCTAATGGCGGCCGCTAAAAGTCTGTTTTCTAGTAGTGCATTCTATATACAATCTGCTAACAGTAAAGAAAAAATACCATCAAACGCAAAGTATACATGATCCAACAAAAAGATTCTATATAGAAATACAATTCATTCTGTACAATGACAAAAGAAGGCTAAATACAAGTCTATCAACCTGACAGACTGATGAAACATAACCATATCAAAGCCAATGTTACAATTTCCAATAAAAAAGTACAACAAAGAGGTAGCCCCATAAGCAGTATCCACCAAAAAGTGAAGAAAACAAAACAGGGATACCATGAAAATAAAGGAGTATACCTATGAAAATTGAGAGGCCAGCAACCTGTGATACCATTTTCTAGCATGGTTGAGGATATATTTCACCAAACAACTACCAGACTATAACTTTTATCTAATAGCTAATCGACTGGTTTGCATGATTTTATAGTGTGAATCCAACATATTAAACTCAACTTATGGTCATTAGATATGTCTTAAAAAGCAAACAGCATGGAATAACATATGCCACCGTTCAAGTACATGACACATTATATCAAATACCTACAGGGCAACAACATATGCCTCTCTTTAACTACAAGATATATTTCATCAACTACAAAGAATCCAGGAATTGGTATAGTTTTAGAAGAGATAATATAAAAAATATCCTAGACATGTAGTTTACAAATCTCACTTTACTCAAGAGGGATCACAAAAGAAACCACCATCCATACAGCCAAAGAATCAAACTTACATTTAATTTCTAGTGATTTAATCTACAAATAACATAAACAAGGAAAACAACCACAATTTCCCAAAAAGACTTCTGATGGAAACATCTAAAAAAAGCATAATTTCCCAAACAACTCCAGCAGAATCGAGAATTTCAATAGGCTATCAACATTCTTCAATCAATAGCCCTTAACCCCCCACGACACAAATACGCCAACAGAGTGTTATAAGCGACCACATCTACATCGCAGCCTCTCTCAAGCATTTTGTCGAACACCCTCAAGGCGTCCTCCCCATTTCCACGATCGCCCCATCCCTTCATCAAAATGTTATAACTCTTCGCCCCTGTCTCGAAATCCGACTTCACCTCCTCAAAGAACTCCTCCGCCTGCCCAACAAGACCATTTCGACATAGAACCGAAAGCAAATGATCGAGATCGTCCACGCGCGCTTGGAGGCCGAATTCACCCATCTTCGAAAAAGCCCTAACGGCATCTAGCTGCAACTTTGTATGGCAGTAAGATCTGAACATGACCCAGAAAATGTCCGGCCTAATCTCGACACCCCCATCTCTCATTCCGAGAGAAAGTCCCAAATCAAAGGGAATTCTCTGCAACTGCCCAAAATATCCACAAGGATGTGGTAGCTCTCTCTGCTGTGGAAGAAACCCGGAACTTTGGCAGCCCAGAGGAAGAATCGGTGGCTCGAGACTGCGAGATTTCGGCAGCGTTTGAGGACTTGCTCGACGGAGTTGGTGGAGATCTTGGAGGAGAAGGGTTGGAGGGCGGATTCGAGAGATGTGAGGGTTTAGGTGGTGAAGGAGATGATGGGTTAGTGTTCTGATTCGATGGTGGGAAATGAGTAGTACTCGAACGGCCATTGCAGGGGAGAAATCAGGACTTCCCATTTTTAAATCTTTTATTCCTTCCTGAAATGGATCGAGAGACCCTTCCTTGAGCACGAGTTGCAGTCGATGAAAAAAGTTTGTATGTATAAATGGTTTACGCATATTGGTCGATATCGACAACTATATTGTCGATATCGACAACATCGCTAAACGACAAAAAAGGACCATTGCCGTCTCTAAACTCCTGCTGGGTCCTTAACTTACTCATGGCTCACTATGAGGATTTTTCAGGTAGTTTTCTCTAAAATCTATATATATATATTTTTTTAATATGTGAATATATATATTTTTAATTTGGATCCTCGAGTTAAAATATTTAGTATAGGGATTTGGTTTTAGATCTGTATGTTCAGATCCTATTTGCATAGAGTTTGGTTTGGATCCAAACATCTACCGAACCCAAAAAAAGATTCCACACCCGTTTATTTGGAACCAGACCCTACGCAAGTGAACTCCATGTTTTGGCACTTGTCCTGATTCGACTTTGATCCCACTCGTCCACCTTAAGATTATATCATGATAAAAACACACTTATAAAAAAAGCTGATAGAACTTTTGTGTCCCTAAATTATAATAAGGGTTTTTTTTTCCGAAAAAATCCCCTTAAACTCTTATCAAACCAAAAAGGACCTAGAATCTCGTTAGTAATCGGATTGGACTTCCCGCCGTTCCCACTACACTTTTTTTCTTTTCATTTTTTTTGGCACTTTTGCACTGAGCTATTTGTCTAGGAGGAGCAGCAACTTTTCTCGGTTGCCATCTGTTTTGTCTGAGAAAAAAATCTCTGTAACTTTTTTCATCTCAGATTACTCCACTAAAGAGGAAGGTAAACTCCAATAAAAAGGTAGGTAATGGGATGGATATGGATCTATTACTTTATTATGAACCTCTTTTTTTTTTTTTTTTTAATATAATGCTTGTCTATTAGGATCTATTACTCAACAAGTGTTTGGTATGAATCAAAAGTTGGCAAAAAAAAAAAAAAAAAAAACACCAGTAGATGGCTAATGTGGAGGAGCTTGGGACTAAATCAACAAGGTAGCATCATTGTTGATGGAGAGGGGAAGGGAACATATGAGGAAGAAGAAGAAAATAAGAATCGGGTACGGGTAATGTTTTTATCCTATGGACAGTGAGTAGTGATATCGCTGCTCGAATAAAATAAAATAAAATAAAATAAAAAACAAAACTAGAAAGGACCAAGGGGACTACTCTTAGTCATAAATTTCTTAGGAGTCCGTTTTGGTCTAGTAAGGGTCCAAAGGGTTTTTCCGATAAAAACCCCTTATAATAATTTTATTCGAGTTTATTTTGTTATCCGTAATCCACATTGTACCCGGTTCATCCTTCTACAATGGGTCATCTGCATTCATCAAGGTGGGCCCCATGAAACATGGTGGGGTTTTAAGAGTTTTAATTTTTAGCATTAGCAATTGAGTTCTGCTATGGTATTCTTGCATCTCTTTTTACTTTATTTTGAAATTTCTCTATCTTACCTTTATCTGTCCGAGAAGGGTTTTAAGAGTAATTGGAGAAGAAACATTAAGGGGTCGTTTGTCTACACCCATTTACATATGTAAATGGTGAATATGCGTAATACTTACGCATAAGTAATGTTTGTCTGCAAGTATTTACGCATCTTGTGGGTAAATCAGATGTGTAAATGGTGTGAAAATGAGCATATTTTCACACCAAGATCTGAACACCTGTTCAGGTGAGAAAATAAAATACCAAAGCACATGTGATTTCAAAGAATACCCGTTGGAGGCGGACGGTTTAGTTTTGGGGCAGTTTCAGTCAAAGAGGTTCTGGGTTCGAAACCCCCCTCTAACGCATTTAGAAAAATAATAATAAAAGAGGCATTTCCATCAAAGAGGTTCTGGGTTCGAAACCCCCTCCAACGCATTTACAAAATAATAATAAAAGATGCATCAAGACAGATGAAACCTATGAATGAAAATCCTCACTGTATCTCATCACCTGTATCTCATCCCCTTTTATGAAGGTAACCTTTCTATTTATATATCTTGCTTTGCTATACAAAAAAAAAAAAAAAAACTTTATAAAATCTATTTACTTTGTTAGTTTATTCTTTCAGAATTTGATTCTCTA
The DNA here is from genome assembly GCA_012931725.1 of Litsea cubeba. NCBI lineage: Eukaryota > Viridiplantae > Streptophyta > Magnoliopsida > Laurales > Lauraceae > Litsea > Litsea cubeba. Next base: position 122,701,247 of record CM022944.1, on the reverse strand, counting down.
TCTTTTCTTCTCCTATTAGATTTTCTTCCAATATCTCAATGACTTTTCTAAAATTATTTATTATTGTATTACTTAAAAAATATTTAAATATGTATAAACGAATGTAAGAGAAAAGGAAGAATGTATTTTATATAGCATTATGGTATCATTAAAAAATAATGTATAAAAGCAATTTTATCTAACCATAATAAATTTGTGATACTTTTAATATAATTGGACTTAGCAATAAAATATTCATTTTAAGAACTTTCTATAATTGATTAATATTAGCATAAAACCGGTGAGATGCATGGGTTAAGTTTTATGCAAATCAAATAATGAATTAAGATAATATTAAACTAAATATTAATTAATAAAAAAAATTAATAATAATTCTATATTTCTTAACCATCCGACCATAAATTCTTATTTCCTTAACCAAACATGTTGGAATGCATTTTTTTTAAAGGTGATCATTGATAGAAATATCAATTTTTGAAAAGTATAATTCATGTTGAAAAATATTTTCTTTTTTAATGATCTAAAATGCAAATGAAAACTTTGATATAAATAAGACATTTTTTGTCTTCTTTTCATGTCATTATAGTAGAATACAATTTAATGATTAATAACTATCATTTACAAAATCGTTACATATACACATATCATTGAAACAAACATAGAAAAATGAATCACATGTGTAAATGATGCGAAAATAGTGTTATTAGACAAACGTTGTAAAAGGAAACACATGTGTAAACTTTACATACTTAAAATTTGAATATTTATCTTTTACATGTGTAAATTATATTTACATATCCCACGCGTAAAAGACAAACAACCCCTAAAGGGGAGTAAAATTGATGAAGAACCACCCATGGGGACCCACACTATCTTGGACGTGAATTCCAAGGTAGGGGCGGCCATGGTAGGACCCAGTAGAGTTGAAAAAAATTCAGAATTCAACCTTCTTTTGTTGGAGATCTTTTGCAAGATTCGAATTTGAATTTGAAGAAATCGACGAACTTAGGCCAAGGAAGTCAAAAGTCAAAGAAGAAAGGAGGGAGGAAGCTTCTTGCATAATTATTTCTATTTTTTTAGAGCAGCAGATTTAAAATAGTCATAACTTTCAAACCGAGTATCGAATTGGAACAATCTACCAACCGTTTAGTTTTAAGCGGGACAACACTACAAATTGCAAGAAATTCCAATCCATTTGTGGGGCTCATGTGTGAAGATTTGCAAGAGATAAGGAGAGTCCAACTTTAAAAGATGTTGGTAACCAAGCAACTCAATTTAAATTCAAATTTTAGAGAGTCCAAATCCTTGCTTTCAAGTTTCCAAGAATTATCTTTAACTTGGACTCCAAGCTTCCATGATTTGAGAATTTTTAAATCAATAAATCATCCAAAAGGGGAGGGACGTCAAACACATTATTCCCAAAAAAAAGTTACACATCCAAAAGGGGTTTCTCAAATGTCCCAAGTTTTGCAAAAAATCTGATTTTTAGATAAGAGTAAGAGAAGATCAAATCAAGGACATTAAAGGAAGTAGCACGAGATAAGAACTATAAGATTTTAAACACAATTCTATCACAACTTAGACCCCTAGATAGAGTCCCTTCCGAACCCAAACTCAAACTCAGCCCTTCAAAAAACTATAAATAGGAGGGGGTGGACGTCCCATAGGAGATACAAGCTTGGGACGTCGAACGAGCGCCCTCTCCTCTTCTTCCCCACTTCTTTTCCCTATTCTTTTTATTTTTTTATGGTACGCTGCGGACCATGTCCAGGAAATTGTCTTGCTAAGAATGAGAGTTTGTAAAGAAAAGATAATGATCTTAATGCAAATTAAAGTTGTTTTCTTTGCAATGGAGGGCTGAGTTTCTTGATTAGAGCTATAGAAAATGCAAAGTGAATTCCTTTTATTTATGAATTAATTCTTTCTTGTTTCTCATGTGATATGTCCTTATTGGTTTTAATAGACTTGTCTTCGTGGCATAGGCGGACTTAAATTCTTAAAATAAAAAGAACTTTCGACTATTTATGCTTAGATTTGATAGGTCATACTTAGGATTCAATTCCTTTGATGGTTTATGCTTATCATGCTTATCTTTGATAAGTAGTGCTTAAGTTGTTTTTATGCGTTTTGAAGTTAAGGAAGTTTTAGGTTTTTGAATTTTATAAAAAAAAAGGGATTTACAAGATAGATCTTTCGAAGCAAAACATTGATTTGTATTTGATTTAAATATCGATTGTGACAAGTTGGGATTATCTTATAAATAAACTGGTTGAAACCTAGTGGATTCTAGATGCTCTAATCGCTTTTCCTTATTAGATATGCTCACTTTTTAATTAGTTATTTTATTTTATTAAAAAAATCAACTATAAATCTTTTCGAATACTTGTTTCTTAGTAATTAAATTCCATATTTGAAAGTTCTTTTAATCGTTTTTTGTAAGTTCGACCCGTACTTGCCACTGTATCTTTTATATATAGCCTTGCACTTACCGTGTAAGTATTTCAAAGTCACAACACATCACAAAGAAATAGAGATTATTGTAGATTTTTGCCTTGAGATATTGAAAGTATCTGACAATTGATTGACCCTGCAAAGATTCTCCCATTCCCATCCACTACCTTGGTCCTTTTTATTCTTTTAGTAAATAAGAACAGTATTGCATGTGATCCTTTGTAGTATACAAACAAGCACCCTGAGAAGAACTCCATTCTGTTTAAAGCAAGTTTTGAAGAATCCATGCATCATATTTTCTTCAAATGGCTTCAAATCCGTATGAGGAGTAGAACACGAAGCGTTTTGAGAGCTAACTGATCTTCGACGGAAAGTGGGTGTGGTCGAATCCTTCCACTTCTGAAGCTGGAACATCCTCAGTGCTAACTGGCTGTTCATCTGGAAACAACATATCCAAATTTTGTGTCTCTAACAGATACCTCCTGGTTTCCTGCTGCTGCCGTATCATTTTTTCGAGTTGCTTCCCTTGCGCTTCAATTTGGATCTGTAATTTTCGCTGTGCCTGAACAAAGAAAGGAGAGAAAAGAGAGTACTCACTGGATCAAACAACACAAAAATAGGTGAGAAGAGGCAAGCTATCAAATCAAGAAAAAGGCATACATCTAACTGTTCATTCAGAAGCCTTTGCACATCTAGTTGCAACCGCAGCGCTTCTATGCTGTTCGTGCCACTGTCAAGTATGAGTAAAATAACAGTGAATATAATATTAAAGCCGCAAGTGAAGAATATCGGCAGTGTGATGCATCAAGGTGTACATGGATGTACCCAAAACCATAAAAAGAGGTTTTTGACTTTTGGCAGGACAGATGGTTCTCTCATGCATTAAGTGTGACGCCTCTTAATCTCACATCGATTATAGAGAGGAAAGTGAATGAAATTATATATAGAGCTTACACCCTTACCTTGCATGAGGCCCTTTTGATGGGTTGATGCCAATTAGAAATAAAACCGGGGTGGGGCGTGACATTAAGGGAATCACGTACATACACCAAATTCCCCACTTGGCAGGATACTTTTTTTACATTTTTCTTTTTCCTTTTTTATTTTCTGCTTTCTAGCCATAACTATATCAACATTGATCATAGATGATGATGTAAGGCAGAAAGCTTGTGAAGAGAAAATCCTACTTGATGTTTCTTCTTTCCAGACCACCCAAAATTCATAACAGAACAGATAACCATCTAACATTTGAAAAAGCAGTATCTGCAAACTAGTCTAAAAGAGAGGTGTCAGAATAAGTTACTCTTTCTGGTCGAGCTGCGGGTTATCATTGACACTAGTTCTCCTCTCATAGTTCGCTGCAAGAGAAAAGATATTATGTTCTGACTTTATATTCACTTCAAAAGAGCAGAGAGTATGTTTCAAGTTTGTAATCATGATGACCAAAAGCACAAGATTGAAGCATAAAAAAACATGCTGTCAGAGGGAAACACAAACCATGCTTTGTATGTTTTCTCTCTTCTCTCAAGTTCATCTCTTTGACTTGATTCTCAAACCAAGAAATGTGTATCTTACTAGTGTTTAGCCAGAACGGAACTTCTACGCTATATCATTTGAATTTGAATTGGTTGTGCCAACCAAAAGGCACTGTCTTGCATAATCTAGAACTCAACCAAGTGGAGATATGAGCCCAACTAAGGTGTAAGTAGTTCCCATAAGCCCAAAATTTGCTTTATCCAATTGAAAAAAAAAAAAAAAAAAAAAACAAGATGGGGGCTGACTAGAGAACAAATGTCTCCCCAGGTTAAGTGTGCTGATTATGTTTCTTACTATCAATGTTATATATGGTCATCATGATCATAATAATACTAACAAGGAATCAAGGATGACGACTACGACGACAACGGAACAGATATTGTCTATCCAACATCATAATGATGTTTGCTGAGTTCATTATTCATATGCTTGAAGGACTTTAGAAGTACATTGAATAACCAAAATCCTAACTGATTACTTTCAGTGAGTTGGTGGTCATGATATGTGAAGCTTTAGTAACATTATATTAGGTTACAACACTTTGATATCCCATATATCCCACGAGCAGTGTAATAGATGATGGTAAAAATGCCAGTAGTCAGGGCCAAGTTATTAGTAGTGGCTAACCATCGATGCCAGATTCAAGTAAGAGATGAGAAGCGAGTGTTAGATACTTCGATATTTTTAACGCAATGAATTAAATCTAACCTTGCTGAAGTCATATTGAAATAAGATGACAATGGATGAACTTCTAATGTATTATTGGATGGAATTTTGGACTGTTGAGGGCATATGGTTCACGGTAATCTCCACTTAAAACTAAGGGCTGTTGAATTGATCCGATCAGAATATTATTTTGACCTGACCATGCCGGGATTCCAGATCAGACCTATTCAAAATTCAGAGTTCATACTCTCACCAGCCCCAGGCTCAATCCATGGACAGGGAAATGTAAAAGTGCAATTGATGGTTAGATTCTGATGCAGACACAAGTTGAGTGAGGATAAGACCTAACACTGTACAATTCCAAAAAAAAGAAAAAGGATTCACATAAAAATATGATATTCACATCTGATATTTCAGATGCAATGATATTATTAGTAGGAATTCAAAGAACCTCATGCAACAGGAGACTACTATCCTGTTACTAACAAATATCTGTGCAGTACACCGAACCAATATTGGAATCAACATGTGCGGCCTTCAAGCATCCTATCCCTCCCACCATGCCCACCCTGACCGAAATACTAACAAAAGAAACAAGACATCGACAGCGACCGACCTTAGGAAAATACTTCATGACAAATATTAAAAACTTGCACCTAGATCTTGCCTGAACCCGGTGATGAAAACAAATAAAATCTGAGTGTCAGCATTCTACATGGATATGGACAGCACAAGGGGATATTTTTTCAGTAGCGCAAAAAACTTTCAAGTGCATAACATGGGCTTTTGGAACTGAAAAGTTAAAGAATTTCATTTCCATCAACTGAGGACTTGCTGACTGAATACCACTAATCTACTCCCACTGGTGTAAAGAGGAGTCATAAGAATTTTACCTTCTGTAGAATCAGGGATGCACTTGGCAATTCGATATTTCTGCAAACAATATACAAAGATTGATTCAGGCCTCCAATAAAAAATTTGAAAAAAAGAAGAAGAAGAAAATAAAAGAAAAGGAAATCATTAATGTATAATAAAATATAAAACCTGTAAGTGGCTTTTCACATGCAAGATAGTCAATCCATCATACTTCATCATCTTCACTATCCCTTTTGGAGTTGCTTCTGCTTTCAATTAACAAAGACCAATGTATAAATGCCATATTTAAAGAGAATGATGCCTCCTACAGCTCTTCAAATATAATAACTCACTGTCTGGGCCTCCTAGTCGATTCACAGATTCAACAAATCGCTCATGAAGATCTTGAGTCCATCTGATCCGTGTTTTATTTGGTACAGCTGCTTTTGGTGAAACATTGCCGGAAGTCACACCACCTGAAGGCTTTGGAGGCTGCTTTTCTGGTGTGGGTTGGAAGTTTGACTGCGTAATTGTAGAGCTAAATGGATTACAAACAACCTGAAAAATATAAGAGCAAGTAGATTCTAGTAAACTGATTTACACAAATTAGTACCAATCATCTTCAAGATTATAGAAGTTGTGAATAGCAATCAAATTTGACTGGTAAAATAAGATAGAAAATGGATGTATCTGTTTGCAATTATGAAACCTATATCATTCAACAATCAAATGGGTGAACTTAGAGAATAGAAAATTAAACAGAAAACTCACAGTAGAATTAGGAATTCCCTCTGCTGAACTTAAACACCTCCTATCCAAGATGGCATCATCACTTGTCATCTGGCTTTGCACAAATGGTAAAAACTCACTTCCTTGGAAACATGTTGAATCAATTCCACCGCAACTACTAGAAGCTCTAGAATTTTGATTGCCATATGAGGGGAGCTTCAGAACAGGTTGCAAAGTATTGGATGCAAGAGAAACCAGATCGCTCTGCTTTGTGAAAGTAACAGGGGAAGTAGCCTCAGAAGGTCCATGAGTAGGGAATTCGGTTGAGTGCCTCGGAGAGAATTGAGGGGTGAGGGGCAGTGGGCCAAACTGATAGACACAGGGAGGAAAACCCAGGTAGCTATTGCTCACATAAAACGGCGTGGACTGTGATTGAAAGCAGCTTAGAGGACTACAAGATGGATTTGCAGGCATGAGTTCCAGTTGCGGCGAGCCTCCCTCCACTGAATTATGTCGTTGCGAAACATTTTGATGAATAAGATCTTCGGGTGAGGGGGACTGAAAACACACCCCCCTGTTCCATAGCTGCCTAGAGCCCAAATTCTGGAAAGTATGGTTGGGGATATCTAAAGAATAGTGGTTGGTGAATGAATCATGCTTATCTTGATGGAAAACAAACTTATGAGTATTCATTTGCCAAATGATTTTGAAGTTCCAAAACCCAATAACAGCAACTACACCACAAGGAAGAAACCAAACTACATCCTCCTATAAGAATGGACTGAATTATTTACCTTCTCTCAATTGTACCCAAAACATAAATGACTAAGAAGAATCCACAATCCACTCCACTAGTATTCTTCATAGACATGCCATGGAAACAAAAAGAGAAATCAACTAACACTGTTGTGGAAATTCAAAAGGTTTATTCTCAGAGATTAGGTGTCTCTCTGATTCCCTAAGCCTTCTCACAGAAGCTAAGAATAAAATGCACAATCCCATGAAAGCTTTAAATTATTCCTTAAGATGGATGGGGTTGAAGTGAATGAGCACTGATCCAGTGATACAACCAAAGCATATCGCATTAAAAAACTATCTTGCAATAAACAAATAACTTTGCTCTATCTATCAAGGCAAAAATGAAAAAAAAAATTTGGAAGGGTATTTGAAGCTTGACTGGAATAAAGATGAATTATAGTTTAACACTTACAAGAACCCAAAAGCACATAATTTTTACTTTCAAATATCAGAATATGGAATAAGTGTAACTATTAAGAAGAAAGGAATCTTTAATTAGATAGGGAAGAAAAGCAATGTCCTAGGTACCCAGATGCAAAGGACGGACATGTGAAAAAGGAATAAGAGTAAAGAGGATGTGCTTTTTCACCTTGTTTAACTTCCCAAAACTAGATTTTCTCATATAAAAAATGAGATGGTCATTAAGATTTAAAGCTATAAAAATGGACTAAGAATTTTCACAAGGAGAATATATGTAGATAAAAAACTGGATATATATATATCCCTATAAAATATCTTTTTTGTTCTCTAGTTGGAACTTTTCATGAGGTTAACTGAATTTAACAGAAAAAAGAATAGGGGAATTTGGTCTTGCAACCATAGAATAGAACAGGTCTAAGGTCTTGGTCTTCACAGAATTGGTTTTTTTTTTTCTTGGCAGGTGATTGATATTAACGAAAAGAAATAAAACAAGGGTGTTCAATCAAATCCGACGGAGAGAGCTATAAGAATGCAGAAAGAGACAGACTCTTGACTCATTGTAAAGAGAATGACTTTTGGGGTTTTTACCAGTAGATGATCTTGGATTTACCACTTGATCAGAAATTTATTCTAATGATTACATTGATAGCTTGATCAGAAATTTATTCTAATGATTACATTGATAGCCTGATCAGAAATTTATTCTAATGATTACATTGATAGCTGCGTAGGTGTTGCCGTCGGAGATATTGGATAAGATAAACTCATTCCTTTTTTATACAAGGGAGAACAGTAAAGTGTATGACTCCAAGGACCCTAATAGCTCCTTTAAATTACTCCAGGAATTCATATTGTAGGAAAATGAATAAAAGGAAATGGAAAATGAATACATTCCATGTAATTCAAATAATAGGAAAGTCAACCTCTAATCCACATGCATCTCGACCCTATATCATGACCACACCCAAGTGGCGGCATTAAATTTGTGTGGAGAGACGGAACCCATGGTAGCACCACACAAGTGGAGAGAGATATCCCGCACAAGTAGAAAAGGAGCCCTTATATATGGAAATTGGAAAGAGATCAGGTCACACAATTGGAAAGAGGAGCCCGCATATGAAAAGACTGTTGGATGCTTCAAAATTGAACCCTGAGCAGTTGAATAAGAGAAGGATTGCTAGTCAACTGAGCAACCCCTAGACTTCATGATGGAAAGAAAGTTGGCTCGAAAATTCTATAGGTGGATCAACAAAGTTTGCATGTGGGACTCACTCATCATCCCATGCACAGTCATTGAACATAAACTGCATCCGACAAAAATCATAAACATGCGAAGTAAAATATTTGAGCTAATCACAATTCAAGGGATAAAATCCTTTAATCTAATGTAACCATAGCAGAACACTCCACACATACTTTGTTGCTCCATACATTGTTCGACAATCTTATACATCCAACTAGTTTTGTGAATACAGGTCATGGAAAAATAAATGAGGAGAAAGATGACATTTTGTTTCAAATAGTAGACAATGTATCATAAGGGACAGAGCTAAAGGATCAAGTCGATGACAAATGTAGTAATTTGAGTGAACATCAGATGAAGAATAGAAAAAAATAAATAAAAAATTGAACCAATTTTAGTCGTTTGCAATATATAATACAAATGAGTATTTTAACATGTGATAGGGAAGTTTAGGTTTTAAACTGAACAATTCATCTATCTGTTGCATCGACAGGATTCTATTCCTTATCCACATAAGATGTAATAGGTGTATGGATAGGGACGATTTTCTGCTGCACACTACACATTGAACATCAATGCCGTTCGTCGCGTGGGACCCGGTGAAAGTCAAGGGGTCCTACCTTTGGTGACAGTCCCGATGCATGCTTCTGCTGGAGCCCATGTTAGACATGAGTGGTCCTCATGACCACATGTGCAACATTGTTGGGACCCACGGTTTAAGTCTACTATTTTAAGTTACTTTCCCCTTTTTGGTTTTTAGTTTTACTAAGTTTATCTTGGATTAAATTTTAGTAAGCCCAATCATATAGGACTCTTGTTTACTAATTTGAGGGAATTAAGGAAACTTATCTTTATTAGATTTCTTTGATGGGAAGTAATCTCTCTAGGACTTATCTATATATATGGTTTTCCGGTCCTCTCTCTTAACCTACTAGATCTGAAAAGTACCCATTAACTTCACGCATATTGGAGTAGTTGATAAGGGAGATAGGAGAAAACCCTATTCACAAATCACAAAAGGAGATCCGCTCAAGAAATTAACATATGAATAATAGATATTAGTTGTTAGAGGCATGAAAATTTTCTTAGACAAGCATTCTGGTGGTGCAGTTTAGTTCTATGAGGCTCATTTGGGCTCACCTTTGTAACTGCATCTCATTTTAAGGTCTTATCCTCTATAATCCGACACAATATTCAATTTCATGCTCATTAAAACTTTATTCAACATTCAATAGCATTAAATTTTGAGACCGTTAAATAAAGTGCTAGGATCTTTCGATGGGACTCTTGTTTTTTGTGCGACAGTTAGCCGGTTAAAGATACCTTGCCATCTATTCTACTCCTGGGAATGAATTTAAGTGGGGCCCAGCAGCATGACAGCAAAACCACAGCATGCCATATGCTCGTAGGTTGACACCTTGTTCAGATGATTAGGGTCTTTGGAATGTTCGGTCTGTGGCTTTGTAAAAGACAGTCCGTACTTTTCTAGTTGTTTTCAATTTTATTATGAATCAAAGATCAGATGACCCTTACAGATTTGAAAGGCCAGAGACAACTTCCAAACTCCATTTCATGGGTTGTATTTCTTTGTTTAAGGGTTGTCTCTTTATACACCTTGTACAGGTTTCATGGAAGGGAAATGAAAAGGAGCTGTCCAAAGCAATGCTACTTGAATGGCCTTTTGCATCGTGGGGCCCACCTAATGATGCCAAATGTGGGGGTCACATTGCCTTTATGTGGAGAATAGAGGAGGTGATCATTTGTTTAGAAAATTCAACACAAATGCCATGTAAAACAGAGATATAAACAAGGAACTTTGAAATTGACCAAAAGGTCGTTTGGACAATTGGATTGTTGGATCTGAATCATTCACATCTCATTGTTTGCCAGATTCTTGCTGCTCCTTGTTATTCATGGAAAATACTTCTCAATGTTTCATTTAGTCAGATGATCATTTCGATAGTCAGCTGAGAAGGGCCCACATGACAAGAAGGTGAAGTCCATTGATCTCGAGTGGAAAGATTAGCCAAGGCATTTGTCAAGACTTTATTGCCATCTGTCAATTTTACCTTTAATTTGGGTCTATTTGACTTTCCCGTTTTCAAAATAATTAAAAAAAAATTCTCTGAATTTGTACTTAGAGTTAGCTTTAGGACCATTGTGTCTTTGATAGAAGGATGGCTTTTCAAAGATTAAGTCATAAGAAAAAATTATCTTTATTATTTTTACTATAAGATAAGTTTTCTTTTTATAATTGAATTAAATAAAGCGAACGGCTTAATTGTAAAAGAATTTAACTGAAAAGTTTTTCAATAGAATCAGCTCTATTTTAAATAGATAAGAGTTTTCAAAAAGTACCTGATCTCATTGTTTGGAGAGAAGATAAAAGAAAAGATGCCAAAATAATTATGTCTTAATCTGATTGTTTAACGCCTATTATTTGAATGTCAACAGTGGATGATTAGAAAATACTAACAAAACTAAGTTTGGTGTTGCCTTTTTATAACCGGTCATATTCCGTGTAACCAATGGACTCCACCTTCTACACCATGTGGTCACTTCTTGAGTGGGCCAAGAAAAGTTATCATGTAAAGGACTCAAGCTGAAGAACTTCATAACTCTAAAAAACTTACCCTTTCTTGAAGGCAAACTAGAATTCTAAGTATATTGTAGATCTAAAACTTTGATCAAATTCATAATTACTTTTCATTAGCTATCAAACTGTTTCCAATAAATGAAAGAAATGGTCTTAGGCTACTGTCAAATGGTGATGATTACAACTATTAGCACTTGGTTTATATATGTGTATGGCTCACCTTTGTTTGATCCAACTCCCATGTCATCTGATCTATAGGGTCGTATTTTACTTCAAGTGGAGTCACTAATATTGAATCAAACATGTGTGGAGAATTGCACTTGCCATTAAGATAAACGGCCAACATCATGGGACAAATTGATGATATATAATGGGGTTTTCCATTCAAGCCCTTTGGGGGAAGCGTGCGATGATTTTGAAAGGTCTAGATTGTGAATAGAACAGCAAATATGCCTGGATGCTGGTGCGCATGCAGCCTTGCAGGAGGTTTTGTAATATATGTTTGTTTTGCCGGCTATAATTAGAGTAAGATAGGGATATTGAGATGATGAGACATCATAGAGACATTCTCCACAGGCATGTTCTGATTCTGTCTAAGAAGAATGGGAGAGTTTTTGGGTTGATTGATTGGATACCCTTTTGCCAAAATGCCTAGGCCACTTTGTCTCCACCTTTTTGTGAGCTTATTTCTTGTACTTTTAGCTTACAATCTTCTTCACTTGGTGCACGTGTGACTTGCTAGTGCAGCCACGTGTCCAATAGTTGGCTGTGTTTAATGATTCTCATTCTTTGTAGGGTGGTGTTCTTGCTTTAATTTAATATATATCCATATAGAATAAGAGGATGGTGAGTTTCCTTAAGTGGAATGTGTGAATCTCCACTTGGGGCTCACTCAATGGTAATGTGAACCGTTAAAAAATGACTTTCATCTCCCCTTAAATTTTACTTTAAAAGACTAGACCATTTTCCTGTAGTTCATTTCGATTTCTTGTAGTTCATTTCGAATGGTTTAGATTATCAATAATTAGGTTCACAAGGAGATTTATGCATTTCACTAACTCAGGGGCAGGGACGGATGGACTGATTCACATTAGGACGAGCCCCTCAACTTTTTGAGATTCTCATATGGGATATGGTGCTTTAAAATTTTTCTATATGCATTTTTGTCATTTAACTATTTTTTGCACCTCCTCACTTTTTGCTACAACTAAGTAATAAAATCATAGTAGGAATTGCGGCAAAATAGTCTTTTTTATTTCTTCAAAAGTAAGTCTTTTGAGGAATCTCCTTATATATAGCAAGTTTATCTCATTTTTCTCCTCTTTTGTATTTTTGCCTTATTTCTCTTTTGGTTTCCAAACACTATTCATTCTTCAACACTTCAACTCTTTTGCATTGGTTCTCAAATACATCTCTATACAAGTAATTCTAAAAACCCATCTTGCCTTTTGTTTCTTTTGTATATATTTTTTTCTTTTTTGCTTGAGTTCAATGGATGCCCCTCTAATGAGTATCTTTAAATACATATGTTAAATCTTTTTCATGTCTTGTGTATTTTTGTTAAATATAATTAAAATTTTTTATTTTATTTGTCTTTTCTTTATTTTATGTTGTGAGATCTTTTTTTTTTACCATGTTATTTAGAGATTTGCCAAGAATACTGACTTTTGTTAGATTCGGTCAAAACTCTAGGGCTATCAAGTTATGTAAATGGATAGATTAACTACTAGAAAACAGGCTTTTAGCGGCCGCCATTAGCCGTCGCTAAAAGTCAAATTACGGTCGCTAATACTCTTTAGCGACCGCCAAATTTCGGCCGCGGAAACCTCGTCGCAAAAAACATTAGCGACCGCGCGACTGCTTTTAGCGGCCGCTATACGCCGTCGCTAAAGGTCAAACAGACGGTCGCTAATGTTAATTTCTTATTTTGTAAATACTGATATATAACTATTAGCGACCGCCATTGGCGGTCGCAAATGGTTGAAATAGCGGTCGCTAATACTGTTTTGATTATATTTTTAAAATTTTTTCCTCATTTTTTTGATTTTTTGCGGCCGCCCATTAGGCTTTTAGCGACCGCCATTAGCGGTCGCTAATACTACATTTGCGACCGCCATGGCGGTCGCTAATGCCAAAAATTTTTTTAAAATACATTTTTTTTATATTTTTCAATTTTTATCCTGCTTTTTGTACCTGTATTATGTTTGTACCTGTATTTGTACCTGAACAGTTTATATATCTACAACTATAACATTCAATTAAAAATACAAATAACAAAACAAAATCTTATATTAAAAACATTTATAACATTACAAATGTTTAAACAAATTATAATCGTTACAAATAAACTTTAAAAGAAAAAGAAAAACAAATATATTTGCTGGGCAGGGTGCCGTGATCGATCCGATGCTCTGAAACCTGAAGACAAAAAAGGAAAACAAATAGTAAAAGTTAATTATAAAAATTATGAATATATAGTAAATATAAATAAAATCAAGTATTAAGAGCAAAATTTTGAAAGTTAAACCTACGTTTCAACTATATAAGCAATTCGAAAGTTGGAATCTAGAGCCGTCAGTTCCGGCAATTCAGGAATGATTATGGGCTCGTGCCCGTCCAGATTCACGGCCACCGGAGCCTGTTTTCTCAGTTTGGGCGCTCAGAGGCTAATTTTCTAAGTTCTAAGTTAAACCTACGATTTTACTATACAAGCAATTCTAACCGGGAGTCCTATTTGCGAGCCGTCAGTTCCTACAGGTCACTCTACCCTCGAGCGAAGTGCTCGTGCCGGTTTCGAAATTTTCCGGGGGCCGTTTCCCGTTCCGGACCCCCGGCGGGCCGTTTTCGAGCCTAAGTGTTGGAAAATCCGATGTTTTCGCTCGTAATTCTCTAACCGGGAGTCCTATTTGCGAGCCGTCAGTTCCTACAGGTCACTCTACCCTCGAGCGAAGTGCTCTTGCCAGTTTCGAAATTTTCCGGGGGCCGTATCCCGTTCCGGACCCCCGGCGGGCCGTTTTCGAGCCTAAGTGTTGGAAAATCCGATGTTTTCGCTCGTAATTCTCTAACCGGGAGTCCTATTTGCGAGCCGTCAATTCCTACAGGTCACTCTACCCTCGAGCGAAGTGCTCGTGCCGGTTTTGAAATATTCCGGGGGCCGTTTCCCGTTCCGGACCCCCGGCGGGCCGTTTTCGAGCCTAAGTGTTGGAAAATCCGATGTTTTCGCTCGTAATTCTCTAACCGGGAGTCCTATTTGCGAGCCGTCAGTTCCTACAGGTCACTCTACCCTCGAGCGAAGTGCTCTTGCCGGTTTCAAAATTTTCCGGGGGCCGTATCCCGTTCCGGACCCCCGGCGGGCCGTTTTCGAGCCTAAGTGTTGGAAAATCCGATGTTTTCGCTCGTAATTCTCTAACCGGGAGTTCTATTTGCGAGCCGTCAGTTCCTACAGGTCACTCTACCCTCGAGCGAAGTGCTCGTGCCGGTTTCGAAATTTTCCGGGGGCCGTATCCCGTTCCGGACCCCCGACGGGCCGTTTTCGAGCCTAAGTGTTGGAAAATCCGATGTTTTCGCTCGTAATTCTCTAACCGGGAGTCCTATTTGCGAGCCGTCAGTTCCTACAGGTCACTCTACCCTCGAGCGAAGTGCTCGTGCCGGTTTCGAAATTTTCCGGGGGCCGTATCCCGTTCCGGACCCCCGGCGGGCCGTTTTCGAGCCTAAGTGTTGGAAAATCCGATGTTTTCGCTCGTAATTCTCTAACCGGGAGTCCTATTTGCGAGCCGTCAGTTCCTACAGGTCACTCTACCCTCGAGCGAAGTGCTCGTGCCGGTTTCGAAATTTTCCGGGGGGCGTATCCCGTTCCGGACCCCCGGCGGGCCGTTTTCGAGCCTAAGTGTTGGAAAATCCGATGTTTTCGCTCGTAATTCTCTAACCGGGAGTCCTATTTGCGAGCCGTCAGTTCCTACAGGTCACTCTACCCTCGAGCGAAGTGCTCGTGCTGGTTTCGAAATTTTCCGGGGGGCGTATCCCGTTCCGGACCCCCGGCGGGCCGTTTTCGAGCCTAAGTGTTGGAAAATCCGATGTTTTCGCTCGTAATTCTCTAACCGGGAGTCCTATTTGCGAGCCGTCAGTTCCTACAGGTCACTCTACCCTCGAGCGAAGTGCTCGTGCCGGTTTCGAAATATTCCGGGGGCCGTTTCCCGTTCCGGACCCCCGGCGGGCCGTTTTCGAGCCTAAGTGTTGGAAAATCCGATGTTTTCGCTCGTAATTCTCTAACCGGGAGTCCTATTTGCGAGCCGTCAGTTCCTACAGGTCACTCTACCCTCGAGCGAAGTGCTCTTGCCAGTTTCGAAATTTTTCGAGGGCCGTATCCCGTTTCGGACCCCCGGCGGGCCGTTTTCGAGCCTAAGTGTTGGAAAATCCGATGTTTTCGCTCGTAATTCTCTAACCGGGAGTCCTATTTGCGAGCTGTCAGTTCCTACAGGTCACTCTACCCTCGAGCGAAGTGCTCGTGCCGGTTTCGGAATATTCCGGGGGCCGTTTCCCATTCCGGACCCCCGGCGGGCCGTTTTCGAGCCTAAGTGTTGGAAAATCCGATGTTTTCGCTCGTAATTCTCTAACCGGGAGTCCTATTTGCGAGCCGTCAGTTCCTACAGGTCACTCTACCCTCGAGCGAAGTGCTCTTGCCGGTTTCAAAATTTTCCGGGGGCCGTATCCCGTTCCGGACCCCCGGCGGGCCGTTTTCGAGTCTAAGTGTTGGAAAATCCGATGTTTTCGCTCGTAATTCTCTAACCGGGAGTCCTATTTGCGAGCCGTCAGTTCCTACAGGTCACTCTACCCTCGAGCGAAGTGCTCTTGCCGGTTTCGAAATTTTCCGGGGGCCGTATCCCGTTCCGGACCCCCGGCGGGCCGTTTTCGAGCCTAATTGTTTTCACAAAGATTGTAGATAAAGTTAAAGGCAAATGGATTGTCTAACCTGCAAATAATGGCGTTTTCCAATGAGCAACCTTGAATGAGTCCAGCCTTACGCAACTTATCCACTTGCACAACCTTGGATGACACAATTGACAACTAATCAAATACAGATGAATAATACTAGTGGTCAGATTAAAATAAAAAAACATTTAAAAAACTAAGTACAATGAAACAGTACGAAAACATTGCAACCAGAATAGCTCAACAGTGCAGGATGAATCTTAGGCTCAAATGCATCATAGGCATAGAGATGAAAGAACACAAATGGACTTTGAACATCTTTCTAACCTGAAATCCTCCCTTGTTTTCTCACATTTACAATGTATTTCAAAATCAAGTTGGACAATTGTGGGCACATGTAGATAAGAGCTTAGCATTCTTTTTCCTGAAAAACAAATATTAAACAGCCAAAAATAAATTACGAGCGATTAATCACTATTCAATATCCAACAAAAAAAAATACAAAAAATGAACAAATTACAAAAAACAAATAAAATAAAATAAAATAAAAGAATAAGTATTTAAAATTACCTTCACGCTGGAAAGAGTCTCAAACAGGTCCATATCCTGCCACAACCCCTGCACGCTGCCAACTTATTCTTCCTCCACTTTACCATTACCATTGCAAATTAAAAATTAATGCTAACATTCTACTACTCAACAACATTCAAATGCCAATGAAAAATTAAATAGTCAAATGATAAAAATTCATGCTAACATTCTACTATTCACCAACATTCAAATGCTAATGAAAAATTAAATATTCAAATATTCTCACCTACAACATTGTTTAAAGAAACAAATATTCAAAAAGACATTGTTATGACATTCCAACACCTACAACATTGTTTAAAAAAACTACATGCATAAGTTTTTCTCTGCATCCATTTTTCTTCAATCCTGCATTAAAAAAAAAGCAAGATTAACATACAATTAACGGATGAATGTCTCTCACCGGAGCCCGTTTGCTCAGTGATTGTATACAGAGGCTAATTAAAATCTTGAATTAAAAAAAATAATTGTACCGAGTCAGGATCAGTCTAGCGTGCGGGATCATGACTGCCCTCTCCAACCGAGTCATGTCTCGCTCTATAGCCGCTGCCAGCGTCTGGTGCCTGTACTTGTTTAATATATAGTTAAAAACAATTAAAAAAAAATAACATAAATATTTTGATACATCAATGACATAATTAACAATTTAAATGTACAAATTTATTTGTTACTAACCTGAGTAGTGGGTGATGGGTCTGAAGTGAGCGGGCCGCGACTCTGTGATAGACGAGCCTCCAGCGCTGCCAACTCCGCCCTCATCTCCTCCCTCATCTCTGCCCTGATTGCTGCCTTCATGGACTGCATCATCTCCTCAACCTCCTCATCTGTACGGAGGCGAAGTCCCTGGGAGGAGCTAGCACCGGATGACTCCGCCCGTGCGATGTGCGAGCGTGGAATGCCCGACCCATACGTGAGCGTGTATCCGTGCCCGTCCCGGCCAACGACGGACTGGAATATCTCATCCCTCCGTGATGGCAAACTACGCTCCTCCTCGGGCAACTCCTCCAGGCGTGACTGATACTGGGCCTGCGTAGTTAATTCATTTAATATATTATCATGCATAACAGGACATAGTAATAAACGAATAATTTATGTGGTTTAATATAAAAACTTACGAGGATGGCTGCAACCTCTGGATGACGAGGATCTCGAGAATGCATCCAAACGGACATCCTGTCGCTCGGATCGCCCTTCGAACGCAGCTGTTTCATTGAGAGTTAGTTTATTAATATAATAGCATACAAAATGACAAAATTATAAATTACATATACGATCTAACTTTTTCACCTCGTGGCGGACTTGCGTGATGTGTCGAGTCCCCAACCTGTGTGCGGGACCCTGCATTGCGCGGTTCCGCGCATTTGTATCCGCCACTCTCTGTTTTCAATATTTATCAGTTAATTTTTGTTAGTTACGATAGTCAATAATAAATCGATAAAATGCACGTTAGAAAATATATATATATACAACTTTATCACCTGAGCCTCCTCGCTCGTCCAGTACCGGACGAGCTGAGTCCACTGATCCGGGAGAATGCCCCTCGGAACTCGATCAAGTATGTCAGGGGCATCCTGGTGTGGCTTCCAATGTTGCATTTTCATCTTATTTTTGTGATCTTTCCACATCTTCCGGCACTTCGACATGCAAACTGGCCGGAAGAGCTCAGGACAAGCCCTCAAATTGTCCTGCAAAGGACAAGTAATGCTTCATTTAGTTATGGCTTAAATTGCCTCATATATGCGGAGAAATGTTAAATTATTACCTTGACCTGACTCCAGATACGATCCAGTGCCTCCACAGGGAATGCATCCCAATCAAGTGTGGTCAAAGGAAATGCATGTGGATCCCGGACCATATGTCCCAGCTGGCTGATAAGCTGCCAAGCATGCGGACCCACTGGGTGGTACGTCTCATCGAAGGACACGTCAATGGGATGACCGGAATTTCAAGCCCGGATCCCTCTAGCAGGGCCTCTACCCCTGCTGGTAGATGGGCCCGTGCTCACAGAATCTGTTTAAATTACATATAATATAATTAAATTGAAATAATATAATTTGTTAGAAATAAAATATTTTAATTAAACAAACTTATACCAATATGTGTATCGGCCTCTGCAGTCCGGGATGTAGAAGCTGGCGCAGTAGCTAGCACCGGATGAGAGCTCGATGGCATACTCGATGGGGCCATCGAACTGGACTGGGCAGAACCCGATGTAGGTCTAGGGTCCCCCGATGACGTACTGGCCTGGGCCTGGCGCAGTAGCTCGTCAATCGTCCGCGGACGATCTCTCCTCTTTCTTCCTGACATATCTGTTCAAATGTTTTTAACCATTCAAAGATCAGGTAAGTCAAATGAAATTAACATATAGTTAACGTGATAATTGAAATTAACATTTAAAAACTATTTACACTGAAGTTTAACATTGGTGAATTAGTTTCCTACCATTCAAAGATCATGTAAGTCAACTGTATCTCCGTCAATGGTATCCCGAACCCAATTAACATCTTCATCACGTTGAATGACTGCATTCTGGTCAAGAACTTGTTGGGCGAATGCATCAATATCTGGCTCATCACATTCAATCTGATACACTCCCCTCCTTGACATTTTAACTGCCACCTGCCAGTTAGGATCTTTCGGATCTCTGACATAGTAAACTTGCTCCGCCATTGAAGACATTATGTAGGGTTCGGCACTTAATTGATCATCACGATGTAACAAATTGTTAAAATTTACCAATGTAAACCGGTAATTATCTAGTTTCACTCCTCGGACGGGATCCACCCAATCACACTTAAACAATATAAATTTTAACCCGTGATTGTAAACAACTTCAACAATATCTTTCAACCGGCCATAGTAGTAACCAGCATCGACGGATGGACAACCGAGCCCACTATTTTGCGTAGCTCGTTTCTCATCTACATCCTTGATGCGAAATCGAAAGCCGTTGACATCACAAGTTGTGTAACGTCGGGCCGTGATAAAGGGACCATCAGCTAACTGGTTCATTTCATCGGTCAAGTTAGGATCGTTGGTTCTTCGTAAGTTACACACCTACGCAATGCATGTAATCAAAGAATATCACTACATGAAAGTAATATGACAGTAGCAAGTGACACTACTCATAATGAATGAATACTTACATGGTTCTTGAACCAATCGTGAAATGACCGATAATGGGACTGATGAATTTGATTCTCTGTAGCACGAGGCATGTCCCGTTTAAGGTCATCGATGTGTGCCCTGCGATGCATAACACGTGTTTAATGACGAGTATGATAATTTAAACAATAGAATTGACAAGTTAGTCTTACGGATGAGTGATAACTTACTGAGCCAAAGCCGCAACAGATGGGATGTTCAACAACACCCACCGGTGAGCTTGAATCCACTCAATATTGTTAAGATCAAATGGCGTGCCCTCCCCAACTGGACCATCATTAATCCGCGAGGGCCTAGTTAACTTTGTTTCAATATTATCATTAAGATATGTTGCGCAGAAATTGGTACACTCATCCATCAAATACCCCTTAGCTATTGATGCCTCTGGACGAGCTCTATTACGAACATACCTCTTCAATGTATTCATGTACCTCTCGATCGGATACATCCATCTGAATTGGACAGGGCCTCCAAGTAGGGCTTCACTGGTTAAGTGTATGGTCAAGTGAACCATGACATCGAAAAATGCAGGTGGAAAATTCTTTTCTAGATGACACAATGTCACAGCAATCCTCTCTTGCAGACTATTCAATTCATCAATCCGTATAACTCTAGAAGTCAGTTGTCTGAAGAAGTTACTAACTTCAATCAACGGCGCTACAACATTCTTAGGCAAACAATTCCGTATGGAGATAGGCAATAACTGCTGAATAAGAATATGATTGTCATGACTCTTCAAACCCTGTAATGTTCTTTCTTTCATGTTCACACGCTTAGCGATAATTGAACAGTACCCGTCAGGAACCTTGACACCCTTCAGAACGGAGAGGAAGACATCTTTCTCATCTTTACTCATCGTGTACTGTGCAGGAGGCATGTATGCCTTGTTGGACTCTCTCAGCTGCAAGTGCAACGGTTTTCTCAAGCCAATTTCTTCCAAGTCACGGCGTGCATTGACACCATCCTTCGACTTCCCCTGGACACCGAGGATGGTCCACAATATATTGTCGCAGACATTCTTCTCGATGTGCATGACATCTAAGTTGTGCCTCAGTAAGTTATCTTTCCAGTACGGTAGCTCGTAGAAAATACTTTTTTTCTTCCAATTGTGACTTCGCCTTCTATTTGCACCGGGAATAGAAGGGAGCGGGGGGGCCAGTAAGTCTTGAAAATCGTAAACAGTACGTATTTTCTCTTGCTCGAGCTGTGACAACAATTCAACTCCCGTCATTGTTCGAGGTGCTGGACCATATTCCCGAGTGCCATCAAATGACACTTTGTCCCTCCTGAACCTATGCAATGGAGGTAGAAAACGTCTATGACCCGTGTATGCCCATTTTCTGCCGTGCTTCAACCAAGTTGACCTCTTCTCCTTATTGCAGCAAGGACATGC
This sequence comes from Litsea cubeba, assembly GCA_012931725.1. NCBI lineage: Eukaryota > Viridiplantae > Streptophyta > Magnoliopsida > Laurales > Lauraceae > Litsea > Litsea cubeba. The sequence continues at coordinate 122,679,875 of CM022944.1, read as the reverse complement.
AAACTCTCCTTTTGTGCTCCAACCTGACAAGTTAGCGTACGCAGGGAAGTCGTTGATTGTCCACAATAATGCGGCACGGAGTTTAAACATTTCATTGCTTTCGGCATCAAATGTCATCAGACCATCAGCCCAGAATTCATTCAATTCATCGATCAAAGGTTGCATATATACATCAATCTTGTCCCCTGGACCTCTTGGTCCATCAATAAGTGTGGATAGGATCAGAAAAGGTTGTTTCATACACATCCACGGCGGGAGATTATAAGGTAACAAAACAACTGGCCACGTACTATGATTTGCCCTAGTCATGGATCTGAATGGACTAAAACCATCCGCAGCCAAACCAAGCCGAACATTGCGACAATCGCAGGCAAAGTCTGGATTCATCCGATCAAAGTCTTTCCACGCCGGAGAATCTGCTGGATGGGTTAACTTACCATCGTCCCTGCTATTCTCGGCATGCCATCTCATCAGTTTTGAAATATTTGATGACAAAAAAAACCTCTTCAGGCTTGGCTTAAGTGGGAAATATCTCGCTTGCTTTGCTGCCACGAGTTTGCCACGATTTGTAACAGTTGTAGAATCATTCTGACGATTGTAACCAACCCCGTCATCCTTCCATCTCGAAGTCTGACACACAATGCACGTATCAAGATGGGCATTCTCTTTCCTAAACAACATACAATTGTTTGGACATGCATCCAGAGTCTCATATGTGAAGCCTAAATTTTCAGTTAACTTGCGAGCCTGATAGTAAGACTCGGCAAGTTTTGCACCAGATGGGAGCACTCGATGCAACAACTGGACGAGCATATCGAAGGACTTGTCAGACCACTGATTCAATGCCTTCAAATGTAACAACTCAACAATAAAGGACAATTTACTAAAGTCCTTGCATTCAGGATACAATTCTGTCTGTGCATCGTCTAGAATTTCAAAATATCTCTGGGCTTCTTCATCGGCACCGGAGCGAGGATTACTCCCTCTCGCCCCCTCAGTCTCACAGCTTGTGTATTCGGGTGCCAAACCGCACGCAATATCATTTAGCATCGCGATCATCGGATCAGTCTCTGCCATATCATCCACCTGAATCTCATCTCTTTCCTCTATGCGACAGGAAACATACTCTTCTCCATGTCTTATCCAATTCTTGTATTCCTTCAAGAATCCGTTCAGAAACAGATGCTCTCGTACAAACTCTCTTTTGTAATAATACCGATTCGCACATTTTCTACATGGACAACTGATGAACTCATTGTCAAACCCATTGGTAAATTCCATGAACTGGTTAATCCCCTCCATATATTCCCTTGACATCCTATTCGGTAAATCAATCCATCTCTTGTCCATCTCGGTAACTATTTCTGTGGAAATCTAAAATGAGCAAGCACAATTAGCTCTAGGTATCGTGCATCATGCAGGTCACTTATTCATAAACTGCAAACAACTTACTAAAGGGTGGATGGTCCTATCTCATTCGAGAATGCACGATCCAACTTGCACTCAATAACTCGAATGCTTCGTCCCCTAGTCAGACGAAATTTCGGCAGCATGTCCGCGTGGTTCTCCGAGTACACGACACAGATACAACACCAGTTGTACCTATGTATGTACCCAGAGAACAATGGGACATCAACCGAAACTCTATCTAACATCGGACTTGCATGAGCTATTGAGTATAAAATGGATAATTGCATTCCCAAACTGTCCGAACTGGACAATTCAAGATTCGCATACGACAAAGTTCGAATGTAAATCACAAGAACAACGAATCCAGTCAAAGACCAAATCCGTCGCGTCAAGGATTACCGAACAGATGTCGTACACAACTCTCGAACGGGTCTACGTTTCAATAATGCATGCAAATGAATAAAATTTTCCAATTTCATTGATACCATCATAAAAGAAGAATAAGAAAGAAGCATGGTGTAGACATGTTGATTCTCCTATTTTTCACAAGTAAAAATAGAGAAGATGGTACAAGAGAAGCAAGCTTAAAGCACAGGCTTTTCATGTTGATTCTCCTATTTTTCTCTATAGTATTTCGTTCAAGCTTGGATGAAGAAGATGCAGCCACCTTTTCTCACTGCCCTAACCACATCCGTGGAATACATTACATCCACACACCCCTACAAAACATGGTTGGTTAGGTCCCATTGGATTGGATGCCAGAAGCCAGGCCCAATATTTTAGGTAACAGCCCCACTGTTCGGATTGGATGAACCTTCATGAGGAGGATGGGGCCGCCATTGAAACCTATAGGGATTTCCTCTTTCCATCATTCAATTCTCATTTTGAGGGGCATCTTAAAGGGCCCTTCATGTCCTAATAAAATGCAAGCATATCCAGCCTAATAAAATGCCCTAATAAAATGCAAGCATGTCCTAATAAAATGCCCATTTACTGCGGCACCAGTTGCAGCTTATTATTTCTCAGATCTCAGGCTGGGAAGAATATGGCATTTAATCAGTTCACAGAATGGGAAGAACATGGCATTCAATCAATATATGAACTGTCTTCTTCTTTAATTGGTAAAATGACTCGAACAACAACCTCAAGATTACAATAGTGAGCGCCACAAGTTATAGTCTATATAGCACATCAGGAACCATCCTATATATGAATTATATAAACAATAGAAACATATGATGGGTGGCCAATTTACTGACACAAGCTTTTAAATAATTCCCATTTCGTTATCAGTAATCAGCAACCACACTTAACATACAGGAACTCTAAAAGAGATCAAGATCTTCACCAATGTAGTCAACTAGTCATCTAGTCAACTACAAAAGATATCTCTGTTTCATCCCAGTTCAGAAAGAATTCCCAAGATGGGCTTTTAGGCAGCTAGGTACACATTACATTCACTCTAAACTTTTAAAACTATGTTTAGGGTTCATTTAGGCTTGTCCATGGAATGTGGATTTTGGATGCACCACCTCAGCTTTTCGCTTGGAAACTGAAATCCTCAATCTGATTCTGATCTCTCCCCTTGTAAATGAGAATTCCACTCAAAATCAAATTCAATGCTGATTCAAATTCCAGGGACATCCAAATGGCAACCAAAAACATAAACAGCCACAATCAATATCAAACAGTTTTTTTTCTCATTATCTTGAAATGTAAACAAAAATCAAGGGAAAATAGCAGTAAAAAAAAATTACCTGTTTAGAAATGGAGGCAGCACAGCACAGATTCACGGGCAAAGTGCAGTCCGAGAGGGAGAGGGAGAAGGAGGGAGGGACGGAGGAAGGGAGAGAGAGAGATAGATAAAGAGAGAGGGAGAGGGAGAGGGAGAGGGAGGAAGGGAGAGAGAGAGAGAGAGAAACAGAGAGAGAGGGAGAGAGGCAGAGCGATAGGGAGTGAGGGAGAGAGAGAGAAATAGAGAGAGGGAGGGATGGGGAGAGAGAGACCGTGGGCGGCTCCGGAACAAGGACCCAGAGAGAGATTATCGGTGGTGGCTCCGGCACGCGGGACAGGGAGGGAAAGAGGGAGAGCGACAGGGAGAGGGACTGAGGGAAATAGAGAGAGAAATAGAGAGAGGGAGGGAGGGAGGGAGAGGGAGAAGGAGGGAGGGACGGAGTAAGGGAGAGAGAGAGATAGATAAAGAGAGGGGGAGAGGGAGAGGGAGGAAGGGAGAGAGAGAGAGAAACAGAGAGAGAGGGGAGAGGCAGAGCGATAGGGAGTGAGGGAGACAGAGAGAAATAGAGAGAGGGAGGGATGGGGAGAGAGTGACCGTGGGCTGCTCCGGAACAGGGACCCACAGGAGAGATTTCCGGCGGTGGCTCCGGCGCACGGGACAGGGAGGGAGAGAGGGAGAGATGCAGAGCGACAGGGAGAGGGACTGAGGGAAATAGAGAGATAAATAGAGAGAGGGAGGGAGGGAGGCGACTCCGGCGCAGGCGGGCTCCGGCGCAGCGGCTCCGGCGCAGGCGGCTCCGGCGAAATCGCGGCGTGAGGGCAGATCGCGGGAGCAGCAGAGAGCAGAGCGCGGGAGGGGAAAAGGAGGAAAAAAAGTGGGAAGGGAAAAGGGGGATGGCGCGGGGTTTATTAGTAAGGTTTTTAGCGACCGCCATAAGCGGTCGCTAATGGCCCTTCTGGCGGTCGCTAATAGTGCCATTTGCGACCGCCACAAGCGGCCGCCCGCTTTCTCAGCCGCGAATGCTCCTTTTTCTAGTAGTGTTAGATTGGCAAGAATAATGACCCACTAGATTATTTTTTGGTTTGCCGTCTTTTTATAGATTAGAAATATCAAAAAATCACTATTATATGCTAACTTATACGTTTCCGGAAACCAATTGTAGGGCCCATACAATTATAATCCAAAGCGTTCAAAATGAACATCATCCCCTCTAATGATAGACTCATAAGCTTCATATCAATAGAAATGGGGCCCATCATTTGATTGGGTATATGATTAATTGTGTCTATATGATATCGTCCAAAAAATGTTGTTTTATAAATAAAAAATAAAATAATGAAAAAGGTTAAAAAATAAAAAAAGGTCCTAATTATCAATCCTAATTGACAAACACTGATGGCAATGATGAAAATGGGATTGCAATGAAATAAATACTCATTACTAGATGAGACAATGATAGTCTAACTCTATCATATAGGCATATTCATGAAGGGTTGAAGAGGTCAATCCCACGTACTGTCATCTTTCTGTATGCTTGCAATCCTTCTAAAATATGAAAATGCATCGAGGGAAATTTTTAAAAAAGATCTTATTTTATGTAATTGAATGGCTAATTGATATATAGGTGTTTCTGCTAATATAATTTGTTACTTTTTTTTTATAATTTTTTTATTTATTGGTGGTTTTAACTCTTCTTTGCCCCCTCAAAGAGAAGTTCCTGGATCCGCTCAAGGGAACTGGAGTCACTAATTATGTTTCTAAGGTGACATATCATATGCTGAATTTTCTATTTTTATTTTCATCTAATTTATGTCCTTTCTTTTTTGTTTTTGGAAGATAAGATTTATACTTTCAAAAAGAAGAACAATTTCTTTTGGATAGATCTTTCCCTCACTCGCAGCACCACGTATGGGAAATAAAACTAGGGGGAGTTGACCCACGACCAAAATAAGACCCAGACCCAGAATTGAAGGCTAACAAACACCCACAACGCGGGCCAGGAAAAAGCACAACAAGAGAAAAACTGTAGAGAAAAGTCAAAGATAAAAGGAGAAAGCAGTTAATGAACGAATACAATGGATTGAATGCATGAACATTCCTCATCTCTTTTAGTTGTTTTGGAGAGGTTTGAAACACCACCAATCACTGAATCCATGCAGAATCGGGGGTTGGAGTCCCATGTGTGAATGAGTCTCCTTGCTTGTGCTAGATTAGCTTGTATGTAAGTCACAACAATCATCGTCATTTGGTTAAAAATGAAGGTTTGTGGATATGGGATGATGCCACAACTTCAAAATAACAGAGGACTGTTATTTGAGTGTCCGCCTCTGCTATTTGAGTGAAATGGAACCCGTTTGATGTTGTGTGCCTCTCTCTCTTAAAAACATTGGCGTCGTTATCGAACGCTCTTCTTGATTTTGTTCGCAGCGCTCTCCTATCACATGATGAAACAGAGACCGTTGTGCTGGCAATCACACATCTAATGATGCAATGATGGTGATCTTCCCCAAAAGTTATGCAATCAAGGGGAGCCTTGCACTTGAAAAATGATAATCAAGTTGGTCCCAGCCGTCAATATGACTTACTAAAATGTAGAACCCACCTAGATTATATAATCTTTTGAGGAATCAAAGTGGTTAGGACAACATTTACTTTCTTTTCCGGAGTTAGAAGTCCTCGTATCGATTTCTAATTCTCCCCTCTACAAAATGTAAAGGTTGAGTTTGCTAGTGCTTCTACCTAGGGACCATGGGAGTTTTACCCGACTTCTCTCTTGACCATGCAACCAGAAAAGATTTTTAACCTTTTGTGATAATTGTTTAGGGTAATATTTAATGTACATTCATGGTGAGACCAGTGGCCCCAACCTTGATTGTCTTTACAATAACACATTGTTAAGTTGGTTGGTAACCTCTCATGTCGTGGGTGTAATTTTTTTTCCACGGTGTGAGATTCCTCTTCCTACTTATCTGGCTCAATTGGGTCCATCCTAAACCCAGAAGAAAAAAAGGAAAAAAAAAAACCTTTGATTACATCACATTAAAAGGTATAGTGTCCCACTATAATTTTATAGTCAAATGCTACCCCTGCGCCATAATTGCAAGGATGAACACACCATGACACCATTCACATGAAGTTTATACTTTGATCATTATGTCCCGGCCTAAAAAAACTATGACAATTGATTTGGACCTGGATCAAGGTCAAGTCACCGTTGGGGCCCAGCAGACTAGATTCGATTATTCGAACACCGAAGATTTAGAACCTTCCCCTTCCTTCTTCTAATCTGCTTCAACGAAACCCTTCAAACGCATCAACGACCCTAACCCTCCTTCTTCTTCTTCCGGACCCAAACCCTCCGAAAACCTTCTGGTAGAGCATTGGAGCACAGAGCACAGAGCACTGCAAATCCAACGTATTTTCAAATCCTACGATGCAATGCAGATCTGTTTTTTGCTGCATTGTTGAATTTTCTGGTTGAATTTGGTATTCTTTTGTAAGTTCTCTGATCAAGATCAAATCTTTCTTCGCCTATGTTTGTATGTGTGTGTGTTTTACTACATTAGAGCTTCTGTCTTTTTTATTAGGTTATTTTTGCTTGCATTCTTTTCATGTAAGGCGATGTGGAAGATACGGGGAAAAATGCGATCTTGTTGATGTCGGGAGGAATTAAAAGATACATTGGATCGAGGATTTGGAGAGGGACTAGAAATGAAACCCATATCTGCAATTTAATTTTTCCTTGTTTGTTTGTTGGTTAGTTTCTGGTAGGTGAAGTCAGTCCTTTTTCAGCATAGATTCCTTTTTTCTTTTCATAGTTCTAGTGGATGTGTGTACCTTATTCTGGACCTTATTCTGCGATTTTGAGTTTGTGATAGCTACTTGTCACGGCCGAGCCCGAGATTATCATTAATCCGAGTTAACCCGGATTCGCGACCATACTTACTCCGTAGATTCCGAATTAACAAAAATTAAACGAAAATCTACAAGGGATATCAAACATTAACTTTCGTGCGGAAAATAAAACTTAAACTTACATCATGTACAACTGTAGAATTGCGTATTTAAAATACAATGCAAGGATGATACTGTAAAACATTTCAAAACAAATTACTTTTCAAAGTTTTTCATTTCTATTTCTCTCACATATCGTATTTAGACAATATCGCGTTTTTCCCATTCAACTCTAAGTGGTCTCCTCCGCTGGCGCTGCGGCCTTGGCAGGACTGGTACGGGCAACTGGGCCTGTAATGCCATCAATAACATTGTGAATTCGACAATTCAGCAATGTATAAACAGATATATGATTTCACATACTAATTCTCATAACTGGGCCTGTAATGCCATCAATAACATTGTGAATTCGACAATTCAGCAATATATAAACAAATACATGATTTCACATACTAATTCTCATACTCAATCTGTAACGCCCCAAAATCCGGGCGCCTCGAATCTCGGGGCGCTACGAGAAAGTACCCAAGAGATGCGGAAAATCCAATGATATAATCAATTGTGGATCTCATATGAGCAAGTAATTGGACAAGCCCTAAAATTTTATTTCATTTTAAGGAATTACAAGGTACTTTCCATAATTAAACTAACTATTCAATCCTAGGCCAACACGACCAGCTACAAGAAAAGGAAAGAATATAAACCTATATGATAGACGCCTCACGATGCACCAACTGCATCAATCTCTGAACCCTGTGGCAACAGATCAGCCGCCACGCAAACAACCAATCAAAGAAAGCGGAAGGAAAGATACCTGGAGACACCAAGGATTGGGTCAGGCTCGAAGAGCCAGGCAAATAGGCATGTTTAGATGGCAATACATTATATCATTAGATAGGAAAGAAGATCATACCTGATCCCAGCTGTACCTGCATGATTAGTATCTCGATAATAATATAGAATATCAGAGTGCGACATAAAATAGTGTAGAGTGTAGTGCACGAACGATAATCGAGATATTGATATAACAGATGTTTGATACAACATAACAAGTAGATAAGAGAAGCCATCGAAACATCAGATAAACCACACAAGCACATCAGAGTCATCAGTAACAGAAGTAAATAGAGGAAGTAGCATTACCATAGTCATAACCATCGCATTCAGATCCAACCGTATCAACGGCGGCAGTTAAAGATAATAAACAATGATATCCATAATATATGATATTCATACATCCAATTCACATACATAAAAGCACACAAAGGTACGTCCACAGTTGAAGTACAAAGGACGTGGGGGTCAGAGCCATCCCATCGTCATCGTCCCAACAACTGTCGATGGACACCAACCATGGGGGTCATAGCCACCCACAGTTGTCGTCACGTCGAATAAGAGCGTACAAGAATCCATCAATGTCCATAGCTACAGCCAAGTCATAGCCATTGGTCTTATGTGCTATCTCAACCAACAATATACATAGCCACGGCCAAGTCCCAGTCATTGGACTTACGTGCTAGATCAATATCACCGTCCATCCATACACCCGGTCCGAACGCCGGCGGTCTCAGTACCCCACCCACACCTGGTACCTACTGTGTCAATCACATCACAATATCAAAGTCCATGCCGGCATCATAACCCTCGGCAGACTAATCAATATCAATGTCCATGCCGGCATCATAACCCTCGGCAGACCAATCGTACAACCACAAATCTACAGATCACTAGGTGGGGGTACTCCGAACTAGATAGCCTTATTATCCTTAATATGAGATGATAATAGTCAAGGGTACGAGACACGGAGTTCGGGTATAGCTAGTCCATCCTTGTGGTTCCCAACAGTTAATAATGCATACCCTTGTAAACTCCGCTTCTCTATACGCTTAATTAGTATTATTTCAATATACAGTCCGTCTATCAGTATCTATCGTTAAGTTCCCAATATTATCGGTCAGGACTTCAAGTGCCATGTCCTGACATCTCATCCAATACGGACCGTGATCATGGATTAGAGCCTAAGTGCAATGCCCTGATTTATAGTACCTCTCAAGGCCTACATCCAAGGTTCGGATCTACCAGCCAGCCTTAGTGTCCGTTTCATCAACATAGATACCACATATTCCAAATCCATTGATGATTGCTGCCCCTCTATTCAGGTCCAAGGTCCCACTTCACCTAAGCAAGTGATCACGGAGTCCCAGATGCTTATTAAGTATCCTTGGTGCTCCTGTATGTATTTAGCATCATAAGACATCCATAACCCTTGAATCAGGTTCCGTTTTACAACCCAAGACCCTACCTAGATGGCTACACGGGTCAAGGTTAAGCCCGGCCCTTGACTCGTGTATAGCGTATCCCAAATAGTCCAAATGGAAGGTCAACGGGGCCCACACATGATCAAATCATAAAAGGGTCCAAATCTGAGAAAATGATCATCTACAGTGTACCAGGTCGACATCATGGGTCCACGGTCGACCTAGTACTCTGTAGAAAGGGATAGTTAACTTGGAAGCAGAAATCACAGTTTGCAGTGTCCCCGGTCGACCAGGATGGTTCCCCGGTCAACCGAGTACACTGCGGACATTATAATAAACATCTGGCAGGTGGGGGATTTCTCAGTGTGTTCGGTCGACCGAGCCTCTTGGTCGGTCAACCGAGTACACCGGGTTCTGTACTCTGTGGGTGATTTCAGCTCCCAGCTGAGGGTCAATCCACTGTGTGCTCGGTTGACCTCATCGGTGACCGGGTCGACCGGGCACACACGAAATCCATATTTTAAGATTCTGCCATCTTCCATTTCTCATCAAAATCCTATTAAATGGATCCCAGATCTTCACTAATCACTTCCATACATCAGACACACCTCCCACATCATGATCTCATCACCAATGGGCCATTGATCTTCCAAATGGGGGATTCCCATCCATCAATGGCTAAATACACATAAAAAGAGCTTAGACTAACAATTCTACTTATCATATCATCCAATCAACCATCCAAATACATAAATCATACCAAACATCCATAAAAGACAGTAATTACCAATCTAAGCATGTTAATCAATTTAATTAAAGAATCTAAGCATGTCTACTTGCCTTTCGTTGGAGATGCCCAAATCCAAAAGCACTAGCTCAAAGCCCACAAATCAAACCTAAGGAATAATTAGCAAAGTAAAACTAAATTAAAACATAAATCAATGGGAAGCTCTAGCCACTAAACACACTACTACAACCCAAAGTATATTAACCCAATTCTAAGGGAAAGAATAGCTTACCAAACAAATGGGCGGATTGGTGGCTTGCAAATTAGAGATGGGAAGCTCGTGGGGTCCACGCGGAGATGATGGTGATCATCAGAGGTTATGGGCAGCCTCTAAGATCAATTCCTAGCAAGGTGGGTAAGAAAGATTGGGAAAGAGAGGAAAAGAATTGAAATTGAGATGGGGAGGTTGTGGGGCCCACTTGATCTGTGGCCCACTAAATTGGTGGTGATGGAGGGTCTTTGGTGGTCCACTAGGATGCAAGAAGGAGAAGACAGAATGAAAGAAAGAAAGAATGGAGCAAGAAAGAGAGAGATCAGAGAGAGAATTAGAGAGAAAGAGAGAGAAAGAGTGAGATGGGTGGAATGGGAGTTGACTCACGTCAGTGAGTGGAGTGGAGGTGAGTGAGAGAGAGAGAAGAAAGAGAAAACAGAGAAAGGAAATGGGGGTGGGGTGTCTCACGTTGACAGCAAGGGGAGGTGAGTGAGAGAGAGAAATAAGGAAATAAGAGAGAGAAGGAAATGGTGAGATGGGGAGGGGTACCACACGTTGGCAGGGAGGTGAGTGAGGGAGAGGGAAAATGAATGAAAGAAAGAGAAACAAGAAAGAAAACAGAGAAAGGGAAGGGAGAAACAGAGAAAGAAAGAAGAAAGGAAAAATGGGGAAAAGAGAGAGAGAGGGAAAGAAATGGAAAAATAGAGAGAAATGGAGGGGCTGGGTAATTTCGTTGGCTGGGAGGAGTGAGAGAGGATTAAGGGAGAAGGAGAAAACAGAGAAAGGAAACAGAGAAACAGGGAAGGGAAGAAGAAACGAAAAATGGAGAAAAGAGAGGTGGAGTGGTTGCCAGTGATCGAGGAGATCGTCCACGGCGATGGCGATGGCGCCGTGCTCGGAGTCCGGCGGCAGTGGGCGGCAAGGGTTGGGAGAAGAAGAGATGGATGAGGGGGATGAGGGAAAGAGAGAGCCGAGATGAGAGAGGAGAAGAAGATGGTGGCCGGCAGTGGCGCAGGTGGTCTCCGACGGCGACGGGGAGGCTCGGCTGTGACGGAAATGGGTCGGAGATGGTGGGGCAGCAAAGAGCTGGGAAGAGGGAGAGATGCTTGAGAGATGAGATGAGAGACTGGAGAAGGGAGAGGAGAACGAGAGAGATGAGAGAAAGAGATGGAGGGGCTGCTGTTGTGTTGGATGAAGAATGGAGGGGAATGGGTCTCCATCGTGACCTAGAATAGGGAATGGGGAAAAAAGGGAAAAATGAGATGGGGGGGTGTGATGAGAGTGAGATGAGTGAGGTGGGGCTCACATGGGATTAAGGTGGGGTAGGGTTTGACTAAAGTGCCCTCTTAATTAATGGGTAATGGGTCAGGCCACGGGTAGTTGGGTCATCCTAAGGTTAAATTCATAATTCTCCAAGGGAAGCCCATCTGTAATTAGGATAACCTATGGTTGACTTGGTCAAATTGGGTCCCACCAGGTATGTCTAGGGACGGGTCCTCACACAATCTGTCTAATTCAATGTTAGACTGATACAAGTTTATAATTCAGAATCAATGAGAGTCATTATTCAAATTTGGCAAACCACATTAGCATTTCAAATCACATCTTCCTAAACAGGAAGAAATCACATCTTCCCTGAAGGAAAGAATCAAATCATCTTTCATAAAGGAAGGAATAACAAATATGTGGGATTTATCAGTGCCCGGGCCAGGGACTACTGACATCTCACAGAGCTCCGGAACACTCCCAAATCATCTGCTGCAACAGGAACAATTCATAAAGAGCAATAATCAATAACTATGTAGTGCCAGACTCAAGATTAAACAATTAACACATTTAATCCGTTTCACGCTTAATTAAATGGATTCATTTAACAAATCAAGTCAATCGTATTCAATTCAACATAATCCATTCATGATTCTATTCAATATACAAGTTAACAATTACCCTATCCGGGTCTGATTCAACCTATAATGTCATTTAAGACAATAAAGGAATATCCTTAACAATTCAATTCAATTATATTCAATTCCAGCCAACCATTCAGGTGAAATCTTCATTTATTTAATGTACGTGTTATTCTCGATGGAGATCACATTTATTAATGAATTTGTACATTAAAGTCCCCTTAATTCACACCCATGGAGACCTAAACATTATTTTTAGCCTTGATTTAAGCAATAGGTTCTTTCCTTATAAAATCAGAATTCAAATCTAAAAGTTTATTAGTTTTGAGTTATTTGTTAGGTTTCAAAACTAGAAACACCAATTGATCACTCATCTCGATCAAATCGAAACATAGTCTCATCACGAATTTCAATCTAATTATGACAATTAAGATGTCATAATTATCCTTAACATACCTAAATAATAGTCTCTAAGACTCACTAATTCAATAGGCTTAGAAACTGGAAATTTAAAATTTCCATCATCAAAAATTTTGCACACTCGGCCACCTCTTCAGCCAGTTGTTCGGCCCAGCCAGGTGATCCATGGCTCGATTTTTCGCAGAATTGTGACAGAGTCGCATTCGGCCACCATTCGGCTGGCCGAACAGAGTCCAAGATTTCAAGAAAATTCTTATACAGATTTTCTGTTTTGAACTCCAAATCACTTCAACCTGCAATGAAAACTATGGAAGCTCCTGGTCCCTCCTCAATCATCATTTATACACAAGATTCACACTTCTAATCCATTCAAATACTACCAAATCAATTATTCCATCACAAATACCTAATCAATTTCAGTTCTAGCAATAGTTGAACCATAACTATACCAAAACTTAAATGAAATCTATACCATTAGCATATAATCAAGTGTAACCATTTATACTTGCCTTTGATTTCGAATTCCAAGACAAAAATCCCTTTTTATGAGCTTGGTTTGAGATGAAACTCACCAAATGGAAAACCTTTTTCAAACCTAACATCATAAGACAAATCAAAACCAAAATTTCTTGAATTGGTTGTGCTAGAAATCATTCACAACAGTCAAACCTAAGAAAGAATCCAAATCACTTACTTGTAACTTGAAAAAAGAAATTCTGAGATTTTCCTCAAACTTAAACTCCAAGAAAACCAAGCAAAGAGATGAGGAAGATGAAGACAACTCGAAATCTCATTCAAACCACAACTTAGCCTCACTTTGAGCTCTTGAGGAAGAAGAAACGAAGAAGAAAGCAAGAAAGAAGAAGAACTGAGCTTAGATCTCTCTCTGGAACAATCAAATGAATTGACCTTGGGTTCTTTTGAACCTTAAGAATGCACTTTTGCATTTTCATCCATTCCATTCCACTTATTTCTATTTTGAGTCAATTCAAGACTCATTTGACTCATTTCAAGTCAAATGAAAATGCATGTGTTATGAAAATTACTATACTCGTTGAGATACACACGTTGGCATCAATCAAGTTTCACCGTATTCGACGAAATACATGAAAATCCGTATTTACGAAAAAAATCCTTCATTTCACTAATTTGAGTCTAAAATCAACTCAATCAACCATGCTCTTCTAAACTCATTCCATTATGCTTAATTCATTCAAGTGTGACTAATTTGATCCATTCTAGACATTAATCACCATTAACTTATTTAATCATGCTTAATTTACATTAATCTTGATTAACTAGAGTTAATCTTGATTAACTCGGGACGGAATGTCACACTACTATATGCCCAATTTGCCTATTGATTACCTTATTTTGTACTTTACATTGCAGGATAATTTTGGGCCTGTTGTTTGCATTAGAATTTAGAATACATAGGAATTGAATACATAATAAAATTCAAAGTCAAATGAGCTTCGGGGAAGGATTATTAAAGATGTGAAGTGTGAATGATACGAAGTGAGGTGTGATTGGGTGAAGGATATAAAGTAGCAACATAGATGGGACCTTGACTTTTGTAGGATTTGAATTACTATGTTTATGGATGGCTATTCATTTTCCATCTTTCCCTTTATTAACTTTCCATTAACAAGGAGGTTGTTCAATGGTCATTTTTGTAGTTTTCACATTGGGTCTTTATATTTAACCACTTATGCCATGAATTCGTATGTATTCTATGCAAATAAATAGGCTCTTCTTTTTTTTTTTATGTTGCTCAAATAGGTGCTCAAGTGTAGTAGAAGCCACGTGTTCGATGCTGACTGAGAAAGTGTAGTACCAAACTCACTCCTATCACATCCTATTGTTCAAGTGCCATGTGACAACTCCTATCGCATTCTATGGCCTTTTGTTATTTAGTGTATTTTACTTGACCGGTCAACCCCCTCCTTTTTTCTTTTCTCTTGATTGGACCCTTTTTTTTAACTCCACTCCTCCCCTCATGCAAACAATTATGATGCCCAGGGATGGATGAAGTGGATATCAAGGGAATATCTCTTCCCTTTCCCTTCCTTTGTATGTTTCTCCGGTGTGTTGAAACACTTGCCAAACAACAAAGAGCATATACACTACAATAGAAATGATCTTTGGCGACGCTTGTATTGGCGACGCTTAGCAAGCGCAGCCAATAACCACTATCAGCGATGCTTATATATGTCACCAATGCTCTATGTATAAAAATGTTCTCCTACCTTTCGGCGATGCTTACAAGCGTCGCCATTAATCTGTTATAAAAAATTTATATTTTTATATTAGTGGCGACGCTTATATGCGTAGCTAATACAAATTTGTGTTATAGCAAAATAAAATTAATTGTTATTGATATTACCTATGCTTACAAGTGTCGCCAATACTATTTACGAAAAAAAATATTTTTTTATATGTGGCTATGTTTATAGTAGTGTCGAAAATAGTTTGGTAGACTTATTTCGTTGGATTTGGTTGCTAAGCGAGGGTTTTCGTTTGGGCTCGAGGAGAAGCAAATGTCCCACCAAATATTTCCTTCTCATAATACATAATACCGAAAGCAAAAACAAAAATTGAAAAAAACGATAAAACAAAACAAAAAAGCGCAAAGAACCTTAAGCCGTACTTCTTCTCTCTCGTCTTCATTGCAAAACCAAACATCAAACGCTTATTAAGCGTGACTAGTAATTAAGATGTATCAGCTAAGCTTGTATGTGTCGCTAATATTTTTACCATGCTAAAACAAAAAAATGTCCAACAACCCTTTTGGCGACGCTGGTAGGGGTGAGCAAAAAAAACCGTGGGACCGTGAACCAAAATCAATTCAGACGGTTTTCACGGTTTCTAAGAGCCACGGTTCGGTTTTTGAAAATTATCAACAACGATTCGGTTCACGGTTTCGGTTTTTATAAACTGCGGTTAACCGAACCGAACGGTATAGTTATAATATATATATTTTTATCTTATTTTTATAAAATTATATATTTTATTTATAAAATAATTATTTTTTAATATATATATATTTACAAAGCCCAAGGCCCAAAGCCCAAAAATAGCCCAAACTGTTGGAACAGAATCGAACCGAACCGTATAGTAATAATATATATATTTTTTATTTTATTTTTATAAAATTATATATTTTATTAATAAGATAATAATTTTTTAATATATATATTTAAAAAGCCCAAGGCCCAAAGCCCAAAAAAATCCCAAACTGTTGGAATCGAACCGAACCGCAATTACGGTTCGGTTTGAAATCGGTTTTGATGAATTTTAACAGTTCGGTTCGGTTCCGCTTTTGTTATTTTCGAAACCGTGCAGTTCGATTCGGTTCACGACTGTCCGGTTCGGAACCGTGCTCACCCCTAAACGCTGGTATGCATAGCTAATACAAAATTCATTTTTTTTTAAAGTTACACACCAATCGTGTTACCTACCCTTACCAGCGCTGCCATTAATATTTCTAAAATAAAAATAAATTAATTTATATTAGGGGCGACGTTTATGGTAGCGTCGGGAGATGTCTTGTATTTATTTCATTTTAGGCGCGAGTGGTAAATTTCCCCGCCAAATATTTTGTGGAAAAAAATAAAAGCTTTACCAAAAAACGCAAACCAAATGACGATCTCTCTCTCTCTCCCTCCGAAATCGATTTCTCTCTCAGAATACTCGATTTCTCTCTCACAACCCACGCGCGCCTGTTCCACTATACCCTCTTTTGTTTCGCGCCCTAATATTATAACCTATAGCATCTCTCCCGCTTGAATCTCTTGTGAAGATAGTCAGACTGCTCCCTTCCGGCATCTTCTCGTGGAGACTCCGACATCAATCTCCCTACAGGTTCTTTTCCTTTTCTCCTCATCTTCTTTTATTTCCTGTATTTCTATTTCTTCATCTTATCTCCTCTGTTGGCGGCCGATATATCGGCCGTGGTGGGCGATACCGCCACGCTACGGCCGAAATATACGACAGCCGATACCGTGGCGGGGGGAGCGGGGGGTATAAAAATCCCTTTTTGACGAGAATAGGTTAGAAAACCCTCTACTTCCTCTCTTGCTGCTGTTTTTCCTATTTTCTTCCTCTTAAGTGGTCCCAAGTATCTCCTAAGTGGATTTTTTCAAGATTTCTTGCCACCAAATCACCAACATTCAACTATTCAAAGGATTTTAAAGATTCTAAACAAGAATCTTCATCTAGGTATGTAATTTTGTTTCAACTTTTGAGATTATCACTCTCTAACTACTATAAATCATTGCCTCTTTCTCATTCCATTTTCTGTCTTTTCTTCCTTCTTTTTTTCCAAACCTCTTTTATGTTTTTGATGTCATGGGGTTTTGTTGGTGTATTGGAAGTTTGAGATTTGGAGTGTTTGGAGTCTGTGTTTGGGGTTCGGTTGATGGAGAATGGGTTTTGGGGTGGAAAAAGTCTTGGGAATAGGTGATGGCCTGTGTGGTTAGGGACGGCGGGGGTGGGGGGTGGGGCTGAGATGAATGTGGTTTTGACTATGGGTGTGATACTCTAATGGGGGCCTGTGTGGTTAGGGACGGCGGGGGTGGGGGTGGGGGGTGGGGCTGAGATGAATGTGGTTTTGTTGGATTTGGTAAGGGTTTGCTTGGTGATTGGGATTTTGGTGACAGTTTTTCACATCAAATGCCCACTAAGTTTTGACTGTTACCCACTATATCCTAAAATCTGAAATCCAAATTAGTTTTACCGGCTAATGATATGTGAACATTATTTATTACTTGCTTAATCTTTAAGATAAGCTTATATTCTCCATCTAAGGCAAGACTGTGATCTTAACCTTTTCATTTTTTTTTCTTTTTTGTGATCTCAATGGAAACAAGTGCATTTGAGTAAGGCTAGCGCTGGAATATATCCATATATTCAATTGGGTGTCCAAATTCAAAGTCAAGTATATTTACAACATTGCAAGTTTTGCCTGAATGCAGCAAGTTTGGAGTATTAGCGGAGCTTTTGACTTCACTATTCAATTTTATATTCTGTTTGAGACTTGTAATCATATTCATAACTCATCATTCGAAGTATTTCATCTTCAAACATCTGAAAGGCTGCTTGTTTTCAAATGTTTTGCAGAATGCATTCCAGATTACATATTTCCTGGGGATATGAGTATGGCCCGGTCTCTCTCAACAGTTTGTTATGTTGTGATTATGATTTTTTTCCCATCAGTATGCTCAATGGAAGTTTTCTCTGTGAACAGTATGAGTTTGGACTGCACTTTTGCTTCCATGAAAATTTGCCGCTTTTAATTGCTAGAGTTGTGCTTGGGTGAGTTATTAATCACAATTTTGTTTTAATTTTATAATGGGGTTTCTGGATATTCCATTTCGACATATTATAGTTGTGTTCGACCTTGCCAGATTTCATAGATGTCAATCATTTTCTTGCTATGGTGATGACCAAAAAAGCTCAGTGAAAATTGGGAATCATCTTTGGGCCAGTGTGGCATAGGTTTAGAGTAGATCTACATTAGGGTTTCTCATGTCATTTCGGCATAAGAATCAGCTGGGTCCATAAAATTTGTGGAGAACCCTTAAAAATAGGCTAAACCCCATGAAAAAGGACCATATGTTTAAACAATTGTTAACTTATCACCAAAATGTGTTGGCAACAGCTTATTTCTTTAAAGGCAAATGATTTGATGTTTCTTCTAGAGGAATGAAATGCGTGCCACATAGTTATGATTACTTGGACTATTGATTGAGGCAAATTGCTTTTTTTTTCCATTGTACCAGCAATGTTGCAGTTGAGGCCCACCTTGTTGGAATGTATCCCATTTATCTTTTAGGCTGTAACATGGGTGGTGCATGCCCTATTATCAAATCCATATTCTTAAGCTCTTGACCCCATTCATGCCATATGGATGAATACAGGAAGCAGAATAAACCTTTTTTTATTACAAATATATATAATTAGACCATCGCTGCTTCCTAAATCATCAAGGATGATCACATAAATTTACATAGCAATTAGATCCTAATTAGCCCAGCCAGCCCCAAGTTCATGGTCCTATTACTCCACTTTGCATCAACAGCCCGTCATCTCATCCTTGTTTCTCTCTTCATATTCTACTGTGACACCTCTAGACTCCTTGGGCAATTTTGTCCAGCGTTTCTTTCATATTACCCACCTACAGAAAGGCTTCTCCACAGATTCAGAAAAATTCTCACTAGAAATCCTTGTTTCCTTAAAAACTATCCTCACCAAAATCTATAGAAATTAGAAACAAGTCTGATGTTTGTATATGTCACGTCCCCAAAATAAAAATTGGGGAAAAACGTGAAAATTAAAATCTTAAATTCAAATTCCTGTATTTAATATAACACAAGCTTCCAAAAGTGGACCCACATAAAGTTTCAACCTGTGGTGAGTCAAAATAAATTTCATCAAATGCAATGGAAGCTTTATTCAATTGGTATTCAAAGTTCATAAATAAAATCCAACACAAAAATCAAATAAACATTAATAGTTAAAGTTGCAGAATGAATAAAGCAATTACTAAGAAAAGGTTTATCATTGAGGAAAGTTCATCTAAGGAATTACTATGATGACGTTCTCTCTAAAGCAGGTTCAGACGGCACCGAAACCGTCTCCGGCGTCCCACTCAGGTTCGTCAGTTGGCTCAAACGTTTGAAACGTTTGATCCTCCTCCGTTTCCTCGGTAAAGTAGGGCTTGGTACCTATGCACCAAATATTACAAAGTAAATAGCAAGAACATAATCATAATTCAACTTAAATATGATGACGAGAAGAATATAGACAAGTGTGATCATATAGAAATAAAAGTGAAGATATACGCAAATGAACATATGACATAAATCCAAATAAAACAAATGGAGCAATAAGATTCACACGGAGACAAGTATCCCCGTTGTGGGTGGTCAACCCTACATAATCGGGAAAGCCCATCCATAACGTCGGTGGTCATAAACCGATCAATAAACAAATATCAGGATAATTTGCTCATATTTATAGCGGATTATAAGTGATCCGGACACATCGGTGATCAACCGTCCATATACGATCTGCAGTCGTTCATAAATGACCCACATAAAGGAAAACATATATACATAATAGACCCGAATAATAATGCTCCGACACAAGAGTCCTAAGTCAAAATAAAGTGCTGGCCATTCCACATTCATATCATAATACAGAATTTGCCAAGCCACTTTATAGTCCATAACACAATAGGGTGTGCATCTAAAGGAATAGATATCCTAAATCAACATATATATACATGCGAAGGTCAAGAATAATCACAAACCAATCCTAAGGTTAAACATAAGGTCTCGTACCCAACAACCACTGGAATCTCTAATAGATAAAAGATCAACGCATCCATTCTAAATTAATGGTGCATAAATCCAATTAAGGATCTTCCAATAGAGATGGGTTGAACTTAAATCCATTAAGATTTTCTTGAGGTTATATGAAGCACTAAACCCCATGTTAGTAAGATACCGCATGCCCAGTCGGTATTTACTTAGGTCCAATGATTCAAATAATAGAGTTCAAAAATATAAATTAACACATTCAAAATCAAATATATTATTTAATATTAATTTATAAATAATAATAAGAAATAACAATCTTAATTTATAATTTTTAGAAAACCCAAGGTATCCATCTAAAATATTTTCCATACTCAAAATAAGAAAAAGGGCCTAAATTGAGTTTATAAAATAAATAGGGCCCTTTTATTTTCAAAACAAATGCTCATGTGACCTGGACTCTTTTTCCAAAGACCAAGTCTAGGTCAACCATCCTATCATAATTCAACACAGCACCTTTTTTTTTTATTATTTCATCTCATGTTCAAGTTGAAAACCGTACCACACATCTTCAATTGATTTAAATTCAATAAAATACTATTGTGACATGTCTAATCCCCCACATGTCCACATCATTCTCTCTCCTTATCCCTTTACATCATCTTTCTCTCTCTTTCTCACAATTATGTACATGTCATCCCCTTCCTTCCAGCAAACAGAACTCGGTTCTGCCATGGAACTCAACACCAATATGAAAACTGGGCTACTGGGATAGTGGTCCCACTGATCAAGAGTCCAAGATCAGCCCTCATCAATATGGTCGCCCAAACCCTCTCTTCAAGATGTAGGGACCCGATCTAAAGTTAATGGCCCACATGGGTCCCACAGTCCCAAAAACGAAAATAACCCAAACCCTTTTTAACACCATCAGGCCTCTTCTTTGGTTGCTGGATGGTGAACCAAATAGAGCCCACCTCAGATGGGTCCGCCATCCCTATGGTCGCCCGCGGGTCCACTACAGGATCTATGGTCTTGATCAATCATCAGTGGGGTCCACCTGGCCCCACAACCAATATAGAATATCAAAGCCTCACGGTTTGAATACTTGTGACAGGTCTGGTAGACAGTAACACTAAAAATAAGAAAATCCATGCCTTGATCTCCAATCTCAGATTTATATCATTAAAACATTAAACATCGTAATAAGGCATCGAAGGGCTTCTACATGCATCATCACATAAATCAAAGAGGAACAAAAATATTAAATCTACAAATTATGATTAAGTACTTGCCTTTCACCGGAGTTTGAAGAAAAAGCAACAGATTCTAACCAATACCCAATCCGAGATAACCGGGGCGCTCGATCACAATCCTATCGCCAATCTGACATAAGAGATGGGAAAGAAATGCCCAGATAAGCAAATCTATGGTACTCCTATCTAAATCTACCATTGGAAAGAAAAAGGAGATAACCCAAGAATATAGATCTAATCCTAATGATTTGAGGAGAGGGTTACCTGAGATAAGAAGGTCGAACCAAGAATGATGGTATCTTTAGATCTTGATTCCGATGGTTGGATCCTTAAGTTGCAGTGGCTTGGGAAGTTGAAAGAGGAAGAAGATAAACAGGAAACAGGAATAGTTGCAGAGGGAGAGATAAGGATGTGCGTTTGTAATAAGAGGGATTAGGTTAAGAGAGTATTGGGCTTAAGACATTGGGCCAGGTCAAACTGCAGGTCAAGTCATCTACCCACTAATCCAACTCACCAATCCACACCTCTAATCTATCGTGTGCCCCACTTAATCCTATCCACTTAAATAACTAAAATACATTTAATTAAAATAATAGTAATATTCTAATAAAAATATAATTATAAATTATAAATGGGACCCGGATCTTACAGTATAATTTCTGGTAATGGTATGAAATTAGAAACAAGTCTGATTGTGAATCATTTTACGCTATCTTTGGTTTTCAATTTTCTCTCTCAACATTTGAAGTTATTTTCCTATTTCTTCCCTCCTGCTTGAGGGATATAACTGATGAGCACAGACACTGCATAACATAATTGGGAGCATCATTCTAGATTCAACATACAGGGATCTTTCATATATGCCATGCCTTGTGGTTTCTCAATGTGAGCAAAAATGTTTCAAAAATCTGATTGAAGACTGCATCTGTTCTCAAGCACAACAAATCCCTCACTTTGGAAGGTAATTACATTCATTCCCACTGTTGCAGCCAAACTTGAAAGGCTTTAGGTTCATCAGAAGTTTAGAACTGCTATAACCTGTAAAAAATAATTGATAAGATTGAGTCTTCTTCAAGGTCCTTTTTTTTTTGTCCATGTTAACACTCGGCCATGTTTTGAACTTATCTGATATTTTATGGTCTACAGACCACTGCATCACTTATCAATTACTCTTGACAACCTTGTTTCCAAGCTCAACACGCACCATAATGAGAGATGAAGTGCTTAGTTGACAGAAGTTTTCAATGGAACAACATACTCGTGTATGAAATATTTATTTGGATTATTTGTCTTAGATAGGACTGATATACTAATCACAGTCTCAAAGACATCGTAGCGTTCTACTAAAGAGTTTCATACGGTACAATATCTGCCTGTTGGGAGTATTGACATGATATATATAAAACTCTCTTAGCTAGCATTTGAAGACCAAGATACTGTCCCTTGCATTCACTTGAGACAACGAGTGCAAAGTCTTGGCAGAAGAAACGATACATGGCAAGATATAACTGAAAGTTTCAAAAAAGGACCACATGCAAATTCATGGGAAAGAGGTGAGTCTTTACCCAAGTGAGCTTATGAAGGAGAAAGGGTCTGGTGGCACTGCAATTTCAACAGCTCCTTCTAGTATATGTGTTACCTTCTTCATCGAAGGCTTGCCACCATCAGCATCCTCTCCAGCCTTCTTGCATCATTCAACGCCTTTTCATCATCTGCCACCTACTTACTAATTGCCCCATCCTTGTAGCAATCACAAACCCAATCTATCAGTACAGTTTTGTCTTCATTCTCCAAATCTGGTTCATACCTCTTTCTGCAGCAAATAATCTCCATCAACATGACACCGAAGTTGTAAACATCGACCTTTGCTGTTATTGCCATTTTCTTGAACCATTCCGGTGCCACATATCCTTTTGTTCCTTGTAGGATCTTACACCCCATTAAGCTACCACTTATCTCAAAACCAATTGGTGATAGGAAACGGCACAACAATAGTTTTATGGTGAGGGCGAGGGCTCGACCACAATTATGACCGCTCAGGAGCGAGGGTGAATGTTAACCTCAACAATCCCTCCCTCAACGGCACACCCGCCGCGACTCCTGCTGCGAACTCGCAAAAAGCGTATCCCGTGACTCGAACACCCGACCTACCAGGCTCTGAAACCACTTGTAGGATCTTACACCCCATTGAGCTACCACTTATCCCGAAATCAATTGGTGCTAGGAAACGGCACAACAATAGTTTTATAGTGAGGGCGAGGGCTCAACCATAATTATGACCGCTCAGGAGCGAGGGTGGACGTTGACCTCAACATTCCTCTAATGTCTGTGGTAGTTCGAGTCTGGTTGGTATTCAAAAGCTTTGCTAACCCAAAGTCAGATATCTTTGCTGTAAAACAGTCATCTAACAATATGTTTTCAGGTTTTATATCACAATGGATGATCTGATTGACACACTCTTCATGCAAATACACGAGCCCTCGTGCAATTCCAAATGCAATCTGTGCGCGCTGGTTCCAGTGTGGCCTTGGATTGCAAAAGAGGAAATTTGCTAACGAGCCATTTCTCATGAAATCATATATGAGAAGCAGATTTGGTCCCTCATGACAGTAACCAAGCATTTGCACTAGATTCTTATGATGGATCCGGCCAATTGCACTCACTTCGTTTTTTAGTTCCTTTTTTGCTTCTTTAACCACCCTGTCTAATTTCTTGACTGCAACGAAATTTATAGAATCTGAGGGTATGATTCCTTTATAAACTGTGCCACATGAACCTCTACCTAATTCTTCCTTGAATCCATTTGTAATTTCTTCTAGCTCTGCGTAAGTAAAAGATCGTAGATTCGTTCCATTCAAACCTGAATTCAAGGTAAGTTTGATCACTTTCTTATGGTAAGAGAAGTAAATGGCCAGTAGAATTGCCGACAGGAGGAAGTTGAGAAACCCAGAGCTGCCTAAAATCACAGATATGATGAGGACCAAAGTTCCTTTTATCTTCCTTTCCCCTACTCAAAACTGGTGGAACAGGAGGTGAAGTAGAATTTACTCTTCTTACTTTGATTAGAGCCTTTCCTCCTACCCCAGCATCCGTCCTCCCATTTGAGAGTGGGAGCTTCTTCTTCCAACAGTCTCCATCTCTGAATATGGCAACTGCACAGAGACAATCTCCCAAACAAGCTTCTTTGCACTGGTTTTCATTGGTGGGTTTATAGTGTTCATAGTCAGACAATGGCCAGTTTGTGTTAATCATCTCCTCCATGACAAACAGAGGCTCTTTTTGTGACGTTTTGATATTATATATATATATTATATTATATTATTATTATATAATTGATTGTATATTAATTAAATACGCGATTAGTCTAAGTGGGGACCACGTTAGGCTTAGGTTTGGTGAGTTAGGCTAGTTGGATAGGTGTCCTAACCCATAGTTAACCCATGCCCAATTTAGTGGTATAATTCTTTTCTAATCCAAACTCCTATCTTCTTAGAAAAGAAACTCTATTATTTTTAGACTTTAAGTCAGATTACAATTCCTATTCCTATTTCCTATTTATACACCACACTCTTTTATTTTCACACACAATTCTCTCTCTTCCAATTTTTCTCTGGGATAGCACCTTGGGCTTTGGCAATAGAGATCCTTGACCGTCTCCATCAACCACTAATCTCAGGTAAGTACTTAACCATAATTTGTAAATTTAATACTTGTGTTATTCCTTGATCTGTGTATTGATGCATATAGAAACCCCTTTTTTATGCCCTAAGGTTTGATTTTTCTCTTTTTGTGATGATACCTGGCACATATATGGCCACCATCTTTTGATTCTAGATTTTGGGCGTAAATTATTGTGGAGTTATTTTCTTTTATCAGGTTGTGGGACCCAATGATTGATCGGATCATATATATATATATATATGGCCCGATCATACGTCCGTACATGGCTAGCGACCTAGTTGGTGGAGTTGATTTGAGAATTGGGACTGAATCTAGTAGGGCCCACTGTCCAGACGTCCCCGATGAACCAGGCTTGATGTGTGTTGAATCATGTGGCGGGACCCATTGTTTTGATATCAGATTTGGCACGATCACATTGCCATGTATAGCCGGGCGACCTTAGAGGATAGACCCATCCTGGCTTCTTGTTCAGTGGAGCCCACTTTCCACATGACCCTTTACACTAGACGTGATGTGTGTGATGTCCATTGTTCTTGAAATTGGGAACAGTAGTGACTTGGGGGTGTTTGTTTTCAACGTGTATTAGGATGAAAAGAAGTTCTGTGTTGACTGAACATAGAATTCTATTTTTAATATCTTGCCCCATTAGTTTCTAGAAATTAGAAAGAAGCCCCGTTAGTTTTAATGAATTCAAATTAGAACCCTTGACTTATTTTATAAGAAATTGAATTGGAAAATATTATAAATGGAATCCTTATATTTTCTAAAATTATAAATTAAGATTGTGATTTATCATTATTATTTACAAATTAAATATTATATGATATCTTTGATTTTAATATGTTAAATTATATGTTATTGAACCTGAGTAAATACCGACTGGGCACACGGTATATTACTAACGTGGGGTTTAGTACTTCGTATAACCTCGGGGAAATCCTAGTAGATTCGAGCTCAACCCATCTTTATTGGAAAACCCTTAATTGGATCTATGCACCATTGATTGAGAAGGGATGTGTTGATTTTTTATCTATTTAGAGATTCCTGTGGTTGTTGGGTACAAGACCTTATGTTTGGCCTTAGGATTTGTTTATAATTATTCTTTGACCTTTGGGTTTGCATATATGACTGTGATTTATATTGGTCTATTAGTTGCATACCCTATGTGGATTGGATATGGACTGTGATGTGGCTTGGTATTTGATTGAGATATTGTGGAGGTTTATTCGAATGATTTAATTGGTATTCGATTGCGGATTATTGTGCAGCCAGCCCTTCACTTTGACTTAGATTTCTGTGTCAGAGCTTTACAAGATCATTAGGTCTATTCTACTATGATATGTATATATATATGTATATTGATTGGATCATATTCGAACGACTGCAGTTGTAATTGGACGGTTGATCACCGATGTGTACGGACACTGTAATATCCGAATTTCGAACCGATTTATCCGGCCTACGATTACGAACCGGTTTATGACCGCTGGCCTTCGAACGGGTTTTCCCGCTTTATAGTTAAGGCTGACCACCCAAAGCAGTGACATTGCTTCTGTGTGATTATTGTATTGCTCTATTGTGTAGATTGGATTTAGATTATACGTTCTTTTCGTCATTGACACATTGTTATTCTCTTATGATCATTACCTGTCATTACTCACTTTGTTCTTGTGTTTTATTTATGAATTATGCTTTCATGCTTGCTGTTTACTTTGTTTATTGGTGCATAGGTACGAATCCCTACCCTACCAAGGAGACGGTGGAGGGCCAAACGTTTCAAGCGTTTGAGCTAGTTTACGAACCCGAGTGGAGAGCCGATGATGGACAAAGAGCCGTCTGAGTCTGCGCCGGAGTGACTTTTATCATAGAGACTATTTTAGTAGCAAACTATTCATAACGAACCTAATTTTATTTAGTGATTTTGTTTAAGATATTTTAGAAACTTTAACCTTAAATATTCAACTAGTTATGTATTGGTTTGATTTTGAATATCGATACCAATTGATTTAATGCTTCCGCAAATGTTTTTTTTTATGACTCACCATGTTTCGAAATTTTTGTGGGTTCATATTTGGGAGCTTGTGTTGCATTAATCATAGGAAATTGAATATTTATTCTTATTTTTCACGTTTTCCCCTGATTGTATTTTGGGGACGTGACACTTTTACTGAATCATCAGTTGTACAACTTTGCGGGACAAAGTTCTCTTTGCATCCTTTGTATCTGTTATTAGCATCCAAGTAAGTGTACCCATTTGGGCACAAGCAAGTTGGCTGGTTTCCATCAAGCCTGCAGTAGCTGTTAAATCCACAAACTCCACCTTCTGCATCCACAGCGGCTGTCATGCATATGTCTTGAGGTACCCATAACACAGCGGTCCAGGACTCTCCCCAGTGTCCACTGTCTGAGAGGTTCTTCGTCTTTGGGTACACATATTGCCTGAAAACTCCATCATAATCGAGGGTCGCCCTTTGGTAGAAATCTCCTGTCGAAACGATGTTCCCTTGTGTGAGATTGGATCTACTTCCATTTTGTAGGGTGATGTAGATGTAACCTGTCAGGTTGAACACCACCTGAGTGCCATCTCCTGCAGTGCCGCTCTTCCAATAAGCTCCATATGGATTGTTGCTGGGGAGAGCTACTTCCTCAAGCACTAGATTGCCGTCACTCTGTAAATTTAGTCTGAATTTTCCGCTTGAGTAGTTTGTCTCCGATTATGCCTGATAGGCCAAGTCTCTGGCTTGGCAAGATGGTGTCTGTAGGTGCAAAAAATAACGACCCACAATAATGGAGGGTGCCTTAGAGGACTTACCCGAGTGAGATTAGGGACACCGATGCCTGCGCCTGGAGCCTGAGAAAAGGAAGGAGAAACGCAGGTCAGAGGACCCTGGCCTGGGCGGCGCAGGGCTCTCCGATGCCTAAGTTAGTATGTGAACTAAGCAGAGGGAGGAGATTTTTGGGGAAGAAGATGGCATACCAGAGTGGTAATGGCATCCTCTTTTCTCTGGAGGGGTAGCTGTGTTTATATAGAGGAGGAGGAGGCAAACGGGTTGTTGGCTGTCTTGTCATAGCCCACTTCGTCAGGTACTAGGGCGGCGTGGTCCCATCGTAGCCTGTCTGGTCCCGTCGTAGCCTATCTTGTCCCGTTAGGCCATATCCTGGCGCCTTGGGAGCTGTGGACGGCGATCTGTCAGGAGATACGGGCTATCCCCTTGTCTTGTCGCACGGGCCATAGCGTGCTTGAGCGTCCATGGGAGGACAGCTGTCAGTGCTCACTACTTTCATCGATATGAGGCGCTTGGCCGGGATGGAGTGTCGTGCCGGGTGAGACCTGGCGGAGATGTAGGGCCATGGCACTGTTGCCGAAGTGGAAGGGCCTGGTGCTGTCTCCGAGCTGGGAAGCCGAAGTCGGGCCGAGCTGGGTAGCCGAAGTGGGATTGCCGAAGTGGAGTATCTGGTCTTGCTAAGGCGTGCATTGCCGAGGTGGGGAGTTGCCGGGATAGACTTGCCGGGATGGACTTGCTGATGCGGGGGCCCGGGATGGAGCACCTTGCCCAGGATTCTCTTGGGAATTTCCCCACACAGTGTCTGTGGGATCGGTAAAGCTCTCCCATCTGGGAGCAGAACATGCGCCCATGAGCACAAAGTTTCCATCATTGCGCATGGCTGCAGAAGTGACAGTACCGTTAGCTTGTGCCCTCCATATCTCCTGGCCCTGATGGTCTCTGAGAATCAGCTCGCCATCCATCAGAGAGACTTTTGATCCTTCCTGCACTGGATTATCCCTATTCATAGACCAAACTAGAGTTTCTTGGGGTATTTTGTCGAAAAAAATACCTCCAAACAAATAGCTCTTGAGGTGGGGTATGTTGAGGGTTAAGTGGGGATTAAGAAGAATGAGAGGAGTATGTGGTGGATTAGGTGTTGGCCAAAGATCAATCTAATAGATCATCTTATTGCTCGATTTTATGGGCTTAAAGTTGCACAGTTTTGCATGTGCATATTTTAGTTTAACTATGGGTAACTGTTAGATTAGTGTCAAGTATGTGCATATTACCTATTTAAGGGATGTGTAAAAGGGTCTGTATTGATCATATGTGGGTAGGGAATAGAAATGTGGTGCCAATTTTGAAGCACAAACTCTCTTTTTTCCTTTTCCTTTTTCATTTTTAATCTTCTGCCCTTTGTTACACCTTGCGCGACATCTCTTTCTTCTCACCTGGTTTGGGGCGTGCCCTGTGGAATGGTCCACCATTAAGGGCATCCCAAAACATAGACTGGTCAGACCAATGTGACACTAGTTTAAACTTATCAATTTGGGTTGGCTTTAAGAATGCATTATAGGACTAAAACTTAGCTACGTCGTCATATATCCTTTCTAATCCCAACTTTCTAATTAAGGGGCATGGAAGTGATTCTAAGAGTCGATTGAGACCAGAT
The DNA here is from genome assembly GCA_012931725.1 of Litsea cubeba. Taxonomy (NCBI): domain Eukaryota; kingdom Viridiplantae; phylum Streptophyta; class Magnoliopsida; order Laurales; family Lauraceae; genus Litsea; species Litsea cubeba. Next base: position 122,650,497 of record CM022944.1, on the reverse strand, counting down.
TTTTATAGTGATAGTATCAATGTTGGCTGTGTTTGATCGAGAAAAAGATAATCCCATTGTACATGAAAGGATCTTGTAATATAGTTTAGTAACTAAGATAAAATCTCGAGGAGAATTAGATAAATAATTCTTCATTTTCTACATCATCAACGCCTTATCCATTTGTTTTGGGTTGGGCATGTTCTAAGGTTGCAATATTCATAAGAGAATGTTCTCTCGTGTGCATATTGCTTAAATATATGCGGTCCAGCTCATGGGTACACGTAGATTGTTGTTGATCAATGGGAGGGAAGATGGAAAGTTCTCCTTATGGACAAGGAGGAACTAGGAAAATTAGCCCACCAGAGTCTTAGACCATGATTTAACAACCTTAAAGTTTAATGGCATCTTAATCGTGATTTTTTTTAGAGATTTCCAATGGTGAGTGAGGGATCAATTGGTGTAAAATGAGACATGATGTTAGATCATGGGATGACAAAATTATCAAAGTGGCTGCACTGATTAAAGGTGGGCCCAAGTGGGTCCCATATAGCTTGACCACACATGTAGTCTGCTTGCGTGACAAAATTCTCCCGTGTATTAAGTCCCTTTATATATCAGATAGTTTGATTTTATATTTCTCAAAGAAGTGGCCTGGAACTTGTTTTACTCATCCTACCATTTGAATTTAACTTGTGTATTAGGGTCAGTGGCTAAATAGGTAGGACAGCAATTCTGATCATCAAAGACAAGGAGTGTCCTAATGTGCAGCATAAAAACTTGAAGCATACAAAAAATTACTGTTAGACGGTGGTTCTAAAACTAAATTTCGATGATTGGGATCAGTGACAACTTCCCCAACACACATGAGGCCTGCTTGAGTTCAAACAACCTGATGACTAACATTTCAATGCCACTGATAACTAACATTTAAAATCATGATTTGCAAAGCACTCTGCACGACGTTGCAATGATCAAGCAAAACTCATCAAATCATTGTGACAAGGCACCTCAGTATCATACTACAATGAGTAGTGTTAGGGAGAAGAAGTTGTTTTTACACGAAGCAAACGAATGACTCATTTTGGCTCTTACTCTCTTCTTTAACATAAAATTCATCAGTAGAAGTTTAAGAAATCAAAAACCGATCTAACAGCTTACTTCTCTCTATGATTTCAAAAATATCCTTTTCCTTTTACTCTCCTCTTTTCAAACATTGACTAAAGAATTAACTTCAACAATGGCTCCTGCATATTCTGAATGGTTCAAATGCGCAACCTCTTTTATAGGAAATGACAAAATTTTACTCCAATATGAGTTTACCAAATCGAGTAACATCCTGTCAAATTTATTTGAATATGAGGTTAGGTTGACCCCACAAGCCGAGTCACATCCTATAAAAAGATAAAATTTTCTTATTCTTTTTTCAAATGAAAAGTGTAAAAATAACTTAGAAAAGGAAATATTTATACTTTAATTGGTTTTTCATTTTCGGTGCTTAAAAACTTTGGGCTTTACTAGTTCAACATTTGGATTAAAAATTATTGTTACCCATCAATATGTCCCAGAAAGTGGGCCCAAATATATAAAACATATGTTTTTTTTATATATATTTTATTCATGCATATAAGCTTAGTAAGACCAACTTATATTAAAAGTTAAATTTGGCTGTGTCCCATAAAAAAGGAGGATGTGCATTAGATTTTCAATAAGTAGGGACGGCCAAAGGGTTTTACTAGCTTACACAGTTTGAATAAGAGAAAAAAAAAAAGATAAAATGAAAAGGACTTATTTAGAAGAAAGTATAAATAGGGTCCGCCAAAGAGTTAATACTTTTTATCCTAAAATGAAAAGGGGCATTTTAGAAAATAAAGTTAAAATAAAAGAACAATCACAATTTGGAAATCTAGGGTTGTTTGGGTAATTCACTTTTATTGAATGGTTCAAATGCACAACCTCTTTTTATAGGAAATGGCAAATTTTACTCCAATAAAGATTCCTCACCTCTAATTCCAGATTCACTTCTCTTGTAACTCAACTACTCCCAACCCTCACCATTTTGCAATGGAATATTTATTCCAGGGGTTACAGTTATCACAATGAACAACCAGTGGCAATTTGGGATACCTTTTCTAACCCCATCCATTTGTGCCAACTCCTTTTACCAGAAAAAAAGGAAAAAGAAAAGAAAGACCATTTAGACTTTTTGTTATATCAATTGATCTTCATCTAAAGCTTGCCCATTAATCGGTATGGATTTTACAATTGGTAGGAAAATCGGTCATGGACCTTCTGGCTCACCCAAGAAGGGGTTAGCCAATGAAGGCCAATTAATCTATGGGCCAGTTGGACTCTTGGCCCTTCTGGCCAACTCTGTGCTAAATCAAAACACATGCCTGAAAAATCCTCATTTTGTTATAAAAGAGAGAGACCAAGAGAAAGAAGATTAGAGGGAGAAGAGAGAGCCTTTCTGATATCTCATTAACTGTGTCTAAATACATAGGGAGAGAGCCTATTTATAGGCAAAGTAAATTAAAAAGGAGGAACCCTAATTCTAACCCTATCTTATCACAAGTGGGCATCCACCCAAGATCCATATCTTATAACACTCCCCCTTGGATGACCACCATTTAATGACAGTTGCCTCATTAAAAACCTTGCTAAGGAAAACCCAGTGGGAAAAACCAAAGCGAAGGGAAAAAGAGTACAACATTCTTCAAGATCATTGAAATGGTGTTGGACGTGCATAATGCTGCCTCGTTAAAACCTTAACTAGGAAAACCCAGTGGGATAAAACCTAGGAAAGGAAAAAGAGTACAGCGCACAAATGTCCTGGGAAGCATACTTCAGGATGCTCCCTGATAAACTGCTCCCCCTGATGATTGCAACCATTTACATAGTTTGATGATGAACTCTTCGCATGCCAATCTCATATACAAACTTCTGGAATACTGATTTTGGCAAAGATTTGGTAAATAGATCAGCCAGGTTGTTACTCGAACAAACTTGTTTGACTTCAATTTCATTGTTCTTCTGAAGTTCATGAGTGAAGAAGAACTTTGGTGCTATATGCTTAGTCTTGTCTCCTTTAATAAAACCTTCTCGAATTTGTTTTATGCATGCTTCATTATCTTCATAGATAACATTTGGGATACCTGCAATAGAAGGTAATTGACAAGAACTACGAACATGCTGAATCAAGGATCTTAGCCATACACATTCCCTACTGGCTTCATAAAGAGCCAAAATCTCAGCATGGTTAGAGGAGGTAGCTACCAGAGTCTGTTTAGTAGAACGCCAAGAAATGGCGGCATTACCATTTAGAAACACATAACCTGTCTGTGATCGACCCTTATGAGGATCAGAGAGATAACCTGAATCTGCATATCCTGTAAAACTGGAATCTATAGGATTATAAGAATAAAATATTCCTAAATCAGTTGTTCCACGCAAATATCGTAGGATATGTTTAATACCAACCCAGTGCCTTTGAGTTGGTGCGGAGCTATATCTGGCAAGTAGATTCACAGAAAATGCAATATCCGGTCTAGTGCATTGTGCTAAGTACATCAGGGCTCCAATAGCACTTAAGTATGGTACTTCTTGACCCAAAACTTTTTCATTTTTTTCAATAGGACGGTATGGATCTTTCTGTGTATCAAGAGACCGGACGACCATGGGTGTGCTTAATGGGTGTGCTTTGTCCATACCAAATCGTTTTAAAACCTTCTCGGTATAATTAGATTGATGGACCAACATCCCATTAGAATTTCTCTCGATTTGCAACCCGAGACAGAATCTTGTTTTTCCAAGGTCTTTCATTTCAAATTCTTTCTTTAAACAATCAGCAGTTTCTTCGAGCTCTTCTGGAGTCCCTACCAAATTGATATCATCCACATAAACTGCTAATATTGCAAATCCCTTCATGAATTTCTTTATAAATAGACACGGGCAAATAGGATCGTTTGCATACCCCTTTTTAGACAAGTATTCACTAAGACGATTGTACCACATTCTTCCGGATTGCTTCAGGCCGTACAATGATCGCCTCAATTGGATTGAGTATGTACTCCTTGGCTTTGCTTCAGGCAAAGGAAATCCTTCCGGGATTTTCATGTGAATTCTAGTGTCTAAGTCCCCATATAAGTAAGCAGTTACAACATCCATGAGTCGCATTTCTAGATTTTGAGAAACTGCTAAACTTATCAGATATCTGAAAGTTGTTGTATCTATGACAGGGGAGTATGTTTCCTCATAATCAATCCCAGGTTTCTGCAGGAAACCTTGTGCCACTAATCGTGCCTTATATCTGGTAATTTCATTCATTTCATTCCGTTTTCTTACAAACACCCACTTGTAACCTACATGGTTAACATCTTTTGGGGTTTGTACTATAGGTCCGAACACACCACGTTTATTGAGAGACTCTAACTCTGCTTTGATGGCACTTTTCCATTTTGGCCAATCATTTCTTTGTCGACATTCATTTATAGAACGTGGTTCTGTGTCCCAATCATCATCATCATTTACCTTTGATATTTGTGTAGCTATCGCATATGCAAATGCGTCATCGATGACAATATCATTTCTATTCCATCTCTCTTTTGAATAATTGTAAAATATAGAGATCTCTTCATTATCCGGTACTGGTGCCTCTTCAGGGGCTTCCAAAGTCTCACCAGGGACTTCCATTATTCTAGAGAGAACGGATTTTGTCATAACCTCTTCAGGAGCGTTACGTGCCTCTTCGGGAGGAACCTCTTCAAGAGTGTTACGTGCCTCTTCGGGAGGACATGATGATGATTGCTCATTTCTCCTTTTCCGCGGAGCTGAGTCCTTTGAACCTATAGGTCTGCCACGCTTCTGGCGTATTGCAGATTCTTTTGCGGTTGTATTTTGACTTTGTCCTACAGGGACATTAATCCTGGCAGGTGTATTCATAGCGGGCACATGTGATTTTGTCACCTTTGCTGCATCGTTAAATGCATCAGGTAATCTGTTTGCAATTTCTTGTAAGTGCACAATTCTCCGGACTTCATTTTCACATTGTGAAGTTCGTGGATCCAAATGAGACAGAGTGGAAGTATTCCATGTTAATTCTCGCCGTTCTTCAGGAACAGGTCGTTCTACAGGAACTATGTTATCTCCCCCTAACGGCGGGAATATTGTCTCATCGAATTGACAATCTGGAAAACGAGCAGTGAAGACATCTCCTGTCATTGGTTCTAGATATCGAATAATTGAGGGAGAGTCATAACCTACATAGATTCCCAATCTACGTTGTGGTCCCATCTTAGTACGCTTAGGAGGTGGGATTGGGACTTGAACTGCACAACCAAACTTGCGCAAGTGAGAGATATTGGGTTGATGTCCGGATGTAAGTTGTGCAGGAGAAAATTGATGATAGGCTGTGGGTCGAAGTCGAATTAACATTGAAGCATGCAACACAGCATGTCCCCATGCACTAACTGACAATTTGGATTGCATCAGCAGAGTCCTAGAAATGAGTTGGATGCGCTTAATCATGGATTCAGCTAAGCCATTCTGGGTGTGGACATGGGGGACAGGATGTTCGACAACAATTCCTATAGATGAACAAAAATCATCAAAAACCTGTGATGTAAATTCTCCTGCATTGTCAAGTCTTATAGACTTAATGGGAGAATCAGGGAAATGAGCCCTAAGTTTGATTATTTGAGTTAATAGACGGGCAAATGCTATGTTCCTAGTTGAAAGTAGGCAAACATCAGACCAACGGGTGGAGGCATCAATCAAAACCATAAAATATCTAAAAGGTCCACTAGGGGGATTTATGGGTCCACAAATATCACCTTGTATCCTTTGCAGAAAGGATGGGGATTCGTATGCAACTTTAGCAAAAGAAGGTTGGGTGATCAATTTTCCTTGTGAACACGGTGTACATAAGTACCCACTAGGTAGGGTCAATTGATGGTTCTCTAAAGAATGCCCAAAGGAGTTATCTACAATTTTTCTCAACATAGTAGCCCCAGGGTGACCTAACCTATCATGCCAGAGCTGTAAAGTCTTCGGATCACTAAGCTTCGGGCTTAGTTTAAGCTTCGGGCTTAACTTTGTTGTTTTGCTCATAACCGAATGTGATTCAACATTTAAGATTGTCATGTAATATAACCCTGAGGAGAGTGCACTTAATTTTTCTAGTATTTGCTTCTGGCTTCCAATACTAGTAACAATGCATAAGAATTCCTTGTTACCTTCACTTACAGTCTCAATGTGGTACCCATTCATTCTGATGTCTTTGAAACTAATCAAGTTTCTTCGGGAACTATTTGAGAATAAAGCATCTTTAATGAATAAGTGGGTACCATTAGGTAACATTATGTGGGCTCTTCCGGAGCCTTCAATTATTTGCACAGGCCCAGCTATGGTTGATACCTTTCGTGGAATAAACATCAATTCTGAGAAAAATTTCTGATTTTTTAGAATGGTGTGTGTTGTGGCACTATCTACCAAACAAAGATTGTCCTCAGTTCCATGATCCATACCTTAAACAAAATAATAAAACAATATAACTATGCAATCATATGATAAAATTGAAATAATTAAACCATTCATTAGGACATGAAATAAATAAATAAAAAGAAGTTTAAGCAACATGCATCTCAAAAGAATAAAAAAAAATTTAAGTTTGTAAAGTTTATTGGCCTTCTAGACCATGCCAGGGGGTGATCCCAAGTGAGTGTTAAAAGCCTCATTATTCAAAGGTTGGCTATCCTCATCCTCAAAAAAATCTCGAGTCTCCAAGTTTGTAATGTCAATTGGAGGTATCTCTGGTGTCATTGCATTCCAATTCCATCCTTCCAGATCATTTGTCTCTGCTAAATGAACAGAGGCCTTGTATGCTTTGTATTGTTCGGCCACTTCCTTTGGTGCACGGCAAGTGCGTGACCAATGCCCACTTCTTCCACATCTGTGGCACGTGTCATCAGGACGGTGGGTAGGATTAGCTGGTGGATTCTGGTTGCTCTTAGGCTGAGGGGCAGACCACTTCTGGTGATTTTTGAATTTTGGAGGGGGACCTTTAAAACCACCTCGTTTGGAGGAGTTATGTCTTCCTCTCCCCCTTCCTCTCCCCCTTCCTCTGCCTCTGTTTGAGCTAAAACTGGCATTTGCTTCAGGAACTGCCAAAGATCCCGTTGGTCTGGAGTTATGATTTTTCATCAGTACTATGCAATTTTGTTCAGCAACTAGGAGACAGGAAATAAGTTCTGAATATTTGGAGAAACGTCTTTCTCGATACTGCTGCTGCAGGAGCACGTTCGAGGCATGAAAAGTTGATAACGTTTTCTCCAACATCTGCTCTTCTGAAACCTTTTTACCACAAAGTCTTAATCGGGAAACAATATTGAAAAGAGCAGAGTTGTATTCAGATACGGTTTTATAATCCTGCAACCTCAGATTTAACCAGTCATTCTGGGCGGCTGGTAGTATGACCATCTTCTGGTGATCATATCTATCCTTCAGGGATTTCCATAGGCCTGCTGGGTCTTCTTCAGTAAGGTATTCATGTTTGAGATCTTCATGTATGTGATGACGCAGGAAGATGAGGGCTAATGCCTTTTCCTCTGGGGACATCTTGTTACCTTCCTTTATAGTCTCTCCTAGTTTCTTGGATTGCAAGTGGATTTTAGCATCCAATTGCCAAGATAAATAATTGTCCCCATTTATGTTAAGTGCTTTAAAGTCAATTTTAGCCAAATTTGACATCTTGCAAGAACTGTAATATGAAATATATATGAAGTTATCAGTGTGCATATAATGATAAAAAAAAATATTAACATCAAAAGTAATTAAGAAAGGAATTTAAACATGGAAAAAAAATAAAAATTTAACATGTTCTCATATTTGAGAATCAGAACTGCTGGTTCTGTCAAGACTTCAGGCTTGATTTAGAACTTCAGGTTCATAATACATGAAATTAGAACTTCAGGTTCTGTCAAATCTTCAGGTTTGGGGTAGAACGTCTGGTTCTAACAAGTGATCAGAACTTCTAGTTCTATCAAAAACTTCAGGTTTAATTTCATGGCTTTATAATTTATATGGATTGTTGAATCAAAAACTTCAGGTTTTGATTTATTGATACGAATCTTCAGGTTCATATCATTATTCCAACTTCTACTGGTCCATGAATATGTGAACTTCAGGTTCACTTTTAGAACTTCTGGTTCTCTTTCTTTTTTCTTTTTCTTTTTTTTTTTATAATCAATTTATAGCATTAATAAAATTAAAATAAAAAATCGTGCAAGATAATGAATAGTAACCAAACACTATAATGACAGTAAAATAAATATCATAAATTAATTTTATGTATTCTAATATGTTGGATTTGAACTATGGTTTGGATACTACTTACTGTATTTAAAGAAAAATATTACTCTTTTCTGAAATCCACGCTGGGAAGGATTTTGCGATGGAAATCCGCGCTGGGAAGGAATCCGCCCAGGGAATCTGCGATGGAAATCCGCACTGGGAAGGAATCTGGGATGGGAATCCGCGCTAGGAAGGAATCTGCACAGGGAATCCGCGATGAAAATCCGCGCAGGGAAGGAGTTTGCGATGAAAATCCACGCAGGGAATGATTTCTTCTCTTTGGGCAAGAAGACCTGGTTTTCTTCCTTCTCTTAGAGCTTCGTGCTGATAACGTGTTATAAAAGAGAGAGACCAAGAGAAAGAAGATTAGAGGGAGAAGAGAGAGCCTTTCTGATATCTCATTAACTGTGTCTAAATACATAGGGAGAGAGCCTATTTATAGGCAAAGTAAACTAAAAAGGAGGAACCCTAATTCTAACCCTATCTTATCACAAGTGGGCATCCACCCAAGATCCATATCTTATAACACATTTTGCCTTTTGTGTTAGGAATCAGCAACAAAGAAAGCTTTCATGTTTGAGCCTGTGTTTTTATGCCTGGCCCGATCCCACAAATCACCACCACATCAATCACCATTTTACAATAATTAGATTTTTTGGAATTTCAGCATGTCTGAGAATTTCAAAATTCTCCATTCAGGAATTTCATGAATTCTAGTGAAGAAACAGGCCATTAGAGGACTCTTGTTAATAAATTGTGGCTTGGATGTGGGACATGTGGGTTAACCCGACCCGCAATAACTCACAATGGTTACGTGGGTTAATGAGTCGGATCGAGTTGACTCGCAAAGAGTTCGGGTTAAGAGTTCTTGACCCGTTTAATAAATGGGTTGGATGCGGATTAATAATGTCTGACACGTTGGGGATGAAAAAGGCCTCTTCATGGATAATGGCCAGAAAGAAAATCAGCCTCTTCATGGATAATGGCCAGAAAGAAAATCAGCCTCGTCGGATTATCCTAGCTCTTGATTTAACGGCTTTAAAATTTAGTGGTCTTTTAACCATAGATTTCTCCAAAATCGAATTCAACGGTGGGTAAAGTTGGATCATAGTAAAATTGGACCTCGTCCCACACGTGGCGATAAAAGAGAGAGGGACGGAGGAAGTCATCATCCCGTTCTTCGTTCATCAAAAGAAGTCCTTAAATCACAAACACTTGGAAGGCCCTAAACTTCTTCTTCTTCTTCGAGATCCCAAACCATAAGAAAACCTTCTGGTAGGGCAAATGCCAACAAATGCGTTTCCCTCACCTGATGCAAAGCAGATTGTGTTGATGCATTGTCGAGTTTTCTGGTTGAATTTGGTGTTCTTTTGTAAGTTCTCTGATCAAGATCACATCTTTCTTTTCCTATATATGTTTGTATGTCTGGTTTTTAGTACATCAGAGCCTTTGTCTTTTTTTATTAGGCTACTTTTGGCTTCTATTATATTCATTTGAAAATGAGATGAGGTTACTGGAACTAGATTAATCATCTGATCATCTAACTAAAGGTTTTTTATGGTCAATTAGAATGTTGAATAAAAAAAATGAGAATCAGTCCACTGCAGACACTTAGTACCTGTTTTCTTTGTGTTATAATACATAGGAATTTAATACTTAGGGCAGTTAAAAATGAAGACCAAAAGGTGAATTTCCAAAAATGAGCATCAAATTCTATTTCCCTAAATTAAGTTGTTATTTGATGTTCAGTTTTTGAAAACTCGCCTTTAATCTTAATTTTTTAAGTAGCATGTGTATTCAATTCCTATGTAATCTAATGTAGACAAAACGGGGCCTTGGCCTATTACCTCCTTTTTTCTTGGTGCACCAGATGAATAGTCACAACCAACATCTGAATCATAAATATTTGGCTCTCATTTTGGAAGTGTTTGATCCTTCAAAAGTTTCAATAGGTTTGTCTTCAGTACATCTCTCATGTTTTCTTGATTTTGTAGAAATACACTGCACTGAAACCTTTATTGAGGGATCTTTTAAATGTGCCATGCCTTGTGGTTTCTCAATGTCAGCAAGAAATGTTTCCAAAATCTAATCGAAGACTGCACTCGTTCTCAGGTGTGGCAAATCCCTTAGTTTGGTAGGTAACTACATCCATTTCTACTGTTGCAGCCAAACTTGAAAGGTTTTAGGTTCATCGGAAGTATAAGTATTGCTATAACCCCTATTATGTGATAATTTGAATCTTCTTTAAGGTTCCTTATTTTTTGTCTGCACTTATTTTGTCCATGACAACAATCGGGGCCATATTTCGAACTTGTCTTATTTTTTTTATAGTCTACAGACCATTGCATCACTTAAATCATCAGTCTATAACCTTGTTTTCAAGCTCAACACTCACCATAACGAGATGATGCAGTGCTTTGCAGACAGAAGTTATCAATGGAACAAGATGCCAGATTATGAAATATTTCTTTGGGTTATTTGTTTGAGATAGGAATGATTTACAAATCACAGACATGGTAGCGTTCTACTAAAGAGTTTTATACAGAGCAATATCTGCTTATTGGGAGTAGTGACGTGAAATATATAAAACTTTCTTAGCTAGCTTTTGAAGCCGAGGATACCGTCCCTTGCATGCACTTGAGACAGCTACTGCAAAGTCCTCGCAGAAGAAAGAACACATGGCAACATATGACAGAAGTTTCAAATAACTACAACATGCAAGTTCATGGGAAGGAGGCGAGTCTTTACCCAAGTGAGCTTATGAAGGAGAAAGGGTCTGGCGGCACTGCAATTTCAACAGCTCCTTCTAGCATATGTGTTACCTTCTTCATCGAAGGCCTAAGGGATGGTTCCTCTTGAATGCACCACATTGCCACCATCAGCATCCTCTCCAGCCTTCTTGCATCATTCAACGCCTCTTCATCATCTGCCACCAACTCACTAATTGTCCCATCCTTGTAGCAATCACAAACCCAATCTATCAGTACAGCTTTGTCTTCATTCTCCAAATCTGGTTCATAGCTCTTTCTGCAGCAAATAATCTCCATCAACATGACACCGAAGCTGTAAACATCGACCTTTGCTGTTATTGCCATTTTCTTGAACCATTCCGGTGCCACATATCCTTTTGTTCCTCTAATGTCTGTAGTAGTTCGAGTCTGGTTGGTATTCAAAAGCTTCGCTAACCCAAAGTCAGATATCTTTGCTGTAAAACAGTCATCTAACAGTATGTTTTGGGGTTTTATATCACAATGGATGATCTGATTGACACACTCTTCATGCAAATACATGAGCCCTCGTGCAATTCCAAATGCAATCTGTGCGCGCTGGTTCCAGTGTGGCCTTGGATTGCAAAAGAGGAAATTTGCTAACGAGCCATTTCTCATGAAATCATATATGAGAAGCAGATTTGGTCCCTCATGACAGTAACCAAGCATTTGCACTAGATTCTTATGATGGATCCGGCCAATTGCACTCACTTCGTTTTTTAGTTCCTTTTCTGCTTCTTTAACCACCCTGTCTAATTTCTTGACTGCAACGAAATTTATAGAATCTGAGGGTATGATTCCTTTATAAACTGTGCCACATGAACCTCTACCTAATTCTTCCTTGAATCCATTTGTAATTTCTTCTAGCTCTGCGTAAGTAAAAGATCGTAGATTCGTTCCATTCAAACCTGAATTCAAGGTAAGTTTGATCACTTTCTTATGGTAAGAGAAGTAAATGGCCAATAGAATTGCCAACAGGAGGAAGTTGAGAAACCCAGAGCTGCCTAAAATCACAGATATGATGAGGACCAAAGTTCCTTTATCTTCCTTTCCCCTGCTCCAAACTGGTGGAACAGGAGGTGAAGTAGAATTTACTCTTCTTACTTTGATTAGAGCCTTTCCTCCTAGCCCAGCATCCGTCCTCCCATTTGAGAGTGGGAGCTTCTTCTTCCAACAGTCTCCATCTCTGAATATGGCCACTGCACAGAGACAATCTCCCAAGCAAGCTTCTCTGCACTGGTTTTCATTGACGGGTTTATAGTGTTCATAGTCAGACAATGGCCAGTCTGTGTTAATCATCTCCTCCATGACAAACAGAGGCTCTTTTACTGAATCATCAGTTGTACAGGTTTGCGGGACAAAGTTCTCTTTGCATCCTTTGTATCTGTTATTAGCATCCAAGTAAGTGTACCCATTTGGGCACAAGCAAGTAGGCTGGTTTCCATCAAGCCTGCAGTAGCTGTTAAATCCACAAACTCCACCTCCTGCATCCACAGCGGCTGTCATGCATATGTCTTGAGGTACCCATAACACAGCAGTCCAGGACTCTCCCCACTGTCCACTGTCTGAGAGGTTCTTCGTCTTCGGGTACACATATTGCCGGAAAACTCCATCATAATCAAGGGTCGCCCTTTGGTAGAAATCCCCTGTCGAAACGATGTTCCCTTGTGTGAGATTGGATCTACTTCCATTTTGTAGGGTGATGTAGATGTAACCTGTCAGGTTGAACACCACCTGAGTGCCATTTCCTGCAGTGCCGCTCTTCCAATAAGCTCCATATGGATTGTTGCTGGGGAGAGCTACTTCCTCAAGCACTAGATTGCCGTCACTCTGTAAATTTAGTCTGAATTTTCCGCTTGAGTAGTTCGTCTCCGATTCGCGGGAAGAAAGCGTGCCTGACAGGTCAAGTCTCTGGCTAGGCAAGATGGTATCTGTGGGATTGGTAAAGCTCTCCCATCTGGGAGCAGAACTTGTGCCCATGAGCACAAAGTTTCCATCATTGCGCATGGCTGCAGAAGTGATGGTACCGTTAGTTTGTGCCGTCCATATCTCCTGGCCTTGATGGTCTCTGAGAATCAGCCTGTCACTCATAAGAGAGACTTTTGATCCTTCCTGCACTGGATTATCCCTATTCACAGACCAAACTAGAGTTTTTTGGGGTATTTTGTCGAACCAGATTCCTAGCAAGAAGAGCTTACTATTCCCTTCGAGTGAACGGAATCCGAAGGCGAATTCACCTGAAGGTGAAACCCATGAAGAGTTGTCGCTGGTGGATAGAGTGGTTCCCATGTTTACGGTCGGGGCAGTTTGAGTGAAGGCAGAAAGTGGGAGAAGCATAAGACAGACCCATAGAAGGTGAAAAGTAGCCATGGACATTATGAAGGGATTGCTACAGAATTTAGACTGCAACTTCTCTATTCAACAAGCATATGACAAGGAGAGCAAGCATACATACCTGTAATGAAGATTAAGCTAGTTTTCATTAAATTGGAGGAAGAGAGGAACTTTGCAGCTCTGATTAAGTTGAGGGAGCAAAGGCAGATTCCAGTGATAGCCTTTAATGTGTGAATCCATAAAGGAAATTTTCAAGTTGACTTTAATGTCAAGTCTTCCAGTCCTCTTTTGGACCGAGTAGACTCCAAGCGAGTGAAGCGACCCTCCAAACCACCCATTTATTAAAATGGACTTTTCCACGAGGACTTTTCTACCAGAGCTTTGAATATGGTGTTGCTACACGAAATAAAGTTCGATTTGCATTTCAAAAGCGTGCCCGTTTGTATGGAAACCCCTGGATGCACCACATGACAGGGTTAAGGGCCAAAAATTCCGAAAGCTTTCATCTAGGGAGAATGATGAACTCTCCAAATTCTTTCTCTAAAGTGGTTATCAAAATTCTCTAAGTACATTTCTTAGCATCCAAAAAGCTGGAATTTTGTTAATTTCAAAGGACAAAAGTGATTTTTTAGAAACTCGGCTTTCAAAACTATAGCGTTCAAACGTGAAATTCCAACTGCTCCTGCTCTTAAGACATAATCTAACACCAATGTTGATTAATTGAGTCCAAATGCTCTAAAGACATGATCCAACTCTGCTGTAAAATATTTCCAACACTTGAAGTTCAAATTAAAAATACCTCCAAAGAAAACCGGCCCTCAGACTAATATGCAGGGGATTAGGGGGATTAAGTGGGATAGGTGTTCACCAAATAGTAATATAATAGATCATCTTATTGCTTGATTTTTGGGACTTGAAGTTGGGCAGTTTTGTAGGTCCGTATTGTTGTCCACATGTGGGTGACTTTATTTCATTGTCAAGTTGCTACGATTATCCTTTCAATTCAATGGTATAGGTGTGTGTAAAAGGGTTTGTATTAATAAAAAATGGGTCGTTCAGGGAATATAATTATAGAAATCTGATGCCCATTTTGAAACACAAACTCCTCTTCTATTTCTTCTGTTTTTTCTATTTTGAGCTTCTGCACTTTGTTCCACCTTGCATGATATTCATTTCTTCCCAAATGATCTGAGCCGTGTCCTGTGGAAGTGGCTAAGATGGGGCTTACCAAAACAGACTGGTCAATTGCTCTCCTCTTAAGACGTGTTTTTTTGTTCGAATTATTAGGGTTGTTTTACGTACACGGCAGTGAAGACTTTGTTGTCCAGAAACTTCATGGATGTATCAACTGGTGTGGTCATTACGTAGTTTCATGGTCCCTGGCCCTGCCATCACGAGAGGGTAGTAGACTTCAGGTGAGGTGATGGAGTCCTGGCCTTTGGGTGAGAAAAGGTGGCATGCATAGGGTTCGAAAGGCAGCCAGGTAAGAACTGTCCTCTTACCATTGAGGTTGGCTTTAAAGAGTCATCTCATTTGGCCTCAATCTGGTTGGATAGTTAAATAATGGTGATCTATCAACATAGATGATTTGAGTTAAACATATCAATTGGGGTAGGCTTTAAAGAGGAGCAAGGCTCCCCTAAGCTCGAGCTTAGGGAGAAAATTTCATAAGCTCGTGTTTGTGGGGCTCACATTTAGTCCATCCAAATGGACCAAACACATGACCCCCCTAAATTGTACAGGTCCACCAACTTTTGGTAAGATCCGAATTTACTGAACCGTTGGATTGCTTATATCAATCCGAATAGATTGTTGACCATTAAACTCTTGGGCCCATATGGAGATGATAGAAATTACGGTTGTGGCTGATTTTTTTGCAAGGAGGAAGATCTCAGGGAGTCCTTGAAATCCCCCTCACCCCCATCCCCATGTGGGTCCCCAAGTGAGCCCCTCCACACACTTGAGCTTATCTTATCCTAAGCTTGAGCTTAGGGGAGTCTTGCTCTTTAAAAAGTGTACTACTTGACTAAAAGTCAACTACATTGTCATATATCCCAACTTCATAATTAAGGAGCATAGAAGTGAGGCTAAGAATTACTCAATCCCCAAGGAAAAAAACCCTCTGCACTACTTGTGCCAAGTTGAATTTTTATTTGCTATTGAGGAAAACAAAAGGCGTAAAAAAAATAAGAATAAAAAAAAACTCTGGACTAGTGTTACGACGTATCCTCTCTACCAAGGATTTGTTATAAGTGTTGCTTGAACTCTGACACTTCTTTAACAAGGAGTCATCCATCATCTTCAAGAGGAATTTGTTCAGGGTCACCTTTGTGAGTTTTGCTTTTCCATTAAGTCCTGATGATGTTTTGATCTCCCACTATTTTTTAATATTTTGCTAAGAGGTACCTCTCACACAATCAGTGAAGTAAAACTTTAAGTTGCGCTTATGGAACCCACTTGACTTCATGTTAATAACGAGAGGGTAGTGTGATGAAAAGGTTTCATTATGGATATGATTTTGGGTAAAAATCATCTCATTCAGATCATCACAACCATTGATTTAGAGACTTTAAATTTTAGCATTTTCTTAAGTTACATATTTTTATGAAATTTAAATTCAACAGGAAGTATGATTCATATTAGTGTCAAATTAGGGTGATTGGTAAGCCATGTGGTAGCAAAAGTTAACATAACCCTAATTTAGGTCTTTTATGGTCTCTCATGATGTCATACAAGGATTTTATTTTATTTTTACTTTTTAAGGCTTGTGTTTACCTGTAACATTCGTTGATTTCTTCGAATTAACAAAAGCTCAAAACGAATTGCAATTGTCCAATCAATGTTTTTTACAGCATGTGGAGTTCAATGTGGGGATTCTTACCCAAGTTGCAAATGGGCTTAAGACCAGTTCAGGCTCTAGCTACAATTGAACCCACTTTGGCTGGATTTGGGCCCAGATTTCAGGGCTGTGGGTCGAGAGAAGGCTCAATATTAGACAAAAAAGGTTGCTTGGCCTGATATATCACACAACACAACCATTGATGCAATTTTCTTAATGAAAGATAAATTAATATTATTGCAGAATCTGAAACCAATCACAGTCTTCCTTTTATTTCATCGTAAAACAGATAGATGGTTCAGATTAATTATCTTTTACTGATTTACTAGCCCATATATCCTGTTGACTGAAGACCCATAAGAAAAAAAAAAAAGCCCACTAATATTTTCATCTATATATGGTTGTTCTGTCTCCCAAAACTTGTTTCCATTACTGGGGTCAACCTGGATTGTCAAAGGTTTAAGCCACATTCGACCTCGCTCCAAGCCTTCCTCATGTTACCCTGCTGATAATGTGTTTTCATGGACCAGGTGAATAAAAGAGCTTACGCTATTTGATTTTCCATAAAGTTATAGAGATTTAATCCAATGGTTGATAAAGGTGAACAAAACCGGGCTGTTTTGAACCATAAGTGGTCCGGTCCAGTCCTTCATTTTAGGCACACCACATTTCGGTCCAAAAATAGGACCGAATTTCCAGTTGTGCAACCCTAAGTCATCCATTCCATGTAAAGAGAGATCAAAGAGAACAGAAAAAAGACAGCTTTGTAGGTGAAAAATGAGAGAAACGTGGGCCAGCACGGCGCGATTGGTGGATGTTCCTCGGGCCGTGTGCTGGCCTTTCCCCAAACCAACCTGGGCCAGGCAAGGCTGGGCCTGATAAAAACTTACTCGTAGTAGATCATTTCTCTTCAAATGCATGACTCGTCACCTGTAAGTACATGGAAATGATGGAATAAGAAAGTTTTGACAGAAGATCCACCACTTTGTTATTGCCTCTCACCTGCTGTAGCTGATTTGCCAAAATTCAAACTGCACAAGAATCTCTAACAGCTTCTTCTTCCATGTTACCATCAAATTCCAAGACCCGGCAGGATGACTGTTCAAGTGCTGAAACCAACAAGAGACAGCCCCCCTCCATTAGAATGGTGTGAATTCTGCTTCAAGTGGGTGGGCGCCAGTGGCACTTCCAGTGAAGCCAAAGAATATCATCTTCCCTTTGTTGTCGCGCACTAGTGCACTACAACTACTACTAATCCGGAGGTTTGGGTGAATGTGTTAATGGATCAATCTAAGTTGAGCTTCACCATCCCATCCAATGGTGGCTTCCAAATCCCTGTCGCTGATCCTGCATAAGTAACTTAGTGAAGCTCCATTCGTAAAAAGATGATAGAGAGTTTTAACTGTTCTCTTCTTTCTTTTGATATTATAGAGGATCTTTCTTCTCTCAATAGTTGGGAGTGACTATCTGAAATTTTGACAGACAGTAACGAGTCCCCATCTCAAGATTTTGAGGCATGAAAAAAAGGGGTCCTATATATATGCATGGTTGGGGTAGGGGTGCTCAAGGGCTGGACCAATGCAGGCCCAGATCAGCTCAAAGAAGTCATGCATATAGTTTAGTTACTGATTTACCCAAACAAATGAATATAAACTCAGTCCTGCCCGGCCCAATTGATTAGATGGGTGGGCTGGAGCCTAACATGTGTAAGCGGGCCATGTTTGGGCCAGGCACTTAAGGCCCATGTCATGCTTAGGTTGGATGCAGCCATGTAGGCATTGTAGGGGGTGCTGCCCCCCACAGGGGTATAGGCTGGCCCAAGTGGTACCAGGGTAAGTCCGTTAAATCTCTTATTCAAGAGGTTGCGGGATCGACTCCTGGGGAGACCCCTGGGGATTGAAAATCCACCCTGGGACAAATGCATGATTACGGAGCCTCGTCTCCCGAAGTGTACACAATAGACCCGGAGCCCTCGGCTCCAGCCTATACCCCTGTGGGGGGAAGCACCCCCTACAAAAAGGCCGGTCTTTTTGTAGGGGATTCGTTTATGTCAGTGGTATGGATTTCAACCACTGTAGCCCGCCCACCACAGCAGAGCCATTTGTTTATTTGGCTCCGCGGAGTGGCCTCCCCAGGAGTCGATCCCGCAACCTCTTGAATAAGAGATTTAATGGAATGGTACTAGGGTAAGTCCGTTAAATCTCTTATTCAAGAGGTTGCGGGATAGATTCCTGGGGAGGCCACTCCACGGAGCCAAATAAACAAATGGCTTTGCTGTGGTGGGAGGGCTACAGTGGTTGAAATCCATACCACTGACATAAACGAATCCCTACAGGCATATCTTCATATGTCTCGGCGGCAGGCGCAGCCCATGAACACCGCTAGGCGTGGTATCCAGTAGGATCTAGAGTGGCCTCCTCGTGATCAACATGCCATATTAGTCATACCATACGTAGTGTAAGCATGATCCATGACATCTTACCTACGACGAATCCTGTCAAACAAAAGGACCAAAAAAAAGTTGAACTGGATAAGATTGAAACAAGCCACCAATATTATTAGCCCATGGTAATGTGGCAATTTCTCTAACCATCTGTTGTCAAGTTGTCGAGTCCTTATCAATAATCACTAATTAGCTGGATTCTTTATAATTATTTGGTAAAAGTTCCAAAGATAATTTTGAAAACATGGGATTTGTAATTTCTTCATAAATTGCCCATAAGTCGCAAGAAACTCCTATTTTCTTCTTTTTTCCTCTCCCTTCCGCTTTAAACCTTTTGATTTTTACTTTTTATCTTCCATATTCTACTTTTGCTGGTCTCACCATTAAAGTCCCTGTAATCTCCATAATCACATCACCCACATCAACTTAATTAACCCACCTTTCGACCACCTCTCTTTCTTCAAGATCACACCTAGCTCCACAACTTGTTTAGGTCTCGGATCACCTGCGAGAGAGATGAGGAAGAGGAAGACGACGAGAACTATTCTATATTTCTAGAAAGGCCCTTTTAATCCACAGGCAATCCCATGGCTGCAATCTTGTTTGTGGGCCCTTCATCTGGTCACGGATGTAACGATATCCTCCTCCATAGCTGATGTAGAACAAGTAGCAGAAGAATTACTAGAACAAAAGGATCCAAAGAAGTCACGCTGAAATGTTAAATTTATAATCTCAACTTCAAACGGCCATAACTTTTTTATCCAGGTATCGTCATGGGGCACATAACCATGTCTTTCAAAGCTAGCTCTAGCCATCTGCCCACCGGAGGCCAAATCAGGCTGTTTCAAAGTTCAAAATGTAGTTTTTTTTTGTGCAAAACTACTGTTTATAGTAAGTTTGCATTTTATGTGTTTTAGGGGGTTTTTTAAGTCCGTTTGAATTTGAGTATTTGTAAAAGATCTTAGAAAGTTATTTAGTGATGGTCAAAGGGTTTGATATGATTTTTGGTTTATACTTACTAGTTTTAGTAAGTTTGTTATTTTTAGTAATTTAGGGTTTCACGACTCTATAAAAGTGGTGTAATACTTCTTTTTAAGGAATAATAAGAATTGCAGTTTCATTTGGGGTTTCTCTATCTCTTCCTTGGGGAGTCAAGGTGTTGATATCAGATTGAAGATGGTGATATTCTTCCTTGGTCTATTTTTTTTCGTGGTTCTGCTACGCCAATGGCTTTTTCGTTTTTCCTTCTTATTGTTGTCAATAATAAGGTTACGAACGGGACACTTTCGGGTCAGAGCCATACTGAACCCGGATTTGTTTCTAAATAATGGTTCTTGGTTCATGTTCGGGTTCGGGTTTGATTTTGACTCAAAACCTATTTTGTTGGTTCCAACTGGGTCCTCCTAGGTTCTAAAGGATAGGAATCTAGTTCCAAAACTGGTTTAATTTCTCTTTATTTTTTAACTTTTTTCTTAAAATAAGCATATCATTTAACTTATAACAGTGCATCAAGTTTAATGCCTCCAGAATTATACATAAAAATATCCAAAAAAGGATGATATATATACACACTTTGTTAGCCTTGTTTTACGGTTTCGGGGGAGCGTCGATGCTATTGTATTTTTACATAGAAGCGTCAATATCGACACCGAGTCTGAAAGACAAAGACAGACAAAAAAAAAGAGAAAAAAGTAGGAGGGCTTTTATTGTCCCTTGGGGCCTTTTTCGTCCACCTTCTATCCAAGTGTTTTTTTTTTTTTTTTTTTTTTGATAAAATTCTTTTTTTTAATGTTTCAAAATAAATTTGTTCGATTCTTGACCTAGTTTTCATAAGCTCAGATACAAGAGAAATCCGTTGCTCATTTTCAACACGAAAACTCTCTTCTGGAACCACGGAGTTATTATTTTTATTTGTGTTTTGTTCTCTCGTCTTTGTTTTCTTTGTTGTGATTTGTATATATTAGTATATTGTAATAAGTTGTTGCTTTCGGGTTATCTTGATATATCTCATTCATTTCAACCATGCGTGGACTGTCTTCTTTTATGGGCGATAGACTATTCTACAGTGCTCGGCATTACAATCCACGTTGCATGGTGATGAATTCAATTGATTAATTTATAACTTCTGATGCCCCACCTACTTTGGGCCATTGACCATTTCTTCTCAACCTTTTTCAACTTTCTAGCCGCCAATTCAATAGAATACATGATCTTATGGGTGCTTTCAATGCCATTAAAAAGATTAATCTACTGAAAAGAAAGAAAGAACTATTGTGAAAACTCACCCAGAGTCTTAACTTGTTAGCAAGCACTCAATCTACATTACATTCCTCAACATTCAATGATCTAGAAGAAGCCACAGGTGGAGTTCAAAGATTAAATCGGGAAGGGGTGTTGTTTTGGTAGTGTGTTTATAAAGGGATTTCAAGCCAAATTCATGTATTTTCTTACACAGGTCCCAACTCTATATATATATGTTATCAGTTTGGTCGAAAATTGAAATGAGATTTTAGTCAATCCCTATAACTAGGTTCCTACGTTGAGGTGTATGATGGGACCAGGTAAGGATCAAACAACAAAGTTCAGTTCAAACCAAAGACCAGTCAAGATTGTCTGCGGTCCGAATACAAATATATAATAGTTTTTCATTTCCTAAAAATCCGTTCTACTAGAAGATCATGTCGAACCAGAGTGAGTATGATAACTAGAAGGAGGACTTTGCATGCGAAATAAGGCACTTTGTGTGACGTCGCAATGTAGTGACAAGCATGCCAAGGGTATCATCAGAATTCTTTATATCTGAAGCACTTTGGAAGAAAGACCTTTTAACAGTTGGAAACAACTGAGAACTGAGAATTGCTCCTACCAATCGACTGGACCAGCACCTACTTTTCTGGCCTGCCATCATGTAAAATAATGCAACATATCATTGTTCATTACTAGGGGCCTCCTATCCTGTTTTTATTCTCTTTTCGTATTAGGAAAGGTTGTTTCATGTTATTTTTTAAAAATTAAGCTTTGATTTTCATTTTTAACTACTAATGGTATGAATTCTATGTATTCAATTTTCGTATATTTTAATGTAAACATACAAGCTCTAACTGTTCAATTGGAAGCAATAACCCCTTTGTACCATTGGTACTAGACTGAGAGTAATGTTCAAAAGAGCATCATTTTTTTAGATAACTAATCCACCAAACTTATTCCGTAATCAGTGTCGTCAATTGCGTATGCCCATATTACATCTAGAATCTTTCTTCGTCTACTTTTTCTCATTGAAGGCTTCTAGTGGATCGAAAAGTAAAATGAAAAGATTCTCTAACCAATGGGTGCTGGCATGGGTTCATCTTCTGACTGCATGCTCCACAGTCCACACACAACTTGCTCAATCATCAACCTCGCCCTTTCAAAAAGTCTTCACTGCACGCCTCACGCTTACCACAATACACTGACGTAATTTCTTTTTCTTTGCCTTTATATTCATCATATCATACACTTTGAGAGTTCATGCCTTGTTGTTAGCCCATAAGCACATAAAATGGCTAATTCTGCACTCTTTCATTGTCATTTACTCGTCTTTCTTCTGCTTTCTATCATTGTTTTAACCCGCCAAGATGTCCCCTTAGGCTCTTCTCTCACTGCATCAGATGATGGTGCCTCATGGACTTCCCCATCTGGTGAATTCGCGTTTGGATTTCGTCGCCTTGGCAATAGTGATCTCTTCATTGTCGCGATCTGGTTCGACAAAATACCCGAAAAGACCATTGTTTGGTCAGCAAATGGAGATCACCCAGTTCAAAAAGGATCCAAAATTGAGCTCACAAGCAATGGCGAGCTTGTGCTGTACAACCTTCAAGGCCAAGAGGTATGGAAGCCCAAAGCTGTAAGTGGTCACGCCACCTCTGCTTCTATGCTCGACACGGGTAACTTTGTGCTTTTAAGCACAGATTCTTCTCACATATGGGGAAGCTTCGACGAACCAACAGACACCATCTTGCCTACCCAGGTTCTGGATAAGCCGAGTGAGCTTTCCTCTCATCGAACGGTGACCGATTATTCAAATGGAAAGTTCCAGCTTCGCCTACAGTCTGATGGCAACCTCGAGCTTTATTTAGTTGCTGTCCCCAGCGATTATCCTTATGGTTCTTACTGGAGCACTGACACTGTAGGATCTGGTTATCAACTCATCTTCAACGAGTCGGGCTACCTATATCTTCTGCAAACCAATGGCTACATAATCAACCTCACACCAAAAGAGGTCGCCTCGACTACCAAAGGCTTCTACCATCGCGTTACACTCGATTTCGATGGAGTTCTCAGGCAATACATATATCCCAAGACCCAGTGGAGCAAGGGCACTCAGTCATGGTCTGTTGTGTGGTATGAGCCCTCCAACATGTGCCTAGCAGTAATTAATTCCCTGGGCAGTGGCACTTGTGGATACAATAGCTACTGCAAATTGGATGTTGAGCAGAGGCCTAGTTGCGAATGCCCGCCTGGGTACACCTATTTGGATCCAAACAACACCTATGGAGGCTGCAAACCGGAGTTCAAGGCTCAAAGCTGCGAGATGGGTGGCTTGAAAGAAGCTTCTGGGTATGAAATGAAGGAGGTAATAGACATAGATTGGCCGCTTAATGATTATGAAAGGTATTCTCCTGTGGATGAAGAGCTGTGCAAAGAGATATGCTTGGAGGACTGCTTCTGTTATGTGTCCGTCTTTGGCTATGGTGATACTTGTTGGAAGAAGAGGGTGCCTCTCTCTAATGGGAAGATGGACCCTAGTGTGCAAAGAAAAACTTACATCAAAGTGGCCAAAGCCGATTCCTCCTTCCATAATTCTACAAGCCCATCATGTGTGCTAGGATAGTGTGTTGGAATATGGTCAAAAGATAGGTTAGGTTGGGATATGTAAGAATAAGATCTCTAAGCAGATCAGTTGTAGGGATGATATGGACCAGTGCTTGTTTGTCTGTCTCTTTGTGTTCTACAAATCAAGTTTATGTAATTTTGGTGAACGAAGTACATATTTATAATTTATAAAGGATTCTCATAGCATTGGGAAAGACTTATCAACCAATCTCAGCCACTGATCAAGTCAAAAGTTGATTGATCAATCGGTCCATTCGATGCCTTGTCCCAAGGCCGAATTGATTTGGGAAACTAATGAAATTCACCAGCCATAACATACACAAATTATAAAAGAGGATGAGTTTAAATTCTGGAAGGCCAAAAAGCTGTAAGTCAACAAAAAGGGCTGAAGAGAAATTATCTGCCAACCGAGCCAGAGAGCACGCTCGCTACCTACAGCGAGCTAGCGTTGTTGCCTAGTCCGATGCGGACTCTGCATAAGAGTTTGAGACAAACTTCTTTCCTAATTGAATTATTATTAGAAGTCTTAAGCACGGATTTAGGGCTATATATTGGGTGTTTCTCACAATCCAAACAGACAGCTCATCTCTCAAGTTTTGAATCACTGATCTAATTGAGAAAAATATTCTCTAGAGATTTATTGAATAGTTGTGCTGCCAGATACTCTAGAGAGTCGGGTTCTTCTGCTTCCCTTGTAGAATATCATCTTCTTGCGTAGAAGATTTGAGGAGTCAATTAGCACTGGATTGAGTCTATTGTAATCAACGGTGTGAAGTCGTTGAAGCGTAAAGCGACACAAGGTAACTTCACTCCTTAGGTAGGCCGGATATCTGAGGAGGAAATCATAGTGTTTGATTGTTGATCCAATTCGGATCTGTGGTTTATCACCAGGGTTTTCCACGTTAAATCTGATGTCCTTGTGGTGTGTGCTTGTGATTTTATTTTCGCTGAGTAGATTATTATTTTTTGCACACTATTGGACTGATTTATTGAGTGGACCAATCTAGAGATCTCATATTTTAAACCTTCAAATTCTAGTTTCATTGTATCTCTTTTCTCAGTTATTCAACAACTCTAGTATCTTTCAACCTGTCAACTACTTGCACTATCTCTAATATCCTCCCGTAGTTACATGATAGACAGATCTTGCTTTTGATCACTATTGATATCTTGCACGTCATCATCTTTGTTGATGATCACTGTCTCTCTTATAAAATCCACCACTATGGAACCCCTCTTTTTGAGTCTATCATTGTCAATGGCCTATTAGATCAGATGTATCATGATTCTTCCAAACAAGCATTCATCATTTGTCTTGATTAAGATGACAAAATCGTGAGGATATATTTGATTTTATTCAAAAGAGAAAACTGAGGGTGACATCATTGTATAAGTGTGAGAAATTTTGATTTTATTCAAAAGAGAAAACAGAGGGTGACATCATTGTATAAGTGTGAGAAATTTAGAAAAGTACAAAGGATAAAATTCATCATGTCCTTTTTACGTTCCTTGCACATCCTTTAATTTATACAAAGAGAATGAGTTTAAGATTTTCTCTCTATTTATTTCTTTAACCATCTTTCTTAATCATTCAACTCTCAACTACTGTCCTCTTGTCTCTAAATAGATTGCAGATTGTCAAAGGGCGACTGAGAGACTGATTTGAGCCATCAAGACAGCCAGACAACACCCCACCCTCTTAAAACGTGAAATTCATTGAGGCCCACATCAATGTCCAAAGGCAACCACCACATGGTCCACATCTCCACTCCTAGTACTCTCTTATCCATATCTAAAGAAAAATGGAGTCGGGGTCGCTTAGCAAATCAAATCCTGAATTAGAAGAGTGGGATTACACCGTGGGCTCACTTAATGAGTATCCAAGCCGTTCAAAATAAGCCCCTTGTATTCACATTTTTCTCGAACCCGGATGGCTGCCGAGCGGGTTATACCGGCTCTCCACCAAGAGGAGACTTCCCTTTAGGAAGCACACTCAAAAGCCTCTTTTTACCAGCTCATTTCATTGAGTTAATGAGTAATCCATGTATGGATGACCTTTAATTTATAAGAGAAAAAAAAATCAAAACATGTTTTAAGTTTTTTTTTTCTTTTTTCTTTTTTTTTTTTTGAAAGATTGGGTCGGTGGTAGTACAGTAGATGTGGGATAATCAATCCATCTAGGAATCGATCTTTGCGCGGCTATATGAAATGACACACCCCTTCCTGTCTCTTAATTCTTGATTTAAGGTTATTTTACAATCACCCCATGCAACAGGATTTCAAAGAGAGAGAGAGAACATTGATTATAAGATCCTCAATTCAATTTTTATTTTTTATAGAATCACAAGATTGCTTTAGTGAGCTCCTTCAGATGTGCCACAGGTTCCTGTCCAATGACTGCCATTATGATTTAAAGCACAATAATTTTCTTTGCTCTGATAAAGACTTTCAACCTCCCACACACACTACCCAACTCACTAACCATGAGCTCTACAACTGGGATTGTCTTGCTTGAATAAATTATATTTTTATTACAATCATGCAACATATAGTGGCCATTTGAGTAATGAAGATTGTATTTCTAGCTTCTAGGGTCCATGAGCTCGCCCTAGTTACTTGCCTCATTGACATTCTCATTGGTTCATAATGCAGTCATACTCGTACAAATGCCATAAGCCCAGTACCCCCAACAGCCCCTTATTAAAGAAGATGGACTTAGGAGGTTAAAGAAAGCTTCCTACTCTTGATTTTATTAGCCAAAAGGCCAAGAAAAGGAGTAAAAGAAAGCTTCAATTTAATTGCTAATTAAGAAGAAGAAGAGTCTCAGTAACGAAAAGTATCCCATCAATAAGAGAAATATAAAAGAGTTGTAAGTCCCTCCAAAAACAACACAAACACTTTGTGTTGGATGATTGGATCGAATCTGATGATGGAGTCAAGTATGCTTTACATTCAATTAGCTAGTGTGTGTGTGTGGGTGGGGGGGGGGGGGGGGGGGGGGGGGGGGGGGGGGGAATTCCCGAACTCATCAGAGTCCCGGCCAGATGCTCCATCTTTGGCTCCCGTACCAGTTAGGTCCATCTCAGCCAGGTACTTCACCTCGGCAGGATCCACTTCGGCCTAGTGCTCCATCTCGGCACCTTTTCCAGAACTCTTTAGCCAAGCCAAGTCGTCCCCGACCTCGGCTCCCCAGCACGGCGACAGTGCCAGACACCTCTACCTCGGCAACAGTGCCATAATCATCCATCTCCGCCAGGTCCTCACCTCGGCGAGACACTCCATATCAGCCAAGAGCCTCATATCGATGAAAGTGCTGAGCACTGACAGCTGTCCTCCCATGGACGCTTAAGCACGCTACGGCCCGTGCGACAAGACAAAGGGACAGTCCATATCTCCTGACAGATCGACGTCCACTGCTCCCAAAGCGCCATGATAAGGCTCGATGGGACTGCAATTAAAGAAAAGTAGGCTACGATGGGACCGCGCCTCCCTACTACCTGGCAATGTGGGCTATGACAAGACAGTCAACTACCCCTTTGCCTCCTCTCTTCCTCTATATAAACACAAGAATAGCTCACAAGCAACAGAGGCCAACGAATACAATACACGCTGGTACGCCATCTTCTTCCCCAAAAATCTCCATCCTCTGTCCAGTTCATATACTGACTTAGGCATCGGAAAGCCTTGCGCCGCCCAGGCCAAGGTCCTCTGACCTTCTATTCTTCTTCCTTTTCTCAGGCTTCAGGCGCAGGCATCGATGTTCCTAATCTCCTTGGATAAGTCTGTGCAGGCACCCCCCCTATTCTTGTGAGTTATATTTTTTGCACTTACAATTGGCGCCGTCTGTGGGAAACGGCTACAAAAAGTCATCTTCCCCAAACACCATGCCTCAAAAAACCAGAAAGGAAAAAAAACCACTGACACTATCGACGCAGCTGCCGACGGTCCCCCGCCGGGAAAGGTCGGGAACAAGATCTGGTCCAGCAAGCGTCCAACAGCAGGATACTCGATCGAGTTCATCCACTAAGGATTCGACCTCGACTCTACCTTCCAAAAGGCGCACCCTGAAGGACAACAGAAGCAACTGGGCCCATGACAAAAGCTCGGGTAACAACCGCGACTCCAGAGAGTGGCTTGATCGACGCATAAAGCAAGCAGTACGACAGCATATGGAGATGGCCGGCTTCTCTCAAGTTCAGGTGAACTCTGACGATTTCAGCGCATCTCCCTTCTCTCCAGAGATCAGAAGCTTCCCACTTCTTAAAGATTTCAAAGTCCCGAGGTTCGCCGTTTATGATGGAACTTCGGACCCAGCAGCACACCTCCGGCACTTCACTCAAAGGATGTCGGTGTGGGGCGGTGCAGGCCACCTGAACTGCAGAATCTTCTCTTCCAGCCTCAGGGACCTCCCCCTAAAATGGTTCTGCGCATGCCCCCCGGGATCAATCAAAAGTTGGCAGCAGCTCCGAAGTTCCTTCATGACGAAGTTCCAAGTTCACAGGGTCACCCCAAGGACAGCCACCGACCTTATGGCCCTCAGAATGAAGCAGACCGACAATATCACGCAATTCGCCAAAAGGTTCTGGGCTGTCTACAGCCAGATCGAGAATGCCTCAGATGCAATAGCAGTCCTGTCTTTGCAACAAGCCCTCCTACCAGGCAACGAGCTTCGGGGAGACTTGGCTACGCATCCCGTGGACACTATGGCAACGCTGATAACCAGGATAAACCGATTCGTCAGGCAGGAAGCAGACGAAGCCCGAGCCGAGGAGCGGTTCCACCTTTACGAAAGCGAAGAGATAGCTTCCAGCTCGGCGGACGTCTCCAGCTCGGCGGATGTCTCCAGCTCGCTAGCAGCCCCCAGCTCTGCTGAAGTCTCTTCCAGCTCGGGAGGCAGCTAGGCGTCTCCTGTCATCACTTAGCTTCGACCGCCCGTCAGCTTCGATCGCACGACCCTCTACCGTCGTTTCGGCGGCACGGTCCTCTACTGTCAGCTTCGATGGCGCCGTCAGCTTCGATGACACCGGCGCAACCTTCTACTGTCAGCTTCGACCGCCCGTCAGCTTCGATCGCACGACCCTCTACCGTCATTTCGGCGGTACAGTCCTCTACTGTCAGCTTTGATGGCGCCGTCGGCTTCGTTGACACTGGCACGACCCTCTACTGTCGGCTTCGATCGTACGACCATCTACCATCATTTTCATGGCACGGTCCTCTGCTGTCAGCCTTGATCGCACGGTTCTCTACCGCCATCAGTCACACAGAGCCACCGAACTTACCCTGGGGTCGTTTTATACACTCAGGCGTGACTCGCGTTCGGCATCAGAGCCACCGAGCTCACCCTGGGGTCGTTTTATACACTCAGGCGTGACTCGCGTTCGGCAACAGGGCCACCAAGTCCTCGGGTTGATACACCCAGGATTCTTGGCCTCTAGACGACCTTATGCTGGTCCGCCACGTGCTGGTTTCCTCCTCACGTTGGTTTCGGCCTCATGCTGGTCTCGACCGCATTTCACGACCTAATGCTGGTCCATCCACGTGCTGGCTACGGTCTCACGCTGGCCCGGCCCCATACAGGACTTAGGTACATCCATCTCGACCTCAGCAGAGACTATCATCAGGTTGATACACCCAGGCTTCTCTGTCTCGGCCTCAGATTATCTCAGGTTCATACACCTTGGGATTGACTTCAGGTTCACACACCCAGTCGCTCTCAAAACTTCGGGTTCATACACCCTCGCTTCTCCATCTAGCAGAGATTCTCACAGGGTTTGTACACCCTGGCTTCTCCGTTTCAATCCAAGCTCAGCAGAAGCATCGTCCTTCGATTCAGCAACAGTGCCGGCTCATCCAGTTCGACAACAGTGCCATTAATGCTACACTGGCTCCAGATCCCGCGCCGGCCAGTCATCCCAAACAAAAGCAGCTCCGAGACGCAACTGTCCTTGTGTACTTAGCTTCTAACCTCAAAGAGAAGTCTAATGAGCTCAGAAGCTGGGGGGCTTTGTGTGGGGGAATTCCCGAACTCATCAGAGTCCCGGCCAGATGCTCCATCTTTGGCTCCCGCACCAGCTAAGTCCATCTCAGCCAGGTACTTCACCTCGGCAGGATCCACTTCGGCCAAAGCATCCCACTTCAGCCTAGTGCTCCATTTCGGCACCTTTTCCAGAAGTCTTTAGCCAAGCCAAGTCGTCCCCGACCTCGGCTCCCCAGCTCGGCGACAGTGCCAGACACCTCTACCTCGGCGACAGTGCCAGAATCATCCATCTCCGCCAGGTCCTCACCTCGGCGAGACACTCCATATCGGCCAAGAGCCTCATATCGGTGAAAGTACTGAGCACTGACAGCTGTCCTCCCATGGACGCTCAAGCACGCTACGGCCCGTGCGACAAGACAAAGGGACAGTCCATATCTCCTGACAGATCGCCGTCCACTACTCCCACAGCGCCATGATAAGGCTCGATGGGACTGCAATTAAAGAAAAGTAGGCTACGATGGGACCGCGCCTCCCTACTACCTGGCAATGTGGGCTATGACAAGACAGTCAACTACCCATTTGCCTCCTTTCTCCTCTATATAAACACAAGAACAGTTCACAAGCAACAGAGGCCAACGAATACAATACACGCTGGTACTCCATCTTCTTCCCCAAAAATCTCCATCCTCTGTCCAGTTCATATACTGACTTAGGCATCGGAGAGCCTTGCGCCGCCCAGGCCAGGGTCCTCTGATCTTCTATTCTTCTTCTTTTTCTCAGGCTTCAGACGCAGGCATCAGTGTTCCTAATCTCCTTAGATAAGTCCGTGCAGGCACCCCCCTATTCTTGTGAGTTACATTTTTTGCACTTACAGCTAGATTTCTTGTTATTCAGATCGAACCCTATGATAGTCGATCTTATGCATGACTGATTGTGTTAAATCTAACAACCTTTTTTAATGTTTAGTGGTTGCTTGTGATGTGACGCCTCTGTTGATTTTTTTCTTTTACTTGTTGTGTTTTGAGAATTAAGGAGAAGAATCTACAATCAGGCTAATTAATCTATATTCTAATCTCTTTAATTAATACAATATGATTATGAATCTACTTAATCCATCCATTGATTCAATCTAAATTGCGAATACAGATGATCATGATACACATGAATAGACATTCACACAAACACGTTTAACTAACTCAAATCATAAATAAAACATTAATCTTAAACGTGGAATGATTCTTAATGAGTAAAACATATATTTAATTTAATTATATGCTCTCTCTTTTTGCTTGGATTAATTATATGCTAATTACGAACCACTGAATGAGAGCAATCCAGTCCTATCATTAGATAGATCTGGTTCTAAGGAGCGTTTAGTCGAAAATGGATTAAAAATCTGAATTTGGAAAGTAAGTTTCAGTGGTTAATATTGGCCGAGTGGTCAGGACCACATTTAGAGCTAGAGGTCTTGGTATCGACCCTCGGTTCCCCCTTCTTCAGAAATCGAAGGTTGAATCCACTAATGCTACCCAAAGGGTTGGTAACCCTCCGATAGCAAAAAAAGATAACACAGAAATGTTAATGGCACTGTGCACGTTCACATTCAGGTGTAAGGTTTTGGGGGGCACTTAGGGGGCACCTGGAAAAAGCCCAAAAGAGTCGTGCCCTGCTCGAATAACAAAATAATGATTGGCTTTTTCAATTGACCATCCCCCACCCCCAACCCACTCAAATCAAAATAGTAGGTTCACCACTCACTGCCTGCATGCACAATTATTGTTCACAGGAAAGTGACAGCCAGGCCTGCCGACATTCACAGTGATGTTCATGTTAAAATCAATACATCAATACAATTGATGGGAGTTGCTCCTGTGAGAGTCCGCCACTCACTGTCTGTATGCACAATTCTTGTTCACAGCAAAGTGACAGCACAGGCCTGGGCCTGCCAACATGCACAGTGATGTTCATGTTAAAATCAATAGACCAATATAATTGATGGGAGATGCTCCTATGGGAGTAACTCTCCCGGAACTATGAGAGTGAGGGTGGGGGCTCTCATATTTATATCTAATGCCAATAGTCTAAATGTGAGGGCTCCACCCCTTACTCTCATAGTACCATGAGAATAACTCTGACAAGAGCATCTCCCATAATTGATTATTAGGATCATAAAGTGTGTGGAACATTCAACCCATGTAAGTTAAATTTAGGACAAGGATTCTCTGCATCATTCCCATGCCTAATTCTGTAACCAAACTAGGTCTGTTATAGTTTTAAAACTCATAAGTTTTACTCAATTCGGAAGTTCATGTCACATGTGCCAGTGCCATCATGACTCATCCAAGTCATTGATTTTCAGGATAGACTGTGTTATGTGAGGGGTTGAGTCGTTACAACTCACCAGCAATGTCCCATATCATTATGAAATTCAGATATACAAATCCTCAGCTAGGAAATCCACTTCCAAGAGCGGTGCACAGATTCTTCACCTGTAACCAAACATGTTCGTTTTTATAAATTACCAAACCAACTACATTCCATCTTCAAACATCACAAGCCCAAACCTGATAAACTGAGCTGCAGTCATCGTCTGACCAGGACAATCTGTTGGACCATTCCATTTTATTTTTTTTTTTTGTTTAAATTCACGGTAGCAGCTCACTCGCTGACTAAATCCTCAATTTCTGTATTGATTTGAGAGTGAATGCCTCTACCACCAGGCTATTCCCAGTGAGGCGTCCACAGGACCATTCCATTGACATCTTGAGGGGAGGTTTTCCTTCAAATCATAATTCATAAAGATGATTTAGATTTCCATCATGAGAGGAATATCCAGAACACACTGGTTTTAGTGTGTTTTTGCAAATAGAGAAGTTGACCTTTCAGAATGAACAATTCTGCCCAACCCAAGTCCATCCTATGCCAGTCTAAGGCCCAAGTGGAGGTTAGGATGGCCACAGTAAATAAATGGAATAAAGCATTTATGATGATCATGAGGATGACGACGACAAATAATCCTAAACCTAACCTTGCAAGTAGTCTCATTGTGGCATACAGATGGCTGAAAAATGGTGCTAACCTCTTTTAACTCTATTTCACATTCCAGATAGAATGTCCCACCCAAAGATTTCAGTGCACAAATTAACTCTCTTTCTCTCTCTCTCTGCATGTCTCAGATGCCAGACATTTCCCATAAACAAGATAATGCCCTTATTGGCCCAAATGCTAGGGAAATCCTGGTCACGGATTGCCCTAAGCGACATGCTCCAAAGGGCTGAAAAACTAACATCCTTAAAAAAAAAAAACAAAACAAAAATGAATAAACAAAAGCCACCAGACTTCATACTGTTGATACCTAGCTCTAGTGGTCATCCTTGGGAATGTTGAGATCCTTAAATGCTGGACTGTCAACTCCCACTCCCATTGCATGCAGTCCATTGTCCACATAAAAAACAGTTCCCGTGACAGCTGAAGCTAATGGTGATGCCAGGAATGCAGCAGCATTGCCAACTTCATCTGTACCAATTTTTTTTCAATTTGTAAGAATACATGAGCCTCTTGCAGGAGAGATAAGGAAATCACAGAAACATCAACTAAAAAATAAATTAAGGACAAGTTTATTGCAGCCCAGTGGCAATTTCAGTGAGGAAAAAGAAACAGTGATATTGATACTTGAATTAAAAAATGTCAGCCAATATTCAAAAACAGATCCGGGAAGAAAGGACAAAATTATCCTTCTAATTCATTGACAACAAGATGGGATCAAATTAGTAGGACAGCAGTCCTGACTTCTGATCCAGAAGAGGAAAAAATCTGTTTTTAATGAGTTAAACAAGAAATCATCTTTCCAACCACATCAAGACAGGGAGTGGGGGAAGGTTTGAGAAAGTATTGGAATGCAGGCAGTCGATGCAATCATTAGAAAGTATCATGATGTAAGACGAGAAATGACATAGGTTTGAAAAACTTGAGCGTTCAGCAATGAGGGTAGGCTGCAGTCATAAGAAGGCGTCATGATGCAGGTTGGAGGGGAACCCTTTGCCAGGGATGAGACTTTGTTTTTTGATGTGAATGTTTCATGTTGCAAAATTGGAAACCCCATCACTAGAAACCATTGTTCTAATGGTCATGAGATGAAAACAGCTTAAAAGGTATCAGAAAGGACAACTTATTAAGGTTTGAGGGGCCTATGTCTTGCTTGGACTCCTTATTGGTTACGATGCAGCCACTTCACAAGGGCGATTGAATCATATACTCCTACTTATGGGGGAAAAAAGACTGGACCACTCTCAATTACAAAACTTATCATATGGGCAAATTCATCGATTCAGGTCGATGGCATCAAAACTAATTATTAAACAGAAAAAATGGTGTCAAGTGTATTGACTGGTTACTTCAGAACCAAGGCAGTATATTATGAACCAATGCAAGATAACTATACACTGCCAAAAGTGTTTTGACAGAGATTAATGGGCAACCAATATCCGTGAGGACATTGGTTACTAGTAGTTTTATATGGTATTTTGAACCATAAATCACTTATGGGATTTTTTTTGTTTCACCTGCCAGTAGTTCTTTCTGCAATGGCGCATTGGCTACTGAGTATTCAATCATTGTATCAATGAATCCAATTGCTTTTGCTGCGCGACTTCTTAATGGACCTGAGAAGATTTGTCCAGGAGATGGCATGAAAAGGGTTAGACTTCTATCCTATTCATGAGAAACATAATAGCATAAAGATGAGAGACTGGCATACCAGCTGATATTGTGTTAACTCGGATCTTGTGGCGCCTTCCTGCTTCAAAAGCAAGCACCTGCAAAAGCAGAAAATGGCTTTCAAGAATGAATCAATTGAACATCAGTTATTTTATATATATGTATATATATATATATAAAAGAGCAAAACACAAGAATCTGGTCATAAATGAAAATCTCACCCTGGTGTCACTCTCAAGAGCTGCTTTTGCTGAACTCATACCTCCACCATATCTGTATGAAATATAGAGATTAAAGGGCTCACCCGGTGCACAAAGTGCTCCCCGGCTAAGCAGGGGTAGGGGGAGGGTGGGCGCATGTGTACGCAGCCTTACCCTTGCATTTTTGCAAAGAGGCTGTTTCCACGCCTCGAACCCGTGACCTCGAGGTCACCAAAGGAGCAACTCTACCGTTGCGCCAAGGCTCGCCCTCATATGAAATATAGAGATTAATGAACAATATTTCATTTTACAAGCCCTTTATGCCTCACTATAAAAGAAAATGGTAGGGAATGTGAAAAAAGCATACCCTGGAATGATCCTTTCAGAAGCGATGTACGTTAGAGATATTGATGCACCACCTTCAATATAAGATGGGATTGAAAGTTAGAGAGGTGCCAATGCTTGCATATCCAAACCAAAGTTATGTACAGGAAAAGAAAGAAGGCTAATGTATCCCACAAAATATCTTGCCTGGATTCATGATCGGGATAAAATGCTTGAGCAAAGATACAAAAGAATAACTTGATGCTGAAATTGCTGCAAGATATCCATTCCGAGATGCCTCTAAGAGAGGTTTACTGACCTGTAGTCAGAAGTTACAACCTTCATACTAACCAGAAAAGGAAACACACACAAACAAAAGAAAAGAAAAGAGCAGTACTTCTGGTCCATTGGCAAGGGAGTGAATGAGAATGTCAATGGTCCCAAAATCTTGTTTCACAGACTCAGCTAGCTCCTGAAAAAAAAGTTAGAATCAGATTTGTAAGAGATTTCGAAGTCTTGAAAGCGTCATTGCAGAGGCTGCTGGTGAGACCAAAGACCCAAGGCTAATTCAGGAACCCTTTTATTTCTGAGAATTAACTGAAATGCATTAAATTAAACAAGGAATTTTCGAAGTTATGCACCCATGCTGAGCGGCCCTATAGTATACAGCAAGGTACGAGAGATGCAACCATATAATGAAGCCATTTACAATCAACTCGTTGCCCTATCGATTCTTGCCCTTGCCAACTTGGCGGCTTAGTCATTGAACTCTTCCGTAATGTGGTTGAACATTGCATTTAAATCTAGTGACCATTGACTAAACTTTGAAATCATTTGAGAATAAAGCAAAAAATGCAAAGAGCAATGGCCTCATTCAGCATTCCACTCGCCCGCATGATGAAATTGCTCAAGTTACCTTTGACCAACTCAGGTCCATGCAACTGCAATTGCAGGATGGAGGGACAAACCCTCCCTAATTTCCAAGATGTCTTCTCTACTTGAATCCCCAAAACCAGGCAGATAGGAGCATATGATAATGATTCCATCGCATCCTTAATCACCTTACCCATTCCCGATGGGCTAGGATTGAATTTGGATCTCCTCCATTTTCCCTTCCAACTCACCCGCATGGGCGGAGGGACAATTCTTGGTAGGCCATGGGTATTTTAAATTGCTCCATTCCATGAGGCCAACCAACTTCTGTGGATGTTTGATGTAGATAATCCTTGGAAATCCTTTGCTGCATACCCTATTAGATTAACAATAATATGTGGCATGTGAAGTTTCTCACAGTTCCAAGACCTCTAGCCTTGTAATCTAGAGCCTACTTATTTCAGTTGTTGCAACTGGCAAATTTTGTGGTTGGATCACAGCCCTAGGGTGATCAAAATAAGATGAAAGTTCACCCACTCCCCAATCCATATGGTCTCCTTCACTTCCCACTATCCCCCATGAGTTGTCACTCCCTTCCCTGGTGGGCCATCACTTTCATTACATGATAGTATAGGATCAATTTATTAATGATCTCTCTCTCTCTCTATATATATATATCACATCATCTAAACTTTATTCCTCATTATGGCGTTGTCTTTGAAATTTATACTATTGAATTATAAACAAAAAATTGTCCACAATGCCTAATGGAACATGGAAGTTCTCTGTGTGAGTGCGCCTTTGTGCTTTTGCATAGGTGCATCAGTGCATGTATGCGTGTGTGTGTGCGCGCGCATTTGTGTGTGTTGTGTTTGTAGTAGAGATCTTGTGTCATGATATGACAAATAATGGGGCCCACCTACGATGGGTTCACTTGATTTTTAGGGGAGAATGCAACTTAAGAGATTATGTCGCCAACTATACCATGTGTCTCCTCCAATGAAAGAACTAGGCACACCTTTGATGGAAACAGACTATTAGAAATTACTCTGCCCCCATAATTGCTAATGAATCAGAAAATCACATTGATTAGAGTGATATTCACCATTAGATTAAATCATGCTAAAACAGCATGTATATTATGTTTATTATGTTGAACCTTTAGAAGACTTTCATGTCTTATACCAACATATGTCCAAGTTACATTGAGTGTTATAACTTATATACATGGGATTATATGAAACTAATTTAACCATGGTTCTACAACCCCAAATTGATGAGTAAGGCTCTGATGATGATGATGAAGAAATTTAACCATGGCTCTCTGCCTAAGAACATTCAAAAGTTCCAAACTTTAATGTGCGATTTTCACTCCACAGAATGATAATGTGCGAGAAATTACCTGAACAGTCCAATTTGAAGCTCCAGCATACCTTTTGTTTGTCTTGACCTGTGCAGTAAACAAGCAGTATTAAGACCTAGAATTTCATCTAGTTTACCTAGCATTGAAAATCAGGCATGAATAAGAACACAAAATTATTAATATCAGAATATAAGTTAGGTTTTACATCTTCAGGGACATCCTCAGGACTGTCGTAAACAGCATCCATTGCATATACTTTGGTGATCTCCATCAGAGAACCGTCTGGCAACCTGTAGCATCCAGAAATCAGCTATTTCATAAAGCCGGTAAATTTCATTAGTGTTAAGTGGTGCCAACTAGATGGTTATTCTCACACAGGCATCATGAACAGTTATCAAGTACAATAATGGAAAAGAAAAAAAATGTTTAGTGCAGACTAGAGATCTTACACGCGTGATTCATCAAATTTTCCACGTTGTAAGCTGGTCTCAAAAATATTTAGTGCCTGCATGAGAAGTAACTCCTTTTGTCAGAAATTGAACACAAACAATCGCAAAAGAGTCAATATGAAGGTAAATCAACATACAGGCACCCATGTGCCGACAAGGATCTCAGCACCAGCAGCAGCAAGAGATTTTGCTATTGCCCAACCGTACCCATTATCATCAGCTATCCCAGCAATAAATGCCCTTTTCCCTGAGAAGAAAACTCAAGTAGATTGTCAATAAATTATCGCGTGTGTAATTATAATATTATGTGAGAAAACAAAAACCAAGAGATAACATCAGCCAAAAAGCAAACAAGGTACTCCACAATCCACATCCAAATCCATATAAATAAAGTAGAAGGAAAAGAAAAGAAATGACAAGAAAAGAAAAGAAAAGGATAGGGTGGAGAAATTTGATCAAGAACTTAATAGATGAATGGTTAGAAAGAGCCTACTAGATCAAATAGTGTTTGACATTCTTTGGAATTTTAAAGAGATAATGAAATTAAGATATTCAGCCTTCCCCTGCACCTACTTCCAAATTCATTCATTCTGTTTTTCATTTCTCAATCCACCTCCCATTCCAACTAATACTAAGTTAGTGGATAAAATGGCTGCTAAAAGTTTATTTGGGTTTTCTTTTTGCAAATCTTACATCTCAACTCAAAGCCTTTTCAAATCTCCTTCCACCCCCACACACTTTTCACAGTCTACTCACAGCCTATGATGCTCAAATTCAGCATGGATATGACATTGATATGTCATTTATACGGAGGGGATATGGATTTTTCACATAAAACTTAAGTCACCTAACCCTTATCCTGTCTCACAACAACTTTAGTAAAATAAAGTAGGATATGTTGTCTACTTTGAAGTATCCGTGTGTCATAGTCCACAGCAAAGTGCAAACTCGCCATCAAACGGAAAACATCTCTTCGCACTTCGAGATTTTTGTAATTTCTCATAGTCAAACAAACATTTATCAGAGTAAATCTCATTGACATTGCCAACTTTGGATCTAATCACTTGCTCTATATTTTAGGTGACTACTTGAAGAACTGAACGAAAGGATAGGACAATATGTACTTCTCGTAGCAGTAGAAATCATCAGCAGGTATAACTAAGAACATAACCTCCCCTAGGTCATTATAAGATTTGCGTACGTCCGATGTTAGTCTGCACTAACCCTAGTTGAAGGGATTGGTGAGATGCAGAACATCAAATGATCATACCAAAATCTTGCTGTATAGAAGAGTAGAAGACTAGAAAACAAATCCCATTTAAAAAGAGAAAAAAGAAAGAAAAAGAAAGAAAGGAAAAAATATTGGTTCTTGAGTAAAAAGGAAAGAATACACTGAAATCATTTGTGTAAGAGAGGGAAGGAGGAGGAGGAGGAAAATTCTCTCTTGCAAATTAGCACACCAAACTTGAGAAACTACTATATTTTTATCCCTACAAAAAAGAAAATCTATTTCACTTGAATTAAAATACCCATATCTAGTGAAAGAAAGTTCTCTATTTCTATTAAAATATCAAGCATCCATTGAACAACTCAAATAATAAAAACAGAGTCCTAATCTAACAATGAATTTAACACTCCCACTTAATTTTAGATCTCATAAAAGTGCCAGGTTAGCCTCATAGTAGTTTGAACTGATGAACGAATAAGACTTTCGTAAAAATATTTGCAACTTGATCATGTATAGAAATCATGAGTAAATCAAATTCTTTGCAGCTAGCTTCTCTCAGATAAACTAATGCTTAACCTTGATATGTTTTCGTCCTCACGTAAAACACTGGATTATGAGCAAGTTGAAGAGCACTCTGTTTGTCACTGTGAAATGGAACGACATTGTCAATCTTATGCCCGGTGTTTTAAAGTAATGATTTGGGGCATACAATCTCCCGAACCACCACAGCAGCTGCACGATATTCCACTTTCATAGAAGATAACAAGAAGTGGTTGTTTCCCGCTACACCAAGAGATAACTCTAGAACTGAGGTTAAGCATTCCATGCTTTGACAACATATCAGATGTGTATTTCTTCTATCAAATAAAGCAGCCACATCTGAGTTTAGCAACTTTTAACTCTGAGAGAATACTTATCACCAAGCTCCTTCATCTCAAACAGAATAAAAAATTGCCCATGAATAAAAATGCCGATATAAAAACCAACAACAGTATTAAGACACATGAAACGATGAAAATATAGACAAGCGCTGCAAAGGAAAAATCAATACACAAAAAGATCACATATGTACATGTATATGTATATTGAAATCAGCTCACTACATAAAAATTTAAAAAAAAAAAGAATAAAAAGACTTATAGAAGGAAGATTGCTAACCTCTAAGGTCTATAGGCAACACTGACTTAGCCTTTTCCTCACTTATTCCAGACATTGCCTTGGTAACAACTTTATCAAATTTCAACGGAATTGATGGAGAGCTCAAAAACAATGGTTGGATGGAAGAGATCTGTGAAGAGCTTGTGATCTTAGAGACTTGGAAGCTTTTCAGATTAGTCCCTAAACCTGCAGGGCTTGCCTTGCAGATTCGAGAAGAAGAAATGCAAGGCCTTGTTGTTGCCATTTGTAGCCCCGAAGCCCCCACTGCCGCCATTTTTTGATTAAACAACTACAAGCTGGATATTTGAAAACATTAATAAATAGACAACATCCTCATATTTCAGTTTTAACTTTCAATTATATCAAGTTGATCTAATCTACAGTTTGTCTGCGCCAAACATTCTGTTTTGGGGGGGCGCAGGGGGGGGGGCTATATCAGTGATCCAAAGGGTTCATTGGACCAGAAACAACTGCAGATGCACAAATCCACAAAAAAGTTCCCAGACAAATGTGGTCATCTGATTAGAAGGACCCTGCTGCCATAGCCACAGTCCACATTCAATGTCCAACGCAAAAAAAAAATATATATATATATATATATATCGCATTGCCTATAAACAGTGAGTTCCATTGATGAACATCAAGATCACTGAATGCTGGCCCTACATGTAACAGAATGCTTGGCCAAGGCAAAATCACAATGATAACATAGAAAATTATAAAATGGAAGCACCAAATCAGCAGCCTTATACAACTGAACTTATTTCCAATGGCAAGTTTGATGTCATGGGAAAAAGGAAAATTCTCCAAGTGAGTTTTCAACCCAACTGTCACATAAATCATGCAAATGAAATACAAAACCAGCATTAATCATGTAAATGAAATACAATCCAGCAGCAATTACCATTGAACTTCACTAAAATCCCAGTTCAGTAATTTAAAAAAAAAAAAATGAAGATTCTAAGTTAAGTCTACATGAATCATGCAAACACAGCCACCTCACTAGCATTTGACAACAGGATAGCTATCAATCTTTCCAATGCGACGAAATCGCAATGGATTGCAGGAAATGAAAACTCAACAGATCTAAAACCAAAACGTACTACAATATTCAAGCTAAGCACTAGCAATCACAGCTAACTGTCATGAAACAAAATCATCAGCACGTCAAAAAAAAATCATCACCAGAACTTAACGAGATTTCGCCAAACTATCAAGAGATGTAGAAAAGATGAAAACTTAAAGTTGCACAAATCTGCAACAGAACCCAATCTAACACAAGCGATCCGCCAAAATCGATACAATACTCCAAATTCCGTACTACATTTCAAAGAGAGAATGAGATCGACATCATATTTAGACATTAGGAATCACCTCGCTAAGATCGGATGAAGAAAGAAGAATAGAGAAAGCTCTCCAATCTCTCTCTCTCTCTTTATTGTAGTTATGGGAGCAAGTAATGGGGGAAGGAGAGAAGGTCTTATTTATTTAAATAGGCTTCGATGAGATCGAGGAAGCTTTTCTTTAGTTTCTACCAATTACTTTATATGAGCTTTGGAAAGATCGTCAAAATGTCAGAAGTAGGTTTTCTGTTTTCTACTAAAAAGATGATTGTATTTAGAAAGAAAGGAGGGAGAAATGCCGAATTGGTTGTTTGGTGCGAAGTAGATGAGTATGTAGTAGATCGTGACTTTTGTGCCGATGCAGACCAGTCGGGTTCGATCGGCTCCGAATATGATTTTCAAATATGAGGTTTTTATAAGAAGGCCTCTGTTTTCATTTAAGACCTCAAAAACGATCCTATATCTTATGTTTTTACTTAAAAAAAAAAAAC
This sequence comes from Litsea cubeba, assembly GCA_012931725.1. Taxonomy (NCBI): domain Eukaryota; kingdom Viridiplantae; phylum Streptophyta; class Magnoliopsida; order Laurales; family Lauraceae; genus Litsea; species Litsea cubeba. Next base: position 122,608,791 of record CM022944.1, on the reverse strand, counting down.
GTTTGATTAATCGTTCCGCTGTGCAAAAGTACTTTAGTAGTTTAGGGCATGTTTCTTTGCTGGAATTTAAAGAATTTAAATTCTGAATTTTCAGACACAGTAGTTTTTTTGGATGCTTTTTTGGACTTGAGCATATAGAAATTTCACCAAAACACAAAGAATGTGGAATTCTTAGATTCTCGAGTTCATTTGATACCTTGCATGAGGCTGCAATTCAGAAATGCTAGAAAAAATTATAGCATTTGAAGATTATAGGAGACAAGATGTCACGAATTTTCAACATGTTTAATTCATGGCAGAAATTCTATAAAACAAACAGGCCTATGAGTCTTTTGATTTTGACTTATTTTAAGAAAAGTTCAGATTATTTGTCTCTTTGATTTAAAAGATAAAATGATAATTTAGTGCTTAAACTTTAAAGGCCTAAAATTAAAGGTTAGGATCATTCGACTTTACCTATTTTCTTAATGTGTGTTTGGTTCGGCTTGTTTAAATTCAAACATATTTTTCCAAAAGTAACTTTGTAACAACTTCTTATTTAGCGCAGGTCCTCAAGAAAATCTACAGCCTATAAGCCTTTTATTCCCATGCCATCTGAGCCAATAAAAGTAATTTTTTTAGTTAATGAGATTTGCTAAGTTTAAGTAAAGGGTATTTCTGTTATTTCTATACTCTTATTATAAAAGAGAAGGAATGATTTAAATTTCACCTGCCTAATACAAATTCTCTCCACACCCATGGCCCACTTGGCTGACATACTCTTAGATCAGCTTTCACCAGCACCAGACGTCTGTATGAGTGTGTGAGCCCACTGAGTCCCACTTAGATGAAATCTGTATGCAAGATTGTTGGGTACAGAGATTGTTGACATACTTTTTGTTTTTGTTTGGCATCTGCCCATCATCCTAAAGATGGCAGGGTACAGAAATTGTTGACATTTGCCCATTACTATGTCCTCTCGTGGGGCCCGCTTGAGATGGATGCCATGCTTCCACGGTTGTCCTTGCATGTTCTCGACTCTCTCCCCCACCTCCTTAAATCTAACAAATTCTCTACACCACGGCCACCATGCCCACTTGATTGTGGGGTCCACTGGATGTAAGTGTTTATGTTCTCTCCGTACATCTGTTCATGGGCCAGCTGCCCACTTAGATATCTATTGGAAAGGTCCAAGTACAGGCTGTTGGATCATAGATGAGATTGTCTTTTGACCATTGACAAAAATAGGTATGGGTTGAGCTCATTTGCTCAATAGAATTCCAAGTCAAGTCATTCTTTAAAACCAATGTTGATACAAATATAAGGTGAACACTGTGATCTGGAAAGCGTATGAAGTTATGCGGTCCGAGCTTAGGTGACATTTTTTATATGCTCCTAGGTGAACATTTATGGACATTTTATTAATGATAAAGATTAGAGCCTTGATTTGGGTTTGGAATCATTTTTCTGAAAATTGTTCCCAACACGTACCAACAACATTGGGGGTTGGGGTTGGGGTTGGGGTGGGTCTTCTCCATCGGTGACCATTATTCAAACTCACAATTTGGTACATCCAAACGCAATTTCAATGGAAACCACTGGATTGCTGCCACTTTAACATGCATTCTCCTACTCTACCTTAAATCACACTCAAAGATCAATAACAGAAGGCTGAAATCTGGAAAAAAAGAGTTCACATTCAAACACAGAAACACTGCCGTTCCAACAGCATGAAGCAATCACATTAGGCAGAACAGGATGAAAAACAACATCTATGCATGCCTGATCATAAGCCTTAATCTTCCAAAGAAGCTCAGAAGTCCTATAGCTGTATAAGTAAATACATTCGTCAAAAGAGCCAGATGCAAGCTTTTCTCCATCCAAACTCAGATTGCACTTGATGGGGAAGCCTGATACTCCATGCTTCTCATACCTCCTGTACTTGTCCAACTTGAAAGGTGGCCTGGATGAGAATATTGCAATGTAATTTCCATTTGATTGTGCAACGAAACGCGAATCAAATGGGTGGTAACGAATGCATGGGCAAGTATAAGCCTCCACATAAACCTGATAACAACAAAGAAAAGCATGATTCGTGCCATCTACATTTCAAATCTTCAGTACAATTCTATTATATTAAAGCGGAAGGTTTTGAATTCAATTTTGACCAAATTACTTTTAATTATGCCTTTCTATTTTTGACCAAATTACTTTTAATTATGACTTTCTTTTATTGAGCTGCCCCATGACCTTTTGGGGTTTCAAATAACTAACCTAACAGCTACACCATACAATAATTGTGTATAATTATTTGTCAAAAGTAGTTAAATGGAGTGGAGACCCTAGCTGCTTGGGTCATGCCCGTTCTTAGCATATGGACTATTGTGCTATAATAAGAGAAGAAGTTCTCCAGCCATCACTTGCTTAACAAGTTCTCTCCACACCCATGGCCCACTTGGATGGTCCACTTGGAAGACAAATCTATGCTTGCCCACTTGGAAGGCCCACTTGCTGATGAATGTCTACACCTGTTTGTCCTAGAGGACCTGGACTCTTCCCTCGCATTCTCGACTCTTCCACCCAAACACGGAAAAGGAACACGAAAAAGGAAAGAGCCCTGCTACATGGACGGAAAAAAGGGGTCGTTTTTTCCGTCCATGTAAACTTTTGGAAAAGGAAAATCCACTTCTTCCTCCATGCATCGCCCAAACACAAAAACAAAGCTCCACTTCTTCCTCCCAATACACCCCCTAGATGCAAGAAAAGCATCACTACTTGCTCTCAATACAAGGCCCTAAACACAGAAAAGGAAGGCATCACTGATTGAGTATCACGCTATGATTTTTTCAATCTCTCGCTAAAAGAAATCTCAGTTTGTTTTTGTCACAAAGATGGAGTCTTTTTTTTTTCCTTTCTTCAATATGTCGTAAATTAGGGTTCTTGTTTGCATTCCATGGATTGAGTTGATCTCCACATCTGTGTTGTTTAGAAATTCGAGTTTTACAATGATTCTTTCATTTTCTTTCTTTAATATGCTGTAAATTAGGGTTCTTGATTGCATTCCATGGATTGGGGTTAGTTTCCACATCTATGTTGTTTAGAAATCCGAGTTTACAATAATTATGGTTCGAAATGTCACGAAGATGGAGCCTTTTGATTTCCTTTCTTCAATTTGTTGTAAATTCGGGTTTTGGTTTCCAGTCCAATTTACTACAGTTGAAGAATGCACATCTGGGTTTCATGTTATCTTTCTTCTCATTTGATTTATGATTTTATCTTTCTTGATTCAATTTAGAAAGGCCTGAGAAATGTAAAAGAAAATGAAAAGTTTCTTCTTTTATAAAATGTATAGGAAATAGTTGAGCAACACCAACATCTTGCTTCTAAAATGAATATGAAAGGTGGATTTGAAGCTATACGTGGCGGCGCGCCACGGAAGTGACTCTTGCAACATTTTTCATAGTGTGGGTACAAAGAGTTAAAAAGGAAAAAAAGTGTACAAATGAGCACACCGATGATCAACATCTCGTGTAAAATACAAGAGAAATAAAACAGAAGAATGTGAAACATATGTTCATAGGCTTCTGCATATTGTGTCTTTGTGATTACTCTATCAAAAATTTTATTAGCCTGACACACCTTTCTTATCTCTAAGTCCCTAATTCATGGGTTTGTTGGCTTTGTTCATTTTCCTTTAACTTCTTGAAAGAGTAATTCTCAAGTTCTTCTTTTCTCTTTTCTTTTTGGTTTTGATGCAAATTATTGATTTGTATAAAAAAATAATCAGACTTTCTATTTTTTTATCACGGAGAGAAAATTAATCAATGTAAATGTTAAACTGAAGCAATGTACGAGAGAAATAAAACAGAACAATGTGAAACATAAGTTCATAGCTTTTTGCATATTGCATCTTTGTGATTACTCTATCAAATTTTTATTGCCCTGACTCAACTTTCTTATCTGAAATTTATAATGCTCTTTGCTAATTGAGTGTGCATTATATCTAGACCTATGATTGAAGAGGACTAAGTCCATAATTCATGGGTTTGTTGGCTTTCTCCGTCTTCATTTAAGTTCTTAAAAGAGTAATTCTCAAGCATGATTTATTTATTCTCTTCTCTCTCTCTCTCTCTCTCTCTCTCTCTCTCTCTCTCTCTCTCTCTCTCTCTCTCCTTCTTTTCTCTTTCTTTTCTTGGTTTGGATGCATTTGCAGAAAGACTCACACACCACATTTCTCTCCATTTATAAGGTATTATTTGTTTTGGATTCCACTATGATTGGAATGGGTCTTTTTAGGCTTTATGAGTGTTCTAGTTAAACCCCATCTGCACAGGTAAATCATCCTCTAACTGCATTCTATTTCTAATAATCTGGTTGTAGGTAATCTTTTTCTAATAATTTGTGCATAGACGGATATCTTCTTACAAAATGTGGATTTTACTAGAAATGTTAAAGAGGAAATCACATTAACATTACATCTTATATTGAAGAACGACGATGACGAGGTCTTGGTAAAGCCTTGGTAAAAATATCTGCATTTTGAAGATCCGTTGAAATATGTGGAAGATCAATCGTACTATCATCAAAGACATCCCGTATGAAATGATAATCCACTTCAATATATTTACTACATTCACGAAAGATGGAATTTTATGTTATCCCAATAGCACTGGTATTATCAGCATATAGAGAAGTGGGCTTCGCCTTCACCTGAGGAAATCCTAATTCTGATAACATCCTTCGGAGCCAAATAATTTCTGAGCAAGCAGAAAACATAGCATGATATTCTGCTTCAGTGAAGGATTTAGAAACACGCTTATATTTTTTACACTTCCAGGAAATTAGCGCATTGCCAAGATACATGCACCATCCCGTGGTTGACCAATGGGTATCTGGGCAACCTACCCAATTTGCATAACAAAAGCCTTTGAGATCAAGAGAAGACCTAGCAGAGTAAAATAACCCTCGATCCGAACTTCCAAGTAAGTATCGAATGATTCATTTTGACTGCAGCTAAATGATGATGATGTGGTTCAGTCATGAATTGGCTCATTATTTTAACAACATAGGTCTATGCTCGGACGAGTGATGGTTAAGTAAACAAGGCTGCCGGCCAATTTTCTTTAGTAAGTCGCATCAAAGAGAAGATCACCATTCTCACGTCTGTACTTTACATGAACATCCAATGGCGTATCAACTGGAGTGGAATTCTCCAAACGGGCCAATTTTGGATCCAGTGATAATAATGCCATCCACATAAACGAGAAGAACCGTAATCCCAGACGAACTTTTTCGAAGAAACATAGATGGATCATATGTATGAAATGGGTTAGTATACAATTGGACGATTGGGATTGGTATATAGATGTATGAAATGGGTTAGTATACAATTGGAGGTTTTCATTGAATTCTTTTAAAAGAATGTGTATCTTGTTTCTTTGTTTAAAAAAATCGGTTAAAAATGAATCTATACCAATTCTGAATTGAGATATCATCCAATGAGGTGTAATGTAGTAGGTAGAGAACATTTGAATATTCGAGTTCTACATGCAAGTGAAAATATATAATTGAAATCTTACATCATAAAATATATAAATATATAAATATATAGTTTCAACCCAACCTGAACCCTGCCTTTCATGGGACCAGTTTGGTACCATAAATTATAAATTCTTGGAAAGTTAACAGGTATCTGATAGCAAGGACAGGTTTGAGTTTAGCCCAAACCGATACTGAGTCGCTGGGGAATAGGGAGGCAGGCCTCAAGGCACACAAATGGATCTCTTTGAAAGACCCCCATGAAGCATATGATGGATTTTTTGAACAACCCCAATCTCATTTAGGTAAGAATATCCTGCTTATATTTTCTTCTTTCTTTATTTCCTCTTCTCCCCACCCCAATTCCTCACTCAAACTCTCTAATTTTTTTTTTTTATCAGATTCTTCATCAGCCCATCCTTAACTCGCAATGACTCAAATACTTCTCATGTTCGAATTGAATTCTCATTTGTTTTCTTAAAACACTAAAAACAATCTATTGCCTAAATCTTCCTTTTGTCATGTCTTTGATTAATGAATTGTGTAACCTCTAATGAAGTTTAAATAATCCAATGATCTTCCTTTCCTATACAGGAGTCCCATAATGAGATATGATGATGCATTCCTATAATGCTCATTTTCTTTTAATTAAGTCAGAAGTTTAAATTCATTTTGTTATTCTATTTCACATTCATTCGTATTGTTCCCATTATATACCCATGCAGCTCCTTCTCTCTATTATGTTCTCTATGCTCGTTGAACTAGGCTTATTAAATGGCATTGGTTTAGCACACTGTATGTGTTATCATGCTTCAATAGCCCATCTCTGAAAAATAATGTCATCCTACCTAATCTCATAAGAGCTGTGCTACACTGCCCGATGCAGATGGGGGACCGTGCCACCACCCGGGCTCTTGCATCGGGCGGTGTAGACTTTTACATCTCATCAGCAATTGGCATGATAAAAAAAAATGCAACAAATATAGCTCTAATTCTTAGAATAGAAGTTAATAATAATATCCTTCTCATCTTTGTGCTTGTAGGAATGGTTGTCTATACTTTCGTGCAAAAGAAACAGGTACAAAAGCAAAAAGAGCAATTGACTAAAGCAAACCTTTTGGTAAAGTGCCAAAAAATTATTATCACTTGTTAGTATAGTATCAATAATGTTAGCCTCTTGATGTAGAATATACAATTTTTAAAATAAATATTGATTAACTTCTTTTTTCAATTTCAGTATTGAAAAAAAATTTAAATTGCAGTACACATTTGCTGATAGGAATAGAAAAATTGCCTGCGCCAAAAGATTCTATTACAATCAACTAAAAAAAAAACACAGATAATTTTACAAAAGAGATCCATTTCCTAAAACTTCTCATCAAAACAAGCTTCACAAAACATATTTTCAAGATCTTCAATTTAAAAAAATTCCAAAAAAATTTCTGATGTATTTGGATGCACGTGCCTTGCACGTGCAGGGCACCACTAGTATTAAAAGAAATGAGAGCGGCTAAATGCACATTGATTTTTCTCGCCACACATTGCTTCTTTCTACACCCACCACAGATTACCAAAATCACTCTCTACACACCTTTTTTTTTTCAAAATTACCCTCTCTCTGCGCACCGCCTGCCGCCCACCCTCCCTCTTACTCGTCGCCCACCGTCGTCTGCTTTCCCTCTCTCCCTATCTCTCTCCCTCTCATTATTCATAATTCTCTCCCTCGCCCTGTCTCTCTCTTTCTCCCAACCCACCCCTCCAGCCGCCCACTCCCTCTCTCTCGCTCAGGCAGTGGTGGCTGGGTCTAGAAGGAAGTTGGGGAGGATAGATGTCCTTTTAGGTAATCTCACACTTGGTCATAAAAAAATACAGTGTGTGGAGAGCAAAAACCAATGCATCTAGCAGCTCTCGAAAGAAATATTAGTGTAATTTTACACTGTCAATCTAGGTGTCTTTTTTTGTAAAAATATAAAAGATAAGGACCTTTTTAAAGTCTTCTAAAAATATAGGGGCCTTTTTATAAAATTCTATTTAAATATTAGGAGTTGCTATTGCCACAGCCACATCGTTTTTAAAACCTGAGCACCCCTATAGGAAATCCTCAAATTACTCATTTTCTCTCTCTCCCTCTCTCTACTCTGTGCTTACCTACGCCTGCTCCCTTTCCCTCCGCATCCCTCTTCCTCTCTCCCTCTCCATGCTCGCCTCCACCTCTGCCCGCGCCCACGCCAACGCCCTACCCTTTCCCTCCCTCTCCTTCTCCTTGCTTGCCACCTCCGCCCGCCTCCTAATCCCGCCCACCTCTGCAGGTGGCTCGACCCCTCTCCTTCTCTCTGTCTCTCTCCCTCTCCCTCTCCCTGTCGTTCGGCCACTCGAGGGCAAACAATATACTCATTTGTTTTACCCTGAATGGCCGAACGATATGGGGAGGGAGGGAAAGGGACGGCGAGCAGGAAAAATGAGATGGAGAGAGAGACATGGAGAACGAGAAGGAAAGGGAGAGAGATAGGGAGAATGAGATGGAGAGAGCCGGGTGCGGGCAAAGGTGGGCGGAGAGCATGGAGAGGGAGAGGGCGGAGGTGGGCGGCGAGCAGAGAAAGGGAAGAAGAAGGAGAGGCGTAGTTAGGGGGTTTCCTATCAAGGTGTCAAGCTTTTGAAAAAAAAAACGGAGTGGTGGAACGGGAGTTGTGGCAATAGTAGCTCCCTCTAAATATTTGTATCGAGTTAAGAGGGAAGGTACAAGTACATGTCCGCATTCAGAGGGAAGTATAGATATCGAATTAATTCCCACTTGGGAATTATAGCATGGTGATGTTATGGCTAAGAATTTACATACATCGCATAAAGAGGGCATCTATTCCGTTACATACGTTAATGTCGAACGGTCACATCCTCCTCCATAAAAACAATAAATAAAATTAAAGCCCCCAACAATGAAAAAGGACTAACACATGGGACCTGGTTGGTAAATCTAAACCTGTGAAGAGATCATGACCGATGGGCCATTACTGATCAAAATGGAGTGAGGAACAAAGAATTGGTGATCGAGATATCAAGAACCGCCACTTACCTTAACCGAGGGTCGTGCCGAGGTCTTCTTTCCTTTCCCGAGGGCTCTCTCACCCAAGGTCTACTCCCTCACCAAAAGACTTGGGTCCCAACCCACTAAGCTGGTACCAAAAAAGAAAAAAAGTTTTGGCCTTCTGGGATCGTTAAGATCATCCATTTATCAACTATGGTGATTCGGGCTATTAATTAATGATCCACCGGATTGAAATTATGGGGATCCATGGATGAGAGGGATGCCCGGGTTCGTTTGTATACAAGGTTTTCTGTTGAAAACATTTTTCATGGCATGACAAAATCTCTTTCTGATACTATTGTCTTTCCAAAAGAAAAATGAAAAAATGAACTTGAGTTTTCCATGATTCCACCAAAAAGCTAGTTTCAGTGGAGGGGTGTCAGATTTGGCATTTTCCATGGAATTGAGATTTTGTAGCGTAGCACAAACGTGGCTAAGGGCATATTTGAGTTCATAGGAATTCTAAGAAATTTATCGTCATTTAAATGACAAAACTTGAAGAAACAAAGGTTTAAGATTCAGAAATGGTCATCAATGAATTTATCCCTTGTGGAAAATGAATCTCCAAACATCACCCTAAGGTCATGTTCTTTTAGCAAAATTCTTTGAACTCATGTCTAGAGATTTTGGAATTCTCCTAATGTTGTCCGCCACATGGAATTCCAAATCTTAATCTACCTTCTAGCATTTCAAAAGTTGGAACTCTAATAAAATTTAAAGGCTATTTGTTACTTCTCAAGTGGTTTGAATACAAAATTTTAGAAAATGAAATATGACATTTGAAACGGGGACAACGATCACATCATTGTAAGAAATCCCCACTATGAGAAATTCATGTCAGAACTTATTTGGTTGCAAGCATTTGGAGAACATCAAATGCTTGTCCCTCCAAAGTAGGAATTTAAGCTTGCCCCCACAAAGTAGAAGTCCAAAATGCTCAAGAACAAAGTAGCATTTTGAGATCTAGAGTTTTGAGAATTCTACTGGCAGAAAGTGATTTTTCACATGGCTAGCTTAGCAAATTCTCACCATCCAGACTTGACAAAATAAGAAATTCATAATTTTACAGAGCCTCTTCATTGCTATTAGGAATTTTAGACAAAGGGAATTCATATTAAAAATGCTTGTAACTAAACAAGCCCTATAAAAAATTATGCCGCTCTGGAAGAAAGTCCATGAGGCTCTATCGCAAATTCCCAACTGGCAGTTCTCTCTTATCAGACGTGATTCCAACAGGATGGCTGACTCCCTTGCCAAACTGAAACCTCCCCAGGAAATCATTTTTAGAACTACCCTACCCCTTCATTTACAAGCTGTGTACTTACAGGAAATTTCTATGCAGGATGGGACGCAACGGAACAGGGAAGATTTGCAGCAAGAAGCAACTCAGCTGACAACTAGTTTGCAGGACCAACCCGACTACTTTTGAACACTTCTGATGGGGAAAGCACTTAAAGAATTTTTGTATGACCTTTGGGTCCCATTAACCCACAGTTGTATTGACACTGGTCCTTTGGGGCCCTATGATGTTTCCTTTGCTTGCCTTTAATTTTAATCCTATTCCAGCAAAAAAAAAAAAAAGCCCTATAAAAAATCCCAAATGGTGTGCATTTGTGTGGGTTTAGTACGTGTCACCCTAGGAACAGTCCTATTGGGTCTAGTACGTGTCACCCTAGGAACAGTCCTATTGGGTCTAAGACCTCAAGGATACCCATGGCATCAAAAAAAGAAAAAAAGGAAAAACATGGGGGTCATGTGCCTTATATACATGTGATAGAAAAATGAGATTTATATATGTAAATACTACATGAGAAATAATTAGGTGAGAATTGTTCTCATGGTTCAAACAGTGGGAACTATGGGTGGGGCCCACCTATCACCCAATCCAAACCTTGCAATGGACATGGACCTCCTTGATAGTCACATGCCTCAAAGTTTGGCACAATGCGAATGAACTGGACTGTTTGATCGACTATATACCATACGAATGGACTGGGCTTGTCGGCCATGAATGAAGGGGTTAGGAGCATAGGATTGGGGCCAAACTTGATATTCGGGGTGGTCCCATATAGATCTTTCAATCCCTACTGGTCCCATCCCAAAATGGGACCCTCAATGGGCCCCATAAAAAGTTCTCACGGTGACTCCGTGAGAACAGTTCTTACCGGATCAAATCCCATCTATATTACTAAAGGGATGTATACACTTCCTGGAGGAGGACACCTGGCATGTCTTGGAGATGGACACGTGGCAGCAGCCAGCCTAAAATGGTATTCTGCTAATCTCTCATTCTCCATCTAAAATTTCTCCATCTCTCCCTCCCTAAAATCTCTCCTTCTCCATGCTAATGCAATCCCTAAAATCTCTCATTCTCCATCTAAAATTTCACTTCCAAGACAACCACACAAAATGGGGAAGAGGAAAATCCCAAATTATAAAGGTTTGAAATATAATCCTTAATTCCATAGAAGAAATCTGTGCTCTCTGTGGGGCCCACTTGGGGCCTACATCACTGTCAAGGTTGGGACCCACTGATCATCCTAACCAATTCAACAGGAACCCACAAATTTTAATGGCTTTAAAAAAAAAAGAAACAAATAGAGTGGTCGATTGTGGGCTCAATTGGTCAGAATCTATATTACTAAAGGGATGTATACACTTCTTGGAGGAGGACACTTGGCATGTCTTGGAGATGGACACGTGGCAGCAGCCAGCCTAAAATGGTATTCTGCTAATCTCTCATTCTCCATCTAAAATTTCTCCATCTCTCCCTCCCTAAAATCTCTCCTTCTCCATGCTAATGCAATCCCTAAAATCTCTCATTCTCCATCTAAAATTTCACTTCCAAGACAACCACACAAAATGGGGAAGAGGAAAATCCCAAATTGTAAATGATTGAAATATAATCCTTAATTCCATAGAAGAAATCTGTGCTCTCTGTGGGGCCCACTTGGGGCCTACATCACTGTCAAGGTTGGGGACCCACTGATCATCCTAACCAATTCAACAGGAACCCACAAATTTAAATGGCTTAAAAAAAAAAAAACAAATAGAGTGGTCGATTGTGGGCTCAATTGGTCAGAATGGGTGCAAACCTACATGGATCCATTGTGATTCAGGGGAGATCTCTGTTTTTTATCCATTTGGATATCATCTACACATCTAGCAAGACATTTCTGTCACACCCTCGTGATTTGATTAAAATTATTTTATCAATCAATTCATGGGTCCCGGCCCGCATCATTTGATTTTATGGACGGTTAGAATAAAGATGGTGGACCCCATTCATCTGGGTCCCACTTAAAAATATTTGGTCAATTTTTTAGGTCTACAATCATTTGATCCTTTGATCTTTTTAAATCAATTCATGGGTCCCATCCCACATAATATGCTTTTTTGGACGGTTAGAATAGAGATGGTGGGCCCCATTCATCTCGGGGGTTCCACTTAAATAGGTCATGTTTGGTTAATTTGTCAGGTCTATGATTATTTGATCATTTGATCTTTATCAAGCAATTCATGGGTCCATCCCGCATCACATTATTTTATGGATGGTTAGAATATAGATGGTGGACCCCATTCATCTTGGGGTCCCACTTAAATAGGTTTGGTTTGGTCAATTTGAGAGGTCTATGATCATTTGATCTTTATCAATCAATTCATGGGTCCCGGCCCGCATCATTTGATTTTATGGACGATTAGAATAAAGATGGTGGACCCCATTCATCTGGGTCCCACTTAAAAATATTTGGTCAATTTGTTAGGTCTATGATCATTTGATCCTTTGATCTTTCTTAATCGATTCATGGGTCCCATCCCACATAATATGATTTTATGGACGATTAGAATAGAGATGGTGGACCCCATTCATTTGGAGGGTTCCACTTAAATATGTTAGGTCTGGTCAATTTGTGAGGTCTATTATCATTTGATCATTTGACCTTTATCAAGCAATTCATGGGTCCCAGCCCGCATCATATGGTTTCATGAATGGTTAGAATATAGATGGTGGACTCCATTCATCTTTGGGGTCCCACTTAAATAAATTAGGTTTGGTCAATTTATGAGGTCTATGATCATTTGATCTTTTTCAATCAATTCATGGGTCCCGTCCCACATCATATAATTTTATGGACGGTTAGAATAGAGATGGTGGACCCCATTTATCTGGGTCTCACTTAAACATATTTGATCAATTTGTTAGGTCTACGATTATTTGATCCTTTGATCTTTTTAAATAAATTCATGGGTCATATCCCGCATAATATGGTTTTATGGACGGTTATAATAAAGATGGTGGGCCCCATTCATCTTAGAGGTCCCACTTAAATAGGTTATGTTGGGCCAATTTGTGAGGTCTATGATCATTTAATCCTTTGATCTTTATCAAGCAATTCATGGGTCCCAGCCCGCATCAAATTATTTCATGGACAGTTAGAATATAGATGGTGGACCCCATTTATCTTGGAGTTTCCACTTAAATAGGTTAGGTGTGGTCAATTTGAGAGGTCTATGATCATTTGATCTTTATCAATTAATTCATGGGTCCCGGCCCGCATCATTTGATTTTATGGACGGTTAGAATAAAGATGGCGGACCCCATTCATCTGGGTCCACTTAAAAATATTTGGTCAATTTGTTAGGTCTACGATCATTTGATCATTTGATCTTTTTAAATCAATTCATGGGTCTCATCCCGCATAATATGATTTTATGGACGGTTAGAATATAGTTGGTGGACCCCATTCATCTGGGGGTCCCACTTAAATAGGTCAGGTTTGGTCAATTTGAGAGGTCTATGATCATTTGATCTTTATCAATAAATTCATGGGTCCTGGCCCGCATCATTTGATTTTATGGACGGTTAGAATAAAGATGGTGGACCCCATTCATCTGAGTCCCACTTAAAAATATATGGTCAATTTGTTAGGTCTACGATCATTTGATCATTTGATCTTTCTTAATCAATTCATGGGTCCCATCCCGCATATTATGGTTTTATGGACGGTTAGAATAGAGATGGTAGACTCCATTTATCGGGGGGGGGTTCCACTTAAATAGGTTAGGTTTGGTCAATTTGTGAGGTTTATGATCATTTGATCTTTATCAAGCAATTCATGGGTCCCAGCCCGCATCATATGTTTTTATGGACGGTTAGAATATAGATGGCGGACCTCATTCATCTTGGGGGTCCCACTTAAATAGGCTAGGTTTGGTCAATTTGAGAGGTATATGATCATTTGATCTTTATCAATCAATTAATGGGTCCCGGCCCGCTTCATTTGATTCTATGGACGATTAGAATAAAGATGGTGGACCTCACTCATCTGGGTCCCACTTAAATATATTAGGTCAATTTGTTAGGTCTACGATCATTTGATCTTTTTAAATCAATTCATGGGTCCCATCCCGCATAATATGGTTTTATGGATGGTTAGAATATAGATGGTGGACTCATTCATCTTGGGGGTCCCACTTAAATAGGTTATGTTTGATCAATTTGAGAGGTCTATGATCATTTGATTTTTATCAATCAATTAATGGGTCCTAGCCCGCATCATATGATTTTATGAACGATTAGAATAGAGATGATGGACCCCATTCATCTTGGTCCCACTTAAATATATTAGGTCAATTTGTTAGGTCTATGATAATTTGATCTTTCTTAATCAATTCATGCCTCACCTAAAAAATAAAACATTTGGAAAAAAAAACATAAAGATCAAATTAGCAACAAAAAAAAAGGACTCACAAGTTTACTAATTAATAAATTTATTAAAAATAATTTATATCAGTCTGTGCATTTGGTGGTTTCGTGGTTATGCACGGGGTTTTGCTAGTACTACATATGCAAATGTTATACGTGTGAAACATTACCATGTTTCTCAAAATCATCATTTTCATATACGAAATGTGTACATCCAATGGTTTTAGATGTATTTAAAGTTCCCAGATTTTCTCATAAAATTTTCAAAACCCATGAAGAACTATGGTATTAAACTAAACATCCTAATATTTACCACTGCTTCAAGAATATTGAGCGGTTAGAACCATGAACTGGGGGCCCAAAGAAGTGTAGAAAAGTAAATATATACGTTGAGACTTCTTTATAAATTACTTAGAATATATGAAAATTTAGGATAATCAACTTTTAGATCTTGGGGATTATTAGTTAAATAAATAAAATATACGGTTTGGATCACATATTAGAGTGCACAAGAATTAGATAAATAAAGGTAGTTGATGAGGCCCACAAGAATACAGTCACCATGTCAGAGACTATACCAGACCCTTATAAGTGCAAAAAAACTTGATGATGTATAACCTTTATACATGAGAATCATTTACATATTTAAATGGCCGCAAACAAATAAACCGTATAAAGTCAAAGTCCATCCATATCTCCAACTTGTATCTTTCTCCCTTTTCTTCTTTAATAGTGTATTTTTTTAATTCATTTACCATGGATTCCGAAAAATTTAATTCCATAAAAACTAAAAGACCCACGGCATGTTTGTTTGCATAAAATATATGGGAAGTGATTGCATGGAATTTATGATAAAATAAGCCCACCCAAGGAATATTGAAGAGGTGAGGGGTGAAGGATATGAAGCAAAGCTGTAGATTGGACCCTGGCTTTCTAGATTTGACTCACTATAGTGATGGTTGGGTATTTATTTCTCATCTTCCCTTAATTTGGTTTCCACTAAAGGAGAAATTATTTGATGGTCATTTTTTAAATACTCATCTTTGATCTCCATTTTTTAACCACTTATGGCGTGAGTTCTTTTGTGTTCAATTTCTATGTATTCTATGCGCACAAACAGGTTATAAGTGCATGTTTGTGTGGCCCATTTTCCACATAAAAAGTGAGGATTGCGGAAATGCTTTTCTGTGCTATAGTTAAATCTACGTCTAGTGTGGGCACTTCTCCTTGAGGAAAATCACGAAATTAACTAAATTTTTTGTTATTCCTCGAAAATGTCTTTCCTATTAGGGTTGGGTTAAAAATTTTCATGGAACTAATTTTCCATTGAACATACACAAGTGTTCCCTAGAAAGATGAAAGACATAAGGGCACGTTTGTGCTTGTGTACAAGCAATTTCTATGGAAAGATGAAATCGCCATATTAGGAAAGTCTATGGTTTTTAAATAGCTCGGAAAAAGTTTTCCACGGAAGTTAGAATTTAATGTTTGTTGTAAAAAAAAAATTTTGATGAATTGGTGTTAATGTTGTTTGGTGCAGCTACAGATTATTTATTAAAAAGGGGAGTGAGGAAATGAAGCAATAAAGAGGTGAGAAGTTTTCTGCGGAAATGGACTTCCCATACCCCCATACGAACTCTATTTCCAGGCAATTCAAGGAAAATGCTGACATGGCGAAAAAACATTTCTGCAGAAAATCATCGCACCGAACGCATGAAAAACAGTTTTATATAGAAAAACAATACCTTTTCTGCAGAAATGGGTTACACAAACATTAACATGCCCTAAACATTATTTGAAATTCATGGATCCAATAATTTATTTTTTTATTTTTTATTAGATAGAAATAATCTAGAGGATTTTACCAAAAAATACATATTAGGTGAGCAGCGGACCGAAAAGATCATTTTAACTGACCTTGCACCGGATCGGTCATTTTGCCCGAAAAAGTTTTTTTTTTAGCGTTTTCTACTAGCGTCTCTATCGACCTTTTTTTATAATGTTAAGGGTCCCTAGAGACCCTGCGGTCCATTGTAACCTTGACAGAACTCCCACTTACATTCTCTTTTGATCCATTTCCAAAAAGGGTAAAAGAACAGAGCCAAAGTGAGAGGGAGGGATGATTAGGTTAGGCTGAGAGAGAGTCGAGGAGCTAGGGAATAGGGGTGATCGACCGGATTTCTGGTCCGGCCTAAAATGAAGGACCGGACCGGACCACTTATAAGCGGTCCGGTCCGGTCCAAACCGGTCCGGTTGGACCACTTAAAGTGGTCCGGACCGGTTTCCATTTTTTTTTTTTTTCATTTTTTTTTCATTTTTTTTTTTTCATTTTCACCTCACATCTAAAAAGTAGGCAAATGTCAAATGAATGAATGATGGGTTTTACAAATGGGTGCTAGGCTCATGCCTCATGGGCTCAAAGATTATGAAAAAAAAATTAAAAAAAATTATTTTAATAAATGCGGTCCAGTCCGGTCCGGACCGGACCGGATTTGGACCACCAAGACCGCAAATCCGGTCCGGTCCGGTCCGGTTTTGTGGTCTGGTTCGGTCTGCGGTACGGTTCTGTGCAGCCCTACTAGGGAAGGAAAGATCTGAGCACTAGCTCGGTTCAGGTGGATAAGACCTACTAGATGCTTGTGCAGAACTTCTAGTTGGTCTTGGTCCTAAGTAGGTGATAAGTCGGTGGGAATGGACGGGGGGCAAAGCCGGGTGTTACTAGATTTGGGGGTTGGGGAACCAGGGATGAAGGTTACCCTGGATTTGGTAAATGTAACTGTGAGAACCCAACCTTCAAAAAGTAAGATCTAACGTCTCAAAAATCTCAAAGGTACTTTTAAGTTCTCTATCCTTGCCCTGCACTCTTCTCTCCTTTCATATACCTTACATAAATATAACCCCATTTGCAATGAATTCCTTTGAATTAATGAGAAAAAGGAAACCCTAAACCCTTTTTCACAGCTCATCTTTTGAAATTTTCAAGAAGGATGTAGCATGTCTTTTTGGTAGAAAAAGCATATCATTAAAGGATGCAGCCCATCTTTAAGGAATTTCGGCTTCTGTTATCCTTTTGGCTGAGTGTTGAGGTTTTCATTTTGTTCAACGTCATCTGTTTTGAAGGATGTCGCATGTCACACACACCCAATGGAAACTTGAGAGAGAGAGAGAGAGAGAGAGAGAGAGAGAGAGATGACAATGTTTTAGGATTATATCAAAGCCTTATTGCATCCATTGTTCTAAAACATCGAGCCAAGATAAAATTCATTAAGGGGACGTTTGTCTACACTCATTTACATATGTAAATGGTGAATATGCATAATATTTACGCATCAATCATGTTTGTTTACAATTATTTACGTATCTTACGTGTAAATCAGATGTGTAAATGGTGTGAAAATGAGCCCATTTTCACACCAAAATTTGTTTTCACACCAAAATTTGAACACCTATTGAGGTGGGAAATGGAGAATACCAAAACACGTGTTTATGAGGAATACTAATTGGAAGCGGACGGTTTGTTGTTGGGGCATTTCCGTGAAAGAGGTTTGGTTTCGAAACCCCCCTCCAATGCATTAGAAAAATAATAATAAAAGAGGTCTCAAGTTGGGGCATTTCCGTGAAAGAGGTTTTGGGTTCGAAACCCCCCTCCAAAGTATTAGAAAAATAATAATAAAAGATGTCTCAAAATGGATGATTTTAAGGGACAAAATCTGTGAGACAAAAAAACATATTAGAAAATGAAAGTGGCTCCAATGATATTAAGGGACAAAATCTATAGGACAAAAAACATATTGATAGTAAGAATTTTAAGGGACAATCTATAAGATAAATATCTCAATGATTTTTCTATATCAACTTTTAACTAGTTAATTACCTTATTATTTCAGTTTTCTTAAAAAATCTCAATGATTTTTCTAAAGTTATTTATTATTGCAATACTTTAAAAATCTTTAAACATGTATATATGAATGTAAGAGAGAATGAAGAATGTATTTTGTATTTTATATAGCATTATGACATCATTCAAAAATCATGTATAAATGTGATTTTATCTAACCATAACAAATTTGTGACACTTTTAATAAGATTGAACTTAGCCGCAAAATACTCATTTTATAAACTTTCTATAATTGATTAATATTAGCATAAAGCCTGTAAGATGTATGGGTTAAGTCTTATGCAAATTGATTAATGAATTAAGATCAATATTGAATTAAATATTAATTAATAAAAATATTAATAATAATGCTATTTGCTTAACTATCAGAATATAAATTCATATTTTATTAGCTAAACATGTTGGAATTCATTTTTATAAAGGTGATAATTGATGAAAATGTATTTTTTTGAAAAGTATATTTCATGTTGAAAGACATTTTCCTTTTGAAGTATCTAAAATGCAAATAAAAACTTTGATATAAAATGGATCTTTTTGTCTCATTTTCAAATCATTATACTAGAATTTAATTTAATGAATAATAAGTATCATTTACAAAATCATCTAATACATTTACACATATTATTGAAACAAACATGGTAAAATAAATCACATATGTAAATGATGCAAAAATGGTGTTATCAGACAAACGTTGTAAAAAAAAACGTATGTGTAAACATTACATACTTAAAATTTGAATATTCATCATTTACATGTGTAAATTGTATTTACATATCCTATGCATAAAAGACAAACGACCCCTAAGCAATGCCTGATATATTGCTTCAGACCATTGTATCAAACTAAAAGAAATGTCAGCTTATATACATTGGAATTTAAAATGATCTTATTCTTGAAAATAAAGGTCAATAGGGACTCTTATTCTTGGAAATAAAGGTCGACTGAAACCCTACAGAGAACGTAAGTGGGAGTTTTGTCAAGGTTACAATGGACCGCAGGGTCACTAAGGACCTTTAACGTTATTAAAAAAGGTCGTTAGGGATGCTAGTAAAAAAACGCTAAAAAAACACGTGTTTGGATAAAATGATTGATTTGGTGCAAGGTCAGTTAAAATGATCTTTTTGATTTTCAGTCCACTGGTCACCTAATCTTTTTTTTTTTAAATCCTCAATAATCTATTCTCTTGATTTGTTGGCTATTGGTACTGCCTCTTTCAGGCACCTATATTTTAGGTTATGCTAGGACCGTACTTTGATGCATGACAAATATTTTAGGGAATTTCTATCCACCTTACGTTGCATGGCCTATTATGTATGAAAAATAAAGATTCTAAATCTATAGTTTCTGATGAGTCAGGCCCAAATGACCCAGTCCGTGATAAGTCCAGGTCTAAATCCATCCAATGAATCTCAGGTCCAAGCCCACGAAGAGACCAAGTCAGGGCAGCCACGTTGCTTCGGAAGCAGTCTCGCTCCTACCAGGTCCTGCGGAGAAATATCTCACCTGCCTCGTCCAGCGCGAGGGCAGTTCAAGGGCTTCAAGGACGAACGTTGCTGAAGAGTCGTCCCCATCTGTTAGGAGAGGACTATAAATCGAGGAGCCCCACCAGCACTTAAGGAGGATTGATCTATCTCTATTCACTTCGACTCTTGTATTCCTCTAGTTTGTAATAATCATTGAGGAAGTAAAACACCACAGGCAATCTCTGTCTTTCTACAGTGGACGTAGGTCATCTTGACCGAACCACTATAATCCTTTCTCTCTCTTCTTTAATTATTGCATTTACTGCATTTATTACTTGACCGGTGGTGTCCGAAACCCTATTTTGGCATCATCAGTTTGGCGCCGTCTGTGGGGAACGAACAAAAGTTCTCATCCTGTTTTCAAAATTATGGTGATCACCACTAGATCGACAAGACGAGCCGAGGGCGAGGGTAACCCTCCACCAATCAATCATACCCTGAATGCTCCTGCTCCCACTCCTCAGCAGATGTTTGAGACCATGCAACAACTGGTAGCCCAAAACCAGCAAATCTTACAACTCGTGCTGGCAAGGCAAGGAGGAGCACAATTTGAAGAAGTACCACAAGGAGCATCGCGCCAAAGAATTCCAAGAGCTCCACGCCGTGGAGCTCCCCATCTGGGCGCCCATCCTTAGGGCGGTGCCCAGGGAGCTCCCCAGATGGGCGCCCATCCTCTGGGCGGCGCCCAGGGAGTTCCCCAGGGCACCCAGGGAGTTCCCCAGGGCGCCCCTCATGGAGTGCCCGGTAGAGCCCAGCTTGGAGGACTTCCACCTCCTCCCTCTTCTTCTAATGGAGAGGATCCTCATTTCCAAGAAGGGGAGAGTGAAAACCAAAGCATGGAGGAGGGAAGTTATTTTCGTGACCCATCTAGGGAAGCTCCCAATCCTTGGGACGAAAAGATCAAGGAGATGCAGAACCAGCTGGGAGAAGTCTACAACGCCATGAAGGCGAAGGCACCGGAGACAGTGGATCACCTAATCGGGCGAACGGACACACCGTTCAAGCCCGATGTGGTGAACTACCCGCTTCCCCGGAAGTTCAAGATGCCGTCCATGGAGACCTTTGATGGAAGAAATGATCCATTGGACAACCTAGAGACGTACAAAACCAAAATGCAGCTGCATAATATCCCTGACGAGATTATGTGTAGGGCATTCCCAACCACACTGAAGGGTTCCGCCCGGCAGTGGTTTGCCAATCTCGCCCCTACCTCCATCGCCACCTTTGCGGAATTGAGCAAGTCCTTCGTGTCACATTTCATCAGAGCGCCGCCACCAGAAGCCTGCCACACACCTGCTCAGCATAAAGCAGGATACAAATGAAAGCTTCAGGAGTTACCTCACTCGTTTTAATGAGGAGGTACTTCAAATTGAAGAGCCTGACGACAAGGTGTCCATGACAGCCTTCCTCGGAGGTCTCCATTCATCGAGATTCCATTTCTCAGTGATGAAACGCCCGCCAAAAAGCATGCCGGAGCTGCTAACAAAGGTTCAGAAGTATATAAATGCTGAAGATACCACAAGGGCCAGGCGAGGGGAGTCATCCAGAGCAGTCGACAACGGGAAGGGGCGAGACAGAAAAGAAAGGAAGGATAGAAGCAACAAGCGAAGCAGGACAGAGAGGCTACCTGTCAGAGACCAACTCGGTCCTGCTCCGCAGAGAGACAGACGAGCATTCACTCCTCGTGATGCAGTGGTTGAACACACTGTTAAAAATGAATTGCCAGTAATACCGTAAGAGAGTCAAAGTAGTGAGGGTTTGGGGGCTTGATTTTTTCAACTTTGTTAATGTTGTGTAGCACTAAACAATGGATTAATAAAATTATTTTTTTATCAGTGCTACAAATTGTTTAAAAAAAAAAGAGTCCCCTGCCCTCTAATCACTCTCAAAGTTGTCCTCGGCATCACCATAGACATCATCAGAGCTGCCACTACAATCATCAAGCGCCTCGTTCTCTCATGTACCGCCCCAGTCACTGTCTCCACAACGGTCTCTCTGAGCATCACCCTCTCACGGGTCTGTACAAGCTCAGCCTCATTGAGCGAAACCCTCTCGCGGATCTTCAGAAACTCACCTCACTGAGCGAAGCCCTCTCGCGGGTCTTCGAAAGCTCAGCCTCATTGAGCGAAGCCCTCTCGCGGGTCTTTAGAAGCTCACCTCACTGAGCGAAGCCCCCTCGCGGGTCTTCAGAAGCTCAGTGAGCCCTCTCGCGGGTCTTCAGAAGCTCAACCTCATTGAGCGAAGCCCTCTCAAGGTCCTTCACAAGCTCAGCCTCTGCCTTGGCCGCCCTCTCTTAGGCTACTAAGAGTTCGGTCTCAAGCTTGGTCGCCCTCTCGCGGGCCGCGGAAAGATCAGCATCGGAAGCCCTTCCAGCTGGCGCAGCCCTCTCCTCAGCCTGAGAAGCTCTCTCATTTCTTCTTCTGGGATGACCCATCAGAAGTTACCGAGGGACAGAGTCTTGGAATTTACATATGCTAAGGGATATATCATGCGCTACGCAGAGGGGGTCCGGGGGTGTCCCCCGGCGGGGGCACCCTGGGAGGGGGATCGCGGGCAGCGACCCCGAAAAAAAAAAAAAAAGGGAATACGTAACGGCCGCCACGGGACCAGACTCCCCCGGGCGCCCAGGACTCCTTGGGCGCCCAAGTCCCTCTCTCCTCCTCTCGCCTGGACAAATTCCCCGGGCGCCCATGAACTTATCCCCCGGGCGCCCAGCCCAAGGTCTTATCCCCCGGGCGCCCAGACCAAGTCCCCCGGTGCCCAAGGTCTTCTCCCCGGGCGCCCAAGGACTTCTCCCCCTCTCGCCGCCCACAGCGTCACCCTGCGTAACCTCACCCAGCGCGTCGCCCTGCGCAGCCTCGCCCTGCACAGCCTCACCGTCTCCCAGCGCGCCGCCCAGCGCAGCGTCGCACTCGCCCTGCGCGGCGTCGCCCTCGCCCTGCGCGGGGCACCCTGCGCAACCTCGCCCATCGCAGGCCTGCCTCCATCGCCCGGCGCAGGGGCGCCCGTCGCCCGCCTTGCGCCCTCGCCCAGCGCAGGGGCGCCCGTCGTTGCTCTACCTCCCTCGCCCGGCGCAGGAGCGCCCGTCGCCCACCGCGGCAGCCTCACCCGCATCGCCGCCCAGCAGCACCGGGCCGCCCGCAGCCCGGCGGGCGCCCACCTCCACCTCGCCCAGCAGCGCCTGGCGGACGCCCATCTCCACCTCGCCTAGCAGCGCCTGGCGGACACCCACCTCCACCTCACCCAGGAACTTCTCCCCCGGGCGCCTAGGCCTTCTCCCCTGGCCGGTTTCGAAGCTCGATTAAAACCGGAAAAGAGGAAAAAGATTTGAATCTACCAATACCCCCCTTTCAAAAAATTATTTGGGCACGGGGATTGATGGGCAAATGATGAGTCAGGCCCAAATGACCCAGTCCGTGATAAGTCCAGGTTCAAATCCATCCAATGAATCTC
Organism: Litsea cubeba; assembly: GCA_012931725.1. Taxonomy (NCBI): domain Eukaryota; kingdom Viridiplantae; phylum Streptophyta; class Magnoliopsida; order Laurales; family Lauraceae; genus Litsea; species Litsea cubeba. Next base: position 122,585,611 of record CM022944.1, on the reverse strand, counting down.
AGGTCCAAGCCCACGAAGAGACCAAGTCAGGGCAGCCACGTTGCTTCGGAAGCAGTCTCGCTCCTACCAGGTCCTGCGGAGAAATATCTCACCTGCCTCGTCCAGCGCGAGGGCAGTTCGAAGGCTCCAAGGACGAACGTTGTTGAAGAGTCGTCCCCATCTGTTAGGAGAGGACTATAAATCGAGGAGCCCCACCAGCACTTAAGGAGGATGGATCTATCTGTATTCACTTCGACTCTTATATTCCTCTAGTTTGTAATAATCATTGAGGAAGTAAAACACCACAGGCAATCTCTGCCTTTCTGCAGTGGACGTAGGTCATCTTGACCGAACCACTATAATCCATTCTCTCTCTTCTTTAGTTATTGCATTTAATGCATTTATTACTTGACCGGTGGTGTCCGAAACCCTATTTTGGCATCATCAGTTTCATTGGAATATTTTGAGTCAATAGAAGAGAAAAAATAGAATTTTCATATATTTTCGTGTTAAATATATTTGACTTTGACTTAATTGGACAATTTTGTGAACGGTTGAGAGGAGAGTTTTTAGTTCTTGGCATTGGATCAAACGACTCATGAAAAGGTATTTCAATAAATGGTTAATCCACAATCTTGTAACTTTTGTTCCACTTGTAGGTATGGATGTTCATGGTCGGGCCGATCGGCCCGCACTATGGCATATCCAAAACCCAGCTCAACTTTAGAAACTGTGGCCTAGGCCCAGCCCAAACCCGACACTGACAGTAAAAGTCAGGCCCGAGCCCGCACATAAAATCAACTGGGCCTGGCCAAACTGGGTTTTTTTTTTCTTTATCAATTTTGAGGGCATTTGAACAATTTTTTAGGCTAATTAAATTAAATTACATGCACTCCTTATTCAGAACTGAGCCGAGCTCTGGGCTTTCTATCACTTAATCAAAGCCCTTACTTGTAGAGAGGAATTTTTACAACATCAACACTGGTTGGAAAGAGGGGAAACAAACATCAAATTACAACATGTGGCATTTTGGTTATGTTTCCAGCTCTTCTAATTTTAAGAGACCTTTTGTATTATTACTAGAATGAGCGCCATTCAAGAGAGTACATGCCGTGTAAAATGAAAGGCCAAAATAAATGCTCCTCTTTATCTTGTGACTATTTATTTTACAAGAGAGTACATGCCGTGTAAAATGAAAGGCCAAAATAAATGCTCCTCTTTATCTTGTGACTATTTATTTTATGACCTAATGGCTAATACTATATGACGTAGTTAATTTGTAATGTGGGGACTATGGATATAATCCAATTTCAGTCCCTTTATAAATTCGTGGGACTGGTGAACATCAATTACATTTCATGCCCATACTTTCCAATCAACAGATGGAGGAGATATTTTAAGTTGGTGCAATTCGGCATAGATTTGTAAAATTGATACATGTGAGAGATTGATGTGATTTGTCAATTCAATCCACCTTGGAGCTGATAGAGTTGGATGAGGTATGGGTTTGCTCCCCAAATTTAGTATTTGAAATCCGCCCTAAATTTATCTAGTTTACATTTATACGGATTTAGCAAGCATCACATGGGGGGATTTTAGTCTTATTGGGTCAAAGACCTCAAAGAATACCCATATTAAAAAAAGAAAAAGAAAAAGGAACGAAATTTATTATATGAGAATTGAGATATTTCTTAGAGGATTTAACCAGAAAATTCCCCTTAGACTTGTCAAAGCCAAAAAAACGTCATCAATGTCTTATAAAGACCATAGTGATCACAGGAGCTCTGTAATTGGTTTTTTTTCCCTCTGAGCGGGGATATCCCTGCTCCTTTTACTTTAAAAAGTCCCCCTTTTCGTTCTTCTCTCATCGATCTTCTTCTCCCTTTCACAACGTTCAAGTTCGGCCACCCCTTGGATCAAAACCCTGATCCTTCTTCTGCCATTACCAATACCAATGAAGAAGAAGAGACGGAAATTTGTCTAGCTTCATCTGGAAAAGGCGGCGAACCTTCTTCCTAAGCAAACCTCGGCACTAAAACAGAGTGCCCAACTAAAAAGATGGTTCAGATCCATCATCCAAGTGCACCAGTCAGCAATTTGTACTCCATAGGGGGGTCAATTTGTACACCACCCCCACCATTTTCCCTCTTTCTTCTCTACAATGTATATGTATTATTGAAATAGATGATGGTGATTATATTAGAGAGAGAGAAGTGGATAATGGAAGGGAGAAGGGATAAGTTGTAAGTGCGACGATCGCATTCTCCTTTTGATCTAGTCTTTTACTGTTTTTTTTTTCTTTGAAGGATCCCAACTTCAATGTAGTGGAAGGGAGAAGAAGATGAGAGAAGAATGAAAAGGGAAAAAGGGGTTTTGCGACCCCGGTCTTCGTGTGGGCGGGGATATCCCCACTTCCCTGAGTGCTGTCTCTCAGAGTGGTATCAGTTGAGCCGGGGATATCCCCGCCCAAATTAGTGTTGTGAACGGGGATATCCCTGCTTGTGTTAGTGCTGTGAGCGGGATATCCTCACTCACTAGAGTATTGTGGGTGCTGTATCTCATAATTGTATCTCTCATTTGAGGAATTATGACCAAATGCCCATTTCTTATTGAGCTAATGCCAATGTGTATGTAACTGATAGAATTCCAAAGCTATTTTCAAAGTTTAACCTTTTCTATGTTAGTCAATGACCATTTTCATCCCCATATCCAACTATTTATATGTAAACAAAAGCTGATGCCCATGTAAAAATAGTAAATCTAGACTACCAACCTTTTTAATGGATCCTAAACCTTCCTACTTAAAAGAGTAATGCAAATGGGCATTGGTTTTGGCTGTACAAGATGATAGAATTAGGCATCAGCTTTTGTTTACATAGAAATGGTTGGATATGGGGATGGGCATAGGCGTTGACTAACATAGAAATGGTTAAACTTTGAAAAAAGTTTTGGGATTCTATCAGTTACATACACATAGGCATTAGCTCAATAAGGAATGGGCATTTGGTCATAATTCCTCAAATAAGAGATACTATTATGAGAGACAACACCCACAATACTCTAGTGGGCGGGGATATCCCCGCTCACAGCACTAACAGAAGCAGGGATGTCCCCGTTCACAGCACTAATTTGGGCGGGGACATCCCCGGCTCAACTGATACCACTCTGAGAGACAGCACTCAGTGAGGCGGGGATATACGAAGACGGGGTCGCAGAACCCTTTTTTCCCCATTTTGTTATTCTCCCATCTTCTACTTCCTTCCACTACATTGAAGCTGGAATCGTTCAAATGAAAAGAACATGAATAGACAAGATCAGAAGGAGAATGCAACCGTCACAGTTACGACTTATCCCTTCTCCCTTCCATTATCCACTTCTCTCTCTCTCTAAAATAATCACCATCTCTCTAATACAAGGGTCGGTGAAGCACTTTTCTTCTCATCGGTTTGCCCTTTTCAATCAGGGGATCTGCAAAGTCCCGCTGCTTTCTTTCTTCTTCAATGAATCCTTGCTCAGAGAAGATGAGTCTCTGCTTAGATAAAATGGGCAAAAGAATGAAAATGGAGAAAATGGTTTTGGGTTTGGGACCTTTTAAGGTAAAAGGAGCAAGGATATCCCTGCTCAGAGAAAAAATTAAAAAAAAAAATCAAATAGGGCCTTTGGGACTACTGTGGTCTATATAACATATTGATGGTGTTGTTGGCCTTTAACAAGTCTAAGGGGATTTTTTCGGTTAAATCCTCTATTTCTTAACATCTCGAGTTCTTTCATCATTACAATGACTCGGACATATATATATATATATATATATTATCAATTTCTTTCCCAGTTTTATTTGGGTTTAACTTTAAACCGACCACCAAACTTTAGCTCCAAAGTTTCAAATGCCTCATCATAGGCATGCAAGTTGAGCGAAGGCAAGCTTGACCCACATTTTACGTACATAAAACCTAAACTCAAAACACTTTATGAGCAAAATCCAACATATAATTGACTCCAACTTTTCCTGAATTGTAGGTTCCCAACCGTACCAGAGTTTAATTTGGGTCATTGGGTCTATTCAGGTCAAATTGAGCATCCAAAACTTTTTGTCTCTATGCTTTTTAAAGGCTATAATATAAATTTAGAAAGTATATGATGAAGAAGACTGGAAGCAAATATCTCCCATTGCAGGAGGAAGAAGAAGAGAGCAAGAGCACTCAATATTTTTTTCTCTTTAATCAAATTTGCTTGCCAAATAGGCATTACAATACTTTATATAAGAGAAAACTAAACCTAAATCAAATCAAGACCATCCAAACACATCAATAGCTAAGATTGAAATATCCATTTAAATAACTTAAAATATAATTAAAAAATAAAATATTATATATAATTGATAGGTTAGCCGAGCCCAAAGGTGGGTCGACCCATGTGGACCTTGGATTTGTCCTGCATCAATATATGTATTATTGCATGTACTATGTTATATACTATGCATTACAAGGTGTATATGTCACGTCCCCAAAATAAGAATTGGGGAAAACGTGAAAAATTAAAATAAATTTAAATTCCTGTGTTTAATACAACACAAGCTTCCAAAAGTGGACCCACATAACATCACAAACCGTGGTGAGTCCAAATAAAATTTCATTAAATGCAACGGAAGCTTCATTCAATTGGTATTCAATGACCGTAAATAAGATCCAACACGAAAATCAAATAAACATTAATAATTAAAGTTGTAGAATGAATAAAACAATTACTAAGGAAAGGTATATTATTAAAGAAAGTTCATATAGAGAATTGCTAAGATGACGTTCACTCTCATGCAGCATCAGACGGCTCCAAAACCGTCTCCAGCATTTCACTCGGGTTCGTCAGTTGGCTCAAACGCTTGAAACGTTTGATCCTCCTCCGTCTCCTCGGTAGGGTAGGGATCGGTACCTATGCACCAATAAACAAAGTAAACAGCAAGTACGAAAGCATAATTTATAAATAAAACACAAGATCAATATGAGTAATGACATGTAATAATCATAAGAGAATAACAATATGACAACGATGAAAAGAACGTATAACCTAAATCCAATCTACACAATAGAGCAATACAATAATCACACAGAAGCAATGCCACTGCTTTGGGTGGTCAGCCCTAACTATCTAAATCACGTCGGCGGTCATAAACCGATCGTTAATCCAGAATACCGGTCAAACAATCAATGCAGATATTACAGTGTCCGTTCACATCGGTGATCAGCCGTCCAATTACAACTGCAGTCGTTCAATTATGACCCAATCGATGTACATATATATATACATATCATAATAGAATAAACCTAGTGATCTGTAATGCTCTGACATAGAAACCTAAGTCAAAGTGAAGGGCTGGCTGCACAACAATCCACAATCAATATCGATATCATTCGAATAAACCTCTATAATTTCTCAATCGATTGCCAAGCCACATCACGGTCCATATCCAATCAATATAGGGTATGCAGCTAATAGACCAACATCAATCTCAATCATGTATGCAAACCCGAAGGTCAAAGAATAACCACAAGCCAATCCTAAAGTCAAACATAAGGTCTCATACCTAATAACCATAGGAATCTCTAAATAGATAAAAGGTCAACACATCATTTCTCAATCAATGGTGCATAGACCCAATTAAGGGTTTTTCAATAAAGATGGGTTGAGCTCGAATCAATTAGGATTTCCCCGAGGTTATACGAAGTACTAAACCCCACGTTAGTAATATACCGTTTGCCCGGACGGTATTTACTCAGTCCAATGATTCAATTATTAGTTCCCAAAAATATAAATTTATCACATTAAAAACCAAAGATATTATTTACATATTAATTTGCAAATAACAACCTTAATGTATAATTTTAGAAAACCTAAGAACTCCATTTATAATATTTTTCAAATTCAAAATAAACCAAAGGGTCTAAATTGGATTTATAAAACAACCAGGGTCTTTATTTCTAATTTCTAAAAACTAATGAGTCAAAGTACTACTCCAACACTACTTGAGCCTAAGGTTACATGGGATTTTACATCCCATGACATCATCAGGTCATACTCCTTGGCCCCACCACATGATTAAGTTTATAAAATGGAACTTCAAAAGTGAACTAACGTCCTGTACATGTGCTCCCCTTACTGCCCTTTTGATTTCCTTTTGAATTCATGTACAGATCAAACGGCCCCTACACCATGAATGATAAAATTGCATTGATAATGGGCCCCACCAGATTTTATGAAAAGAAAAGAAAAGAAACACTCGTCTCATATTCTGTAACTAGAGGTCTTCCCCCTTCCACACACAGCAGTCAAGGGTGGGTTCTGTAGTAGTATTTTTCACGCCGTATGCATCACGGTCGTCTGGAAAGTGGGCCCCACAAATCAGCCGTCAAGATCAACCCCACCTATCATGGTCGCCCAGGCAGGTCCGGCCCTTTGATCGGACCAGATCTGATCAGATCTCCCCATGGGCCCCACATCAAGATTAAATAAAAGAAAGTAGAATAAATCAAACCTTAGGGCATAAAAATGGGTTTCTACATGCATCTAACACTAGAATCAACGAGAAATACAAGCATTAAATTTACAAATTATGGTTAAGTACTTGCCTTTTACCGGGGTTGAAGAAAAAGCAACAGATTCTAACCAATACCCAATCTGAGATAACCGGGGCGCTCGATCACAATCCTATCGCCAATTTGACATAAGAGATGGGAAAGAATGCCCAGATGAGCAGATCTATTATAATCCTACCCAAAACCTAACATTGGAAAGAAGAAGATAACCCAAGAGTATAGATTTACTTCTCTAATGGCTTGAGGAGATGATTACCTGAGATTAGAAAGTCGAACCAAGAATGATGGTATCTTCAGATCTTGATTCCGATGGTTGGATCCTTAAGTTGCAGAGGCTTGGGAAGTTGAAAGAGGAAGAAGAACCGGGAGAAGTTGCAGAGATTACTGGGGAGAGATAAGGACGAGCGTTTAAAATAGGGATTAGGTTAATGGGCTTAAGTCACTGGGTCGGGTCAAACTATGGGTCAGGTCATCTACCCATCAACCCAACTCACCAATCCACACATCTAATCTAACGCGTGCCCCACTTAATCTTAACCACTTAAATAACTAAAATACATTCAATTAAAATAATACTAATATCTAATTAAAATATAATAAATATATTAAAAATAATAAAAGCGGGACCGGGATCTTAAAGTATATACCTATGTGGCTATGTCTATACAGAAGTCCTACGTGTACAGATTGAATCTAGGAACTCAAAGTCTTAACATAAACTAGACCCAAATAGAATGACAGCTTCAAAATACAAGCCAGAATCCTACTTGAACCCAAAAAGGGCCAAAATTCACTTCTAGTCGGGTCGAGTCATACAAGGTTGGGTTTCACCCCTACTGAAGTTGCATCAACCTCACTATCAATTTATTGTATTTATCTATAAACTCTTCTTTGGATAACCATTCTATTTTGGCTAATCATTAGAAAATAAATAAATAAAAGAACTTCTGGAAAATTTAGTACCGTAAAAACCTTGACTTTTGTGGAAATTCTCTTGAGAGACAGAGGAACTCTTTAAGTAAATCACCAAATACATTTTTTTTAAAATTTCTTTTATATTCCTAGAGGTCAAGTAATAGTTTTTTCAAGATTTAGTTAAATTTTGTATTTTTCAAAATCCCATCTAACAATCATTTTGAACACAGGTCTCATTTTTTTTTTTTTTTACGATCAAACGCGCACACAAAAACCCACATAATATCAAGCAATTAATCCACGATGAAGATAAAAGACATAACAATTTGCGTGGTTAGGCAATACCGCCTACGTCCACTGAGAAGCTCACGTCAATTCCTTTCTCCCTGTTATGTTCCATAGGGTTCAGGGTTAAAGATTGCACCAATATATATAACCCCCGCTTTTTTAGCCCCCAAGAAAGTTTTTCTTAGCCCCCAAGAAAACCCCATATAACTATCAAAACACCCCAAACCATGTTATACCCTGATTAACCCAACACTAATTTGGTTAACTTGAAATGCAAGATAATAACCAAACAATCTTCACCTTGGCTTGGATTTTGTCCATCCTCGAGCCACTTTGAAGATACCCGGTGATAATCTTCATTCCGTCCGGTGCCTTGCTAAAAGGTACGCCCTCGCACTTGCTAGGATTGAGCCCTTAGCCCGGGGTGCACCTATAATCTCAATGATGAGTCAAACCTATTAAGCCCATGCGGGGCTCGAACTTCTCCGTAGTTGATTTACTAAACACTTTCATCTCGTTCTTCCGAAGCAACCCTATTCATCTATTGTTATCCTTGCTATCATCCTTGCAACATGATTACTTCCCACTTTCAACCATCAAGGCAAAAGTAACCTTCCTTTCGACTACACGTTTCCCCAGGCCCAAGGCATCGTGTATTTTTCATTTTTTACCATTAACATGGTGTTCCTTCTATTTTTCCTACAATTTTGGTTCGTTGTTAGATGCCTCCTTGGAAATGTCCATTGCACAATCTTCTATTTTCCATCTAACTCCACCTCAACTGACTTTCTCTTTTTCCTTGGAGCTGCTCCACCTCCACCTGTAACTGTACTCCTTGCCAAACTGTAGAGACTTTTGATCATCCCACCCTTCATGATGACCAATGCTCCCTTAATCACATTCGTATCTCCACCTGCTATAGTACACTTGCAACCCTTAGAGTCTAAGGCCCCCAAAGAAATCAACTTTCTTCGTAAACCCGAAAAATGAATCACATTCGTTAGGGTCCGTACAATTCCATCAAACATCTTGATTTTCACCATTCCTATCCCAATGCATTTGGATTCCGCATTGTTTGACGTCAAAACAAATTCTCCCTCACAAGATGTATAAATGTCAAAACATATCTCTGCTGTAGCACATATGACAGTCACAATTAGAATGTAGAATTCAAGAATCAATAGTATAATCCAGAACCTTGACGACCATAAGTAACACTTCCTCGCCATCTGAACTTTCCACCACACTAGCCTTAATTATCTGCTTCTGATTCTTTTTCTTTGGCTAACTCATTTTGCTTAGAACGATCCCTCTTGAAGTGACCTTCCTTTTCATAGTAATAGCAAGTCACAACCTTAAAGTTTTTCTAGATCATAGATCTAGATCTTGTTTTATAACAAGTGGTATCAGAGCCATCTCCATGTGAAGCCATTGAGAATCTAGTATTATTTGATCAAGATTTGTGCGATTCCCGTGATTTCGTGTTGCTGTTGTTTTACAATGGATCAATAGCGCCATGAATCAACGCATGACAGTCCATGAATCAACGCATGACAGTCCATAAATCATGCGCATGAAACAGCAAGTGATGTTGTTATGGATCCAGTTTTATTATTATTTATTTTGATTTGATGTTGTTAATGGTTCTGTGCAATCTTGCTGTTAACTTTCCAAGTTTCTCGTGACATGTGCAAACCCAATATGGGTTTTATATTCTTTTTTCCACTCCTCATCGTGACATGTGCAAACCCAATATGGGTTTTAGTATTCTTTTTTTTTCCACTCCATGATCCTCGTCACATGTCCTCTGTGCACAATATCTTGACATATGAAGAGTTGTGTTTGATTGGGACATGTGCACCATATAAATTGATTTATTTATTGTTGTTTATTCCGCCTGAAGTCATCCTTTGTTTATGGCCCCTTTTCCCGGCATGGGAATAATACTAATCCACACTCGAGATTCGAGAAAGCACAAAAGCAAAATCATAGTTTCTACTCTCCATGCTCCTGAGAGGGACACACAAAAAGCAAGTCTCACGCTTCTCATTCAAAGCCTCGATGCGCGTTCCACAACTGGACATCACGACCATGACGGATCCGCGCATGGGTCGATCTGCACATGGGTCTATGGGTTTTGACATATGATTCAAATCTGCGTATTTTTTTTGGTTGATGGATTTTGCTCCGCCATTCGTCGTTTTATTATTATTATTTTTTTTTTTTTATGTTTGATTAAAAAAAAAAAAAAAAGCGGCGTGAGATTTGGACGGCAGTGCAACAAAACATAAGATTATTTATAGAACAAATTCAAATAATTTATGGTATTTCTTTTATGGTTAAATAAATTAGTCCATTATTCTAAATGGGCTAATTGAAACAAGATGTTACCAAAGTGACCTCTCTTGTGTAGATTGTTCATGAGGAATATTGGATGTTTGTGTGTCTGTAAATTCATGCGGGTCTTAGTCGGCCCAAAGGAAGGTTAATACTTGGCCGAATTGCATACACACCCGTGGTGATAAACATGTGACGATTATCAGGTTTTCCATGTAAATAATACATCGATCCAAAGATAGATTTATTATTTGACATAAATTATTGTCAATGTTTGCTCACTACCACAAGAGTACCATTTACAATTAATATTACTGTCCAAAGACTTGATATTAATGTTGTGCTAGGTATCTTGAGATAAGACTTACCATTATTTGAATATGTTAATTATCGTATTTGGTTATTAATATGAGCTTGTTTGTCTGTTTATTTTTTGTTCTCTTTACAGCAAGTGTTTCTACTATATCTGCTAATATCAACTCCATACCTGTGCTTAATGGGACTAATTTTAAGGATTGGAAAGAGAACATAGAAATTGTTCTCGGCTGCATGGATCTAGACCTTGCACTACGGACTGAGCAACCCGCTTCTCTTACTGCTGAAAGTACTCCTGATGCAAAGAAGAACTTTGAGAAGTGGGATCGCTCAAATCGCATGAGTCTTATGATCATTAAGCGCGGCATTCCGGAGGCTTTTAGGGGTGCGGTATCTGACAAGTTAACCACAGCCAAAGAATTCCTCGCCGAGATTGAAAAGCGTTTTGTGAAAAACGATAAGGCAGAATCAAGCACGCTTTTGCAAAGCTTGATTTCTATGAAGTATAATGGCAAGGGGAATATACGGGAGTACATTATGGATATGTCTCATCTTGCTTCTAAGCTTAAGGCACTGAAGCTCGAGCTGTCGGACGACTTGCTCGTGCATTTAGTATTAATATCACTTCCTGCACAATATAGTCAATTTAAAGTCAGTTACAACTGTCAAAGGGAGAAATGGACTCTTAATGAGCTCATTTCTTATTGTGTGCAAGAGGAAGAGAGATTGAAGCAAGACAGGACAGAAAGTGCTCATTTGGCTCACACCTCTAAAGATAAGGGCAAAAAGAGAAAGAATAATGATGCTGCTAAGGGTCCAGCCCAAAAGAAACAACAACAAACAAATGAGGTTCAAAAGAAACCACAGCAAGCAAATGAGGGTTGTTTCTTTTGCAACAAGCCTGGACATGTGAAGAAGGACTGTACCAAATATCACGCTTGGCGTGCAAAGAAAGGTACATTTCTTACTTTGGTCTGTTCTGAGGTCAATTTAGCTTCAGTACCTAGAAACACGTGGTGGTTAGATTCTGGTGCTACTACTCACATCAGTGTTTCTATGCAGGGTTGCCTGAGCTGCCGAAAGCCAAGTGATGCTGAAAGACACATCTTTGTGGGCGATGGCAACTCGGTAGAAGTAGAGGCAATAGGGCATTTTAGGTTGTTATTGAAAACTGGTTATTATTTGAATTTAGTAGATACTTTTATTGTACCGTCTTTTAGACGGAATTTGGTTTCAGTTTCTTTATTGGACAAGTTTGGTTATTTTTGTTCATTTGGAAACAATCAAGTCAACTTATCTATAAATTCAAATATTGTTGGAACTGGTTCTCTATGTGTATATGACAACTTATATTTGCTTGATATAATTGTTTCTTATAATGAATCCTTGCATGTGGAATCACGAGGTACTAAACGCAAATTGAGTAAAGAAAATTCAGCAACATTATGGCACAAACGCTTAGGTCACATCTCTAAGCCTAGAGTTGAGCGACTTGTGTCTGATGGAATTCTAGATTCCCTTGACTTTACAGACTTTGATGTTTGTATTGCTTGCATCAAGGGAAAACAGACCAAAACGAAGAAATTAGGTGCCAATAGAACTACAGATGTCTTAGAATTGATACACACAGATATCTGTGGCCCATTCCCTACGGCTTCTTGGAATGGCCAACAGTATTTTATATCATTCATAGACGATTACTCTCGCTATGGGTACCTATTTCTCATTCATATAAAATCACAGTCTTTGGACGTGTTCAAAACATTTAAAGCTGAAGTTGAGAACCAACTCAACAAAAGAATAAAGTGTGTCCGGTCTGACCGTGGTGGTGAATACTACGGTAGATATGACGGATCAGGTGAACAACGTCCAGGACCGTTTGCTAAATTCCTAGAGGAATGTGGAATCGTCCCCCAGTACACCATGCCAGGGTCACCTAGCATGAATGGTGTTGCTGAAAGGCGAAACCGGACTCTTAAGGATATGGTAAGGAGTATGATTAGTCATTCTTCTTTACCAGAGTCACTCTGGGGAGAAGCAATCAAAACAGCAGCTTATATTCTGAATAGAGTGCCAACTAAAGCAGCTGCAAAAACACCTTATGAGCTTTGGACAGGCCGTAAGCCTAGTCTCAAACATTTTCACATTTGGGGATGTCCTGCTGAGGCAAGGCCTTATAGGCCACATGAAAAGAAATTGGACTCCAAAACTGTGAGCAGCTACTTCATTGGCTACTCTGAGCGATCTAGGGGCTATAAGTTTTATGATCCCACACTTAAGTCAATTTTTGAGACGGGAACTGCAACATTTTTTGAGGATGTTGAGTTTGGGGGGAGAAATAAGGTTAGAGACATTGTCTTTGAGGAAGAATCGGTTTCGATTCCCACTATCGCTATTGACAATGTGCCGGTTTCTATGCCTGTCATTGATCAAGAAGCGAATCCGGATCCTCAACTAGACAATGTTATTCAAACTCCTATTCAAGATGAGGTGATCGTTCCTGAGGAACAAACTCCACAACCTCAAGAACCAGTGCCATTAAGACGATCCACTAGAGAAAGGAGAAATGCTATTCCTGATGATTTTTTCGTATTTCTCCAAGAACATGAGGAAGAAATTGGAATGGTGGAAAATGATCCAATCAAGTTCCACCAGGCCATGCAAGGTTCCAACTCTCAAAAGTGGATTGATGCTATGAATGAGGAGTCTAAGTCTATGCAAGACAATAAGGTTTGGGAACTTGTTCCATTACCAAAAGGTGCGAAGCCCATTGGTTGCAAATGGCTTTTTAAAACCAAAAGGGATTCGAATGGTAATGTGGAAAGGTATAAGGCCCGTCTTGTAGCTAAAGGCTTTACCCAAAAAGAAGGGATTGACTTTAAAGAGACTTTCTCTCCAGTTTCTTCGAAAGACTCTTTTAGGACAATCATGGCACTTGTTGCACATTTTGATCTTGAGCTTCATCAAATGGACGTCAAAACAGCTTTTCTCAATGGTGACATTGACGAAACAATTTATATGAAGCAGCCAGATAACTTTGAGTTGGGAGACCCAAAGAATATGGTCTGTAAATTGACAAAGTCCATCTATGGACTCAAGCAAGCTTCTCGTCAGTGGTATCACAAGTTTCATCATGTGATTATCTCGTTTGGTTTTGAGACAAACGCTGTTGATAATTGTGTGTATCACAAATTCAGTGGGAGTAAGCACATATTTCTGGTTTTGTATGTCGATGACATACTGCTTGCCACAAATGATATAGGCATGTTGCACGAAACCAAGAGATTTCTATCAAAGAAATTTGAGATGAAAGATCTTGGTGACGCCTCCTTTGTATTAGGAATCCTGATACAACGTGATCGTTCTCGTGGTATTCTTGGATTATCACAAAGACGTTATATCGATACAGTACTAAAAAGATTTGGCATGCAGGACTGCAAACCAGGTGACACCCCTGTCGCTAAGGGAGACAAGTTCAGTCTTAATCAGTGCCCTAAAACTAACCTTGAAATTAAGGAAATGCAAAAGATTCCCTATGCATCAGCTGTAGGTAGTCTAATGTATGCTCAGGTATGTACGCGTCCGGATATTGCGTACATTGTTGGCATGTTAGGCAGATATTTAAGTAATCCTGGAATGGATCATTGGAAAGCAGCCAAGCGGGTTATGAGATATTTACAGAGAACAAAAGATTACATGCTCACATATAGAAAATCGGATCAGTTGGAGATCATAGGGTATTCTGATTCCGATTTTGCTGGATGCAAAGACAGTATGAAATCCACATCAGGCTACCTTTACCTGTTAGCTGGTGGAGCTATTTCTTGGAGAAGTGCCAAACAGACACTCGTTACTGATTCCACCATGGCAGCAGAGTTTGTAGCATGCTATGAGGCATCCAACCATGGTATATGGCTGCGGAATTTTGTCACTGGGCTGCGAGTTCTAGAGGGTATTGAAAGACCACTCACACTATATTGTGACAATAAGTCAGCAGTGCTATATTCCAACAACAACAGGAGCTCATTTAAGTCAAAACATATTGCAATTAAGTTCCTAGTTGTGAAGGAGAGAATACAGGATGGACAGATATCCATAAAGCACATTGGGACAAACTCCATGATAGCGGATCCGCTTACAAAGGGATTACCACCCAAGGTCTTTCATGAGCACACTGCTCATATGGGTGTTATTTTGTGTGAGGATATCAAACTATAGTGGGAGTTTGTATCAGTTTATATACTATTACTTTATGTTTAATTTTGGACATAATTATACATTTATGTATTTGGATATTTTTCTGATCAGAAATAAAGTTTCAGTACATTTCACTATGTTACATTGTATTCAATATTGATCTCACTAAGGAATACAGTAGGACCAGTTGGAAATAGACATGTATAGATCACATTACATGTATTTTCCATGCTACGCATCCATGATTGATCTATGTCATTTGGTTATGTTGGTGTACGTGACCATTGATGGGTTTAGTCATGTTCCATATGACGAAAACCGCTTTGATCCTATACCGGCATAATCAATGGACGAGATTGTTTGGATATACCCTCAGATTATGATAGCAGGATTTTAGAGCTCATACAGTCATACACATTTGTTAAGTTACATATATGGCCCAGTGGGAGATTGTTGGAAAATTCCATCATGTGGGGCCACACATGTAACCATTAAATGTGTTATGCTATCTTTGGTTAAGCCTAATTAAAGTGATCTAATTAAGACTTAAAGTTTTAAGGCTTAAGGGTATAATTGTCATGGGATTAATGTGTAGATACCAGAATACTAATTTTAATTTGATGAGGGAACAAACCAGAATTAGCAAATCTCATTAATATATATATTAGGGTTATGGTCCCCAATTCATATGGTAAGTTCCTATTCTCTCTGACATCCCATCATCAGAAAGAAGGTTTCTCTGGGCAACCATATTGGATTGAAAGATCAACAACCTGCGAGTAATTTCCACAATGGATCAAGGTATGTTTTCCGCTTTATATCTCTCGATGATTTGACATGGAGGATCTTGGTTGTTTAAAGTTTTTCTAGATCATAGATCTAGATCTTGTTTTATAACAACATTCTCTAATACCACTTGTTTGGAAAAGCGGCGCAACGAAATAGACAACCTACGATCGACAATCAAATGATGCGCACATACAAATCCATACAATATCAAGCAATCAATCCACAAAGAAGATGAAAACACAACGATTTATATGGTTTGACAAAACCACTTAAGTCCATGGAGAAAGCTTAAGTCAATTCCTTTCTCTCCCTGTTGTGCTCCACATTATATCAAGATATATAATCCCCCTTTGTTAGCCTCCAAAAAAGTCTTTCTTAACTCCCCAAAAAATCCCGATATAATTATCAAACACCCCAAACCCAGTTACACCCAGATTACCCAAACTAACTAATCTGACTAACCTGTTATACAAGACAATAACCCAACATTTTTGTGGGCACCATTCGAATGAACTAAATTACAAAGGAGCCCACTTTCTCCTAATGACAATAAAATTATGGTGCAACAACAACTTAAACGGTTTGAACAGGTTGGGGTCTACTAGAACGCACAAAGACCGCATGTCCAAACATGATGGGGGCACTCATCAATGTCCATAAAGTTGTGCTCCAAGTGCCTCACTTTAGTTTGATTTGATAATTTTGTTTGCCATTTTAACGTGGCCTACCTACGAAAATTGATTTACAAATATTCTAAGGGTTCATGTATTTGCATTTATTTACATATTTAATAATCTACATCCGTAATATTACATATCATCACGTTTATTTGCGCTAGTTTACAAATGTGATCTATAAATAAATATAAAAATAATGTATAAATGAGGTCAGAATCTTCGTATTTAAACAGATGTGAAATTGTTTCACATCTCCTACTTGCGAAAACATGCTAATAATGCTTCGCGCGTTATTGCATTTGGTTGTGCAATTGGTCACGAAAAATTACTCTGGCCGTTTTTAGCAGTATTGTGGGACCCAATTCATAATTTGAATAGTTTAGCAATCTCATATTAATGATAATCATCAAGACGTTTAGTTTCATATCATAAATTGCCATAAATTTTAAGAAAATTTATGAAAAATGTCTATAACAACCCAAACACATGGTGTACTCATCTACTCATGAAAATTGATGATTTGAATAAATAGAATGATGTGTTTTACATGTATAACATTTATAAGGGAAATATTTAAGTGCATCTATCCCTCAGGTGAGAGACACTCTTCTTTTTGGAAAGTTTCAAGTACAAAAGTAACTTTTCAAATACATAGGAAATACTCCCTATGTACTTGAAATTTTTCAAAAAGAGGAGTGTCCATCACTCTATAGTGAGGAATAGATGCATAAGAATACTCTCTCATTTATAATATTTAATAATACTCATGTAAGGATGATTTTTACGGCGTACGCTAACGACTCTTAGGAATTATTGGATCAATAAAAAGCAGAGAGCTTGATGATCGTTTGTAATGGGTTCGAGGCCTTCATGGTCATTTCAAGTGAGGCTGAGGGGCTTGTTGGTCATTCTTTATAGACAATAACAGTAAACATTCATTAAAAGAAAAAGTTGATTACAAAACCAAAACTATTAAAAGAGATACAAGAGCATTGTATCCGACCCCACCTCTTTTACAAAATGATATCCTCTTAAGGGCCCGTTTGACATTTTACTTTAAAAGTCAAGTGGAGTGAAGTGAAATACAAAGAATGAATAAAACATGTAGTGGGTTATGATGGTATTTTATTTTTAGTCGTTTGAGATGGAATGTTATTGACTTTTGGCATAGGAAATGAAGTTTTTTTTTTTTTTTTTTTTTTTTTTTGTCTTTTAGTTAATAAATGTAGTTGCTTTTTGACTTTTTGTTGGAAAAATTGGTGGGAGTTTTGATAAAAAGTACTTTCGATGTGATATTTAGGATGACTTAACTTTACTTTACTAGTCAAATTACCAAACGGACCGTAAAAGGAAACGCCCTTAAAAACTGTCCTTCTAGGATCATTACTCTCCATCTATATAAAATCCACATGTTCAATGTCACATGCCTGAAAGGATTTGCTTCCATTCAACAAGTCTGCACCAAATTTTAGTTAGGTAAGAAGAGAACAAAATAAAGCAGACCGTTAGAAAAAGTGTAATGCCATTGGCAGGAGTCATGAGAGTACATTGAGAATTCCACCAATGACAGGACTTATTTGCAATTTTATTGCAGGTTCTAAAATAAAAACAAACTCAAAGGCGGTTTATATATTTACAAAAAGAACCCTGACCATTGCGCTTACGTAATATATTTTCCCGCACCCGTGCTAGGGTTCTCTCTCTCTCTTCGAGGCTCCACTGTTTCGAGCCCTCCCCTTCCAGCCCTAGGGTTTTATCTTCTCCTCTTCTTCTTTACATCTAGGGTTTTGCTTCTTCTAACGTTTAGGGTTTTGCTTTTGCTCTCTCTCGCTCTCTGCGTTCTCGGTCTTGATTTGTTAGTGACAATGGATCTGGCGCGCAAGAGAAGGCCAGATTCGGCCATGAATGGGAATGGCGGAGCTTTGGGATCAAAGAAGTTTAAGCAAGGTTTGTTTCTCTTTCGCACTTTCTAGGGTTTTGATCTATTCTTTTGGCTTCTTCATCTTTCTAGTTTCATGATGTATTGGATTTTTGGTTCTGCCTCTTTGACAAGATCAAGATTTTAGTATGGAAAGCTCGGTTTCGACGATTTTTAAGTGTTTTGAACTAACTTCAAGTTCTTGACCTTGTCCCCTTCTCTATCTTTTTGAAAACTTTGTGATTTGGTTGTTCTATCTGAAAGTACAGTTACATTGCTGATTTGTTGATAGTGGTTTGCTAAAAGCTCGAGGTGTCTGTTTCTGTTGTTAGATGTATCTTATTTTAAGCTCTGCTCTCAGTTGATACCTTGTACTGACATTATCCTAAATCATTGGTAATAAGTTATGAGCGTGGCGTGCTCAGTCATCGTAAAAACCTAATCTTTGATGGAACAAAACTGTTCTACTGAGTCCCATACCTTCAATAATGCAAGTCTAATTTTCATAAGCCCTAAAACTTTGATTGAGCAAGTAAAACTATCTTAAATCTTAAATTCTTATATCAGGTGTCTCTTCATTTATTTTGATACTTACATCCCAATAGAGATTTTTAGCCTAGATGTTGTGGGTTTAGCCACCTTCTCTCTCCTGTCTATGTTTTCGCGGGAAAATACAATAAATTTTGACTCATTTTAATCAGTGGCTAAACCTGGTGGGCTTGTGTTATTACTGTTTTTTTTTTTTAATATAAATAACTGTAAATTATATCTTCTTCTTCCAAATGATTAATCTCTCTAAAATTTGTACGTTGGGTGTTTTTTTTTTTCTTTAAATAAGATGTTTGTTTAATGTAAGATATGGATATTCTTGAAATGATAAGATTAAGAATTCAGAGAAATTTTTAACTGAGAAGACGTAATTAATGTCATGCAACAGAATCGGAGTCCTTTCCAACTGGTATAGGAAGCAAATCGAAGCCATGCACCAAGTTTTTCAGGTTCTAATCTTAACCTATCTAAGATAAATATTTGTAAGTGCAGATGTTTCTTGCAAGTATTTTTAACTTTTAATAACAATTTGATTTGCGATTTTTTTTTTTACAAATGAAGATAATATTATCAAGGCTAATGAATTGAGCATGTAAGTTTTGTACAGGTTGATACATTTTTTGATCTAATCAAGTTAAGAAAGACTATTGAATGGAGATATTGGTTGTTTATGAGAGTTCGTCTGGATATAAACTCACAAAGGAGAGATTACATTGGGCTTTAAAGATGGCCTATTGATAATGGTTAATCTTTGTCTTATTTCATCCATACATTTACTAAAATGATTGGGTAATTGATTTGTTTTGGTGATTTATAGCCAATTCTTATTTGTTAAGCATTATATTAATAAAAAATTTACACAGGTGAGGACAATCTAAAATTTTTCCGATGAATTGCTAATTTATATCTTAAACTTTTTGTCCTCTTTTAAAGCATGCAACAAAATTAAAGAGATTATCTTTAATTTGATACCAGGTATTGATTTAGTGCCACACATATTACATGGGTCTCTCTCTCTCTCTCTCTCTCTCTCATCAATATAAACAAGGACCAGTACAAGCTTCCAGCAGCCTGAATTACCGAGGGAATCATCTATCTTTAGTCCATGTGAAACATTTGAGTTGATTTGTCCTTTCTGTTCAGTACTTTGGTTGCATATCATGGACAATATCATAAGGCATACAATCTAGTTCCAAAAATTATGTTTTCGCAATATGCACCATTTTTTTTGCAAAAGAATTGAAACAATATCCAAAAATCCCAGCTACCAGAAAATGTAGTTGGTTGCATCTTCAGGTTGTATATAGGTATCAATCGGACTCTTTTAGTGCCATGGACTGTATGATTTTAAATGAACAAAACTGTTCAATTCATTGTGCTTCTTCATGTAATTCAAGCTATTCGTTGAAACTGTTAGCTGAAAAGTACTACTCAATGCTATATAGTATATAGAACTATTCCCTGAAGAATTAGAGTTATGGTATGAAGAAGTAGAGTTATTGCTTCAAATCTCATAGATCTGAGGTACTAATTATACTTTGTGGGATTTCTCAATCATGGGAACTATTTGGCTAAAGTGTTGCCGGCTTGGGCACACACCAAATTTGAGTTAACTTGAACTGCTGTTATTAAGATTAAAATGAAGCAAGACTAATTATTTCTATTTGGGATTTGCTCCCCTTTTGGAGACTTATAATGTCACACATAGTGACATTGTTTTTGATAAACAGATAGCTTTCATTGAGAAGAGAGGGTCACAAAATCAAAAGAAGAAATTAAAAATCAACAAATCCCAACAAGGTGTTGGTCCTCACACCATTTTGTATAAACAACTTTATCAAAATTTTCACATCTATATTTGATATCTTAATTCCCTTTGCCATTCTAAAATCCAATATGCTTATAATTTTTGCACTTGTGATTCTTCATTTTAAGAGGCTTCTAATCAAATCAAATCCTCATTGGTGCCTTTATCCCATCTATATGGAGGTCAGCTTTATGAGTTCTACTTTTTCATTCAACCATATCTAGAGCCATATTCTCATGAACTTACAGTCTACTTAATTTAACAGCGCTCGTTTTGGTTCACTATGTGTCCAAACCATTTCAATATGGCATTCCTTTATTTTAAGATGGTTCTCTAATTTGACTTTTGGGATTTCTTCTTTACTAGTACTAGTTCATATAAACTGCTGCACGACAACCTTCTTCATGTTTCTTTGGCAATATAATCTATTTCTTTTACCACCATTTGCCTTGTCCACTTATTTAGAATATTGATCTACTAGCTACTCTGTGGTGACATAAATTAGGGGGCTATCACTATCCATACCCAACCTGCAAAAAAGCTGTCTGCAATTTACTGAAATTAGATCAAAGATTGGGTTGCTGGCCGGGGATTTTTTGGTTGGGAGATTCTGAGGCCTCCCCAATACTTTTTGACCCTCAATGATCAAGTACAATGTCCAGAGACAGAGAATTAAAAATTTTTGCAGTTTTGTTTTGTTTTCTAAGTTCTGATTATATAGGTTAATATGGTTGAAGGTGTGCAGTTTGACATAGAATAGTGGACTGCTTTTTTGATGGTATTGAATAATTTCTGTCACAACTACTACTGTACGGGAATTTTATAAGTTTTATTCAGTGAATGTTTGAAACTTTGTATCGCTTTTCTTATGAGAGATGCCTGCTGGCCAGTGGTTCAGGGGCTCCCATTGGTAGGTAATGGTGGGACTTTCCATGGAAATTCATGGTCCCTGAACTGCAGAACCAGTGAGTGTCTGGGGGTCCATTCTAGTATGTGATCTACTGACTGGTGCTCTTTATGTTTTTGTATCTGGCAATATATCCTATCCTGATTACGATAACCTTGATTTGAGATGCAGTACTGCTGGGTGCCCATTTGGAGAAGGCTGCCACTTCCTGCATTATGTTCCTGGTGGCATCAATGCTGTGGCTCATATGACAAATCTTGGCAATCCAGCTCTACCACCGGTTTCAAGAAACCCTGTGGTTCCACCTGCCATTTCTAATGGTCCATCTCCCCCACTTGTGAAGACCCGCATGTGCAACAAGTATAACACTGCAGAGGGCTGCAAGTTTGGTGACAAATGCCACTTCGCTCATGGCGAGAGGGAGCTTGGCAGGCCCACTGTTCCATCTCATGAAGACCGTCCTCTGGGTCCTATGACGGGCCGGTTGACTGGTCGTATTGAACCCCCACCACCTGGGCTTGCAGCTGCTGCAAGCTTTGGTGCCTCTGCCACTGCCAAGATAAGTGTTGATGCTTCCCTTGCTGGTGCCATCATTGGGAAGGCTGGGGTGAACTCAAAGCAGATATGTCGTGTCACAGGTGCTAAGCTTTCTATTCGAGAGCATGAAACAGACCCCAACCTGAGGAACATAGAGCTTGAGGGGACTTTTGATCAGATAAAGCAGGCTAGTGCAATGGTCCGTGAACTGATTGTGAACATTGGCAATGCAGCTGGTCCAGTTAAGAATCCAGTTGCAGCTCCCGTGGCTCCAGCCAACAATTTTAAGACAAAACTATGTGAAAATTTTGCCAAGGGATCATGCACCTTTGGCGAGCGGTGCCACTTTGCACATGGCGCAAGTGAATTGCGCAAGACTGGAGTGTGAGCACCTGATTTCTTTATATTAGCCTATTAGGTTATTTCTGGACCAGGGTTTTTGACTTGTTTATGTAGTTCTTAAGAGCTTTGTTTGATAATGTACTACTTGGTTGCAGAGAATGTTTGGGGGTGTACCAACAGTAGTTTTAGATTATGCACTATTACCTGTGCATTTTCTTATGCAGTTTAGAAGGCATAAAAATTGAAAGCAGTATCAAACTACCCTACCCTTATTGTATTCTCCCATGTGATTATGCACTATTCCTGGTTACCTGTTTTAGTATTGTACGACCTGTTTTCAGGTGCAACAGCTACCATGACACTGGACATCAAAGCTACATGGAAGTTGCTTTCCACACCAATGTAATGATTTTTGGATTGTTGGCCATCCATGACAGTTCATGATTTTTGGTTTGTTGGCCATCCATTATATTTCTTCAGGGCATTTTTAACCAATGCTTTGTTTAAAAATTTAATTAGGCCACTGATCTTTGGGGGATGGGTTGCTTAATGTTAGCATCTGTGAAGCAAACCAATCAATGTGGCCTGAATCTAATCTAACCTCTGAAAATGTAACCCCCACAATATAAGAGAATGATAGCCAGTTTGTGGAATAGATTATTTGTTACAGGTGAGACTTTTGGTGAACTTATGAGCGTTCAACTTGCCAAAATCCATTGAAAGATGGCCAGGGATCTTCCCAGCAGAGTTTGGGCCCATGTGATTTATCATAGGGCCAACCAGATGTAGTGACCAGACCATGTCGTTCATTTCGCACAAGAATCTGGTGTATAATTTGCATACAAGCAGATGTCTTGAGCTTTAAATAGTAACTGCAGCTGCAGCTCAAGATGAATGACAATGATTATGAGACAGCAAAGCTCAGGAGGGGGTTAACTCCCCGTGGTCGTGAATTGGCAGAAGCTTTCCCAGAGAGATAAGAAATGATTTGGGCTACTTGCTTGATACCATACTTAGTTTCAAAATGTTGGAAATAATCCCAACGTTGACAAGAAGAGACCCTTCTGATGCAAACTCGTTTTATGCACAAATGGCATTTCATTTTCATCGCACAGAACATGACTCAACGCTACTCTATCAAGACACTTTAAACAGAGGCAGACCTAAGTATAATGATGGGGTGCGACTGCACCGGTGAGACTCGAGAAACTCCTTAAATAATACCTTAAAAAAATTATTTTATTATTTGACTTCTTAACTTGACTATTACCCGCACCACTTAAATAAAATCCTGGGTCTCCAATTCCAGTAGAGCAACACCAAACTAAAGTATTCTTCAAGAGCAGTGAAATAGAAAGAAAAAAGCATACAAGATAAATCATTACATGGATTTTTGCATTCATCATCTTACAACCCCATATGGGTGCCTCATTTGCACCTTGTCCAGCCTCCATTAGGAGCCCTCTCAAAAACACGTGGCTTCCTCATAGGAAATGTTTGTCTCCAATCTGGATATTTAATTAAATAATCAAACACCCTGCAAAAATAACAGCTAATATATTAAAGCAATGTCAAGCATACCAGTTTTTTCCTACACATGGAAGCACGTTCTAAGAGAGTTTTTAGTGCAGATGATGAAATATAAAACTTCCAAAAGAAAAAAATAGTATTATATCTGTAACATAAAATTGGAGACAGGACTGATGATTAACATGGGCAGATTTACATTTAAAAAGTTCTCGCTCGCCTGGATACTTTAGTCGGAAGATTTATCGACAAAAGAGATCAAGTCAACACTAATGGAGTATAAAGAAATGAAGGATTATACATTGGTGAAAATTTTATGTGATCTATAATTACATTATCTTAAGAAAGATGTGGAATCATCATCAAAACTGAAGCCTTATCCAAAGCACTGACAACGGGAAACTTGGAAAGGGTGCGTGATTATATACCAGAGCGAAAAAAAGAGGTACCAATGGTACTTTGTGAGTCCCTTTCTATTCAACCCTGTTTACGGCATGTTTTATTTTAACACCCCCAATGATGAGGTTGAATTTCCAAGTCAGGTGCACTTCTTCTTTACCCGTCCTAAATAATGTTTGCTTTGTTAATAGGTTTTGCACTTTCCGCATACCAGGCACAGTTCCTTTTTCCCCTTACAATTGCCTCTTTTACACTTAAACTTCTCAAGCCCGCCTTTAGTGACTATCCACAAGTCATTAGAATTCATAATCCAATTTCAATCATCTTGCCTCAATTATCTTTCTTGGAATGTTTTTTTTCTCTCGTTTCTAACTCCATGGACCTTGCTGTAGTCTACCAACTTTCCTACATGACCATCACAGTCTCCAATGATTATTGTATGTTCCCCAGTATTTAGATCTTGTACTAACCCATTTACCAGACCCTAAGAACAGAATCATTTACCAAACTCCAAGATTTCTTCTTATCGCTTTGCTTATTCCTGCTTGAGTTGAATAAGTATAATCTCAACTGTCATAAATTTAACATATTTTCCCTGTAACCTCTATTGTGTTCCATCTCTATTAGCTAAAATTTCTACTGTTTTTTTAATTACACTTTCTTGAATACGAAAGCCCAAACACTTCACCAAGGTCCCTAGCTAATGCAGGCACGGAAATGAATGAAACATGAACCTGATCAATCAATGAGAGATAGTTCTAAAATCAAGGGCTATATCTGCACAGTTACGGACTTAACGGTTCTTGAAACCTCTAAAAGATTTAAGTCCCAATGTCTACAACCTTTGGCAAGAAGTGTGGGCCTGTTTGGCATCATTCTGGGAATGTCTCATTCTGAGAATGAATTGTTTGGCAGATACTCTCACTCCCTTGCTGCACATTTGTAAAATCTCTCTCTCTCTCTCTCTCTCTCTCTCTCTCTCTCTCTCTCTCTCTCTCTCTCTCTCTCTCTCTCTCTCTCACACACACACACACACACACACATTCTTGTGCATCCTTCCCTCACCATATGGCGAGGGACAGACCCACTGATCATGGGACTTGTGGGGGATGAAAAGAGACATCTTGGATGAGCCCATATATCCAATTTAGGGTCAATCCCATGCCTCAAACCCCTTCATCCGTGGCCCACAAATTTAATGACTTTATATTAAAGGAAGAAATTTGATCCTCAATCCAACGGTATCCATTTGGATAGGTCAAAAATCAATGGCTCTAGTGTTCATAAGTGGGTTTCATGCGTGTGGATAATTCGGATGTATCATAAAGTCTGCCCAACTATGTTGTCCCTCACCATAACATGGTGAGGGATGGATGCACATGAATATTTCCCTATATATATATATATATATGGGGCCAGCTCTCCTAAGCTGAAGCTTAAAATAAGGTAAGCTGAAGTAAGCTCAATTACGTAGTGGGGCCCACTTGGGGACCCATATGGGGATGGGGGTGGGGGGGATTTCAAGGACTCCCTGGGACCCTCCTTCCTACAAAAAATCAGCCCAAATCATGGTTTCTATCATCTTCATCTGGGCACCAAAAATTTAATGGTCAACGGTCTATTCGGATTGGTACATAGTCGATCCAACGGTCTAATAAATTCGGATTTGACCAAAAGTTGGTGGGCTTGTGCAATTTAAGGGGGTCGTGTGTTTGGTCCATTTGGATGGATCAAGGATGGGCCCTAGAAGCGTTAGCTTACGGAATCATATCCTAAGCTTAAGCTTAGGAGAGCCTTGCTCTATATATATAGATTTTCTTTCTCACAACATGCCTGCTAAACAAGTTTTTCTTGATTCATTCTCAGAATGATGCCAAACATGCCCTTTTATCTTCCCAAGAAAGAATCTTAAAACAAAACAAAAGAAGATTTGATTCAAATTCCTAAATATTCTCCAAGAAGAGAAGAAACTAAATCTCCTAATTTTAAGGTCCTTGACCTTTTAGGACTCCTATACTGAAAGCTTGCTGAAACAATCCAAAAAAAAAAAAAGAAAGAAAGAAAAATAAACTCTTTAATTAAAGACTCCTTATAGACTCAAAATTCCCACAGTAAGTGACTGCTCCTATTGGGCCCTACGGGCTAGATGCATCAGTGCTTCAAGGGGATGTCCTAGCCAATTGCTCATTAGAAACTACAATTAGGTTCTATCACGACATGTAGCCTCTGAGGGAAATGCCCATCAGCATTTCCAACAGCTTTCCAAAGAAAACGCAGAATTAGAATATATTCTCAAAATAGTATTCAAATTGAAACATGACTAGCTTTTTATATCTGACTAGCAATCTGGCACAACCTCCCAGACTTTATCTAGGCTTGAGTTAGGGACATGAAGCGCTAACGCATAATTTCATTGAACAATCGGGTTAACCAAGTATAATTTCACCCATCAAAACCCATATTATTGTCCTAATGCTCTTTTTTCGTTTTCCCTAGAAGGTGTTGGTGCAGGAGCCAGGAGAACATCTCAACAGCAATTACATGGTGTAGCAGTAACAAGATATGATTGAGTTTATTATAGATGTAAAATACTAAAAACCAAAACAATCAACACATGTCTAATTTCAGTTACCCAGTTCATAAAGACCGTTTCTCAAATTAAGACATAATGAATCTGTGTAAAAAATGTCTGGTTACAATAAAAGGAAAAAAAAATATGATGCACATAATGGATGGAAACATACTGAATGTGATGTTAATTAGTTTTAAGGACTTTTCAGTATTTCGTGCATACCTTCTTTCATTGTCAACAAAATCAGGGCCCTCTGCAGAAGGTGACGTGGAACAGTTGAGGAGGATTTCTGAATCAGAATATTGCTGCAATGACAAAGCATGGTATCTCCAATCTAGTGTCCTGTGTTCATAATAGAGAGGATTAAACTTCAACAATTGCTGACGACCGCCAATACCATCTCATAGAGTGAAAAAATGTGATTCGTGGGTCCAAGAAACTTTAATTATCACATGGGAATGGTTTTCCAATTCTCATGCATGGTTTTGAGCTTCAATAAAAAAGAGGCATACTAATGAAAAGATGGCTTTAGACAGGATTTTAGCTAAATGAGTCCATGAACTAAGTTCTCAATTCTCATGAATGGTTTGAAACTATATTTTACAACGCACATAACATCCACAGCATCCAAATTCACCCATTCCATAAGACAAGACCCATGTTTTGGTGATCTTGGCTGCTGGTTTGATGGTCGAACTACAACGAGGTACCAGGTATGTTCAAAAGTCTTCCAGATTGACATACTGAACACAAAGGTCAACCTATGGCCTCATCTTCTAAACCATTGTGGCATATCCCCCCTTAATTCCCTCGAGGCCAAAAATGTTGGAGTTAAGAACTATCAATCAGAAACATTTTAAGATCACCATCCCCCATCCACATCAGGCACTTAAGGTCAGTAGTATAGATTACTGAAGGACTGATCAAGTGCACGACACTAGCGCCCTACAATGCATCATGAACATATGGTTCCTTCTACAGTATATAGCCAGGAAATCAGGGGAGCTCAAACCAATAAATGTAATTTTAGAGCCTGGTGAGTAGCGTAAGTTGTGCACCCAAAACTGTGTAACCCTTTCACTTATTTATTCTTCCATTTGAGGATTTTCAGTGAACTACAATGCTAATATAAGCTGATGGAAAAAGAGAGTAATTTACCAAGAGCAAGGAGCAATTTGGAATCTGTCATGATAGGTATCGTATGTCTCTAGTAACTTGCCATCCCATCTGCGGTCTGTAGAGGATACTGTCACTCGGATTCTCCTAACTATTTCATCTGGGCACCTTGAGCTTCTATCAAAACCGGCAGGTCTGATTGATCCAGTGGAAGTTTCTAACTGAGAAGACAAAAGCAAAGGGATCAAAACCTCAAATCTGCATTGAAGTAAAAATCTGGTTGCATACCCTAAAAGGAGAAAACAGTTATAGAAGATACAAACCATAAATCCACTGACAATTGGGTGCGCATCTCCACCAGAAGCTCTTACAGTATTATGCCTCAGGACACAGAGAGTTTGGATATGAAAATTCTCCTGACGGCTTTGCAAAGCTTCAATTATTTTGGAACACAATGGCAAAGAATAACCTCCTAAACGTTCGTGATTGTCCAGTTCAGCCGTAGCATTGGAATGCTGCAGTCAAATCATTCAAATAAACTGCCTCAGTTAACTATGCTCTTAAAGAGGATGGTCACAGATTAGGATTAGCAAACACAAGGCAAGGGATCTTGGTCCAAACTTCATATGATGCATCCTCGAAGCCACCAACCAGGTGCACCTGCAGTTCATAAGCTCTTTGAGAGTTCAATAACGCAAAAGCACTCGAGAAATTAAAAGAACCATCAACATGTTAAAGGGAAAAGAATAGAAAAAGTGGAAATCAGACATCCAACTTGGCCTCCTCGTCATTATCAAAGATCAACGACAACATTTGTGTGAGGCCCAAATCCACGACTCCAGGAGAATCCAAATGGGCAACAGAGGTCCTGTGGTCATGGCATATAAGAACAAAAAGGATATCATTTATGATATGATCATATAAGAAACATGAAAAGTTAAAATGAATTAATATTTTAGGATATTGATGCTTACATTCCATTTTTTTTGTTGCGAATAACAAGGCCGACACATGTAGTTGCCTCATCTGTGCCAACTAACTATCAGTATGGAAAAGAGTTCACATGAGAATAGACACGTTGAACAGGGAACGAGTAAAAATAAAATCCTAGAAATGATGGTAAAATTTATTAGATAACCAACAGTATTAACACATCAGAGAGGCGTGACAGAATGAGTCCATGAAATTTTATAGGAAAACCCAAATAGAAGATCCTCAGAAGATTGGAAGAAGTTTGGAACACTACCATGTTTCATGCAATTTATTAGGAATTTGATCCATATCAGAAACCTTATGATCTAGCCCTGATAAGCCTTGACCAATCTGACCCAAGCTTGGCCAAGCTCGAAAGTCAAAATCTTCCAACTTCATATTTCTACACTCTGATAGTCTCCAATACCTGAGAGGGCGCAATTCTAGTATCCAAATCAAGATTTGCATGGAACCGAACAAATTCTCATATAATTAATGGAGACAAATTTCTTGCGAGAAATCAGCCAAACAACAGTCCAGACAACAAAATAACCAGCCAGCTTTATTAACTGGCCTCTTAAATACCTGATATAGAACATAACACATTTTAACATTATGACATTTATTTGATTAGAGTATTAGACTCCTACCACTTAGAAACGAGATTGTTTCAAACTGAGGTCCTTCCCATGCTATATGAATTAAAACAGAGAATTCTCATGCAAACTGTCTTGCAATCTTGTACCAATTATGTGCATCAGTATAATCACTCCTTGGCAACACGCTTTTAGAAATATTTTAATTTTAAGAAGTAAACAAACTCAAAATATATACAGATTCTATGGAGCTATCATGAAAATATCATGTCCTGGGCTATTGGTCAGTTGTTTAGGGATGTGAATTCGAATCCCATGTAAAGCCATAAAAAGAAAAAGAAAATTTTTACAGCATCAATGCAAAAAATAACACGGTAATCTCGTTTTTACCAGTATTTTCAGTTTGTTGTGTTATCTTCACAATATCAATGTTTCAGAAAAAAAGAAGTGAGTACTCACATTTTTAGAAAATCATGAAAATATTTATGAGTATAGTTGAAATAAAATCCAATGCTTTGAAAATGGAGGTTCAAGATATTGTTGTCAGATCATATGGAATAAAAAAAACAAAAAATCAAAATCAAAAATTAAAACACCATAAATCATCAGCCCTCTTTGATACCTTGGTGTATCCAAAGAAAAGCACCAGTTAGAATTCAGGAATTTAACGTTTCTGAAGAGGATTAAAGAGAATTAAGGAAAAATTAAGAAGGAGAGGACAAGAAAGAGAAAATTTTAAGAAATTGAGAAAGAAGCCAACAGGAGTATGGTCTTCCAGTTAGAGTTGGGTGACCATACAGCAATATGTATATTAATAAATTCTTGGAATTTACAAAAGCACCCAAATTTCTGATATTACAAAACAGTCCCTGATATTTCCGACAATTGCTGGTGAGACCTTGGTGTATCCAAGGAAGGCACCGGTTAGAATTCAGAAATTTAAGGAATATGCAGAGGGAGGATTAAGGACGATTAAGGGAAAATTAAGAGGATGAGGACTAAAAGAGAAGAGTTTAAGAAATTCGGAAAGAAGCCCACAGGAGTATGGTTGTCTGGTTAGAGTTGGATGATCAGCAGAATTTAATTAACAAAGCTTTTGAAATTTATAAAAGCCCCCAAGTTTCTAATATTACAAAACAGTCCCTAAAAGCCTTCTATAGTCCAACATTTCTATGAAACCACATCCTTCCGTGTAAACTATTGCTTGGAGAGAGAGAGAGAGAGAGAGAGAGCCTACCTCAACCAAAGCAGGGTTGACAGTTGCATATTCCCTCTGGAACAAATAAACATGTTTAGCCACCAATGAATTTTCCAAATTCGATTGTTCACGAACTGAATACTTCTCCTCAGGTATAGCTTTAAATAAATCAACTGCAGCTACCAATGATGGGTGTTCCAGCAAAGCAACCAAGTTTTTGTTTCCCTGTTGAAAGATATAAATTCCCATAATATGTGCTCATTTTGCCAAGAAAATAACAGGTTCTAATTTCTGAGAGTAATAAAGCAGAGAAACTCATCAACAATGAAATAAAACATCATCCTCAGGTAAATAAAAAACAAACCATTGTCTGCCGTAACAAGCTACAATGCCATGATATTGTATGGATATGGCAAGAAGGACACAGCTTGGGTATGGCAGGGACACAGGCTTTACACATAAAAAATGAAGTATTAGACAGGATACGACACGATACATTGCCTATTTTGAAGTATTTGGGTATCATAGGCTACAAGATGATAGAAATTTTAGAAGACAAAGGGAATGAATTCAAGGTTCTCATCCCAAAATAAAAGGGTTTCCTCCCAAAATAATTTATCAATAAATTAATCAATCAAGGTATAGTAAAATTGTCAATAAGTTTCTTCCAATTGGCCATTTTCTAATTCAAGCAAGTGGTGGGGGCCTCTACACTCGATTGCTTTCCTTTCACAAGGGTGTTACAACACCATTCTTCAGTAAGTTGCATGGGGGATATAGCAACTACCACAAACTGTTAAGGGTCCGGAAGAGATTTTGGTCTTTCTGGATTTATATTTTTGGTTCTACTGTTCTAGGTCACGAAAGATGAGTCCCCCTTTTTGAAGCAACAAGCAACTCCAAAAACGGAAGTCCGCTTCTGTGCACAGTCAAAGTTGGCCTTCTTACCTGAAAGGATGGGATTTTGGGTCCTGCACTTATTGGCTCGGGCTTGGCTCGTATGGAGAAAAAGTAGCAAATGGGCCTCTTTGCTCAGAGAACAAGTCACTTTGATAATGCAAGACATATTGGACTCTTGAGGCAGTTAATGCAAAGGACAAGAGCCTCTAGCACAGTTGGAAGGTGCTCACTTCACCATTCCAGCCGCAATGTCAGGAAGAGGAAAATTACTAATTACCTATCAAACCTATCACACATGCGCGCACACAGACAAGCGCGCGCACACAGAGGGGAGAGAGAGAGAGAGAGTCGTGGCAAAGCCAATCAACACTTAGTCTTGAGCACTAACTGCTTGTCTCAGATGTTGTGACTCAAGATAGTAATTTATCATTCCTATGGTTCCACGTTTCTTTTCTTCCAGGGGAGATGGGAATTAACAAACCAAGCAACATACATCAAAATCCAAGTTCATGAAGGCAATGGACAGTGAAGAAACACAAATAATAATCAGGATAAAACAATCGTTGTACAAACAGAAGTTGTGGTTTTCAATGATGAGGAGTCGGTGCATCATTTGATGATCCATTGTCTTTTTGCTTCTAAAGTGTGGAGTGCTATCCCTAAGATGTTTGAGATGGAATGGGTCATGCCAAGAACTGTTGATGATCTTTTCCTTCAATGGCGGTTGGGGTGCAAGTATGTTCGTGGCAAAATATTATTGGAAATTAATTTTGTACGCTATCTTTTGGAAGATTTGGTTGGAGATGAATAATAGAGTGTTCAGAAACATTAGTAAACCAGTTGAAAAGGTTATTGAGTCTTGGACAGTTTCAGGATGGGTGAGTAAGCGAAAGGAGTTTGATGGGGTTCCCTTGGAAGATCTTAATAGATCTTGAGGAGCTTTTTTAAATGGGGTAATGTCTCACATAGGGTTCATTCGCTGTGTCCTCTTTCTGGAGTTCTTAAATTGAATTTTGATGGCAGCTATCCGCAATCTATTCAAAAAGGTGGTTTTGGAGGTGTTATTAGGGATAGTGATGGTAGTGTTATTCGAAGTTGGTTTGGGCCTGTGGATTCTTCAAATGCCAATGAAGCTGAAGTGTTTGCTCTCTTGATTGAGTGTTTTGAATTGTTTAAGTTAGGTGGTTATAATGCTATTATTGAAGGTGATTCTTTTTCAGCTATTTAGTGGGGTTCTGGGAAGGCTTCTCATCCGTGGAAATTAGCAGACTGGGTGGAGGAGGTGCAAGAAATTTCTATGCAGTTGGGGTTTGGGGCTTCCTTTTATCATATTCCTCACGAGGCAAACATTATGGTGAGTTTTTCACTCTGCTACTTGATCTTTTGTTATGTTTTTTCTATTTTTTGGAGTTGTTATCATGTTTCATGTTTGACTAAGTAGAGTTTTTCTGCTTAGTCTTTTTGTGTTGGCCTTTTGGTGAAATAAAATTTTACTGTAAAAAAAAAAAAATTTGTGGTTTCAAGTTTCCTTAGATGTTGAAGAGAGTGAAGGTTTAAGAACAAAAAGGCAATAGAATAAAAATCTTAAGTTGTGAAGTATCCAACTTAGATACAAACAACTGTTTTTGTTAACTTAGTATTAAGTATACAAAATAATATGTGCCCAAACATGTTAAAGATGCTCATGAAGACTATCATTTCTAAGGGAGGACCACCCTCTACAATGTCTCTTGTAAATTGTAATGTATCATAATCCTATTAGGATCAATTAGCAATCAATTAGATTTCAATTACCCTAATTAAGGGGTAATAGATACACATCTACTGGTAAATGATTCAGACGATGAGTATATAAAGGGATAGCCTCTCCCATCAACCACCCAACTTTTTCACCAAAAACCATTATGACTCACATATCTTCTCCATTATTGTGAATGTTCTGATATGGCATCAGAGATTAGTTCTTCTTTCTTCTGCTCAAGACGATCAGGCTACTGATCATATTGGTTATCAAATCTATGGTGTGGACCAATAGAGGCATATCTCTGCATTGGGTTCCTATACCCCTGATCAATTTTTTAGTTTTCAAGTGAAAATTATACAAGAGGTCTGATTTGTGCAAGTCACATGTCTGTGCAGGGCTATAACTGGACTGAACCATCTTGGATAATCGCAACTTGAGACCTCAAATATCTGTTTCATCATCCTTTTTTGGTGAACATAGTCTCTTCTATCTGGGCTGGAATATCTGATTTTTGAAGAAAATGAACCTGCCAACTGTTCCAGCAAGATTCAGGTCTTGCGATCTGCTGTGGGCCCATCTGTTGATTGGCATCTACTGTGGACCTTGGAGGGTCACCAGTCTATGGAGAACTTTTTAATGATATTCCTGGATTTTTTAGAAATCAGAAGTAGACCATTTATGCGATCTTCTGTTTGATAATTTTTTGGGACAGTTTTCATCAAGATCATCCAAATCAATCATATTTTGGATTTCTGCCCTTAAAACTTCTCCACAGGATTGTCTTTTACACTAATCATTTTTCTGTGAAATATGATCTGAGAAAAGATCAAATCTGCTCAGGATAGTGGGCTGTACAGAACCTAGGACAGGTTCATCCGACCGTTTGGGCTTTATTTTGGAAACAGAACTAATATCACATCCCTGATCTTAAATTGACAATCACTGAAGTTCTGTTTCGTAATTGGCATCTTTCAGCAATTATTATTATTATTATTATGCAAAATAACCCCTTCAGTAATTTTTGAAAAAACCTCCGCATTTTCAGAATTCCAGAATCCTTCCTAGGATCTTAAAAAATAACAAGTGAAACCAGGGATTGCTTATGTACAGAGTGTAAAGAAATAGGCTAACAGACCTATGGGTCAGCTCTAGGCTAACAGGTCAGCTTGACCCATGTATTGGGTCTAATGAGATCCACTAATCAAGGCTACAATGTAGACTTGTGCAGCCCCTTTACTTGACTTGTGCAGCCCCTTTGTTTGACTCTAGCTCAATAAAGGTGTATAAATGTATCCTTAGTCCATTCAATCAATATAGAAATTCTCTTGCAAACTTTTTCTCTTGTATGCTTCTAGTTTGTGTTCTGGATATTCTTACACAGAGAAACTGTCAAGATGACACTTCAAAAGAAACCAGGGATTGCTTATGTACATTGTACAGAGAAACTGTCAAGATGACACTTCAAAAGGACCACCTGCTAAATAGCCTAACCCGACAACTGATCCGAGTCTAGATCCTCTGGCACTATATAGGTCCACTTGTCCTTCTCGTCCTCCTGATCGTTTATCATTACTTGCTACTTTGTCCTTGGTTTCTGCTCCGACTTTTTTATTCACAGATTGCAAGGGGTGGTGGCTCTTGGCAGCATGCAATGGAGGAGGAACTCGATGCTCTTCAGAGTAATCACACTTAGGGCATTGTTCCCTATCCCTCTTATGCCAAGCCTATTGCTTGTAAATGGATACTCTGTCAAGCTCATATCTGATGGTTCATTGGACCGCTACAAATCCAGGCTCAAAGCTCTTGGCAAAAATAGGCAAGAGCATGTAATCGACTATGAAGAGACATTTTCACTTGGTGCAAACATGACTACTGTCCGCACCATCCTGGCCATTGCAGCATCGCAATCCTAGCCCCCTTTTTAGAAGGATGTGAAGAATGCTTTTTGCATGGAGACCTTAAAGAGGTGGTGTACATGCGTCTTCCAAAGGGGTCAATGGTACTATAGCAAATGCTGTTTGTTGCTTACGGCGCTCTCTTTGTGGTCTAAAAAAGCTCTATAGGCATGGTTTGGGAAATTTCACCATACTCTTCTTAAGACTCACCTTTAAGTACAGCAAATATCTATGTTCCTACTTCCTATAACGGACAGCTTCTGGCATTACTATTTTACTGGTATGTGTAGCAGCACTGGGATAGATTCTGCAAGCATATAACAGCTCCAAGAGTCAACTACATGCTTCTTGAAAGATCTAGGACCTCTCACATACTTCGTAGGTCTCGAGGTCCACACATCAGATAAAGGCCTCTTCATCAATCAACATTAGTACACCGGAGACCTTTTTGCTCTTGCCCATTCACAAAACTATTCTCCTGTGGACACTCTCTTGGAGCTCGATGTCACCACGTATGGCAAAGATGCTGGAGAACTTCTTTCTGATCCTACATTCTATCCTCAGCTTGTTGGGAGCATAGTTACCTTATTCACGATTCAACTGATTCAAATTTGAATTCGCAGTTCTAAGTTCGAAGTTCGATACTTGCTCAAATTCGAAAATTTGATAGGTTAGGTTTTACTTAATTGGTTTTCGATTTGCTTGATTTGAAATTCGAGTTCAATTAGCTCAATATTCTAATTCGCAAGTCCAATTCAGCTATCTGAGTTGTGATAAAATATATGCTTCCTACTAATAAGTTTGATGACATTTTTCAATTTGATAAAAGAAGGTCCCATCGTCACATTGACCAATCTAAAACATGCACCTTTTTTTTTAATATTAATCAAGTGTTCTCTATGTAATTAGGTATATGGTGGGCCCAAGTTTGTTCAAAGTTAAAATTTGTTGAATCCTATAGATTTATAGAAGATTAGAACAATCCTTTCATTGATTTGAATTTCTCATAGGTGGGCTGCACTATGGCCCCCACGAATTTCTCATATATCCAACTTTTAAAACTCTAAAAGGACTGGATCTTAGAGATAAGAGAAAGAAATGAAGTTGTACCTTTTCCATTAATCACCCGCGTTTTCTATCCCAACATAGTTGGGACAAGGATTTGACGATGATGATGATCCACTTTTTTATCTTGCGAAGAGTCAAGAGAGTATAGAGATGGGAGAGTGAGAAAGGAAGTTGTATGATTGGAAAGACCATTGGAAAATGAGAGAGATAGCAGTTCCTTTTCCTCTCTTACAAAGGACTGATAGATATAAAGAAAGAAAGAAAGTTGTACCACATTGCATTAAATGCCCAACTTTTGCTCTCTTGCACAGAGACCATTGGAAAAGATTACAAGCTTTCCCCTACTTCTCCACTTACAATTCTATCATCTTCTCCACTGGGACAAACCACTACAAACTCTTCTTACTCAAAATCCCGAACCCAACCAAATCAAATAGTAAATTGTTCTATTCAAATGGAACAAGATTCGAAGGCTACCTAACCGAATCAGGTAACTATGGTCTAGTCACTTGTCATTCTACAGTAGGGTGGTGACGTGTTGTATCTATCTTGGATCAACATTGATTTCTGGGAAATGCAAAAAACATAATGGAGTCTTTAAATCCCCCTCACCGAAACTAAAATCGTTCAATGCCATCTGCCTGATCTGAGATTGTTTAGTTTCTATGGTTGATTTCTGAAATTGGCTTTCCTTAGAAACTCCTCTTAATGCCGATAACATCAGCGCCAGTCAGATTGCGGCCAACCTTGTGTTTTATGAAAGAACAAAACATATCGAGGTTGACAGTCTCTTTATCCAAGATGCAAAGCCCTTAATTGCAACATACTTACACTCATGTACGTTATTATCATTAAGTTGCCAACATCTTCACAAAAGCCTTAAACAAATTGCTAATGGTTGATCCACCAGCATTAACCTGAGAGAGAGATAGAGAGAGAGGGTGCTATAAAAGCTCCTGCAAGACTACCATATTGCAGAGGGCCACACTTTAGAATATATCTCTCGTACACTATAATGTATCCTTTTTTTCTAGAACATAATGTATCATAGATTTACAATCCTATTTTGATAATTAGACATCAATAAGATTTCAATTACCCTAAAGGTTACAATCCTAGCTGAAATTGATGCACATTTACTTTAAATGATTCAGAAGATAAGTATATAAAGGGATAGCCTCTCCCATTGATACCCACCCAATTTTTCACCAAAAACCTATGATGCACGGATACTTCAAAATGGGCAATGTATAGTGTCGTATCGCATCCGAAACTTCACTTTTTATGTATAAAATCCATGTCCCTGCCATGTCTATGGTGTGTCCTTGTTTTACTCATGTCGTACCCATGCCGTATCTGGGCATCATAGCCAAAAACCATCCCAATTCACATTCCTATGATTGTTCTGAACTTCTAATAGAACAGACCCACAAATACAAGAATACCCCGATGTGTGACATATGTGTATGTATATTTCTACTCCCCCTCAGATTTCCACCCTTTTCTTGATCCAAAAAATTAGAAAGACAAGCAATCCCTCCTAGAATCATTCATTCCTTTCATTTATCTCTTGCCATGCATTCTCCTACTTATATTATGCCACCTATTCCTACTTATATTATGCCACCTATTATTTACTGGAACTTGATTCTATTAGACGGCGTCAGACCACTACAATTTTGATTGAAAATGGAGGTCAGTCAGTTTTCTTAGCAATCTTAATTGTGCATGTTAACCAACTGAATCATCTCTTGTTGTGGAATCCCATATGAAGGTTTTGTATCTGAGTCTCCGGGTACACTATTATCATTTCATGCAACAGGAATGGTTGTTCTAATTCTATGAATCTTTTATAATGCTTTTCTCTTCAATATCATTCAAAAATGTTTCAGATTGCCCAGTAGGCTTGGAGCATGTATGTCAACCATCCCCACCTTGACAATAAGTACCCAACACTTGATCTCGCCAATAGCTCTAATAAACATATCTTCCATTTGATCTTTTATCTCGTATATTGAAGTACAGAGGTTTTTTTTTTTGTTGAATTATGGAGATGATTAAGTGCCGATTCCTCCCCAGTGAAATGACAACCCATCTATAAAAGTTGTCCTTTCATGAAAAACTAATGTTCTCTACAATGTGTAACGCTGCTTGATTGTCACCACAGAACAGCATAAGGATATTTATCGGATATCCCAACTTCGAAATAAATTCCTAATCCACATATTCGCACACACCATGAGCCATAGCCCTGCACATTACCTGTGCATTTGAACAAGCTACAACACCCCGTTTCTTACTTTTCCGCGTCACTATATTAAGTCCAACAAAGATACAATAGCCGAAAGCAAAGGATTCTACATTGAGGTATCCATGCCTTGAGAAGTAATATCTCTATGAAATAAGATTTGAGATAGCATAAGATCAGATTCATTGCCTTGAAGGAGCATACACAAATTAAGTTACGAACCCAAATACTATCCAATATTTGGCCGCCTCGTTGGAAGTAAATCAAATATCCTAATAACAGCAAACACACATATTGGTGCTGTGAAGGTTCTCCTGAATCATTAAGACGATGACAAACCTTCATTTTAAATGATCCAACATATACTTCTATTGAGAAATGACTACCCCTTTCATAGACCGAGCAACCTCAATCCCTAGAAAAGAATTAAAAGGGCCCAAATCTTTGATCTCAGACATTCCATGCAAATACTTCTTTAGATTAAAAACATTCTTCTGGATGATTACCTGCAATGATGAAACCATCAACATTTACAATGAATATGATAAACCCTTTATCTTTGCCTACAAGTGGTTGAACAACACGTGACTTACTTTCTAGACAACCTCTAAAATTGCTTTAATGAAATTCTCAATCTATGCCCATAGAGATTTTTTGATGCGTAACTCATGGACTCTTCTTTGCTCCCATTGTGTGGCAAAAAGCATGAACTAGTGGTCCCCTAGTAATTCAAATCCTACGAAAGTCAAGGTTCCATCTACGTATCATTACCTTATTTTTGTTTCACCCATCGCCTCATATCTTCTCTCTACCTTATGTCCTCCATTGCTCGCGTCATATCCTTCACACCCCGCCTCCCCCCACCACCACGTATTTAATAATCCTTAGATGGATGGAGCTCACTTCACCATGAATTCCTACCTATTCTATGCAAACATGCTGGTCCATAACAAACTATCAGCAGAAAGAAAGATTGCTGTCATGGGTATAGCCATTGTATTATGGAGAAGATGAATGAATGAGTGGAGATGCAATTTCAATCAAATAAGTTATGGATGTAACATAAATCTCAGGTTAATCTGAAACGAAATACCCAAATTTGGAATCTCATTCTGCAACATAAACGAAAGAAAATGATATATATATATATATATATATAGAATTGTAGATATAGAGAGAGAGAGAGATAGAGAGAGAGTTTTTACGTCAGATGCAGGATTTGAAAAAGGGAGGCCATCGACGAAGATCATGGCTTCTGGATCTGAAATATCGAGTTGGCAGAGCTAAAAAAAAAAAAGGACCCTCTCCTCTCTTTCCCCTGTTTTTCTCTGTTTATGCAGGACTCTGGAGAGCAGCAGAGTGAAGAACTGAAAGGCTCTGGTTGATTCCAAAATCCACATGGAAACAAATTTCCAGTCCTCACTCTTGATTCTTGAAAGCACAAGACCATTAGCTGTTTGGCTGCTTTGGCATATTCCTTTGCTGAGAATTAATTAATTGAACCTAACTATGAAATTACGTCTAACTGAGATTCTTTTATAAGGATTTTATTGGAAAATACCAAGTATTTATCCGTTGCACTTGGTAGTGCCTCGGAAATAGCATCACACAAACGGGTCCGTTAAACCCCATTTGATTTTTTTTTTTCAATAAAAAACGAGTGATACCAATGTGAAAATTAGTGACAGGCTTTTTTTATACCCCCAATCCCTTTCTTGTTTTGTAACTTTAATGTCATGACTCATGAGCATTTTCAATTAGAAAAGCTAGCAGATTGATTTTGACAACACTCTTAAATTTGAATAACTTTAAAAACTATTTTTACATCCATATTATGAATAAAGTTAGAAATATAAAGATTAATATTTCACCAACTAAATTAAAAATATTTGAGTGAAATGTTAGATGTTGAAATCTTACTTCAATTAAATTACCATTGATTTATCATTTATAAGGAAAAGTGATTGGCTCTTAGGGCCTTTGAAAGCTCTAAAAATCATTTGGTAAATTTCTAAGTGTATCAAATGCTCTAGTTGTATTTTCTATTTTTTTAGAAATAAAGCTTTAGGCTCTAAAAGAAGAAAAGTTAAGGAGGGTGAGTTTTTTTTTTTTAAATAAAACTTTTTTAGTTACAGCAGAAATAGATAGTGTTTATGTGCTCTAGGATGAAACTGACCCTCATAAAATTTATAAAACTGGTGGGTTCTATGTTATAATTTCTAAAAAAGTGCCCCATTTAATGCAATTCCTTAAGGTAGGCCCATATTTACAATCGCCAAAAGGTGGATCCCACTTCACAATGTAAAAAAATTGGCTCACATTATAGATCTATATAAAGGTGGGACTACATTATAGTTCCTATCAAAATAGGCACCATGTTCTAGTACCTAAATGTGAGTCCCATTTAATTTTATAGATAAGTCGTTGGTGTAACAATTCCTATAGGTGGGCCCATCATATACAACAATTCCTAGGGCCGAGCCTTGGCCCCATTCTAATTATATATATATATATTAATTGTGAGGGAGAGACATGTGGCGCTCCCTCTTGGAGTTTCATAATGACATGTGGCATAACCTCACATAACCCATTCAAACTTTTTAAAAAAACTACCATTAATTATCTCCATCTTACCTCCATCAGATCTAACCAATATCAGCTTTCTTCATAAGACAAGGAAAGAAAGAAATGAATAGAGATATCCGTTTTTTCCTTCTTTATTTCCCCACCAGCGGCATGTGTTTTTTTTTTTTTTTTTCAGGTCCTTTTATTCTCCAACCGGGAACTGCCGGTGGATTAGTACACGTGGTACGCTTTCATGTGCTCCTGCTTTTTGGAATTTCAAATCAGAAAGGTAGAATTCTATGTGCGTTGGCGAAACCGCACCGTCCACTGTTACTCCATATCATACCAGAAACGGCCATCTATTTCATTCATTCCCTTTTTTTTTTTTCAGTCTCTTCAAGAGCAAGTAATGCTTGCTGTGTCCTTAACTCCCATTCCTCTTTTCGGTGCTCTTCCGAAAATACCCTTGTTTGATCAAGTCTAATTAAAAACCTTGGCCTTTTGCTTAAGCCCACTTATAACTTAAATATGCAGGGGAGATCAATTTTGACTTAAGAATAGTATTCCTCAAAAAACTTAAAGCGGATTGTTATTTACGAACTAATAATTCTTAGTTTGAATCCTCCATCTTCACATTGGGGCCTATTTATTCCCAATTTAAATCGTTTAAATTGAACCCCCTCCCTTTATACCATCAATTGGAGTCAATCCCAGCTTCAAAATGACTCATGCCAAGCATTGATCACAAGCAGTTGGATTAGCCGTTGGCACCACTGAAACGGCAAAAGTCAATAATCAAATGGCTTGGGATTGTCCGATCACGGGCCATGCACACATGAGTACATGACCCTCCTGGCTCCTGCTCATGTTGGTTGTTGGTATTTGAGTATCCCCTGGCTACCTCTTTAATGAGGTGAAGGGCATATTGGGAAAGTGGGGTTGTTCTAAATCCCAAAAGAGCCCAAGATATTATACAAGTTGACTCCTACAAGTGTCACATGAGTCACTCCACATAACTGCAAACCTCATTCCCAACAAAACCCATTCTCAGAATATAAATAAATAACAGATCTTCTAAATCCCAAAAGAGCCCAAGATATTATACAAGTTGTCACTCCTATTTCCTCCTAGAAGTTGTCAATCTTTTCCTCCTGTTTCTTTCTTTCTTATTTGCTTCGTGTTAAGGACTTCATATTTAACGATTTTGAATTTGTATTCCTTTTGAGAAAACAAGTTTTGAATTGATTTAGGTACTCTAGGGCTACTTCATCTCAGGTACCATATAAATATTCTCTGGAAAGACTAATACAGTTCTTTGGTTTATTTTTTTCAATGTCTTCTTGCAACAAGTCTTGCCTAGAGATTTGTGCTTGATCCATCCATTGGGCGCGCATCTTATTTCTCTCAATTGGTGAGTGATTACATGTGATTTCTGCTGATTTTTTCTTCCATTGTAGTAATTTTTTCTTTGTATTTTGCTATTTTCCTGTGATAAAACATACAAGTGGATCAAGTGACACTCTAACCCTTTGCCTAACGCAGATTGAAAAGTAGAAAAATGTACCCATTCAGCCATGACCCATAAAGAGCGTGGAATATTTGATTGGATCTTATCACCTCAGCTATTAAAGTTAATATATGTTCAATGTCTTAATAGAAGCCTAATACTTTATCCCCAAGCCCTAGCTCAGCTGGTAAGGGACGTGTGTGTGAGTTTCAGTTGGGAGTTTGAGTTCCCAATGTAAGCCAAGAAAAAAATTAAATATTAATTTGTTAGAAACTTTTTTTTTCTCCTTATCCAATGAATCATTATATTGTTGAAACGAGCTAGGAAGGCTGAACACACTCAAAATTCATAAAAGAAGGGAAGAAAGATAATAGGGATGATGATGAAGAGGAGGAAGAGCAGTCACTCTTAACATCACTTAAGAGTGGC
The DNA here is from genome assembly GCA_012931725.1 of Litsea cubeba. NCBI lineage: Eukaryota > Viridiplantae > Streptophyta > Magnoliopsida > Laurales > Lauraceae > Litsea > Litsea cubeba. Next base: position 122,542,731 of record CM022944.1, on the reverse strand, counting down.
AAGGTCCCTGCTTTCACATGTCTTCTTCCTTTCTTAATCTCCCAGCAAAATCAAAAGATAAGAAATATAAAAAATTCTCTACAACCCCTTTTAAGCATATGGTACTGCCTATGGAAGTTTCAATATAACAGTAATCCCTGAAAAAAAAAAAAACAACATCACAGGTCCTCCTCTTTTCTATACTCGGGTCCACCACTACTGACAATTGAATGGGCTGGACCTGGATAACCTTTGACACTACCATGAAGAAAAGTTCACAAAGTACAATAACAAGAGTTGCGGGTTCATAAAAGAAGGAACATAGAACAACACAGGTCCTCCTCTTTCAAAATCAATATGACACTAATCCTTGAAAAAAGAAGAAGAAGATAATGAGGATGATGATGAAGAAGAGGAAGAATACTCACCTGTAACACCACTTAAAAATTGTGTGGCCCGACTGACATTGGGCCCACGCCAAATCGAGCCCGGTGGTGAGCCGCGGATGGTTTAGTATTAGGGTCGGGCTCGGTTTTTTAATTTTTAATTTAGGCCCATTTAATATATGGGCCAGACTTGGATTCAGTTGTATAGAGCCCAAGCCCGACAGACCCGAATATAATCATGGTGTTAGGAAGAAAAGTGATATAGTGATTCGAACCCTAAAGTTACCAAATAAATGACCAAACCAATTAAGCCACCCTCAAGACAATGTAAACTACCCAGTTTTTAAATTATAAACCAAACAATGGAAATTTGTACTCGTGATCTTTTGTTCAAAATGTCTTTAATCCTATAGTTTTATGATTTGTTGGCCATACATAAACTATTTATATTTTTTAGGATTGAGCAATCGATTTCATTCTACAAAATCCTTATATTCATACATATTTTTATCTATTTAATGTTTATCACAATTATTTACTTACATACTTGAATCCTAACTTTAATTCTACCATGAAATTTTCAAGATATCTATTATATCTTATTTTTTTATTCAATTTTTTCCCATAGTTACACATATATATTGCATATCATGGAGCAAAATTGGCTTATATATCGGGTTTTGTAGTTGGGACTGTTTGTAGGCTTGAACTATAAATAGATAACTACTTATTCAAAAAATGAAAATCATCTGATTCATTATGTCACATAATGAACTATATTGCAAAATATCTCTAATAATTTAAATACATGTTAATGAACCATTTTTACAAGTATCAGTGTCTACAACGATTGGTTGCATTTTTGTATATGTATATAATAAAAGATAATATATCTACATCATCTCTATATTGATAGTTTTTTTTTGCAAATATCGTTAGTTTCTTGCCCAAGCAGCGCCCATGAGCCTAACACACAGCCCAAATCTATATTAATGATGGTCACGTGGGATCCATGACAGCCCCAATCACTGCTTTTTTTGGACTTGCAAAATTGTTCCTGGTCGAAAATAAAGAATGGAATCTCACATGATTCCTAACTTGAGCTTAGTCTTCTCATATTTAAAAATAATAGCTTAGGAACACTTAACTATAGGATTATGCTATGATATGATTTTAAACAGTGGCAATGTTCCATACGTGCATGGGAGATATGGGTCATGTGTGAGCATGTGACTTGGCAACTCATAGTCACACAATTCATATAATTTAATTATTGCTTTTTAAGAACCCAACTTAGGGGGTCTTTTTGTAGACCACATGGCATAAGAAGATGTGCTAATGTATATACTTTTAATTTTATTATAATACGGGTCACCATCGTATTAATTCATTATCTATATACGTAGATAAGCAGTCAAGTTATAAAAACTTATAACACTTTGCTTAAGTCTGATTTATTTGGTTGCATTAGAATACATATGAATTGAATACATACGATTCATGCAATGAGTAGTTGAAAATGAAGGTAAATTTTTTTCTTTTCTCCTCTTTCTGTATTATTATTATTTATGTATTTGATTATCTCCCAAAACTCATACTAACCCTTTTGATGGTCATGTAATTGGTATGTGTGCCCCACACATTTCTAATACGGAAAAATGGGAGGTTAATTTTTTTTTATAGATTTTATATGGTTGTTGTAAATACTTTATACGATAGAGTGGTAGATTTTATGGTAAATAATGTATTCATTACTGTGTATGGTACTGGCTATAAAAGACCTCTATCATACTTACTGTGTGTATTAAATAATATATATTTTACTATAGGTGCCTTTGTTTCTAAACGATTGTTTTTCACAAATTAGGTATGCTGAAAAATTCTCTTAATCATTGAAGTGGGAACAAAATCAGGTGCTTTGAAGATTAATTATTTCTCAAATCAGGTAAGCTTTATAATTCTATATATTTATTCTTTTTTACCTACACAATTGTTAAATGTATATCATAGAAAGTGCATTTATAATAGTTGTCCAATTCTTGTATCTTTTATGGTAGTTACATATTTTATATAGTTTCCTTTGCTGACCGAAATATATATACTTTTCATTTACATCAAGCAAGTATGGTACTTCAAAAGGATGTAAATATATGCAAAATTGCGAGATTACAATGCAAACTATCCTTACAACTAAAGCGTTTAAATCGTTATGATGGTATGAGCACGTCCTATATACTTAACATTTTTATATTATATATTTTAACTCTTATATACATATCAAATATATTAATTTATTTTCTCATCTAGGCATTAAACATTATTCAAAATTAGCTCGGCAAAGAAGAATATTATCAATAAGACATCGTCGTTTAATGAAGACTCCTTTAGCAACGACAACAATCAATTCAGGTTCTCCATCTTTGTCCGCGATTGTAGGCTCCATAGAAAATCCAACAGGTAATAATAATGAATGGTCTACTCATGAAATTATAATAAACATGTTAGAAATAACGTATTTTACGCTTACAACAATTCTCATTTAAAAAAGGTCAAGAACAAGGAGCATCAGATACAAGTGGATACTATACTAATGGTGCAATTCAACAAAATCAATCTTCAGTTCATAGTCAACATGATATTTGCAAGATTGCTAGAAGACAAAGAATAATGAAGCTTCGAGATTTACGTGCATCAAGATATCAATCCCCAACTCAAAAAGTATGTAAAGTACTTTCGTGTTAGTGAAGTCATTCCTTTTTTCTATATATAACGTCATCGTCCAATTAATTGTTTCAATTCTTTTGACTTAGGTCGCACTGACGGTAGAAGAGACTTTGGGTTTCCAAGTCAAACTTGTAGTAAGTGTGGAGCAATAATGTGGGAACAAGAGGGGAATAAAAGAAGGGCAACTGATCCAAATTATATATTCAACAAATGTTGTCGAGATGGAAAAATTGTTTTACCTATGTTGCAGCATCCTCCATTGTACTTGAGATCACTCATGGAAGATTTCAGAAGTAGAACTGCCTCCAAATTTAAAAAATCAATAAGAGCATATAATAATGCATTCTCATTCACTTCGTTGGGAGCAAAAATTGATAACAGCATTTTAAGTGGAGGCAGTCCTTTTGCATTTCGTATACATGGTCAGACACATCATAGAATTGGATCTCTGTTACCATTAAATGGTGAGCAGCCAAAGTTTGCCCAACTCTATATACATGACACATCTCATGAGCTTAGAAACAGAAGAGTAGCCTTGGCAGATGGTACATGTGGAATAAATTTGGATGAGTCTATTATAGAAGGGCTAAAAGCAGTTCTAGATGAAGTAAATCCATATGTGCAAAAATTCAGATCATTGAAGGATAAATTTCAAGGGGAGCTTCCACGAAATATATCAATGAGAATACTTTCTGATAGATCTAAAGATGCAAGACGATATAATCGTCCATCAGTGGAAGAGGTAGCTGCATTAATATTTGATGAAGAATCAACAAGCCATTCCAATAGAGATATCATCTTAGAGAGCGTCTCAGGGCTTTTGCAAAGAATAAGTGAACTTCATCCAAGTTATATGCCACTACAATACCCATTGCTTTTTCCTTACGGAGAGGATGGGTGGCATACAAATATATCTTATTCAATGTCATCATTATCAACAAAGTCTAAAATTTCAATGAGAGAATACTACTGTTACAGACTACAACAAAGACAAGAGGAAGGAAAGACACTCTTATTATCTGGAAAACTCCTCCATCAGTTTATTGTTGATGCATTTGCATGTATTGAACAGAACAGAGCTTCCTATATAAGAGCCAATCAGGGTACATTTAGACTTGATTTTTACAAAGGTATTCAAGATGCAATTGTTCAAGGAGACAGTACAGCATCAGCAATTGGTCGACGGTACATACTACCTTCTTCATTCACTGGCAGTCCACGTTATATGATCCAACAATATCAAGATGCAATGGCTATTTGTCGATGGGCAGGGTGTCCCGATATATTCTTAACATTTACAAGTAACCCAAAATGGATAGAGATCCAACATTTTATAGACTTAATTCCAGGACAAATAATTGAAGATCGTCCTGATATTATTGCAAGGGTATTTCATATAAAGCTCAATGAATTGATGGAAGAGGTTAAAAAAGGAAAGGTTTTTGGCAAAGTTATCGTAGGTAAAACTTTATTCACTTTTATCATGATTCAGTTTCCATATACATTGTTTACAATTTTTTTATAGATAGAATAATTTTCTTTTTTACAGATATATATGCTATCGAATTTAATTCAAAAGAGAGGGCTACCACATGCACATGTATTAATAACGTTGGATCAAAATCACAAGATATTGAGCACTGAAGACATAGATAATGTTGTTTCCGCATAAATACCTGATATAAATGAAGACGCGGAGTTATATGACACAATTAAGAGGTGCATGATCCATGGTCCATGTGGACCTCTAAATCCAAAATGTGTGTGTATGCAGCATGGAAAATGCAGCAAAAAATACCCCAAGCATTTCAACGAGCGTACATCACTTGATAATTATGGTTATCCAACTTACAGGAGAAGAGATGATGGAAGAACTATTAAGATAGGTGATGTTATGCTTGACAATAGATGGGTCGTTCCATATAACCCATATCTATCAAGAAAATATAATGCACACATAAATGTTGAAGTTTGTAGGCAGATACGAGTGATAAAGTATTTGTATAAATATATACACAAAGGATCGGATCGAGCAACTATCATTATTGAAGAAAGTGGTCAATCAAGAGATGCATCTGGTACATTGAGATATAAAGAAATTGATGAAATAAAACAGTACTTTGATTGTCGTTATCTTTCGGCGCCAGAATCGTGCTGGAGAATATTTGAATTCAGAATGCACCATAGAAACCCTACTGTTGAACGCCTACAATACCATCTGGAAAATCAACAAGTTGTTGTTTTCAGCGATAACGACAATTTATCGTTTGTTTTAAATAGACCAGGAGTGAAAACAATGTTCACGGAGTGGTTTACAACAAATCGCCAAGATCCTGAAGCCAGAAGTCGTAGATATGTGGACTTTCCTATGAATTACACTTGGAAAAGTAATGAAAAGCTATGGTCAAAAAGAAAGTGTCGGAAATGCATTGGGAGATTGTATTATGCTCCACCTAATACAGGTGAAAGGTACTATTGAGAATGCTCCTACATATTATACGTGGCGCTCAAAGCTATAAAGATCTAAGGACAGTCAACGGTACCGTGCATGATTCATTTAAACTGGCATGCTCAGAACTTGGATTGCTTGATGATGATAATGAGTGGGACAATGCGATTTCCGAAGCATCAACTTGGGCTACAGGACATCAATTAAGGAACATGTTTGCAGAAATACTAATGTTCTGTGAGGTTACAAATTCATTACAATTATGGGAGAAGAATTGTGAATCACTTTCTGAAGGTATAGCAATGAGACTAGAGAGACAAGGCTGCACAATAAATTCAGAATTTTCTATATTTGAAATTCATAATCATGCACTTATTGAAATCGAAACCATCTTAAATAAGAATGGAAGATCATTGAAGGAATTCACAAATATACCATTGCCTCGCTATGAAGACGCCGATTACATCTCAAATAGGCTACTCCATGAAGAAATGTCCTACAATACTGAAGATCTTATCTCTGAGTTTGATATCTTATATACAAAACTAAATCAAGGACAATCCAGAATATTTCACAATATCATGACATCATGTCAAGATAGAAAAGGTGAAATCTTCTTTGTTAATTGCAGCGGTGGAACAGGTAAGACATACTTGTGGAAAACAATTATTACAAAGCTTAGAAGTGATGGCAAAATAGTCTTGGCTGTTGCATCATCAGGAATAGCATCTTTGTTGTTGCCAGGAGGTCGCACTGCACACTCACGCTTCAAAATCCCACTGCAACCTCACGAGACTTCATGTTGATCCATAAGTAAAAAATCAAATTTGGCTGATCTTATTCGAAATACAACTTTGATTATATGGGACGAATCACCAATGATGCATAAGCATGCCTTTGATGCTGTTGATAGAACTCTACGTGACATACTCAATGTGTCTAACCCTACTGCAGGCTCTAAATTATTTGGAGGAATAACTGTTGCATTCGGTGGAGATTTTCGACAAATTCTACCTGTAATTAGAAAAGGAAGTAGAGAGGATATAGTTTCTTCTTCAATTACAAAATCTTTGATATGGAAGCATTGTAAGGTTCTAAACCTAACCGAAAATATGCGTCTCCAAAATTTAAATACCGATGATGATATGGCACAGTTTGCAAAATGGGTATTAAGTATTGGAGATGGAGAATGCAACTCTACCAGTGATGATGATGATGACAACTTGGTTGAGATACCATCTGATTTAAGAATTGATACATACAATGATGAGATTCTGCCACTGATAAATTTTGTTTATGAGAACATATATAAGAATTATAAAGATCCATCTTATCTGAGGGATAGAGCCATCTTAACACCACTGAATGATTATGTTGACAAGATTAATGGTGTTGTTCTCTCAATGATTCCTACACAAGGGCAAACATATTTAAGCGCCGATACAATGGTGGAGTCTGATACCAATGAAAGTAATCAAGGAATCTTATACACTACAGAATTCCTTAATACATTAAATGTTAGTGGATTGCCAAATCACCGTCTGGACCTCAAGATTAGAACTCCAATAATGCTGATTCGCAATCTAAATCAGTCTATTGGGTTATGCAATGGAACGAGGCTTATTATCAAGGAATTGAGACACAAGGTAATAGATGCAGAGATAATTACAGGAACAAATACAGGAGAACGTGTCTTCATACCATGCATTATAATGTCAACGGTTGATATAGAATGACCATTTATACTAAAGAGAAGGCAATTTCCAATAAAAGTTGCATTTGCTATGACTATTAATAAAAGTCAAGGTCAAACGCTACAAAAAATAGGCCTCTATCTTCCTAAACCAGTATTCTCTCATGGCCAACTGTATGTAGCTATTTCCAGAGTTACAAGAAAATCTGGACTGAAAATATTACTAAAGAAAAATGATGGCATCCCTTTTGGCTATACAAGAAATGTTGTATACAATGAAGTGTTGAATGAAGTAAAAAGGCATTCCACAAACTAATAATAAAGGTAATTTCTTTTCCTTTAGACCCTATAAAATATGTAATCATAATTCATATAATGCTTCTCATTATAAATGGATCATAATACTTTGTTCCTATTACTACAGGATCTCAAAATCATTCAATCATAAATGTCGTCCAAGAGATATCATCGCCTAGAAGAACTCCACAGTTTTTGTGATAGATGGCATATCAAAGTAAGGCTTAGCAGAGTCCTTGAAGATAGAGAGTATCATACAAGAAAGGGATCAGGAAGAATAATAAACTTATTCTTATTGATGAAAAGGTAAAAAGTAGTCTGCATAAATTTGTTATTACGATAAATATTTAATATAAAAACTAATTTAATTTCTGTTTTCTATTTTAAAATTACAGGGCGATCAAATTCTTCTGACATTATTTAATGATGAGATCCCAAAATTCGATAACAACTTATGTGAGGGTAGCTGTTACACCATAAAAAATATTCGGGTTAAGCCAGCTCCAGATACATACAATGTTGTCAAGCATCATTATCAGCTTTCATTAGCAAGAGATTCCTCAATCGTACAAATAACTGATGCATGTCCTGAAATTCCATTCATCAAGTATTACTTTGTTCCAATTGATACACTTCCATCTCTGCTAAACAAAGTCAAATTTCTTCCAGGTATTAACTTCAAAGTTTAACTTTAAGTATAATATTTGATTATTTAAATTATTATTCATTGCATTATTTCTCATTATATAGATATCATCGGAATTATAGAAGATGTAACGGGCATATCTTATATAAGAAAACAAGATGGAACGGAACTAGCAAAATTAGATGTTACATTATATGATGAAAGGTATTTTTATTTACAACCTAAAAGTTTGTTTAAAATCAACTATTTGATGAATATACTAATTTCTCATTTTCTCCTGTATTCTTGTAGTTTGAAAAAATTGAATCTAACGTTATGGGGAGATTTGGCATCATACCACTTTTATTCTTTAACATCAAATGTTGGAAGAGTCCTCTTGACAACATCAATCGTAGTTAAGGAATACAATGGTAATTAATTAAACTTTCTTCTATTTATTCAAACATATGGTTTAACGCTAATGTTAAAATTAAGTGCAGGAAATATTTATCTAAGCACATCATTCGCTACCAGGATAATGATCAACCCAAATATTCCAGAGGCAAACTCTTTATTAAAGTGGTAAGATTATCATCTTTTCAAATTTAATAAATTAAATAATAAAATACATCATTCTAATGTGTTTGAAGTTTTAAATATAGGAATGAAGGCCACAGTGGTGATTCATTGAATAACAGAATTTTATTGGAAGAATTAGTTTCAATGGTGGAGAATGGAGTAACTGAAGTAAGTTACTTATCACTCACATCTTTTTTATTATTATTATTATTATTTGCATTTATATTTGTATTGTATGAAATATATTAATAAATTTTATACTGTCTATTTATAGATGAAATATGTTACAATCAAAGCTACCGTCGCAATGTTGAACATGGATAGACCATTATCGTTCGTATCTTGTAGTAGGTGTGATAAAAAAATCGAATCACGTGTAAATAATGGTCAATGCAATCATTGCACTTTCCCCACGCGAACAAACAAAATAAGGTAAGTCATTAATAATGCACAAATTTCATGTAATATGTTAGATTTATAAATTAAATATATTCATTTAAACTTTATAATGTTTAACTTTTATAACTGTAGATACACTGTGACAATAATGGCAATGGATCACACTGGAAGTGCAACATTTTTGCTCCAAGACAATGTTGTTAAGAAATTCCTGAATACATCATAAGAAAATTTTGAACAAAATGCAGCTAAGGTAATGACGCAATGTTTGTTTCTTTCTATTCCTTTTTAATATTCTACTATCATATACAATATCTCTAAATCTCATTTATCTAATTCTTTGTTTTGTAAATTTATTTTTATCACATTTTTCAGGATGATTGGTACACCCATTTTGCACCTCAAATCCATATAGCACTATGGCAGGAATACTTGTTCCATCTCAAGATAGGATCGAACATGACAAAGTCTACTTTGGATAGTGGAGTTCCAATTAAAAAAATAGAACTCATAAATGCAAATCTTGAGGGAAAGTTCTTGCTATCAGAAATAGAACATTGTGAGCCTTTACACTTTTGTTTTAAAATATTTATTATTTGAAAATATTGTTTCATTTCACTAACTAATTTTCACTTATGTCAACAGCATTGAAGATGAAAGATACAATAAAAAATTCAGCCATTGGGACAAGTAATGCACCTGGTCAATTAGAAAGTAAAGAGACAACCTCAGTGACTGACACTGAAACAAGTGAATGAATTGCACAATCTTCTAATTCTTCAAAAATTCTAATTATTTATTATTCACTTTTACGTTTGAAGCAGGATTCTTTATTTATTATTGTGCGTAAACATACTTATTTCATAAACTTTTAGTTTAAATAATCTTTCATATTACATTATCATGGTATGACAAATTTTTTGCAACTATACTTGTGCAACGATCTCTATATGATACTATCTATTTCAATTAAATAATATCTTTTCTTTTACTTTAATTCTAAATAATTAAATTATGGATTCAAAATTTTCTTTTGATGTATTGATGAATTTCTTAACAACATTTGCTTTAATATATATAATATATTCTCACTTTTGGGCCCGGGCTAAGCACGGGCCTTTGTTGCTAGTTATATATATATTAATTGTGAGGGAGAGACATGTGGCGCTCCCTCTTGGAGTTTCATAATGACATGTGGCATAACCTCACATAACCCATTCAAACTTTTTAAAAAAACTACCATTAATTATCTCCATCTTACCTCCATCAGATCTAACCAATATCTATTCTTATTATCTCTCAAAATCAAATCCCCAATTTTCCTTTATCTTAATATCATTATATCAATCTCTACCTAATATCCATAATAATAATTCTAATTACCAAAACAAGAGGTACTTGCATGTGATCCCTCTGAAGACGTGTTGCAGAAGATCGACAGCAACATGGTATCTGACTGGTGTTTGTCTGCAGTTGTAGTGAATGCATGGAACCCTCTATGTTTTAGAAAAGAATTCTGAAACTATAAGCTAATCATATATGGGAATGGGAGGCTGAGAGTAAGGATTGGGTGGCAGTGGAGAGCAAGAAATTAAAATTGGTCCGTACATGATGAACAATCCATGATGGACAATCCACCAGTGAAACTAAAATAGGACAATATTCCATGATGAAGCCCACTATCTGAATTCTTCAAACAATAATAAATGTGGTCCATCTCATAGATCATCACCACCATCTAGAGTAGTTGTATAGATAGGAGGTGACTTTTTTAGGAAATTGATATTGGCACTCATTTTTTTTTATGGAGGCACTCCTTTTCAAGGTAACTGGTGAGAATGAAATTGGCTTGAATTGGAGTGCCTCCATAAAAAAAAGGAGTGCCAATATCAATTTCCCCTTTTTATCCTATTATGTTGTTCACTTGATAATTAGGATACTTAGATCTAGTTGATCCAAATATCAACTAGACTGGGCACAGGCAAGCCATGGGCCTTATCCAATCATCAATCGTTATTATTATTATTTTTTCTACTGTTTTATTAAAATTCAAAACCTCCCATAAAATCTATTCTTCTCTAAAATATATACTATTAGTTATTATTTCCATCAAAGCTTCAAAATAATTTATCTCTTGAATTATCTTTAGTTGTTTGGATTTAATAGATAACTTTAGTGATCAATATACTTTCTCCAATTTGAATGAGTAGATAAATATATACTATTTTTAATGGACTTATTTGAGTTTAATAGCTGGTCCCACCAATCAGATGTGAAACAACCCCATAAATTCTTAAACCAACAAGAGAAAAAAAAGGTGAGCAAAGGTTTTTGGGTTTGACAGTGGGCCCAACAAAGCTAGCACACATTACACCATTTTGGACGTGGGGCTACCTATATCTATCCAAATATTTATCTTTCCCTCATCTCTCTTACTCTACAAATCTTCTTTATTTATATTTTAATATTTATTTTATTTTGAAATACATTTTTTTTTCGTGTTGGGGACGGACCTCTCACACTAGTTCCTATGAAAGTGGGTCGTGGGTGAATCCCATGTAGTTTCTAAATGTATATCACAATTCACAAGCATAACAGTTCATAAAGGAATACCCACATACGGCAATTCATAAAAATGGGCCCATTGGTGGATCTCGTGATCATATTCGTGATCATATTCACTATAATCCCTAGAGGGGGCATATTTTGATTTCTAAAAATTAGGTCATTTATAGATATTCTAAGGGCCTATTTGGTTGCAAGAATTTGAAGAAATTCGTATTTAAAACATTTTGAGAATTTCAGATATTGTCCCAGGAGTAGATTTTCAGAATATTAATGGCTATTTTTTCATCGTCGGAAATTCCTACCAGAAAAGCCTGCAACCAAACAAGCCCTCAAGATGAGCCATGTTGTATTTTCAAAGATAGACCCCTAAAATATATTTTATAGCAATTTATCTAAAGATAAGACGCCTAAAGTATATTTAATAACAATTTAGTCCTTAAATTTTGACCCAACTTTTATGGGTTTTCTACTAAAAAAATCCTTAAATTTTGACCCAACTTTTATGGGTTTTCTACTTAAAAAAATAAAATTTAAAGGATTTTATGAAAAAAAAATTCCTTAAATGCCCTATGCATGAAAAAAAGGCCTCGATAGATCTTTGCAGACAGTAAAGGCCCCGTGCCAATTTTTTTCCTCCTCTCAATTTGAGTGTGTCGATATCGATGCTTAAGCATTACAAGTTTAAAAAACTAGTGCAATTCTGCTTTTTTTTTTTTTTTTTGTGTTTTCATATGAGTTTTCTAAGAAAGCTTCTACCATCTTGGTTTTATTATTATTTTAAACTTTCTTCTGCCTTTTTTTTCATATGAGTTTTCTAAGAAAGCTTCTACCATCTTGTTTTTATTATTATTTTAAACTTTCTTGGTTGTGGGTGAACTCCATTAAAAGTTATGTTTAGATGTAAATGATGTTAAAGCTTTCCATGTGGAACGTCGATATCAACACCCATCAACAAAATCGTACTTAGTATAGGAGTCAATATCGATGCTCAACAAGAAAAAAAACAAACAAAGAAAAGCGCAAAAAAAAAAAGAAAAAGAAGGCAAATAATGCACACACTTTATTTCGACATTCACACCATCCATGCTCCATTACTAGTTTTTTCCTCTCCAGTATTTGACAAACCAAATGAAAGAGCAACGTGACTACTTTTACTATTTTTCTCAAATCAATGCAAGTACAACAGTTGTTGATGCGTTACTTATATACATTTCTGAACCGCCTGCCAACAAATTGGTCGGTTTAGATGCAGATGACAAAAAAAAAAACAGCCTGCAACCAGGGACCAAAAATATGTATAGTAGTACATCCATTCCTCCTCAAGCAGGATGGAGGCTGCCATCCAATTGATTTGAATCATACGAAGCAAACCCATTTCAAATTTTATGCCAAAACCCAAAACCATGCTTTGGGCGGGCAAATGAAGCCTCCACACAGGAGTAACTGCATTGAATTGTCTTTCCATCCACATCACATGATTATGATCCACTCAAACACGTCTTAGCACCACATGTAAGGAAATTACTTTTAGGTCTTTTACTTAGACCACAAGTCCTTACCTTTCCATAAATTGTGGTCATTATAGGAATTCCGTTTTCATAGGATACATGCTATCTCTTAATCATATAAGGTTTCCAAAAGAGATATATTCCATAACAAACTCTACCTTGATGGACGGTTGAGATTAAAACTAATGGAATCCTAATTGGAATATAATTGGTCCTCTCTCCACCTATAAAAAGAGTCTTTTCACTCACAAAAATTCAACACATTAAGGCTTATAGGCAAGGAGAGAGAAACTGAAGTTATTCCCTAAAGTTTTCTTGGCGGATCTCAACATCAACATCAGACAGCAGGATCGGAAAGCTCTCTGCATCAAGATGTCTGGAGGTAATCTCTAATTAAATCCTTCACGTGATAATCATGTTGTTCTCGATCTTAGGGTTCATGTTAATAATAGACTAACATGTGGTATCAGAGCATGGTTATTAGAGAACACATGATCGTCCATTAATTAGGATAATTAGAACTCATAATGCCAATCAATATTCTAGCCGTTCATGCCCACCTGTCTAATGAGGGACGGAACTTACAAGGATATTTTATCATCTACCCAACTGCCCAGTTTATTATTTTGAGTCTTAAACGGGCATATCTAAAGTACCTTCGACCTAGGGTGCTGGATGGAAATCCAAGGAATTTGACAATGAGTCTCCTTACTCCATCAGGTTTGGACCTGATAATGTGGAGGGATAAGATTCTCGTATGGCATAGAGAAGGTCAAGATCATACACGTGACCACCACTTTAATGGTGCCATCCGAACCGTCCAGTTATGACCCATTAGCAAAGAATCTAAACTGGCCGTGTCTTGGGTTATGGACCCTGGAAAATCCAGGCCAGGATGGGATTGGGTTGGTTGCAGTGGATATGATGAAGATATATATCCTATATATATATACATGTTGGCTTTATTGCTTGTGGGCTCCACGTTGATATCAAATCCACGCCAGACCTACCTCTATGACAGTCCTATTTTTCCATCACTGGGCCATTAGTTTTTGCTTGAATAAATTATTCTCATAGTCGTGGAGCTAAATTTAATAAGACTTTTTATGGGCAATTCAACCCTTCTGTTTGATGACTAGTCTACAACCTAACCCATTGACTTTGGGAGGTTTGTATTTTACAAGAACTTATTGAAGGTCTGGAGATGATCTAGTGCCCAGCTCCTCTTGGTTGAGTCGAAACTCGAGGGCCCACATCTCGTATTACACGGCATCAAGTAAAACCGTGTCTTGATGAGATTGGAAGTAGGTGGTGGGCCATAGATACTCTCTTCATGATTCCTTGATGGTATCATGTTCATTACAGTAAAAGTAATGAATTATCTCCAACGTTGACGCCAGAAAGTCCCTCGTCATGCTTGTGGGTAGTAATAGGTTGCATGGTTTATGGGATCTTAAAATAATGGCCTCATGTTCTTTATGTGTCTCAAACAAATCTCAATCAAATTGGAGATGGCCCATATCCAATTACAATATAAAAAAAAAAAGCCGGAGGACTGCCCTCCGGGGTTCGGCCATCTTTATCAGTATGTTTCATATAACGAATGATCAATTATGTCTACATGTAATATATAATGTTATCTATTCATATTAAGCTAATTTTGATCATCATAGTTGTATGCTTAAAGTTAGGTCTCACCACAGTGACCCTAACAATTAAATACTGATATTTGGCCTTAATAGTACCATCATAATGTTTACTTTTCCCATTGTTCAAGCGCATGAAGAATTTAGTCGCCCACAGGCGGATTATAATCATACGTTTGAATAATAATTAAGGAGTGTTGTTTATACATGGACCAAAGATATCCACAGATACCTTACTTGTTCTAATTAAAAGTAACATCACTCATTTACACCACCTTGAATATAATGACCTTAGATGGTATAATGTGTAGAAATTATGGTGACTACCCACAGGAGCACCCAAATTTCTTTTTGTCATATATATTCATATATTATGCATGTGTTGTCTTATTTTAATTAAAGCCTTCTTGTTATATCTCTATTGCAGTTATTGTACCCACTAATCTGAATTCGCATGCTACCTCCGTCACTAAACTCAATGGAACCAACTTCTCCGAATGGAAAGAGCAAGTTGAGTTCACATTGGGGGTACTTGAACTGGATATGGCTCTTCGTAAAGATAAGCCGGCTCCACTCACTGCCACAAGTAACGCTGAGGAAAAGACCCTCTTTAATGCTTGGGAGAGGTCTGACAGACTAAGCACTATGTTTTTGCGAATGACTATTGATGCCAACATCAAAACATCCCTTCCTACACCTGAGAATGCTAAGGACTTTATGAAAGCCATTGAAGATAGGTTTAAGACTGCAGACAAATCCCTTGCTGGGAAACTAATGGCAGATCTTACAACCATGAAGTTTGATGGCACTCGCTCAATGCATCAGCATGTCATTGAGATGACCAACCTTGCTGCTAAACTAAAGAATTTGGGACTATCCGTGGATGAGGCTTTTCTCGTCCAATTTATCCTAAACAGTTTACCTCCTCAGTACGGGCCTTTCCAAATTCACTACAACACTATTACGGAAAAGTGGACAGTGAATGAATTGGCCAACAAACTGGTTCAAGAGGAGGCCAGGCTGAATCAACAAGGTATTAAAGTAGCTCATCTCGTTCAAGGAGCTGGAAACAAAGCTGGGAAAAAGAAAAATTCAGGCCAGAAAAGGGCACCACCCAAATCTAATGAGGCCAGTCAAAACCCCAAGAAGAAAAAGAAGGAAAACTTATGCAAATTTTGCAAGAAACCTGGACATTTTCAGGCAGACTGCATTAAACGTAAAGAATGGTTCGAAAAGAAAGGTAACCCTCTGGGTTTCGTAAGTTATTTCGAATCACATCTTACTTATGTTTCTTCTGATACTTGGTGGATTGACACTGGTGCTAATGTTCATGTTTCCAATTCAATGCAGGGATTCCTTACGACCCAAACCATAAACCCAAGTGAGAATTTCCTTTTATGGGGCAACAAAGACAAAGCTCCAGTTGAAGCCATTGGCACTTTTCATCTTGTTTTAGATAGCGGTTATCAGTTAGACTTATGTCAAACTCTTTATGTTCCGTCTATTTCCCGTAATTTGGTTTCTGTAAGCGCACTTGATAAAGATGGTTACTCGTTTGAATTAGGAAATGGTAATTTCAGTTTACTTAAGAATTCTAGTCGTATTGGTTCTGGAATTTTGTTTGATGGGCTATACAAGTTCCATCTTAATAATCAAATTGCTGAAACCCATCTTACCCTGCATTCTAAGGAAACCAAACAAAAGTCATCTAAAAATGACTCTTATTTCTTGTGGCATAAAAGACTGGGTCACATATCCAGTGAAAGAATCAAACGATTAGTAAAAGATGGTGTCCTTCCGGATCTAGATTTTACTAATATTAAAGTATGTGTGGATTGTATTAAAGGCAAATCAACAAAACACACAAAGAAAGGAGCCACAAGAAGTACTCAGCTTCTTGAAATAATTCATACAAACATTTGCGGACCCTTTGATGTTCCAACCTTTGGGGGAGAAAAGTACTTCATTACCTTTATTGATGATTACTCACGTTATTGTTATTTATACTTGTTGCATGACAAATCTCAGTCTGTGAATGCTGTACAAATGTTCATTACTGAAGTCGAAAGGCAACTAGATAAAAAAGTGAAAATCATAAGGTCAGATAGAGGTGGTGAATTTTATGGTAGGTATGACGAAACATGACAACATCCTGGACCTTTTGCAAAACTTCTCCAAAAGCTTGGAATTGTTGCCCAATACACAACGCCTGGTTCACCATGGCAGAATGGTGTAGCTGAAAGGAGAAATCGTACATATATGGAAATGGTTAGATCCATGATGAGTCATGCTAACTTACCTATATCCTTGTGGATGGATGCTCTACGCATAGCTGTTTATATCTTGAACAGGGTTCCCAGTAAGGCAGTTCCAAAAACACCATTTGAACTGTGGAAAGGATGGAAACCTAGTTTAAGACATCTCCAAATTTGGGGTTGTCCAGCTGAGGCTAGAGTCTACAATCCACATGAAAAGAAATTGGACCTTAAAACGATCAGTGGTTACTTTATAGGTTACCCAGAAAAGTCCAAAGGATTTAGGATTTACTGCCCTAACCATAGTACGAGAATTGTTGAAATCGGTAATGCTAGATTCTTTGAGAATGGCGAAATCAGTGGGAGTAATAAAACTCAAGATGTGATCATTCAGGAAATCAGGGTACCTATCCCTTTACCCTCTATTCCGAAAGATGTTGGAAATCATCCCGTTGTTGAACCATTTAACAATGAGGAGAATCCAATCAATGATCACCAACTCCATCATGAGATTGTCGCCAATGAACATATGGATGAAGCACCAGAGGAACCAGCATTAAGAAGGTCTCAAAGACAAAGGAGATCAGCTATTTTCGATGATTATATGCTTTATCAAGTAGAATCTGCAGAAGGGACAATTAAAGACCCGGTTTCTTATTCACAAGCCATTAAGGATGTTAATTCTAGTAAATGGATTGATGCCATGACGGATGAATTGAAATCTATGGATGAAAATCAAGTATGGGAAGTTGTTCAATTGCCTCCAAGACACAAACCAGTTGGCTGTAAATGGGTCTTTAAGACCAAACGCGACTGCAAAGGCAATATTGAACGACATAAAGACAGGCTTGTTGCCAAAGGTTTTAATCAGAAAGAAGGCATTGATTATACTGAGACCTTTTTCCCTGTGTCCAGGAAGGATTCTCTTAGAATTATCATGGCATTAGTAGCTCACTATGACCTCGAGTTACATCAAATGGATGTGAAAACTGCCTTTCTCAATGGAGACTTAGAAGAAGAAGTCTACATGCGTCAACCTGAAGGCTTCATAATTGAAGGTCAGGAAGACATGGTCTGCAAACTTAAGAAATCAATACATGGACTGAAACAAGCTTCGAGGCAATGGTACCTAAAGTTTCATGAAATCATTACTGCCTTCGATTTCACAGAAAACATGGTTGACCCTTGCATATACCTCAAGATCAGTGGGAGTAAGTTCATATTTTTGGTTCTGTATGTTGATGACATACTATTGGCTAGTAGCGACCTTGGTTTATTACATGCTACAAAGGATTATCTCTTTAAGAATTTTGAAATGAAAGATATGGGTGAGGCTTCCTATGTGATAGGAATAGAAATATTCCGTGACAGGTCACTTGGTATTTTGGGGTTGTCTCAGAAAGCATATATTGATAAAGTTTTAGAGAGATTTGGCATGATGACATGTTCCTCTAGTCCTGTTCCACTGCATAAAGGAGATAAACTTGATCTTACGCAGTGTCCACAGAACGAATTGGAACGTAAAGAAATGAAAAAATATCCTTATGCTTCTCTAGTAGGGAGTCTGATGTATGCACAGGTCTGTACAAGACCTGACATTAGTCATGCTGTTGGCATGCTGGGTAGATTTCAAAGCAACCCAGGAATCGCTCATTGGAAAGCTGCAAAGAAAGTACTGAGATACCTCAAGGGAACAAGAAATTATATGCTCACATACAGAAAATCAAGTCACCTACAGGTGACTGGTTATTCCGATTCAGATTTTGCTGGATGTCCTGACACCAGACTTTGCACTCTTGGTTATGTGTATCTTTTATGTGGAGGTGCAATATCATGGAAAAGTCAGAAATCAGAGTTACTTTACACATCCACCATGATGGCTGAGTATGTGGCATGTTATGAGGCTGCAATTCAAGGAACATGGTTGCGTAACTTCATCTCTCAGTTTGGAGCTTTGAGTTTCATCTCTAAGCCATTAACTCTTTACTGTGACAATGAAGCTGCAACCTTCTTCTCCAAGCATGACAGGATATCTAAGGGAGCCAAACACATGGACCTTAAATATCTATCACTGAAGCAAGATGTGAGATTACAGAAATTTGTAATAGAGTCCATACGTACAGATTTCATGGTTGCAGACATATTCACGAAAGGACTACCTCCAAAGACCTTTCAGGGTCATACTGAAAGCATGGGTCTTGAAGATAGTTCTTGATTATTATTTTCTGCCTTATATTTCTCTGCTTGTATTGGACATTTATTGAGCTCTTAATGCATATCTACATCTGCCATTTCTGTTTTTCCATTGTGTACATATTTATGTTTGGATGAATAATAAACAGAAACAGTCTTTAAACAAAGACATTATGAGACCATTACGTAAATCTCTTATTATGATCTAGTTATGCAAGTTGTAAATGACGTAGTACATGGAAGTAAGCATGTTGCAAAATAATGTGTGCACGCCATGACTCTCATTCACAACCGAATTAGCTAAGACACTTATGATAACCGACTAAAGAAGTATTTAGCATATAATGCGCGCCTTATGATTCCTAATATGAAAACATTAATAGATCTTCCTATTGACCAAGTGGGAGACTGTAAGGAAATTACTTTTAGGTCTTTTACTTAGACCACAAGTCCTTACCTTTCCATAAATTGTGGTCATTATAGGAATTCCGTTTTCATAGGATACATGCTATCTCTTGATCATATAAGGTTTCCAAAAGAGATATATTCCATAACAAACTCTACCTTGATGGACGGTTGAGATTAAAACTAATGGAATCCTAATTGGAATATAATTGGTCCTCTCTCCACCTATAAAAAGAGTCTTTCTTCCATCATAAAGATTCACTCAAAAAAATTCAACACATTAAAGCTTATAGGCAAGGAGAGAGAAACTGAAGTTATTCCCTAAAGTTTTCTTGGGCGGATCTCAACATCAACATCAGACAGCAGGATCGGAAAGCTCTCTGCATCAAGATGTCTGGAAGTAATCTCTAATTAAATCCTTCACGTGATAATCATGTTGTTCTCGATCTTAGGGTTCATGTTAATAATAGACTAACACCACATACACACATAATACGAGACTCATGAATTAAACACAAGAAAACACTAATGCTTGCTTACATCTCCATCCACAATATCTCAAGCATTCATATAAAAACCCAAATGAAGAACACTTATAAAGGGTCTCCACTACTCCTGATAAAGGAGACTTGACCCTCTCGTTTATTCTAAAGCACATACTGGCTGCTACAACATACAGACCCATACCCTTTTCCCATGCACAACAAAGGCATCAAAGAAAAAGGCAACACCAACTACTACTAGTACGTATAACAATAATAATAATAACAACAAGAGAATCAACTGCACCCAAGCATAAAAGTAGGCAATATGACTTCCCTGCTTCGGCACCTAGTCATAACGACCGCCGCCTATAGATCAAGGATACTTATGGGCAGTGGTGGTGCGTCCAGTGCCAGTGCCCGTCCCGACCGGGAGCGTACCCACCGTCCCAGTGCCAGTGCCCGTCCCGACCGGGTGCGTACCCACCGTCCCAGTGCCAATGCCCGTGCCCGTGCCCGTCCCGACCGGGCGCGTACCCACCGTCCCACTCTCCACATACTCGGAGGACAAGGGATCACCGTGACCAGTGGTGACACCAGTCGTGTGACCAGTGGTTACACCAGTCGTGTGACCTCCGGAACGCGCAGCTTCCTTCTCAGCGTAGCTCTTCTCACGTGCCTCCTGCTTGCGGAGCTCAGCGTCGGCGATCCTCCCTTCCTTCTTCTGCTCAGCCACCTGCTTCTCCAACGGGTCCCGAGTCGTCAACTTCTCTGCCTGCCCAAACACACACAAACACATCACATCCAACATCATGGCTTTGGATTAAAGGGTAGGGAGCATGCATGAAAAGTGAAAAGAACTTACCTTTTCTTGGACGGTGGCCTTGGTCTTTTCCATCCCGGCCTTGGCAGAGGCACTAAGATTTTCTAATTTTTCCTTAGCTGACTGCATGTTTTTCTTTTCTTCTTTGACAATGTGAGGAAGTTGAATGGTTGTTCAATTGGTGTGTACTCTCGGAAATCTGAGAATTTTAAGAGGGAGAGAAGGCTACTGTTGGGCTTAAATAGATGGAGAGGAGAAATGTGGTTGAGACACGTGGCACCGGTAGCAGGGTGATCGTGGAGTGAGAAGGTGAGAGGAGTTGTAGTTTGACAACACGTAGCTCTTGACGCGTTTATGGGGGATAGACAGGATAAGGGTGACTTCGATCTTCTCTTTTTTTGTTTGTTTGTTTATTTATTTCAGATACTCCTCCACTAGTTATCGATTCAAATGAACTCTTTTGAGAATGTTTTAGAAAATTTTTTTGTGAGGGTATTTGAATTCTGTGACAGCTGAATTCAGTTCAATGAGTATTTTGATAGTTGAAATAAGGATTTTTTTTTTTTAAATTTGTAAGCTAAAGAAACCTCTGATTAATGTGGAAAAGTTTGCAAACCACAGAGGAATTTTAAGAGCTATATACAATTGCCGACCTATATTTATGGTTAGAAATTCCCTGAACAGAAAGAATTTCTCTTAAAATGGGCAAAGCTAGCTGAGCTTCACTTTGGTCATGGCTTGCACTCATAATGTTAACCTTGCAGCTGAAGTTTTTTATTTTTATTTATTTATTTTTATTTATTTATTTTTTTTTTTTTTTGAGGTGGTGAAGCATTTAGTGGACTTTGAGATGAGCCTTGTTCAAGTTAGCAACAGTATGAGGGGAGCTCATGATGAGCTAAGCTTAAATCATTTAAAATCAAAATATATTGATTAAAAAATTGATTAAATTGTTAATTTATTGGCAACTCAGTGGCAATGCACCTCTTTTCTACAAAAGTAGTAAGGGATCAATCTCCAATTATAGCGCCCATGCGAGGGAGTTAGGTGAGTGTGCGTGTATTTACCTGCAGCCCCAAAGAAAAATACTGATTGAGTTCAAACTAGAGCCTTCAAGCCAAAAAAGAGAAAATGTTCTAAACTTGAGCCCAATTAACATCATTCGAGAACACATTTGTTGCCAAAACCTAGGTGCCGCCTCTATATAGTTTGAATATCTCCCATATGCTTTCCGTGAGTGGAATGTACATGCAACTCCAACATGTACATTACAATTTTCATATGAGTAAGTGGGTACATTCATGATTCCCCGTAAGGGGAATGTGCATGCTCACACACCCACACACTCAAGCTGCCCACGCAGCGGACAACCAAGTTTGAATTTGGACAACTCAATTTTGCTTAAATCCATTATGACACAAATATATTCCAAATTATTAGAAAAAAAAAAGGATTTCGTACAATGAAGAAAACTTTAGTATGCTAAATTAATGTACGAGAAAATTTAATATCTCAACATTTTTAGGATATGGGCTGATAGAGTTGATATACCTTGGTTGTAACGGAATTACACCATGGGTCCCATCTATTGATAATTTGAATAGTTCAAAATGAATGTCATCTCCTTCAGTGAGGCATTCTTATTTCACTTCAATAGTAATTTGTCCCACCAAGAGATTGAGCATGTGAATTGCGATGAATATTAATGCCCAAAATTATACTAATTACATTATTAATCATATACTCAATCTTATCGTGGTATCAACTCTTGTTAAAAGTATTTTTTTAAAAAACCTCTTGTTAAAGTAAAACTTAAAGATATGACAAAAGGGAACATTCTTTTGATTTATCAATGATGAGACCCACCATGTGGAGATACTACCAGATCCTTACTCCTAATTTTCATCACTTGCTAACTATAATAACCATCTGTGGGGGAAAGAAATATCCCATGATCTTCTCACATACCTTAGTAGGAAAGGTGCTAGGGACAGTTGGTAGAAGAGAGAAAAATGGGAAAATGAATGACCATTAATAGCTGACAGAAGAGAGAGAAAGGGGGAAATGAATGACCAATAACGGCTGGCATGAAGAGAAGTAATGGAGCCCTGAATGGGAGGAGAAAAACTCTCCACAATCTAAAGCCTTTACCGCCTACCATGATGGGGAAGAGTAAACGTGTGCAGTAAAGTAGGAGAACGTGTGCAAAGATGAGGAAGAGATGCAGAAAATGGAGATATAAAAGAAGGAGAAAATCAGACAAAGAGGTATGCAATTTTTGAACCACAACTTTACTCAGAACGAGAACACGGTTTCAGAGGCTAACTTAAACATCGGAGGATCATCGGTCGGACCACCCGATCGAGTCTTCACTGTGTTTTTCTTTGAAACAAGAATACTATCAAGAAACATCACGTGTGCGAGAAGAATGAAAACAAACAGAGTCTTCACAATGATTTTTCTATGATACAGGTAGAAAAATCTGTTCAGATCAAGAAGAAGGAGGGAGATCTCCACTGCCGAGCAGAGACAAGCCGAGTTGACCTCCCGTCCTTGAATTGGTCCGAGCTAACCTCCGGTCCTCAAACCAAACAAAATTAGACCTTACGCCATCTATTAAAATGAGCCCTAGAAATCAAGTTGGCATCTGGCTTATGATTGTGGGGTCCACTCATCCCTCCACCCGCAATGTATAAACTTGATCAGAACTTGAGTCCAACTAAGCTGAGCCAGAAAAGCTTACGAGCTACCTCGGCTAGTTAATAGCCCAGTGCAAAATGTATACTTTTTCTGAGCTAAACGTACGGGGTTTTGGCGATGCCTGTTTATCAACTACTCGGCTGGAAAATGGAGTCCATGTCTCGCTTCGAGGTGTAAATTGGGCTGCCAAGGCCCGAAACAGCCCAGCACGAAAAAACCTTGGCCATGGGTTGGCACGGCACGTTGACTGGACCGGTCCGGCCTCACCCGATCCAAAAGATGGGCCGCGCTGGCCAAGGAGTCCGGAGCCGTGGCACTACACGGCATGACTCAGGCCGTGCTGGGCCGACCCCAGCCGACCCTGAGCCCTTCTTCTTATCCATTTGAGACACTCTGCCAACTAGCAAGCGACAATTGCCAGCCGACCACTTCTAGTGTTGCCGTCTAAGACCTTCTCAGTTCTCAGTTCTCACCACGTGGGCAGCACAAAAAGGAAACTCCACAACTTCCAAAATTCTCGTTGATTCCCAAATAAACAGACAGAGATTCCCATCTTTCAACATCCGATTTATTACTTTGATTGTGAGGCTTCAAGCAAAAGAGGTAATCATCCAAACGATACCCAAGTTTCTCTTTTTTTTTACTCTTTCTTTATTTTAATTTTGAGCCTTCTATTTCTACTTTGGGTTTCTTTTTTTTTCTATTCTACAAAATACAAATTGGAATGTCCTTGCAGGAACTGTTTGTTCTCAAATGGAGTAACAAAACCCATGAAAATAGACTCTTTTCATTAGATGTCTTTGTATTCTCTGTTCTTCAGAAACAATGCGAGGGTATGCGTGGAATATTTTTAACTGCCGGAGATTGAATCATTCGGGTGTTCCTAACTTTCTACTTGGCAGCAGCCTTGTGACGGTATCCGACTTTATTTTGTGTTTTCTAATCTGTTTGATTAGTTTTTCCAATTCTATCTTATTCCATAGATGTTCTATTGATCTAATTGTGATTTGCGTTTGTTTTTTTGTTGAGGGATGTGAAATTATGAATGGAGATTCAAATCGTGTTCACTGGAATCACAAGTCATAAATTAGACATTTGCATTTTGTTTTGTTAGAGGCATATGAATGGAACTGGTGTTAACTAGAACTAGAATCACATTTCATAAACCATATTGGAAAGGAAAGGAAAGGAAGTAACTAATCTCTGACGAGAGTATTCACAATCCTGATGGCATCAAGTGCAACTTTTGTCCTCTCTAATATTTCTCATCTCATTCCCATCAAGCTGGAACGTGGGAACTACCATGTATGGCGATCTTTGTTTCTGCCGATATTGAGGAGCCATAATCTGCTTGGATATGTTAGATGGTTCCAAACCATGTCCTCCCAAGTTTCTTCAAGAAACCGATGGGAAAATCTCCACATCCATCAATCCGGCGTATACGGAGTGGGTCTTGGATCAACTCCACCCTGTAGGAGAGCGTTTTGCCCTACATTGTTGGGCTCCAATAATTGAAGGTCATCTGGGACAATCTTGAGATGCGGTATGCCTCACGGACTAGCTCTCATATTATTCAATTAAAGAAACAACTGCAAGCTGTGAAGAAAGGCATGCTTTCCATGCAAGATTATCTGCAGCAAATTAAAATTCTAGCAGATAAACTTGCTGCCTGTGGGGCTACAGTGGAGGATTCAGATATGATTATCCACACCCTTGATGACTTCCCTGCATCCTATCGATCCTTCAAGACGGCCATTAATACTCGAGCAATGGCTGATCCAGTAACCTTAGATAAGTTAACACACTCTTCTTATATGTGAAGAATTGAATTTGGAATAAGCTCCTCCCACGACTGAACCATCTACCGCATTCATAGCCTCACGAAAATCCACCAATTGTGGAAATCAACTAGGCTCTTCCAATCATAGGGGTCGCCACAGAGGTCGCGGTGGGTCTAATCATGGAGGGTGTAACAACTCCACATCGCAGAACCAAATCACCAACTCTACAAGTCAAAATCAAAATTCTTCATCCAATCGACCCACGTGTCGGATTTGCAACCGAATGGGTTATTTTGAGATTGACTGCTACCATCGCATGGACTATGCGCATCAGGGGCTCCATCCACCAAAGAAGCTGATGGCTATGGTAGCTAATCAGTCTCCTATGGGTGATCAAACTTGGTACTCTGATACCCGTGCATCTCACCATGTTACATCTGATTTGGCTAATCTCTCAATCAACTCAGAATACCAAGGTGGCGACAAAGTTCAAGTAGGCAATGGCCAAGGTTTGTCCGTCCTTCATATTGGCTCTTCCAAATTTCATACTCCTCAAAATAGTTTTCTACTAATCAATATCTTGCATTGTCCTTCTGCCTCCACTAATCTTCTCTGTTAGGCAATTTTCTAAGGATAATAATTGTGTATTTGTTTTTTATGTGAATGGGTTTATTTTGAAGGACAAATGCTCGGGGAAGATCCTTTTCCAAGGACAGACCGAAAATGGCCTCTACCCTTTTCATTTCTCCACAAATCATGTTAATAAAGCTGGTCCGGTTGCACTTCTCGGTGAATGCATTTCCTCCTCCATCTCACATTCTCACCTTGGCCACCCGACTTCTTCAACACTTCAACCTCTCATCTCCAACTATGGTCTTCCTCAAGATGGAGCATCTCACACCTCTCTTTGTGGCTCCTGTCAACTTGGCAAGAGCAAGAAGCTTCCCTTCTCTGCATCAACCACCATCTCCACCAAACCATTACAGTTGGTTCGCACCAATGTGTGGGGTCCAGCACCTATTCCTTCAATAAGTGGTTTCAGATATTATGTTCTTTTTGTCGATGATTTTTCTAGTACTCTTGGCTTTATCCCCTTTACAATAATAAATCAGATGTTTATGATGTGTTCATTTATTTTAAAACAAAAGCTGAAAATCTTCTTGAACATAAGATTAAAATTCTATGTTCAGATGGAGGGGGTGAGTTCCCCAGTTCTTTCTTTGAGAAATATCTCTCGGGGTATGGCATTACCCATCAGATATCTTGCCCTCACACACTAGAACAAAATGCTGTCTCTGAATGCTTCAGGCATATTGTGGAGACTGGGCTAACACTACTCGCACATGCAAAAATGCCCACCCAATATTGGCTTGAGGCATTCAACACAACAGTATTTCTTATCAATCGCTTGCCTACCAAGGTCCTTTCCAACATGGCTTCCATCTACTACCCAACCCGACACCGATGTCGTCCCTACCAGCCCTGTATCATCGACCACCACGCCACGTGTTTCTGGTTCAGCAACTCAAATCACCCCACCACTGCAATTGCACCTAACATCTTTACCAACCAAACACATGTTCCAGAACCTTTATCTCCACCCAACCCATCACTTGCACATGCGACTGATTCAAAATCTCTACCCAAGACATCATCTGCACATGGGGCCACTTTATCATCTTTTGCAGATGGGATTGCTTCATCATCAAAGCCTGTGTCCACCAACCCATTACCTGCACCATCTGGACCCACACAGTTGGTGCTTCCACATCCCATGCACACTCGGTCCAAAAGTGGTATCTTCAAAAAGAAGAAACTTCTTCTTACCTCCAAGCATCAAATACCCACAGCATTTCTTCCTTCGCTTGAGACACAAGAGCCTAGCAGCTACACTCAAGCCTCTAAATCTGTTGAATGGTGACAAGCTATGGATCATGAGTTCAATTCCCTTAAAAAATGTGAGACCTGGTCCTCAGTCCCTTACAAGCCATCTATGAATATTGTGGGCAATAAATGGGTATACAAAATTAAGTGACATGCTAATGGCTCTATCAGTCGTTACAAGGCCTGACTTGTTGCAAAAGGGTTTCATCAACAGCCAGGAATTGACTTTTTTGACACATTTAGTCATGTGGTGAAACCCACAACCATCCATTTGGTGCCTACCATAGCCCTAAATTACTACTGGGAAATCAGGCAACTTGATGTTGAAAGTGCATTTTTACATGTCGACTTAGCAGAAGAGGTGTATGTGGATCCCATATTTCCTAATCATGTATGTCAAATGCACAAATCCATCTACGGGCTGAGACAGGCTCCACGTGCCTGGTATACTAAATTCAAGACTCATCTTCTTTAGATTGGATTTGTTAATTCTCAAGCTGATAACTCTCTCTTTATTCATCATGAGCGTGGCCTTATAACCTATTTGCTACTGTATGTGGGTAATATTATTCTTACTGGAACCAGCAGAACTTCTCTTCAGATGTTCATAAATCAACTCAGAGTACATTTCGCCACGGAAGTTCTTGGTTATTTACACTATTTCTTGGGTATTGAAATTGTTCGCCACAAAGAAGGGGTGTTCCTGTCACGAACTAATACATTTTAGACCTTCTACAGCAGACTAATATGATCAGAGCTAAACCTATTGCGTCGCCAGATGGGATTTGTCTGGGTTTTAAGTGTTTCTTAAACAATGGAAGTCATCAATGGTAGAATTTACTGACCATGTATGTCAGTTCTTGCCATCCAAACTGTGGCTCCATCTGGGAGATGAGCCTGGAAGGAACAATGATCAGAGAATGGTAATCATCCAATTGGTCTACCATCAAAACACTTGTTAAAGTGATACTGGGCAATGACCTGTGGGTGAGCAGGCAATTTTAAATGGTTTTCTATGTTGGGATATGCCTATGCTTCACACTATCACCACCACCACCACCACCACCACCACCACCATCATTGTCATTGTTCCCTTGTCCCATAGCTAGGGCCGGCTTAAAATGTTCTACTATTAGGCTATAAAATAAGCTAAGTCATCATAAATTAGCTAGAGAAGAGTTGTATCATTGTTGTAGAAATTATGGTAAAGTCATTATAAGTCATACCTTAGTAGATTCAGTGCAAGAAAGTGAGGTCTCTGGGGTGCGCGCGTGTTCATGGGTGAACAACAGTGCGCATGCACGTGCATGCTCTGTACCCAATGAGTTGGCCCACAATTTGCATATCATGATGATCCTGACTGGCCAACTAGTTGCCATTAGAGATCTTTGTATAGGAAAATAGTCAAATGCCAGATTCAATACTTCACCAGTTTTAGTCAGAGGTTAAGATTTAGACAGCCTATATTTTTGAGCTATGCTCTGTATATGATGGGGCTCAAAAGTTGGATCCTATGGTCAGTTTGTTGTCATCAGATCCCATGGCTAGTTAAAACAGATATGGTCAACAGGCCAAATTAAGTGTGGGCACAGTCACTGGGAAAAATTAGAAGTTAAGAATATTTAATAGTGTGATTTTGAGGATATGCTCCATCCACAATGGGTTCCATGATTTGAACATATGTATCAACTTAAATGTCTGCCTCATATGCTGTAGATGAGTTGCCTCAATTTGTAAAATGTTGTCAGAGACTTTAGGTCTGATGCAGAGAAAGGAATCCTTGGATGTAAAATTATGAACTGAACTTGTCAACGGTGAGGTTGAGGCGCTTCATTGAGTAAAAACTGTAAGGGAGACAAATAATTGTCATTGAATTGTCTCACTAATGGCTCATATTGTAGTTGCTACTAATCTCAATACACCGAATTACTAAAGATATCTTTTATACAAATATTCATCTTTTAATGTGCCGTGAATGTGTAAACACGGACCTTCAGTGATTTGGAATGGGAACCTGTTAACATCACCATGGATTATGCGTGCCATATCATAAACATTCCTAATTATTCAACCAAGAACATGCAAATGGATGCTCACAGAGCAAAAAGAAAAAAATGCTGAAAAAAGAAAGAAAGAAAAGAGTAGCAGTGATGCAGTAGCATCAATAAGTCATAGCAAGAAGAATCATAGACCACATGTGGGGCCCAAGAAGGCTTAGAGATTTTCTTATTGTAATATCTTTAATTGTTATTAGTTTCTAATTTTTACTTAAGAGTAGTAATTATGATAGTTTCTAAATATTGCTTTCCCAGATTGGTTGTCTTAGATCCTAAGTTTTCTTTTATTACATACATGGCATTGTAGAGATTCAATCTTCGACTTTTGATAATTAATAGACTTTGAGTTGGTTTTATCCCTCAGAGCTGCGTCCTCATGTTATCGTTTCTATGGAGACCTATTATTGTGCTTCGGCACATTTCCATGCAAGTATAGTTATCAGAATCTTACGATTCATATCTCGAATCCCGATTCGTATCCCGAATCTTTTAATATCAATAAACCAGATATAACTTTCTAAAATTTTTTTGCAGCTTTAATAAGGTTTTAAAGATTTATAAAGGACATGCATTTAACTAAAGTATTCGATTGCACGCATGGTGCTTGTCTATGTCTTTTTCTTTTTTTAATCTATTTTGGTTTTTTCTTCACGAACACTTTTTTAACTAAAAGAGATATCCTACCGTGGAAGATTGATGGTTTGGATTTTACTTTTATTTTTATATTTTATTTAAAGATAATAAAAACATATATATATATATTGATACTTTAAACTTATTTAACTATTCACACCATTTATTTCACATATATATATTAATATGTCACGATGTTCTTCATATGATTTTATGACTTGTTATTATATTTATATTGGTATAAATGGGAAAGGGGATGTGTTAGGTTTTTTGAGTGTTGGCTAATTCATGGGTTGGACAAAACTCTGGGTTCATTGAGTTGTAATTTTTATTTTTAGATAAGGACTGTGATGTGGCTTCACATTGAAGATAGAAGTATGGAAGAATTAGAAGTGAGAAGTCATGCATAATTAGAACAAGGAAGGAAAAAAGAAGTTAGGTGGAATTAGAAGTATGATTATAGGAGACTCGTATTGCGTACTTCAGTGGGCAAGTCAATCTTCAAATCCTCCTTGGAATCTTGCAGATATCATTAAAGAGGTGGTCCAGCTTTCGCGGGAGCTAAATATATCTTTTCACCACATCAAAAGATTGGCTAATCAGGAAGCGGATAAACTTGCCAAAGTGGAAGTTCTTAAAACTGCCTTGATTGTTTCAATGTAATGCTTGCTTGTTAGCTCTTTTGAGGGTGATCCCGGTTTTGGTTTTGGGGTTGTGCCGTTTTTTTGGGTACCCCCTTTTTTCTCTTTTTGGTTTGTTTGCTCATCCCCTTTGTTGTGGGGTGTTTTAAGTCAGTATATATCTCTTATACCGTACCGTTTCTTTTGAGCAATTCAATACATCATCATTTTCAAAAAAAGAAAAAGAAAAGAAGAAGAAGGCTGAGAGTGAAAACAGGTAATGGGCTGGTTTTGGCTATCTGATTAGCCATTTGAGTGATTTTAAGCAGTCTCAAGGTGGGTCACAAGTTACCACTGTGAGCAAATTCTTGTTACTTTACTGTGGCTAGTGAATAGAATCTTGCCTCCATATGGAAATAATACCCTGTAGGATTGTGCTGTTCTCATGCATACAGGAAAGTAGAATAGATAGATGTATACATAAACTGATAAGAGTATTCTATCCACTATTTTTTTAAACTGTGTAATTCACATGCATTTTAATACTTGATGACAAATAATTAACAACAAAATGTTTGCTTGATCCTGTGGTTGCTTTAAATGACGCTTTTTTGAATTCATTGACCAGGTAGATTCATGTAGGTCAAAGTTTATTCACAAAATATGCAGTTGCTGCCAAGATTTTGTCAATGGACACCCTTGTGGGTCCCATCCAAGAATGTATGCTACATCTTGTTCAAACCTGGCAGAAGCTCCACCAAAAGATGCTCTGATTTCTGATATGTTAATTGATTCATTTGGGAGGCTGCACACCTACCTCAGGATTTCTTTGACAGAACGCTGCAATCTCAGGTGTCAGTATTGTATGCCTGCTGAGGGTGTGGAGCTTACTCCAAGTTCCCACCTTCTGTCACAAGATGAAATCATTCGACTGGCTAATCTCTTTGTAACTTCTGGGGTAGATAAGATTCGGCTGACTGGTGGAGAGCCTACTATTAGGAAAGACATTGAGGACATATGCTTACAATTATCTAACTTGAAGGGGTTAAAAACCTTAGCCATGACTACAAATGGAATTGTTCTGGCAAAGAAGCTTCCTAAATTGAAAGAGTGCGGTTTGAGTTCAATCAATATTAGCTTGGATACTTTGGTTCCTGCAAAATTTGAATTCATGACAAGGCGTAAAGGGCATGAAAGGGTTATGGAGTCGATCAATGTTGCAGTTGAACTTGGATACAATCCTGTTAAAGTATGTTTCTTTTCCGTGAATACTTTTCCATTTATTCCATTTAATAGTTCTTTTTCATTAAAAAAAAAACCTCTCTGGTCATATGGTTCAATTTTTTTTTTAATCATTCGATATATGTTTCTTTTAATCTCACCACCACACCCACCAACATCACCACATGCGCCCCCCCCCCCCCCCCCCCCCCCCCCCTCCCCCCTCTTCCGTTTTTTTTTTTTTTTCCTTTTCTCCCTTTTGCCTTTCTCACAGCCCCCCTCCCCACAAAAAAAGAAGAAAAAAAAATCATCCACCAAACACATATTTTTTCTTTGTTTTAGATTTACTATGAATCAGGGTTGGGGGTACCTTTTATTTTTTTTGGTATGCATGTGGTAAGTATGTTATGTTGTATGCCAGGTGAATTGTGTTGTAATGCGTGGTCTTAATGATGATGAGATTTGCGATTTTGTGGAGTTGACGCGTGATAGACCAATTAATATTCGTTTCATTGAGTTTATGCCGTTCGATGGAAATGTCTGGAACGTCAAGAAACTCGTACCTTATGCAGAAATGTTTGATACAGTGGTAAGGTAAACTCTGACTGATCAGAAACTGTCTTGATTTTGAAGGTTTTGCTATGCTTACATGCTTACATCTACACATGCAGTCAGACACAGGCTACACTCATACATACAGACACACACACCCCTTCACTGCAGACACACATGCCGATGCATGCACATGTTCTAATACAAGCCATGGATTATTCAGGTTATGCACTGGTCGTTTCATTTCCACAAATCAGTCTTGTTCAATTCCTTGTGCATGTTATATATGGACTGGTGGTCATTTTCTTTTACACACATCATTTTTTCCTGGCATGGCATTGGTAAATGGCTTGGATCATGGTTGGTTACAAACTTATAGTATCATCGGGCACCCCAAATGAACGGCTTGGTTCTCTTTCATGTTACCACATTCCCTCTTACATATATGTATGTATGTCCCTCCCCCAGAAGTAAATTTTTGTGCTTTGTGCTTAAGAGCTCTAGCACCACAACTAAAAAAAAGTAGACTCAATTTTTATTTTTCAGTCACTCTTCTAGTATTCCAAATGCACATAACAAGCCAATGCTCTCAACTGAAACTAAGCAGTTCTACTCAACATCCAATTATCCACAACTCGTTCAAGAAAAACAGTAGCCAACCACTTTTGAAGATTCAATCCATCAACGAACATCTCATCTGGTGGGTTTCTTTCCAGTAAACATCTCGAGTTGTAGTATCCCATAATTGTTTAATTACATCTCCTTTAGTTGACACTCCTCCACCCAAAACCATATTTTGCATTCAATGTACATAGAACCATCAATATATCTTGCAAATGCCTAGGCATTATTTTGGATTGGAAACATATGCATATACTACTGTCAAAAAACAGGATCCTTTGCGGGCTGCCGGGCTCTAAGAGTCCATTTCAGATCTTTCTTGAACTAATGGTGCACTGAATTATAATTGTTGAATAGTAGGATTTTCAAATATTTCATGTGCAAAGGAAATTCATCCTCAGAAACAGGAGAGAGAGAGAGAGAGAGAGAGAGAGAGAGAGAGAGAGAGAGAGAGAGAGAGAGAGAGAGATGAATGTTCATTTAGTGTTCTTGTCTGGGCTGAGTTGAAAAAGTTAGATTGAGCTGAGACTTGATAAAGGGGAGAAAGGACAACGAAAGAGAGATTTGGTTGCTACTTGAGAGATGAGAGAGAGAAGGAGAGGAAAGAATCTCACTTGGATTGAGGACGAATATCTCGGAATTTTTTTCGAGTGATTGATTCCATGGGTATTTAAATTGGTACCAATCACATCGGTCCAACATCCTTTAAAGGATGAGATTGCCCATCACACATAATATGTTTCACCGCACCATCGCAGGAGAAGCCAATATATATGGAAATTCTAAAAAAATGCCCCTTTTTCTGCCCCTTTTTTTTTTGGTCATGGGGCCCATGTTGAGTCAATCTAGTCTTTTCACACACACTACACCAACAACAAACCCCACCCCCCAGCGCACGAAGAGCCACAAGTTCAAGTTTGACACTCATCAACTTTTCCTCACCATTGGATTGATATCATAATAAAATGATCCCTCTAAACCAATTTTAGGTCCATGGATCAAAAGGGTTAGGATGATCTTATGGACTCAAGATTTTGCATATAGGCATATGGATCTTTCCATCCAATGGACTTCCATGATCATCTTGCATCCCAGTGGGCCCAACTAGGAGGGGTGTTTTCTCCTAAAAAAACGCTCGGGCATTGTGTAGTGCTCCCCATATATATATGTATGTATGTATGTAGATAGATAGATAGATAGATATATATAGAGAGAGATGGTTACAAGCTCACAATAACATTAGCCACCCTAATGAACGGCTTGAAACCTATGATGCCCATATACAACATCGATACGACAGATACGCACCATGGACATGGCAGGTACACAGATTTTACACATAAAAAGTGATGTACCGGATACGATACAACACGATACATTGCCACTTTGAAGTATTGTGCATCATAGCTTGGAATAGCTTGGTTCTCTCTTATGTAACTGCATTTCCTCTTTCTTTCAGAGGGTGTGAGAGAGGAAAATTTATACGTCTAAAAAGACAATGCATTAAATATGGAAACTGTATGAGGAGAAAAGTCAATCAAGGAGATAGACAATCATAACAAATAAACAATAATTATACAGGAAAAACTAAGTTACACATTAGCTTAATATAGAGGTGTACAAAATTACCCTGTGACCCGATCCGACCCGGTGACCCAACCCGACCCGTGGGTCAATGGGTGGGTCATGGCAGCAGATTTTCCTGTGCCCGACCCGACCCGACCCGAACCGTGACCGTGGGTACCGTCTAACGGGTCGGGTCACCGGGTGACCTGTGAACCCGTTTTTTTTTTTTTTAATTTAGAAGACCAAATTGTTTATGAAAAAAACTTATAGTTAAATGCCTTTTCCCGTTCTCTCTCTCTCTCTTTTCCCTCCTTCCTTCTTGCTTGTCCATATGTGTTGTATCCATCCCACCTACATGCCATGTCAAGCCTCCAATCCAATCTAAAAGTCCAGACCTGTATTTGAAAACATCTTAGAGTCATGTTTATTTTTCATAAAAACGTCTATCATAGTGGGACCAATTTCTATTAAGGTCAATTTTGGGTGTATCTTGAGAAGGGTGTTTATTTTTTAGCACCTTGAACTAGGTGAGCCCCACCAATTCGTTGCATTGTATAGGTTAATTCAACTCAGAATGTCTCAGATGGATTCACAATGGTTAACATGTGCAAGCTGGTAACACAACATGTAAGCTCAATTCTAGACTCCTAACTGACTAATCTAGTTCCAATTGAGTTGGACTGTTGGAGGGTCAAAACACAAGTTTATTGGATTGGATATACCAACAGACTAACGCATCAAATAGCAAGAATGGGCTGAACTAGAGCCCAACTTGAAATAAAACAAGAATTCCAAAAAAGATATTAACAATGCATTCAAGCTAATGATCAGCCAAATTAGAGTTCTAAAATCCATACAAGTATACAACATATTTCTTCAACACTATTTCCAAGTATGTTTGCACAATATTTTTATCTTTGGAAATATAAAAAATTAACTATAAGTTGTTTGTATGCTTGGATTTTCATGAAAATATATTTCTTTTCTAAAACATTTTTTTCACAATTTTCTTACTATTTCTTTTTGACCCGTGACCCGACCCGACCCGACAGTGACCCGACCCAACCAACCCGTGACCCAAACGGGTCGGGTTCGGGTGGGTTTTCACCCACATAAACTATGGTCGGGTCGGGTTTGACCCGAAACCCGTGGGTTTCGACCCGTGCCTCTAGCTTAATAGCTTTTTTGCCTGAATCCATGTGCAGGCGTGCTTGTAGGATTAAGTTTATCTTTTCCTTAAGAACAGCCCATGTATCTCTTTTAATATGACTTTGTGCAGGTTCACCGGTTTGGCAGCCTGAAGAGGCTTCAAGATCACCCCACAGATACAGCCAAAAATTTTAGGGTAGATGGGTACTATGGCACTGTTTCTTTCATCACATCAATGACTGAACATTTTTGTGCTGGGTGCAATAGATTACGACTTCTGGCTGATGGAAATTTCAAAGTATGCCTATTTGGTCCTTCAGAGGTACATTATTTTCTCACTTGTTCTGTTGTGATGGGTGTTCTACTATTCTTTCGCAATACCAAAATATAATGTGAGATAAGATGCAGGCTTGTTTTTCCATTCAAACTTATGTTTCTCTATCTGTATCTTTCCCTTCCTATCATAGGTAAGTTTAAGAGATCCTCTTCGCAGTGGTGTTGATGATCTTGGGCTGAAAGACATTATTGGGGCTGCGGTATGTAGTTTCTGTCTTTGCATGATGCTTTGAGTTGCATTCAACATCTGTAGTGTTGATTTTGTCAAATCTCAGTTTTTCCTATATTAAAAAATCTTGAGTCTATATGTATAAGTAGGACTCCCTTATGCTGTTCAGTTTTTCCATATTTAAAGTGAAATGAACCAAGCACCATTTACTGGAAACTGGACATTTCTGTGAGAATAGCTTGTAAATGTTGGCACTTTTAAGTTTTCAAAAAAAAAAAAAAAAAAAAAGAAGAAAAGTTGGCACATGTAATGTTATCTAACATTATTTTGGTTTCCTTACCCCAAAAAATGTTCATCCATTGTACCCCTGTTTCTCTTTAATGTTTCCAATTTATGTCAATGTCAAAAACTCCCTTCATGTAGGAAGGTGCTTGAACATCACCATGCTTTACCATTTGCTGTATTGCATGACCATGAAATCAGGGTCAGGTTCCAATAGCATGGCCCAATAAATAAGGTTGTGGAAAACTACCATTATGAGGTTAACTCGGCTTATTTGAGATCCTGTTGTATGTAATTTAAATCGTATCGATGAGATTCTAAGAATTTAAGTTGTTTGCTTTAATCAGGTTAAGAGGAAGAAAGCTTCTCATGCTGGGATGTTTGACATAGCAAAAACAACTAATAGACCCATGATACATATCGGTGGCTAAGGCTGGGTATGCCATATTTCTTGTAAGGATATTAGAATTGTTTGAAGTTAATTCTGCTAACTTATCTGAGTTTGAATCCTCTATCATATTAATTGTAACAATCAGTTATGTTAAAGTGATAATGGACAAATTTTATATACATTTCTTAGGTCTTATTATGTCTTTCTGCCAGGGTTCTTGTCCAAAGGTACCTGTAACATTTTATTTCTCAGGAGTTTTGCAAAATGGTCCCAAATTCATAATCCAATTCATCAATCAAATGGTTAGGATCAGAACAATTATTGGGCCATTTGGAATTGAATGTGAAGTGGACTGTCCACATTGATCCATCCTATCCAATAAGCCAAACAATTCAAAGATGACCCTTTATCCAACCTTCTTTGGGCATGCCTAACCAGAGACAGCTTTTGTCATTTCATGCTATAGTGAAGTTCTTCATAGATCAACACTAAACTATAGTTCTTTGTGCTTTTCAGGTGGGACATCTCAGGGTCTGTTTATGATTTCTTACCTTGATTAGGAAATTATGGTGAGTTTCTCATTTAGCTTGATACTCAAAGATGTATTTAGTATAAACAATTCCAGAGATTGATTCGCATAGATGATTGTTAATTTTGAAGGACTTATGCCTTGTCTTTTCCCTCTGAAAAGTCTGGCTTGTCTTTAATGGGGGTACTGCTAGTGCAATTACCTTAACATGTGTATTCTCCTTTTGAGTATTTTCAAAATGGAAAAGCCAATTGTATGATTTTTTGAAAGAAAGTGGAATTTGATTCTTTTCTTAGGAAACCCATCTGTGGTAGGCGGCATTGTCACCTTACTTAATTCTATGTGGGGTAAATGCAAGCCCAAGTTTCAATTGGATCCTCAGAGATGGGAGGCACTTCAAAACTAACCCCAATTGAATTCATAGCCATCCATTCTTTGTTATCTTCCTGGACCATTGTTGTCTTCCTTTATCAGCCAAGCCAATCCAGGGATAGAATCTTCCAATCTGGTCCCAGGGATTTCCTTTGGGTGGTGCAGGCAATGATCAAGTGAATAAGTTCAATAATAAAATTAAAAATTTTAAGATCTTATGTAGGGGTTTCGTGAATCTCACGGGTGCGACCGCAACCGTGTGCTAACACCTAGATCCGCCCCTGGGGTGGGGGACTTGTGCATAACAAGCTCAGTATGCATGGAACTTGAACCCAATAAATTTCTCATACAAGTATTATGAAGATGGTTATAAAATCTACATCTATCAAGTAGGTATGACCTAGGGATGTAGGGATTGTGTTGGTGGTAAAACCATGGTGTATCCAGATCCAGGTGCTGTTTTCTCCAAGGTGGATCCCTCGTTGGATTGGATCTGACATGGATCTCATGTGTTAGATTTGGATTCAGCAGCAACTGAAAAAACTAAGATCTTGTTCCAGATTTGGATCTGAAATGAGACGGAACATCAAAATATCTGTCAAGTATACAAGTGGGACTCTTGAAATTGAAATATGATCCTCAGGCCTTTTAGACTCTCAAGACGTAAATATTATCCAAGCTACGTCTACTCTTAAAACATGTCCTTGTTTTAATATGCAGCTTTAGTCTATTCTAGATTTGGATCTATAATGCCCAGATATGGCATGGATATGGCTAGGATACACCATAGACACGGAAAGGACACGGATTTTAGATATAAAAAGTGAAGTATCGGATACGATATGGCACGATACGTTGCCCATTTCGAAGTATCCGTGCATCATAGATATGGATCCTCATGTGGGAAAACACAGATCTGGATTTGGATTTGGATTCAAAGACTAAAGAATCCTATATGAATTGGAGACCTCCTTATCCTATATATGTGTGGATCTGGATCTTGATCTGAAATCTTCCCACATCCAAGAAAAGGCTTTGCACCTGTTCCCCCAGCGGATCAGAGACATAGGGTATTTGGATAACTGAATACCGTTTGACATCCTTATAGTGTCCTTACATGATTCATCTCTAGATGTTTCTTAAGGAGCTTCTGAACATGAAATAGTCCTTGAAGATTGCTTGCTAAATGCCTATGGATACTCAGCAAGCTGGGGATCGCCACGGCTATCTGTTTTTTCTAGTAATAATTTTGGGTATACGCCTTATCTAATAATGGTTCCACCTGCAGATGATTAGAGATACTGCTAGAGAGTCAGAAGTTAATGGGAAAATAGAAGGGCCTCCAGAACCCATACCTGTTGAACCAATTGCCGGATATGAAAGTCAAAGATCTAACTTTTCTGTTTTAGATCATGTTCTGTGCCTTCTTGCTATTGCGCCTTTGTATAATTCAATTTTATCAGTGTGATTTTGGTTTGTGTTTTCTGTATGTTATCTATAGGCATGAGAAAAAAAAAAAACTTGTCAAAGAAACAGGGGATCAAGGGGAAAAAAAAAAAAGAGAGAAGAGAAGAATCATTTTTGTTGGAGCAAGTCAACAAGTCATTTTTCTTTTTTATTTCTTCGATTGGTTGATGATGTTTTAGACGACGAAAATGATGAAATTTTAAGGATATTATAATTAATGAATACTCTTAACTCCCCAAGGTTTATTTATACTGGGGTGTCTAGGAAATCCGTTGGGTGTATTATCCTGGGTGTATTATCCTTTACTTAAGCTAAGAAAGTCTTTACAGGTGTGAGATTTTGTTTTGCTTCAACTTTTGCAGCTGTCTACTGCCTTAATAGAGTGCTTCTGCAGTTCTCTACAGTCTCTAGTGTTTTCTTCATAGATCCTCTCAAAAGCAAGCCCCATAGGGAAAAAAAAGAAGGTAGAAGCGAGCTTAGAAGTGTAATGCATGATAATTTGAAAGACTACCTGGTGTTGGTCTGCATTAAGAAGCTTCCAAACCTAAAGAAAAGCATGAAAAGATGGAGATGTTTGGGTGATTTATCGCTCATGTCAAACCATGTTTTCATATTAACCTAACTCAACTCATGGTTGTTGGTTTCTTCTTCATTTTTTTATTAGGGTTGTTATGGACTTTGGTAGATTTGCTTCCAATCAGTGTATGGTGATGACTTACAATTAAGTCACCGTTACATCTAACAGAACTTTATGCCGGGTTGCCGGTCTGTGATTAGGTTAACCATAATCAACCGAGCTTATGACTAATATTGAATGCTGAGGTCAGATTTATTTGCATAAAATACATATGAATTCGTGGAAAAATGAGCTCCAAACAACGATTATTAAAGATGTGAGGGTTAGAGGATATGTAGGGAGAGATGAAGGATATAAGATAGGACCTATTACTAGGGTCATGACTGTGAATTTATTTCCTATCTTCTTTTGATTGTATAATATAGCCACTTATAGAAATACCTTATATATGGGCTTGATTAAGTCAAACATTATATATGGGCCAATGTTCAGCACACAAACATACATATAATTTAGGGAAAATTATACTTTTACCACCCTTAACTATCACCTTTTTTCACTTTACCTCCTAAACTTTAAAAAGTATTAATTGACCCCCTAAACTAATCCAATTGCACGGCCGTTACCCCTTGGGACTAAAATCGAGTTAAAATAGACGGATTAGAGCAACACGTGACACACACTTTACCCTCTAAATTTTAAAAAGTATTAATTGACCTCCTAAACTAATCCAATTGCGTGTCACGTGTTGCTTTATTCCGCTATTTTAACTCGATTTTAGCCTCAGGGATAACGGCCGTGCAATTGGATTAGTTTAGAGGGTCAATTGATACTTTTTAAAGTTTAGGGGGTAAAGTGAAAAAGGGGTGATAGTTTAGGGTGGTAAAGTGTAATTTTATCTGTAATTTAGGCATTGTTTGATATCTCTACTCTTATTTTGATAGATAGTTATGCTAAATGGACAAACTTTTCTGCCAGAATTTGTGACAATTAAGGGATATCATAAGGGTTGTCACAAATTTTGGCAAAAAAGTTTGTCCATATAAACTTTTTCATTGATAGAACCATTTGATAAATGGAGGACAAGCTCAAGATTGGCTGCTCGAGCTACTGTATCGATAAGTATTAATATTTTAAGGAACCGGCCAAACTGGTCAATACGATAGATTAGAAAGTAATATTATTTTGGGAATTTAAGTGGACTATTAGGTATTTGAATATGACTTTTACCCTGTTTAACCCAAACAGGATATCCTATAGCAATAGGAGGCAACTTTCCCGGGAAACTTGCCAATGGTAACACCACAGAAACACTTGTTCCATAGCCATAATACACATGGTTGGAAGACTGGGAAGGGGCGACCCAGAAATTCTTCATTTTGGGGGGAGGGGGGCATATAGGGGCTTTTCTGAATTTTTTTTGGAGGGGCCATATGTAAAAATTTATAAAAATCCTGTAAAAAAAGGGGGGGGGGGGTTTTGAAATTTTGGAGGAGCCATGGCCCCTGCCAGTCCCCCTCTGGTTCCGCCCATGACTAGGACTATTCATGCACTGGGCTCTGTGGTTATAAAGTCATGGATCACCTTCATTGGATCATCTTGGCCCTTAATTTATCAGCATTCATTCATTTTTTTTTTTTTTTTAAATAGCATTCATTCATATTGTAATGATATCAAAGACGGTTCTTGAGTCATGATAGAAAGTTGTGAAATCAAGAGGAAGTTGATGGTTTGGATTGCTCAAGTCTTTGATCATCCAATGCCGGTGGTATTTTTAGGCATCTCCATATGTTGGGCCCACACTTCAATCCGTTGGATAACTGACACATCAGTGTATAGGAAATCACATTATTATTATTATCATTATTGTTGTTTTTTTTTTTTTTTTGCTAGTTGGCCGAATGGCTAGGAAGAGTGGAAGAAACTTGCCCACCCAAGATTGATCCCTGGGTGGAGCTATGGGAGAGAGTATGCTTACCATAGCGACACTCGGTGATTCTCATTCTCATTATTGTTGTTGTTGTTGCTCTCTCTCACACACCCATGCACACACTACATATATGATATAGGACTCAACCATTTTTTGTATATTCCACTAAGCTCTTCATTTCTAATTACCTGTAAAATGAATTTCTATATATTCTATGTAAACAAATAGGCTAGTCTCTTTGTTTATATGGGGG
This sequence comes from Litsea cubeba, assembly GCA_012931725.1. Lineage (NCBI taxonomy): Eukaryota > Viridiplantae > Streptophyta > Magnoliopsida > Laurales > Lauraceae > Litsea > Litsea cubeba. The sequence continues at coordinate 122,500,630 of CM022944.1, read as the reverse complement.
TGGAAGCGAACTACACAACATGATAGAAGGTTCCCTACTTCCCTTGTCATTTAATAGTCCCATAAGAGAGAAGGGCCCCCGAGTCCTCCTTGGCGGTGGCTAGATTCAAGTCCAGCGACACAGACATCAGTCAGTAGATCTATGACACTTTTTACGGGTCTTATATGTGAATGGACCGATTCTACTTCACTCCAGTCAAAGGGCACTAGGTTGACTGAGTGTGACGGAGATTCAGTCAAACTCGCCCGAGTTACTCTACTCTCACTTCAGTCACTTGGCCTAGCCGAAACGATTAGTATTCTTTCTGATTTTTTTTTTTTGCATCTAAGGTGGGGTTCTATCACTAGCTATCAGCTCTGCACCATCCAACAATGCACTTCGCTTGAATGAAACGTATGCATTAGAAGTTAGAACACCTATCTCTCTCTCTCTCTCAATGTTAGGCCAAAACATGAAAAGATCAAAGTGCATGACTACACCTTTCATATGTTTAACCAGAAGACGAAGGGATGCTGCCATCAATAGAGAAGTAAAGGAGAAAGCTTCTCTAGAGTTAAAATCTTGAGAAGCTATCATTTTTATATAGACAACTTGAAGAGTGGGAGAGGACTTTGTCAATTTTTTATTTTTGGGTAGAAACATCTGGTTGAGGTTAGGGTTAGGATTTTGTCAAAACTACTAGACCAAAAAAAGGAGACTTGTAGTAAAAGCAAACCATTACTTGCCATTCATTATCCTCACACTCTAAATTTCTTGTTTTAGCTTGCCCAACATATTCTCATTAAAAAAAGGCCAGTGGAAGCATGTAATTCATTTCACTCAATCTATACGCAGACAGCTTCAAATTAATCATCTTCCTCAGAGAGAGAGAGAGAGAGAGAGAGAGGTATCCATATCTAAAATAGCCCAGATGCAAAATACCAAAACCAAGATCCAAAACTTTCAAAGAACATTGTTAGAGTCTTGAACAAAAAAAATGAAACACAAGTGTACTTTTTTTTTTCTATGTACTTAGAACAAGATGGAGGATATAAAAAGAACCCCAGAAAACCAACATCTAAAAGAGACTAAAACCAAAAGACTACAATTAATAAAAAAGGAAAAAAGATCAAATCCTAAGAACCACAAACCTTCATGACGACCATATCTTCTACAAGCAAAGAAAATCCTCTCCTCCAAAGGCATCCATATGAGAAGAAGTCATACTCAATGGAAACTCAGTCATACCTTGAGTAAAACCATCCAAATCTCCAAACCCACCAAAGAAACCTGAATTCTTCTTTCCTCTCATCTCTTCTTCTTTAACTCTCTCCTCACACCTGTTACTGGATTCCGAAATGTTACTTTCCATTACATGGATTGAACAACCCTTTACTTTCTTCTTCTTGTTCTTGTCGATGCATTTACGGGCACTGGCCGGCTTTCCGGTCAGCCGCTGGACGAGCTCTCGGAAGTTCTCCACGTCCGTCTTTATGACCTCGGGTGCGATTAAGTGGACGATGCGTATGTTTCGCTTTAATTTCGACACTGCATGTGATTGCTTGTGCATGACAATGGACGTGGAGAGGGGGCTGGGCTGGCACGTGCGTGGCGTCATCACCTCCTCCATTTTGAAGGATTCAAGTTGCAGATGACAAGTGCAAGATGAGAGAGAGAGGAAGAGGAGATGTTTGGAGGAGGGAGTGTTGAAATAGAAATAGGTATCTATATATATATGTACAGCTTTTGCTAGTGGAAGGGAGAAGGTAAAAACACTAAACAAGTTTTGTTCAGTATATTACAAAAGTTGCAAACCAGCTCATGTTGCTTGGGAAAGTTATACAGCCAGCTCATGTTGAGTTTTGAGATTTTGCAAACCAATATTGATTCAGTCAATCAATACCATCCCTTGGATGATGGGACACAAGATATTAATTGAGCCAAGCTAAATTTCAAAGGGTTAAAAAGAGTAGAAAAATGATGATGGTACCCATTTAGAAGAACATTAGGGCCCTATTTGGAGGTTCAACTGATTTGGTCTGGGCTTTTGGATTTTGCCTCTTCAAATTAAGTTTGGGTTGCTGAATGCCAATAGTCGCCCATCCAAAACTTAGGTTTTAAATTTGTTTTGGAAGGATTTTTCATGATATGTGGCTATGTTGAAAACATTTATAGAGGGAATCACAGAGTGTCGCTAAGGATAGCACACCCGCTCCCACAACGCCCTTTAGGGATCGATCTATGAAAGGATAGATTTACTTTGACTTTCCTGGCCACTGAGCCAACTCAGTAAAAAAAAGAAAAAAAAGAAAACATTTATAGAAGTGATGATATTATAGAAAAAATTAAGATACCGTTTTTCACTATTGACTAAGAAAGGAAAGTGGAAAAATGGTTTTTTCTCCTTTTTGTTTTACCTAAAGATTGTATAAAAACTAATATACATTAAAATTTATATTCTCAAAATTAAACCATAATTTATATAATTTTATTAAATATTTCTCCTTTTATCTTTATAATTTTTTGTTTATTTTTTATTTCTTTTCTTCACATTTATATACCGAAAAATAAACTTAAATTGGAAATATATTTATTTTTTCGCCCGGGCTTAGCATGAGCCGTCGTTGCTAGTATCACGAGCACCATGATTAATGAAAAAGATGTGTTAAACTGGTACGCTTAAGAGACCAAGCCGGGCCATATACTCTCGCTAGAGGTCCAAATTGACAAGTTTACTCAAGAGGATCTAGAGCCGAAACAGAGATCGCATGTTTCAGTCTTTTAAACATACCAACAGCTACAGAGAAAAAACATGTGGTTTGTTTCTGATTTGAATTAATTCATATGACCTGGATTTGGTCGAAAAAGGAATGCTTGACGTGGGACATCCCAATAAGTTTTCAACTAGTAAATAAAATTTTGGAAAGAGGCTTTTGGTTTTGGGGAAGGTCTAATGATCACCTTTTTGTCTGACAATGACGCAAGATTTTTTTTAAACCCTAGCAAAGGGGTTTGGATTGCGGAACAAGCGGGAAGGCAGCCCACATACTTGGGAAAGGAGCCAGCACACGTAGGAAAAAAGCCCGCACACACTAAAAAAGGCTATATATTCAGTATTCGAATCCTGAACAGTTAAGTAAGAATTAATATAGCTACTAACCAACCGAAAAACGTGAATGCTGGTTAGATTATAACTGAGTCTCCGGATAAAAATATAACATCAAGAGATCTAAATGCAAGAAGAACTCTAGCTAGTGTGAAATGCACGAGACACAAAGGGGCTAATTAAGTACCCCATTTGGATATATTGCCATCTCATTTAATAATTTAATAGAATGATAGCATGCACATGAGAAATGCAGAAAGAGTCATGCCAAAGTGAAAAGATTTACAACATCATCACTTAGATTCCAGATGCTATAATAAATTCATCAATGAGCTCCAATATGAAACTTAAATTGATTAAAATTATTGCCCCTCTCAAAAGTAAACTCAAATCTGATCAGTTGGGTCCCCAAATATGAATCTATAATCATGTGGAAGAAATGATTTGAACCCACCCAAAAAAAAAAAAAAAGTAATCCAATACTATTTTCAATCATTTGAACTCAGTCAACTCACACAAGAACGGCCAATATTTTGAATAACCCCAGTACTAGATTTAAAATCTTGAAAGAACTCAAGCGCTAATGCCAAGTCTCGGTGATTGAATCCTATGGAAACTGAAAAGCACGTGTCGTTTCAGTGCCGCCTACTTTCGAATACGTACGTAATCGTTGCTCAACTTTCCCACAGCGATAATCTATCTCCTTCCTATTCGTCAGCGAAAGCGACTTTCTTTCTGCATTTCCTAGGTACGTTTTCATGCTTTTCACTCTCCTCTCCATTTCCACCATTGGCCTCTATTTTATTTAGATTCATGAACTTTGATGTCTTCTCAACACATCAATATAACATCATTTTTCTTTCGTGTATCAAATTTAATGTTAGAGGTCAAGTAACCTAGTCTAAATGGTTCTTGCTGATGGCTGCAAATCCAAAAGTGCCCCGTTGAGCTTGTAAGATTGTAAGTGTTACTGCTTTGTGAAGTAAGATTCTGTGAAAAGAAATGTGTTTGGACAATCGAAAGCTTTTTAGATATTATGAAATGAAAAACTTGTATCTGTGGGAAATATAAGGTCCATGTTTGTAATGAAACCTGTTAAACAATGATATGTTATGGGGATTGTGGATCTAAATATTGGAAGATAAGGTCCAATAGCATTAATTGAATGAATTTCTGTTGGTTGCTAAAGAGGGAGAAATGGATGTGGAGGTTGCTAAAAATTTAGAAATGAGAGAGAGAGAGAGAGAGAGAGAGAGAGAGAGAGAGAGAGAGAGAGAGAGAGAGAGAGAGATTCCTAGATTGTTAAGGAACATGAAAGGGGTGGGGGTGTGTGTGTGTGGGGTGGGGGATTGGGGGTTTGTGGGGTTTGGGATGGGGTTGTGGGTATAAATTTACTGTGAGTATTGAAAATAATTTTATTTTAGCTGGAGGGGCAAATGTCCTACTCTCTTGGGTTCTCACAATATCTCCTATTGTTTTAGGACATATTAGATGTTGGTAGTTGCCTAAATGCAAAGGCGGCATGTTTTAATGTTCGAGTTGAATATTGCAATACTAAATTACTTGTCTAGGAGGTAAAGTTCTTTGGATTGCTATCTTTTGAAGAACGATAGAAGTACTCCCCAGAAGTCAATCTTATGCTTTTTGAGATGATCCTGTAGTCTTCACAATATCGTAGCATGGTGAGTATTGAGATAAAAAATGGATACTCACTATGATAATACATTAAATGTCAGAGTGAATTGGCTTTTCTGGAGATCTTTTTCCTGTTAGTTCTTATATTTGCTAGGTCGATTTGGGTTTTTACCATTTCTTACCAAATTGGGTTTTAAAGGTTCATACTAATTAATTGCTGCCTTTTCTTCCTTGTGCTAATATACTCTGCTGGCCTTTGTTTATGTGGCTTCTATGAGTGGAAATTTGAAGAATGGAAATTTGAAGTCACATTTTGACTGGTCCTAACTCCTACGTTTCCTTTTTCATCTTACTATGCTATATTCTAAAGGTTCATGCTAATAAAATTTGGAATTTTCTTTCTTATACTAATATACTCAATTAGGGTCATTGCTTTGGTGCAATGGTAAAAGTCTCGGGTGCCATGTGTGATAGCACAGGTTCGAGACCTACGAGCAACCACTTTGTGCAAAATTGCCAAAGGTTAGGTCTATCTCCAGTCTGGACTTTGGACCCTGCTTTGGCGGGACCGCACTGAGTGAGATGACCTTTTTTTATACTAATATACTCGATTGGCCTTTGTTTATGTGGCTTCATTGAGTGGCAATTTGAGGGTCATCAATTAAATGTCACATTTTGACTTAATCTACAATCCTTCTACATCTTACTCGTTCTATATTCTTTCTATAGGTTTAATGTTGTTGAGTGATATGGAGAGGATCAACATTATTATATTTATCATTTTTTATTGGTTGTTTGGGTCATTGCTTTGGTGAAATTTTTTTCTCAATTGAAAGAGCTGATTCCAGAACAAAAAGTTTCTGAATTCTTTTTACAGTAATTTTTATACTTAAATTCAAAATGATACCCTTTAGTTTGCATGCATTTTTATTTAATTTTTTTTTTGATCTCGTAGATTCATTGATCAGATATTAATGCATGAGTGAAATGCTAGTTCGTCTATAACCAGAAAATGGATTTTTTTTAGGGCCACTGAACATCTTTACTGTCTATTATATGAATTGTCCCGGACATTGTTATCGAAGAATCTTATAATTTAGATTCAAATCTTATAATCAGATTGTTCTTCTGAAGAAATGATTCACAATTACATCTAAAGAAAGAAACGATTCAAGAGAAACAATGCATAACTCCAGAGATTAGCTTAGAATATAATCATATAGGGCTTAATGGTTGTTGATAGTTGTAAGACATCTTGTGGAATGGAGGTGGACTTACTAGTAACCTATTATATCTGGATTTTCTATAATGGCCTCATTGAGTAGTGTGCCCCATTTTGTTCTACTTGCACCACTTGTTCAAGTTCATTTTATGCTGCTGAGAAATGACAAGAAACACTTTATGCATGATGTAAGAATAAGGTATTTAGTGATGTCTTAGATAATCTTTTTTTTTTTTTGAATGGCTACTTTCATTAAAAGAAAAGCAAGCAGTATAAGAGAACTATACTGACAAGCTGACCACCAAAGGACAAACAGGAAGACAAACAAACAAGAAAGCCTCCACTACAAGAAAACAGAAAAAAGCAGAGTTTACAACTCCATAGTTAGCCCCGCAGCTTCTTTCCAATTAAATATAATTTGATCAACCGACAAGATCCTGGATTTTGTGATTGATCGAAACCCAGCTTCTTAGATAATCTTTTTTTTTTTATTTCTATAAGTTTTTTTTTTTCTTTATAGTAGATTCTGTAAGAGTCTCATGATGAAATTATGAATAATGGATCTACCAGTCTTATGGTGTTTCGGAGACAACTATTTTAGTTGTGATAGAAACAGAAGGCTTACAACTAAAACATTCTGATCTGTCATCTGCTGTAATTTCAATAATGTTGATATGATACTCTATTTTTTATTCGGAGTGATATTTTATTTACTGTTTCTGTTTCAACATTAACTGTAGCCCCCCTTTTGAATGGTCTGTAGTTCTTTTCTTTTATATTTTATTTAATAAACTGTGCAGTTCCATTTGCGTTTTAATGATTCTATCATGTTTGAGATTGTTTAAATAGAGTGACTTGCATGTGATACATGGATATTGACAACTTCCTTATGCTGCCTTTAGTTCTTCTGTTCTTTTTTTTTTTTTTTTTTGTAAATGGTAAATGAATTTACTAAAACCAAAAAAGAAAAGAAAAGGGATACAACAAAGAACTGTATAAACATCAAACAAAAGAATGGTGCTAGTTGCACCATCTTTAGACTGAATATCATCAGCCATTCCATTGGCTGCACACATACAAGGCTAAAGAGCAAAAAAATCACTCAAACTTCTTTAATCCAATTAGCAAAACTCCAAGGATAAATGTCCTTACTTCTAAGAAGATTGCTATGTAATTGCAGAAATGGAATTACTTTCAATACTAGCATCAGCTGGTTGCGAGTTTTTTTTTTTTTTTGAGGCTTGTGGCAGTCTTCCAAAAATGAACTAACTTCTGCCTCTTTTGAATCTAAACTACACAAATTTCTTATCATCTACATTGCTCGAGTTACATTAAAGAATTTTAGTTTTTGTTGTTTTAAGGGTGCCTTTGTGCATGTGTTGTGCCGCGGAAAAGCTTAAGACAGTGTCGATTTTTCTGGGATAATAGTCGAATTGATGTTTGGTGCAGCTGGCAAAGGAGCTGAAAGACCCCTTTTTTGGCATATTTTCTGTGCAAGGCGAAGATTCTGGAGTCTGACCTCTGGGGGTTGGACTCAAGTTGCCGCAGAAGAGGAAACACCTTTAATTCTTCCGCGGACGGTGCACAGACAGACACTAAGTATTTTTTTTTCCTTAGGGATGCTTGAAGCAACTAACAACAGAGCAAGGGAAGATTCAGGTTAAGAAGATCACTCTTGATATGGTAGCAATATTTATATGCAGTTTAAATTTCTTGAACTCTTATGTGTATTTTTTATGGGTAATATTTGGCACCTGATCCTTTGAATCCAGTCTCTAATTTTAAAATCATTGATGTTCTTAATTTGTGATGATCTCAGAAGGTACTTGGTGGCATAAGAGGAATTACTGGATTGATCTGGGAAACCTCATTAAATGATCCAGATGAGGTGCATTTTCTATCTAATTTAAGTTATAATTTATGAAAACTTGTTCTTATTTTATTTATGCATTGGATTATTAAGCTTGAAACTTAAATACTTAATTAAGGTTGTTGTAGCGCTCTGTGCTTTCTTTATTTTCTTTCTTTTTTTTCTCCTGGGTTATTATTATTTTTTTATAGATTTTGATTGGAAGAGTGAACTTTGATTTCTGTAATATAGGAGTTAGGTTTAGGGATTTCTCTATTCCTTAATGCCAGAAGTACTAGATGCAAACCCTTGAGGATAGCCATTACCAGAGGGCCTACTGTGGGTAACTCTGACAAGAAAAGTGATTATGGTGACTGTTAGATTATTATCTCTTTTATGTCTTGAGGCTTCTCATTTAGAGCAACTTAAGTGATGCATGCTCAACATCAACCTACAATGAAGAGAAGCTATTGGCTCCTTGATCTTTTAATACTCTCTTTAAATGCTCAGTGTCATCATATAAAGACATGAAACATAGGAATTCTATTTTCAGCTTAAGGCCTCTTATCTCTCTATGATATATAATCACCATGACATTGATTGGGATTCCTAAAATAGAACAACATAGATAGTGTCTAAGAATATTATGTCTTGGAAACTCAGCATAGCCACCAGAATTTAGCACTTTAATAAGCTAATGAGGTAAATAATAATGGAGGAAAATATCCTAAAGATTGCAATCTTCTATTCAGGTCATAAAATGCTCTTTGTTTAATCCATGGTATGACATTTTTATGGGAACCCTACACAACAGTAATCTATAAACCAACGGGAAGTTGCAGTTCTAACCATCGATAAAATGACATTATAAAGTACCCTTAAAATCCATCGACACTGCCTAAATCACAAATGACAATGTAAGAAATTAACAGTGTACCCTGCCTACTATTCCTTCGCTTGTAGTGTACCCATAATATATAGCTTAAGATATTGCCAGATGATTTCAATAGGTAAACTATGAGAAAGAACAAAATTTATGTTCACAATGAACATGAGATCAACTGTGGATAAAGTTGGAGAGGGTGTCTTTGACCTAGCTTATGTGGTAACAGTCCTCCATGGGAGCTTTTATCTTTGTTATAGATCCTCCAAAGTAAGCTCCAAAGCGAGCTACACATCATGTGTTGACACACGTCAAGCCGTCATCACATTATCATGTTATATCTTTTATGTGTTTGAGCTCTTGTACACCATGTTTCAAAATAGCGGCCGCTATGCATTATCAGCCATAGTGGTCGAGGCTGCTACGCTATTTTGAAAATAGCAGCTCTACGGTCTAAAACATAGTAGAGCCAAGAAATTTTAATTTATAACACATTTTTTCCTATTTATTCTCCTCAATAGCCTTTTCTATAGTTGTCTCTACCCTTATATGGTTCCAAATCATTAAAAAAAAAAAAAAAAAAAGATTGGCGACTACACAAGATTTAGGTTTTTTTACTGCTTAAAAAATTTACACCACTATGCTGCAACATACCACCGTAACCGCTACACATCGCTTGCTACAAGTGTTTTGGCCTCTGGCTGCTACGCCTACCGCAACTGCTATTTTTATCCTTGTTCTACACCATTTACTGGCTGTGGGCCCCCGTCCACTTCATGCAAAATGTCTTTTCCCCCTATCAACTGTGTATCATAACTTACCAATTACACAATTTGAATAGCTGATTCAGGTCAGGCCCCTGGCCGGGCCCACATCTCTTTTGGGTTGACCAAGAGCCCAATGTGCCTCAAACCCGGCCGGGGCATGGACTGCCTGGACCCAAGTATTATGTGAGGAGGAAAGACTAGAAGGTCCATGACCCTCCATAGCTCCATCTGGTTCACAAGAGTGGGATCCACTTTCTTAAACTATCAATCAAAATGTGTGTATAGGAAATAAAGAATCCTAGTTTAGCAAGTGTTTTGTTTTATTTTTGGAAAGAGTTGTCACTACTTCCATTTTCCTATGTGGAAACTAGCCTAGAATAGGAATTCTGCAATGTATCTAGGGTTGGACGACTTCACATATATTGGGTTGTTCGACCGCCCTTCATTTATTTTTAGTGTGTAGTTTCTCATTTTTACATTCATGCAATTTATCGGTAAGATATTTCAGAGTTTTCGTTTCACTTGGTTCTGTGCTTTGCTACCTTGATGTTAGGGTGCTGGTTCCCATGCCTTTTCATGCTTTTGTTTGGGTTTTGGCCTCCAGGTTCAATTCTATTGCCTTCAGGCATCAACTGCCAGTATAGCTCTGGTTGTAATTTGACAATTTATTAATCAATGATCTGAGTGGAGGAATAGACTTCAGACCTAAGATTGTAGGCCTTTTTAGTTAAATGTTATTTTTTATATATTGTCTTTAACTATGGAATACTTAAATCATATTGCTGAACAGAAAATCTTATGTTTGAGGTGTCATGCCCCCCCCCCCCCCCCCCCCCCCCCCCCCCCCCCGCCGTTTCGTAAAACATGGACTATGCGTGATATTAGGTGCCAATTAAAATTTTTCTCAGTAATTATACATTGTGGCCCCCAATCAAAGTCCCATAGGATCGAAGTCCGCTGTGAGGTATAAATATTTCCTCAATTCACCTAATTAGCAGAAGCTTCATTAAAAACATGTGGTATCAAATATATTTAAGAGAAACACATTATTACATTGCTCATATTAGATTTTACAAATTTACAACAAAAGTGTTTTTAATTACAAAACTTCTACAAAAATGAACTCCTCAAAAGATAAACTATAAGAACTATCCATTTAAAGCATGTGAGCTCTTGGGTGCAGGTCCTGATGATTCAGATGATGTCGTCTGCACACCACTCATGACACTCATCAGGCTGATCCACCTGAATTTCTTCTGTCTCCTCCTGGTTAAAGATCGCCTCGGTATCTATGCACCAAGAGTAGTTACATCAGGCTACAAATAGCCGACATGTATATATACTTAACATTAATAGATATGCAATATCAAACTGAATAAGGACAGTGTAACATATGAATTCCAATGATAGAAGTCCAAGCATTAATTGCGTGAATATGACAAACAATGATTCAATTAAGACAATATCTTAATCACAACAATCTAACAATTAAGCAATCCACATTAGCTAATCACCATGGGATATTATCTTTGCTCTCTCTACTCATACCGAGTTGTGGTAGATAATATAAACGGGAGAATAACCCGGTCAAAATGGTACCTGAGTGATGCAGTACGGAATTCCAGAAGAGGACCTAGGCCTAAATGATGGATCCAACCATCCAGCCCAGCCTTTGGGTCAAGTCCATAGGCCCAAATTGGCTGAGAAAGCTACTGTGGAATTCTAAATTATCTTAGGATTGATTAGAAATTATTTCTTGTTCCGTTATTTGATGAGAATTAGTAGTTTTCTATTTTTCTTATAGTTGACTGTTTTAGTAGCCTTGTTACATTATAAATAGAGAAGCCCTCTATTGTAATAGGTATGCTTATTTTCAATTATTCAACAAATTTCTCTGAGTTGCTCATGTGAGTTTCATGAATTGTTTCATGGTTATGTTTGTGCCTTAGTGTCTGGAATCCATCTTGGATTCGATCAATCCTTCAAGAGATTGATCAATTGCTTGATCACGGATCTTGGTTGCGTAAATTGGTATCAAGGCCGAAGAGCGATCGCCAGGGAGACTCTGTCTTTCCCGGAATTCCCCTCCCATCCATCCATCGAACTTCGTTAATCACTTTCTGCCTCACCCCAGTCCACCACCTAACGCCATCTCTAGTTCTCTACCAATTCCCATCACAGACGAAACTAGCCGTGATCAGAACCCTTCATCGAGCCTAAACCCAACCCACCTCACAGACGAAACCAGCACAGGCCCACCCTCCATCATCCATCTCGACCCATCCATCATCTCCCATGAAGACCCCTCAAACCCCAAACCCAACTCCATCCAACCCATCTCCCTTAGCCCTAATAGCCCCAAACTCATCGCCATCTTAGACGGACCCTGTTATTAAATCAACCAAAGCCCTAACCATACCAAATCGAAAATCCCAACCCCGTAGAAAAAAAAAAGAACAGAGAGAGAAAGGAGCAGAAGACGGAAGAGGGAAAGTTCCGAAAGCATACCTAGCATCTTGATCACTTGAAGATCATATTTCAGCTTCTTCACCGAGTACGCTTTTATGCTAATAAGAAGTGTACTTTTATGAGCAATTTTGGGATTTTCCTTGGCTTTGTTGTCTCTTCCGAGGGTATTGCAATGGACCCATCCAAGATTCAAGCTATCCTCGATTGGCCTATTCCGACAACTCTCACTGAAGTTTGTAGTTTTCACGAACTTGCTACTTTCTATGAAAGGTTCATTCGAGATTTCAGCAGTATTAAGGCTCCCATCACTGATTGTATGAAGCAGAGTGAATTTGAATGGACGAGTGCAGCAACTAGAGCATTTGGAGAAATCAAGCTCAAGATCACGGAAGCCCTTGTCAGGCCTATCCTATGACTTCCAGATTTTGACAGTCTTTGAAGTTGCTTGTAATGTTTCTCATATCGGCATTGGAGGAGTTATTAGCCAAAAAGGTCACCCAGTTGCATTTTTCGGCGAGAAGCTCCCTGATGCCAAACGCAGATATTCCATTTATGATATGGAATTCTACGCTGTTGTGCAAGCGTTGTGACATTGGCTTCATTAATTGTCATGAGGAATTGAAGCATTTACGGTCACAACAGCATGTCGGTGATCGTCGAATTAAATGGAGCTCTTACCTTCAACGATTCACATTCAGTCTCCGTCATAAAGCTGGCAAAGAAAATCTGGTAGCTGATGCTTTAAGTCGTCGGAAACATCTCCTTAATACTATGGCAGTCACTGTAATAGGGTTTGAGCGGATAAAGCAGGAGTATACAAATGACAAGGATTTCGGCACAATCTATGCGGATTATCTTAATGGTGACAAGGACAAGCACCCTCATTTCAACATACATGATGGATTATTATTCAGAGGTAAAAAACTTTGCCTTCCAGTTACTTCGATTCGAGAACATGTCATTCGTGAATTGCATTCAGCAGGTTGTAGTGGTCATCTGGGCCGCGACAAGACATTTGCTCTTGTGGATGATCGCTTTTATTGGCCGCGCATGAGAATTAATGTTATCAGCATATGTGAAAGATGTCGCACCTGTCAATTGGCTGAAGTTAACAATAAGAATTTAGGTTTATATCAACCATTGCTTATTCCTAATGCACCATGGGAAAATAGAAGCATGGATTTTGTGTTAGGACTTCCAAAGACTGCACGGAAAGTTGATTCCATCTTTGTTGTTGTTGATCGTTTTTCTAAAATGGCGCATTTCATTCCATGCAACAACACCTCAAATACTTACAAGGTAGCTCAATTATTCTTCAAGGAAGTTATTCGTCTTCATGGCCTCCCCAAGACAATCGTTTCAGATCGTGAGACCAAATTTATGAGTTACTTCTGGAAGACTTTGTGGATGACGGCAAAAACAAACCTTCACTTCTCTATTGCTTACCATCCGTAGGACTTATGGACAAACTGAAGTTGTTAATAGAAGCCTTGGACAGCGGTTACGATGCCTCGTACGTGATCATATCACAACATGGGATCAGGTTCTACCTATGGCTGAATTTGCTTACAACAATTCAATTAATCGTTCCACATGCATCACACCCTTTGAAGCAGTCACAGGTGTTCGACCGCACTTGCCTATTGATCTTGTCCCCTTGCCTCTTGAAGCGTGCCCTTGTGCTGAAGCCGATAACTTCATCAAACACATTCAACAAATACATGTTGAAGTTCGACGATATATTGCCGCTAGCAATGACAGTTACAAGGCTCATGCCGACAAACGTCATCGTTTCCTAGAGTTTTCTGAAGGAGACATAGTTATGGTCCGTATTCATCTGGAAAGGTTACTGCCAGGCGCAAACAAGAAGTTACATCCGAGAAATACAGGTCCATTCAAAGTGTTGAAAAAGCTCAGTTCCAATGCATATACTCTCGAGTTGCCATCTGATATTGGTATTAGCCCCACAATCTCACTCTCTATCGTGGGCACTGGGCATGATAACGAGGACAATTCTGATGAGCAAATCAATACCTTACCAACTGCTCCGCCACCGCCTGATAAAATCATTGATGTTTTTTATGATCAAATTGTTTTTACTCGTCGCAAAGGATTTCAGAAGTTCCTTGTTCGTTGGAAAAACCGGCCCATCTCTGATGCTACCTGGATTACTGCTCAAATTTCTAGTGTTTGAATCCAGATCTTATGAATGCTATCAAGCCATTAACTCGCCGGAGTCGAGTTCTTCCAAGCCGGGGAGAGTTGATGCAATACGGAAGTCCAGAAGAGGACTTGGGCCCACATGATGGATCCAACCATCCAGCCCAGTCTTTGGGTTTAGTCCACAAGCTCAAATTGACTAAGAAAGCTACTGTGGAATTCTAAATTATCTTAGGATTGATTAGGAATTGTTTCTTGTTTTGTTATTTGATGAGAACTAGTAGTTTTCTATTTTTCTTATAGTTGACTGTTTTAGTAGCCTTATTACATTATAAATAGAGAAGCCCTCTATTGTAATAGGTATGCTTATTTTCAATTAATCAACAGATTTCTCTGAGTTGCTCACGTGAGTTTCATGAATTGTTTCATGGTTATGTTTGTGCCCTAGTGGCTAGAATCCATCTTGGATTCGATCAATCCTTCAGGAGATTGATCTATTGCTTGATTGTGGATCTTGGCTACGTCACCGAGGAATCACACATCAAAGCCTTTCATTTTATAGATATCCAATGGTGTACATCCATCTCAATTCGATCTGCAGTCGCAATACAAAAGTCCTCTCACAGTGGTGCCCTAACTGTGTTGAACAATAACAGCTGAGTAGTGCCTAACTCAAGAATCCTAATAATAATCATTAAGAGGATAGGCTTATCTTGTGTGAACAAAATTCGTCAAATGAAAGAGAAACTACTTCCACTCTTTCAATATTTTCCAATCAAAACTCAAATCCATAACAATGTAGTAGTTCTCCCAAAGCCTTTACAATTAAGGTCGTCTAGCCTCTACACTTAATCAATAACAAAGCAAAATACAATGCTATAGAGCGTGCTCGAAGCATTTAGATATCAATACCGAAGGATATAAACAATTTCAATTATGGAATAGCGAAAAGGAGAAATTACAATCCAATTCCTAAGTCCATGATTGTCCGATTTGTACGATCTATCACCGTTCAATTTTAAGGTAATGAAGTCACCGAAGTCCTTGTCTCAAACTTGGTGCATCCAATAATAGTGGACATCAATTCACCCCACATTCATCTTGGTTTATAATTCATACATTGCCCGAACAATCTGTAAGGGTATATCAGCTCAAACATCCCTTACCAATAGTCTTCCAATTAGTCCTTCAAAATGTGGTGCCAAGGTGTCCAACTAAGTCCACAAGGCCCGTTTCAGCAGTATTTTTATGTACCCGCAATTATATCCAAAGTGTTCATAACAATGGGTCATACTGAAGCTTCAGTAAAAACTTAGTTTCATTAGAAACTATTATGTATGGGCACATTTATAACATAACGAATAAATGAATCTTTATATAATAATAAAAAAAGTAAAGTAATCCGATTGATGAATAAAAAATAATAAAACAACCTACTTTTCCTTTCTTTATAATTTTTGCATTCAAAATCCTCTTCGAGACATACGTTTTTTAATGTGAGGTTTCTCACGGTTCACCATGGGGTTCTACACAGCTCGCCGTGAGGTTACCATAGGCAAAAAGTAGAATTTTTCTAGGCTCAGGTCGTCCCAGACAAAGACCAAATTCTGGATTTACGGTTAGCCATGGGAATTTTACGGCTAACCGTAAGATTCCAGAAACCAGTATTTGAATCCTATTTCGGTACAGAAACATGGGAATTCAATTCCCTCTTCATTCACACTTGTTACACAACTGAAATAGGGTCAAGCCCTCTCCATTTAAATATCAAACAACCTCCAATCCCGTTTCCATTCATCTAGATCTACAAGAATGTGTTTTCCATCATTTTCACCAAATTGAGCTCAAGGGTAGCTAAGATCAAACCAATTGCTAGAATCATAAACTTCCACATACATATCAATAAAATCATGCATATACACTTGCCTTGGGTTATAGAAATACTCTCAAATGGAGATCCTAGCTCAAACCCACTCAAAATTTCACTAATGATAGGATGTTCTAAATCCCTCAATTTTTCTATTCCCAATATATGCTTTATGTGCATTGCCCATTTGTTTCTCATATTTGGTGTACACTCTTGAAGTTAATTTTTTTTGTTTCATGGGTTACACTGGATTCTCTCTGTTCTCTATTGGATGGATGCGAATCAGATCCATTAAAATTGGGGACTAATCATTTGGGAAATGGTACCACAGTGTGATAGCAGAAAGAAATAAAATTCTATTAGGAAAAGGCTCATCATGGGGGTCTACAAGCAAAGAAATTTCTAGGCACCTTCAATTTCTATGGCATCTTCAATTTTTCATAGAAATTGGAAGGCCGCTTTGGATGGGCCTCACCTAGTTGTATAGGGAAGTGTGCCCCCCTGGTTGGAGGAGGTTATAAACTTTTTGTAGATGGTACCTCCAAAAGTAACCTAGGAAAAACAAGCTCGGGAGGTGTGACAATAGATGAGCTGGGAATCATAATGGTCATTGCATGGGCTGTCTAGCATTGGGAATTCTAATAGAGCACAAATCTTGGCCAGTAAAGTGGCCTTTTCATGGTTTGAGTGAAAATCTATTTTTGTCATTAGTAAAAGGTAATTTGTGATGTAGGTTGAAGCACCTGTCCACTGATTAGATCAGGACCTCAAACATTCTTCTATTTTGCATGTAGATGATGACAAGTGGGGTGTATCATCCGATCAATAGACAGATCGCATAGATCAATGGTGCTTAGGGATACCCTTGCACCAACAAACCTTCAATAAGGTTGCATCTTGGCTTTCCATGGAAAAACCCAATAGAGAGATTCTTATTCCAACAACTTCATTCAATATTTAATGCTACGTTGCTTGAATAATAAATGAAGGGAGTTTTAATCCTACTTTAAATGGCTTTCCTAATATAATCTATTACATCTCTTTTCATAAAGAAAATATCTAAAATATCCTAATTAATCTAGATTACCAATGATAATGGAAACTAAATCCTAATGATAACATCTTTCCATTCTAAAAGTCCTAATAAAACATGCTTAAAACATTTGCAACGAAGAAAGAAAGAAGTTGTGTATTTGAGTATATTCTATAAATACAACTGGATGGGGTCCCAATTTGTGGGTCCACCCCATACAGTCTGCATGATAATATTAATAAACAAAGTAGAACAAGAACGATATATAGCCTTGAACAGTAAAAATGGTATGAGAGACTTATACCTCGAAACTACCAGAAATATAGCACAAAGAAAAACAAAGATAATGAAGAACTTACAAAGGGATCAATCCTATCTATCCCTTACTTTGCCATCATGTCTGCTGAATCATTAGCAGAAAAAATCACACAACTAAAAACCATTGATGCTATGATGACAAAAATTGGTTTTATTAAGGATAATATTGCAACTTCCACTGCCCCTTATCCATATTAGAAACCCAAGAAATAACATTAGATGAATTATTTTCTAGAACAAACCACATGAAAGTAAGAGAGTAGATCCTCGGGGCCTCCACACCAGCAAAAAAACTCAGGAGTCATTGGAATCTTTGACACCTTACGGACACCTTTAGACTTGAAAACACAACCAATACTTCCCCTTTGCTGTTATGGAGTGACATTCATAGGCAGATTGAAAGAATACTTAAACGAGAGAGAGAAGAGAAAGAGAGAATTCTGTGAAAATATATTCTCATTCGATGATCCTTCATCTTGGATTCATCTTCTTAAATAGACTTTACAGTGCCTAAGATTAGGCTACAAATCAAGGAACAAAACAAGGGATCAAATACTAATTAGATCAATTAGATCTCTAAAGAAGGAAGGGCAACTAATCTATCTAGCTGTACACAATAAGAATAGATCTCTTATATACAATTGGGCTGGGCCTAATATCATGTAAGTGGGCTGGACGCCTGGACTAATATAATACAAGTTTATACTTTAACACCCCCCCTCAAATTGATGCGGGGAATCAACCAGTAGCAATTTGCGAACCAGGAATTCATGCCGCGGGCGTGGAAGACCCTTGGTGAAGATATCAGCAAGCTGGAATTCAGTGGAAATATGAGGAAGAGTAATGACTTTGCGATCATACTCGTCCCGAATGAAGTGACAGTCCACCTCAATATGCTTTGTCCTCTCATGAAACACCGGATTTTCAGTGATCCGAATGGCACTTGTGTTGTTAGCATGTAGAGGAGTCGGTTGAGTCTGGGAGAATCCAAGCTCGGAAAGCAACCCACGTAGCCATAGGATCTCAGAACAAGCGGAAGACATGGCTCGGTATTCGGATTCCGTGGAAGATTTGGAGACTCTATCTTGCTTTTTACATTTCCAGGAGACTAAGGCTTCTCCCAAGTAAACACACCATCCTGTAGTAGAACGACGTGTGTCCGGACAGCCAGCCCAATCCGCATCAGAATAAGCAGTGAGTCTAAGAGGTGTGCCAACTGGAAAGAATAAGCCGCGGGTAGAGGTACCAAGGATATATCGAATAATCCATTTGACTGCCGCCAAATGATGATGCAGTGGGGCCGTCATAAACTGACTGACCAAATTAACAGTATAAGAGAGATCTGGTCGAGTAATGGTTAGACAGACAAGGCTACCAACCAAACGACGATAGAATGTAGGATCAGGAAGGAGATCGCCGTCTTGTTGATGAAGCTTGGTATTTACTTCCAACGGTGTGTCGACTAGGCTAGAATCACCGAGATCGGCGAGATCCACTAGGTCAGTAGCATATTTATGCTGGTGAAGAAACAAGCCTTTCTTTGATTGATGAACTTCCAGACCCAAGAAATGATTCAAAGGTCCCAAATCCTTCATATGAAACGTATCTTGTAGAGAGGCCTGTATCTGTCGGATCATATCACTGTGAGGGCCAGTAATAATGATATCATCAACATACACAAGGAGAATTGTGGATCCTCTGGATGAATGAAGTGTGAACATCGAAGGATCATACGGGCTCTGTATGAAAGAAAGCTGAAGGAGAGTGGTTCGGAATTTTTCGAACCAGGCTCTGGGTGCCTGCTTAAGGCCATATAATGAGCGCCGTAATCGAGCAATATCGGTCTTAGAAGAAGAAGGAATGCCATGAGGGAGACGCATGTAGACTTCCTCTTTAAGATCCCCATGAAGAAAAGCATTCTTCACATCCATCTGATATAGGGGCCATGACTGAGAGGCGGCTATTGCAAGAACAGTACGTACAGTTGTCATTTTGGCCACTGGAGCAAAAGTTTCCTCATAGTCGATACCATACTCCTGCCGGTTTCCAAGTGCAACTAGACTGGCTTTGTAGCGATCCAATGATCCATCGGACTTTAATTTCACCGAATATACCCACTTGCAGCCAATGGGTTTGACAGATGAAGGACATGGAACAATGTCTCATGTATGATTTGTTTGAAGAGTAGTAAGTTCTTCCTGCATAGCCTGTTTCCAACAATCATGCTGCACTGCCTGAGAGTACGAGTTAGGGATAGAAATAGAAGACAAAGTGGTTAATAAAGAAGTATGAGTAAATCCATATCGATCAGGTGGCTTTGTGTGGCGAATGGATCGGCGAAGAGCAAGAGGCTCCGGGGTTGGATTAGGTGCAGGATCAGGAGCAGGAGACTCCGGAGGTGGATCAGGTGCAGGATCAGTTGCAGTCAGGGTAGGCGTAGCGAGAGACCCAGAGGCAGGAACACCTGTAACATTCCGTCGTTTATACACAAAATTCGGCTTAAAACGAGTAACAGGTGGAGGCATTGTATCTGAAAATGATGGTAAAAAGGAGAACGAGACTGAGTCATTCGAATCACCATGTCTTGGAAAAAAATATTGTTTTTCAAAAAACACGATATTGCGAGATACTCGAATTCTGTTGGCTTTAGAATCATAACAGAGATAGCCTTTTTATTAAGAGCATAACCAAGAAAAGCACAGATGGAGGATTGAGCTGTTAACTTAGTGCGCTCAGTGGGAGGGAGAAGAACAAAACAAACACACCCAAAAGGACGAAGATGATCATAGAGTGGATTCTTTTGAAAAAGTCTAAAAAACGGTGTCTGGTTGTCTAATCTAGATGAAGGTAGCCGATTTATGACATGCACAGCGGTTGAAAGGGCTTCAGGCCAAAACCTAGTTGGAACAGAAGATGCTATCAAAAGTGATCCAGCAATATCCAAGAGATGTCGGTTTTTTCCGTTCAGACACACCATTTTGTTGGGGGGTGTAAGGACAAGATCGCTGGGAGATAATGCCTTTGGATTGCAAAAATGTTTGAAAGTCCTTAGAAACATACTCACCCCTTGAATCAGACCGAAGAATTTTAATGGTAGTGAAAAATTGATTCTCAACATAAGACAAGAAAACTTTAAAAACCGAGAAAACATCAGACTTAGCATGCAAAAAATAAATCCAAGTAAAACGACTATAATCATCAATGAATGTAACAAAGTATTTATAATGAGAATGAGAGATAATAGGTGCAATACCCCATACATCAATATGAACAATATCAAAACATTTCATTGCTAAAGAATCATGAAGAGGAAAAGGAAGGGTTTTCCCTTTCCCCATCTTGCAACTATCACAATTAAAAGAAACATCCTGAAAAGAAACTTTATTATCATTAATTAAACCAGAATTTAATAAAAACATCAAAGTTTTGGAATTAGGATGTCCTAAACGATTATGCCACAACTGGCATTTATTATGACTAGAATGGGAAAACAAAGCAGACTCCGAAGGGAGATGTTCTTTTGACGAAATCTGGAGGGGAAACAGTCGCCCCTGCTTAGGGCCCTTCGCTAGCACCTTCCCCGATACTTGATCCTGCACAACACAACCAGCGCGAGAAAACAAGATGGAGCAATTACTATCAACAAGTTGACCAACTGATAACAAATTTGTGGTTAAGCGAGGGGAAAGAAAACATTATGCAAAGGTAAGGAGTGAGGGACCTGTCCAACAGCAGAAATGGGAATACTACCACCATCAGCAGTATTGATGCAGAGGTCTCCATCATACTCCCTAATATGAGTCATATTGGCAGGACAGTGTGTCATGTGATTGGAGGCCCCTGAATCAATATACCAGGTAGAGACCGAAGATTTTGGTTTACCTGATAAGCCAAGTGCAGAGAGAAAGCATTTATGATCATTTGCTGGACCATTTCAGGAGTGAGGGTAGAAGAAGAAGTTGCAGTATGTGGTGCAGGCATGACTGGTGAAGAAGCTTCAGGAAGATGTGTAGAGTATGCTCTATGTTGTGGTGCCCGATTCTGAGGTCGCGTCCGGCATTCTGGAAGAACATGACCTTTGGTTTTGCAGTAGGAACAAAACTTCTAGTCGCACCGAGTGGAAACATGTCCTATTTTATGGTAGCAAAAACATTTGACCTTGCTCATGTCCCGGGCTGGAGGCTTACCCCTGGCAACATAAGCAACATCGATAGGAGTAGCTTGAGGAGCATTCTGTGTAAGTGCCGTCTGAGTCACCAAGCGCTGTTCCTCTCTAAGGAGTTCGCCAAGACATGATTCAAGTGAAGGAGATGGCACCCGGCTCATTAAGTTGGAGCGGACAGTTTCAAATTGTGGTCGTAATTTCATTAGAAACTGATCTCGCTGACTCGTCTGATGGATCCCTTGAATAGAGGCTAAGGCGGCAGCAGGGAGGTCAACATAAATAAGCTCAGCGTAATCAGTCCACAAACTTGTAAACTGAGAGTAATAATCCTGTATTGACAAGGTCCCTTGAACAAACTGCGAAATTTCATGTTCTAAATGAAACCTGCGAGCAGAATTTTCTTGCAAATATATCTCTTTAAATAAAGCCACATTTCTTTGGCAGTCCTGTATGGGCGAAGGTTCAGGATAAACTGAGCATCGACGGACCCCAATATCCATGTCATGATCTGCCAATCTTTAACTTCCCATTGAGCTAGGAGCTTGTCATCAGTAGGTCTGGGATCTGAATCATCAATATGTCCCCAGAGTTCTTTACCCTTAAGGTAAATTTGAAATTGATAAGCCCAAGTGGTATAATTTTTACCATTAAACTTGATCAATTTAATATCTCCTTTCTCCATAATGAATAGCCACCAGTCAACTGGACTGATACAATAGATCTCACTGATACAGATGGTCCACGATAGCAGAAGATGTGTCTGATAATTAATTCAGCAACAGAAAGCACAAAAGATGCAAAAACAGTGCCCAGACGACCTTAATTCTAGAGGTAGAATCTGTGCGTGGACCCCAGAAACAGATCTAATCATAGATCAGATAGGAATATCTGGAAGGAGTCCAAAAATTCTTCCTTCAGGCCAAAATCTGATGAGATTTGGATGAAAATCCAAAAAACTGGACGGCTGTGATGAAAACTATTTGATACAGAAAAATCACAATCGTCAGAGGAAGAAGTGGCTGGAAACTACCTCAAAAATTGATTGAAAAATCCAGAAAAAACACCAGAATTCCTAGAAAACCCAGTCGACCACTGCTGTAGTAGTTGTTGGATGTTTCCATGATGATCGCAATGATCCACAGTTGTAAGTAAGCGAAAATAGAGACGTTTGGCAGAAATCGTCCCTGTCGACAGTGGATCAATCTCCACGTGGGCCCAGCTTAGATGATCAGGGACTGGATCAGGTGTTGGGGATGGAAGAACAATGTTTTTCTGCAACCCAGGGGAAAAGTCCTATGCAAAACGGAGCAAGATCCACAAAGTTGAACGGCTGTGATAAAAACTGCCGGTCAAAACTGAAATATCACAAAATGGGTTGGATACCCTACTTCTGATGATCCAAAAATCATGAAAAAATCTTCATAAATAAGAGAATAACAAGACGAACAATGTGGGCTGCTTCCGCTATGATGATGATGATGATGATCAAAAGTGGGCCACGTCTGATCAGAGGTGATCAGGGATGATCACAGACGATCAGATGGCAGGAATAGAATCGGAATGACTTCCAGAAGAAGAACAATATCCCAGGCAGAGATAAGAGAAGAAACGAAGCTTTAGAAATCTCTCAAAATGAAGAAGGAAGAAGATCTCCTAGATCTCAAGCTCTGATACCATGACATTCATAGGCAGATTGAAAGAATACTTAAACGAGAGAGAGAAGAGAAAGAGAGAATTCTGTGAAAATATATTCTCATTCGATGATCCTTCATCTTGGATTCATCTTCTTAAATAGACTTTACAATGCCTAAGATTAGGCTACAAATCAAGGAACAAAACAAGGAATCAAATACTAATTAGATCAATTAGATCTCTAAAGAAGGAAGGGCAACTAATCTATCTAGCTATACACAATAAGAATAGATCTCTTATATACAATTGGGCTGGGCCTAACATCATGTAAGTGGGCCGGACGCCTGGACTAATATAATACAAGTTTATACTTTAACATGGAGTACCTTGCTTGTGCATTAGTTCATGATCCATATAAGGAACATAAGGAAATAGCTCTCTCTCTCTCTCTCTCTCTCTCTCTCTCTCTCTCTCTCTCTCTCTCTCTCTCTCTCTCTCTCTCTCTCTCTCTCTCTCTCTCTCTAAGGTATAATGTTAACATGGATCAAAGAGCTAGACTTAGTTTAAATTAGAACCAAGAGTCAAGTTGAAAAATCAGAGTTAGGGGGCCCTACTATGATCTCTCTAAGCCAAGCTGGTTTCTTTCTTTTGTTTTCATTTTTTTCGTTTTACAAAGAGACTTGAACTCACACACCTTCACTGTATGATTATCTAACCAGTTGAGCAACAGCTGGGACAGGCTGGTTTCTATTTTTAAGTGTAGATTAAACCACTTGTGGCAATTATATTTTCGAAGGGATCTACTAAAAATAACTCAAAACTTATCCTTTATGCACGTGGACAACAGTACAACCCGAGCCACTAATCTCCGTTACTTATATATATTATTTTCATTTATAATCCATTAAATGATTTTTCCTATTATTAGCCCTTTTTCAAAGTGTGCGGCCCATCTCAAAAAGCTGCTATCTTCCCTAATAGGTTCCTGCTTACCTCTCAAACCTCTATATAACCCTTTCTTCAAGAACTCTAAACCAACCCATCTTTGGCTAGTTTTTTTTCCTTTTTTGGCTTAGAAAGTTAGGAAGTGAAATCTCTCTATTTCTCTCATTGCCACCCTTACTCTTGGCAAACAAAATGGAAAACAAGCTTCAAAGCAAGTCTGTAGCAAAGAACACACATGGCAAGGAGTACCAATGCAATCCCTCTCATTCTTCGCTATGCCTGTGCTCTAAAAATTTAAAAAATACATCGATAGATCTTGCAAAACTTTTAAAGTACAGTAGCAAATCTGAAAAGAGTGGGCTGGTGAAGCGAAGAGAGAAGTTGCCTTATCGAAGAAATGTAGAGCTCAAGAAGCCTGCAGAAAGTAGCAGCAACTCTGAACAGAGTGGGTCGAAGAAGCAACGAGAGAAATTGCCTTATCGAAGAAACACAGAGTTGAAGAAGCCCGAGGCTGTGCAGGTCAGTGATGGCAGCATGCATGAGGGTGATGCAAAAAACAAAAGAGATGTGGATGCTGAAGCAAAGCCAACCAACATGAGTGACTTTGATCTGAATGTGTTCCCACCCAATTGAGACCATGATTTCGTTTAATTGTTTTCTTCTTTCGGATCTTAGCTGGTAATAAAACCTCATGAGGTTGGAGTCAGTCGTTATCTGGTTGTATCTTCTTTTTTTTTTTGTTGTTGTTATCGTCATCAACGTTGTCATCTTGTTGCTGTGGAGATGGCTACCGTCACTGTCTGGTCCTTTATATTGGTTGTCTTTGAGAAGAGTGTACTTTTGGAAATAATTTCTTAGTACTAGAAGTTTCAAGTCCATTTCGGTCCATAAACGAAGCACGTGATTATTTTTAACATAATAAGCGTTTCATGTGGAAGCATGATAATAATCGTTGATCAGACCAAACTGATGTGTTAATGTCTTCTATCCTCATTTTTGGGATAAATTAGGTTTAAGGAGACTACTACAGGATGTGTATGTAGGTAATGAATATCATTTTGGCCGGAAAAAAGAAAGAAAAGAAACCATATTGTGTTCTATTTGAGTAAGTTTTAAACAAACAGATCAAGTTCGTGAAGGAGGAGGAAAAATAGGGGTCCACAATAAGCATCTGAAACTAACACCTGAATGTTGTATGACAAAGCTGGCTAAGTTGCCTACATATGCTCTCTCTCTCTCTCTGAGGTTAGGAGTTGGATGGACTTGGGAAGGTTATTACTCAATAACTTAAATTAATTTCTCATTAGTTAATGATTTGTCGGGACGTTGTCTCTTAATTTGAAACACGAGATTATGATAATAAAATTATAGGCAAAAGTTACGTAATAACTTAAATGGTACCTGATTAATTGTTTTTTTTTTACATCGTGATCGCTATATCTGAATTATAAGCTTGGAAATGTTGCCGACTTAACAAATCTGCAACTGCTAATTATTGTCATAATAATGAAGCTCTTCAAAAGTGGTTAATCGTTTATCGTTATGCTGTCTGTTTATCTGAAGCGCAAGCATGATAACTATAGTTACCATTGACCCGACAGCAGCCGCTGCCAGTTAACTCTAATGATAAATAGTTAGTCCAAATGCTGAAAACTTCATGTTTGAAATCTCATGAAGAGATCCAATGTGTGATCTTTTGTCCATATAATGCATTTAGTGTGTACCTTATTCTAAATTGCCTTTGCTTAAATGCGTTTTTGTTTTGAAATAGATTTTTGAGACAGGTCATTTGAGTAATTTTCATATACCATTAAGCTTTGATATGGTTATTTAGCATTTCATTTATATCAGCAAAAGAAACATTGATAACGTAAGTTAATTGGACCTACAAAACCATGCAAATTGAAGCAACTATAAGGAATGAGCTACTATAATTTGTTTGTCGAAGACAATCAATCTGAATTACCAAGTGGGGGAACACATACAAACTGAATGGACTCACCCAAATGAAATATTGAACTGACAGGTACTGAACCATGAAATAGGTTATTAGGTAATAGGCTTTCTATGAACATGGGATGTGCAGTTGGCACTAAAGTTACAGGTGTAGTAGCATCAGCAGCACTTATTTTGTTAATGCTATTGTTTTTACATATTTTGATATCATGATTTTTTATTAGTAATGCTAATGCTGCCGCCTCTGCTGCTGCTGCCGTGATTACTAAAATATTTAGGTGTATATAAGGTCAATGGACATTTGTTTAGGATGATAATTAAAGATTTGCATGGCGGACATGTGTGTGTCAGAGTTACTTGAAATATTTGTTTCAGTGTATATCTCCTGACTTGAATTTGAATGGACATTAAGGTGCTCTTATCATCTTGTGTCACATTGCAGCTGTTGTGGGATGTCCTAAGATAATATTCCTCCTATTTAAGTATACGAGATAAAAGTAGCCTCTCTCACTTCTCATGTCCTCCTCTTGGTAAAAAGGGGGGAAAATGGAAAGAGAAAAAAAAAAAAGAACAAATAAGGAAGCTAAGAGGGGGAAGTTCTTTTTTGGAATGTGTCATTCTTCAATGTTTTATAACGGTTACCATTGACGTCAAATCGAGGAAAGCCACCTTTTTATGCTACATGGGATGATATTGCAATTTACCCATTGATAGCTAGGCCCATAGTTAGATTTCTGGTGGTCTTAGATTTGGTTCAAGCAATTCTAAAACTTTGGCCAATACAAATCCCTCGCTATATGAAGGTTTTAGCCATGATTGATGCATACAAGTTTATGGAGCTCTTATGTTCGCTCGCTTCTTTCATAATCTCTAATGCAAGTTCTCTTGATGTGTTCCTAATTCCTATGAACCATTACCTTGGGCTGGTCAATAGAACCCATCAAACTTACATTTACATAATCATTTAGTCTCGCTACTAATTTTCTAAATACATCTAGTGGGGTTACAACTTCAGTGTAGTCATTTGAGACTGGAGAACATTTCTATTCTCCTCTGCATGTAATCCTCTCATAACCAATACGGTGAAGAGGAGTTACAAAACTGACATAAGATAGAAAAGATAGGCGTTAGAAACATCCCACAACAGCTGTAAGGTTTGCTCATTCGAAGTACATGCATGGACAACATTTGAATTTATGGGCAACACTAAATTGTAATTAAGGATCATAAATTTCTGATAAGAACAATATAAAATCCTCTACTACGCTTGTGCATTTGTTTCTAGAAATACATTTTACGTTTTAAATTCTTTTGCATAATTAGTACTTGAAGCTTATCAACAATATCCTCTCTCTCCCTCTCTGGGATAATATTTACATGAATGGAAGTGCTAGACTTGGTCTAAATTAGAACTGAGAGTCAAGTTGAAAGATGAGAGAGAAAAGATGAGGGGAAACCCTACAAAGATGCTCTCAAAGCGAAGCTGGTTTCTTTAAATTTTTTTTTCACGCACTTCCACTGCATGATATATCTAACCAGCTGAGCAACTTCAGGTGACACTAAACTGGACATTGTCGTTTTGTTAGTTAATTGAAACTACCAAAACGATGCAAATTGAACCAACTATAGGGAACGAGCAAATCTGATTTGGTTGTAGAAGTTGATCAATCTGAACCACCAAGTGGGGGAACCATCCAAACTGAATGGACTCAGCCAAATGAAATAGTTAACTGACAGGCATCGAACTGTAAATGCGAACTGAGATTAACCGTGAAAGAGGCTTCTGGGCAGGCTTTCTATGAACACGGGACCTGCAGTTGACACTAAAGTTGCAAATGTAGTAGCATCAGCAGCACTTATTTTGTTAACGCTATTGTTTTTACATATTGATATTATGAATTTTATTAGTAATGCTGCTCCTGCTGCAATTACTAAAATATTTAGGTGTATATAAGGTTAATTGACATTTGTTTAGGCTGATAATTAAAGATTTGCATGGTGGACATGTGTGTGTTAGAGTTTACTTGAAACCTTATATCTTTGCTTCAGTGTATATCTCTTTGAATAGAAAGGTGCTCTCAATCTCATGTCACATTGCAGCTGTTGTGTGATGTCCTAAGATAATATTTCTCCTATTGTAAGAATATGTCCTCTTGGAAAAAAGGGGCTAAAAAGGAAAGGACCAAAAAAGGAAAGAAGGGGTGTCCTTTTTTTGGAATGTGTCAGCTATTCAATGTTTGCAACGGTTGTCATTCGAGTCAAACGGAGGAAAGCCACCTTTTTATGCTACTTGGGGTGATATTGCAATTTACCCATTGATAGCTAGGCCCAAAGTCTAGATTTTAGAATGTGGAATTAACAGGCCCCACTAACTAGGCACATAACTAGACCACATATTTTACCAGTTATTGGCTTGGTTTTGGATTGGCCCTGCTGCTTTTGCAACTGGAGATTAAGAACTCTGGAAGATTACTTGACTTGGATAATCAGAGTCTCTTGAGTAACTTGATGTCTTACAGGGTTCAGGTTTCACCCATTTGACTGAGCTGACTCAATCACTTGTGGGAATCCTCATCTATGATGGAGACCCAACATAGCAAAAGGCTTAGATCATCCATAGAATTTTCCCCATAAGAAACGATCAAGATGGATGATAGTTATCGTGGAGAAAGGAACCTGAAAAGCTGAAACTGTACACTATAGAGATCACCATCTAATGTCATATGAATAGTTAGAAGTTGAACAGTATGAATCATTACTTCGTTCCAAACATGAAAGTGCAAGGCCAAATCAGTGAACAACTGCTGGTAAAGGTAAATTATGAGGGATGAAGATGAAGAAATCTTCTTTATAGCTATTAAAATTAGATCCATCTCTTCTTGGTTTGTTTTTTTTTTTTTTTAAATAACTCTTCATCTTGGTGTGTTCCTGTGAACCGTTACTTGGGATGATCAATAGAACCCATCACACTTACATTCATATAATCATTTCATCTTACAACTAATTTTCTAAATACATTTGGTGTGGGTCTAAGTTGAGTGTAGTCATTTTGAGACGAGATAATATTTTGTTTCTCTCCATTTTATCCTCTCCTTAGATAAGCACTGACATGCTGTAGAGGAGTTACAGAACCGATAACAGATAAAAAAAACATAGACAAAATCTGAATTTATTGGTGACATTAAATTGTATTTAGGATCATTAATTTCTCTTTTACCAAAAAAATGGATCAATAATTTCTGATTTGTAAGAACAAGAAGATAAAGATCCTCTACCATGCTTGTGCATTTGTTTCTATAAAAACATTTGTTTCTATAAATGCATTTTACATTTCAAATTTTTATTGCATTAGTCCCTAATACATATAAGCAACATTGTTTTATTAAGGAAAGAGCCCTCTCTCTCTCTCTCTCTCTCTCTCTGGTATAATGTTAACATGAATCAAAGAGCTAGACTTTGTTTAAGTTAGAACCAAGATTCAAGTTGAAGGGTCTGAGAGAAAAAAAGAAGAAAGGAAAACACAGCTAATATATATCTAAGCCAAGCTGGTTTCTTTCTTTTGTTTTCCTTTTCTCGTTTTATATAGGGACTCGAACTCACACACCTTTACTGGATGATTATCTAACCAGTTGAGCAACAGCTGGAGATAGCTTGGTTTCTATTTTTAGGTGCAGGTTAAGCTACTTGTGGTAATTATATTTTTGAAGGGATCTGCTAAAAATAACTCATACATATTTTTATGTACGTGGACAACAGTAAAACCCGAGCCACTAATCTCCATTACTTGTGTATTTTATTTTATTTTTTACAATCCATTGAATGAGTTTACCTATTATTAGCCCTTTTTCAAAGTGTGGTCTATCTCAAAAGGATCTCAAAAGGCTATTATCTTCCGTAATAGGTTCATGCTCATGAACCAAACCCTCTCAAACCTCTTTATAACCCCCTATTGAAAGACTCTAAAACAACCCATCTTTCCCTATTTTTTTTTTCCTTTTCCTAGCTTAGAAAGTTAGGAAGAGAAATATCTCTATTTCTCTCATTTACACTTTCACCCTTAGCAAACAAAATGGAAAAGAAGGAGGAGTACCAATGCGATCCCTCCCATTCTTCGCTATCCTCTAAGAAGTTAAAGAAGACTGGTTCGGTTGTAGGACCAAAACTTTTAAAGAATAGCAGCAGCTCTGAAAAGAGTGGGCTGGTGAAGCAAAGAGAGAAGTTGCCTAATCAAAGAAACGAAGAGCTCAAGAAGCCTGCACAAAGTAGCAGCAACTCTGAACAAGGTGGGTCGAAGAAGCCACGAGAGAAGTTGCCTTATCCAAAAAACGAAGAGTTGAAGAAGCCTGAGGCTGTGCAAGCCAGTGATGGAAGAAACAAAGAGTTGAAGAACCCTGAGGCTGTGCAAGTCAGTGGTGGAAGAAATGAAGAGTTGAAGAAGCCTGAGGCTGTGCAAGCCACTGATGGAAGAAACGCTGATTTGAAGAAGCTTGAGCCTGTGAAAGTCGGTGATGGCACGAGTGATGGCAGCATGCATGATGGTGATGCAAAAAATAAAAGCGATGTGGATGAAGAAGCGAAGCCAACAAAAATGAGTGACTTTGATCTGAATGTGTTCCCGCCCCATTGGGACCCTGATTTCATTTAAGTGTTTTCTTCTTTAAACTCATGAGGTCGGAGTCAGCCGTTGTTTTTTATTGTTGTTATCATCATCGTCATTGTCATCTTGTTGCTGTCGAGGTTGCTACCATCATTGTCTGGTCATTTATGTTGGTTGTCTTTGAGAATATTGTACCTGTGGAAATGAAATTGTTTATTATGTAGAAGTTTCAAGTCCATTTCAGTTCACATGAATGAAGCATAAGGGGCACTTGTGGTTATTTTTAACATAATAACCATTTTATGTGCAACCATGATAATGGTTGCTCAGACCAAACTGATGTGTTAATGTCATGTTCCTCGTTATTTTGGGATAAACTAGGTTTAAGGAGACTAGTACAGGATGTGTATGTAGGTAATGAATATCATTTTGACCGTTAAAAAGAAAATAAGTCATATTTGAGAGACAATAAGCAACTGAAACGAACCCCTGAATGTTGTATGTCAAAGTTGGCTGAGTTGCCAACATATGCGCTCTCTCAGATGCTAGGAGTTGGAGGGACTTGGAAGGGTGTTACTCAGTGACTTAAATGATAACTTCTCATTCGTTAATCATTTGTTGGTAAGTTGTCTCTTAATTCAAAACACAAGCATGGAGACATCGAGGTTATGATAATAAAATTATAGGCAGGGGATAGATTACGTAATAACTAAAATGTTAGTTGATTAATTGTTTTTTTACATCATGATCGCTATATCTGAAACATAAGCTTGGAAATGTTGCTGACTCGATAAATTCGCAACTACTAATTATTGTCATAATAATGTAGCTCTCAAAAAGTAGTTAATCGTTTGTCGTTATGCTGTCTGTTTATCTAAAGCGCAAGCATGTTGACTATAGTTACCACTGACCCGACATATAAGCAGCCGCTTATTGGCAGGACAATTAACTTCAATGATAAATAGATTTAGTCTAAATCATGAAATTTTCCTGTTTAAAATCTGATTAAGAGATCAATGTGACTTAAAACACTATCAAAATCAGGGTTTTTTTTGTATGTATAGAATTTGAGGCCACATAAACAAATTAATTAATAAAATTAGATTATATGTATTCTAAATATTTTACTAATGTAAACAGGAAGTTGTAATGTCTCAGTGACAAAAGGCTGTTAAAAAAAAGCGGAGAAATCATGATTTTCATAGTTTTCCATGGCATCTTATGTTTTTCTCATCCTCTAAACAAAGGAAAATTATAAGTGATGATCCTATCATCTCATACATGAAATGTAATATTCATGCTCAAAACCTTGTGGGGGTTTTGTTATTAGCTCATCTCACAGGTTCTTCTTAAAGATAGAGCTGACATTAAAGAATAAAAGCTTTCATCCCGTTGGGGACCTTTTACCTTATATAGGTTGAAATAGGTGGTAGAGAATCACTCCTTCAATTGCATTTGATTTGTGGCCTAATCCGATCTTTATATAAATATATTTTTGGCAATTCAATGGATGAAGCATTCTTAATGGTGGTGGCCACTGACTATTAGTATGCAGAAAAAAAAAAAGTACCTCTTAATTAGGTTTTCATGATGAGAGGAGGCTATTTTAACCCTATGGGGTACCAATTATATATCATCAATGCAACCCCTTCACGCTTTGTGCTACCGTTGTCTGGTACTCAACTACTCACCCTCAATTTGACACTTTTAGAATCTATGCTTACTATTGGATTAAACCTAAAAAAAAGTAATTTTATGAACTATTAAAATTTTAAACTCTTAAATCAAGGGTTGAGATTATTTCTAGCAACAAAGTCAGTATAACGTATCTGAATCACAAGCAGGGCAACCAAGATTTGTTGCTGAATGGATAAATAACTCTAATGATAAAAATATTATTGTCCAAGGTTGGAAGTCATGCTTGAAAGCTCATTAACAGATCTAGTGTGCCCTAAAACTCTACTAAATCAAAGGGCTAGCCTTTTCCAATGGTTACCATTGATATGTAAAGAATGGGAGGCCACCATTCTTTATCATTTGATTTTGATTAAAAAATTTGTTTTATACATTTTATAGGTATTCTACTAATGTAGTTAGGCAATTGCAACATCCATGTAAAAGAGGATTATGTAAAAGTATGGACAGCGCATGACTTTTAATACTCAAATGTCAAAGGCATTTCATAGTACATCCTACGCAGAAAAAACTTCCAAGGGGCTATAGCTTTAAAAAAAAAGTTTTGGAGGAGGTACCCCTAAATTAGAAGTGGAAATCTTGTTATCTTATACCTAAAATATAATATACATGCGCACAGGGGCCATTCTTTGCATGCAAACAATGTGAATTTTATAATTATCTCATGTCACATATTATTCTTGAAGATAGACGTAGCAGTGTATATATATACATATGTATATATATAGGGATATTCTCTAAACTGCCCCATTCTAAAGTGGGCGTTTTTTGCCCCTTGAAGTTATCCAATTAGATTATGCCATGTCATGTAGAGAGAGAGAGAGAAAAGATAAGGTTATGATAATTATGACATGTGTTAGGCTAAAAAATTAGAGTTTTTCTTTGCAAAACTCTCAGGGAGTTTTGTAGTGTACCACATATATATATATGGAAATACTCATGTGCATCCATTAACATATATATATAGAGCAATGCTCTCCTAAGCTTAAGCGTATGATATGATTCCGTAAGCTAATGCTTCTGGAGTCTATCATTGATCCATCCAAATGGACCAAACACACGATCCTCTTAAATTGCACAAGCCCACCAACTTTTGGTCAAATCCGAATTTACTAGACTGTTGGATCGACTATGTACCAATCTGAATAGACCGTTACCATTAAACTTTTGGTGCCCAGATGGAGATGATAGAAACCACGATTGAGACTGATTTTTTTGTAGGAATGAGGGTCCCAGGGAGTCCTTGAAATCCCCCTAACCCCCATCCCCATGTGTGTCCCTAAGTGGGCTCCACTACGTAATTGAGCTTACTTCAGCTTACCTTATCTTAAGCTTCAGCTTAGGAGAGCTGGCCCCATATATATATATATATATATATATGGGGCCCCCCTATTCTCAGCTCGAGCTAAGGATAAGGGTGTCCCCTCAATGGTCTGGGCCCACCTAGGGATCCACATGGGAATGGGGATGGGGGGATTTGAAGGACACAGTGCCCTCCTCCAAGAAATCAGCCGTATCATTGAATTCTATCATCTCCATCTGGGCCATAAAAGTTTAATGGTGTACAATCCATTTAGATGAGTGTCACTCGATCCAACGGTTTAGTTAAATCGTATGTGGCCAAATTCTGGTGGACATGTGCAATTCAAGGCCCCTGTGTGTGGTCCATTTGGATGAACCAAACAGTGGACCCCACCTTAGGCAGGGAAAACCCTCTCCCATCAACTCGAGCTGAGGAGAGGAATGATCATTTGAATCCTTTAGTTCATTAAATCTCAAATCTTGATGAGATGATTTCATTTACAAGAATTCATACAGTAATGGATTGGAGAACTGGGGAAGAACACACATGAATATGCCGATTACGAGCTCGTGATACTCAATATTGTTCCTCACCATCCATCAGCTCATGGTGTTGTTCTACTGATTATTACTCTAAATGGTGAAGATGTGAGTTAGTAGAAACTTATGTTAGGTTTCATATATAGAAACCCTCTAAAAAAAAAAAAAAAGAATTTTAAAAAAAATGGGGGAGGCAACTAAAACCAGAAAATGGTCAAGTGTATCCTCCAGAGGTCTCTTCACTATCATCCCAATCAATTAATCCAAGCCTTTGGATTAAACTCTCTCCTTGGGAGGGTTACGATGCTCATCATAGTAATGTTATACTAGCCGCGTTGTAGCTACACTGCAGCTCACTCATGTCAATGCCCCTAGTACTGTTTTAATCCAAATTAAAGGTGAACATAGCTTTGATCAAAGTGATAATTGACATTGTATACAACTGTAATTGGGAGAGGAATTAATCCCATGATTTGAATTGAGAGAAGTGGGCCCCACAGTGGAGATCTTTCAAGGATGCACAACACTTGTCAGAGTAGAATTTGATTTTCAGGAGCTACCAAACAAGGAATGTCTTCGCTACCTTTCAGAATGGGACACATATCAAGCTCTTTATTACCTTCTAGACTATGATATATATATATATAT
Organism: Litsea cubeba; assembly: GCA_012931725.1. NCBI lineage: Eukaryota > Viridiplantae > Streptophyta > Magnoliopsida > Laurales > Lauraceae > Litsea > Litsea cubeba. The sequence continues at coordinate 122,465,862 of CM022944.1, read as the reverse complement.
ATATATATGGAAGAGTTTATGAGGCCCAATTGTGCACTAGAATGGTTCAAATAGAAATTTTGACTATCTAACGTTTAGTCCTTCAGCTGGCAACATTCATTTGACTTAAGTTCTTTTAGATGGCCATCCTCAAACTTTTGGTCCTACCGGACAATATTAATTTGACTTGAGTTCTTCTAGATGGCCATCCTCAAACCCTACGTAGGAAATGTTGGTGGTGCTAGGGGAACCGAATCTATGATAATAGAGAATAATCAATGGATCGATGCTTTTTCACTACCTACTTATTAGCCAAACCAATGGATTAACAAGTAGTTAATCCAAATGATATTTTGATGCAGAAGGATAGAATTTGGGCATTTCAGCGTTAGGACAAGAGCCCTATATACATTAACCACAAATAGTTGTTAATAACCACTCGTAACCATCTCCAAGCCCACAAAGTCCAACCCTCTGTCCAACTCAACTCACTATGGGATTGATTCAACCCGGGTCAAGCCCAATAAACTATGAAATAAAGGCCTCAGTCCGCTTAAAGCTTTAAGTCCATGCCCATTGGTTAGGTCCCAGTCTACTAAACTAACATCGTTAGTTAAATGATCTTTGACTCTTTCTTCCAAGGAGGAAATTCGAGGAGCAATTCTTGTTAGAATTGTAAAGTGGGCCTTGGCTAGGAAAGAATTATCTAACTTTAGTATGGATGTCATTCTTTCTAATTGGGAGGCTTGTATGGATGTGTGATTTGATCAAGGAGAGGATGTTTACCTTTTGGTCTCCTCCTTCGATGGGAACATTGAAGTTCAATGTTGATGGGGTAGCTAGAGGGAAGCCGGGGTCAGCAAGTACTGAGGGAGTTTTGCGCTATGATAAATGGGTGATCCTTTAATTTGTATGTTATTCAAAAGTGTTGGGAGTGAGAGATTCCAATGAAGCGGAAGTATTGGCTATTTTGAAGGCTTTAAGGATCTTCTCTCGCTCTTTTCAGGGTCGTCTAATAGTGGAGAGTGATTTTTCTAATAGTATCTTTTGGGTTACGAGGTTGGCGGTCAAGCCTTGGAAATTTCAGTTTTTTCTCAATAAGGTCAAGAAGTTGGCTTCTTCTCTTTCTATAGTTTTTTCTCATGTGTTCATACGGCTACTAAGTTGGTGGACTCCTTAGCCAAACAAGGGGTCCTAAGGTCTTCTCCTTGGGAGGTTATTCTTGTGTAATTTTTGTCTTTGGGTATAAGTCTCTTACACTCGTGCGGTTGTATAAAATTTATGGTTACTTTTTTTATTAAAAAAAATATTATGAAAAGAGATTTTCCAATAAACAAAAATCCAAACCTTGGATTTCATATTTTTGAAAATTTCCAATAGGGGATTCGTTCTCTAGAAAAAGTGTAATCCAGATCTAAACCGGTTTTGTGTGAGAGAAGGTCATATCAAATATTTTCTCACAGTCAGAACATGCTTGAAACTAAAGCCAGAAGAACCAACCTTAAAGACTGGTATTGTCTCACGTCTGATCATACAAAAACATTTCTCAACTACTTTGCTTCTAAGCAACGTATGAAAAATAGTCTATATAACTAGTACTAATCTCACATCTCACCTCCATCTGACTCCATTCCCCTACATCTCTGTTTCAACCCCTTGCAACAAAGATGGCCTCCCTCTCTTCTAAGCTCTCCCTCTTCTCCATTTCCATGTTCCTCTTCATCTGCTTCGTGCTTGCTCGAGATTTCTCGATCGTGGGCTACTCGCCCGATGATCTAACATCTGAGGACAGGCTACTCGAGCTCTTCGAGGAGTGGTTGTCTAAACACGGCAAGGTGTATGCCAGCATAGAAGAGAAATGGCATAGGTTCCAACTGTTCAAAGATAACCTGAAGCATATCGATGAAACCAACAAGAAGGTGAGCAACTACTGGCTTGGGTTGAATGAGTTTGCAGACCTGAGCCATGAAGAGTTCAAGGACAAGTACCTAGGGTTGAACCCTCCTCAGATGGTAGGGAGGAGAGGTTCCAACTGCCATGAGAGCTTTAGGTATATGAATGCTGTGAATTTGCCCAAGTCCATCGATTGGAGAAAGAAAGGAGCTGTTACTAACGTTAAGAATCAAGGCCAATGTGGTAAGAAAATACAAATCTCTCTCTACACAATATATGTGTTGTCGTCGGTGGGGATTAACTTCCTTTAACTGGTCTAGCCCATAGCACTTGCCCCTTATCATAAAAAAATCTCTACCTAACTATGTTGGGTCGATCGGCTACATGAATTTTGTTTCTTTATTCAGATCTTTTTCATAAAAGCCTATTTATGGTGGGTCTACTTTTCCTACAAAAACGGTCAGTTTCCTAATTATGACATGGGCTCACTTTTTCTGTGGAACAATCAGTTTCTCAGGGTTGTTTTTGTTTGGTCACACAATATTAAATTCTGGTAGACAGGTTAAACGATTAAGATCTGGGTCACCCGCATCGAGTGCAGGCTGAGGCATTCAACCCGTTTAAAAATTTGGGCTGAGGTTCTTAACCTGAAGACCCATCTCAACTAGACCCACATAGACTCAAGTCAATCCAAATCTGCAAACCCTGCTGTTTAATACTAAATGTAGTAGTATGATCATGTATATAATATGTATGTTATACACAGGGAGTTGCTGGGCATTCTCCACCGTTGCCGCAGTGGAGGGCATCAACCAGATCGTAACGGGCAATCTGACCTCCCTCTCAGAGCAAGAATTGATCGATTGCGACAACAGCGACAACAATGGGTGCAATGGAGGTCTCATGGATTATGCATTCACATTCATTGTTGCCAATGGCGGACTCCATACCGAACAAGACTACCCTTATCTCATGGAGGAAGGCACCTGCGAGGTGAAGAAGGTACTATTATCTATATCAATTACCTCTACAACAGATCAAACTCAGCTCTTAAGATTTTTAACGAGTCACAGTTTATGCAGTTTAATTGCTTTAGTTCAGTCATACCCATTGACTCGCTCAACTCGGCAAGTGGGAAACTTGGGTGAATCAGAACGAGTTTTTAAACTCGGTTCGGCATTGGGTTTTTGAAAAATATATATTGTATTATTGTATGGGCCTGCATAGATTATGGTGTAAGGTGGATAAAGCCATTTGTTTTGTTTTGGGTCTTCTTGCTCCTCATGCTTTATGCTTGTGATTTCTGCAGGGAGCACTTGACGTTGTAAGCATTAGCGGGTATGAAGATGTGCCACAAAATGACGAACAAAGCCTTTTGAAGGCACTCGCTCACCAACCTGTGAGCGTAGCCATTGAGGCCTCTGGCAGAGATTTCCAGTTCTATAGCGGGGTATGATGCTTTTCCTTCCTGTCCTTCTTTCTTCTGTTCATTGCCTGCTTTCTTTCGTGCATGTATGAATTAGGATGGAAACTGCATTCCATAAATAATATTGTTTCATTATCATGTTCAAAGCTTTGTCCCAATTATATTGGAGTTGGCCAAATAATTTTGTTTCTCCATTTCGGTCTGTCCCGAGCCAAATCCTTATACAAGTTGCTCTTATTAAGATCTATCTATGCTACTTTTATTCACGTCCTCTTTTGGCCTACTCTTTTACTTGATAGGACATCAAATGCAGAGAAAAGCTTTCCTTCAACAATGTCATTACTAATAGGCATTAGACATGTTTAAACCATCCCAAACAAGTCTCTTTAATTTACCACTCAACGGTCGGTCATTGTGTGCTGGTTTTGCAGGGGGTTTTTGATGGGCGCTGTGGAAGCGATCTTGACCATGGGGTGGCTGCAGTCGGCTATGGGTCATTAAAGGGTTTGGATTACATCATCGTAAAGAACTCATGGGGAGCCAAATGGGGAGAGAAAGGGTATATAAGAATGAAGAGGAACACAGGCAAACATGAAGGGCTCTGTGGACTATACAAGATGGCTTCTTATCCAACCAAAAACAAGTAATCTAATGGATGATGTTCCTCGAGTCCAAATAGATGCTACCTAGAAGTATCGTTTCCACATGTATATCTCTTTGGATTGGGGAACCTTCAATCATAAAATGTAACCTGCAGGGTATCTCTTTATGAAATAAAATATATCTACATTTCAAGCAGCAAGTACAGTATGTGTGTGAGGTCCCACCAGAAAGAGGGTCATCAATGAATCATAAAAATCACATTGTCTAGTTAATATTGTTCGCCATGAAATGAAAGACTATGGTCATGACCAGTACTCCACTAGTTTTATTTATCCATTTCATCACTTTAGATCATATGATGAAGCATGATATGAACCACCAATTTCAACTACTCCCTTAGATAGCTATGGCTTTAAATATTGGCCAATAGAATAAAGAGTGTTTTTACTTAATTTATTGTACATTTATATTACAATCACAGCAATATAGTCGACTAGAAGATCTGTGTTACTGTCATAGCAGACATATGGTAGTTTTTCATCGGCTGATGTTTTTTTGCTAAAGGTCAAGTGTTGTGGCTGGTTGAATTGACTTAAATGGATGCTTGAGCTCTTTAGGCTGTATAGCAAAACTTAGGTGTGCCCAATTCAATCAATTACTTGAAGACCTTTCGCTTCTTTCTTTTTAAAGTAATCAAATTGTAACTTGTTTAAATAGATATGAATGTTATAAGGCAATCATACACATTTTGATAAAAATTTTAACAACTTCGTTTATATATAGTTTTTATAATATGAATTATGCCAATGCTACTTTTACTTTATAAAAAATTGTATATACTTTTACTTATATTAAAGTTTTGCCTATAAAACTTTTGTAGTATTACAAGCTTAACTAATTGAATGGAACATATATCAAATAAATTATTTGTAAAAGGGTACCATTGAATCAACTCTATTGCTAACAAACTATTACAGTTTTTTACCTGGCTGCTCAGGATTCAAACCTAAACAATCACCTTCGTTTACCCAAGGGTTGTCCAACCTCACCCGAGATCTACATCCCTCACCAGAAAGCTGGGATCCCAGCACACCTAATTGAGCTGGGTAATAAAAGAAAAAACAAAAGACTCTTCTAACGAGCCCAACTTAAAGTGGAAACTCTTGGCATAAAAGAAGAAAATAGGAATAGAACATGTGATAAGAGTATTGACAGTCAACTTGGATTTACCCAAACTATGTTATGGGTCTATGGCACAGTGGTACTCAACCACTAAATTTTGTGTACGACCAAAGTAGACTCATCCAAGTCTACCTTGAGTTTGAATTGAATTTTCAAATGCAGCATATAACATTAGAAATATAGTGTGGTGAAGTTGTCCACAAAGTCAGACAATTGGGAGAACATTATAATAAATAAATAAAAAAAAGGGTTAAAGGTCATTCATTAATAAGAAGGGGGGATTTCACCCTCCAGCCATCAAAGTGTTGGGAGTGGATATAGACTCCTATCATCAATATCTGTTTTCCTGTCAACTTTTGTTCCATAGTTCCTTAACATTCAAGTAAGCTAATTTAAAAAAAAAAAAAAATCAAGTTAGCATAAGGAGAAGCTGAACTTATATGATTTAACCATGGGTTCAAGAAAACTTAGCTGCAAACTTTCTGAAACAACTATTTCTCAGCCCCAAAAGGAAAATCCAATAAGCTTCATCACACACACAAAAAAAAAAAAAAAAAGAAGAAGAAGATAAGAATTCAAGCTAGGATGCTTAAAACTCAGATTAGCCTCTTCAATATATAGTTGTCTTAAAATTTTCAAAATAGGGTAAAATCCAATTAATTAAACCAATAAGAAAACGGTTAAGAATGAATATGAGATAAAAGTTTCAATCACCATGAGAATTACTTCAGAGAATTTTGATACGGAGAGGGTGCATGTTGTTGCAGTCCCAGTAACCTAGAGTGAGACATGTTGCTCTGCCAAGGCCTAATCCCACTGCACTGAAGACAACAGGCTTGGCATAAACCGAAGTTGGCCAAATTAGAAATGGGCTCAGGATTGGGCCCGGAACTGTGGGTGAGTTCCTGTTGAACCCATCATGGTGACACAAGAGGTGGCTCGACCATAAAGCGAGAAAAGCCCTTGATTTAGGCCCCCAAAAAATAAGGCCCCATAGTATCACATCATCTTAGAGTCATTTTTCCACATTCTAAAAAAGCATTAAAGCAACTGCCGTAGTTTTTTCTTCTCCCCAAAAAATAACGCCTCATAATAGTAATTAGTATCACATCTTATTAAAGTCAGATTTTTTCAAATATTTATCATTTATAATTATAACTGATAATATTTATAAACAAAACAAACACTAACTATGATAAACTTACAATTTGAGCTTGGAATTAAAAAAGTCCTAAAAGCATAGAACAAGAGAACATGATTTAGTGATTTATCATTGTTGACCACAAAGATTGTAGATGTAGATGAGTTTCAAATTTGATGCAATTTTTTCAATATGAAAAAAAAAAGAACATATTATATTTGCATTAGTGAGTCATGATTAACATATATTATAAAAAATACCCACATATATTATTAAAAAAAAGACGAAACCAAATCAAGAAATCCTTAAATAAGATTGCTTTAGAAATAAAAAAAATAAAATAAAACAGATATAGAGAAAGACAATCTATGAGAAAGACAGAGAGGGTGAGAGAGATAATAACACCTAAGATGGAAAAGTGTTGGTGGAGATAAAATTTTTGTTGAGACGTCTTAATATGGCAAAGAAATATTTATTTATAAGAGAAACGGTCATTTGAAAAACTTCACTGGTGAGGTGGTAGGGAGGTTGAGATTTGTTGGGATTTAAAAGGACACTATAAAGAAAAAGAAGGATGACAGTTGCTTTAATAAAATACGAATCCGGGTCTTCAAAACTTGAGAGAGAGAGAGTAATTTGAGGCTTCATTTAGGACCGGCACTTTAGGCCTAAAATTTTCTCTAGCCACAGGCTGAATCTTGCCTATCACTGAGGGGGCAAAGATCCCTCTGTAACTCCCAACTCCTTTTCCAGAGGACTTGCAATGAAGCATTGCATAGTTAATTTCCAACACCAACACAATTACATCAAATACTTATTTATTTATGGTTTGAGAAAGCAATACACAAGCAAGCAGAGTTTAATTAAAGATAGGAATAGCACATACTGGTCTCTAGAGGAAGAGGAGCAAATATTTACAAGTTATGAAGCAGCATTCCATTCCCTAATAACAAGAAGTTGATGCAGCTGTATCTTCTTCATTTGATGATGGCGAGCTAATTATGCGTTGCTTCGTCATTTGGTTGGTCCTGATCCTGTCCGTTGTTTCACTTGGATTTCATCACAACGGCTTCAAAGATGCCACAGCTGAAGTTGGGTTCTACTAAATGGGGATCTACAGGACTTGGTAAGCTGAAACTTATGGTGAAAGGGGCGCTAGGACATTGTTCATGATATTTCATAGTGAAGACACGTTCCCCTTTCAACTTAGTTGGTCTCCCTGCATCATTCAACCCCTGTATATGAACCATCCCATCACTTTCAACCTTGCAGCTGAACTGATCTGTTCATACCAAACCAAACAGTCTTCCATCATCATCATCATCATCATCAAGTGCCATCCACACTAATCACTCATATCAATCAATTAATAAAAACTAGGGGCCTGTTTGTTCCATGTAATTGAAATACCTAGGATTGTAAGTGTATCTTATGTTAAAAATGAAGAACAAAAGGTGAATATCCACAAATGACCATCAAGTAACCTCCACTCCGGTGGAAATTGAATCAAGGGAAGATGGAAAATGAATACCAAGCCATCACCTAAGTACTTCAATATATAGGGAAGTAAAGGTCCTATCTACATCTTCACCTTACGTCCTTTACCCCTCACCTCATATCCTTCATCCTTCACCTCTTTAATAATCCTTCAATGGAGATCATTTCACCATGATTTTCTACAGATTCAATCCCGCTTCATTTTACACAAACAAACAGGAAGATTCAACATCATATTATATATGATTGATGTATGATGTGTATACACATTCTCAAGGTCCAAGGTCTAATATGAAAGACAAGAAAAGCTTCATCCTTGAAAGAAGACACCATTATTGATGATCCACAAAATTTTCACTGGATCACCAAACAGTAGATAAAGAGAAACTGACATGCAACAAAACTTGTCAATATAACAATAAATTCTTCCAAAGGACACTTTCTCAAAGGATAGAGAATAAATACTGAATGGTCTAGGATGGCATGGTGAAGAGAGTAGAGAGGAAGGGGCGAGAAGTTACCAAATCAATCTCACACAGTGAGTTACTTACCACTAAATCACCTTTGGCTATTATATAGCAAAATTCCATTTGGCCCTTCTCCTGACAGGCTTAGGTTTGAATAGATCATCTTTCAATTTAAATCCAAGCAGGTTGTTATATGACAAATTTCTATGATATCTCAAAGTACCCACTAGCCCTGACGGGCATAATAGGCATCTAGGAGGCTGGACGCTCCCACACTTGAAATCTAAGAACATAAAAGCTTAGTCTTTACATCACCATCATCACAAAAGAAAGAGCCATGAAGAAAACCAACTTACCCGGATCTTGCTCGACTCCAGGTAAAGCAACTCGAAAAAGATAAGCATCTTTGCTCTTGTATATGTCAAATATTCCAATTCCCGGCATAACTAGCCATTGTTTTATCGTCCCAGTGACCTGAAGAGATTCCTCACTGCAAAACCACTGCGGAGCTTCTTCATTTGTTATAGGAACCATGGATGTCGATCCAGGTACTTCATCAGTTGGAGGTTCAGCTTCCTCACTTGGAGGTTCAGGTTCAACATGGACATATGGAGGAGATGGTACTTCCATTTGTTGTTGGTTCAATGAGCACATTTCCAAAGGCAATTCAGGTTTGGGTTAAGAAGAGACAGCAGGATATTTATTCAGAAGGTCTAGAGGTGGAGTCTCCACCTCTAGATGACTTTGTATAGATCTTATCACTCTTTCTCTTGCTTGAATTGCATTATTGTATCCTCCGCAGAGATAATAAAGTTCGATCTCTGCTTTGTCTATTTTCAGACTATCTGTTCCAGCAAACCTTTCAAGATCTTCTACTGCGATATGAGATGTAGCAGGATCTTGAAAACCAGTGATTCCCTTAAAGATATTGAACCTGTTTTTATATCTGCTTTGTTTGTGGATATTCATAGGAAAAAAGGTAGTAAACTGGCGATTGTCTTGGATAATACCCGCAGGAGGGTAAGGTAAATTCCCTTTCAAATACCTGTGAAGAGACCGCGGCTTCAAGATGACACTGGGGTGCACGTTCCTTAGAATATAATAATAAATTATTTTGATATATGGAAGAGTGACATACTTTAAACCCAAATCATTGGCATTGTATGGGGGAAGTCCTTCAGCTATCCTTTGAGAGATGGACCACCTTGGGATGTCAGTCATGACATCGGGGCCCAAATAAATTCTCATGATGAAATTAACCAAGAAACGTTGGTCATTAATTAATGTCAAAGGCATACATTTAGGCTTGGGCCTCCTTAAATCCATGTTCTGTAAGTTCCGCCCAGCTGCTTTTTAAAAGATCACCCACTTTAAAGAAATTAATTCCTAGCTCATTACAATTTAGAGCAACTGCAATGTACACACAAAAAAATCAGTCATTAACAATAAATATGAATAATAATCACAATTGATTCCATGAGAAAACTAGATACTTTAGAGAACAATTAAGATATGTTATTTATAGAAATAACTAAAATGTAGGTCCTCATCCCCACTGTATAACAGCTGGTAAGGGACCTCATGTGGTGAGGGAAGGCGTGTATTGGGGCTGAGTGGCGTTCCTATTTATTGAAGAAAAACCCCACGTTATTTTTATCTCGTTAAAACTACCTTATAAGAGATGAGTGAGTGCTCAATTTACCGCCAGTGAGTTGTGAGAGATAAGAGGATTTCTATCCTATCATGATGGCATAATTGGCTTGTATACTTATAAATATTCATATATAGTACAAACCCATGATGAAGTGGGCCATTCTTAATTTCTCCTCTTACCTTCTCTTATATGGTACTAGAGCGTCCAATATTAAATGATTTTTATTTGTCTAAAGCTGTGATCATGTCAATGACTCATCTTGGTCTCAGTTATAGTCGACCCTTCTCCTACACCTTTGCCTGGTATTAGTATTCTACTGCAAATAAAAGAAGATATAAAACGAAGAAGAAAGAAAGCACCTCTTTCTGCAATTGTTTTATTAGGCTCTTACCCATTGGGTAAAGTAAAAGTACCATCGATACCTTTTTTTTCCTTCCGCAAGCACCTCCCTCCTTTTACAGCTATCAGATATCTTTTGCAAATACAGCAACATTCTTTATAAGAAACCACTTCTTATTTTTGATTGATCAATTAACATAACTATAATTTCTTCACTTGGCAAGTTGCAACTTCCACTTTCACATACCAGACACCCTTAAACTCTCTAGTATGCACTGGCTTCAAACTCTCTAAACATTCTGGTGACCTATTATTGTATCCCATTACATATCGCAATTTAGTAAGGGCACTACAATATGTTGTACTAGCACTAGATGCATGCATTTATGGTCACCAATAGATCATTGGCAGGTAGTCAAGAGAAATTTATAGTTTTTAAAAGTGGTCATTAATCATGCTAGATAAAGGAAAGGATGTCCCAGAATGCCAACTAAGACAGCATTGACCTGGCCAACTCAGAAGGAGACCAAAATGATCTGGCAAAAAAGTGTTAAAATGATTCAAGATCTGTCAGTCTAACAAACATAACCAGCAAAGATTGGAGCATGTTGTCCTGATGCATTTCATGTTGATGACCACTTGCCAATAAGAGACTTCCTTGAGTAGAGATTTTCTGATTATAGAGTGGTGCTCCAAGAGGGATAATAGATCTGTATAAATATACATAAATTTAGAAACTAAGTGCCTGCAGAGATTTTAGGGAGTATTGTTGACATTAGAAGTTATCTTGCAAAATAAACTTTTAAAAGAGTCCAAATCTATTTACTCTATTTTTAAATTTAATCAAATCACGTGAGAGAAGGCTGAAGATAGTTAGATCAATTGAATGTGGACCTTATAAATTAAATCAAGTGTTAGTTTCCATAAAAATCCAAATCATGCCCAGTCGTATGGGTCAGCCTATTGTCAAAACCATGGTCACTACTTTCCTTCTAATTTCCATGTAAATATTCATCTTCATGTCACACCAAATAAATGTACAAATAGATCTTAGGGAATTAGAAATAAATTTAAGAGATATTAAAAGGATTTGAGAGTTTGAGTTCAATGTTCTAGGGTATTTAAATAAAATCATACTTCAATAAAACCATGTAAAAAACTATGTGAAATACACCTTGATTTTAGAATTAAGATCTGTATAGATAGCTAAATAGGGTCCCACAAGATGGGTTGAAATTCTGGTTGTACTTGATCATTTTTCCCCCTAAATCTAGTAGGAAAAATGTCTCAAGATTTTGTAATTCTTTCTACAGTGCCCACTACAAGTAGGACCCACAAGGTGGCACTTATGCATAGATTGTTTGTATAGAGATTCATCTCAATTCTCAAAAGAAAAGGAAAAAACTCTTATAGAAACCGAGATGGCACCTTATTGATATGTCAAGCTAGTGAACAACATTATTGTCCATCCCATGTCTTATTTTCTACTAACCTCTTTGATCAGTTTGGATTTTTATGTGTTAGAGATAAGATTGGACTGGATTGTTAGTGATTTGTTAGAGATTTTAGGTTAGTTTAAGTTTTTAATAAGCTTGTTATTACATGGATAAATTGAGAGGATTTACTCTCGAGACAATTACACTGAACTTATATGCAATGCATTTGTTTATTTGAAAGTCTTTATGGTATTAGAGTCGGGACCCAGTGATGATCTTGTGATCAAGCCGGGCATGGTCCTATCCTTCATGCTTCATCAATAATCACCATCAATTTTTTTCTTTTTGCAATAAAGTCAAACACTCTCTCATCCATCCAACCAAATACCCAAGCCTTACAATCTCGCTATTTTCAGTCTTTGGCTGATACTACAGTAGAGCTTGCATAGCTTCGTCAGTTGCTGAAAGATATTGGTATATTTTAGGTCTCCACCTTTGATTTGTTGTGATAATATAAGTGCCTTATGCTTAATCTCCAATCCCTGTCCTCGTTACCGCACAAAGCACGTTGAAGTTGATTATCGGGGATTTTACTGGAAAAATCCCAAAATATAGGCATTTATCCGGAAGGTCCTGGCAAAACGTGCAGCACTTACTAGGTCCTCCCGCCAATTTTTTTTTAATTTTTTTATACTTTTTTATGAGTGACGATAGCGTCACCATGGGCGACGCATGGGGCATCGCTCATCGCACCCCATGTGCCGCTCGTCACACCTTCTTTTCTTTTTCTTTCTTTCTCTTCTTCCTCCTCCTCTTTCATCTCTTAACTTAATCCAACAGCCAGTTTCCTCTTCCCCCACATCTTTCATCTTCCTCTCTTTCGATTTTCCAACATGTTGCCACGCCTCCACCTTGATAGCATCAGGTCCCAACCCCATCTCCAAAATCACAAAAACCCCTCTCCCCTTCTTGAATCAAAAACCCATTTCCCCAAACCCCATAAGTTTCTTAAAAAACCAACACAACCCACACAACCCCAACCCCAACCCCAATCCGCTCTTCGATTACTGCCACTGTTTCTACCCCCAAGCCCCTAAATTTTTCAAAAACACTAAACACCCAGAAAATCAATCCATCAAATAAATTCTCTTACCAGCAGCAGAAAATCAGCTCTAAGAAATCCACCAATGATCAGATGTACCCATACAAAAACGAGAATCATTCAAAACCCATCAATCAAAATTAGGGCTGTTAATGGGAGACTTTAAAATTAAAAAACGAGATTGTTGTAAACTTGTTTTAAAATTCTTTCTCTTGCATCTTTGAAAGTTTACAACAATCTGATCTAATAGATAATGAACAAGTTTGAAAGAAAGAAAGAAAGGAAAAGAAAGAGGAATCTTGAAACCCACCATATCATAACACCCTTCTCTCCCCCACAACATACAACTTGGAACCCACCATATCATAACACCCAAAGAACCTACATCACCCTTTCATCAGGGCTCGGTTTGAACTTCCTGGAATCGGAGATTGAGAAAGAGGAGGAGGAGAGGAAGAAGGAGAGACCAGGAGATGCCGTGAAGAGTGACGCTAGCGTCTCCCCTGTCAGATACGAGCGACACTAGCGTCACTCCTCTCAAAGTTGAAAAAAAAAAGTGAGACACAGTGCATGACGGACCCCGTTAGTGTTGTATAATTTGCAAGGACCCTTTCCGATGAATGGCTATATTCCGGGACCTTTCCCATAAAATCCCCTTGATTATCACTTTGTTTGAAAATGTATGGTCCACCATGATCTAATTGTACAATTCATTCCATCTAAAGAATAGGTTTTTAATATCTTCACCAAAGGTCTTTTGATTGTCCGATTCAATAGATGGATGGTCATGCTCAATATAGGTTCTCTATCATTGAGTTTGCAGGACCATATTGAAGATAAACGTCACATATTGTCCTTATCTCATTAAAACTATCTTGTAAAAAATAAAAAGTCATGTCATTCTATTGTAATTGTATTTTAAGAGATAAAGGGGGTCTCTACCATATCTTGATTGTATAACTGCCTGTATACTTATATATAATACAAACCCACAACAAAGTGGTCATTCATAATTACTTCTTGTTGGGTTTATGTCTTGTATTCCAAATTAAATGAATTGGTCCATTGGATTAGCTAGGGACTAGGCTTTGAGTCCAAGGTATTTTGATAATTGTACTAGGACTTTTTTTAGGGCTCAAGAAAAAGAGTGCCATATATATATGATGTAACATGTAACCCAAGACCTAAGAGTGGAATAGTAAAGAGGTATCTCTTCATCCGTGAACGTAGGCACATCACCGAACTACGTAATCTCTCGCGTCTCTCTACTTGTATGACTTGATTTGTCAATCCCAGGTTTTGCGTTTCCACATGCATGCACATAACAATTGGTATCATAGCACCATATTCTTGGCAAATAATAAAGGGAATTATTGGGAGGACTAAGCACATTGTGTTAAAGTACCATTTCATCAGAGAGAATGTAGCTGAAAGTATCATATTTTTTAAGAAAATTTACACATTTGAAAATCCAACATATATGTTTACAAAACATGTTCCCAGAGAAAAGTTCAAGCTATGCTTGGACTTGATTCATGTCACTCGGCATTGAAGAGTAAAGACTGGGCACAATGATAGTGGGTGCGGGGACGTTCCTTTCAGCGAGGTATGGGAGATTAAAGACATTCCCAATTATTCTTTGGTAGCTGTAGTTCCACAGAATCCAAGCCAATGTGGAGATTTTTGGGTTTATATCTTGTACTCTAAGTTAATCGGATTATTCTATTGGGTTACCCAAGGACCATATTTCGGGTCAAGGGTATTTTGGTAACTGTATTAGGATTTTCTTATGGCTTAAGAATGGGCATTATATATATGATATGATATAACTTGTATCCCTAGACCTATGAGTGCAACGGTAAAGAAGGCACATCGCCAAACCAAGTAATCTCTCATGTCTTTCTTCTTGTGTGTCGTGATTTGTCGATCGCAGGCAAGGATGAAAATAGCGGTAGCGGCGGGCGTAGCGGCCCGCCGCCAAACCACTACAAAGCGGGCGATACGTAGCGTAACGGGGATACGTAGCAGCGTAGCGGTGCGATTTGAAAAAATTGCCTAAAAAATCTGAAAAATTTCCAGAAAATCCAGAAAATTATAAAATGAAAGAATATGTGGTTCTTTTGCAAAAGTAAGTAAGAAAAGGGGGCGTAGCGGTGCCCTCAATATATGAAGTCCTGTATCGCTGTATAAATAGAAAATAATAGTAATGATTAGTTTTTTCACATGTATTCATGTTTCTTAGTCATACTAACTTAGAAAGTAATGGAAAGCTCATAAAAATAAATAAATAAATAAATAAAAACTAGAACATGAAATAAAGGCATAAGACTTAAGAGTTAGGTCATTACTCATTAATGAACATTGAGCAATTAAATATCTATACTTCAACATTATAGGTTCAAACTCAATCAAGTGAATGAACTATGAAGTTATGAAGTGATCAATAATCAACATTCAACACCAATTTAAAAATGACAGAGTAGAGAGTTAGTGAAGGAAATAGGAATACCTTAGTCACCAGCACAATGATGGTTCTTTATAAAATAATTTAATTAAGACCAATTTGAAATCTAGTAGTAATAGGTAACTATATCTTTACTACTATACAATTTCAAACATAATTAAACAGGTTTAATATCTTATCTAGCAAGTTATGATAATAATAGACATCCAAGCACAAAAATGGAAAGACAACCAGCAAAAGAGTCTTAGCTATCATGGTCAAGTATGATCCTTTTATCTTCTTGATTGCCACTTTCTCAAAAACATGCGCTTCGCAGAGGGGGTCCGGGGGTATCCCCCGGCGGGGGTCGAGCTGACCGGTCAACTCGCGGGGGTCCAGGGGGCAGCACCCCCGACAAAAAAAAAAGAGGAAACGTAGCGTGGCGGCTTTGTAGCGGCCGCTACGGGCCACCACGGATGCGACGGCCGATATTTCGGCCGTGGCGTGGCGGTATCCCCCGCCACGGCCGATGCGTGGCGGCCGCTTTTTTCATCCTTGATCGCAGGTTCCGTGCTTCCACATGCATCACTATAAAAGTATAACCATTAGCAGCAATTGCAACTGGATTTAGCGGTAATTTTTTTCTATCGCTATTTCTCATTTTTCTTGGAAAAAATATTTTTCACCCCTAATTCCATCAGTAACCTTAAGACGGGGCGCTAAGATTTTAAAACGACAGTTTTAGCGGTGGTTCTTAATTTCCGCCACAAAAAGTTAGCATTATCTACCAAAAAAAAAAAAAAGAAAAAAAAAACATTGTTTAAAGCTTTTATGACTGCTGTTAAAAGTCATTTCTTTTGTAGTATGCACACAATACTCCTATTACCTTTTCTTATACTATTTCCATGGATAATGATCTTCTAGGGTGAATCAATCTAGATATGGGGCCTTTGGTTTCACTCAGTCTGACCAATATCCACCAATAGATCTCCATGACAGCAAATCTACACTTTATACTTTTTTTAAGATAAGTATATATGTATTAAATGAAAGAGAACACCCGACTATACAAAGATTTATCTACACTATCTAAATTGCCAAAAATTGGGCCTTTAATTTTAAAATCGTCCGCATAGAAAGTAAGATATCATCTACCTACCCCCTCCCACATACAAGGTCATTAGATGCCCAATGATGAAAACAAGTTTTTTAGGGATAGCAACGTTTTCCCTAAGCATGAATAGTCAAACCTATGGAGCCCCTTGGCCCACCCCATGTATTAATCATAACCTCTCACATTCACTAGCCCTTGAGAATTAGCACTTTCTAGTTCTATAGGCCCTTGGATTAATATGCAAATATGGCACCCATCCAACTTTATTTAGTGGGTAGAATTGGGATAAATTCGAGGATCCCAAAAGGATACCTCCCAAGATGAGATGGTCACCAGTTTTTCATCAAGACCACATTTTTATTACACATTTTTTAGGAAGCCCCATAGAAAAATGGATGCTCTTTCTACGCTAGTTTTTGTTCTGTGGTTTGGTCTGGCTATTTTTTCACAGAAATGTTGAAGAAATCAACTAATTTCCATGGCTGCAAAAAAACTATTTCCTATTGAGGATAGGAAACATGTCTCCATCTCGTGAAAAAAGAGGAAGTCGATAGAATTTCTTTTCATTAAATTAGTAAACAGACATAGTGGGTCAATGCAGTCGTAACTCATGTCACCATGGTAAAAATTTTATTGGTGAAGTCTAATGACGAGCGAGATAAGGGCGATGTGCAAACACCCTCACTGAGTGAGGAAGTTGGGTAGGATTGATGTTGTTGGGGGAACTCTTAAAAAAATGTACAAATGAAAAAAGTAGTTAGTTAAAAATAAATAATTAAAAAGTAAGAAGGCAAGGCATGCAAATTAAAGCGCTTTCTTGATGGCTGCAAATTCCCCGCATACAAATTATTTTCGAAGAAAGTTTGTCCCCAGGATACAATGCCTCTAGCTCCACGATCTGTACACCAAGGAGACTTGAATCGAAGTTGCCTATTTGCAACACAACATAAAAAAATACACAAGAGGGGGATTCGAAGAAAATTTTCATGTTTTTTTTTTTTTTAATTCACACATGAACCAAAAGGGTTGTCCTCGTAGAGAGAATGAAAATTAGTCTGGCGAAGAAACCTTGCCATAAATATATCAACAATATAATATAAATAAGATAGATTAATCAATGTTAAATAACATACCATATTTAATTAGTAAATAACTGCTTATTAATGAAAAGACAAATGACTTAATGCATCTCTTTAACATAATTGCAGACTCCCTTGTGGGGCCCAGGTATCCACCCAACCCACTCACACCAGCCCACTACCACCTCCTAACACTCATCCAACTTTTAGTTAGTTTTGAATTGAAATCCTAAAAAATGAAGCATTTTAAAACCATTAAACTTGAAGGCCAAGGACCGAGGGGTTTAGATAATCTGATTAAGTTGAAACTTTGCACACAGGTAGGTACCATCCTGATATTTCTATATATCTCCTACCTTCTCCATTATTGTTGTGGCCTGGGGTGAGGTATACTAGGGAGTCCGAAAGTGGTTGCCCCTATTTACTTTATAAGTTTCAAAATACACCTAAAACATGAAATGAACAAGTGTAATTAATATATTCATATTACACTTGTTTCGGTCCTTTTGTAATTAACATCTGTTTACTAGAGCTCTTTTTCTAGTGAGTTACTTATTGGGGGCTTCATTAACTTTCAAGAAATGAATGCATTGCATAAGTTCACCGTAAATCTTATGAGAGGAAATCCTCTCAACTTATACACTCTTAACAACAATACATTTCAAATTCAAATTCAAACCAAGTCTCATCCTAATCCTAACTATTCTAAAAGTTCTCTAACCATTCTTACGACATTCTCTAGCATCCTCCCGCAATGGTAGAAAATAAAGCTCTTGATATCTGAAAAACAAGTGGTAGGTTTTTAATAGATATGGTCCTGATCATATATTCTTGGTCATCACCGTCTATTCGGATCCATCATTGTCGCATCCTGCTCCTTTCGAGTTTGTTAGTGCTGGTAGCCCACTAGGTAAGATATGTTGCAATGTCTTCCATAAGCTTTTAATAGTGCTATTTGACAAAGATGGCAAGATCATAAATCTTGGATAACTTGAGGGATGAGAGATGATGCTCGATTTTATTGAAAGAGAAAAAAGTGACGGTGAAATTAGTGTGAGAGCATAAAATCAAGACCATGACCTGCTTCTGCTTGATCACAAGATCACCACCCGGCAATGACTCTAATACCATATTAACTTTCAAGACATGAATGCATTGCATAAATTTAGCTGAGAGGTAATCAACTCAATTTATACACTCTAACAACAATACATTCAAATTCAAATTCAAACTAATTCTTATTAACCATCTATGGCATTCTCTAATAGGCTTATCTCATTCCTAGCTCTTTGTTAGCTTACCAAAAGAGTACCAAGGGAGTACTGCAGCATAACTCCTCTCCTTTTAGGATTGCCGCATTGACATCCCCTATGTTTTTATTCTTCAAAAGAGAAAGCAACAGTAGCCTATTCTTATTGCAACATCTTAGATGGAAACCCAATATATGCACAAGTTCGTAATACGGAGAAGTCATTCAAAAACAGGTCTTCAAAACCCCTTTATCAGAATCATTCATTAGTTGTTACCTAGACATTAAGGGGGGCCTATTTGCTTGCATAGAATAAGTACATAAGAATTCATGCCTTAAGTGGTTAAAAATGAAGATCAAAGGTGAATATATTTATATATTTATATATATAAAACATGACCCTCATATAATCCCCTTTAATTTAACTTTAATTAAAGGAAGATAAAAACTGAATACACAGCCATCGCCTTAGTAATTAAAATCTTAAGAAAGTTAAGGTCTTATCTACATAGCTACCTTATATACTTCACCTCTTTAATAATCCTTTGGTGAGTCTCATTTAACCATGAATTCCTATGTATTCTAATGCAAACAAACAAGTCCTTAATGTTTACATGAAAGATAGGAAGAGAAAACTCATGCATTAGGTATACAGAATAAAGAACTATTCCAAAAATATTCAAAACAGTTATAGTTTTTTAAATATATGTCGAAAAGAGAAAGATTCTCCATTTCCATAAAACTTCGTCAGCAATTTGATCTAAAGCTATGAAATGTACAGTAAAAAATGGAACTTCATCTTTCACTAGGATATCATCAATTTCTTGGCTTGGACATTTGCAAATGTTTAATGAACTTGTTGGCCTTTCTTTTCTCTCCCTCATTTTTCTATGCAAATAGAAAGATTCAAAAGCCCTAATGGACATTTGGAAATGTTTTGATCCTGCCTGTTCTAGAGAGCTACATCTTAGGGACCTCTGTAGGCCCTACAAAACAATCACACATGTTCTATTCGAAAGCAGTAGAGAAACTCTTAGGATCCTAATCTAAATGAGCATTCTCCTATGAAATTTACAGAGGCTATGATATCTTATTCTTTGTAGCAGATGAACAGACTAAGAAACAACACAATTATTGATTGAAATCAAACATAAATAAGAAACAAAAAATAATATGAAAAAATAGAAAGAAATTCTCAACGCATAGCAGCGATCCACAGCTTTAACTAAAATGACTTGTTAAAACAGTAGTTGAATATGATAAAATCCATGAAAACACTCCCAAGCATCAAAGACAAAGCAAATGAAGAAACAGTAACATTAGATTGCTTAAACTAAATTGCTTCAAGAGGATCATTCTCAAGCAAGGTACTGAAACAAATCATCTTCAGCATTCGAGATTGCACGAAAAAATAGATGAGGGAGAGTATGATCATTAATATAAAGTTAGTAAACTGATGATGAAAATAAAGAAGAGAAGAGATACTGATAGATTACTTCCATGCTCTCGACGATATCTCTCTGTGTGTGTCAGATGATCATCTCTTCTTCTTCTTCTTCTTCTTCTTCTTCTCCTTCTTGTGTTGTGTGGTTTGTGAGATCGTGTCTCTCTCTCTCTGTGGTTGATAGAAACATGAAGGTGAGGAGCTGCTGTTTATCTAAGGTGTCATGTGCCCAGGTGGCTGCATACGTCATTAGATATGCAGTTTGTTTCAAGTCCAGATGATCCTCTGTGTCAGCTGTGACATGGAAACCCGTGTAAAACATTTCCGAAACTACATCTGGGGACCTACATAGTTATGATTCGCTGCTGACGTGGCGCGATTTCAGAAAAAAAAAAATGAGAGAAGAGTAGAAAATTACAAATCTATTCTAGTATAAAAAAAATTTATTAGAGGTTTCCAATTTTTAATTCGACCGGACTAGAGAAGCTATGCAGTTTCGAACCTACAACCTTCGAGGCTTTGGCACAAAGCGTAGAAATAAACCTATATATATATATATATGAATGCAGTGGAGAAAAATAGAAAAAAAAAAAAAAGCTGATTTCAAGTTTCAACACCCATCCATCCACAGACATGCAGGAAAAGAAAGAAAGAGAGAAAGAAGTACCTGGCTTTGGGGATGCTCCATCACCATCTGCACATCCTGCCGTGATCAATCGTCGCAAATCTACAGCAGCTGCACATCCTGCCGTCATCAATCGTCGCAAATCTACAGGTAAGCCGCTTCCCTCTTCCTCTCCTTCTTCTTCCTCCTTTTCTCCTCTTCTCACTCTTGTTTCACTCCTCTAGTCATCTCCGTTTTCATTTCCCTCTCCCTTTTCCTCTGTGTTTCTCCTTTTCTCTTCCCTCCCTCTCTGTTGTTCATAATGCATCGAAAGAACTGGAAACGGAAAGGGCAAAACCGATTTCAATCGGTCACGTGTGAACCTTTGAAACCTTTTTATCAATCCAATCAGTCAGTCGTGTGCGTATCTTGAAAAGCTTCTTTTATATATATATATATATATACAAAAAGTCTGCATCCACCGAAAAAAAGAGCATGAAAAAGGCCCTGAAACCTACTCTACCCTAGGATCTCCTTTTTGAAATAAGATCCTAGGATAGGGGAGAGCT
Organism: Litsea cubeba; assembly: GCA_012931725.1. Lineage (NCBI taxonomy): Eukaryota > Viridiplantae > Streptophyta > Magnoliopsida > Laurales > Lauraceae > Litsea > Litsea cubeba. The sequence goes on along the minus strand of CM022944.1, from coordinate 122,444,641 downwards.
TCATGGCCTTTTTCAGGCTTGTTTTTCGGTGCATGTAGACCGGTTGATATATATATATATATATATGGACTCCACATTGGGGTCACCTACAGTTGATTAGTCGATCAATTTTAGCATGAGAAAGTCAAATTGATCGGTTTGAAATATCAATCAATTTGGTAGCCATTCGAATAAAGTTTAGCCAATGCCCATACAAGAAAAGGGCAGTTATTATAAGCACTGTAGTTTTTTTTTAGGTTAGCTCCATTATGATAGCCTACGAGATTTTTAACTTACTAACAAACCCACTAAACCGGTCTAAAACAAATGCCCCCTCTAAATTCTAAAGTTTTAACTCCGATTAGAATGGAGCTTCTTACGAAGCTAATAAGAGGTGGTGGCTAAATTGCATTGTTTGGATTTTAGATATGGGCTCCATTAATGAATGTATCAATTATAAGGATGAGCACAAAGATTAAACATCAAAACTTAATATATTTAATAGTTATAGGTTAAACGATGATACAAGGTGTTATAATTTTGGGGGACCGATATTTTGATACATAGCGTGTACTAATGGTAAAAGAATATAATTTTCTAATATTTTTGGGTATTTTTTTCAAAATCTTTTGGGGTAAATAATTTCACAACTGGCGACCATAGTTGACCGTAAACCGCTACTAATATTGAGATTGTATGGATTTTTAGAGTAGGCAGGGACTGCGATCAATACTATGATTTTACAACATTTTATGTAATACAATTCCACATATTAGCTGCGACATAAGATTCATACTTGTTTATTTTATTTCACTGCTTGCTTGGGTTGGCAACTTTGAATTCCTCACTTTCAAGAGCCATTTGCACATCTATGGGGTCAATCTTATCCTACTAGATGTAAAGATGGCAACATGTCAAGGTAAACCCAATTAAACGACCTACGAAAGTCATCCAACCCAAACTCGACCTGTACTCAATTCTTGATTTATAACAAATTAATAGCTATGATGTCCGGATTAAAATGATTCTTTTTTTTTTTTTCCAAAATCATATTCACAGTAAGACTTTTTCGTAAAATTATTCCTCCATGGTTGGCATGCATCAATTGGTTTCACAAGGTGTGTATATATACATATATTATTGTATTGGGTTATTGGTCTACATAAGGTTCTACAAGTACTGTAGTGATTTGTTTTTCTATTATATTTTTACTGAAATTATCAGAGGATTTTTATGAAAAATATTTAAGCTTAAACTGTAATTAAATTACTTTATGAAGAGAACTCATAAAATGAGGGAAAAGTTGTTCGTACATTTTTTCTAGGCAAAATTACCCCAGGGATGTCGTCAACTTTTATTGCCAAAAACTATTTTTGTTCATCTTCTTCCTCATAGTGATTGAAGAGGCCGATGACCCTCTCCTCTAAACCTTATTTTTTAAATGCAAAAATATTCATTTATCGTCCTTTCACTAATCTTGCTCCAACCCCTTCCCTCAAATCTTATTTCTTTCATTTTTACTCTTTTTCCCCAAAATCAAATTATAATATATTAAGCTAGGAGGTTTTGGTTTCAATTTTGACCGTCGGTTATAATTTTGACTGTCGGTTATGTAACTACTCATGCAACTACTCACTCATTTTTTTCATTAAATCACTCATGTTTCAATTGTTCATATGTAATTATATCCTTTTTGCTCTAATTTCTCTAATTCTATTTTATCTAACTTGTTCTATGAAAAGAGGTACAAAAAATTAATATGTAATTATATATTCTACAGTGCAGGGAGATACGGTGCTGAGCACAGATTATTGGGCTAGTTTTCCCTTTGAAGCAATTATCTTAGACTCATTTCGTCTCTGGATTGCTTTCAATCTAAGGTAGCGTTTGGTTCGCTGGAATGGTTGTAAGCAGGAATGGAATGGAGACCGGAATGAGTCTGGAATGGAATGAGGCAGGAATAGGCATTTCCATTCCAACGTTTGGTACGCTGAGGAATCAACCCAGTTAATTCATGTTCCTGAGTTTGGTACGCTGGAATGAGTCCTGGAATGGAATAAAATTTACATAAGACTGACCAAAATACCCTTATTAGATTTTTATCTTTGGCTCAGTCAATGTATGGATTATATTATTATTAAATAGCTGGGGCCCACACAAGCTATTCTATTTTATAATCTTATAATAATAATAATATATTATTATATAGGTGGGGCCCACACAAGCTCTTCAATTTTATAATCTTATAATAATAATAATAATAATGTATAGATTATATTATTATTATATATATGGGGCCCACACAAGCTCTTTTATTTTATAATCGTATAATAATAATAATAATATTAGATTATATTATTATATAGGTGGGGCCCACACAAGCTCTTCTATTTTGTAATCTTATAATAATAATAATAATGTATAGATTATAATATTATTATATAGGTGGGTCCCACACAAGCTCTTCTATTTTATAATCTTATAATAATAATAATAATAATGTATAGATTATATTATTATTATATAGGTGGGGCCCACACAAGTTCAACTATTTTATAATATAATAATAATAATGTATCTATTATATTATTATTATTATTATAAGTGGGGCCACACAAGTTCTTCTATTTTATAATCTTATAATAATAATAATATTATTATATAGGTGGGGCCCACATAAGTTCTTCTATTTTATAATCTTATAATAATAATAATAATTTATAGATTATATTATTATTATATAGGTGGGGCCCACACATGTTCTTCTCTTTTATAATCTTTTTATTATAATAATAATGTATATATTATATTATTATTATATAGGTGGGGCCCACACAAGTTTTTCTATTTTATAATCTTATAATAATAATGTATATATTATATTATTATATATGTGGGGCCCACACAAGTTCTTCTTTTTATTATTATTATTATTATTATAAAGTATATATTATATTATTATTATATATGTGGGGCCTATAGAAGTTCTTCTCTTTTATAATCTTATAATAATAATAATAATAATAATGTATATATTATATTATTATTATATAGGTAGGGCCCACACAAGTTCTTCTCTTTATAATCTTAGTATTATAATAATAATGTATAGATGTGAAAATGGGTATTTTGGTCTCAACAAAAAGTAGAAAGGAATGGAATGGCTATTCCTTCCCATCCCGGATGGAATGGTCATTCCTCTACATAAGGGAATGGGATTCCGGTGGTAATGGTCATTACGCCACTTTTTTGCGAATCAAACGCTATCATGACCATTCCGTTGGAATGATCATTCCATTCCGACCTTCATTACAGCGAACCAAACGCTACCTAAGATTCAAAATGGCTTAAAGCAAGTGATTGGATAGAAAGGCTCTATAGACATACAAAAGACCACGTATGAACCATGGAAACTACTTGCTTGGCCATGGCATTTTCTTCAATATCCAATTCTATTTAACTCTACCAAAAACTTCACTTCTCTACATGACTCTACCAAAAACTTCTTATTGACTGGTTTTAGATCTTGATTCTATCCTTCTGTTCGTTTGTTAAATGGAACTAGTTTTTAGCCTTCTTAGTTGCTCAAAGCTTGGTATCCTTTGATATGATGGTAAGACTATTGGAAGGTGAAAGTTTAATATAGGTGAAGGTGAATACTTCATATATATATATATATATATATTTCTTTTTTAAGAACTTCATATTCAAGCTCTAATTGGTGTTGTTGGATTGAGAATTCAAGATGAGATGGATCTAAGAGAGTTGTAAGAGAGAAAATCGAAGAAGATGAATTGCAGATTGACGATATCATCACTTGAGGTAATTTTGTTAAAAAAAAATGCAAGGACAACTCTATAGTCATTTTATACTTTTTCTTCGTAAAGTCATTTAATTAAAATTTAAACTTAGTTTTTTTGTAAAAACCCCAAAAATCAATAGGGTTGGTTCCATTGGTACAACCTAGATAAGGTTTAGATAAGGTTTAAATTATCAAAAAGTCTACATGGACTAACTCATGGAGTTAGTCTATGGACTAACCCCATGGTTTTCATCCAAATATTGGATGTTTTCATCCATTATTTGGATGAGAACCATGGAGTTAGTCCATGGTTCTGTCCATGAGTTAGTCCATATAGCAGGACTCTTAAATTATCACCATCATCATTATAGCCTTATTAAATTTATCTGGAATCACCTTTATGTATGTAAAATAACTTTCATGGTATTGCTCTTCACCCTCACCCTCACCCTCACCCTCACCCAACATTGGTTGAGTCACGCTTGAAACTTTCTATCTATGTCCCGTTCCACCGCCCCCCACTTATCTAGGTTCGGTTGGGTGTCTAAGTTGGATTTAATCCATTCCAATCCCTAATATAGCAGCACTAGTCCCGTTTGGTATTAATTGTGCTAACCCCAACCCAACACTAGAGTACGAATTGGGTATAATTCTTGAAATTTTTATTTCAATATTACAACAAAAAGTTATTTTACATACCTTTAAGAAGATTTTATTGTGGACCAAATAGGAAAGTTTAGCATAACTCACACCAAACAGGGAATCCGTACAGAAAAATCAACTTATATATATATATATATATATATCTGTTATTTTTTTTGTGGTTGACGTCAACCTTCATTTTTTTTTACCAACTTCAAAACCATCGGTTAATCCCATATTCAATGCTATTGATATTGCTCTATTGAACTCTAATTGCTTCCACATTGTTATTATTGTTAAGGGGGTGTTTAAAAACCATATATTTCTAAAGATTTTACTATATTATATCCTAGTTTAGAATATAATATACCGACCTAAAAGCTAAGTGTTTGGATAATTTAAAAGGTATTCTACAATATCTCACTTTCTTACAAAAATCTTCATGTTATAATATTCAACTATATATTGTATAAAATAATATTTCATTAAGACAACTAACCAAAATATGGGTTTGGCCCACTGCATTTTCTTAAATATTGATGGTTTCTATAGGAATCTTACAATGACTCAATATTAGATGAGCCCTTTAATGTTTATAAATTTTATGTGGGTCCCATAGCCCTGTCATAATTACATAATTTCTTTATTGATTACTAATACTAGGTGGGTCCTATAAATATCACATTAGGTAATTTCTACCACGATTACCAATATTAAGTGGGTTCCGTACTACCAACTTTAGATCGGTCCCATACTAATTACTAATATTGGATTGTATGACTAATTACTAGTTTGCCATCATTAAATGAGTCATATTGTTTAATGGCCCCCTCGTGATTACTATAATTAGCTTGGTTAATGTGATAATTAACATCAAATGGGTCTTACATTTATTTCGCATAGATGGATTCCTCAATGATGTTCAACACTCATAGGATTTTTCGTTAAAATCACCATTGGATGTAATACATTATGATTATTAATATTTGGTGGACCCACATTGATTAAACAATATTGCTCGTAGTTTTTAACATTTAGTCTAATGATTTTCTAATTAAATGGGCCCTACCATGGTTACTAATATCAAAGCACTCTAGTATGACTACTAGTTGGTGGGTTCCCACTCGGTCAATCATCCCTGTTTTTCTATTCATTTACTATTTCGATGCATCATCTAGTGAAAATGTTATAAATAGCTAAACACTTGAAAGATATATTGAAATTTGTAAAATTGCCAAACACCAAAATGACACAATATTATATTATGATACTATTTTATTATGTGATAATGAAATCTTATAATATTGAAATTTGATCATATTATATTCTATCTTTATCCAAACACCCCCTATAAGAGTTTTTCAATTGTGTGTTAGATTTTAAAATTGGCATAATTAGTCAGGAATCCCTACCCCCACTCTAGGACCGAACACACGCGGTTGAGTGCATTTTCAATATATCCTCAAATTTCAGTTCAGGAGTGGGTCCCATGATCCGATTGAGAAAATGATGAAAACGTGATTAATGACACATCAACAATGATGATGTCAATTCTCATCACCATACTTTGTTGTTTATGGTGTTGATATAAGGCTTTTGTACCAACTTTTTTTTTTTTTTTTTGAGATTTTCTTGTACTGTTGTTTTATCCTTAATTAATTTAAGGATATTGATAAGAAAGAAAGAAAATAATGATGCTACATCAATTTCCAGTCACCATATTTACATTCACGCCCTCAATTAGGCGGTGGGCCCCACTCCTATTAAGTGAGATTTGAGGACATATCACCGGAGGGGATGAGAATTGGGATTCATCTTCCAAGTCCAGATTATCTTCATGTGGGCCCCACAGTGGCTCTTAAAAATTAAAGCCAAACCATGTTTTTTTTTTTTTCTTCACTGCCCCAACAGGGCCGACCGACACAGATTAGTGCGGTCCCGCGGATTACTTTACCTAACCGTTTTTCGTTAAAACCCTAAACCCGCCCTTTCTCTTCTTCCGAAGGACTTCCCTCAAACCGGCTTCCAAGGTACAAACCTCTCTCTCTCTCTAAGTGGATTGATAATCTTTCTACATATCGGATTTTGGGTGTGTTTGGATGTCCCCCGAATTGCAATAGGCTTGAAATGGAGTAGTTCAGAAAATAAAAAAGTCTCTCTGTATTATACTTACTTTTTTTTTAATTAGACTTCTCTCCCGTTTCGATTCCAGCGATGGGCGCTGATGATAACATCGAGCATAAAAAGGCAGAAAATATAGTGTCACTTCTAATGTTGTTGTTATTATTGCTATTATTAGTGATTTTTACGAAAAAAAAATTAAGCTTAAACTCTTAAAGAAGGGGGCACTTCAGAAATTTTAGAAATCATCGCAGATTGCTTCGCACAGGGATGTCAAACTCTTCAATTCCGTCTATGATTTTTTCACGAATACAAAAGGTGAAGATGAACGTGAGGGAAGGTGAATAGAAATGGGTTTTGTTTTGTAATGGGCTTGTGATTTTTTTTTTTTTTTGAAGTTGTGAAGATGGGTTTATGAAGATGAGACTTTTGGATGGGTTCTATGTGGAGAGAGATGGGTTCTCTTTTTAATTATAAGACTAGCACAATAACCCAAGTTAAGCACGGGCATGACCCGCGTGGCTAGGGTGTCTGCTCTATCTAATCAATTTTAACATTTTTTTGATAAATAATTACATATAAGTATTGTGAGGGGGTAGTGGTTAGGTTGGTTTTTTAGAAAGGTAAAAGGTGGTGAGTCAAATCTCACAACCTATACATTTTTTTGGATTTTTACCATGGCTCATTAAAAAATATCAAAATGAAAGGAATCAGGTCAAAATTGAATCCAAAACCTTCCAGCTTAATATAGTATAATTGTGAAGATGGGATTTTTGGAGATTGTTAAGATGAATTCTATATGAAAAGAGGTGGTTTTTTTTTTAACCTTCACCTTCCCTCGCTTTCATCTTCACCTTCATTTTTAAAGAAAGGCAGTTTCAGGTTTTTAAGAAAGCAAATACACTTGCTATATGACCAAGAACATTTTCATCAAAACTAAAACTGACATCCTATGCGGAGCACTCTGCCAATGATTCTCAAAATTTCGTAACTGCATCCATTTCTTAAGAGTTCAAGCTTAAGTTTTTCATAAGAACCCATTATTTATTTATGTACTGTTGTATGCCAAGGAGGAGAAAAAAAGTGTTCTGAAATCTTTGGCTATTTTTGTGTGCATGTAATTGGAAGTAATTTATTGTACGCACGGTTTTGTGTTTTCTTGCTCGGTTGACCGGAAAGCATTTTTTTTTCAGCTTCATTAGAGCTCCAATCTTCTATAATTAGACAGATTCTGAAATTTAAAATGACATTTGAGTGGGTTTGGGAGGTTTCTGAATTGTCATAGCTTGTGTAGTATATATAACTAAAGAATTTCTTTTTCTTTTGTTTGTGTATATTGTTGCTTTGAAGCTATTTCCTGACCCTAATTTGTTTTTCTTGCAGCTAAAGATTTTTATTCCTGCTTGCGAGATCCACCTGAGGGAGTTCTTTCCTCTCTGTAAATACAGGGAGAAATTGCCGATAACACTCCTTCTACCTAGGAAGTTTCTTCCTGTTTCCTTCTTCACTTTAGAAGATACAAATTCCTAGCAGATTTAGTGTCTGACTCGGTAGTCATGGGGATGGAGTTACCAGCGGAGGAGGTGGGGCTTGATGAAATGAATGATGATTATATCAGCGATTCGGAGGTGGTTTCCCATGTGCGGAATGTCCTTAAGTTGGTTTCCCAGGTAAGGATTGTGGTCTGGAGGTAGGCAATCTGTACTTGCTTTCCATATCTTTTTGTACTTGTTTCTTTGTAAATCTCTGGCTACTTGCTAGTTCATTATTCAACTTTGTTTCTTCTGACAAGAGCTGTCACTTCACTTTATTCTATTTCAATAATATAGATAAAACAATCATTATTGGAAAATAGCTAAAATAATCAGTATTGACTACAAAACTAGCTTGAATCTTATTCCCTACAAGTTTGTTTACAAAATAAAATTTACTGTTATAAAAAATCATTATTGTCTACAAAAGTCATCAGTGAAAGGTAGAAAGCAGGGACATTATATGACCCTCTGCCAATGAATGCTTGTTGTCATTATAGCATTTGAGGCCTTCAGTAGGTTTTATGGTTTGGAGATCCAGATTGTTGGTCTGGTGAGGTACTTTTCAGAGTGGAAACTAAATATGATCTCGATTACTTATTAGGCAAGCTTGCTGCTTGTGAAGTGCCGATTCAGAGAGAATTGAATATGATGGCAGTAAGGTCTGTCGCAATTGAGTTAGAACAATCTTGTGTAACTTGGACCCTGATGTAGGTGTTGCCTCAACCTTAGAGATGAGGTGTGGGATGTGAGAATTTTTAAGAAATCTTGTATCTAAAGTGTCCTTGTAATTACATTAGAATATCAAGGGGAGTATCAGGTGCGTCCGTGGGGCTGGGGGAATTTAAAGATCTGGTTGGGGTCCCGCTATGTACACAAAATAACTCCATCTGATCATCCTAACCCTTTCATCCCATGGCCCACAAATTTTCACTGTCTAAAATAGATGCAAAGTTGATCCAACCATCCAGTCCATTCAGCTGGGTGCAAACCTAGGGGACTACTCACTATCCCGTGCGGGGGAAGAAGAGGGAAAAGAAAAGAAGAGAACTGGCATACATAGAATATTTAAATGCTATTAAAGACAGGCATGGTCTGTTCAGACTGCAACCCGCTCATCTTTCCCTTTTTCAGCTGAAGAAAAGAAAAACGACTCTCATTTCAAATTTTGGGAAATACGAAAGTTAACTGGTTGCCCTCTTTCAGGTTAATATTTATTGAATGAATGATTAACTTACTGTAGCTACAGGGGTACCATTCAGTGAACATAAAATGACCAATGCATCTCTAAAATGTGTCCATGCATACATAAGAAAATTCTTAAAACTAACAGTTTGAAAATATGTGCGGTCTCTTTTCCCCTTTGTTGTTTTTGGGATGTTTTTAAAGAGGAATAAAGGGATTATTACTATTTTTATTTTGTGGAATTCTTTTAAATCTTCATCAGCAATGGCAGATTGCATTACGAACCATTTGTCCTTTGGGTTTGGGCGTCTTTAAAGAGAGAACTCATTCATGTTACTCCTTAATATATATAATATTTATATACTGATTTTGTCCCGCCAAGCAGGTCTGGCTTGCACATCCCATTTGATGCCAATCATATCATTGAGTAATGAGTTATGACTTATGATACACGGCATGTGGTTTTCATTTTTTGTAATATTAATGTTGTAGGGTGATGATGAGCAATATAACCAGTTGATTGAGGTTATGATCTGCACTGAACGCCTGGAACCTGATCAAGAAGCCATGCTTGTGGTAGGTCAATTTCTCATTAGCAAAATTGATTTTGACTTCTGATTTTACCAATGTTCTCCAACAACCTGGATTTATTTGTGCACTTACTATTTTACTTGAATTGTCTAGGCAAGTTTAAAGGCACTGTCAGGAGCAGTCTCATCTATTGACATCGTTTACCACGACCATCTTCTCTCATCTGTAAGTTCTATGAGTGAGCATTCAAAATTTTTTCTCTCTCTTTTCTGGAGGGAATCTTAATAAGTTATTATGGAGATATCATATTGCTGAATTATTTTCAGATTTTTGGGATGAGCTTGTGGAATTGTGGACGTGATGCAATGGATGCGTTGGTGGAATTGATCATTAATTTGGTACATGTGTTTCTGTCTCTGCTTTTAGAGTGACATCATGGTTAACTGGTTCCCATTGATAACTCTTTCCTGCATTGTGGTCATTCAGGCTGCCTCAAATGGTAAATATCTTGATGCATGTTTGGATATGCTTGTTTGCAATTTTCTGCCTCCTCCAACTATACTTCCTTTCCTGAGTCAACCCCGGGGTCATGCAAGAAAGAAAGAAGTGCTTGATCGGGTGCATTCAGCTCTGCAAAGCATTGCTGATTTGGTGCCTCTTGCTCCTTTGAGGTTGTTGCCCATAATTCTTCATGGGATGCCCAGAGTGCATGCTAAGGAGGCTGTGAGTATTAGTTGTAGTATTTCTTGATTCATAACATGAATTTGTATGTGATGTCTGTATATTAATGCAGTTGTAGTGCAGTTGTTTTCTTAGAGAGTTACACCATCTATTCCTGTGGCCTGGATTACTTTATCAGTTAAGCAACATGAAACCCACCTTGATCTGTGTCCTAGATATTTTGTCATCTCATGAATCCTTGGGCGTCGAGACAAGTTTTATCTAGCCCTTTATTTTTTTAATTAATAAATTTATTATGACCTTCATCTTTTCCTGTTGGTAGGGCTATCGTTTACTTTCCTTTTGTTCACAGAGTTTGTCCCAAAAGGATTTTCCATTCCCTCAAGTAGTTAATTCAGTTTATTGGAGAAAAGTCCTTTCCTTTTTCTTATCTCTCTACTTACGAAAACTTTAATATTCCCAGCTGTAAATTATAGTAGAACTTCTCTGTACTGCTGAAAATTCTTTATTCAATAATGATACGGCTGAAGACCTAATGCTTAAGTTTCTTATTTTTGATATGTTAGTTTAGTTTTCTTTTTTCTCCATCATCTTGATGGACCCAGTTTTGTTGTATAGTTTTTTTTTTCTTTCCATAAAATTTATCATCTCATATAAAATAAAATAAAATTTATCATCACCTCCCAGAAAGTGATGTACTCTTTTGCAAGTAGTGTCAACAATTATGTTTATAATATAATTTACTACTTGCCGATTTGATACACATCTGGTTCACCGAGGTTTACTGTATCCTTTTTTTTTGCTGTTACTTTTATAGAGAAATATGGCGCATCATTCTTTGATCGGTAAATTATCATTATCAATAGTATCCAATATGAAGAATCTTACATGTTTTCATTTTCAGTTGATTGTAATATATGCAGAGAGCATGTTGAGGATAGAAAGTGGTGCAATTGGAGAACTTGTTGGGAATGCAATGCTTATGGCAGTGGTGGATAGGCTCATAGACTTAGATGTGAGTAATTGGTATTGCCTTCAACAAATGGAGAAACTTTATCTTGCTTGCGTATATTGTTAAAAAAATTATTCTATCTTTTTTCTAATGTTTAGGTGGAGATTGGATGGGATGACATTTTACAAGAAGATTCTGGCAAAAGAATTTTCGACATGGAGCTTGAAGATGTTGAGGAAAACGCAGACGTTGATGGTGATGGGAAAATACAAAATGATGTATGCTTCGTATATATGTAGACATTTGATTATTCCTAGTCAAGTAGAGTCTAAAATATTGCATTTTCTTCAGCTTCCAGAAGGTGCTTTGAGTAGACAGAGTTTGGGGGGCAACTTACTTGCTGATAAGTTAGACAGCTTGATGGTACTTACTTGTGAGCATCTCAAATCATGTGCCAACAATGGTCGTCTGGTTAAGGTTGCTTTTTACAGCCTCTATTTTGTGCAAATATATTCTCTTTAAGCCATTTCTGCTGATTAATATTCAATGATGCTGTGTCATCCATAAAAATTGTTTGTGACATTATAGGACATTGGGATGGTATAAGCACGAACGTATTTGTCTATCCTGCTTGAATTTGGCAGTGTTTTCCATTCCTCTTGTTTTTTTTTTTCCCAAGTCAAAACAATACACTTGCCTGCATGGACTGGGAACTGGAAAGTCTCTTGAGTGCATATATGTTTTATGCTGGTTGAAGAACTGGAACTGGACACTATAATTTTGCCCTTCAATGGTTGCAGGTGTTTGAAACACTTCTCCAGTCTTTTCAGATGACTGTGCTGAATGCCTATAAGTCAAAGTTTGCCCAGGTAAATCTTAGCATCCACTCTTCCTTTGTCAATGTTTTCCCATTTGGTGCTTTGCCTCTTTTTTTTGTTGTTGCCCATTCTTTTCATGACTATACATCAATACTGTATGTTGATATCTGTTGACTGCAAATCTAAACCTGGCATATATATATGTGCATTATCTTCTTCCATCTCCTCAGACTCATTGCCTCTCTATTGCAGTTTGTTGTCTTCTATGCTTGCTCACTCAATCCTGAAAATTGCGGTATGAAGTTTGCAACCCTTCTTGCAGATATTTTTGAATGCAGGACCCAACCTTCACTTACCAGGTAATTTAAGTTCAAACAAACTATTTGGGATTTTGTGAACCTTTACGTGTATAGTTTCTGATAGATTTTAAAAGGATAAATGTGTGTTCTGAAGTACAATGCATAAGAATCCTAATCTTGTTTTGAATCCTCTGTCAGATGATAACATAAGAAGCGTGAAATTTGAAGTCATGTTACTGGCATTGGTACGAGATGTACGTTATTATTTGAAAGATATTGCTGGTCTCTTCCTGCAGATGCATGCAGCAATGTAGTGCTCTCATTGTTAGAACCATGAGAGGTGTTTAATTAGGTGGATTCATCTATAGTAGTAATCAGTTTTGGATTATAATAAATAAACAGTGGATACTTGGTGTAGTTCTGGAGGCTTAGCCTTTTATCAACTTGAGTAAATTTTATCTTACCAAAAAAACTTGAGTGAATTTAGTTCTTTCTAATAGTTGTTTCTCTTACAAACAAAATGACAGAGGAAGCCTTTATGTCTTATTGCCTTCACTCTCCTCTTGAAATACAAAGATGAATAGTATCTTTTTGCCTTTTTGTTTAAACTAGTCAGGAGAAGAAGGAAACATAAGCTTCAGTTTGCTTTGCTATTTAGTTTTTCTTCATTTTTTAATTTATTGTTTTTTTTTTTTTTTTTTGGAGAAAGTTTGCAGTTTCCACTAGCAAAAGATTTCCCAATTATCCATTTGTATTTTTTTCACATTTTTTATATTCTTCTCATGTTTATCAAACTATTTCACTGTTTCCATTCATCTCAAACTACCGCACAGTTTCAGGTTTTCATGAACATTAAAATTGAGTTTTATCTTACGCTTCACCAAATATTGCCTATAGGTTCATGAGAATTGTATCCGTTTTACCATTTTGAACTTTATTTACTGGAAGACCCGTCGAGAAAGCATCTTGAAACTTTAAAGTACTGTTTGTGTGTAAATATTTAGGGAAAAATTTCTCAAATTATAGTTGCATTATGGTGACGAGTACTTGTTTTTTTGTATGGATAATGTAATAGTATCTTCCAAATGCTTTTGCTTTATTCAGGATGAGTGCAGTTGCTTATCTTGCTAGTTATTTGTCTCGAGGAAAGTTTCTTCCATCTTCTTTTGTTTCCAGCATGTTGAAAAGGTCAGTTGCTGGTAAAAAAAAATTAATGTTGTTTTGGATCTTAAAATTCATTTGTGGTTCTGATTTACAGTGTTTTTTTATTGTACACATGGACTCAGGTTGACAGAATGGTGTTTTGAGTATGCCAAGTTTTGGAATGGTAATGAGACAACGTTGAAACCTACTGCTCATCGAGTCTTTTATTCTGTATGCCAGGTATGTACTGTACTATGTATTCTCACCAGCCATTTGCTCTATTGTTTCTGCCACCATTTCCTGCTTGTCCTGAGACGGTTCTGTTGGACTTTACTGGTTTGAAGTGAGATTCTTTGAATAGAATTTTGTCAATAATATATCATTCTATTATTTTCATTTTATTGTCTGTCCATTTCTTACGTCTTACTGGTGTTTTTTTTTTTTTCCCAAAAGCTGTAACTTTCAGTTTCTTTTCTGCATTGGCAGGCTGTCATGTATGTCCTCTGCTTCCGTATGAGGTTGATAATGGAGGTTCCTCATCTGAAATCTAAGCTGCACCACATGCCCTTAGAACCCGTATTGCGTCATCCATTGGATCCTTTGAAGGTAGCTCAGAATTATTGGCCTCTAGACTCTAGAGTACATTTTAGTACCAATAGTAGTCAGTTTTGGTTTCTTTCTATTGGATGGTCAATTTATTGTTTATTTTGTGGCCTTTGGAGTACATTTTCTGAAAAAATGAACAATTATCTTCACTTGGAAATTTGCATTTTATCATTCAATTCCTTTTTAGGGATTCATATTGGTTTCTGGCAATTGAATGTTCAGTTTGAGAACTAGTCCCCCACTTTAATGTTAGGACGGTTTTAAGAATAACTTTGATCACATGAATTAAAACAGGACCACTCCACCAGAGTACTTCTCTCTGCTTATTTCTGTTATTTGATTCATTTGTTCTTGCTTTCCTACAGGTGTGTTTGCCCTCTATAGTTGAGGAATTCCTGCGGCAGGCAAAAGCTGCCCGCCTATTCACTACATCAGAGACCTTCCTCTTTGACAACCTACTCGAGTCAGACTTCTCCAAGGCTTTTGGTGGCATGGAAAGACTTGACATGTTCTTCCCATTTGACCCATGTTTGCTGAAGAAATGTGACAGGTCTGCATTTGAACCTATTTATGATAATTTTTTTAATTTTGTTTGTTAATTTAACTTTGTTCTGAAAAAAAGGGGTAAAAAGAAAGCCTGTTGTTGAGTCTTGATGTCATTCTCTCTATATCCTTTTGAAGATACATTCGGCCAAGCTTCGTGTTCTGGTCGATGGTTAGAACTACATATGATGATGAGGAAGATGATGTTGAAGATGCAGATATCGACGATGGAGATTTTGGGGATGACAATTTGGGGAGTATGAGGGAGAATGGCAAAGCAGAGAGCATTGATGACGATGATCTTGACCTCATCGAATTCGAATGTTCATTGAACAAGATGTCTATCACTCCAAAGACCTCCCTAAAAAATAATTTGCCTGGCCAAATTGGTTTTTCTGCACAAATGCCTGCAAGAATAAGACCCTCTACCAGTCCAGATTGGTGATATGTTTTATTCCTGTAAATGTGGATGCGACAGGATACTGGAGCTTTCCGGTTGCATGCGTGCTGAGATTATAAGTAACCAATTTTTGCAGAGAAGACAGTGCTGGTCTTAAGGAAGTTCTTAAGAGGGAGTTGAAGCCACTATTGGCATGGTGCTGAGATTCCCATTAATATTGATTTGTGTTTGATTACATTCTCTTTTCAAGGCGAGCTCGAATGAGTGTATCAAACCATTTTTTCTGTAAATTATGGCCGAGTCGATTGTGATTTTGCATGAAAACAGAAGATTTTTTTCTTTCTTTCATTTTTTTCAGGACACATGTATGGTGAACCTCTATTATTAAAATTAATCAAATTTCACGTGTTCTGTTGGCTACACTAATGGAAAAAAATGATGTACGTATCATGGGAATGCGATTTTCAGCTCTGCATAAATTGCTAAGCTTGTTTGAAGCGCGACCTAAGTGGGGTTGGAGTAATCCGTCATGGGGCCCTGATGGTGATACTGCTATCTCTTTTCTAAGGTCGCGCATTGGTTGTGAATGGTCTCACCCACAACTCACCCTGATTGGTGTGCAATGGCTATTTGTCAAATGGGTTGGCTTCCATTGTTTAGGCCCCCTCCAAAAGGGTGTAGCATGTCATCCCTTCTCTCAATTTGTCATTTGCTGGTAATGGTTGGAATCTTTCAATCTTTTGAGGGTTGGAATCATCTCCATGACATAATCAATGGCATGACATAAAAATCATCAAAATACCATATCCCATAGAAACCAATAGGGCATGAGGTACAATTCTCTTGTGAGGGATCCTTTTTGGTTGGTTGGGGTTACCATGAGTAAGGGTGAGTGGAGGCAGGTATGTCTACTATGGTTAAGGAGTTCATAAATTATTATTAATCGGATCACAATATTAGTTGTGTGAATGATGGGGTATCTCAATCAGATGGGTGACAGTTGCTAATTGTTGAGTGAGTTTAGAGTGAGTGTCAATTCATGGGTGGCGAGCCGAGCTGGATGATACAAGGTTCAAAATAGGTCCGTATCCAATTACCTTGAGTTGGAACATGTATGGACCCAAATCGAAAAGTTTTCCAAGCTCACACACACACACACACACACCCCCCAGTGAAACTGCCTTGTGAAATCCCAGTTGTGGTTTTCAAAGTGAAACCAAATAATCATACCTGTCTGTCCATTGGGCCCTAAATTGCTAGTAGTTTTCTAGACATCCAAATGATTAGCAAACACATTCTAACGGCCACAAAATATTCCTCAATTTAATTAACTTCCAAGGCCAAAGGTGAAAATATATAGAAACCATACATATTCTAGCATTATGTTAAATCATACCCATCCTCAAAACATCCTAAAAGAAGCCATTAAGAATGACCACTTAGATAGTTCTAAAATAATTTTTAATTATAAGATTTAGAGAAGGGACCAACTAGTCCAATGCATCAGCAGTACAAGCAACAGTTTTGGTCCTGGGCACTGGAGCATATTTTAATGCCATCCCACATAAAAAGTCACCATCCAAAAGGCTTTTCTTTTCTTCTTATTTTTCATTTTTGGCCTCTCCAAAAAGCTTCAAGTTTCCAATGGCCGCCGCCAGCATGTCAATCTGACCCATGTTAGCATCAGAACAATTTATTAAAATAATGCAGAAATGATATCTTTTTATTTTTGATTGAATCCAATATAAAGAGAGATAATACAGTAGTAATAATGACTCCTTCCACTCTGATAGATTCAACAATCACATCATTATCACTTAACGCCTACCTCCAGGAGCAGGTGGCAGGTGCGAGTGTCCCAGTCTCCTTAAAAACAAATCTCAGGATAATAAAATCAATACGATACTCTAAACACTGCCAAACACTGATTTCTTTGAATGATTTAATAGCCTCAGTAGTAGGTAAGGAACATGGAACCACCACCAATGAAATAAAAAAGTTGGAAGAAACTAGACTTTTCATCCCAAAAGAATCAAGTTGTTCTCATATCTGTTTTTCAGAATATGGGGAGTGATGCTTAAGACCAAAATGAAGCTCACATTTAAAGTGAAATGAAAAATATTAACCCTCTCAAAACGCAAGTTATGTTTTAAAATAATTTAGACAAACATTCTAATGTAACATCAATAAGAGCTGGTTCAATCCCACCTGCAAGCAATGAGTTCATTCTCTCCAGTAAAAAGGAAACATCCAAAACATAATGAGCAATCAGTTACCCTTTTTTCAAAGACAAACAATAAAATTGCAGAGTTCATTTGGACTTGACTGAAAGAGAAAGGTCCAAAATGACGTTGCAAGCTTCCAAAAGGTCATCCAATCCATAAAATGGAAAGAAGAAATGAAAGGGGATGCAAACCACACTGACAACAATTCTCAGAAAATAGGATACATTATCAGTACATAATTGAACACCCTTTCGTTACAGAGAAACTGGCATGGAAACTAACTGAATTTCCTAAACTCGTACAGTGGGGGACAAAGTGTTCAAGAAAGTTTACATAAGGTTAATAACGTACGATTACACATACATCTCTATGAAGATGACATTTACCTAACCCCGTTAGGTTCTGGCCACTACATGATGCCGAAGAAGTCAAGTAGAACTGTAGAAGAGAGCGCTCCGCCTATTTCCATGGCATGTTTGCCATGCCTTGTGGGGTGTTGTTATTGCAGGCACCTGTGCTATGGTTAAGTGGGCTTCCAGGCCCACCAGAGGACTCACTCAGTGTTCCTCGTGAAGGTGGGCTACCAGCCCCAGCTCCCACAACAGAAGTGAACTTCTGTGGCACAGACAGGTCAGGAGGATTCATCGGTTTTGACTCTTTCTGCCCATCTGCAATAAAACTTCCCACAACTACCTGTGGAAGGCACACAAATTCTTGTCTTGATCATGAAGAACAGTTCAGAGAAAATCAAAGCTACATATCTGCTGATACATAATGTGACAAGCTGCCAACAACAGCTTTCTAATATCTGGAATATATTGTTTAAGAGAAAGGAACAAAAGACCCAGCCAGCTGGGTCCACCAAGACTTGCGGGTCCCTGTCTTGGATAGGGACCGGACTGCATCACTTAAGACAAGTGTGTGACCACAGATTTCAACATTGAGCAGTAAATGTATGTCAAAGTAAAACCATTCCTTAGTGCATTTTATAGAAAAAAAAAACCACCATAATGACTGTAACAAAGGATACTTCAAATCTATCAAGACTTATTACCAGATGTAACATATAATTAAACTGGAAAAGGGGAGAGAATACATATACAAGGAAAAGCAAACAGAACACCAATCATTTAAGCTGATGGATGATCCAAAATTCAAAACCCCATCTTATTCACAAATCTGCAACTACATGAGAGTACATTAGTTGAGTGGATGTTAGAGCTGTAATGCACATTGATTAATGTCCGCATGCATAATCATTATACTAGCCATTGACCATTGTGTTTAGCAGTTACATGATTGATCATCATTTTTTTACAGTCGATTCTTTGTATTGATATGAATGTTTTAATGAAGATATTATTTAAACTGTCTTGTGAACTTTAGTAGATCAGGACATTAAATTTTTCTGACACTTGAGATTTCAATTAACAGATAAGAAATTAAAAACATTCTATTATGCCCACAAGCTTGAAAAATATTTCTATAGAAATTGTGGCTATAACGATTTACTAAACAATAAGACTCCGAAAGAAAGGAGCTGGCAAGACTCAAGAAAGGGGCTGACAAGACTCAAACTCATGCCAGTTTGATGAAAACACACAAAAAGTGTATCCATAGTATACCCAACTGTGTCCCTGCAAATAGAATGTTGAGGGCATATTGGAGCTACAGTGCACATCGATTCATGGATAAGAAACCCATGATTCAAGGATTTTCCAGTCTGGGATATTCTAGAAAGATGGTCAATGCACTCCACATACTCTTGTTACCAAATAATGCAACCCACCCACACGGACTGGATTCCTCAGGCCTGTGGCACCAGATCCTATAATTCCACACATAATAATACACTATGGGGGGAAAAATCAAAGCTGGACTGATAATTCCACTACTTAATGTTTGTGTCTAGTTTGTAGAAAAAGAAGAAATAGAAAGCCAACAAAAGAGAGAATGATTTAAAGCCAGACAAACCTGGACTGGGGATGCTGCTATTAGAAGTCCAGCCACTCCACCACCCAAAACACGGCCATCAGGACCTGCCAGTGATACACTCAATCCACCCGTTCGGCTTCGCTGGCCACCACTCTCTGAGAGCAGAAATGAGCCAGAAAGTGATAGGATCTCAAATCGTCCCTGAATAAAGTAATAACAGTCTCAAAATTTTCCCCAGGACAGCGGCCATGAAGACAGATCAGATAAAGACAGAATGTTTCTAATAAAGCAGATACAGACATTTCAGAAGCAGCTACTGAACACCTGCCTGAATTGGTACAAGATGTATTGATCGCATGCAACCCTTTAGATATGATAAGCAAGAAATATTCTTTGAAAAGAGCAGAGAAGAATTGGGAGGCCCATAAAATCTTAGCCATCAAGCTATCTGAATTATTGTTTACCCTTACTACTCAAACAACAGTAACAGAGTACAGTCTCAAAGTATACATCCTCAAGTGGTTCAATTTGAGCAACATGGTACAAATTGACAAAGAAACTGTGATAGGCGCTCAGAGTACCTTATGAATTATTTCAATAACAACATACAAGAAAGCTAATTTCTTTTCCCTCAAGTTTCTTTTTCTCATTTGCTGTGGGGTTGCTCCAGGCTCCTATTTCGTCAACACACGAGCATTATGTGTCGGGACCCAATAGAAACATATTGGCAGACCAAATGATTCAGGGGGTGCATGACATTGCATTGACATGATGCATAATTCAATTTCCTCCTCCTTTTCAGATTGGCAACTTAAGTCAAAACCCAAAACCTCGTGGTTGCAACAATGAGCACCTTCCAAATGTACTATTAGTTCATGTCATGTACAATTCTATTTTCAATTGTCAAATACAGTTAGTGACTTAGTATTATGGTTGCATTTCACAATCGTAACACTACCTTTTCTATTTGTTACATGAGTCAAACCTGAGACCTCGTGGACGAGACAATGAGAACCTACCAACTGTGCTACAAGATCCTGTCCACCCAATTGAAACACTTGAATACATGAGGATCACTACTTGATCAACATAAATTATGACATCTTCCCAGGAAGTATGGATGTAATGTTTGGTTCTCTGGTTCCGTTGGTAAATTGGAGAATTGTGATATCCTAGGAAGATTTTAGATACTACTGAGACTAAGCATAATATGTTGATGTCCACTTAAAAAAAAGGTTAAAAAAGTGAATCCATTTATGTAGAAATCCAGCAAGCTTGGGATAGATAATAGACTACAAAAACACGCCCACAAGAACATGCATGCACACAGAATCCCATCTAAAACTTCTAGAGTTCTGAAAATATGTTTCCATATGGATGAGCTTAGCGTCACAATTTACAAACCTCATAAGTTACTGTACCACCAGATGTTGCCGCTTGACGAAGCATTACATTTGATATGGCACCATTTGCGGAAAGAATGCAGACTGCCCTTGTTCCATGTTGAGAAAATGACATTATCTTTGAGGAAACATCCTAAAGAGACAAACAAAGAAAATTAGCATTATAAATACTGGCCTAACTTCTCAAGTCCCCTTTGATCACTCATATGGTTACAAACTCTCTTCAAGCTACATAATGAACTGATCTAGAGCATAGTTTTCAAGATCGGAATCGATCGTTCATATCCATGAATCGAATCGAATCGTGAATCGTAGGATTTTTTATTTTTCTAATAAAAATAAAAAATAATTAAAAATTAAAAGAAAAATAAATTATTCATAACCATCCAGGTTCCCATTTATACAAATATAAATATAATAACAAGTTTGCCATACAATCATATCAAAAACATCATGACATATATTAATCTATATGCATATGTATATGTAGAAAATAACTGATGTGTAAATAGTTAAATAAGTTTAAAGTATCAATCTATATATTTTTATTATCTTTAAATAGAAAATAAAAAATAAAAATAAGATCCAAACCATCAATCTTACACATTAGGATATCTCTTGAAGTTAAGCAATTGTTAAAAAAAACCAAAATAGATTAAAAAAAGAAAAATATTTAGACAAGCACCATACGTACAACTGAATGCTTTAGTTAAATGCCTTCGCTTTATTCATCTTTAAAACCTTATCAAAGCTGCAAAAAACTCTTGCGAAATTTCGTTAACTACTAAGTAACCTTTTAAAAATAAAAGCACTAAAAGAAAAGAAAGAATAAAGAAAGAAAAAAGGTAAAAGATTATTATTAACTTATTGGTTGTAACTATTCTTGCTTAGCCGAATCGCTTGAATCGTAAGATTCGATGAAACGAGTATCGAATCTTATGATTCACACCCGAATCCCAAGATTCATTATATAGATACAAATCATTTTCCTTAAAATTCGGGATACGAATCGAGATTCGAGATGCGAATCGTAGGAAGATAACTATGATCTAGAGAAAGATTATACTTTAAAGTTCTTGCAATTCAATGAATAAGAAATTAACATTTTTATGAATATGTGAAAGAAATAGAAAGTTTGTAGATCATATGCTAATGTTCATGCTTCAGCCCTAAAGAGAGATAAGTAGAAAAGCTCACAAAGATGGCCCCCAGATTAATGGGATAAGTCTTCAATAATGATGACGAAGATATTAAAACCAGAAACAAAATATACTCCATTTTCCATTTGCACAAACACCATAAATTATCTCTATTTAACATAATAGATTTTGATATGATACCCAAAAAAATCACAATATTAAGTTTGAGTCTTCTTGTCAAGGAAAATCAATTGTAATATCAGCCCATACAGCAGCCCTTTTCCTGCACTTTTTTTTGCTTATTTATTTATTTATTTATTTATTTTTTTGATAAGCCCAGAACTTAAGTTATGGGTTTATGGGGAAAATGATAGAAATAATGAGCATAAATCAAAAGCTCTCTCCATTTTGTTTAATATCAAATAATTTCAAAAAGCTATTACTTTTAAATACTTATATAATTGTCAAATTTTGAAAC
The DNA here is from genome assembly GCA_012931725.1 of Litsea cubeba. Taxonomy (NCBI): domain Eukaryota; kingdom Viridiplantae; phylum Streptophyta; class Magnoliopsida; order Laurales; family Lauraceae; genus Litsea; species Litsea cubeba. The sequence goes on along the minus strand of CM022944.1, from coordinate 122,422,227 downwards.
TATAGCAAATATTTTTGAATCTTTAACCAACAAACCAATGCAGTGAAAATAGATGATGCTCTTCAAGAATGAAATGGAACAGAGCCTAACTACTTCCTTGATAGAACACCATAGAAGTTCTGTTCTTTTTCTTTTCTTTTCTTTTTTTTTTTTAAATTTCTACATATAATGCTATTAACTGTATCTTTTTTCTTTTTTATTTTTCCAAATTATGTTATTAACTGTATTGCTGACTAGTGGTTTTCACAATTTTCTTTTTATTTTACTTCCTTCTTAAAAATTTATGTAAAAAATCCTACTTAATTTTTTACTTCCCTATCTCTCTCATACACAGATGAAAAACTATCAAAGGGACTGGGCTGAGTTGCATGCGAGTCAGCTGAGTCGACTCGGAATCGGACTCGGCTCAAAGCAGGCCGAGGCCGAGTCCGAGTCTGAGTCCACCTTTTTATGAGACAGCTTGGCTCAGGCCGAGTCCGAGTCCGCCTTTTAAACCCTCAGTGCGTCATAATAATAACAAATTAAAAATAATGAAAACCTAATGAAATTGCATATATCAAGTTGTGTGAAATACAAGCATGCACTATGCAAAACAAAAGGAGCAAATTACAACGTACCAAGATAACTAACCATTAAGATCTCTTACAGTTCATTAGTGGTCATTGTAATCAAACCAAGCAGACAGGTAGTGATACTATTTAAAGAGATGCACACACCATGCAAATGCAGAGAAGTTGTATACCTCTCCAGCTTTAACTGTGATAACATGAGGCGTAAATCCAGTTCCTGCAGAGCCTGCAGAGCATTATATATAAGGATTAACTGTAATAAAATTCTAATAAACAATAGCTTAAACTAACTAGAAAAACTGCCGCTGCATATGAAAGAAGAACGATGAATACTCAAAACAGAAAGCTGCAAAGGAAGATCAAACGGCAATTAAAGATCCAAATTAGAGAGGCCTGTTTGGTAGCCCACTCCAGCAGTAGTCCAACAGAACTGCAGACCTTGTTTCTTTTCACTGGCCACCAACGGCTAGCAGGGACTAGAGGCCCCTCGATATAGGGTGCAACAAATGTAAAATGTAGGCAAACACATTTCAAGAGGGACAATGGTACATGTTGTTTCCTGTTGTATGATTTCATATGATTTCTAGTTTTAGAATGTAGCCTAAAATACTAAAAGTTCAGAAAGTGAAAAAAAATTCCAAGATGGTTTTTTACTTTTTTTAATTATTATTATTGGTATCTTCCTATAACTAGTATACTATAATATATCACGGAAAACTGATACCTAAAAGAAATCCCATGTTTTGCAGCATTAAATAAACATTCAATGTGGTTTTTCTCAGTGTTAAACATTCATAAGGATCATAAAAAACATGGAGGTCGCTAATATTGCATATGGCTGTTTCAAAGACAATTTCCACACAAGAACATGTGCTGGAGACTGGATTGGCACCAGTGACAGCAGATCCTGATGCATCAGGTGGGGACCCACAAAGTAAATCATCTGATCCAAAAACCAGGCAAGTCCATTCATCAAGAAAGCCCGTATATAAATTGAATATCAACATTTGACAAAGGTTTTCTTAATCATCAATTGGTTACATACACTAGCCTAGCTGATGAATAGTCTAGCATGATTTTTGGGATAGAGCAGTGCACAATAAGGCCTAATTTTAAGGATGGGTTCGCCTATCATATCCACGCCTTCAAGGAGCATGCAGCATAGAATTAATCAACATCGTAAAAAATAAAAATTTTACATAACAAAAATTTATCATAATAAAAATAACATAAATCATATCTTTGGGACCACTTCTCATTCCAAACTAAGAGTGTAAATTACAAAAAGATCATTCACTAAAATAGCTAGATTTCTACCATTGAAGAAGCTTATTCACCAGAATTGAAAGTCATCAGAAAAATTGCACAATGGCAATTCATCGATGTTAATAACCACAATACCACTGTGAGGGCATATAGGTAATTTCCCAATACCTTCTCTAGAGTCACAGATCTAACAAATGAAACCCATCAAATCATATACCCTTCTTCCTTTTCTTTCCCCACCTTTCAGAGAGTTATCTTCCCCTAATCAACCAAGCTGATTTTAACATCAGAAACCAACCCCCCTCCCAGCGCGCACCCACACATACACACAAAAATGAAATGAAAATAAAATAAAAAAATTAATTTAGAAAAACCATCTACAAAAAAAACCTGAGGAAAACATATTTCAGCAAAGCATTAAAGTCAGGTCCCACTTGTATCAGGTCCCATGCAGATCAAAATCTCCCAACTTCTTCACAGAAGGCTCATCATGTGCCAGGAAAATATAATGAAAAACCACAACAGAACAAAGTAAAGAAGCATCAAAACAGAACCAAAAAAAAAAACAATAGCACACAAGGGAGAAAGAAACTGAAGAGCAAGAATAACAAGAAGAAGGGAATTACCCAAGGCAGCCATCTGCTGCTTCTTGCCAGGAGCCCGTGGGGCGGCCCCTTCCCTTCTTCGTAGGAGATGATGGCGATCTTGCCAAGGAGAAACCACCACTACCACTGCCCACTCCACCGCCCGAAGGAGGTACTGTGGAAGGAGGAGACACCGGGGTCAGTGCCAGCGCCATGGCACCATCTGGACCATACTTCCGGGGTCGCCCCCGCTTCCGTTTCATTGGCTCACCCGAATTTGTATTTATGCTGTGTTGAATTATGGTGGCGGTCTGCCCATCCACGCCGGCGCCGCCTCCACCACCGCCTCCTCCTCCACTTCCTGGGTAGGGGGGAGAAGTTGTGGTAATGGGTGCATAAACTGCTGTTCCATCTGGACTGAAAGCTAACCGCATGTTCGCGGGCGCTTGCATTGAGACCTGGTTTTTCTGCACTCCCACGCCGAAGGACTCCCTCCCTGACATAGTCCCCGGCTCCGACGCTGACAAATGAGACTGCTGTGTTTTCACTTCCATGTATCGATTCCAAAAGGCACTAGATCTCTTCTAGAACTCCAGTCACCATGAAATCACTCCAAGCAAAAGAAAGATGAATCTTTCAAAAACCCCAGAAATCATAAGCCTTCCACACGGTCACTGCACTCTCCACCGAAATCCTAAACATACACAACTCGAATTTCAGAAACCCTACTCAACAGATTTGGACTCCTACCCTCCTAAAACTACCAACCACAAGTATCGCAAATACCCAAATCACAAATTCTACAAGCAAAGCAGCAGCTCCGCAAAAAGGATTGGAAACAAAACTTCCAAACAAGAAGAGAATCTCAAAACCCCAAAACCCCAGAGACTCTAAAAACCGATTCTTTCCCTAGAATTCCAACAAACAACAAGAAACCAAAACCCTAACCCTCTAGAACATTAAAAACACACAAAAAAAAAAAAAAAAAACAAGTTAAACAAACACAACCACAAACAGAAATCTCAAACAAAAGCAAACAAGAGCAAACCCAAAACCATACACTTCAAAAACCCAAACTTTCTAACGAATCTCACAAATGAAGAGCAAAAGAACCACAAAACCCTAACCCTAAAGTTAAAAACAAGGAACAGACACTGAAATCACAGATCCCTGCAAAAGAAAACACAGAAAACCAAAATCACAGTCAGGAAAACCATCTCCTTGATGAAAAATCAGTTCTTGAAATTCTCACTTTTTACAATTTTTACTGCAATTAGGAAAAAAATTATACAAAATAGTCGATAATTAGCCCAAAAATACAGAAACTTTGAGGGGTAAAAAAGAAAAAAAGAAAAAAAAACAGAGAGAAGGGGGAGAGGAGAAAATGCAGAGAAATTCATACCTGGGAAATTAGGAGTGGAAACGAATACAAAGAAAGAGAGAAACTGAAATTAGAGAGAAAGCAAAGGGCGAGAGAGAGAGAGGCTTGGGAAAAAAAAGGTGAGGAATTCAAGTATTTCTCATCTTTTTTTTTGTATTTATTGATTATTTTATTTCAAACAAATTTTTTTTTCCCATTCATTCACTTGCTTTGTTGGGAGATTTATTTTAAAGAAAAGGAGGCATAAAGCTGGCCGAAATTGCTTTCGTACAAAATAATTTAATATAACTTCCAACGCCCCCCAATACCAACTTTCTTTCTTTTCTTTTTGGGACTTTGTTTTTTTCACATGGATGTGCATATGTAACATTACACACATTTGCTACTTTTTTTTTTTCCCTTCAAACTATGGAAGAGAAGAGAGAGAAATATTTACATTCCTTACTTACTACTTAGTTGTCACAAGATGAAATTTATTTGTCATTTTAATCTATAGGATTGTGTTTTCAATAAAAAATATTGAGAAGATTTTGGGTTTTTTTTTTTTTAATGTGGTGAAACACTGTTTTAGTTGGATTGGATTTTGGGTTATTTTATAGGAATGGGAAAGTTGGGTTTAATTTCTTGGTCTAGATCTGATTTTTCACAATAGTTGTAAAAATAAAAAATGAAACTACTTTGAATTTAGAAATGAAATAGGAAAATGCTAACATGAAAAATGAAAAAATTGATTTATCTTCAAAATTCTATTCATTACTATTTTGTAAAATAGATTATCTGCATAAAAGAATATCTTAAGTTGGAAATAGAAAAGATTATAGTGTTAATTTCTGATTACTAGCAGCACTTCTGAGTTGAAATGGACCAATTGTGATGATGACATAGACAAACACATCTATGGTGATCTATATTTTCTGGACTTGGATAGTCAAGTGCAAAAGGATGGTGGTTTTTTTTTTTTTACTCTATATCTGAGCTTTTTTTAATTATCCTCTTAAAGAGGAATTATGGAACATTATTAAAAAAAAAAAGATAAATGGGATGTTCAATTTCTATGAAGTTCTTGATTTAAACCCATTCGGTTGAACCCAAGGATCACTTCCTTCACTGAAAAATGGTTGTTGAATAGTGGACTGAACAGTCTCAACCAAAAATATAGAAACAGTTCAAAGCCTCTCTCTCTCTCTCTCTCTCTCTCTCTGACTTGAGTAATATTCAAAAGAGAAAAGTTTGCATAGTTGTTCTATGTGGGCACCTAACTCATTTATGATCAAGTTACCCATTACTCAAGTTACCCACTTGTAACCACCCTATAAATTATTACTTACCTAAAATCTAACATTCATCCAACCATTACTCACTTTCAATTGAAATCAAACACACAAATATAGAAGTTTTGTAAAACCATTGAACTTGAGAGTCATATATCCAGAAGGTTTTGGATGACAAGTAGGGTTAATATTTTGCTTACTCCTAGATGATCTTCCTGTGATTTCTCCATTCCCAATTTCCTCCATGATCGGCATGACCTAAGGTGGGCCCACAAACGAGTTTACATGATTCTGCTATGGACTGACGTCCGCACACACTTCCGTGCATATATAACAACTCCTGCAAATGCCAGCACAAGAAAATTCGACTATATTTATAGATAATCGATCTCGTGCAGATGTCTTGCATGGTGCAAGACATGTTGGACCCAACATGATCAATCTAATTCTGTCACCCTAAACTAAGCCTTCTTCCGAATTTTTATAGATCCCATGGGTTTTACACAGATCTAAATTGGAGGGATTATATGATTGAAATCGTTAAAATATGTATATATATATTATAAAATTATTAAAGTTCATGATCACAAATCAAGAGAATAAAATGATGGGATAGACTTGAAATTTTATAGTTTCCATAAGTTGGTTATCTCGTTCATCTCCTTTTCGAGACAAGGAGCTCGTATTTATATATTTATGTTTTGAGATTCCCTAATCTTCTCTAAAACAAGCTGCAGGTGCTCCTAGGTCAAAGAAGGGTGAAGAATGAGTGGAGGGATTGATGTAGTTTTCCTAACACCATCGTTTGTCCTGTCTCAACATGAAACTCTATTTTATTTTTCAAAAGCCAAATATTTTAAATTGAATTATTTCTACAAAAGTTATTTTTTTTCCGGATACTCAGCACACCCATACATTCATGTTATCCAAATCCCTATCTATTAGAGTCAGGGATCACTGCTTATATGTTTGAATAGGAAGATGCTTTGCTAGGGTACAAGTGAGTTGGCATTTTGAATTGTTATTTAAAAATCATTTTAATTTTTTTTTCTACTTAGTCATCTTTAAAAAAAAAAAAAAAAAAAAGAAAAGAAAGCACCAAAACCTAGTAAGTAAAACCATCCTACCAAAATAAAGAACCTTTTAAAAGTCTTGACTGAATCAACCAAATCTTGATCGGCTCTTAATAGCATCGACTATCAAAGTTTTGTTTTGTATCTTTTGTGAAGGAAGACATTGATCAAGTCAGCTTTCCCAAGTTAGCTCAATATATATATTTATTTATTTTTTCAACATTGTCTTATCTCCCACTATTCCTATTTCTCCTTGTTTACTTTTGGCCTGCTTTTCAAGATTTTGTGAGCCCTGAAATATTAGAATGAACAAATGGAGATTATATATGAAATAATTAATTGAACATGCTAATAATAAAAGAAAAGAAGAAGAAGAAGAAGAAGACAGGGTGAGAGTAGGTTTTAGTGATTTTGAATGGATACTGTAATGAGATTGCTTTACATCCTAGACAGGACAGGATCTATTTTCATACAGTGACGTATTACCAAAAGGCAGTCTCCTCTTCTGTTTGTTGCTTCTCATATATATAGATAATTCAGTATCATCGGTTGAATAACCATCCAACTAACACAACCACCTCGAATCCAATTTTCCTGGCAGTCTGGTTGGTTGCCTACCATTCTTCATTCAGCTGTCTTTCCACAGTGACAATTACGAACGGCCTTGATTTGACTGGCCTAGCAAAAAGGATTCTTGATGGGAGTAGTTAAATTGTACCCAACCTTTGTCATTTGCCCTTCTGAAAGTGGTACAATGTATGTCCCAATTTGAGGGGCCCAATGATGCATGGGAATTATTTGAGGTAGGAGATGGGAAGGTCTTGAGGATGGAGAAAAAATACATTTAAATCCCATGGACTCTTTTCATTTTTTTTTTTTTTCTCCTCTTTCTGTTTGCGCGGGCCGCTTCTCACTTGTGTGGCTCTCTTGGGTCCCAGCCCAAACAGTCCTTGGAAATTTAATGGTTGTACACCATACAAGTTTTTGTGATAACCAACTGTAGACAATGCCCCAAACATGGTAAAAACTGGACCTGTGTGGGGGTGGGGGATTAATGAGTGCAAGGATAGAATTGACTGAAGGTGTGGCCCCATACCCTCTAATAAAAATGGCCCATGTTGTGGGGTTGGGTAGGTGGGTACAGACAGGGAGACTGGAGAGTGATGATATTCTTAATTAATTATTTTTTTAAGCTAAATGACTTGCAGATACAGACCACAATTTCGTTCTTTCTGATAAAACCAAAGAAAGTCCTGCCCATTTCACCAAGGCATCATTAAATTTTCAAAGAATCTCTTAAGAAGAGAGAAAAGGACAAAGAACAAATGGATGATCCATCTCTTTTTTTTTTTTTTGCTTACAGCTGGAGGTAATAATACTTTTAGTTAGAAATATGACATTTTTTATTACTGCAGATCCAGCCTTATCTTGACTTAAAAGGCCAGATGTTTAGAAAAATCCATCATAGAAAGAAAGGCCTTGGTTTGAGTGTTTGGTGAAAAGAAGAAATGGTATTTGATATTTCCTTCTTATCTTGGAAAAAGACAGTCATCATGCACATGCTTAGGATCCAGAGGAAGGAAACCTTTTGACTAATTCTCATTTCTCACCATGGTTGTTGTAGGGACACGAACTGTGCAGCGTCCACGTAGCGGTGCCCACACAGCTGGTCCCCCACAGGGAATAGGCGGGACCCAGAGCCCCGCGCCTATTGTGTACACTCGGGAGAAGTAATCCGGAGGAGTCTCCCTTCTGCGTTTGTCCCACATCGAGTGTGAGGGCCTCCCAACCCCGGTATAATAGCCTGAGCATAACCAAAGGGTGTAGTCCTCCGGGTTACCTCTCCCGAGTGTACACAATAGGCGCGGGGCTCTGGGTCCCGCCTATTCCCTATGGGGGACCAGCTGTATGGACACCGCTACGTGGATGCTGCACAGTTCGTGTCTCTACAGTTGTTACTTCTAATATATGAGAAAAAATGTTTAGGCTTTAAGTAGCACACAAAATGTTGATGTGGAGTGGCCATGGAATCCGTCTTGGAAAAATCAGCCCTTTTTACCTGTCTGTGTGTTCAGTACATATGGGTCCCACGTAGGGATCGATCCCGATAGGGGTGTTCATGGCCTGAGTTGGGCTAAGCTGAGGCATATCTAAGTCTGAATTGACTTTAGAAATACAGGCCCATATCCAGCCCGAGCCCAATAGAGGGCGCAAAGTTAGACCCAAGCCCTCCCATTTAAGTCAATTGGACCGGGCTGAACCAGACTTTTTATGACTTGTACTCAATTTCTAGTAATTGTTTAGACAACTATCCCTAAATTATAAGCTTTGGGCTTTCTATAACTTAATCCAAATCTAGCCCAATTTTTATATGGGCCCAAGTTATACATATGGGCTGGGCCAGCTGAGCACCCTTATCCCCATTTGGCTGTGTCAAGTGTGAGATGAGACAACCCTATCCACTCGGGTCTGTGTCAGATATGATCCTAATTTCAACAAGAGGAGATCTTTACTACATTAAGAAATAAGAACTGAACTGATACTCATGGCTCACATTTCTTGCCAGCTGAGCTACATCTTGGGGGCGGGTTGGGGTGTATTTAGTTCCACTAAATGCTAATTCCAATAATAATTTTTTTTGGTAGAAAATTCCAATAATAATTAAATTGCGTTTCCCTCTATTTGTGTTGGTTGATGAATTTTCTTTTCAGTCCGTAGTCATTTTGATTGAAAATTGTTTATTTTTTGTATACTATTTTCAGGCTGAAAGAAATAAACCAGTTCTATGCATGCATACTGACTGAGCTTATATTGGATTTTTGTCCTTTTTTTCACTGCTGCTCCAAAATATGGATGAGCACCCTTCTCACTCAATGGTGGAATGAATTTTGCAGTCTCAATCAGTTGGATTCTTGCAAAAGTCATTAAGGGAAACTCCTGAAAAAGAGAATCATCCGCAACATTTCTATATCAATGAAACAGCATATTGGTCCATTCAAAATAAATAAATAAATAAAAATTGAACCAACAAAAAAAGGGTTTTGAAACTACTTCTGAAGTCATCTGAATTAGAGAGTTATTTCTTCTTTAAGACTTTAAATTATTTACAGAGACTTGAACTACAGACTTTCAGGGAACAAAGAAAGAATTACTAAACAGATCTCAACAATCACTACCATGAACATGACAATTGTACCCAGAAACCACACTAATTCCAAGACTATATACAACCAATCCATGACTGGTGTTTAAAAGAATCGTTTGGATTCTGTAGTTGCACTTCTATATTTACACTAAAGGCATCATTCCTATGGGTTGTCGGAACCTGATTCCGGCATCCATCAGACCTTAACTTCGGCGGGGCATGAGGATTTACAGACACTACTACTACAGCTGAACAAAGAGCACTTTCTGCTCTTCTGCAATGGCCCTGAGAGATGGAGCCACTTACTTGACGACTTCACGGTGATCTTTGGTGATGTGGATGACCTGCAACACTAGATCATCATATAAATAGGGTTAATATATCATCTAGCTGATGCTGATCAGCATGGATTATCAGATAAATATACGTGCTAATACAGTAGAAGCGGTGGACGAGTATTCTGGTTGTCACAACTGTTAGAGAGTAGGTCCCAGCATGGTTAGACCATGGTCCTCTTTTTCCATACAAAATATCCAAGCCACTTGAAGATAAGCTGTTGGTATCTGCATAGTTTAATCTGTTTAATGAAAGGTTTGGACATCTGTAGGGTTAACATTTCTCCATGGCTACATCATGGGGTCTACCTTTTGACTGGACAATCCAAATTTCCAAATACACTCCAAGAAATGGGTTTTCATTGTTCCGGTGGGTTCACTCTTTTCTGCTTATAAATGTTGGTTTGAATGGTACAAATAAAAGAACATACAATACGAAAGACCAGGACACCATGATTTCAAGGATTTCTTAAGATATTAAAAAGAACCTGTGGATATTTTATTTATTAAGCTGAGGTAAACAAAATTTTTAACAGTGTGCAGTCAACTAGTACTTCTAAGTTGTCAGTATGAATCACTAACTTCTCCATGTAACTATTGAGAAAAACAATGTTCTTTTTGCACCATTGTGCCCTATGATAGCCAGATACGGATATTGATACAGACACTGATACGGGGATTAGGGATACGACTCCTCACTTTTGAAAATCTAAGACACGGATACGGATATGATATGGGTGTCCTAATTTTTTCTTTAAATCACTTTTGAATCAATGAAATTAACATACCTTCCTAGGATTTTTTATGGTGAGAAGTAAAAATATTAAAAGAACTATATGAAATAATGGACTTTCTAAGTAGGATATATTAAACTTGTTCCCTAGAAGTACTGGTGAAGTATTGGTGCGGTATCAAGTACCAATACAAGTGTCGTATCAGGTCCAATATGAATACGTTTGGCTTGTACAAGTATCCGGGTATCATAGGTTGTGCCTACATGGTGCCAACCTTGTGGCTATCCATGTTCAATAATATGATGGGCCCTCTTGAGTATCACGGATAGGAGTTTTTACTTTCATTTTTCGTTATATGTCCCATTCTTTTGTCCTGAAATGTTTTTTGGATAGTATCATGAGTGTTGCTTTAAGTCTAAGGGTCTGTCTGTGCAGACACTGTTTCAGTGGAAAGGGGGTGCTGACAAAATCGGGCGCCTTCTTCCTCTCGTTTGGTGCAGTGAAGAAAACGTTGAATCTCCATGTTCCTCACTAGAGAGGAGCCGGTTTTCCTATCTACCCTCGTTGGAAACCCAGAGCCGCGGAAGAGGAAACCCGGGTTTCCTCTTCCACGGCACGCCCTAAATGTCTTGGTCATCAGATGATCATTTGCATGCCTCCAAGCGAATGGTGGATAGAGGAAGATAGTGAAACATGTCATCTCATGATGGGGCCCATCAGATGGACATTTTCAATTATTAAAAGGCCTGCAGACCTGTACTGGTGTTCAATGAACAGGAAAAAAAAACCTGGACCTTTCAGTTGCATCACATGTTAACTCTAGTTAACAAAGTTAAGATTTAACCCAATGGCCAGTTATCACTTGTACTATTATCGAATTGCACAGCTGTGAGAATAGATCTTTTTAAGAAAACTGATCATAATCATTCAAATAAAATAAAATAAAAAGAAAGAGAAAAATTGCATCATATGTGAGAGTCAAGCTCACCTCTAGAATGCAAACATGTTAACTTGCTAGATTAGATTGTCAGCCCGCCACTCAAGTAGCAGTCTGTGGTTCTTAGTCCTCCTGCAAAGCAATCAATGGATAGCTGTTTTAGATTAAAAGTAAAAAAAAAAAACTTTTTTATAGGTAAGATAAAAATATGAGAATTTGCTGGCGATAAAACAAAATATAAAGATGGGAGTCCTCTATCACCTCAAGATATTATTCTTCTCAAGTTCCTCTTAACCTGTCGTTTGGTCTGAGCCACTGCCCTGTGTAAACTGTGGAGAATGAGCAGGAACAATGAACTGTGGATGTGCTGGAACTGGTGCTGCTACACCTGAAACGTCAAGAGAAACCACTTCAATAATTAGGATCCGTAGGGAAGTCTACATATGAGATTTTAAAAAGCGATCATGTTGGGCGCCACTGTCAGACAATGTAGCTTCATGCCTTGAGTACATATAAAATGGGACCAGAGATCAGTGGCTTAGGTATTGGAACTGATGACTGCTGCTATGGATTACTGGAGAGAACCTAACCCACAAATGCCCAATGAAAATAAAGCCTGAAAGCTGAAAGAAGCACAGAAACTCTCCACATCTAATGTTAAAGGTTCATATTAAATGGCTAGGATCTTCCAGTCTGGAATTTTTTTAGGATGGTTTATCTACACGGAGGCCATCAAATCTGGATTCCAAGGCATTGCCCCACATATAGAACTCATGGTTCAATGATGGTCAAGACTCATGAACTATGATTTAACATGATCAACTTAACAGTAAAAATGTTTCTGTGAATACAGCTAGGAACACCTTATGTGTTTCCGTATGTATGTGCCTAACCCTAATTAAGTAAATGTATATTTTAATGGCAGGAATTCAAAACAAATAAGACTAAGGAAAAAGATTTCTACGAATATTGCCTCCAGGATATGGAGCTTGAATTGTCGGTAGGGATGCAGCAGTTACTCCACTAGGACTGCTGAACTGCACAATGTGCTGACCAGGCATTGCATAACCCTGAACTGTTGAGTACCCATATCCACTCGAAAGAGGCTGACCAAATTGCCCATATGGGTAAACAGTTGTGTTCACTGTTCCCGGTGTGCCATACATCTGAAGGTATTGCTGCCCCGTGTAAGGACTGTAGATATTCTGCAAATTACAACAATTTGAAACAGAAGAGTTTTGCCACATGTTAAGAGAGTACACTACTATTACAAATATACAAATTCCAAGGGCATTCACAGTTTTGGAGCTTCCAACCTGTGGATATGAGTATTCGGGTCCATATGCCATGTACCTGTAACAAACAAGTCACATTCATTATGCATCACATTCAGTCATATGCATCCTCAATGGGCCCATGGCATACTCAAGAATGCATGAAATGCAAGTTCCTCTGTTTATCAAAGCCTTTGGGCTTTCCTGTATCAGTTTAGTTTTCTATTATTATGATGGTCTAAATCAATAAAGTTGTTTAGTTCTTTGATTCACTGAGATATGGGATGGCAATGGGCCAGGTTAAACAGGTGGCCCACCCCGACCTGCTTCTAATAGGCGTGGGTTTGGGAGATGGTCTACCGGTTTGGAGCAGGTATGGAATTTTAAGGTCCAGACCCGAATCGGGTTCGGGGGTTCAGGTTCTGGTTGTTCTTGACCCGCCCTGCCCCAGTTGTACTATTTATGCATAATTAGTAAGACTCTCTATGCAAACGCTTGGCGGCAACTGTGGTTTAAGAAATATTCAAAGCTGTAGGTCAGGGGTTCAATGCCTCATGTCTATATTATGTTTTTTTTTTTTTAAACAAAGGGAAAACCAACCGGCCCCTTGCTCTTCACAAGGCTGGTTTGATATTACAAGTAATAAACTCATGGCAGGTCGGGTTGGGTATGAGGTGGGCATGTTTCTGTCAGGTCGGGTTTGGATCTAGGCCAATCTGTACAAAACCCAACCACTGCAATCCCTAACTGAGATGTGATAAGCTGGCCTAGTGATGCAATACGAACCAGGCCCAAGAAGTCAACTGGGCTAACCCATTGACCCATAGGTCCAATCCATTGGGTTCAGCCCATAGGCCCAATTTGATTGAGAGCTACTGTGGAGTTCTAATTTTATGCTATTTCTATTTTTTGTTCTTAATTAATTAGGATTGCTATTAGCTAGGTTCCTATTTTAATTAAATTTCTCTCAATATTTAGGGAAGTCTTAGCGTCCAAGTAAGAGAAGGGACCAATCCTACTCTTTATATATAGATGATCAAATCTCATTGTAATTCATGCCTATTATCAATTAAAGAATTCTTTTAGTTTCTCTTCAATTATGGTTTTTGTTATGATCGTGAGTGTGCACTAGTGCTTGAATCTTTCTTTGGATTCGATCAATCCCCTAGAAGATTTATCTATTTTTTATCAAGGATCTGAGGCTGCGCCACCTAAGGATGGCAACAGGTTGGTTGAGTTCAAGTATTGGTTGAGCAAACCCGACCTGACCGACACCTAGTCTAGGTCATACCTACCTACCTGACTCGTAACGGTTAATGGTTTTTTATACCTAACCCGGTCTGTCACTGGGCAGGTTCGGTTGGATTTGATTCTGTTTGGATTTTATTTTAATTTTAAAAATAATAATAACACTCATGTTCAGTTGAAACTCGAACACACAACCTATCAAAGCACAGATGCCACCCATTACAACTTGTGCTAGTAGGCGTACACATAAAGAACTCAACACAATATTGTATAAGTTAAAGGAAAGCTGGGCAGGGCGGGTCAACTACAACCAAGACCCGAATCCACTGCAAACCTGATTCAAATTTCAAACTTCCAAACCTATACCCGCCCCGAACCTGACCAACTTACTACCAAACCCGCTCCTAGGCGGGTCTCGATTCAAGCCTGACCCATCACCATCCTCATTGTTATTTAAAATAGAAAGTTTCATTATATCATTTTTTCAGATTTGAGACAAGCCCCGAGAAGTTTTGGTCAAAAGCAATGGTATTAGATCCTGGTACATGTTTCTGACTCAATCACCACCAGAACTGGTATGACTCGCCATGTGTCAACTGAGTCACAGCAGCTTGGTAAGTAGTAGAACTTGAACGACTTGACCAATTACATGTGGCTCAAGCAGGATATGCTATGATAAATAAGATATTTAGTATTTACCAATCAACAATTTCAAGTGAGGTTTCAGCATGAATGTATTCCCATGTAGAATGCCAGTACGACAGGTGTAAGACAAGGCACCAAAGGCTTCTGAGCAAGCACAACCTTCTTGAAACAACTAAATGTCCTTATCTAATTAAAACATTTTAAAATGATAGATAAATTAAGAAATTATAAGAGAAGATTAGAAAGTTCTAGGAATATGCCTATAATAATTTTTTTATTAACAATATGTCTACAATAAATTAATCACAGGCCGCCAATAGACTTCAATATTTTATATAAAAATATATTGTTTGCATAGTGTAAAAGCTAATACAACCTAGAATTATTTAGCATTTGGAATAAAATGCTAATTTTAACATAAATGAATTAAGGATTTTTTTTAATGAAACTAAATTTTATTTAAAAAGAAGCCAGATAGTAGAAGAGGCAAATATTAAAGAGTCGCATTAAGGGTAAATACTAGACAAAAAAAGCACTTTCATACCAATATTAGAAGAAAATGTTGTATAAATGGTAAAGCACTAACAACAACCAATTAGCATTAGATAACACCTCAGAAAAACAAAAAGGACAATAGAACTCTACAAAGGCTCATTAATCCATCACATAAAACAATAGTATGTGTTCCACAGGAGGAAAAATCTTCAAAGGCCAAGTTTTATTCAATCCATTCTTCCTAAATTTCTAAATTCTAATTGGTAGGCAGACAAAGGAAATATTCAGAAAGCTTCTCTTTTTAATCATTTCCAGGGAAGGATAAGGTCAAAAATGAGTATCACAGTATGCATCTTGGAAGACGCATCTTGGAAGACTCACCACCTACAGTGTAAGCATCAAGTGCACTAAGCCTCAAGGTGAACAACTACAGGGTGTTTAGGGAGACAAAGTTGTAAATTTGAGGCGAATATCATTTTTCAGCCTTCCATGCCTCCTAAAGCACTTGAAGAAGTATTAACTAAGGTCTTTTTTTTAGTAATTGATGATAAAACATTATTGATAGTTTGGAGCTATGATACCCGGATACTTGTACAAACCCAACGTATCTGTATCGGACCGATATGACACTTGTATTGGTACCTGATACTGCACCGATACTTTTAGGGAATAAGTTTAACATATCCTACTTGAAACTTCCTTTATTTCATATAGTTCTTTTAATATTTTTACCTCTCACCATAAAAAAAATGCTAGAAGGAGATGAAAACAATAATAATTTCATTAATTCAAAAGCGATCTAAAGAAAAGATTAGGACACCTATATCAATATCCGTGTCGCTCATTTTCAAAAGTGAGGAGTCGTATTCCTGACCCCATATCAGTGTCCGTATCCACATTTGTATCTAGGCATCATAGGTTTGGAGTCATTTAATCAATTTAGTATCATCTGGTTTTAGGTGAATTTAAATTCTGCATTTTACAAATATTGGCTATTAGATTAATAGAACCTATACCATGTTGATAAAAAAAAAGGATTAATAGAATCTATTTTTCATCCATTTGTTGAGTTATATTGATTATTAGCCGCAGAAAAAATTTAGATTAATGGTTGGGACAAGGCTTTAATGATGATGATTTCTCATCCATTCATTGAGTTACTATTGATTTGGCTAAGGGCTTGGAAATCGAAAGGCCATTCTATTGATTCAACTGACCTTTTATAAAATTGGCAAGTTTATCACCAACTCTGCTACTGAATGAAAGAATTTCAGTCATGTCTAAGTTCTTGAAGAGTGAGCAGAAAACTCACCCATATGGAGGATGCACAAATCCTTGCTGGTAGCTATAGGAAACCGGCTGGTGAGATGTGGAACTTCTGACGTAAGAACCGCGGGGACCTTCTGTGACTCGAAAGTATGGGTTTGCTGACCTCAAGCGTCCTGCAAGAAGGAAAAGCAATGAAAGAAGTGTCTGTGTTCCTTTTCTCCACCAATAATGATAGAAACACATTCTTTTTGTTTATTGGTGATATAAAATGCTCCCTTACCATAATACATACTGATAGTTTTTCTGGGTGGCATTTGTTTAGTTATCCTATGAAGTAGAGACCAGAGCTCTTTGGAGCGGGATTAGAGAACTACACTTGTGTTCCTTTGCAATAAAAGGTGATTCTTTATCAGCTTTTAGATTGGTAAGCTTAGAAGCTTGGTGGTTGGGAATTGGATCAAAGACATCTCAGTTCTGTGTGGGTCCATTTTTTATTCTCTAAATTTTATTTATTTTTCCATATCTTCCTAACTATAACATTTTTCACTAAATGCTCCTTTCCAGTAATTTAATCTTAAAGTTTATTTGTGCAAAAGCATTCAGTAATCATTCAAAAAAGAAAAGAAAAGAAAAAAGCATTCAATATATATGAGATACTTCAATGTGTTTGCATCTATGATGCCCAGATACGGCACGGATACGACATGGACACACCATAGACACAGCAGGGACACGGATTTTACATGTAAAAAGTGAAGTATCGGATACGATACGACACGATACGTTGCCCATTTTGAAGTATCCGTGCGTCATAGGTTTGCATGGATTCTAATTGTTTTGTGCATTTCTTAGTTTGCTGTGTCCAAGCATTGATGCTCACGAGTCACGTCTGTATCTAATTTATATCGGCAAGTGCATTTACCAAGCACAAATACAGAAACTTCAAGAAGTGGAGGCATGTGAATCTTACATCAATCTATCGAATCAGATGGGCATCACTGCATTTTGTGAAGCATTTAAAAAAATCGAATAAAAGGAAAAAAGGGGGTTCTCAAAGACAAGCAAAATGTTCTGTCTCATAATGTTCCCAGAGAACATGAATTGGAGGCCGACAATACAGAAAAACTGAGTAGCATTCACTATTTATCTTCAGCTAATGAAGTTCTAGGCTCTGTATTGTACTTTCCTCTTACTGTCCATCTCCTTGTTGGACCTTCCTAATACATTCTACTACTTATATATGTTTCATAGCTATCTCAAAGGACGCAATGCAGCTCCTAAAGGAGAAAGCTGCAGACATAAAATATTGTGAGTTCTTTTTGGAGGGTAAATAGTACAAGTTTGCAACACTTGAAGCTGGACACAGCCACGCAGATGACACAAGCTAATCAAATCGTTCTTGCTGACTCTGAGCTATGCCATGATGCAAGCAATACTAATGACTCCTAAGAATATTAGAACATGTATAGTGCTTCTTTTATTTAAATATTTTTTGAGTTTTTTTGGATGGCAAACTTTTTTTAAGAAAAAAAAATAGAACATGTATTACGCTACCACCTACGAAGAAATCATGGAAGCTGGTAAATGCAGTTGGAATTATTATTAAATCTCGAAAGGTCATTCCATACTTCCATTTTCTACAGCCACTCAACCCAAACAGAAAATTTTAGATCATTGCTTCAGCTTCAGATAAGTAATTTAGAAAAAAGTACACCAATTTAAGCTCCAGGGATATTCCAGCTACCCGCAAGAGAGAGAACACCAGAAGAGCAAACCCAAGAATTTGATTAACCCAGACATCACAACCCACATATCCACATTCAGTCAATTCAAAAACAGAAAACCATCAAAGGTCGAAGGCCTTAACCGAAGATGTTCTTTTGTTTAAGTGCCAACATAAATTTAGTTATAACAACGAAGTACTTCAAGATTGTTCTGGTCAGTAACTAAGTTTAAAAAAGAAAAAAAAAAACATACTGATTTGGTAAAGACATACATATATTCAAAAGGAATATCATAAAGCTCAAATCAAACAACAATTCAGATGCCATAAAACAAAAAATCTAGACATTAATATGTTATACACCACATTAACTAAATTGGAACTTGGAGGCATTGTAAAAAGCCTACCATAAGGTGGAGGTGGAGGTGGAGGTGGCCGAGGCCGGCCAATCGATGCCAAATTACAATTGGCCCGTCTACCATCAATCACAGGATTCGGTTCTACGCACGCCCTCCTCGCCGATCCGGGATCACGGAAAGTCACCTAAAACCCTCCATGCAAAGCAGCCCCACAAAACCAGAGTCATCTTCACAGTCAGAAAAATCAGTAACTTTTTTTTTCCCTTGTTCGATATCAGACGATCGAACGAACAAAAAAAGAAAAAAGATTCAATCTTATTTTCAAACAACCTATCTACAAGAATAACCCATGAGTTTAAGGATCGAACAGCACAAAGAAGAAGTACTCACAAAACCATAACCCTTCGATCTGCCAGTGTTCTTATCCGTGATAACGACAGCCTCAAGGATCTCTCCAAACTGCTCGAAGTGGAGACGGAGCGTCTCGTTTTGCGTTTCCCAAGCCAAGCCCCCGACAAACACCTTGGTGTAGGTCGTATCCCCAAAAGGGGAATTCATGAACTGAAAGCTCGCATTCGAACTTGATCCCGATCCCGGAATCGGCCGAAAAGCCATGACTTTCCTACGGAAAAGACCCTGCTCGAAAAAACCCAGATGTTGGATTCGGTTAAAAGCAGACGAAATTCAATCAATCAATCAGGTGATCGACCCAGAAAACAAGAACACAAGGGCTAATCTTAAAAAAGCTGAAGAGAAGCAATCCTAGAAAACAATCTCAATTCTCAACAAGACTCCAAATTGGATGAGAGGAAGCAGAGGATGATTGAGTAGCAACTTACAGGGAAAAGGAGGTCTCGTATAATTTCCTGGAATCTGATATGGGTTCTCCAAACAGCTTTTCAAAGAAAGCTGTATGTATGAGAATCAAAAAGGGCCCTCTTGATTTTATTAATCCAGCAAGAGGGTAATAGAATAATGGAAGGGAGTTTAGGCTTAGAGTATACTTTCCACTTTCAGATTGAAATGAAACATATTGAATATATAAAGAGTGAAATACAGTTGAATTCTCGCCGAGTTTCAAGCTTCGCCAGCTCAGCTGTGACCTGTGGGCCCTACCATGATGTATTTTGATCGTATCGATGACATTAGAACAGTTATTTTTAATCATCTATTTAAGGGTCTCAAAATATTATAAATATTCTCAAAGGATCAATCATGCATGAAATTCAATGAGGGTCCTACCTTTGTGGAAGGTTGGGTTATGTCTCCCCCAACTTGTTGCTTGCACAGAAAATTCTCTCAACATACATGAGTATTTGTATAATTGTTATATAAATGGTGATTGTTACAACCCTTTGATCCAAGTTAGGAACTTTCCATGCAACTCAATTCTGAGAAGCCTTTTCATTTGAATGAAGACAATGCCTGTATATTGATAGTGAGCTCTGTCTCTTCATCCTAACATAATGGAAGAAAAAGAGCATGCAATGGCAGTTGACTAGGATTACAAAACTAAATAAACTCCTCCCACAGTTTAGAGTCTGCATCTTATTATTAATTTATTAGCAGCCTTACCACCAAAATTCAAATGGAAAATATCCTCCTATTAGTAGATTGCATCTTAGATTTTTATAATATGATGTCAGGTACAATTTCACAGTAATTGAACATTTGGTTTGGATTGAATTTCAAAAAGATCTACCGTTTAGACACCATTAAACTTAAAAAAGGTTGTTGAATCAAGGACTAGGATAATCTGATGGGGTTGATTTTTTTGCTCTCCTTTTTCATTAGGAGACCTTTCCATCTGCCTTAATTCCACCGATTGACACGACTCTAGGTGGGCCCCATGAGCTAGAATGCATGTAATTGATATAAAGTTTGCTCCCAAGAGAACATTTCTCTAAATTCAAACAGCTTAAAATCAACATCTCCTCTTTTGTTAACACCAAGTCAAATTTCACTCCAATTAAAATTGGTTCTACTCTCAAATTGATCACTCATTTTAAAAAAAAAAAAAAAAAACTTTTATGTGTAACCCAATCCCTTATAAAAGATTTTTTAATCTCAAATTTTGTTTCGACAATTTCTTTTGTTAAAAGAAGATACAATATTGCTTTACCTGATATCATGGTTCAATGTTAGCATGTATGTAACCCCATCTTTTGTGTTTTGCTAGCCACCTTGATGGTGTTGACTTAACAAACAACTCATACCATTTTCACATAATATCACAGGATTTGTCATGCACTGAAAACAGATTCTTGATAAGAGAAGAAAACAAACAAGTAAATAAATAAAAAGCATGACAACTTATTTGCAGTACTACCTAGCCAAGTGGGTCAGCTGGTCAAGGGACATCAAAATCCTCAAAGGAGACGGGCCGCCCACGTTTGCACCCATGGGAATGGAGGGATATTGCCCATTAATAATGCCTTTGAGTAAAGTAGATTTCTGATAAACCAAGAAGATTTTTT
Source organism: Litsea cubeba (assembly GCA_012931725.1). Lineage (NCBI taxonomy): Eukaryota > Viridiplantae > Streptophyta > Magnoliopsida > Laurales > Lauraceae > Litsea > Litsea cubeba. The sequence goes on along the minus strand of CM022944.1, from coordinate 122,401,442 downwards.
TTTTTTTTCAATAGAAAAGGTCTTATCATGGAGGAAGCCCAGGAATGTTTGTCAAACAGTCCAAATTCCTCACTTTCTCTAGAAAAGGACCCTTGGGAGAACAGAGAAAGATGCTTGTGGCTGGGACTACTCTTTCCATTGGAAAGGCAGAGTGAATATATTGCAGCCAACCCATTTCTAACTGGAGAAGAACACGGCGGGGTCACCTTCAGCAGTCCTTTTTACTGTTTAAAACTATAGAGCCATAAGAACTAGTGTCTGGGGGGTTTGAGACCAATGGGGTCCACTGACGCTTGGGTCTGGCCAAAACTGCCAAAGGGACCACTGATGGTGATGTTGGCTACCAGATTGAAACAAATGGTTAAAACCACCATTAAGTTTGGGATTAATGTCAGCTTCTCCATCAGTGGATCCAATTTTTGAAACCCAAACTGATCAAAAGCACTATTCCATTCTCTATCATTAAGAAAAATTTTACTCAATTAAAGTTATTGTATATCGTCAGATTGATTACATCAAAAATACGCACTTTGACCCTTCCTTTTATTTATTTATTCTAGTCATGAGTTTTAGATTTGACCCAATATGATAGGGAGAATATGTCTAGAGTAAAATTTACCTTAATAATAAGATAAGGTGGGGAAGTAATTTCAAGCAGGTTAGATTTCAGAGGTCTTATTTTTTTTTTTTAGAAAATAAACTATTTAAAAAGAAAAACCAAAACACATCAATTAGAGACTCCATAATGTGATAGAGTTGGAACTAACAATGTGATCAAAGAATCTCTTTCCTTCCCTCAGAAAATCCAGACTCAATAAAGTAGTCGCAACCCGTTAAAGTTTACTCAAGTAAAAAGTTTTGTGGGTTGATATGATAACAAGATAAGGCAGATGAGTTTGAGAAATGTCTCGAGCAGTTGATCAGCTGGTCGAGACATGGGTGTGTGAGTGGAGTTGCATGTGTTCGAATCTCTAATGGAGAAGAAATGAAAAAAAAAAGTTTGAGAAATGATCCCCACCACCGCCAACTTGTACCATTGTCCTTATAGCAATTTATTTCCGTACTTTAGAGATGAAATTTCTCCAATTACATTACAAATCATCCCCACCACCGCCAACTTATACCATTGTCCTTCAACAACTAGGGAAGAAGCCAACATCGGCAAATTGTATTTGGGACGGGTTCAGATCTAGGTCTAGGTCTAAATATAGAATGATTTGAGGAAAAAAAAAAACTTTTAGGAGGAATTCTCGAATATTGAGGTAACATGTCGGGTCTTGGGTCCACGGGCCAAAACTAAGGTGGAACTAGACCCATACTCGTTTAGGTCACGGGTAAAAAAAAAAACCCAAATCCGGACCCATTTACTTATCAAAACATAAATAATGACTCAAACGTAGTTATTAACGGGTCAAAGTCTCTGGATAATTAGAGAATCGAGGGTCCTTTTACATCTCTAAACCACATGCAAGGATATCAAGGTAGTCGTTCCCCACTAGATTTGGATCTACCTCTAAAACTAGCATAAAAATTGTGTCCACTCTAAAAATTCATGTGAAAATTATGAATTCACCTCCAAAATCCATATGAAAATTTTGATAAACCACAAAATCCAACTATCTATTTGAAAATCTTGGTTCGCCACTGTAGACAATGACTGCTGGTGAGAATGAGATGACCGTCCAAGTTGCAAAAGAAAATTTACCAGCATCATCAGTAAAAATGGAAAGAAACTATTCTATTTCTATCAACCTACGCTTGGTGTGGTTGATTGGAAAGGACAATGCCATTCTACTAAGTACTTGAAGACCCCTCGCATCCAGACACAACAGGCAAATCCAGCATATCCATGAGGCGGCAGTGCAGATCCAGGTTGGCATCCCATCTCTGTAAGGACTAGGAGCAGTACCCACTATGCAAACATGGGACAATAGAACAGGTTTTACATAGGTAAATGTTACATTTACAAATTTAATAATATGAAGTATGTTACCATGTTTGTCAAAATTAGAATTTAACTGCAGTAAATAAGTACATTCAACCCTGTTAGATGTATTTAGATTTTTTAAAACCTTTTCACAAATTTCTTAAGATAGAAAATTAAATATCTTGATTGATGTTTATCATTGATATATTAATATGATGATATGGAATGGTTCAGATAATGAATTAAGGGCTCACAAAAGTGCATAAAGTTAGATACAAAAAAATGTTCTCCTGCGAGCAACTTTATATCAGGGGAGCTCCATGGGGCCCACTTGAGCCCACCTTTGGTCTGTGCAGGCCCTTTCGAAATCTCATCCCACCTTGACTTGGCATTAGGCCTAATTTCTTATTGGATTGAATCCATAAGAAATCTATGGTTTAAAGACCACTAAACTTTACAACTATTAAATCAAGGGGTAGGTTGCTCTAATGGGGTGATCATTTTGTTGACCCTTATCTATAAGGAGACATTTCCATGTACCCCACCCCCACCGATTAGTAGGCACCTAAGTGGGCCCCACAAGCTGGATTGCATATGAGAGGCGTGCAATCTGCTCGTAGGAGAACATTACTCCTTAGATATTTAGGTTGGGATCTTTTGAGCATTTTCACAACTTTTTCAAAAGCGATCATGATTTAAGATATGCAATTAAACGTTTTAGGATTTATTAGATCAAAAAAGAAGATGGATAGCTTGGGTCTAGAATTTGGAGACCATAAAAAAAATTGATTGAGGAGGCTCAAACCCACCAGCTATGAAACATTATCATTTGTTCATTTGTATCACTGCTTAGCTACAAGTACATGTGTAACATTTTATATTACCTTCTTAAATATGTAAATGAGTATGCTTAGCTACAACCCACCCAAAGGGTTGGCCGAGCGGTCAGGACCGGACCACGGTTCCTCTCTCTTCCGTAGCTAGAGGTCTTGGTATCGACCCCTGGTTCCCCCTTCTTCAAGAATCGAAGGTTGAGTCCGGGTGCTTACCCGACTTCCCTTTAGGCCTGGAGGGATTAGTCCAGCGACTCTAGCCCAAAGAATTGGGAACCCTCCGATAGCTCAACTTGAGGAAGCATTTTTAAGACCAATGTAATCCAAATCCGATCTAATCATAATTTATGATAACTCATCTTTTTCGTATCAAACATTGTTTAGAATATTCTCTAGTAGATGATGATGATATGTATGCTTGGAACTATCGAAAGGGAATGTTTCTATCGAAAAAGGCTTGACCATTTTTTTTATTTATAATGAGTATTGATTTTTTTGTTAAACGGTATAACAAGAGTATATTTATAATGGAAACATGGCCCCCTCCCTGATTTACAAACGCAGGGAAGGCGCCATGTTTTCTTGGTGGATGAGTGAAGCCCACCATAATTTCATTGCTCAAGTATTCAATATACATCATTTGCATGGACACGAACCACCATCATTACATCACTTAGGTGGATGGGGCCAGATGTAGTTTTATGATAGGAGTGGGCCCCACACTGTACACAAGGTAGCAATCCAACAACTAGAAAAAAACATAAACCTATACTAAACTAGCTAATCTACTCCTGTCCAAGAAGATTCTTCTAAACCCAATCTAGAACCATTCTAGAAGTCCAGCCTATCTCAGCCCTCTACTACACATAATTCTACAGTTCTGTTCAGAATAATGAAGATTTCACTTGTATTCTCCTGAAATTCGTGGATCCTTTTGCACAAGTCCAGCTCTTCCATCCAAAGCATTTTCAGGTGGCCGTTCTAGACATAGTAATGGGTATCAATTCCATTGGCCCCTTTAACATGGGACCTTGATACATAAAATTAGCAACTTCAGACATGAGACATCTCCTTCCATGTTATTTATATTTTGTTTGAATAGTTTATGCATTCTCAGGGGCATTCTGAAATTGGTATATGCAGCACATCTCATATGATAAACCTTTCATTCATATGTGACTGTCTTTTATTAGAGTTTGATTTAATAATACCAAAAGGCATCAGAAATGCTACTATATTATTATACCAAAGAAGACTTGAGAAGTAATCTAATCCTTGTTCAGAAGACAAGCCTCTTGAATGTATGCCATGGTGTCAACAAGAGTCTCTTGCACTGGCCTGTGTTTCCACCCCAGACTCTTCAATTTCTCGCTACTCAGCTTCGGTTCCTGATGTACCATTGTGTGACTGCAAAAGGGAAAGTAAACAAATGTATCTGGGGATAAGATCAATCCACTCAATTGAACTAAAAAGGGAACTTACTCCTTGTTGGGTTTTTGGTAGTCTCAAAAATTCAATACCATTTCACTTGAAAAGAAGTTTTGTCTTTTTCCTCACTTTGTGGGTAGTGTAGGGTATATGAAATACATGGGATCCTACTATTGTGGAGTGGGCTCCATCCGAAAGGGAATATTGAAAAGTATTTTCGTTGCTTCTAATAACGCCTTGAGGTTTTGGTAGCAATAATTAGCTAAAGAAATTTAATACCCACATTGCTCAAGTCAAACCGAACCGGGTTCGGTTACGGTTTTTTTATTTATTTTTATTATTTTTTTCACAAAAAAAATTACAGTTCAAACTTGGTCCATCAAATGGAATGATGAGAAGCTGTAATGAATACTAAAATATATTTCATAATTCGTTTCAACCGAGGAAGCATGCATCAAACGATGGGTGAACTCTTTCCATCCATCATCCGATCGTGTGATTGAATGGCTCAGGCCAGGTTCGACCAACTTTTTAGGCCAATGAGTTGAAGCAGTTCAAATCTTCTGATAAAATACACCAACAAAATGGTCAGGCATGCGCCTATTTTTCTGCATAAAATATGGACTAGACTACATTGCTTCATCCAGACCAATGAATTCAACACAAAAGGAACTACCCCCGTGCATGCATCAAATGATGGACAAATTGTCACTACCTCGAGCCCGCTTCTCTTTGCATACTCAAAAGCCTCACTTTCTGCCATGGTCTTGGCAAGAGAATACCAGCCAAATGGTACCTGTAGTAAAAAGGATATGAAACACCAAGTATGTTAGAAAACCTTTATTACCTTTTAAATGTACAGTCCAGGTAAAACCATCCATCCATAAGACCATAGCTGTCATTAAAAGGAGGTACAATCTGAAAAGTAGAAAAGAATCATTATTCAAGTTAATTTAAAAGATATTAATCCACAAAAATCCATTTTAAAAGGGAGAAATTTCAAAAAAGACCGCAAGTTTCTATGCCTTATTTAAAAAAAGGACACAAGTTTCAAAACTTTTCAAACTAATCTTTAAGTTTTTTGAGAAGTTCTCAATTAAGGACATTTGTTCATTTCAAACTATTTTCCGGCAACTTTTTTTCGATCTTTTTTAAAATACCCAAATTACCCTTCATTGAAATAAAATTCTTCTTCACTTCCTCTATATTCTCCTTATTTCATTCATCGGCGTCTTCATAGTGATTAAGGACAACCGGTGTTCCCATAGCGATCGGCTGCATGTAGTAGCCCTCGAATCCATGTCATGGCTTTAAATGAAGGGTAATTTGGGTATTTTCAAAATATTGAGGGAAAAAGTAGCCAAAAAATACCTTTAAATGACCAAATGTCCTTAATTGAAAACTTAAGGACTAATTTGAAAAGTTTTAAAATTTTTGTCCTTTTTTTAAATAAGGCAAAAGCTTAAGGCCTTATTTGAAAATCTTCCTTTATAGAAGGAAGCGTCTATTGACACATCCCTCATTGCTCCTTGCACATCCAAATTTTTGAATACCAACATATCCATTTGTGAATTAACAAAAATGGACATGAAGAATACTTTCAGGACTCATCCAATTTCTCTGTACACATCTTCCCTCCCATCTCTCTTTCCCTTCCATTCCTTGGTCACTCGCTCGGTGTGGAGATTTTTTTTTTCCGTGTCTGTTTGGACTTTCAAGTCCGAACAATGATGTTGCAAGACTACTTTAGCTTCTATGATTTTTAAGTTTTAACCTCTTTATCCTCTTTGAAACTCTAACTTTAGGTGTCATTTGGCAAGTCTACATTTTGGGTCTGTTTAACTTTAAATTGACTCAAATAGGTGTTTGAGTGATTTACTTTGAGGGAAAATCCTGTGTGAATGTTTGATGAAATCAGCTTCAAGATTTTTTGTCTATTTCTCAAAAAAAAAAAAATTGTAACATTTTTTAGACAGACATGTAAGCAAAATGTTTTTCTTTGGATAAGTTTGCCTGTGTAACTTTTACTCTATGGGTCTATTTGTTTGCATTAACATACATAGGAATTCATGGTAACATTAACTCAACCAATGTATTATTCAAGAGGCAAGAGTTGAGAAATATAAGGTGAGTGATGAAGTATATAAGGTGAAGATGTAGATAGAACATTCCCCGTCCTATGTATTGAATTACTAGTGTGATGACTATGTATTCATTTTCCATTTTCTTTTGATTCTGTTTCCCTTAAAAGGAAAGTTTTTTTCTGCTCATTGTTGGAAATTCATCTTGACAATTTTTCTTGGACTACTTTTACTATATGACAAGGTTTTTTTTTTTTAGTTGAATGGGTAATTTTCACCTACGGGACTCTTGCATGGTTGTCATACATAAATTTCGGTCCATCTTTTAATTTAGGGGTCCTACGTGAATGGTGTAAATCGAAGACCCAAGTTGTTCCCATGAGGGCACCACTATCCTCTTCCTAGGAAGATATTCCTTATTTTAACACCCTTTTTTTTTTTTTTTTATTCTCACTCACACACCCATGTCCCTAACCAGCTAAGCTGCCGGGGATGATATGTTGCTATTGTATCCACTGAATTGAGATTCATATTTCCTTCCTGGATTACAGTTAATTCGTGCAAATGATATTGTTTTAATAGACTTTTAGAGAATAAGATAATTCATATTTTGGCTCACACAAACTCAGGGGTGGAGGGTGGGTGTGTTTGGAGGAAATTTCTCATTTTTACTTAGGTCCTCCCAACAAATATTTGATGCTTCAGCACTTGACAACAATTCTATTCAATTTACTCATGATGCAAGGTTTTGGATTTTCTAGCCAATGAGATGATGGGTTTACGTCTCAATTTTGATCAAGTGGGAGTTTTAATATTGGATCAGATTTTGATCACAATCTAGGAGGACATAATACTTGAACCTTTTTTTTAATATTTGTAATGTGATTTGAACGGGCAACCTTGTGATTGCAATAACGAGCACCTTTCTACTATGTTTACATGCTCTTGTGAATTAAATATATGTGCATCACAGACCTTTTTCTTTTTCTTTTTCTTTTTTTACATTGATTAATGAAAATGATTTTAGTTTTCTTGAGTTCCGGGCCCATTTGGCATTTTACTTTTAAAATGAAGTGGAGTGAAGTGAAATAAAAAGAGAGAATAAAATATAAGTGGGTTATGATGGTATTTTATTTTTAGTTGTTTGGGATGAAATATTTTTTACTTTTTGTATGAGGAAATAGAGTTCTTTTTGTCTTTTAGTGAATAAATGTAGTTGTTTTTTTTTTTTTTTTTTTTTTTGAAAAGATGGAGGGGATTTTGGTAAAAAGTGTTTTTGATTTGATGTTTAACTTGACTTGACTTTACTTTACTTGACATGTAAAACTGCCAAATGGGCCCGGAGCCCACTTATATTTTGGAAACAAGATAGTTTTAAAGATTTTGTTATATTAATTGGCAATAGGATATAATTTACTAGTACCTCAAAGCATAGATGTTTGGCTAATTGGATGCATTATTTCAATATATTAAAGTTATTTGCAAAAACTTTGTATTACATTATTTAAGAATATGATGTTGAAAAAAGTCTTTCATGTGAAAATCTTTATTTAATAAAGGGGTTGAATTTTTTTTCCACAATATCTCCACATGGACAACCATATGTGAAATTGTTCCCACAATGATTTCCCCAACACGATGGCTCTTATTGTGATTAACAACAATGAAAGGGTCATATTATGACTTCCATTAATATTTGGTCGGTCTCACAGTGATTATAAAAATTAGGTTGGTCTTATCATGATTACCAATATCTATGGCCTCCTGATAATTTCTAATATCAGTTGAGTTCCATAATTTTCACATTTGATGGGCTCCATCTTGATCACTAATATATATTAGGTGGGTGGCTCCCATTGTAATTGCAAACATTAGAATGTGTGATTATAATTACCGGTTTACCATCATTAGATCAGCTCCCTTATTATTACCAATGTTTTCCAACATCAAATGCGCATACATATAGGGACACGCTAGAAAACACCCGGGCGTTTTTAGCTAAAGAAGGCCCCTCCTTATCATAAATGTAATGATTTAAAGAAGCTAATATAGTGCACATATGATGCTAAAGATGATAAGATCCATTAATTGTGCCAATCGCATTAGGCCATATCAAATGGCGTTAATTAAACACAATACTACACATCTATTTAATAATTATCATGAGCCCCACATCTAATGTTGGATTTTATAAGTAGACAATCTAATATTACATCACTATGAAGCCCATTTGATACTGGTGATCGACCACAAAAACTAATTGCTGGTAGTTTTTATCTCAAATTCTTATGATGGCAATAACACTACAACAGAAAAGTGTTTTCGCGGCGCACATTTTCGCCGCTAATAATAACCAAACTCGCTGCTAACTCTCTATCCCGGCGATTATTACTTCGTCGCATATCGCCGCATGTAACCCTTCACTTCTAATCTTTAGCGGCGCAAACAGCAAATCGTCGCGAAAACTTTTTTTTTCACGGCGTTTTTTCCTCGCCGCAAATAGCCTTCAACTTATACTTACAATGTCTTTTACAGCGATAAATATTATCTTGCAGCGACTATATATCGCCGCAAGTAAGTTTTTCCAGCGTTTTCCAGATTCGCCGCAAAAAATTTATGCGGGTAAAACACAATTGCGTCGATCTAAAATCGACGCAATTGTTGGTTCTACCATTATTTTTTTCTTTCAAAAAAGTCATTTTCAGCGTCTATTTATTGATTGCGTCGATATAAAATCCACGTAAATGCTCGTGTCTGACTTAAAAAATCAATTCCAACGACTTTTTATCGCCGGAAAAATATTTTCGCAACGTTTTTTTAACTTCGTCGCAAGTTAAATATCGCAGCTACAACTCAATTGCAACGAAATGAAATCGACGCAAATGCTCGTTTCTGGCTATGTTATTTTTGCGATTTCATTAAATCAATTGCATTGACTATTTATCGCCGGAAAAAATGATTCCCAGCGTATGTACACTTCGCCGCTAGGCAAATTTCGCGGGTAAAACTTAATTGCGTCAATTTCAACTCGACGGAATTGCTCTTTTCAGTGTGTTTTTTGTTTTTTCCCCTCACGTCACATTTATTGTCACATCTGCCAATTTAAACACCATATAATTAATCTCTGTTTTTATATATTAACACACACAAATTCGTAAATCTGTTCGAACATCAATTCATCCAAACTCATGTATTTATACAATGTGGCGGTGCGTCATATTCATATCAAGTACAAACCGGGCTACTATTAAATAAGCCACAAATCACTGTTGTGGCCATAAAAAGAGTTAAATAGTCTATTATCACTAAAATGAAGGCGGTAAAATCTGGTGTACAACTCATATGTTGCTGCTACTCAGCCCGGTATTGAATGCATGGCCACATCACCCCGCTGATCAAAAGCTTTTCTCTTCTGCATAACCCACTACATCCATGCTTGAGACCTGACATAAGAATGAAACAAAAAATGTCTACGTGAGCAACATAACTCAAATAAGCCAACTGTACTGCACCTATAAGGAAAAAAAAAATACAGATCGACCCAATGCATACAAGTTACGACTGCGAGCCTCATATGAGTGGTACAAATAAATATTAGAATATAAAACCACAGTCCAACGAACATAAAATGTAGTAAGCATCTCACTGACTTAATATACAAAGAAATAAGTACCTTTCCTCAACGAGCAAGGGGAAATAATGTAGGGTATGTTCAGGGCCGACAGAGACATTGTAGTTTGGAATTGTCCTGTACAAGCAAATAACCCCAACATTATGTGGAAATATTGCATTGCTCATGAGAAATCCTAAGAATATAACATCAATAAAACAAATGAATCACAAATATATAGAATAAGACAATTAATGCACTGGTTATTTATATCATAAAGAAATAGTAAATGATGATTATATGTGAATACATCAATCGACTCTAGAATGACAGAAACACCAATTAAGTCCAATATTGTTATGTTGTAAAGAAAGACCCATCAGGTCTAGATTTATGGAAAGTTTCTCAAACATAATCACTCCCACCGTTAAACTTATGTTAGGAAGTCTTAGATATCAATAGACATGATTATATTTCAGCACAGAAGAGGTATTGCCATGATATCATTAGGACCTTGCTTGAAATGTTTGCCAACAAAAGAGATTAATCACAATAGATATGATATGAAATAAAAACGTGCTTAAAATGTAGACAGCTTATCATGCAATGAATAGAATAAAATACTTCCAAGTCACACTTTGGATGCGAAGTAAAGTTGCAACACTCCAATTGATTGCATCAGAAAAGGCAGAAGTTCAAATGGTAAGAGAATGGGCTTTGAAACACAACTTAAATGAAATAAAGTGGTTCATAGAAAAGGTTCACATCTTTGTAGACCCAAAAACCATGGGATGTACCTAGAAAGATTTTCTCGAAATTTCGGCATAGTCTCCCCTGTACGTGTGACATGTAATTTTTTTTTACAACCTGCTAGTACCTGTACATGACAAAAAAAACACTTCATATAAATAACCCAATGCCCCAACACACTACAATTTCCTTTGAAATTCTGATTCATTTAGAATTTGAATATATCTAGATTTGCATCAGCTAGTTAAATTAACTTGTGATTAGAAATTGGGGCTCAATTCCTCCATATTGATTAATGATATCGTCATCTCAGATGACGATATCATCAATTGAGTTTTTCTAAAGAGATTTCCACTAACCATCTATAATTCCATACATTACACACTTTATTCATGTTCAGACATTCATAGATACTTTCATACATTATTCTTGCAAAAAAAAAATCTTCCAAGCCTCATCCTCTTTTATATCATATATATATATCAAGCGTACACACTTCATACATACTTTAGTGCATGATATGGGCTTCTAATATTCAGTAAGCCATTCACATTATAGTCTTAATATTACATCATTTCATACACAATTGTCACTAGAACATAAATGGGGAAGGTCAACATTCATACACACAATGATGTTGCAATGAATTTTGGTATCATCAGATATTCAAACATGGGTTTCTTTACAAATTTAAAAATATAATAAAATATAGGAGTGTCTTGTTCATAATTCCATATTTTTAGATTCAATATAGGTCTGTGGTGGGAGATATGAATAGTATTGTATGGCATTTCCTGGATTGTTGCTGTTTCTTTTTATTTTTTTAGAGTACATTTCTAGGTCACCAGTCAAAGAATCAAAGTTTATTGATCATGAAGATATTTACTGTCCATTTGTAATATGGGGCCCATCACATCAATGGTGTGGATGATATGTACATGGGTCCCGCTTTGGTGGCATGTGGATTTCTAAACATATGTAAATAGAAGCATATATACATTGTTAATGTATATGAGAGGGGTGGTGCTCACAGAAATCTGAGGGAAGTGAGTCTGCTAAGAGATGGAGGGATGGTTCCAGTGAGATTGTTGTGGTAGATATCCAAGCCCAAGAGGCTCTTCAAACCCCCAAGCTCTTTAGGAATCCTGCCCATCAGATTGTTCCTATACGGCTCCCTGCAAATGAAAGGGTACTTTTTCTCATTGGACCTTTCCTTAACATGTATTACCACTTCTTTCATTCTTAAGTACATGCTACTCACAGATATTGGAGTTTTTCCAGTCTCCCTAGCTCAGGCACAAGAGTACAGACAGTCCTGCATTTCCAAGATCACTGCAAAATACGCAAAAGCAAGAAAAAAAATTAGATGAAGTTGTAGTGGAGAAAAGAGTGTATTTTATGAGTAGAGGACAGGGATCTTCATGCTAGGAAAATACCAAAATGAAAGAAAAAACCAGTCTAATACTACTATTTATGTAGTAGAAAGTAAAAATACATCCTCTTCTTTATTTCAGGAACAAGTCAACTACAGAGTTGGGTAGAAGGCACACATGGTGTAATAATGAAATGAATAAATCCTCACCCTCTGATGACAAATCTTTCAATTTAGATGAATTCACCGTATCATAGATTGATCCAAGGATAGACTTTGAAACATATGAATTATACCTCTCAAAAAATGTGGGAACTTCTCTGCTTTTAAATCATCTCCCTACCACATCCGCTTGCATAGCCTCCCCTGCGCACCTCCATCTCCCCTCCTTTTTCCCTTGCGCATCACCGCTGCACCTCCCTGCCGCCACCTTCACCTCCTCATTCTTCCTTTCTCTTTCTTTTCCATTAATCAAATTTCACATTCTGCCATGTGTATACATTATGAATGTTTCTTCATCCCCATTACACAACAACCATTAATCAAATTTCACATTCTGCCATGTGTATACATTATGAATGTTTCTTTTCCATTATCTGAGATATCAACAACAATGCTTCCTGGTGAGTATTCAGCTTGACTAGCTACTAAGAGAGTATTCAACAACAACCATGTATACCTATCCACCCTGTATAGAACCATCTTCAAACATGTCACATGACATTGAATAGACTGTACAGCCAAACATGGTTGCCAAGTTGCTAGGCATTGATTCCTAGTCTCCATTGCTGCCATTTGGGATTTACAAGTGAAATCCCTTTCCCGTGTCAAGCAATAAAATCAACTTCATTTTGATGTTTCAAGAAATATATAGTAGACTTCTTTAACGAGGAACCTGCAGTAGACTTCTTTTTTGGTACCTCAGATAGGCGGCTGGGACCCCATAGAGCCCTAGGGTTAGGTGAAGAGCCCTTTGATGAGGGAAGGTGGTCAGCTCAGGTTCAAACCCTGGGCAGCCAGGCGAAAACTGCTGGCCCACCAATTGGCAATCTAACACTTCCAACTTAGTAGCACAAGTATCATTCCAATTAGAGTTGTGTGAATCCTTGAATTGATCAAATTAATCCCAAAACTAGGCTCCATTCATGGGACTGGTTATCATGTTGTGAGGATCATATGATGCTGAGTTATCTGATGTTCCAAATACAATATAGGGCTTAAGCTTTGCTATGGGCACCAGGAGAAAAATTTTCATTTACAGGTAAAAAAAGTTCTACGCAGAGAGTAGAAAGGGTTCATGTGTCAAGGTAAAATAAGTGCAAACCAAGTGCTGTAGTGCAAGTCATGGAGGGGCTAATGAGCTGAATATAGACATAATAACCCTGATAGCTGGGACCCTTCCTTTTGAAGCAGTCACAGGGACAAATAATTCTGAGAGTTTTTTTCGTGACCTGTAGGGTCTCCACATGAGGTGTGGGGACACCCTACGAATTAGATGGGGATGAAAATCCTGCATGAAAGCTGTGCGGGACTCTCCTATGAGAAAAATCCTTACATCACCTTGGAAATGAAAAGGCTCCCCTTTTTTTTTCCCTATGGGAATGCAAGGTATTTATGTGGATGGAAACAAGGAAAAATTATCAAAAAGTCATAGTTTGGACTTTGTTTGCCAAAGCCTCCAATGGTGTCCTTTATTAGTTTTTTTTTCCCCAAAAAGAGGAAAAAATGGTAAAAAAGAAGATGAGGAAGACATAGTAAGAGAATCGAATATGGGAGGACATATCTACACATGGAACCTTTGTCTTCCACTTCATTTCTTTACATCCCTATTCATCTCCACACTAACCAGCTCTACCAATAATATAAAGACAACTCTCTATTATAGGATTGAGATTTCTATCCCCAGCCACTGTTACCAATAATATAAAAACCTGCAATATACCTCAAAATACTAACATCTAAACAACAAAAACCTTTGTATATATATATATGCTTCCTATCTCATGCATGAAGAACTATACAGTAAAATGAGATTTCCTGGTAAAAACAGCCACCATATGCATTCAAACACAACTTAAATGAAATAAAGTGGTTCATAGAAAAGGTTCACATCTTTGTAGACCCAAAAACCATGGGATGTACCTGGAAAGATTTTCTCGAAATTTCGGCATAGTCTCCCCTGTACGTGTGACATGTAATTTTTTTTTACAACCTGCTAGTACCTGTACATGACAAAAAAAAACACTTCATATAAATAACCCAATGCCCCAACACACTACAAAGTCATTCACCACTACGTCATCAGTCATACACCATTTAACCAAGGGTGGTCTGCATCAACAGGTCAGGTGGTCAAGTACAATCTAGAATGTGGGGATACAAGAATACTTATTACTAAAAGTAGTTTACAAGCCAAGCTATATGATATAAGTGAAAATTGAGAAGCACAAATAGCAAAGGACAGAGACAGTAAACTCCACATGGTTTCACATGTAAATCAATGTCAATCTAGCATAACAGTAAGGTGGACCCCCATGTGTAGATAAATTGGTCCAAAAATAAAGGAGGCCCACAGATCAGGTGAGCAATGGATTGCATATGAGAATGGATAGACGACGAAGAAAAGATCTTTAATGGTCAAACTAAATTTGTATGTTTGGTCCTCTAAAGTAATGGACAATATTGGTTGTTAGACCAGGTTATCTACATCAAGTAAAAAACAAAAAAACTGTTAAGTATTGTTCAAAGAAGAGTAGGATAAATTAGGTATGACTTCAACAGACAGATACTTGTCCATGTCTGGAGTATTGGTTTCTTTTGGATATGGTTTCAAATAGCAAGGGCTAATCAGATAACCATGTTATATTAGTTACATCGACATGTATTCATCACCACCAAAAACTTATTACAATTATTTGGTGATGGCATGTGCAGTTCCCTGAGCCATAAGTTCCATAGATGTTGGTCACATCTAGTACCATGATCCAGTGATCCAAAGACTTGAAATGATAACTCTAATTTCTTGATGCAGGAAGTGCAAAAAATATTGAACTTCAAAAGATCATTTATGTTAAAAAAAATTCTTGGAACCACTGTTGCATCTGATTTTAACTAACTTTAGGCCATTGAGGTATGTAATCTTCCAGTACAGAAGGTTTTTCAGAGGTATGTAATCTTCCAGTACAGAAGGTTTTTCAAAATCAACTATCCATGTTGGGGCTTGCCATAAATATCTGGTCTTTCAAGACATCTGATAAAATGACAATTCTTGATTTCATGGTGTATAAATCACAATTGTTATTGCCAAGTCATGCCTTACATAAAGAAACTAAGACTTCCAAGTTCCAATTACAAGGTCCTTTATACATTAAGAAGAGGATCACAGCTTGCAAATCAACTTTTTTTGCCTGGATAACGAAGTGATCTAATTACGCTATCTTTGATTAAGCCTAATTGAAGTGATCTAATTAAGACTTAAAGTTTTAAGGCTTAAGGGAATAATTGTCATGGGATAAATGTGTAGATACCAGAATACTAATTCTAATTTGATGAGGGGACTAATTAGAATTAGCAAATCTCATTATTATATATTAGGGTTATGGTCCCCAATTCATATGGTAAGTTCTTATTCTCTTTGACATTTCATCATCCAAAAGAATCAAGAGGGTTTCTCTGGGCAGCCATATTGGATTGGAAGATCAACAACCTGCGTATAACTTCCACAATGGATCAAGGTATGTTTCCGCTTTATTTCTCCCAATGATTTGACATGAAGGATCTTAGTTGACAATAAGGTTTTTTAGATTCTTGTTTCTAACACAAAACACATTAATGAAGCATCCAAAGAATTAATGAAGTTAGTTCTTAATAATAATCACGAACAAATAACACTAGGAATCATGTAATTTAGAAGTTACCAGGAAATACCATCATGGTTTGAGAGACAATCTGCCTAATGAAAATCATGAATGAATGTTCATCCCATGCATATTCCGAGCATATCAGTTGCTAAATGCCACAACTGGCTACAAAATATAGCCATCTTTGTGAATAGGAAACTTATCACAAAAGAAGTGTCCAGAAACACGTATTTTTGGAGCATCCCAGTATATCAAAATTATGGTAAAGTAAAATAATTAATCATGGAAAAAGGAACAGCAAGGTGCTAATCCTAAAGAGAAAAGGGCACTAACAGAGAATGTGAAGTACTACAAGGAACACCCAACATTCAACAATCAATAACACTACTTTTGACCCTGGCCAGTTAAGAAATCATGGGGGGCCTAGAAGAGTGCATAAAAGAGTAGTGCTAGAGTGACAACTTTTTGCAAGTGCCGAAGTGAAAGCTATGTCAAAGTAGGTCACATGGCATATTTATCATAGGATAAATGTGTTAGGTTTATGGGTTTTGGGTTTTGGATTTTGGCTCGTTTTGTAGGCCCAATGCATTGGTATTAGGGTTGAGGGGTAATTTAGTATTTGTCTAAAAACTATATATATTATCTCTTTTGGTTGTAACCCTAGAGTGTGGGAAAATCTAAGAAGAAGACGAACTTTGTCCTTAGACATAGGTGTGAAATTACCGAACCACGTAAATCTGTATTCTCTTCATTGTGGCTTGTTTTGATTGCTTGTTGATCGCACGCTTCTGCACACACGATCACAACAAAATGAGTGCTCTGTGATAAGGCATATGACACAAATCAGCCCATCAACAGCATCTGATTTAAGGTGACGACATTGATGGTTGAGATAAAAACCAGTGAAGACCCAGAATCACAGCTTTTAATTGTACAGCTAGCAACATAAATAAAAATTTTACAATGATCAATTAATAGAACACATATTAAGAGAGGACGATCCCTTGCCCCCATGGATAAATGAAGTCGATGGAGTTCAATTATAAATCAAGATTAGAGGTTATCAAAAATAGAGAGAGAAGAAGTTAATGTAGCACAATGATCACAACCGCAGGAAGGTTTTTTTCAAGTTTAATATGCGGCAGGGCTTCCAAAAGAAGGCCAAAACCAGCAGGTATAGGTGGGGGCATCTCAAAAGTTAAGAGTGCAAGACTGCAAGTTTGAGATCGTCAAAGGCTGAAGTGTAGCCACTGATTGCACGATTAAAACCTTTCTTTTAAAACAATAAGATTCATTAGTTGAGCACATCTGGCAGAATTCATACTTGTCAAAATTGAAATATACCAGTCAAAACTGAATTGGAAACCTTCTATGATGATATATATATATGTGTGTGTGTGGGCAGTACTATAATATATAATAATTATTGATGTAGCATTTTCTATTTGAATTCAGCTTTACTCATAGAATTAAGAAGAAAGGAGGTTAGAAGGGAAAGGTAAGAACACCTTCTTCTTTTATTGATAAGATGAAATGCTCATTGAACTTTAACTACACGTACTAAAGAGTAAACAATTTATGATTACATGCCTACTTTATACTCTATATATATGATCATCTTCTCAATTTCAGATTTCATTCAAGTGTAACCAATTTATCACCTAAAGGGGCATTGGTCGCCCAACAGAGAGAAAACAACATGAGCGTTTAAATTCCTTCATTGAATTTAAAAGAAAAGATGGTCAGAACACAGAGATATGGCACCCAACAGAAAGAAACATCAACAAACGAGGTTCAAAAAACAGGAATGAAAATGATCAAATGGAAAGTATACCTTGCAGCAGTGCCATTGATGGTTTCACTTTCCCCAAAACGCCTTACAAGAGTGGTAATGAATGAGTGCAAGGCTCTGACGTCCTCTGTTAAAATCAAGAACACATTTAAATGAAAAACAATCAAATCAAAGTTATACCAAACCCAAGAAAGAAAGAAAGAAGAAAGAAGAAAGAAAGAAAACGTACTTCTTCTCTCAACAGACAGAGAGATGGAGAGAGAAAGAGACTGTATGTACGGGGAACAGAGAGATGGGAGAGCAGAGCAGGGACGTCCAGTCTTTAAACTAAGAAAACAATTGAACAAGTCCAATTCAAGAAAACATCATTGCTACCAAACCCAAGAAAGAAAAACGAAAGAGTTAAAGAAAGAAAAGCCACCTTCTTTCTCTCAACAGAGAGAGATGAGAGTGGGTATGGGGGAGAGAGACGAGAGAGCAGGGGCAGGGGCAGGGGCAGGGGCAGGGGACTTCCTGTGTTAAAAAAGAAGAAAACAACGTCACCACCAAACCCAAGAAAGAAAGAAAACGAAAGAGCTAGAGAAAGAAAAGATACCTTTTTCTCTCAACAGATAGAGAGATACGAGAGCAGGGCACTGGACAGGAGAATGAGAGAAAGAGACGGTACGGGAGAGAAGGATTGGGCGGGAGAGAGAGAGAGAGAGAGAGAGAGAGAGAGAGAGAGCTGGTTTGGATTTTGGAAGAAGAAGCGACGCTGCCTCTCTTTGCCGGACTGCAAAACTGTCGCCGGAGAAGGAGGGCCCTGCGCAGTGCCGGAGTCTCCGCCGCCGTTGCGTGTTGCCGGGCTCAAGGAAGAAGGCAGCAAGGCGATCTCGATGAGAGGAGAAGAAAAAGTGGAGAAGGGTCTGTAGGTGATTGAGCAAAAATGGGAGGAGAGAAGGGGTTTATGGGGAGAATAGGAGGAGCGCGGGAGCAGGGGAAAAAACGGGGGGAAAGGAAAAGTGAAGCAAAAAAACACCCCAATAGCAGTGGCGGCGAAACAAAAACGCTGAAAATAATTAAATAATTTTTGCGTCCACTTAAATCGCCCCAATAGTAACTAAAATCGTCGTAAAAAATAAAATGGTCACATAAATCTCGTAACTTTGCAACGGTATATATTTCGCCGCAAAAAAATATCTTTAGTAACGATTTCTTTTCCGTCGCTTATTAAATCGCCGCAAAAGCCCTTTTTTCTTGTAGTGTAATCAGTGGCATTCATATGGGACATGATTTTAGTGTAAAAAACTTTGACCATCCAATGCTTAAAATCATGCAAGGACCTGGCCACTATTGTTGTAATCATCATATAGATCGACTTAATTTCTATCACAAATTCTAATGGTTTATCACAAATTGTAATTATGGCAATAGCCAACTGCAGTCACAGTGAAACCTTTTTAGTGTCGTAAAATTAGTGGACCATATGATGCTAAAGATTATGCTAGGACCCACTATTATTCTAATCACCATATTATAAGTCACGCAACCATTATAAAGTTTTTGCTCATCAACTACGTAGATCGTTGTATGTAAGGAGGAGAAGATAGTGAATAGTCCCTTTGAGCAAGGAGAAAAGGTCTCCACCTTAATCACTCATGCATGCTTTCCTAAAATGACTATGTGAGTTTGAAACATTGTGAAGTGGCATTAATAATCTTAGATAACATTATTTCATTGGACATGTTAAAAGGGGCAACAACGCTCATCCCTTTTGAAAAAGGAGAGTTTTTGAGAATATATATTATAGATGGATGGATAGAGAGAGAGCAAATAAAATCTTTAGATTACAATAGATGAGATATATCTTACAAGCATATAAGATTGGATCTAATCCTGCCAAGTCTTTATCACACTTTAAGATCATAAGATATCTTATTACAAACATAAACATATATACCTTTTTATATCTGACCACCATCCATCATGACTAGTGGCCATGAATGTATGGTAAAATTAAGTCTTTTAATGGTTCATAATAGAAAGGAGAAAGCATAATAATAGATTACATAAACCATCTAATCCTTGTTCAAAATACCAGCCTCTTGATATTGTTCAATCGTTTCAGCAAGGGTATCTTCTAATGACTTGCAATTCCAGCCCAGTCTCTTCAATTTCTCTGAATTAAACTTCAGATGATGACCCACCTCTGCATAACTGTCAGCAGAAAAACACAAAGGACTTATAGGTGAGAATGAGCATTATATTATCATCAACTAATGTGATCAGAAGACGTACCTCTTGGGAAAGTTAAAGTTGGGGTACTTGGTCTTCAACATTGCAACCAAATCTCGAACTCGAATGGGATGTGGTGCACATATATATCTTCCAGATGCTTCGGGGCTCTCATATACCAGCAAGAGTGCTTCAGCTACATCTCGAACGTCGACACAGCAAAAATCTAAAATTTGTGAAGTAGGTTCAACTCTCCCTACATAGCTCAAATCTAAAATTTGTCATTGACATTAACATAAATCTAAAATTTGTCATTGGCATCTAATGTGAGCAGCATTCTCTTACAAATCAAATCAACGGGGAGTTTCTTGAATATACAAAGTAGCCTTTTATAAAAATATGACAATTGAAATACTGCAAACAGCTCACCTGATTAGGGACAGGGGTGTGTGTGTAAGTATGTGTTTGAGTACTAAGACATTGCAAACGTCACCCATAGAAACAAAAGAAAGGGAATATCATATTATAGTGGGTCCCACTTTAGACAGTCTATGATCAAAATATTCCCATTGGAAATTCACTGCATAACAGCAAGCTGAGGAAAAACAAAAATGCTTAAGGAGGAAGCAAACTACAAATTGCATTTATCTCTCTCCTATAATTGAATTCTAGTATTAATGCATTTTCTTCCGCTTTAATCTCAGGCCGCCTATTATAGAAAGAAAATATCAAGATTTTAATTTTCTCTCTTGGCTTGAACCCCATTTTCTACTCATAACTCCAACCAAAACCATTGTTGATCCCCACTTGACTTCTACTAGGAATTTAGTACCCCTTGAAAGTAATTCCCCCAGTCTGAGATCCTCCACTACACAAACTTACCTCAGGGAGAATATTTGAAAACTAAAAAACATGTGAAACAAACTTTTAATCATTTTTGGAGTCTCACATTTAAAAAAAATCATAATTTTTGCCACACCCCCGTTGATGAGCACAGGGTTCATGCATGAGATTAGGGGTCAATTAATTTTTTTGTTAATAAACCACGCAATGTGTGTAACGACCCGGGCCTGCTGTTCACATGATATTATCCGCTTTGGCTCATGGGATTTTAACCCAATCTTCCAGTATGGTTTTAAAAGGCCTCTTGCGGGGTTAAGGTCAAGTCGCATATTATGAGCCCAGGGTCAGGACTTGGATATTTCCGATGTAGGACTTGGACAAAGCTTCACGGTACTGACCGAAGCACTTCACCCTTACCCCTGCGGATTTCCCTTTCTTGGCTCACATGAGAACTTGACATGGTCTTGCCTCAACAGATTGCCCAGGCGGATTGTGGTCTCACAATGTGGCCCCCAATCATGGTCCCATAGGATCGAACATTTCCTCGGTTCACCAAAAACAATAACGGAATTCTCATAATAAATAGATAGTAACAACTTAAACATCTAAGAGCAAAGTTTATCATTTAATGGCTAAAGTTAAATTTTCACAAAATATAATAAAAGTATTTTAATTACATGGCCACTAAAAAAAACTTGGTCGACAAAAGATAAACGAAAGAACTATCCAAAAGAACATGTGTAGGCTCTTGTGTGTGAGTTTTGACGACTCAAACGATATCGTCCGCACACCACTCGTGGTCATCAGGTTAATCCGCCTAATAGGCCTCATCCTCTTCCTCCTCAATATAGAGAGGCTCGGTACTTATGCACCAAATACAACATCATCATACTACACATAGCCAACAAGTGGATAAACATATAAATGATAGATATGTAGTATCAAAGCGATGTAAAAACAACATGATCATGTGAGCTACAATCAAAAGAATCAGAAGAAACATAAGCCTATGCATAAATGCTTCCATAATAATAAACAATGAATCAGAAGAGACAATGTGCTAATACAATATGCTAACAAAATAGGCTGTCCACATAAGCTAATACACCATGAGATATTATCTCTGCCCTCCCATTCTCGAACAAAGTGTGGTAAAGAATATGCGATGGGAAAATAGTCCAACCAATCAATCAATCAAAATCATACCTATATAAGGTGGCTACAATCAAAACCTCGCCTTTTCTCCTGGTGCCCAATGGAGTACATCCATCTCAAAACCATTATGTACTCGCAACCAAACAATAAAAAATCCTCCTATAGTGGTGTATCAGCCATGTCAAACGATAACAACTAAGTGTTACCTGACTCGAAGAATCCAATGACAATTAGTGAGGGGTTAGGCTCATCTTGCGTGAACAAGATTCATCACATGAGAGAGGAG
This sequence comes from Litsea cubeba, assembly GCA_012931725.1. Taxonomy (NCBI): domain Eukaryota; kingdom Viridiplantae; phylum Streptophyta; class Magnoliopsida; order Laurales; family Lauraceae; genus Litsea; species Litsea cubeba. Next base: position 122,379,291 of record CM022944.1, on the reverse strand, counting down.
CTACTACTCAATCAATCAATTATCTCTCTATAAAAACAATATCAATTCTCAATATGAGTAGTCCTCCCAAAGTCTTTATGATCAAAGCTGCATAGCTTCACACCTCGATCAATATCAAACAATACGTATACACAATGACAAAAGGGTTGTTAGGTCCAATCAATCTAACTTCTCGATGTGGCTCCATCAATACAATTATAATACAAAGCTATTTGAACAAGCACGAGGCATTTGACATCAATACCGAAGGATACAATTCAATTTCAACTAACCAATGGTCAAGGAAAAGAAGCAATCTAATCCTAGGTAAGTAATTGCCTTCTTCATACAAGACAACACTACTCGGTCCTAAGAAGAAAGGAGGTCATTGATATCCAATCAATTCTCCTTGGTGCATAATCCATTATTGGATATCCCATTGTCTCACTTCGTCATGGTCCAATGTAGATTGTATCTGGTACGTTATCTGAACAATCTGTAGAGGAATACTAGCTCAGAGACCCCACTCTTAGTCTCCCAACTGCCCTCGAAAGGTGATGTTGAAGGTCCAAAAACTAAGACCAAAGTAAAGTCCATTTCCAAAAGGAACTGAGGGTCCACGGTTGACCGTGGTCCATTTTTTTCCAAAATACATAGCACTGTCTTAGGCGGTGGACTGCCTGGTGTTAGGGTGCAGTGTTCACGATTGACAGTGGGTAGGCGTGGTCAACCGTGAACACACAGAGTTTGGTTTTGTCTATCAGTTAGTTTGTTAGACTGTAACTCCTAGGTTTCAGGCTTCAGACTTCATGGTGGACTATGGGACCTCTCACGGTCGACCGTGAGGCTTCAAAAATGACAATTCGGAATCCTGTTCTATTCATAAACAAGGGAAGACTCCTCCCTTTCACAGACACTTGATAATCAACATAATAACAGGGACATGCCCTCTCCAATGCACATTTAAACATCCTCTGTTCAATTACATTCAATTCCATTCTATTCTAACATGTGATTTTCCAATTTAGCAACAATGAGCTCAAGGTAGCTAACAATGAAACTAAAGGCCAGAGTCAATCAATAAAATACGCATATCAAAGTAATTTCATGAATATCCACTTGCCTTGGTTTGGAAGGCCCTCAAAGCACAAAACCCTAGCTCCATAACCCACTCCAAACTCAACTCTAAGAAAGACAACACTAAAACCCACAATCCTACACAAATTAAGAGCAAAGACACTAATGAACTAGGAAAACACATTTCTAAGCTAATAAATAGAAAACACTGAAAAAACTACTCACCTAAGGTAGAGAGAGAGGGGAAACTCCTTGAAAAGGGGATGGGGAGATCATGGGGTCATGATGAAGATGATGATAGAGGTTGGTTGCTAGGAGGCCTTGGATCTTCACTTGCTCAAGGGAAATGAGAAGAACACGACACAAGAAAAGAATAGGGAAAAGGAGTTACAATAAAGTGAATTGAAGTGCAGGGTCACGGTGTTAAAATTAATGTTTAAAATTACAATATAGTATAATTGAAGTGGCTGGGTTGGGGTTTATGAAAATTACAGTTTAGTCCCTGGAATATTCATGTTGGACTTTGAAGGAGTTCGACGTGTTGGATTAAAGCACACTAGAAGTGAAAAGTTCGAAAAATTAGGTCATCCAACCAACGGGCCCAAAATCCCGCAAATCATAAATTATGGAAAACCCCCAAATAAACTTTCCTATAATTGCAAACTAACGCCATACTATACTAAATAAACTCGGAACTCAATGAAGCTATGCACACACGATCTTAACAGTAAACCGGACTTGTTTAGCATCAAATCAACCTCAGTGTAATGCCCCACCCCTTACCCATGCATGATATTGTCCGCTTTGGCCCACTGGCCTCACGGTTTTGCTTCTGATGGGCCTGAACCCATCAAAAGGCCTCATGCTAAGTAAGGGTGTAAGCTCTACATATAATCCCAATCACTTTCCTCTCTATAGTCGATGTGGGACTCCGGGGCGTCACACTCAGTTAGTTAAAACACAATTAACAAACATTAATTATACTATTAAGAGTTGGGACCTTACAATAATAGCATATTTTCTTCCGGCAGGAAAAAAAAAAAAAAAGCAAGCACACACTGAAGCTAATTTTTTTAAAAAGAAAATCCAGTCCAAAGTCCCATCACAATTTTCTACAATACCAAAAATATAAGTGCTCTGCCAATCCAAACTTGAGCCCAAGTAAGATATTATCTATATACTCAGTTGCTTTCAACAAATTCATAATCATCGAAAAATTATGCTATGAAGCTAAGAGCAATGAAAATCTTTAGTACGAATCACCTTTCAATATGTCGATAAAAAGCACATTGCTGGAAGTCATGGTAGGTTGTAGCGATGGCCCAAGAATGAAAGGTGGACAAACTGTTATGACATCGAGTTCACTTTTCTCTGAGTACTTCAAAGCATCACTTTCTGATACCGTCTTACCAACGCAATACCAATCAAGCCGACTCTAAAAGAATAAAAGGAGGACTTAAGTTATTTTACATTTATTGGAAGTTGGAACTATTAGATATGAAATGAAAGTTACAAACAAGATTTCATATGACATGAACTGTCATTTTTTTTTTGTGAAAAAAATAAAAACAAATAAACCCTAACCAAATCGGTTGGGTTCGATTTGAGAAAATATAAAACCGATGAGTTCGATTTGGATGATGGTTTTCCCTCTAAATCGATACAAACCGCCCATGTGCACCCCTGGAACCGATGAACTTCTTTTTATAGATTTTTCAATAAAAAGAAAAAGAAAAAGAGCAGTCTAAATCAAGAAACAAAGTCAAGCACATTCAATTGAAAACATAGAAAAACACCCTCCGGGACACTGAGTTTTTGAGTTCCATATGGAGCAGTTAATGGTTTGGACAGGGTTTTTTTTAGTAGTACCTGTCTTGACTTGCAGTAGTCGATGTCGGTCCAACAATTCTCATCCATGGGTTTATCCTGTGGCCAGTTTGGGTTCACAGCGACAGCAGCAACAGATGACACAACAATGAGCCGTTTTACTCCTGCCTCAGAACATGCCCTCAGCACATTCTGTGTGCCCGCCACAGCAGGCTCAACTAATTCAGTCTGCAGGAATACAAGTCATTCGTTAATCTCAAATTGAACTCATATTCCTAAGCTTATTGATCAGGCCTGGATCCAGTTCATGGGCCTAACAATAAGGCTCAGGCCCAGCATTATTTGCAGAATACAAATGCTCTTTTGTGCTATATATGTGTGTGTGTGTGTGGCTGAGCCTTTCAATAGATTTGATAAAAGCCCAGCCCATTTCCCTATCCTGCCAAGAGGCCTATCCCATGTGGGCAGCACCAATTGAATTGAGCAGACATGTTGTTTGTTATATAGGTTGAATTGAAGGAAAAGAACAGAAGCTTTGCCTGTGGATTGGTGACAGTGCCTGTTGGAACAGGACAGGCGACATGGAAGACCCCACTGCATCCCCTAATGGCAGCAAGCAGAGAGTCATAGTCCTGCAGGCTCGCCTTGAAGAGTAGCAACTTATCCGCGGCCTTGTCCAATTTCATAAGATGGGCGTTCTTTCCATCAGCTGCAAGTACATATTTCGCTTTCAATATTTGTTACATTCAAGAAGTGATTTCTTAAGCACACAAACAACAGAGAGAGAGAGAAGAATTTATGGGGTCACCTGGTTCTCTTACGGTTCCATGAACTATGTATTCCTTTGAGAGGAGGAGCTTCACCAGCCATGATGCTACGTACCCTCCTGCACCCGTTACGCATACTTTCTCCTTCTCTTCCATGTTACCTCTCTCTCTCAAAAAAAAAAAAAAAAAAAAACAACAGCAACTTGGGTTGATAGGATTTTCATATATGTAAATGGCAGTTTATATAAATCATGGTGCAGGAAGACCGACCTGTCACATCCTATTTCTATATAAGTTACATCGATTATTGAGATATTTTTCGTCTCAATACTCTTGATGTATCTACTCAAGATTACCAACATATAGTAAGCCCCATTATGAATATCAATGTTAGGTAGGTAGCCCCTCTTAAATACTAATATTAGGTGATCCTGATCATCAACATTAGGTAGGTGGGTCCCATTGTCATGTCTATCATTAGAATGTGTTATCAAAATTACCAGTTTACCACCATCAGATCAGTTCCATCATGAGAATCAACATTATCAACAATTGATGGCCCCCTTGGTTATTACCAATTAACTGGGTTGCTATGTTTTCCAAAATCAAATAGTCCCATAAAGTTTTTAACATTAAATGGGTCCATCAGTGATGTCCAACCTTGGATAGCCCCATGATGATCACCACCATATGCTTAACGTTATGTTAACAACATTAGGTAGGCCCTATTGTGATTAACGAAAATCGATCTCGTGACTTTTAGCATTAGATCGTCCGCGGAATTTCTAAAATTAGACGAGCCTCACTGATGGCCAGCTCTAGTTATACAAGCAAATAAAATCTTATAGATTACAATAGATGAGACGTACAAGGAATAAAGTTTGAATATAAGTATATAACCTTACCAAGGCCTCAAACCTTTATGATCTTAAGAGATCTTATTACAATCATAAACATATCTTGTATATCTAACCACAATCACTAGTGGCCATCAATGTATGGTAATAGTCTTGTAATGGTTCATAACAGAAAGGAGAAAACATAACAGATTACATAAAACAATCTAATCCTTGTTCAAAATACCAGCCTCTTGATACTGGTCAATAGTGTCAACAAGGGTATCTTCTAATGGCTTGTAATTCCAACCCAGCCTCTTCAATTTCTCTGAACTAAACTTCAGTTGGTCTTCACCCACTTCTATAAACCTGTCAGCAGATAAGCACAAAGGTCATATAGGTGAGAATGAATCAATATGAGCAATATATTATCATCAACCAATGTGATCAGGAGATACCTCTTGGGATAGTTATAGTTGGGGTACTTGGTCTTCAACATTGCAACCATATCTCGAATTCGAATGGGATGTGGCGCACATATGTATCTTCCAGATGCTTCTGGTTTCTCATACACCAGCAAGAGTGCTTCAGCTACATCTCGAACATCGACTATCACTCGAGCTCTGTTTTCAATTGCCTCGGGTCCTGTTCTTGTTAATTCATGCAAGTAAAAGATTATAAGGTGACTGTCCTCCAAAGCTTCATTTCCATGACAACAATATTGGATGCACAGAAGTTTTTCTTTGATCAATGAGATGTGATCCATTTTCATGAAGATCAGTTTATCTTTATATAGCTTAAATCTAAAATTTTAGCAGATGACATCTAATGTAAGCAGCATTTTTCTTACGAAACAAATCAATGGGAAGTTTCTTTGATACATAAATAACAACTAAGGCACCACGAACAACTCAACTGGTGAAGGACATGGGAGCATGATGAGTGAGTGTGTTCGAGTATCACATGTATGTATAGTAGAAAAAAGAAAACAACTAAGATATTACAAACGTCATCAATAGAAACAAAAGGATTATCATAATCTAGTTCGTTCCTTTTTAGACAGTTTTATGATCAAAATAATCCCATTGGAACAATCTTCAGTGCATAACACATTAAAAGCAGTTTGAGGGAAAACCAAACGTTAAGAATGAAACACTGCATCAATTCGCATTTTGGGTTTGTTTGGTAATTGAATTCCTTGCACTGCATTTCTATAAGTGGTTAAAATTGAAGAATCAAAGGTGAATATACAAAAACAAACATCAAATAACCTCACCTTTAATGAAAACTGGGCCAATGAAAGATGAAAATCCAACCATCCCCTAGTAATTTAAATTCTAGGAAAGTCAATGTCTTATCCGCATCTTTATCTTACCTCTTTCGGCACTCACATCTTTAATAGACTTATTTTTTTATTTTTTTATTTTTGCATTTGACCATAAATTCAAGTGTATTTAATTCTATGCAAATAAATGGACCCTAAAAGTCTATCAGGTTAATAGAGGAAGATGTTTAGAAATGATTAAAAAGGAAGTAAATTAATATAAAATAGCAGTTCCCATTATTATATATGAAAGAGACTGATTCCAATTGAGAAATCAGCATTAACTATTAAAACCATAACGAGATATTTGTAAATGAACTTGGCATATATGGAGCCCTCTTTTCCGTAACTGTTTGAGAAAATGAATTATTTCCTTCTCCATGCACTACGAGTATCTTTTCTACGCGGGGTTTTTCCTTCCTTTATTTCAGTGGAGGTGGTTCCATGTTCCTTACCTACTACTGAGGCTATTAAATCATTCAAATAAATGAGTGTTTGGCAGTGTTTAGAGTATCATATTTTATTATCCTGAGAATTGTTTTTAAGGAGACTTGGACACTCGCACCTGCCACCTGCTCCTGGCGTTGGGCGTTAAGTGATAATGATGTGATTGTTGAATCTATCAGTGGAAGGAGTCATTATTGATGATGCTAAAATGTGATTTGGACAACACCAATTGAGTAATGAATAATTAATGTAATAATAAAGAAGAGAGAGATTATAATGATTCAGTCAATCTGACCTACGTCCACTTTAGAAATATAATTTTGTATTGAGAGTCCCAAAGGATTACAATAATAGAGATCGTGTAGAAGATAAAATTTTTCTCTCCAAAATTTTTCTCTCCTCTCCCCAAGTGACGATGGGGTCTTCTATTTATAACCCTCCCCTAACAGATGGGGAGGACCTTCCGCCAACGTTCACAAGGAGCCTTGAACTGCCCCCGATAGACGAGGCAGTTAATATCCTCAGTTGGACTCGGAGAGATCAGGTTGAGGGTGACTTTTTCGCAGCGACGTGTTAACCTTGACGTGGCCAAAGTATGTGGATCTGGACCTGGACCCGAATGGATCAATTGGACCTCCACAGATTTGGACCCTGGCGCATTTCTGATTGGGTTATTCTGGCCTGACTCATCCTCACTTGTTCGGTCATTTGGGCCTGACTCATCATTTGCCCATCAATGCCCCGTGCACAAATAATTTTTGAAAGGGGAGCATTTTGTAGATTCAGGTCTCTTCTCCCTCCAAAATCTTTTTCCTCCTTTTTTGTTTTAATCCTGTCAGTTTTTGTGGATATGTATCTGGGAGAGTCCTCATGGCTCCACCTTATCTGTGGTGGAGGATCAGTGATCTCAGTGGGCACCTGGACATCAAGATGGGAGTCGCAAGCTGTAGGTGATGGTTTGCCAAAGGGAGATGCCTGGTGGGAGTGTGGAAGGCTATGGGGCCCAAAAGGGCCTGGGCGCCCGAAGAGGTCGGGACACCCGAGGGAGTTATGGCCTGGGCGCCCTGGGGAGCTTCGGAACCCGGAGAAGCCTGGGCGCCCAGGGAGAGATGGGCGCCCGGGGGAGTGAGGGCCTGGGCGCCCGGGAGAGCTTGGGCGCCCGGGGGAGTGAGGGCCTGCATGGGCGCCCTGGGGAGCTTGGTGGGCTCATTTGATACCCCCTCTGAGGCTGTAAATTCGGCCACAAAGTCGGCCAGTGCTTGTGCTTCGATAGCCGCCCTTGGTTGGTACTGGACATCGAACTCACCCAATTCGACTGCCCACTTAACTAATCTTCCGGACACATCCGGCTTTCCCAATACTCTCTTCAGAGGCTGATTAGTAATTACAACAATAGTATGGCTCTGAAAATAATGTCGTAGGCGCCTTGCCGTCGAGATGAGGGCGAGCGCCAGCTCTCCAGCTCCGAGTATTTGAATTCTGCCCCTCGGTATGCTCTGCTCACATAATAGATGGGCTTTTGCACCCCATCATGATTCCTGGTGAGGACAGAGCTGACTGCTGAGGGGGAAGCAGAGAGATACAAATACAACACCTCCCCGGGCGCCGCCCAGGTTGGCGCGGATTAATGTTTTGGGAACCGAGGGGTTTATAAACATATTTTTGGAAGGTCTGGCTCGGGTAAAGGTTTACTATTCCCCTTTTCTCTAGACTTTCATTTTATATGTGCTATCTCATTTCTTTGTTCCTCTTTTTCAGGCCTCCACTGCATCCGTCTGTTTGTTGTCAAGGGCCTGATCTCATTGTCAGCTGAAACAGGATAATGAGACTGTGCAAAAGGAGCTTTCTGCTGCTCAAGGAAAGATTACTGCTCTTGAAGCTGCTAGAAAGGCTTCCGAGGTTGATCTTACGGCGGCCCGCGAGAGAACGACCAGGCTTGAGACTGAGCTCTCAGTCGCCCACGAGAGGGCGGCCAAGGCAGAGGCTGAGCTTGTGAAGGCCCGCAAGAGGGCTTCGCTCATTGAGGCTGAGCTTGTGAAGGCCCGCGAGAGGGCTTCGCTCCTTGAGGCTGAGCTTGCACAGACCCGTGAGAGGGTAAGGCTCAGAGAGACTATTGTGGAGTCAGAGATGATGTCGGCACATGAGAGAGCTTCTCAAGCTGAGGAGATCTCTGGCTGAGAGGGACTTAGCGAATGGCCTCGCTGATGCCTATATTACGGCGGGGTCATCTTGTATCTGGAGCAAAAATGTGCCCAACAGCGGCATTGAGAGGAGTGAATATTTGTCAGTCTTTCTGCGGAGCAGGGCTGAGTCGGTCTCTGACATGTACCATCTCTGTCCTGCTTCGCTTGTTGCTTGTATCCTTCTTTTTGTCTCTGTCCCGATCCTTCCCCTTGTCCTTTGTTCTGGAGGATTCCCCTCGCCTAGCCCTTGTGATATCTTAGCATTCATGTACTTCAGGGCCTTTGCCAGTAACTCCGGCATGCTCTTTGGTGGGCGCTTCATCAATGAGAAAAGGAAGCTCGATGAGCGGAGGCCTCCCATGAAGGCTGTCATGGACACCTTGTCGTCAGGCTCTTCGATTTGAAGTACCTCCTCGTTAAAACGAGTGAGGTGACTCCTGAGGTTCTCATTTGTATCCTACTTTATGCTGAGCAGGTGTGTGGCAGGCTTCTGGTGGCGGCATCCTCCGCTGAAGTGTGACACGAAGGACTTGTTCAATTCCCCAAAGGCGGCGATGGAGGTTGGGGCGAGACTGGCAAACCATAGGCGGGCAGAACCCTTCAGTGTGGTTGGGAACGCCCTGCACATAATCTCATCAGGGACATTATGCAGCTGCATCTTGGTTTTGTACGTCTCCAGGTGGTCCAATGGATCATTTCTTCCATCAAAGGTCTCCATGGACGGCATCTTGAACTTCTGGGAAAGCGGGTAGTTCACCACATCGGGCTTGAACGGTGTGTCCGTTCGCCCGACTAGGTGATCCACTGTCTCTGGGGCCTGCGCTTGCATGGCGTTGTAGAATTCTCCCAGCTGATTCTACATCTCTTTGATCTTTTCTTCCCAGCGATTGGGAGCTTCCCTGGATAGGTCAGGAAAATGGCACCCCTCCTCCATGCTTTGGTTTTCACTCCCCTCCTCTTGGAAATCCTCCCTATTAGAGGCAGAGGGAGGGGGTGGAATTCCACCATGATTGGGTCCCCCTCCTGGAGGCGGGGGCACTTGGTGGTGGGCGCGACCGTGAGGGTCCATCAGAAGCACTCCGTGAGGGGCGCCCTGGGGAACTCCTTGGGCGCTCAAGCTCCCTCGGGCGCCCAGGCCCTAGGCGCCATGGAGGTGGACGCCCGGGCGGGGTGCCCCTCGGCGTGGAGCAGTTGGATGCCCCGGGCGCTGCGCTCCTTGCGGTGCTCCTCCCTGGGGTGCTCCTTGCGGTGCTCCTCCAAACTGTGCTCCTCCCTGCCCCGCAAGCACGAGTTGTAAGATCTGCTGGTTTTGGGCTACCAGCTGTTGCATGGTCTCCAACATCTGCTGAGGAGTGGGAGCAGGAGCATTCGGGGTAGGATTGATTGGTGGAGGGTTACCATCGCCCTCTCGCTGGGGGTTATCCTCCGGTCGTCTTGCTGATCTTGTGGTGATCACCATAATTTTTGAAGAAGATGTGTGAAGTGAGAACTTTAGCTTTGATTTTCGTTCCCACAGACGGCGCCAAACTGATGATGCCAAAATGTAATTCGGACAACACCGGTCGAGTAATGGATAATTAATGCAATAATAAAGAAGAGAGAGATTATAGTGGTTCGGTCAATCTGACCTACGTCCACTTTAGAAATATACTTTTGTATTGAGAGTCCCAAAGGATTACAATAATAGAGATCGTGTAGAAGATAGAATCTTTCTCTCCTCTCCCCAAGTGACGATGGGGTCTTCTATTTATAACCCTCCCCTAACAGATGGGGAGGACCTTCCGCCAACGTTCACAAGGAGCCTTGAACTGCCCCCGATAGATGAGGCAGTTAATATCCTCAGTTGGACTCGGAGAGAGCAGGTTGAGGGTGACTTTTTCCGCAGCGACGTGTTAACCTTGACATGGCCAAAGTATGTGGATCTGGACCCGGACCTGAACGGATCAATCGGACCTCCACAGATTTGGACCCTGGCTCATTTCTGATTGGGTTATTCTGACCTAACTCATCCTCACTTGTTGGGTCATTTGGGCCTGGCACATCAATTATTACTACTGGATTCTCTCTTTATATTGGATTCAATAAAAAAAATAAACAGATATCATTTCTGCATTATTTTAATAAATTGTTCTGATGCTAACATGGAAACTTGAAGCTTTTTGGAAAGGCCAAAAATGAAAAATAAGAAGAAAAAAAAGCCTTTTGGATGGTGACTTGTTATGGGGGATGGCATTAAAATATGCTCCAGTGCACAGGGCCAAAACTGTTGCTTGTACTGCTGATGCATTGGACTGGTTGGTCCCTTTTTCTCTAAATCTATAATTAAAAATTAATTTAATTAGAACTACCAAAGTCGTCATTCTTAATGGCTTAAGTGCAAACATTACACTTGCAACTTTTACATACAAAAAATGGGTCCAAACAAACGACTCCAAAGAGCATTATATTGAGGGAGACTATAAGAAGTCTGAGATTGTTGATTCACTGAGTAGCATTTCCTTTTTGTAGACCAAAACTAAGTGGATGTAGTCATCTTCATACTCTCAATCTATGGATCCATTTGAGTTGGATCCACATTTCATTGGATTGTGTTCTAATCCTTTGTCTTGGGTCTAATCCTAGTATAAAAGAGGACTCCCTTCAATTATTATTATATATGAAAGAGACTAATTCCAATTGAGAAATCAGCCGCTTCATTTCAATATCATTTTGACCCTCTTTAATAAATATTTAAACTCCTCTTAATTTTCACCTTACCCTATTATCAACTCTAAAACCGTTATGGAGATTTGTAAATGAAATTGGCATATACGGAGCCCTCTTTTTCGTAACTGTTTGAGAAAATGAATTATTACATTCTCCATGCAGAGTCTTCTTCACCACGAGTATCTTTTCTACGTGGCTTTTTTCTTACCTTTTTTCCGTGTGATATGGCCGTAAGTCTCATTAAGTCTTCTCTTCTCTACAAGAAGCTAAGGTATTTGCATATTTTTTACCTCTTTTTTTGTGGTCTTAGTCTCAATTTTTGACATGGATCATGATGCAAAGCACCTGTATGTGCTAATGGAAATAGATATATATATATTTTTCCCTAGTTGACTTATGACAACCAACTCACTACCAAATCTGTCTCTGATTGGAAAATCTCATATTTTTAAATATCTTATAAAATTTTCCATCTCAATATTTTGTATTTCATGTTTCTACTAAAAAATTTTAAGTTTCTATATTTATTATTTATTTAAATTTTTAATTGCGTGGTTTTTAAGAAAGCCTATAATCTTTTTGTGTGTGAGAAATACATCTATTTTAGATTTTATAAATGTAAATATATGAAATCAAAATTAAAATTTTTATTTATGTTATAAAATCAAATGATATTTTTTTATAACCTTTGATGCCCGTATTAAGCACGGGGGCATTTTGCTAGTGTAGACTGAAACTAATACTGTTCTTATCAATACCCGCTTTTATCAATATGGAGGCTTTAGAATTTTGATCTCTTTGCACCTGATGAAAGTTTGCATTTGTAACGTGCTACTTGGACCTTAATTTCATTAAGGTTGTGTCTCTCAGCAGATTTTAGTCAAATCTCCTGCACTGATCTCCATTTTCTACTCATAACTCTGTCTAAAATCAATCTCGATCCCCACTTTCTACTGGGAGTCTAGCTCCCCTTGAAAGTAAGTCCCCCAATCTGAGATCCCCCAATACAAAAACTTACATCCCATTATATTTAAAAACCGAAAAACATGTGAAACAATCTCCTTAGTTCTCTTTTAATTCCAACATCAAAAGGATCAATCACAAGGGGTAGCTCAGTTGGCTTAGGACCACGGTTAGCATACGGAGATTATAAGTTCGAAACTGCACTACCACACTGGGGTTACAGGGGAGTTTACGGGCCCGGAGGGATTAGTCCAGCCCAAAGGGTTGGAAACTCATCAATACATTAGCATGCTTTCTTCCGGCAGGCAAAAAAAAAAAAACAAGCACCCACTGAAAGTAAATAAATTTAATTGCTATATATCCAGGCACAAGTCCCATCATAATCTTCTACAATAGAAGGGCTCTGCATATCCAAACTTGAGACTAATTAAGATAGAGTGCTGCTATTGGCACATAATTTTTTTCTTTTCCAACACAAGGAATTTGATTTTTTTTAATTACATTTTTACCCCTTTATGAAATGACCAAAATATCCATTGCCCCTCTTTTTCACACACAAGCTCATCTTCTTCCTTCCCACCCATCTCTTCTTCCCTCCCACCCATCTCACTCTCCACTTTCCAGAAAAACTCAAAAGGCAACTCATCTTTCTCCATTTTATGCTCTTTGGGCAACTCATCTTCCTCCATCTCCTTCATCTTTCATTCTTCTTGTACTTTATCTTTTTTCATTCTATAACTAAAGGATTTCTAGTGCAATGAAGGAAGAAAACAATAATCAAATGGTGCCTTTCAATCAGTTTTATGCCTCTTTTTTTAAAAAATTTCTCGCCTGGAACGAGTTGCAGGTTTCCGATATGTTTGGTCTTTCAGGACCGAACATATGGCATATGTTCGGATATACAGTTCCGAACATAAGGCATTTGGTCGGTCCTGTACTTCCGAACATATGCAATATGTTCGGTCCTTAAAGACCGAACAGAGTCGCGATTTCTAATACCCTTGCGACGATGGATAAAACGCACCCAAATGCATGAAAAAACACTAACATTGTTTCTAAAAACTTACATTGAATGAGAATCTATCCCCATAACAAGTTTTCATGATAAAAAAAGATAATCTAAGTTGGAAAAATGGTAAAGAAGATATGGGAAAGAAGAATAAATGGTGAAGGAAAAAGGGAATGCCAGAGGATTGTGGAGATGGTGGAGCGGACTGGTACGCCGGAGGAATGCCAGAGGAACGCCAAAGAAAACGGTGATTCTTGTGTGTGGGAAGAAAGGGATGAGGATATGTGTGGGAAGAAAGAGGGAAATGGAGGGATGGGTAGTTTAGGAAATTTTATTGTGTATGAAAAGAACTAATGTATTTTTTAAATTATAGGAATGTGTGTAGAAAGAATTTGTGTTTGAAAAGAAAATTTTGGTGTGCCAATAGCAGCACTCTTAAGATATTATCTATATACTCAATTGCATTTAATAAATTCATAATTATGAACAAGTTATGCTATAAAACTTAGAGCAATGAAAATCTTTAGTGCAAATCACCTTTGAATAGCTCGTTAAAAAGAATGTTGCTGGCATTCATGGTAGGTTGTAGCGATGCCCCGAGAATGAAAGATGGAAAAAGTGTTATGATGTCGAATTCACTTTCCTCTTGAGTACGTACTTCAAAGTCTAACTTTCTGATACCGTCTTTGCAATGCTATACCAATTAAAGGAATCCTAGAGGAGAAAAGCAGGACTTAAGTTATTTTACATTTATAGGAAGTTGGAACTATATATTAAATTTGTTGTAAAAGTTGAGAACAAAATCTCATATGGTATGTGTAAGTGCAACAAATGTGACTCACAAGAAGAGGGGGGTGCCTGCGCGGACTTATCCAAAGATATTAGGGACACCGATGCTTGTGCCTGAAACCTGAAAAAATGAAGAAGAATAGTAGGTCAAAGGACCCTGGCTTTGGCAGCGCAGGGCTCTCCGATGCCAAAGTCAGTTTAAGAACTGAACAGTAGGAGGAGATTTTTAGGGAAGAAGATGATACCAGCAGTGTGGTGTCCTTGTTGGCCCCTTTGCTTTTGGATTGTTCTTGTGTTTATATAGAGAAAGAGAGGAGGCAAGGGGATAATTGACTGTCTTGTCATAGCCCACTTTGTCAGGTACTAGGGGGCGCAGTCCCATCATAGCCTACTTTTCTTTAATTGCAGTCCCATCAGGCCTTGTCATGGCATTTTGGGAGCTGTGGACGGCGATCTGTCAGGGACTATGGGGGGTGCCCCTGTCTTATCGCACGTGCTGTGGCGTGCTTGAGCGTCCATGGGAGGACAGCTGTCAGCCCCTGCCTTGGCTAGTTCTGACATTGTGACCGAGGTTAGGGTGTGTTGCCGAGGTTGGGGAGCCGAGGTCGAGAACGACCTTAACTTGGCTAGAGAGAGATCTGGCAAAGGCGCCGGGGTGGAGCACTTAGCCGAAGTGGGATGCTTTGGCCGAAGTGGAGTCTGTCGAAGTGGAGCAGTCAGGCACTGCTGGGCGTGTACTGCCGAAGTGGAGGAGTTATGCATAGGAGGCGTGGAGCTCTCATCCGAGACCAAGGTGGGAGCACGAGACCGAGCCCGCCGGGATGGACTTGCTGGTGCGGGGCCCGAGATGGAGCATCTGGCCGGGACTCTGATGAGTTCGGAAAAATCCCCACACAGCATGAACTTCTTTTCATGGATTTCTCTAGAGGGAGGGAGAGAGAGGGTCTAATTAATCAAGAAACAAGTTGAGAACATCCAGTTGAACACATAGAAAAGCACCCTTCTGGACGCTTTTAGGAGGTTTGAGTACGTTCTGCCACTCTTCATGCTGCTGTAGGCTGTTGAGAGAAGGAAGGTGAGTTTTGAGTCCCATATGGAGTAGTTGACTTTTGAGTATTTTTGGACAGTTTTTAAGTACCTGTATTGTCATGCAGTAGTCGATGTCAGTCCAACAATTCTCATCCATGGGTCTGTTCTTTGGCCAGTTTGGGTTCATGGCAGCAACAACAGATGACACAACACTATATGAGCCGTTTTACTCCTGCCTCGGAACATACCCTCAACACATTCTGTGTGCCCCCCACAGCAGGCTCAACCAACTCAGTCTGCAGGAAATTAAGTGGTAGTTAGTGATGTAATGGTGATCAAGAACAGAAAGACATAAAGAGGGAACAGGGGATTCTAGTGGACCACTTGTATTGATCAGATAAATTACAATGAATGATGACCATACATATATATATAGAGACATCCGTATCTCTTGGACTGAGTTAGTTACAACTGTCACTAGGACTCACATGTGTTACACTGAGTTAGCTACAGTGTCATTAGCCCCCCTCAAGCTCAGTGGCCGATCGGTAACATGAAGCTTGGATCGAAGGAACTGGAGACGACGAGGATGCAGCCCTTTGGTGAAGATGTCAGCTACCTGATCTGTGGTGGAAACAAAATTGATAGCAAGATCCTTACGAATAACACGCTCACGAACAAAATGATAATCAACCTCGATGTGTTTGGTCCTGGCATGAAACACAGGATTAGAAGCTAAAGAAATAGCGGACACGTTGTCACACCAGATAATAGGGCGTGATGAAAGAAAGAGGCCAATATCTTTGAATAGAATACGGAGCCAGGAAAGCTCTGCAGCAATGTGAGCTAAGGATCTATATTCAGATTCAGTGGAGGAGCGGGCAACAGTGTGTTGCTTTTTGGCACACCAAGAGACAGGGGTAGCGCCAAGAAAGACACAAAAGCCAGTGGTGGAGCGTCGATCGGAGGTGTCACCAGCCCAGTCAAAAAAGAGATGAATCCGCTCAAGAATCAGCAAGAACCAGCGTAAAAGCCGCAGGAATTGCAGTATGAACCAGATCAAGAACGGAATCAAGAATCGCAGACAAAGAGATCACTCAAGAACAGAGAAATCACTCAAGAACATGAGAAATGCTCAAGATCAGAGAAAATTCGTTCAAGATCAGCGAAAAACCCTCAAGAACAGGGAGAATCCGCTTACAGTTGCAGCCACAGAACAAGAACTTTGTCGTCAACAGAGAGATCGAGAGAAAACAGAACCTCTCGCTCAGATCAGACGATCGAGGCTGGAAGATCAGATCAACAGCAGATCGGTTCCAAAAAGGAGAAATCCAGCAAATTGCAAGTCGCGAGCAACAGATCGAAAGAAACAAACAGATCCGTCAGCGAAAGATCAGGCGATCGAAGAAGACAAGGGCGCCGGATCACAGCAAAAATGCTTGATCGTAAGAAGGACGCTCGTCTGTTGATGCTCTGAGATGAAGAAGGAAATACAACTTCCTCACGAAGCGGAACTTGGAGATTCGCCTGGAAAGCTTGCAGCAGAAGTCAAGAAGACAAGTTAGGGATCGTATGACGCAAGTCTAGAAGCTCTGATACCATGATGTAATGGTGATCAAGAATAGAAAGACATAAAGAGGGAACAGGGGATTCTAGTGGACCACTTGTATTGATCAGATAAATTACAATGAATGATGACCATACATATATATATATATAGAGAAATCTGTATCTCTTGGACTGAGTTAGTTACAACTGTCACTAGGACTCACATGTGTTACACTGAGTTGCCCAGATGGCTTAGTTATAGCTACAGTGTCATTAGTTAGGTGAGCGAGCACTTGATATAATGCATGGATATGATGATCATCAATCTCAAATCGAACTAATTTTTCCTTGCTCCACGCTAAAGGAGACCATAGTTTTCTAGTTCACAGTTCTACTAATTTGCATTCAAGTTTGCAATTTGCACTAGCTTGATCACGAAATTCGATGGAGTAGATTCATTTGATTCACTTCTCAATTCATTTTGAAGCTTGAGTTGAACAAATTTGATCAACTAAATCATCCATGCTCATACTATAAGTCCATTGCTAGAGCCCATATCTAAAATCCGAACAACTCCAAAGAATTGTTCTTTAAATTGACTCTACTTGGAACTATACTTCAACGAGAGTTGTCCCGTCAGTGAAATTGACTAAAATCTAAAACATATGGTTACATTAAGGAATCAATATTGAGTGAGAGTATTTGAAAAATATTTATGCTGCCTCTACTAAAGCCACAAGGTTTTGATAGGAATGGTTTTCTAAGAAAATTTAATATGGCATCAAAACCAACATGTCATGAGTTCTCCCCAATCAGGTTCCACATAAGGGGGAGCATTAAAAAGTGGGTTCCCCCCAAAGGAGATTATTAAAAAGTAGTTATACTTCCTCTATCAATGCCTTCGTGGTTTTGGTAGGAATGGTTCCCTAAAAACCTTAATATAGTATCAGGTTTGAATCCCTCCTCAAAAAAATATATGAGCATCACCAAAAGTGTAGTGGCCAGCCTCTAAAAGCCTCGAGGTTTTTTGGAGTAATGGTTAGCTAAGAAAATTTATTAGATGAAATATATGGTTAAAATAAAAATCAACTAAAAGTCTATGTTTTATTGGTGATCAATCTTAAGGTATGGCCGACTCAGAATGGAGTTAAATATGGATTAGCATTAATATATAGTGATGCAATGCTTTTGCGTAGGTTAGATTTTTAGGTAGGCACCACTAAACTAGTCGTAGTTTGAAGGTCCTCTACGTGAACTAGGTGACTATGAGCCAGACTGATAATGCACTTGCAATCTTTCAAAAAAAAATATCCTGCAGGAGGTTGATCATCAAATGAAAATCACTTTATCAGGGGCAGACAATTTGGAAGTAAGATGTGGGGTGTGGAGAGATCCTGATATTAGGCGCATCTATGGGTATCCATGTGGGCAGCACCCATTGAATTGAGCAGACATGTTGTTTGCTATATACGTTGAATTGAAGGAAAAGAAAGAAAGTTTTGCCTGTGGATTGGCGACAGTGCCTGATGGAACAGACAGGCGACATGGAAGACTCCACTGCATCCCTTAATGGCAGCAAGCAGAGAGTCATAGTCCTGCAGGCTCGCTTTGAAGAGTTGCAACTTATCCGCGGCCTTGTCCAATTTCATAAGATAGGCGTGCTTTCCATCAGCTGCAAGTACATATTTCGCTATCAATGTTTGTTACATTCAAGAAGTGATTTCTTAAGCACACAAACAACAGAGAGAGAGAGAGAGAGCGAGAGAGAGAGAGAGAGAGAGAGAGAGGAACTTATGGGGTCACCTGGTTCTCTTACGGTTCCATGAACTATGTATTCCTTTGAGAGGAGGAGCTTCACCCGCCATGATGCTACGTACCCTTCTGCACCCGTTACGCATACTTTTCCCTTCTCTTCCATGATACCTCTCTCAGGGCCGGTCCTGACTTTTCAAAGGCCCGGTGCGAATCACTAAAATGGGCCCTTTATTCATTTTTATAGTTTTTTAATATATGCACATATATATAACATGTTTTCATATATTTAGCCCAAAAATAGTAATTTCATTAAAAATCAAATAATATCATATGATAAATACATTTAATACATAAATAAATAAATAAATAAATTTCTCATACCAGCATTTCGGTAAGAGTACCAAATCGTCGCCCAAATAATTTCTCATACCAGCATCGCCATCTACAAGATAAGGTGAAAAACAAAATCACAATTATAAAAGTATTATTGAAATGATTTTCTTCTTGCATTTTGAGAAGCAAAATCTTCAATTATGCTTTCAAATTCAAGATTTTCTAACATCTCCTTTTCAATGGATAAGATTGCTAGCCCATTTAGCCTTTCTTGTGACATGGTAGACCTCAAGTAAGATTTCAATAATTTTAATTTAGAAAAGCTTCTTTCTGCAGATGCTACAGTCACAGGTACAGTCAATAGTATTCTATAGGCAATCAAACATTTGGAAAACAGTCCATATCTTTTACAAACTCTACAATTTCAAGTGTTGTGTTTACTTCTGCAGGTAAAAGAAATTGCAGTACTTGTAACTCTGAAAACAAATCACTTGCATCAACATCAGAAGACTCACCATTTCTTAAAGTAGTTTCAAGCTTCACACAACAATTTTTCAATTCATCATCACCCAATGAAGTTAACTTCTTTGAATTAAACAAGAACCCAAAAATTCCTTCATATGTTTGCATTTGCTCAAATCTACTTCTTAATGAAGAAAGAGCCATATCCACTACACATATGAAATAATTGACTCTAAATGATTCTTCAACTGATTGTACTGTCTCTTCTTTAGCATTCTCATCAAATTGTTTATTTCTATGACTTTGACGTTTTTTAAGGAAATTCGGGTTCAATCCCCATATCACAAGCAATAGTTTTAGCTTCAATCATAGCAGATGCAAATCCATTTTCCCTATAATTCTCAAAAAAAGAAATGAGCCCCTCCAAATTTTCTAAAGCAACATCAATGCACATATCTTTAGATTGTAATTTTTTGCTGACTAGGTTAATTTTCAACAGAATATCATGCCAAATAACTATGCCTAATAAAAACTCAAAATTTTCCAATTCATGTGTTGCTAAACTTTTTGCTTCACTTTTTGCTTTAGCATCTTTACTAGTTTCTGCTACTTTAAATAAAGCTTCTTTTATTTGGTCAGATTGGTATCTTATTGCTTTAACACTCTCTACACGACTTTCCCAACGTGTAGTTGATAATGTTTTAAGAGTTAAACCATCTATATGATCCTGTAAAATCTTCCAACGCTTTGTAGAATTAGCAAAAACACAATAAATGCGTTGAACAACCCCAAAAAAGGATTTCGCTTTCACACAACAATTTGCCATATCACATAGTGTTAAATTAAGAGAATGACAACCACATGGCATGAACAAAGCTCTTGGATTTATTTCAAGTAATCTTTTTTGTACACATTGATTTTTTTCTTTCATATTAGAGCCATTATCATAGCCCTGTCCTCGTACATCATCAATTTTAAGACCAAGGGATTCTAGGATAGATTGCAATTCAGTGAAAAGTCCTAATCCTGATGTGTTTTTCACAATTAAAAACTCTAAAAAGTACTCTTCTATTTTAACTGGACTCCTTGACACATCCACACACCGTATTATCAAAGTCATTTGTTCCTTGTGACTTGAATCAGGAGTGCAATCAAGTATCACTGAAAAATATTTTGCTTGTTTGATTTTCTCAATGATTGCACTTCTGACTTTTGATGCCAGCAAAGATATCAGCTCATTTTGAATCTTATGGCTAAGATAGTGATAATGAATCTCGTCATTTTGAATTCGTCGAAAATGTTCACGCATTATTGGATCAAATTCTGCAACCATTTCCAATATACCTAAAAAATTACCATTATTTTCTTCATAAATTCTCTCTTTTGTTCCACGGAAAGCAATATTATTTTTAGCAAGACATTTGACAACAGAAATTATTCTTACCAAAACATGTTTCCAGTGTTCCTTCTCTCTCCTAATTTGTTCTTGTATGCCTTTATCAATTGTTTCATTTTTTTTTCAATCTGCTATGTAATTCAATCCAAGAATTCATGTTAGTTATGTGTTCAGTGCTATTTTTATGTTGTTTAAGCCTCTCACTAAGATGTTTCCAATCTCTAAGTCCTTCATTTGCTTATTGACTTCTACTACACATTGTCTTAAACAACTTACAGCAGAAACAAAATACCTTATCCAATTCCTTTGAGTATACTAGCCATTTTCTATCCTGAGTCTTTCCATTTGGTAACTTTCTCATGTAATACGTTGAGGAAAAATGTCTGAAGTTTTCATCCCTAGGAAATTTGATATTATTATCACCTGCAGGACCTTTTTCCACAAGTAAAGCTCTCATTTTTTCATCAAGATTATCCCAAATTCTAAGATCACAAAAGTTTAAAGGAAAACTTGGTTTAACACCCTCAGGTTCAATGTCTTCATTATTACAAAGATGATCAATTTCTTCATTCTCAACATGTTCATCTTCTTCACCTAAGTCACCTACATGTTCATTAAAATCATTCTCAGTTCCTACTAGTTCTTCCACATGATTTTGTTGTTCAGATTCATTGATTAAATCATTATCAATTCCTACAAATTCTTCAACATGATTTTGTTGTTCAGATTCATTGACTAAATCTTCAGTTGAGTTATCAAGTGAACTAGTTGTTTTGTTAAGAAAAATTTATCTAGAGCTCCAGTTTGAGATTTAGTTAATTCTTCTCTGTCCCTTTTTCTTTTTCTTTTTTCACTTCCAGATGGTTGTTTCTTAGGGAACATTGCTACTTGAAAACAGAAATAGTACAAGTAAAACCAATGCAATTTTAATACTTAAAAGAATAAACAAAGAACAACATAACCTGGAAAGGCTGGAATTTGAGAAATCCCCCTCAACAAGACAACAACAACAAACTTGATATTTCCAAATTTGCAGTCAAATAGAGCTTATAAGAATTCCTGCAAATAGAATGTTTAACTCTTGTGATTATGTGAATTCACAGTTCTACAAACAAACAAACATACAAAAATTATATATTCATATTTTATAATTTTTATTGCCAAAGGCGAGTTGCAGATGGGTCCACCTAACCTGTATTGACTTGTTGCCAGAGCCAGAGAAAATGGCTTGTCAGTGACTCAGTGGAAACTGTGGAATGGAATTATGGATCACTGGATAGTCTGGATCACAGGATCAGGTCCAACTGATCTGGGCTAGTGGGTGGCTGGGTGCCACTGGCCCACTGGCCCACTGCCTCGGTCTTCGTGTTACTGTTGGTGCCTGAGTGATGGAAAAACAAAAGGTCAAAAGCCAAAAAGGTGTGTGATTGTGTGAAATGTGATTCTGTGAATCGTGGGTGGGTCTGGGTGGCTTCTGGCTTGGACGCTTGGTCCTGTGACTCCTGCTGCCCTGCACTCCTGCCTTCCTCTACGGTTCTACGGTTCTACCTCCTGAGTCTTGCCTGAGACAGAGATGAGAGATCAGAGATGTGGTTGTGCCGTTGTGGGCGGCGCTGCTGGGCTGGCGCAGCGGCGCAGCCGCGCAGTGGGTCTGTGGGTGGGTGCTGGCCGGCCTGGCCCTGAGATTCCGAGAATCTGGACGGTGGTCGGTGGAACCGTGGAGGCGTCAGGCGACAGGCGTGAGGCGTGGGCCGTGGAGGCGGTGGAGCAGGCGAGCAGCGCTGAGTTCTGCCGTGCTGGTTCTTCTTCTTCTTCTTATTCTTGTTTTTTTTTTTTTTTGGGCTTGCTGTTGCTGAGTTGCTGTTTGGTTGAGATTTGAGAAATTAGAACTTGAGATGGGGTGAATCAAAGAGTTTGATTGATGAAAAGGCCAAAAGGGTTGAGGGGTTTGACTGGGTAGCCTGCTAGCACCTTAGCACGGCGATGATCTGCCGATCTGGTCCAGATCTGGCGATGGGCGATGGCGGTGCAGGCTGTGGCGGTCGCCGGTCAGGACCGGCCCTGGAGAGTGGAGGCGCTGCAGCGCTGCTGCTGCTTCTTCTTCTTGATTTTTTTTTTTTTTGGGCTTGCTACAGTGCTACTGCTACTTTCAGGGTGCTTCTTCAAAAAATGTATCAACAGATCTTCTTTTTATCAAAAAGATGTATCAACAGATGGAGGGTGCAGCGTGCTTCTTCAGATCTTCTACTTCTTCTTGTTTTTTTTTTTTTTTCTGGGGCTTGCTGTTTGTTTGAGATGGGATTCAAATGACTTGAGGAATGAGGATTTTGATTGATTGAATGATTAAGGGTTGAGCCGTTGAGGAGTTGAGGGCTTTGAATGCTGGTAGCCTTGAGGAGAGGAAACGGTTTCTGATTTTCTTGTTAGGAGAGGAAAAAATTTTTGGAATTTTGGGCCCCCTGAAAACTGGGGACCGGGGCGGTTGCACTGACTGCCCCCCTCCAGGGCCGGGCCTGACCTCTCTCTCTCAACGGACACACAAAATAACAGTAGACTTGGATTGATAAGATATTAAGATGTATGTATATGTAAGTGACCATTTATTCATTAGAAAATGAGTCTCTATTTGGACCAAACAGGGAAATCCTATTTGGACCAATCGGGGGTGACACACGGGGGGAGGTATTTTCTTTTATTCATTGAGGAGATAAGGATGTCAATTCCATGTGTCACCCCGTTTGGTCCAAACAGGGGATCCGATCCTTCATGTAAATAGATTCCTGTTTGGACCAATCAAGGAGTGACACATGAGGGGAGGTATTTTTTTTGGCAAAATTAGCGAAAGGTCCCTATAAGTGAATGTATCCGGCCTCCAATCCAAGGAAAACTTTTTAAGCCATATGGTCCATCCAACTGGACATATTGGGCGAGAGGTCCCTGGATACATTTTTTATGACTGATTTACCCTTTCAAACGTTTTAGGCATCAAATTTTAAAATTTCAAATTTCAAAATTTGTATTATCCCTCTTCTTTTAGAGTGGCGTTTTCCGGATCGAGCACCGTCAAATTCCTATACGTTGTCTTCGTTGCAGAAAAGAGAGATCAGTTTTGATCTCAGTGGGCCACACTGATCAAGGATTTCCATTCTAGGGAGATCTTGAAGAAGCAGATAGCAGAGATCGGCTTTGATCTTAGTGGGCCACACGGTTCCAGAGTTGCAGCAGATTGTCACGGTTCCGATACACTATCATCCGCGCGTCTGCAACTCTGATTCCTCACAGAGGAGTTGATCGGCGACTCTCTGATCGGGCGTCGCCGGTTCGCCGCTACACATTGCCGGAGAAGAAGACAGTTGCTATCGCCGGATTCCCGTGCTTTCGCGTCGTGCCGTGGTCGAAGGAGAAGCAGCAGCGCTGCTCTTTTGTTCCAAGACGAGAAGAACCCAATTATGTTTGGGGAAGAAGAAGACCGGTTTTCAGGCAATGGCACGGTCTGTAGAGGCAGCCACATCATCAAGTGGGTCATCATAGCATCGGGTAGTACTTGTTGATTCATCAAGACCAGGTGCCGTAGGTGGAAGAATTCCATCAACACATGGCTCATCATACCTATCAACACGAGTTGGTTTATTACCAACATGGGCACCATGTGTTGGTGTGGTTGCACTATCAACAACGTGAATCAACATCAACATGAGCAACATCACATGCATTATCACTTTTTGTAGAATGTGATGATGTGGCTGCTTTCTACACGGTGCCGCTTGCCACTGCGCGTCGAAGGAGAAGGACGGTCGCCGCCGCTGTCGTAGTGCCTTGACCGGAGAGGAAGAGGACCTCTACTGGCAGCAGTGTCTTTTGGCTCTGTTTTTGTCTTTTGTCAAATTCTGTGGAGGACTGACATCTCCCCGGTGATCGCTTTTGGCTTTGTTTATCTCTTTTGTCAAATTTATCTGAGTTTTTGTCAAATTTATTTGAGTTTTGTTCAAATTTATCCGAATTTTTGTCAAATTTATCTGAATGTTGTTCAAATTATCTGTTTTCCTGTCATATTTCTTTGTATTTTTTATAATTTATTTGAGTTTTTTTTCAAAATTTATCTGAATTTTTGGTAAATTTAAATGAGTTTTATTCAAATTTATCTATTTTCTGTCCTATTTCTTTGTATTTTTAATAAATTTATCTAAGTTTTTTAGCAAATTTATTTACGTTTCTTGAAATCTATATGCGTTTTTTAAATTTATTTTCTTGTTTGAAATTTATTTGTATCTTTTCAAATTTATTGCATTTTTTAAAATTATTGCATTTTTTAAAATTTATTTTCGTTATTTTAAATTTATTTACATTTTTTAAAATTTTCTTTGGATCTTTTGAGATTTATTTGAGTCTTTTGAAATTTATTTATATTTTCTAAAATTTATTTGGATATTTTGAAACTTATTTGCATCTTTTTAAATTTATTTGCGTTATTTGAATATATATTGCTTTTTTTTAAACTTATTGCATTTTTTGAATTTATTTCATTTTTAAAAATTTATTTTCGTTATTTTGATATTTATATGTGTGTTTTTAGAATTTATTTGAAAATCTAGAAATTCCATTAATGTGGGCAATTAACTGTTAATTGGCTATTATTAATAGGATATCCCACTAATCGTGGGATTGATTTTTGAAGAAATGATAAATTAGACATTTTAGGTCTTCAAATTTGAAAAAAAAGACATATCACACTATGAAAAAAGATTATAGATCTAAGGTAATAAAGTGAAATGTTCAGGGACCCGTCGCCGAATGCCCCCTTTTTTTTATTCATCGAGGAGATGAGGATGTTAACTGATTTGGCATCCTCCTCTCATGTGTCACCCTTATTTGGTCAAATCCGGATCCCTTGTTATTGATGTTGGGTTGCATGAAGGACATATGTCACATCCTATTTAACTTCTTTACATGTCACATCGATTTATAGAGATGTTTCGTCATATCTAGACTCTGTTTCTAATTTAGACTTCACCTTTTCAAGTCCATTTTGATTTTATCTAGAAGGAATGCAAAAGGAACCCAAGCCCAGGCGGCCAGGCCCCAGAAATCATATAAGAGGTGACCCAGTTAATTTAGACAAGCTTTTACCATATAGGAGGAAAATGCTCTTTTGGTCACCCCACTTCTTGCTGGTGTGGGAATATATATATATATATAGCAAGGCTCCGCTAAGCTCGAGCTTATGGAGAAAATTTCGTAAGCTCGTGCTTGTGGGGCCCACCTTTGGTCGATCCAAATGGACCAAACACATGACCCCCTTAAATTGCACATGTCCACCAACTTTCGGTAAGATCCGAATTTACTAGACCGTTGGATTGACTATATATCAATCCGAATGGATTGTTGACCATTAAACTCTTAGGCCCATATGAAGATAATAGAAATTATGGAATGAGCTGATTTTTTTGCAGGGAGGAAGATCCCAGGGAGTCCTTGAGATCCCCCCACCCCCATCCCTATGTGGTCCCTAAGTAGGCCCCACAATACACTTGAGCTTACCTTATCCTAAGCTTGAGCTTAGAGGAGCCTAGCTCGTATATATATATATATATTTTTGGTAACCCAGCGAAGAGGCTGCAACCCAGATACTTATGACGCAACTCACACATGTGAGGTGATGAAAACTCATACATGTAAGAAGTGATGGAAACTCACACATGTGAGGAGACATACACACAACATATGCCTGTAATGTGGTGGAAACTCACACGATATGTGCGAAGAGAATGAACACAACTCACACATATAAGGTAATAAAACTCACATATGCAAAGAGGGAGGAGGCAGGATTCAAATTACCACTAGGGTAAGGAGCCGTTCTCGCTGGTGTGGGCAAGTTGACGGAAGGAAGGTGAGTTTTTTACTGAGTCCCATCGAGTCAGTAAATGGTAAAGTAGTTTTTGGAGGCGGACGCAGGGTTTTCAAGCTAGCATTGCGGGCCATTAAAAGGCCCCAAAATGTATAAAGGTGTTTGGTCTCTCAAAGCCCATTTGGCTACCAATGTTAGTATGTTACCCGCTTTACAATTGTAAAGGTCCTAATTCTGTTATAAATCTCTCACTATTTCGTTGACAGCGTTGAATAATGGTAATGTAAAGTCATTGTTGCCTGCGTGTATCATGTCTGACCTTTGAATTTCTGCCAATTTGCTTAATGGACTATCATTGTCCTTTCAATCGACCGTTTTCAGAGTTTTCCATGCCTTCTTTTTTATTACTATTTCCTGATGTTTAAGTCTTTTTTTTTTTTAGAGGATTTTACCTAAAAAATCCTTCAAGACTTGTTAAAAGCCAAAAGCACCATCAATTTCTCATAAAGACCACAATAGTCCCAAAGGCCCTGTTGGGTATTTTTTTTAACTTTTAGCGCTGAGCGGGGATATCCCTGCTCATTTCCCTTAAAAAAATTCAAAATCCAAAAATTCATCCTCTCCCATATCAGATTGAAGAAGGAAGGAAGAACCGAACCCATACCCTAAAATGAAGAAGATGCAGATCTTCGTCAAAACCCTAACAGGCAAAACCATAACCCTAGAAGTCGAATCCTCTGACACCATCGACAATGTGAAATCCAAGATTCAGAACAAGGTGGGCATTCCCCCGGACCAGCAGCGCCTGATCTTCGCCGGAAAACAGTTCGAGGATGGCCGGACCCTCGCCGACTACAACATCCAGAAAGAGAGCACCCTCCACCTCGTCCTCTGCCTCCGCGGCTGCATGGCCAAGAAGAGGAAGAAGAAGACCTACACCAAGCCCAAGAAGATCAAGCACAAGAAGAAAAAGGTCAAGCTCCCCGTCCCAACTGAAACCACCTTGAGAGAGACAATACTCTGGTGGGCGGGGATATCCCCGCTCACAGCACTAACAGAGGCAGGGATATCACTGTTCACAGCACTAATTTGGGCGGGGATATCCCCGTCCCAACTGAAACCAGTCTTTGAGAGACAGCACACACAGTACTCTGGTGGGCAGGGATATCCCCGTCCAAACTGAAACCAGTCCTTGAGAGACCCACAGTACTCTGGTGGGCAGGGATATCCCCGCTCACAGCACTAACAAAAGCAGGGATATCCCTGTTCACATCACTAATTTGGGCGTGCACTGTCTTCTTCTTCCTCACATTCTGGAATATGATTTCTGCAACTGTAGGAGTTCTAATCTGAACCCAGATCAAAAAGACCGAAATCTCCCCTCAAAATGATGAATCCAAGCACAATAACTTTTTAATCCTTGCAGATCCTAGAAAATCCTTTTACTTTGTAATAAGAAAAACCCCAAATTCCAGCTGGGAACTCTAGATTCAATCCTTAAAACCCATCTTTCGAAAATATAAGAATCTGAATGTGGAAAAAGCTCCTGTTCTAGAAAATCTGCATATTCTTCGTTTTAGGGTTAGGGTTCGGTTCTTCCTTCCTTCCTCGATCTGATATG
Source organism: Litsea cubeba (assembly GCA_012931725.1). NCBI lineage: Eukaryota > Viridiplantae > Streptophyta > Magnoliopsida > Laurales > Lauraceae > Litsea > Litsea cubeba. The sequence continues at coordinate 122,351,392 of CM022944.1, read as the reverse complement.
GGAGAGGATGGATTTTTGAGTTTTGGATTTTGTTTAAGGGAAAGGAGCAGGGATATCCCAGCTCAGAGAAGAAAAGAAAAAAAAAACCAAATTAGGCTTTTGAGACTACTGTGGTCATTATAAGATGTTCCTGGTGCTTTTGGCTATTGACAAGTCTTAAAGGATTTTTCAGGTAAATCCTCTTTTTTTTATCAATAATGATAAATTAAATTAAAAATTAAACAACAATATAAAAAAATTCTAAAAAAAAAAAAAGAATTGATACAAAAGCCTTGTACGAATATCAAAAACAACAAAACTAAGTAATAGGACTTGTGAATAGATCACAATTTAGTGGGTATAAAAGAGCTGCACCTGGTGGGACTCTTTTGATCTGACTGCTCTTGTAATGGTAACATCTCTTCTTCGAGTCTGAATTACCTCTCACCTGACACTGTCGTGAGTGGACCAATAATTATAAGCCATGTCAGTTGCAAATTATGTGTAGCTCTACACCAAAAGTTTTCTACCAGCAGTTGCATGAGATTTGCAGCTAATGTGGCTCTGTGGCTCACTTTGATTGGGCCATTCATGGAGAGAGCATGTATAAGCTAGTATAATAAGTGATCCGGACTCCTCTTCTAACTCCATTATTGACGGGACCATGTGGAACAAATTTTTGGAAGAATTATCTTGTACAATGGCTCTGGCTCACATTTGCCTTTGAACAATATTCATAGGTTGAGTATTTTTCATAGAATTGTTTGTAATAAATTCTAAAGGCGTCATAAGATATTGCACACATCGCACTGTGATGTCTTAATACCGTGCGATATCGCACAATTAGCTCAATCGAATAAATTTAAACTTTGACGATTTGAAAGGGGGCAAATATCAGATCTAAGGATGGTCAATATATTCAAAACCCCTTATGATTTAAATGTTAGCACTGAAAGTTTGTGTGTTTTGCCCTTCTTGCTGGCATGGGCTAGTTTTTTTTTTTTTTTAACCTAGCGAAGGGCTCAAAGACTCATGACACAACTCACACATGTGAGGTGATGGAAACTCACACATGTAAGGAGACATACAGACAACTCACACATGTAAGGTGATGAAAACTCACACATGCGAAGAGAATAAAACTCACATATGCAAAGAGAGAGCCGGTCCTCCCAATGAGAACTATGACCCCTTACCACTAAGGTAAGGCGCCGTTCTCGCTGGTGTGGGTAAGTTGACGGAAGGAATGTGAGTTTCTTACTAAGTCCCATGGAGCCCGTAAATGGTAAAGTAATTTTTGGACAGTGTTTGTTTTGAATATACCAGTCTTGCCATGCTATAGTCAATGTCTGTCCAACAATTCTCGTCCATGGGTTTATCCTGTGGCCAGTTTGGGTTCATGGTGGCAGAAGCAACAGATGACACAATAATGAATCATTCATGAATCTCAAATTGAACTAATCTTCCCAAGCTTATTCATCAGGCCTGGATCCAGTTCACTTGCATGACAATCAGGCCCAGGCCCAACACATTGGCAGATTACAAATGTCCCCTTGTCCTAAATATCCGGACTGGGCCCTTAAATTCAAACCCCCCTCGCAAACTTTCATTAAACTCCATACCGGCCCGACTCGCTCCATTACTTTCAGTTTTCTTGAGTGCCTAAAGGGGCCCACTTATGCAGATAAATGACTTTCATTATTTTAATTAACCATTTCATCAAATTTTAGGGAGTGTTTGGAAACAAGAGTGATTTTAAAGATTTCATTATATTAATTGACAATATAATTCACCCACCTCAAAGCATAGATGTTTGGCTAACTGGATAGATTAGTACAATATATTCAAATTTTCTTACAATAACTTTTATATTGGATTATTTTAAGGATACCATGTTGAAAATAATTAATCTTTCATATAAAATCTATCAAGGAGTTGAAATTTTTAGCACAATGTCTCCACTAGTGAAATGGCAATTATATATGACAGTGGCCCTACAATGATTTCCATGACAGGATGGCTCTTATTGTAATTACCAACAATGAGGGTCCTATATATTATGTCTCCCAATATTAGGTCAGTCCCACCATGATTACAAGTATTAGGTGGGTCTTATCAAGATTACCAACATCTAGTAAGCCTCAATGTTAGATAGGCCCTCTTAATTACTAATATTAGGTGATCCTGATCATCAACATTGGGTAGCTTGGTCCCATTGTCATTGCTAACATTAGAATATATGTTATCATAATTACCAGTTAACAACCATCTGATTAGTTCCATCATGAGAATCAACATTATCAACAATTGATGCCCCCCTTGATTATTACCAATTAACTGGGTTGCTATGTTTTCCCAAAATCAAATAGTCCCATAAAATTTTTAACATTAAATGGGTCCATCAGTGATGTCCAACCTTGGATAGCCCCATGATGATCACCACCATATGCTTAACATTATGTTAACAACATTAGGTAGGCCCTACTATGATTAACGAAAATCACAAATAAAGTCTTATAGATTACAATAGATGAGATGTACAAGGAAAAAAGTTTGCATATAATCTTATCAAGGCCTCAAACCTTTATGATCTTAAGAGATCTTATTACAATCATAAACATATCTTGTATATCTAACCACAATCACTAGTGGCCATCAAGGTATGGTAATAGTCTTGTAATGGTTCATAACAGAAAGGAGAATGCATAACAGATTACATAAAACAATCTAGTCCTCGTTCAAAATACCAGCCTCTTGATACTGTTCAATAGTGTCAACAAGGGTATCTTCTAATGGCTTGTAATTCCAACCCAGCCTCTTCAATTTCTCTGAACTAAACTTCAGGTGGTCTTGATCCACTTCTACATAACTGTCAGCAGAAAAGCACAATGGACACATAGGTGAGAATGAATCAATATGAGCAAGATATTATCATCAACTAATGTGGTCAGGAGACCTACCTCTTGGGATAGTTATAGTTGGGGTACTTGGTCTTCAACATTGCAAGCATATCTCGAATTCGAATGGGATGTGGCGCACATATGTATCTTCCAGATGCTTCTGGTTTCTCATACACCAGCAATAGTGCTTCAGCTACATCTCGAACATCGACTATCACTCGAGCTCTGTTTTCAATTGCCTCAGGTCCTGTTTTTGTGAATTCATGCAAGTAAAAGATTATAAGGTGACTGTCCCATTGGAACAATCTTCACTGCATAACACATTAGAAGCAGGTTGAGGGAAAAACAAACGTTAAGAATGAAACACTGCATCAATTCGCATTTTGGGTTTGTTTGGTAATTGAATTCCTAATTTCTATAAGTGGTTAAAAATGAAGAATTAAAGGTGAATATACAAAAATAAACGTCAAATAACCTACCCTTTAATGGAAATTGGATCAATGAAAGATGGGAAATTAAAATCCAACTATCCCCTAGTAATTCAAATCCTAAGAAAGTCAAGGTCTCATCCACATCCTTATCTTATTTATATCCTTCAGCCCTCACATCTTTAATAGTCATTTTTTGCATTTGACCATAAATTCAAGTGTATTTAATTCCATGAAAACAAATGAACCCTAAAAGTCTATCAGGTTAATAGAGGAAGATGTTTAGAAATGATAAAAAAGGAAGTAAATACAAGATAGCAGCCCCCATGTAGACTGAAACTAAAACATACTCCCTCGCATATTGTTCTTATCAATACCCGCTTTTATCAATATAGGGGCTTTAGAATTTTGATCTCTTTGCACCTGATGAAAGTTTCCATTTGTAACGTGCTTGGTAGGACATTAAGGTTGTGTCTCTCAGCCAAAGTTAGTCAAATTTCCAAAGATGTCAACTAGAGACTATTTTCTTCAGCTTAAATCTCAAGCCGCCTACTACAGAAACAAGACCAAGTTCTTAATGGTCTCTCCTTCACTGATCCCCATTTTCTACTCATAACTCTGTCAAAGATCAATCTTGATTCTTGAACCCCAATTTCTACTAGGTATCTAGCTCCCCTTGAAAGTAACTCCCCCAATCTGAGACCCCCGAATGCAAAAACTTACATCCCATTATATTTAAAAAGTGAAAGACATGTGAAACAATCTCCTTAGTTCTCTTTTAATTCTACTAACATAAAAAAGATCATAACAATAGCATGCTTTCTTCCAGCAGGAAAAAAAAACAAAAAAACAAACAAGCATCCACTGAAAGTAAATAAAATTAATTGCTATCCAGCCACAAGTCCCATCATAAGCTTCTACAATACTAAAAAGATAAGGGCTCTGCAAGGTCAAATTATGCTATAAAACTAAGAGCAATGAAAATCCTTAATGCAAATCACCTTTAAATAGCTCGTTAAAAAGAATATTGCTGGCATTCATGGTAGGTTGTAGCAATGGCCCGAGAATGAAAGATGGACAAAGTGTTATGACGTCGAATTCACTTTTCTCTGAGTACTTCAAAGCCTCACTTTCTGATACCGTCTTTGCAATGCTATACCAATTAAAGGAATCCTAGAGAAGAAAAGGTGGACTTCAGTTATTTTACATTTATAGGAAGTTGGAACTAGGAGATTTGACATATTAATCCCTCTTAAACCCTGCATCCCCAAATTCAGATTTCATGACTGAAATTGCAGTAATGTCACTAGAGTCGTTTGACTCTGGTCTATATTTTTTCTTTACTTTTCTGCCCTGGGTCCACCATGGGATCCAAATGTAAAAAGTTGGAAAAGTCCATACATTTTAAAAAAAATCTAGACCGTGTCTTCTTATCTAGACCTTGGATCCCGTGGGACCTAGGGCGGAAAAGTAAAAAATAAAATTATGGATCAGAGTCAAATGACTCTAATGACACTAGTAAATTTTCAGTCATAAAATTAGGAGAATTTGGTTTATGGGAATTAATATGTCAATCCCCTTGGAACTATTAAATTTGCTATAAAAGTTGAGAACAAAATCTCATATGGTATGAACTTCTTTTCATGGATTTCTACAGAGGGAGGGAGGGAGAGAGAAAGAGGGGGTCTAAATCAAGAACACAAGTCAAGAACATCCAGTTGAAAACATAGGAAAACACCCTTCTGGACGCTTAGGAGTTTTGAGTGTTCTGCCACTCTGCATGCTGGTGTAGGCAAGTTGAGAGAAGGAAGGTGAGTTTCTGAGTCCCATATGGAGTAGTTGACTCGAGTATTTTTGGACACGTTTTTAAGTACCTGTTTTGTCATGCAGTAGTCGATGTCAGTCCAACAATTCTCATCCATGGGTCTGTTCTTTGGCCAGTTTGGGTTCATGGCAGCAGCAACAGATGACACAACAACGAGCCGTTTTACTCCTGCCTCGGAACATGCCCTCAACACATTCTGTGTGCCCACCACAGCAGGCTCAACCAACTCAGTCTGCAGGAAAGTAAGTAGTAGTTAGGTGAGCGAGCACTTGATAATGCATGGATATGAATGATGATCATCAATCTCAAATTGAACTAATCTTTCCTCGCTCCACGCTAAAGGAGACCATAGTTTTCTAGTTCGCAGTTCTACTAATTTGCACTCAAGTTTGCAATTTACACTTTGAGACTTAGCTTGATCACGAAATTCGATGGAGTAGGTTCATTTGATTCACTTCTTAATTTATTTTGAAGCTTGAGTTGAACAAATTTGATGAACTAAATCATCTATACTCATACTATTAAGTCCATTGCTAGAGCCCATATCTAAAATCCAAACCACTCAAAAGAATTGTTCTTTACATTGACTCTACTTGGAACTATACTTCAATCAGAGTTGTCCCTTCAGTCAAATTGACTAAAATCTAAACATATGGACATTAGACCTCTTGGAGTTTGAATATTATGACGCCTTAAAGCACAAGTTTTGATGAAATGGTTCAGAATTAATTGGACTAAATTGTCCAGTTCACAAACGGTTCACATAAGGGACCATTTTGAAAAGTGGGTTCACCCAAGGGAGTATTGAAAATATTATTCGCCTCTATAATGCTTGGGTTTGTAGGAAGGTTTGCTAAAACTTAATATGGTATCAGGTTCGAATCCCAGAATGGATGAATGGTCAAAAATATTATATAATTTATATGAGTATCAAGCACCAAAAGTGTAGTGGCCAGCCTCTAAAAGCCTGGAGGCTTTTGGAGGAATGGTTAGCTAAGGAATTTAATATGTAAAACATACAGTTAAAATAAAAACCAACCTAAAGTCTTGTTTTATTGGTGATCAATCTCAAGGCAGTGGCCGGCCGACTCAGAATGGAGTTAAATATAGATTAGCATTAATATAGAGTGATGCAATGCTTTTGAGTAGGTTAGACTTTTATGTAGGCACCAGTACTAATGGATTTATGAGTTAAAGAACTACGTTTAATAGTTCGTAAAAAGAACTGCAAATTAAAGTGTTTCGGAATAAACTAGTCGTAGTTTGAAGGCCCTGTACGTGAACTAGGTAACTATGAACCAGACTGATAATGTGTAAGTGCCTAAATTTAAACGGACTTAGAATGATGAATTAGAATGAGTTTAGTACTCCTTGATGAAAATAGGATGCTTGAAACCTGAAAGGGAAGGAGAAAAAAGCAGTCAAAGACCCTGGCTGCAGTCAGCGCAAGGCTCTTCGATGCCTAAGTTAGTTCTGTAACTGAACAAAGGAAGGAGAAGAAGGGTAAGAGGGTTTTGGTGCAAGAGATGTCATGTGTATGCATACCTGGGCTGGATTGTCCCTTCTTCTATTTATAAGAGACGGCTGTTGACCTTAGATGAGGAGTCCCATGACTCTGACGAGCACTTGAGAAGTACCGCCTCATTATACCTCATCCTTCCTTAATTGCAGTCCCATCGGAGCCCATCCTGTCCCGTCGGGCCTTACCCTGATGCCTTGGGAATTGTGGACGCCACTCTGTCCGGGCTTATGGGCGGCAAGGATGGCTTCTCGGCCCTACCTATGCACGCCCTTGTCTTATTATACGTCTTGTGACGTGGTTGAGTATCCATAGAAGTACAACTGTCAGTGTCAATCTCGGCTAGCATTTTGGCACTATTGCTAAGATGCGTGATCGAGGCCAAGACACGGTGCCGAAGTCAGAAATGACCAAGGTCGGGAATGACCTTGATCTCGATTGGCGCTCTGGCACTGTTGCCTAGGTGCACATGGCGGAAACCGAGACATACTTAGGTATTATCCTTACCGAAGCTAGTGTAATCTCGGTATCTTAAAAATATCTCCACACATAATGCATTTGCAATCTTTAAAATATATCCTACAGGAGGTTGATCATCAAATGAAAATCACTTATCAGGGGCAGACAATTTGGATGTAAGAAATGGGGGTGTGGAGAGATCCTGATGTTAGGCGCATCTATGGGTATCCATGTGGGCAGCACCAATTGAATTGAGCAGACATGTTGTTTGCTATATACGTTGAATTGAAGTTAAAAAGAAAAAAAAATACAAAAAGAGCTTTGCCTGTGGATTGGCGACAGTGCCTGATGGAACAGGACAGGCGACATGGAAAACTCCACTGCATCCCTTAATGGCAGCAAGCAGAGAGTCATAGTCCTGCAGGCTCGCTTTGAAGAGTTGCAACTTATCCGCGGCCTTGTCCAATTTCATAAGATGGGCATTCTTTTCATCAGCTGCAAGTACATATTTCGCTATCAATATTTGTTACATTCAAGAAGTGATTTCTTAAGCACACAAACAACGGAGAGAGAGAGAGAGAGGAATTTATGGGGTCACCTGGTTCTCTTACGGTTCCATGAACTATGTATCCCTTTGAGAGGAGGAACTTCACCAGCCATGATGCTACATACCCTCCTGCACCTGTTACGCATACTTTTCCCTTCTCATCCATGTTACCCCTCTCTCTCTCTCTCTCTCAACGGACACACAAAATAACAGGAGACTTGGATTGATAAGATTTATGTATATGTAAGTGACCATTTCTATTAACCATGGGTTGCATGAAGATGGACACATGTCACATCCTATTTAACTTTCTTTACATGTCACATCGATTTATAGAGATGTTTCGTCATATCTAGACTCTGTTTCTAATTTAGGCTCATCACTTCAGTCACCCTTTCAAGTACATTTTGGTTTTATCTAGAAGGAAGGCAAAAGGAACCCAAGCCCAGGCCCCAGTCCAATACCATTTTCTCTTTCTTCTTTTAACTTTTACAAGAAAATTAAACTTAAAACTCTGATTAAATAATTTTATGAAGAAAAATAATACAAACTCTACCTCCAATGAAGATGTTGAACTTCATATGCAGGGTCTGATTGAAGTTGTTGGATTGAGAACCCAATATTATCTTTTGTACGGAACTTTCTTAAAACCCGCTCAACTAAAAAGAGGCTAGCCTGTTGTTATATATGGGATATTATTACAACCAATGATGTAAATCTCTTTAGCAAGGAGGTTGATGATATAGTCAATTGAGCTATTTTTGTCAAAAAAAAAATATATATGATCAACTGACTCGTAATTTCATTATTTTTCTTCATAAAACCATTTAATCAGACTATATTTCAAAAAAGAAAACCTCTTTACATTTTTTATTACTCGCAAAGGGATCTATCCCCGGGCGGCCATGTGAGTTGAAAGACCCATTGCACTGGGGCTGTCTCATGTTTCTCAATATCAATTAATTAGCAAAGGAATAACTAATGGGTTTTATCATACTAAATGAAGAAAAAAAAAACATATACTTTCAACAAAAATGATGATATTACCCATGCTAACATCTGGAATGATAAAATAATGATTTACAAACAATGAGGATATTATTATGCATTTGCTATTATATATGGACATGTGGAACAGGGCCTGATTTTTTATTTTTTTGTTCAAGTCGGTCAAATATGGGATCCCTTCAAACCATCTTTGTGGGCCCATTAAGAGGCCCAAAAATGTCTGAAGGCATCTGGGCTGTGAAAGCCCATTTTTGTCTGACATAACCCATAAGCACAAATTGGCTGCCATAACCCTGACAATTGGGTTGTTTTAGCTTTTAGGATCTTACAAATTGTAAAGGTCCTGATGGTATTATTATTATTAGGGAAAAAAGCACTATACCTACCTGTACTTTGGTATTTTTACAGAGTACCGCCTGTACTTTAGTATTTGTGACTAAACCTACCTGTAGTTTCAGTTGACATGCAAATACAAACGGCCGTGACGGAATATAGGAAATGGCGAAATTACCCTTCCGTATATAGAGTCTCTACTCGCGTGGTTGGTTCTTTTTCCCATTTTCCTCTTGCTGTTAGGGTTCACAAGTGTCTGGCGATTTTGGGCGATTTTGGCTGAACTCCCTCATCTCTCGTTAGGGTTTTCATTCCATCGTCCCCATCTCTGCACATCCCTAGAAGTCCCTCATCTCCACCTCCTACAACCATCTTCCTTCACCGTCCTCAACAGAACTCCATTTCACACCACAGACGCACGGAACACCTACTTCCTCCTCCTCACGTCGTCGGAAGCCTCCCCCTGCGCAGGTACACACCTCCATCCTCCGACCCTGCAATCCGCCTGCACACACGCATCATCGGTGCACTGCAGTCGAACCCATCTGTCTTTTTTTTCTCCCTTTCCTCTCTTCCTTCTCTTTTTTTTTCCCTTCTTTTTATTTCCTCACGTCATCTTCCATTTCTGTCTTCTCTTCCTCTCCCCACTTCTCCTCCCCCGCATCTCCTTCCATTATTTCTTCCCTCCTCTCCCCTCCCTCGTTCTTCTTTTTTCTCCTCTATTTGGGACAAGATTTTGCATAAACAAAGACAAGGCATACAGCCCCCTTCAGTTTCATCCACAGCCACTGCTATGTGGGATAGTTTGGTTTCCATCAGCAAAATCGTCAAACCAGGTTTCTGGTTTTCTGAAATCCCATTTAAGGATGTGTGGATGTAGATCTAGAAAGGGACCTAAAAGGGTCTACTGGTTTTCAAAATCACATACGAAATACAGATAATATTTTGTGATGAAACTTTATTTTTCTGGTGCATCGAACTCTACTTTGAACTATTTCAATATGTGTGGTTGAAACTTGAAATGACTGATGAGAAGGAGTTTTGATATTTTTGTGTTATAAATCTCTGGTTCTTGTGATTTGTATGGTAATGGATAAAAAAATTTCTTGACAAGGTGGAGTTTTTTTGCTGTCTGTGTTTTTCAGAGATTGAGAGGCGATTGAGAGGGAAATCAAGAGCTTTCAGAGGTATATGATTTAGAACAAATATCCTAGTTTCATAGCTCTACGTGCATGTATTTTGTTTGAGTGTTTGTTTCGACGTGCATGATTAATATGAAGTGTGATTTATAAAAGTGACATTTCTTTGTCAAATATGGTGAGTGGGGATGACTTTTAAGTAATGTTCAGAAGGCTTGAAGAGTGTAGGTCCTAGATGTTTCTATCAATTATTGTTTATGTTTGAATGTTGGTGGAGTAGAAACCCCACCTGTCTGCCACTTTTGTTTATTGTTGATGTTTGGATGTTGGTGGAATAGAAACCCTACATGTCTGCTACATTTGTAATTTATCTACGGTGGCAGTCACACATGGAGGGGACCACACTGCCACTTTTGTTTATTGTTGATGTTTCTACCAATCACCATCATATATAAATCTGGCCCACTGACATTACAGTATTTAACTTCACCATCACACACAATGTTTCGGCTATTTGCATGGCTTAAAATATTTTTTTTTGATATAGGGATATGAAAAATTATATCCACATGATTTTTGTCACACATGGTTTTTTGTTGTTATCCTACATGCAGATGTTTGATGATGTTACAATTCACTTCCACCATGGTGGTTATTTTACCGACCCACCAAATAGTATATATATTGGGGGTGTGGTTGATGAAATAAGGGATTTTGATGTGGATAAAGCGTCATTTTTTGAGTTCAGGGATTATGTGGTGGAACTAGGGTATCCAGGGAACAGCTCGATGTATTTTAAGATGCCTGGTTTGGATTTTAATAGTGGTCTGAGGCGGATTGAGACAGATAGGGATGTAACTGTTCTATTAGAACATTATAAGGACAGTAAGGTGTTGACTATTTACATAGAGAGGGGACATGAACCTTTGATGGTAGTGTCACCTACAGGGAAGATTTTGAAGCAAAATATTCCCACCAAAGGTCCCTTGAAGCAATTACATGCAGCAGAAATACCATCAGTTAGTAGGAAATTTCAGTTTGAGGAAGACTATGCTGCTGATGTTGAGGATTACATTTCTACTGATGAAGAGGGTAATGATGAGAAAAATCAGACACATGGTCATCATGATGACCAAGATCAAACACATGGTCATTTTGGAACTTCTGGTGATGTGGGCAGTGATGATGGCAGTGAGGTTGAAAGTGAAGAGAAGATATTAGATCCTGATGAGCCTCCGGAGTTATATGAGGAACTTGAGAAGGCTGAAGATGAGAACATCTTCAAAGGATCTTCTGATGGTGTGGAAAAAGCACAGAAAGGAAAACAGCATGTAACAGTTGATGAGGTGTGGGTTACAAGTGATGAGGATGGGGATGACCTTCGCTCTTTGTGCAGCTCATCTGATGATAACAAGGGGTCTAAATGGCCTGAGTTTAATGAGCTGACTGATATGGAGAATCCTCAACTGAAGTTGGGTATGATATTTGCAAGTCCACAAGTTTTCAGGGCAGCACTTGTTGAATGGACTGTAAGACAGGGATATGACATAAAATATTTAAAGAATGAGAACAAAAGGATCACAGCTGTGTGTAAATTTGAATGTGGATTCAGGATTCATGCATCACCCATGCAGGGTGAAAAGACATTTCAAATTAAAACATTCAAGCCCAAACATACATGTGGTGTGAGGTTTGAGAATCACTTGGTAACTTCCAGCTATATAGCTTCTAAATATCAGCAGAGGATGAGTGACAATCCAAAATGGTCAATTCCTGCAATGCAAAAAGAGCTAAGAAGAGAACTGAAGGTGGATTTGTCGAAAGATAAATTGTATAGAGCCAAAAGGAAGGCATCAGATAACATATCTGGAGATATTAGAATCCAATACACTAGATTGAGAGACTATTGTGTCACTGTACAGAAGTACAATCCAAACACAAAAATATTTGTGGTGACACAAAGACCTCACATGGATAGAATCCCAAATTTCCAGAGATTGTATGTCTGTTATGAGGCACAGAAGGAAGGGTTCATGAAGGGATGTAGGCCCATTATTGGTCTGGACGGTTGCTTCCTCAAAGGTAGTTATGGTGGGCAAGTGTTGGCTGCAGTGGGTAGGGATGGGAATGAAAATATGTTCCCAATTGCATTGGCTGTGGTGGAGGCTGAAAATTTGGATTCGTGGACTTGGTTTTTGAAATCACTAATTGATGATATTGGAGATGGAGGTGACATGGGCTGGGTTTTTTTGTCAGATAGACAGAAAGGGCTTGACGCAGCATTTGAGATAGTAGTTCCTACTTCTGAAATTAGACACTGCCTGAGACATATGTATGACAATTTCAAAAAGTTGTTTAGAGGCAAATTATTGAAAGATACTATGTGGGCAGCAGCGTCATGTGGATCACCCAGAGAATTTGATAGTCATATGCAAAGGGTGAAGGATTTGGATCAGGCTGCATATAATTGGCTGATAGCTGCCAATCCAAACAGATGGGCCAGATCTCATTTTTCTACAAGAGCCAAATGTGATGCATTAACAAACAACCTTTGTGAATCTTTCAACAGTTACATACTTGAAGCTAGGGAGAAACCTATAGTTGGTTTGCTTGAGTGTGTCAGGAGGAATCTTATGAAGAGATTTCAAGTGAAGCTGAAAGGAATGGCCAAATATGATGGCACGGTCTGTCCTGCTATATTGGAGAAGTTGGAAAAAAACAAGAATGACAGCAAGCATTGTTTTCCCAACTGGTCAGGTAGAGGTGAGTTTGAGGTGGACTGTTTTACCAAAACTTTTGTTGTTAACATTGAAAGTAGAACATGTTTATGCAGAATGTGGGAGCTGACTGGTATACCTTGTAAGCATGCCATATCATGTATATACATGAATCATGAAAAGCCTGAAGATTATATTCATGAATGCTACAGCAAAGAGATGTACTTGAAGGCATATAGTAGTATGATACACGCGGTACCAGGCATGCATGATTGGATAGAAAGTGGAATGGAACCAGTTGCTCCTCCATTATATAGAAGACCTGCAGGTAGGCCAAAGAAGTTAAGGAGGAGGGAAGCAGATGAATTGCCTAGTTCGAGTAGAGTTTCCAGAAGGAACAGGACAATGACTTGTGCTAGATGCTTGAAAACAGGCCACAATGCCAGGTCTTGCAAGGGACCAGTGCACCCAAATTCAAGACTATTTCGTTCAGCATCACAGCCCATGACACCTTCTCAAGCAGCATCACAGCCCATGGCACCTTCTCAGGCAGCATCACAGCCAATGCCACCTTCTCACCCCATGTCAGCACACAAGGTACAATGTTCTCACCCATGTTTTATACTTCTAACTATATTATATGCATTTACTCACTAATACATTGAATTTTTTGATTGATCAGGGGAAAGTCAGACAAGCTTCTTCTCAACCATTGCCGACTTCACAGCCACTCTCATCAACAAGTAATAGTTGTGGTAGAGGGGGGTTACAAAGAATGAGGTCTACATCAACACCCAGGGGTAGAGGGAGGAATGGAGCAGGAAAAGGCAGCTCAAGGACTGCTTGATGTTATCTTGATTCACTACTTTTAAAACTTTTGTCTTGATGAAGTTGTAAATAAGATGATGGTGCAGCATAGATGACTGTTTGGTTGATGTTGGTGTTTTTTACTTTTTTTAAATAACTCTTTATGTTGATGATGACTGTTTGGAGCAACATAGATGACCCTTTTTTATTGTCTTGATTGATTGTTATGTTGATGATGACTGTTTGGAACACTATATATGACCTTCTTTTATTGTTTGCATTGACTTTTTAAATGGGTTTTGTGAGATAGTACAGAGGTGCAGTTCATTTGTGCATTGAAGTAATTGTTGATTCAAAAACCTTTATACTAATGTTATTCTACAGTTCTAGGATTCTATTTGGCCAGAGTCTGATCTGGTAGCATTATTCTTCTTCTTATCTGTCTCAAACCCATCTTATCTTCTTTGTATATCAGATTCTTTTATTGATTTTAAAGGCATGATTTTTCCTATTTGACAGGTTTCATGTAATGGGTTTGTGTTGATTTCCTTTGTGGAACATAATTCTAAGAAACTCTGATTTGGGGGTTGTTATTATTTTTTTATTATTGATGTTCAGATCTAACAAAGCTGTCAAATAGTGTAGTTGAAATAAAAATAATAATTTTGAAGCAGCGTGCATAATGAACTGTGAGACTGAGTCACTGTATCCATCTATTTTGGAGGGCCCTCATGAGAGTTTTCATCATCAAATGACGTTGGTGATTCTGCCATGCATACATGTGGGCTCTCCATAATCTTGATGTAATATAGTTAAGAATGAAATTTAAAGGTCAGTCAATTGTTCTACTGCAGGAATCAAAACGAGACTTCCATAGCCATCTCAGGTGAAATGAAAGTGGTAGTATGCAAATAAATTGAAGACAAAATAACTGAAACAAATTTCATTAACATTGACAATATTTTTTTCATCAAAATATTTCAACTGATACATATGATCATGGTCTTTCCAACCTGTAGAACCCATCTACAGGGGTGGAAGCCATAAGTAGGTAGCACATCAAGAAAAAAAACACAATTCCAGCCCAAGTCCACAAACACATCAATCTTATCCAATAGCTTCTGTACTTGATCAATTTCTTCATCAACCCATTCAAAAAACCCACATGCTGGCTGGATCTGAAGAAAAATTGAAAAACAATTAAATTAATACTTGCATTGAAGACCATACATCAAGAAGAACAATCAGATAGTTGAAAGCACTTGCCCCATATAGTGCACAGCCAAGAAACCTCCTCCCCATGTTCCGCTGTGTTCGGGAAGTTCTAAGAGCAGCCCTATGCCCGCAGTGACAGTATCGAATTTCAGCATCACGTTGAGAGCTTTGGCCACGAGAACAATGGGTACATGAGTTTTGGGAGTTTTGAGAGGAAGCCATTTCATTTGGCTGGAAAAAGGAATGACTGAGATGCTCCAGATCTACTCTTATGGCTTTCCATGTTTTATAGCCTTGTTCAGGGGCAAATTTGCCTTTTTGGAAAATCAATTTGGCGCCAGTATGCAACATAGTCGTTTTATACTGCTTACAACGTTACTACTAACAGTTTCCGTCCATTTTACATGTCAACAGAAACTACAGGTAGGTTTAGTCACAAATACCAAAGTATAGGGGGTACTCTGCAAAACGGCCAAAGTCCAGGTAGGTATAGTGCTTTTTTCCCTTATTATTATTACTACTAATCCAACCGCTTCGTAACTGCAATACGTGTAGAAAGATTAGCGAGACACCGAAATATACCAAATGCACGTCCCGAACGTTGAATTTAGTAATTAAAAAAGTACGGCCGGCGTTGGTGCATCGCACCATATTCCTCCAATGGATATCCTCCACGTCACTCGAATTTATGGCATTCTCTGCCACCTGCACAACTGCTTCTAACTTCGTAGACACCCACTTTTTTTCTTTTTTTAATTCTTAAACTGCCCCTTCCTCTCCTTTTTCCATGATTTTAAAATCGGCCGATACCGATTCGTATCGACCAATACGAACCGGTATCGGCGGACACCGAACCGATATCTCGCTAAGATATCGGTATCGGCGATACCAAGTTAAATATCGCCAAAATATCGTGATATATCGGTCGATATGATGTTCATATCGCCGTCGCGATATCTCAGCTGATATTTTCAAAATATCGATCGATATCCTTTTTTTTTTTCAAAATAGCTCGACCCCCGCTGGGGGATACCCCCGGACCCCCTCTACGAAGCGCATGTTTTAGAGAAGTGGCAATCAAAAGACAAAAGGATCCTACTTGACCATAATAGCTAGGACTCTTTTGCTAATTGTCTTTCTTTTTTTTGTGCTTGGATGTCTATTATTATCATAAGCTGCTATATATGATATTAAACCTATTTAATTATGTTTGGAATGATATAGTAGTAAAGATTGTGTAATACACTAATTCATGAACCAAAAGGCTTTATATTGAGTTAGATTCGATGTTACTCACTTATTTTTCCCTAGATCTAGTATTTTAAAGTGTAGATCTATATTTTTTTATTTCCAAAATTCGGGGCTTTTCTTGAAGTCAATTACATTTTTTCACATTAGTGTTTAAATGCATTGATGATGTGTTAGTTTAAAATAAATCCTTACTTTTAGAACAAAAAAGTATGAGTTTTTGCCAAAAATTATGGTTGCATTATGTCAAATTTATGATATTTCATCTTGTCGATCATGAGCATCAATAATGGTTGCATTATATAAAATACTGGAAAATAAAGCGAACAGCGACACAGACAGGAATCATAACTTAAGGTGACCGAGATTTTGATTTATTGTTGTTACTAATGGAAAAAAATATTGTTTTCCAACATTTTCTAATATTCTGGATTTTTTGAGTGTTTTTGCGAATTTTTTTGGATTAAAAAAAAAATTCACACCGCGACGACCGATATCCGCGACGTATCGGTTTTTCGGCCCGACCGATACCGAGATTTTAAACCATGCCTTTTTCCCTTCCTCCCTCTCCCATCCTGCCCACACCCCTCTCGCCCAACCCCGCCGCCCTCTTCCTCACCTTTTCCCTCTCCCTCTTCCTCTCGTTCTCCCAAGAGGAAGAAGGTGGCGAGATAGGGAGAATGAGGGGGAGACCTTTTCCTCTCGTTCTCCTGAGAGGAAGAAGGGGCAAGCATGGAGAGGGAGAAGGAAAGGGTGGCGCGGGCGGCGATCAGGGAGAGGGTGGCACGGGCGGCAACGAGCAAGAAGAGGGGTCGGTCGCGGGCGGCCGACCAAGAGAGAGAGGGAAGGAGAGAAAGGTGTATTTTAGAGAGAAAAAAGGAAGAAAAAAGTGAGTGTGAAAAGCAGCGTGCAGAGGTAGCAACTCTCTTAATTGTGTGCTGAATTTTTATCAAAATGATGGCTTTGCCTTGCATTATCAAACATAAATGGATACATAAATGGATATGAGTATGTCATTAACATAACACCAAGTCGCAATGGTCTCTCTCACGAACATAAAGTCTAATCACATGTTTCGAAACTTTAATCAATCAAAGGTTGGTCATGTTGTGCATGGATTGAGGGTTAATTATGACCCATCGTAAGTGTAGCAGCTTGAGCTTGATGAAGGAGCTCCATATAGATAAAATTGGATTTATAGAAAAATTACTCTAACCACCAAATATAATACTAATTGGTAATTAAGTTTCTTTTAATTTTTTTAATGGTAATAAACGATTACATTAAAAGAGGGACAATATACAAAGCACACCATCACAAAAGAAAAGGGATGGACAAGGTGCAAGAGAGATGCACTAACTCCAACCCCAATTACAAAATCATACCCACTCAAGGAACCAACCTCTCAACCCCTTGCTTTGCTAACACATCTGCCATGGGGTTGGCGGATCTAACCTCATGATGGAAAGTAACAAATATGGCAACTGATAACTTCCTAATTTCATTTAATTGAAATTAAAATTTCTAAGGGAAAGCTTTCCAAATAGACACCCATGCAATTACATTAGAAGAATCACTTTCCATAAATAGTGATCCGCCATATCTTCTTGAAAAGAGCCCGAGACCTTTTAGAATGGCGGCCAATGGCAGACACAGGATTTTCATTTGAGGGGTGCGAGCTCAAACAGTGAAGTGGGTTTTTGGAACAAACTCAAGATTTTCATGTGTTTTAAAGGCGGACGCATGATTTGTATGCATGCAGAGATAAGAATTTTCATTATGGTTATAGAAGCGAACCGAGGTCCACTGGGGGCGATAGAATTTTCATTATGGTTATAGAAGCGGACCAAGGTCCATTGGGAGCGTCCACCCCCATATGAATGTATGTGGGTCCGCCCCTGAGAATAGCCAACCGCTCCATTTCATTAGAGTCACACACACACCAACATACTTAAAAAACATAAGAAGCACCTCACCGCAACTATTGCGGAGTACTCCTCCAAACCCTTCCGGACCCAACTTACCTTTTGTGGCACCATCCACATTAAAATTCAAAACCCGATAAGGAGGGGGGCACCAAGGGATTGAAACGTTAACAAGGCTGCACCCATGCAATCTCCTCAATTAGAAAGTATGTTGTCCAAAGAAAGGTTGGAGAATTCTTTTCTAACCAAAGGCCATTTTGCAATCCTAACAGCCACTTCAGCAATCAAATATGTTGTTGTCGAAGAAGAGCTCCTAAATATCCTATCATTTCTTTCCTTCCAAATAGATCAAAAGATAGCAAAAGGGATCATCCTCCATAAGACTCGGCCACACCCCTTGAAGCACCCATCCAACCAGCACTCCACCAACTCCGCAATATTCTTTGACAGCACCAAACAAGGCCACATCTCCCAATAAAGTTACTCCAAATGTTGGTCGCCACCTAACAATGGATAAAAAAATGGTTTATCGACGACTCCTCCTTGCCACACATCACACAAATATTCGAAAAGCCAACCCTCTCCTCCTTAGATTGTCAACCATAGAGACTACATTGGGAGACGAAAATTATAAATTTTGGAGAAAAACAAGTCCAATCAAGAACCAATAATCGATACTAATCACATATTAAATCCATACAACCCATAAATCCTGAACTATACCAATAACCCATATAGCTCACTAGTTTAGCAATTGTTTACGCATACACTACACCAATACTTATAAATAAGTGTTCATTTTAATCTTTTTTTTTTTTTGCAAAACATGGTCATATACACATGCAAACCATTTAATACCACACACATACATTTAAAAAATGCACCAGTCATCCTTAAAAAAAATTAAAATATAGCACATTCAACTACTATCTTATAATATGTGCAATAAACAATTCGATTTTATGCAATAGACTATTGTATTAATTGTTGTATGCCATAAACAAGTATAAAAAGGCAACAATCCCTTATTTTATAAGATCAATAAGAAAGAGAATAAAACCCATTTATGTATTCTTTTTTTGGGTGACATCAGATTGTTCTCTCATATTTTGAAGTAATGGGTCCACATACAAGAGAGTCTTATTCTTTGTCATTGCATAGCCCTTAAAATTTCTGAAATCATTCAAATCATCAAAAAATAGAGTCACATATGGTTCTACAACAATAAAACATAAAAAGCACGCCTATATTCTAAGAATAAAATAAAATAAAAGGCATGAAGTTTACCTTTATGCTGGAAAGGAAGAGGCCACCGTTCCCCAATTGTGGAAATGTCACCCATGTACAAGTAAGTGGTCACCAGATGATGAACAGCAGAATAAAGAGGGACATCCAAGTTAGGAGAATGGAGGTTGGTGATAGGGAAAAATGCCCAACGCAAAAATGTCATTCCATCACTTAAACCTAACACTCCTTGCTGATTTCATTATGTCTACCAATTTTGGAGACGTGAAAGGTACAAAAAAGAAAAGGCAATATTGTATGACTAAATAGTAAAACCACAAGGGCCTACTTACAACTCTGAAAAACCTTAGAAGGGTATATAAAAAAAAAAATAAAAAAAAAATAAAAACTAATATAAGAATCACATAAGAACCCACATGAGAATCGCGTAAGAATCAAACTAAAATAACCAAATAAGAAGGCTAAACTGGGCCTAGTATAGTCCAAGCCTGGCCCTCAAATTGGCAAGCCCACAAAAATTGTGTCCTAAGTCCACAAAAATTGTCCCAAGTCCAGCCCTCTGCCTTTCAGGACAAACAAAAGACCTCATTTTGCAAGCTTATTGAAACTTGGGCCGGGTACCCTCAAAGGAGGGCCTGATTGACAGCCCTATGTGGGACGCTCAACACACCCCAATCACAGAGGTAAGGTGGTATGATGAATAAAATCCTCACAAGACTCAACTGCCAGCCGTCAAAAAATGCCCCGCTTTAAGGAAACTTCTGGTGAAATCCTTCTTCCTCGAGGTTATAGAGAAATATAAAGAGATGAGACCTCCTTCGGTAAGACCCATCCAGATTATTTGAGCCACTGGAGGAGAAGGAAGTTGCCGATGGGGGCTCGAAAAATGAGAGCCAAGGACTAAGGCGGCAGTGAAGGCCCAGTGATAATGGTGTCCAGGTGTCTCATCTCTCAACAGGTACATAGTTTCACAAAATTTGTACCACTCACTCGCCCAACTAGCAAAGAAAAAACAGGTGGCAGTGAATTGTGTGCATGTAGCGACTGTTAAGCATTGAATTGTGAGGGCGTGCCTGTAAAAGATCACCACCACCACTAACACTTAACACTAAGGAGCGTCACAAATACCTCATGAGTTCTAACTTATAGCTGGAAAAGATGAGAAGACTCTTGGCCAATATGCCCAACAAGATGCGCAGCGCGTAAAATTACAATACGTTGGTTGAGATGAAAAGCCATCGATTCCATGATTTGTACACTTTTTCATGAGGTGTTTTTTTTTTTTTTCCATACCAAATTCTTGTCTCAGCTTTATACTCATTATAAATTATAAATTGAAGCAAATATGATCGTGTGTAAGCAATCATGTGGCTTCATCCTTTAAACGTGCAAAATTGCTAGTCAGAGTCGGTTCAAGCGTAGCAATTGGGTGATCGATGACGATAGTTGAATTTAAAGAATGTGGCAGACCAGCAGTAAAATAAAAGGCCCCTTGTCCTCATATAAATAAAATCAACTTCAACAGGTTTAGAAGATGGTAATAATAATACCAAAACTTTTGAGAATTTAATAAATAAAAGAATGGCTACAACCTCAAAAAAATTAATAAAATATACAAATTCTTTTGAATCCGATCCAGTTTCCTGCTTAAAAGACTGCAAAAGGAAATGCAAAAAATAACAGTACCCAGCCTGCCGGATTTGAACCGGCGACCTAAGGATTCAGCTGTCGCCAAAATCCTCACACTCTCCCAACTGAGCTAAGGCCGGTTAAGCAAGTGTACGCCATGAACACACTAGATTATTCATTCAAATTTGGTAAAGTTTATGGTTTGGTTTTCAGCATAATTAGTTTGGACATGAAAATGAAAAACAGCAAAAGGTACTATATACATATAATTCAGATATAAAGAAAAAGGTTTTGCATGGAAAGTTCAAAACAAACCATTACCAATCAAGGATGGTAGAAGGTCCATGCAACGTTCATAGATGCCCTAAATAGAAAAGGCCTATTCACATCATCGAAGGCACATGTGTAGAACATATAATTTATTAATGTTGATAAGAAGATCTATAGATGGTTGGACTAAATAATTAAATTCAAAAAAGTAATATACCCAGGGAAGTACTATATCATCACATTCATTTATTATTAGTATTACTACCACCTATAATACACCGATACTTTTAAATGGGCAACGTATCGTATCATATCATATCCGATTCTTCACTTTTTTATGTGAAAATCCATTTCTTTGCACGGTCCATGAATTGTTCTTGCCGTATTCATGTCATATCTGGGCATCATAGATTATAACTCCAATGATATTAGATGATCAAGGAGCCGCTGCTACCCATTGCTCTAGAAATCTTTCAATTCTTGCGGCCCTTTATTTATGGTTACTCTTTGTACCTTATATAATCATGAGTTTTACTCACTGGGTGAAGTCTTTATCCATAATTTCTTTATCAAAAAGACCTACAAAAGAGGTGTAACCGAAACTCGTACAATCTGCCTCAAATAAAATTCACAATCCGAATTCCTTAGTTGTAGTTGGATCTTTGGTATGTGTTTGTGAGATATAAAATTTTCAATTCAAATAAAAATGAGATATTTCAAATAAAAAAGGCATAAAATAGTTCATTACTATTCTTTTCAATTAGTATTTTAGATCATAATTAATTAATAGTTATCCTGTTTTTAAATCAACTTTGGATATAACCACAAGAAAGTGGACATGAACATTCGTGACTAGAAGTCTTCTAAAATAATTTGCCATAAGATCTATGTCTTTGATGTCTATTATTTTTCCTATTATAAAAGATTTACTTACCTAATTGTTTATGCCTCTAGTAAATCTTTTTTTCTAAAATATTCTACTGGTAAATTAGTTCATTAAAATTGTAATAATGTATAACACATGCTTTTTTCCAATTATAATATTAAGTCCAGAGTGGTTTAATTTTTTTAAAAAATAGACTTTGACAAGCTAAGAGATATGTACTCATTTTGACTCTCTTTTTTGTATTTTAATAATGTTGACAAGCATCCTATTATTATTTGTACAGGAATTATCCTAATAGACTTTGATGTTGGTATTATATTTTAGCACAAAAAACTTGTGTAAATAAAATATATCTACAAGTAAATGGATAAAGACATTAGTGATTCACTGTCATCTAAAATTATCTGTATTAAGATATTATTTCCAAATTATTATTTTTGGGAAGTGTTCGTCAGTCTTTTATGTCTATTATTGTAATAGTGTTTACTATTATTTTAAGAATGATAAATAACATATTTTTTATTTGTATTTTTTTGAAAAAAAATAAAAGTAAAATGTATATAATTTCCCTCGGGCTTAGCGCGGGCTTTTTTTTTTTTTTTTTCTCTGCTAGTTATCAATGTTGAAAAGAAGACCATCTATAGATGGTTAAACTAAATAAAGATAAAGAAAAAAATGACATGCCTAGGGGAATTTATGTAACACAACACTATATCATCATATAAGCACAAAAATAATAATCATAATGATTTGCCAAAATTTGGGGATGCAACATTGTGCACAATTGTTAAGCACATGTATAATTCCATGTTTTAAACTATCGATTGTGCTATATTTGAAAGCTTGGCATGCATTAATTTGAACTACAAGCTAGGCATTGGAAGCCATAGGCTTAAGCAAGCCTGTTTGTTTCAAGGGTTTTCAAATGAGAATTGCAAATATTGGGAATTTCTAACTGCAGCGTCAGATAGTGTCTTCATGACATTTGGAGTTTACCATTTGAATGCTAGAATTCTTAAAACCGTGTCCCAAAAAGTCACTTTCAGCATGGCAATTATCAGAATTCCAGCTTCCTTAATGCTAAACTCTACTTGAGCATTGGTGGAAACCAATCGGGGTATATAGCTTTTGGAGAATCATAATTCTTAAAATTCCTCTAACCAAACAGGAATCAGAGTCGATAGTCTGAAATTCCCAACATTGAGCCACTGATAATGTGGAAGGTGGAAATTGCAGATAGACAACTCCCCAATAATGATAATGATATTATTATTGTTGTTGTTATTCTTCTAGTTATTGTTTACTACTAAATGCCTACAATGGTCAGCGGCATGTGCAGTCCAATAATATATGATGTATGTTTCCGGCACCACATGCGAGTACACCGGACTGGACACTTAAATCGTTGTAGTAAGTCCACAATACAACATAATGTAACTCTTCATTCCTGACCCAGCATGTTTAAACCTTTGCACTGAGTCCGGACAGGAAGGCATTGGACAGCCAGCCCGTCCTGCTTGTTTAATATTTTACAGAAGAAAAACCTGCCCTCAATGAGGGCACTGTGGTGCTCCGCTTAGGTGGTTTATCCAATTTTCCCACGGGCATGCAGCATCATGGAATGGTGAGGGCCATTTTTCATGGTGGATTATTTGCAGATCAACCATGAGATCCAATCTAAACCATTTGACTACTGTAAAAGAGAGAATGCAAACAATATTCGGCATTGGAAGGGTGAAGCGGCCAACAATTTCATCTGATGAATGAATCTTGTAGTCTCTCCAGGTGTTCCATGGATGGGAGCCCTACCAATGAAATGTCTAGAACTGAACCACTCATGTCACATGCCCACCCAGTGTTCAAATCCAAGTGCAATGTGGCCCAAATCACTCCATCAGGACACATTCCTTGCCATAATATAGAATTCTCTCTAGCACACGTTGCATGGGTTCCATTGTGGTAAAAGGATAGTAAAGAGGTAAAAAAAAATAGCTGAAAGTAACGGGTTTTTTTCCGTGTGTATTTGTCATTCCCGGTGGGTGAGGTAAAAAGTTTCAAAGGGCACTCGTGAGTCCATAGGACACGTCCTATTAAGAGAGACTTTATTCCATTATATGATGGGACGTGGGGGGGTCATTGGGTTTTTCCTTCAACGCCATCTATTGAAATAAGGTAAATGGATTTGTGAAATGAGCAGATCAGAGTCAATACATACCGTGCGTCACCCACAGCCTTCAAAAAAAAATTTGCTACTTCTGACGGCCATCTCCTGCAGGCAGAGAAAGCTATGCCATAAGCTTGATTTCCATAATATTAACACCTAATGTTTAACAAAAAAATGAATTGGCTATTCACACCAAATCACATCACTGTAATTGGATAACAGATTCATCCATTTTAACAAAATATCGATGAATGAGAAATTGGACTGGCATTCAATCTGCAAAATTCATCAAAGGAATGGAAAGTCTCCCACCAAAAATAAGATATCCATGGACTGTTTCCAACCAGCTCACAATCGTTTGCTGCACATTAATTCTAACAAAGTTCTACCAAAAGAAAGGTTCGGATTGTCATCCAAGTAGTACAAAATGTGGGATTGTCATCTGGCAGTATTAAACATATAAAGATGCAATAGCAGAGAGATGTGCAACCTTTTTTTTTTAATCCACCAAAATTACTAATAGCCAAAGGGCACTTAAATAGATCATCATAACAATACACCAATGACCACTGTTTCTTCATAATTAATCGCAACCACAAGGTTGTTCCTTCAGTTTTGTCGCTTATTATTAATATTCTTTCTTTTTTTAATGATCTATCAAATGAAGGCTCTCCCCTTGCTGGCAGCAGGGTGACAAACATCTGGCCGACTAATAAGCACATGACATTACTTGCAAACTCTGCTTAGTTGTGATCATGGCAGAAAATTTTATTAATCTCTTTAGAAAGCTAACTATACCATTGTAAGTCATACACACTTGACTAAACCATTTTCACAGCACATGCTCAGTGAGAGCTAACAGCTTTTGTTACAACAAATGGGCCATTATAAAAATAGACTGCCCATGAATTTGAAGTGAATAATGTCGTGTATCAAAAATAAGAAAAAAGATGAAAAACAAACCCCCTCCCCCTTTTTCTTAAATTAAGTAAATGAAGGCATTAAGTACTCTGTACAGAGATTTGAATTATCAATAACCCACACCTACACGTTGAAACAACAAAGGCCTTTACTGCTCAACATGTGTACTTAGGAGACACTCAACTGCAGTCAGATTTCGAGATGCAAGTGGAACCATCAACTAGCCATGACTGTAAACCTGAAACAACATCATAGATCCACATCAATGACTGAGAGATTTGCTTAACATGAAAAGCTTATAGATCATTGTCGAATCATTTAAAGGGTTCATGTGAAGTAAATCACTGAGAAGCGAGATGCTGAGATTATTGACAAACCATTTAGAGCCATGGTTCAACGCACAGGCCGATAGTTATCAGGCAATAGACAGGCTTGCAATAATCAGCAAGTTTTTATCAGTCATAACTGTGGATGCAGCCAGTAATTTGGTTTTTTCATCTATTTTGCAGCTTTCTATATGATTTTGGTATCAGATTTTTTGTACCTTTCTAAAATAATTGTTGTACGTAAATATATTCAATTTTCAACTTTTAATACAGCTATCTACGTGATTTAACACTCCTACTTTAGATACCATACCTACAAGATACGATACTGGTGTCCAACTATGACTTCATTTGTTGGCCATCTCTCCACCTCCCATAACCTCATGGTTGTGACAATAGGCATCTTCCAACTATGCTACAGACCTAACTTCTAAAGAATTAAAATTGTGTATAATAATCTTAATATGAAATATGAAATGTCACTTTATGGATAGGGTACTAGCATTCATATCGCAGCGCTTTCAGAGAAAAAAACCAAACGAACAAACAAGGCCGTATCCCTACTCCTTGTATGGCAGTATCTGCATTTATTTGTTATCTGGGCGTCAAATATCTCGATTCTTGCATGGGTTTAGACTTTTAAAAGAACATAGATCAAGTAATTAATGATTTTGACATGACTTGAGCCTACAACCTTTGATTGTGAAACCAACAATTCAGTCAATCTACGTGATCATTAACATTAATTATTACATGTATTTGAATGAAGCCAATAATCTATATGTATTATTTTCAGCCAGCAGATTGAATGAAATAAATGAACCTTAATAGTTTCAACAGTCACTTCGATATAAAACCAAATCTCAATACAGAAGTTGCATGACAGTTAAGAAAATACCTATAAATTACTTGAGAAGGAGAAAGCAAATAACCATCAAAATCTAACATTTCTAATGTCTCAAGTTTGTCGGGATTTTTTTTTAATTTCTTTTTGGCCAAGCTCTGATGATCGATACGTTACATACGTATCAACCAACAGGGTCATAATCTAGACATGCCAAAATGCATTCCTAGGATCAAATGCATCATTTGTGCCTAGGTAACACCTTGGGTAGTGGCAGTCCATGCACCCCACCATGCTGATGCATATTCCCCTCAACTTAAGAGAGACCTTTATATGGGATTCTTGACTTTGGGGGTGGGGGTTGCTTAGAGAGACACCCCAGATAAGCCCTCCATTTTCTCCCTAGTTTCGCCTTTTCTTAATATTCCTATCCCTGCTGTCTACTGCTGTTTGCAACAGCTGTTCCACTGTGGCTGCTATTCCTGGATCCTGCCACCCTGGCTTTGCCTTAATCTATCTATAATTTTTTCTTTTGTTCTTTGTTTTGCACTAACCTTGACCTAAAAATTACAAATGCCCCTAGCATTGAATGGAATTATGAAACTACCAAATGGTTGAATGAATCTATGAATCTTCTCATTGGACTTTATGATTCACATAAAAGACAACAGTGAGTTGATCTGATGGTTTCAAACATTTATTTGGTTTTCCATCATGGTCCAGACTTGGAATAAGGGGAATTTGGTCTCCTCCACAAGGCGTCAAACTGGTGGGTCCCACATGGTGCAGCGTCTACTGTGGTTAGGAGAATATTCTCCAGAATAAAGATGATATGGTAATTTAGTTTTGGACCGCTACTTGAAACATGAGATCATAATAATCATGAATTAGTAATATAGTTGAGTTTTAAAAAATGTTGATGTATTGTTGTTTTACATTTGTATGTTTCAAGTAGTGCACACAATTACTGTAGAGTTTATATATTAGTTTTTATTAATTGTTTAAGCTATACTTTATTTACTTAAATCTGCACCAAGCTGAATTAGAGACATCCATGCCTAAAGGCTAACAAGAAGCACCTCAAGCTCCAACTGGCCATGGCACCTTGACTGTGCCTTGAGCATTGACAACCTTGATATCTAGGCATCATGGCTCAACAACTTAAGACTTCCAATATGTTTCTTTTTTTTTTAAAGAAAAATAAAATATAAAATTCCAACAACAATCCAAGTTACTGATAGGAAACTCAGAAGATCAAAAGTAGCGCAAAAAATTTGTTTGAAGAAAAGTTTCCATATGTATGCTTCTCAACAAAAGCTAGAAGAGAAACTGAAAACATTCAAGGACTCTTTCATATGAAAATTCATCTAGAATAAATCAATGAGTTAGTATGATACATACAAAAGGATGAATAAAGTTGTCACAAAGTGTTCCACGGAAGCTCAGCATGTGTCTCTATTTAACAGTTACAACTTACAACACTCCCCGGAGCAGGAAAAGGCGATGAAGCTCTGCTAAACACAAGCAGATTCAAGATGCCCAACAAAACAAGCACCCCAAATATTCAGGCAGACCAACAGACCAAAGAGACGAGTTTAGCATGGCCATAAGAAACTGTTTTCTTTTTTTTTTGCAGTAACCTGAATTTAGAGACAGAAAGAAACCAATTAAGATAACTATCTATATATACACTACTGCAATTCTGATAACAAAAACTTTTGAATGTTCGAGTACAAGAATACTTCAGTCAGAAGTGAGAAGCATTTTCTTACACGATGTTATCAATTTTTCTCATATTTAAGATTTTATATGTAATTTTCCATCTGCTACAAGCTCAATAGAACAAGAACTGCAAATTGACAATCAAACAAACAATGTGGGCCCAGCACATGTTGATAAGCAACAGTCCTTTGAGCACAAAGGATGAACTTTCTATAAGCTAGGGTTTTCAGGAAAAATGAAAAAGAAAGAGATGGGAGAGAGATCAAAGGAATCCTTATCCTTCAAATGATCCCCCCCCCCCCCCCCCCCCCCCAAGTTTTCAAAACCTTTCATTTTCCAAATACAAATACGAGTACGAGCTGTCCTAATATTAATAGACCCCTATGGTCCCTTATGACATATCAAAATTGGGACCATTACATTAGATTCCCATCAGATTTCCCAATAATTTCCACATCTTAGTGGGGATTGTTTATGCATTCCTTCATCATATTGGCACTTTAATATTCTAATCCCTTGAAACAATGGGAGGACAAGCTACTTAAAACCAAAAAAAAAAAAAACAGCCAACGTTTTTTTTTATCAAATAATTTTAAAGTCAATTTATCGAGCAGAGTAATTTTCTTAGAATTGATGCAAACCTCAGAAGATTTTTACAGAAAAAAAAAATCATAAAATTGCTATAGGAACAGCTTGTGCAAACCAGCGAGCTAACGGGGACATAAAACTGGATTTAAAATTAGAGGCATTCCAGTAAGTAGACTTCAAATTTTTTTTATCTGTCCAGAGTAGTTATAATCAAGAGGAAACATAAAGGAGAAGCAATGATTCTAGTCCAGCATACAGAACTTCAATTGCAGGGAAATTTGAGTAAGTTCATAGTCGCTGGATCGAAAGCTAGATGATTAGATGCCATCAATGCAGTAGTGCCAGCACATACTCATTTCTCCTCTAACATATGCTCTTGACAACATAATGGTAGCAGCTAAATAAATAAAAATGTACATAGCTACAGTTATTATCTCATAATCCATATTTGGGGTGTGACAAATGACAATTTTACGGTGGCTGTCAAAATTCTACACTGAATTCAAATAATTTAAATGAAGATTCTAAAGGAAACATAAGAACAAGAAATGATACTTCATTAGCAGGACATACTCTTTACCGCAAAATTAGGGTAGTAGAAGCGAAGAAAGAATTGACACAAATGAAAACAGGAAAGGCTACCAGGCCTAATGACATTCCAATTGAGGCTTGGAAATCATAGTTGTCAAGTTTGTTTCGGACCCAGTTTTGGTTCGACTCCAAACTAAAACATTTCGGATAATTTTGCACTCCATCTTTCCAATTCAGAATTTCATTTCGGCAAATATAAAAGAAAATTGTAATCTATATAATCATTGTACTAAGCATTACAACTAGGACATTTTTTTTTATTATTCTCATCAAATACATCCCCCTTAAATACCACAACATAAAATGGAAAGTCAGTACTACCATACTGATTATTAGAGGGTAGCCTTGATAATTAACAAATTATGTAGGAAATGATGAGTGTTATTGGTGCTTTGATTTTTATTAAGTGGGCCTCGATAATTAAGAAATCATTGGAGTACTCAAATTACATAACTCATCAAAAATAAGTGGGCCTCACTTCCAGAACTCATCACGATCCCTTTATTTAAAAGAATCTTGTTGCTTTAGCAACCAAAAAATCAAAAGAACCTGTCGCAACTCACGACCCCTTGTATAAAAAAGCCTGTCACAACCCTTGCCCTTGCATAAAAAGAAAAAAAAAAGTGAGAAAAAAGAAGAAATGGAAGAAGACGCTGCAATCACAAAGAGATTTGAGCTACCTGGAACTCCAGTGAGAGATTGGCAAGGGAATCTGCTTTCGCAGTATCAAGGAGGTTCGGCAAGGGAGGAACTGCATCGAAAAGATCTCAACGAGGGCAGGGATTCGAGCTCGTGCTTCCTCACGGGAAGATTCTCAAAATAAAGCAAGAGAAATAGGGCAAGGGAAGATTTCGTGGCTGATAATTACATTTTGGAGTTGAATTTGTTGATCGATTGAAAGTTTAAGGGTTGCATGCTGCAGAGAAAGAAGAAAAGAGGGATTTCTGCCAAAACTCACTCATCTAATAAAAGGTATGTGAAATGAGTGTCTTGCCCATTGCAATCATTCTTTATCTTCAAAATCCCTTCTTTTTTTTTTTTTTTTAATGTTCAAACTCTCAATTTGGTTTCAAAACTGATGAATGTTTGCAAGGTACTTTGGTTTATGTTGTTTGCAATTTGCAGATGAGATAATATTGGTGGATGAATCAAGAGATAGCGTAAATGCAAAACAAGAGAGATGGCGTAAATGTGAAACTTGAGTGATGGTGAGAGGCCTTAGAATCCAATAGCTCTAATGTAAATTATACAAACTCCGAATATATGGATTTCAACTTTAGTAGGCATATACAAAGAAATGAAACTACTTTGAGAATTGAAGCTTTTTTAAGAGATACCACAAAGAGATTCATTTTGATACCTTTGCTTGATAATTAATAAGGATTGAGAGATTAGGAAGATGTCAAAATAGGGGAAAAGCGGATGGTTGAAGTGGATACTTGCTTTTGGAGTTCTTTGTACTTGGTGCATTACAACAAGATCGAAAGGAAATTTTACAAAATAGCAATCAGACCAAATATGACCCATGAAGCAGAATGTTGGCCAATTAAGAAGCAATACATGCACAAAATGTGCAGCAAAGATGAGGTAGCATCAATATCTGATAAAGTAAGAGAAACTCATATAATATGGTTTGGACATGTTCAATGCAAGTCAGCAACGGCGCTTGTGAGGAAAAATTTTCTTTGCAGGTTGACGGCCCACCAAGGGGGGGTACGCCGAAGAGGACATGGATGAAAGTCATAACAATGGATATGAAGTGCAACATATCTGAGGATTTGGCTCAAAATAGATCAGAATCGAGAAACACAATCATGTAGCCGACCCAAACATAGTGGGAACAAGGCTTTTTTTTTTATGATGATGATGTATATAGCTACAGTTACACAATAGATGGAATCAATATGCCAGGGACAGCCATGGGAAACATTTTACTCCTGGCAAAACTGAAAGTGCTTATAAGAACAACATAATACTATTACAAAAGTTTAAAGAACAATAGAACAAAAAACCATTTACATGATTGTTGTCAACACTCAACACTTCCAATAGATTATGAATTTATTGCATAGCTCAATATTAATATTCAGTAAAAAGCAAAGGTAGCACAATGATTAAAAAAGATTGACCCTCTACCACATTCCAAACAGCTTGATATTGACCTGAAGAAAAGATGTGGAATGACCCCTTAAGTAATTGTGTGTGATGTCTTGTAGTCCATGAAGCAAGGACCTCAAAGAATGACCTGAAAAGTATTTGATTGACGAAATAATGAACACCAAATCTCAAGACAAAAATATAAATATCCACAAAAATAATGAAGTTGAGCTAAAGGCTATAGCGCATGTGCAAACCCAAACCCAACCCCTATAACCCACTTGTGTGCAAAAGACATAACCATCCAATCGAGTGATACTGTTCTATGGGTCTCAAAAGATGTTTAAATCTTTGCCATTCAGTAAAGTCAGAAAGGGTGCCAAATTTTGCACAATCAATGGGAATAACCTACACAACAAAAAGGATAAGTGCCAAATTTAGGCCAGTGCTAATTCACAGGCTGGAAGGGGTTTAATGAGAGACCCACAAGCTGGACATTAGTACCTTAGGAAGCCTTTCCTGAGATTTTTAGGCACCTGATCTCTTGCGGGACAGCCTGTGGGGCACACCTGACTGACTGGAAAATCAGCATAAGTAGGAAGATGGGAAGGCAGCATCATGAATCAAGGGTTATACAAAAATTAGTGCTATCTTATAATCCAAACACTTGACAAGGACCTCAAAGTTTAAATTATATTCAACAGTTAATACAGATCAGGTGTGTGCATCTAAAGAGAGTAATTCTGATCACGAAAGGATACTCACCTAAGCTATCAACTGTGAGCACTTCCTAATTCATTGATCCGCGACATCTGAGGAAAAAAAGGAGAGAGATATAAGTCCAAAAGGTAACAACTACATGCACACATCTGACGAAGAATAGAAAAGAATTAATTACACGTACCCTCTTGACCGAATTAACAAAATTTCACTATAACAATTGCAAATATTGTCCACTTCTAAATACAGAACGGACTGTACAATGTTGAAGAGGGAGGGAGCAATAGAAAGTGTATGATGGATGCCTATCTACCAGTGTTGCCCTCAAATATGGGTAGGGCCTTCTCTGAAGGGTTAAGATTTACTGTCAAATTGGGAACGGAGTCTGGTTTTGAGATGACTTGGATGGGGAAGTTCACTGTCATATCAGAATCCATTACTAGGATGAACAAAAAGGTGGATGTTTTGGCAAGAGAGTAATGGAAAACTTGTTCATATTTTTATCACTCAATAGTGAAAATTTATCGATTTGGGAAAATTATGAGAATTGTTTTGGTTTTCCAATTTCGAGAGGGATGGCTTTTGGATCATTAATTAAAAACTGTTTCTTACCAGAAAAAAAAAAAAGCAATTATGGGCTACAAGCCTACAACGGACCATTTCCCTGTTTACACGAAGGATCTGAACCAAAATATTATGGTAGGTACCATTCAAAACATAGAAAAAAAAAAAACTATGACAGGCCCAATGGAGATGGACCCCATATTAACAATGGATGGAGTGCTGGAGAAATTTTCAATGTAAGAAACTCAATGAGTTCTGCCTTAAGTCTTAACATGTTTGTTCTTTTCAAATGATCTATTGTACAACTAACTTTTTTGCTGAAATTAAGTGAAAAATAATGTTCTGGCAGGAGACAAAAAAAAATTGCACACATATAACCAGCATCCTTTTGTGAGAGATGAGAGACATTTCCACAATTGTTTAATGTCAAAAGAACATAAAAGAGTTTTTCTACTATATCTCAATAAGCTCATCAGATCAGATATCTGGCTTATATATGACATTCATACTTCATAGAGGCACCCAGAGTGTAGAGTGGTGAACAAGCCATTTATAAGCATTTCTAGCAAGATAAGAGTAAGCCCATTCGGAGCTTCATTTATCGACTTAGTGACTCAGTGCCAAGTAAGCAGTAACATTACAACAAGATCACCAGTCAAATAAACATAATAAAAAAAATGTTAAAATATAACAAAAGCAGAGTGTAGCCTATATGTTAGTAAAGTCTACCTCTTGGAACCACAATTGCAGGGAATCTTTTTCTCTTCAAGTGGAAATTTGTAATTGTATGTGATTTCTTCACCAGCCGAGATCTGTCTCTTGGCATAAATGAAGATCTTTTTCTGACCATCAACGGTGATTACTTTTGTATAGCAGTTAGGCTGGAAAACAATAAAACCAAAAAAAAAAAAAGTGTGAGAGCATCACCTTCAACAAATTCACTATCTAAACTACCTCACATGATTCATTCCTTCCTTTTTTTTCTTTTCAATGATAACTTCTTTTTTTGGCTATACAAAGGACTTGAACTCACGCACTCTCAAACATGCCCATGTCCCTCACCAGCTAAGCTACATCCAGGGACTTTGAATGATATTTCTTAATGGAAAGAATAATAGTATAGGAGAGATATATTATAAATCAGCAACTACCTCGCACGAATGGTTTATAAATCTTGCAATTCCACCACGCTTGGTAGCATCAACCTACAAATAATATAGCCAAGATAAAAGTTATATTCCTATACCCACCCAAATTCACATACAAACACACACATATACAATGAAGTGAATCCTCATTGTAACAAAACACCTGCGAAATTGGCTCAAATTACACATAAATCCAAGGCCCGCAGAACTTAGTTGCATCAGGTCAGACCATTCCATACTTATGGCCGCCACAAAATTCAGCTATATTAGAGCAGAAAGTTTTTTAAGAGCAAACATATGTACAATCTCAGGATGAGAAAATACGAATAACCAACAATATCCAAGCAGCAAACTTGAATGAAACAACAGGTGTGGTTCATTTTTCATATAAATATTCAGGTAGGCCAAGCTGATTGATGCATATCCCACCATTAACAAGAACTGAATCATTTAAGGCTGACTGCAAGTAGCCCTAGTTTGCATCACTGTTACCTAAAAGTATTAGCACTTGCTCCAGTATTACACTAGAAGTGGCCCCACCTTGCAAATGGGCGTAGCACTTTCTTTTTACTTTCAGATTTGTGACATGTGCAGCAGATCCATCAATGTAAAATAGTAGGACCCACTACATAGATATCATAGCCTCGAAAACAAATGGGGCTAATCTGTCCGTCGGCTATGCTGCCACAAATTATGTAATACATTCCATACATCAACTGGTACAAAAAAATTCTTCAAAGGCTACCAACTGTACCAGTTGACCTAACGAACTTCAGTCTAGTTTAAGGTCAGGAAAAGTACATTATATATTGCTTCAACAGTGCAAGGTTTTAAAATTTGGAAGGGCCCCCTCGATTTGAGTCAATGGAGATTTGGTAAAATCAGACCAATTAGCACCCTAGGCCCAATCAGGTCCATTTCCCGCAGGGCCCATTTGGATAATTCACTTGTAAAGTGAATTCAAGTGAAGGGTCGCTTTAAGAGGGGGGGAAAAAAAAAAACAGGGGTCCTATCAAAAAGGACAAATTTTCAAAATCCACCTTTAATTTAGACCCAATCCGTTGGGTTTGAACCCATCCGAACAGACTGGATCTTTGAATTGAGGGTTAATTTTTTCCCATTGGGTCACGAATCAAGGGGCTAGGGGCATGGGAATGACCCCAAATTTTATATCTAGGCACTCTCCATTAGAATTGTTGCAGGCCAGACCCATGATACATGGGTCGACCCAGCCCAATGGGACCAAGCCCCACTAAAGCCAATAGAGAAACAATCTTCAGATCGTGCAAGATTTCCCTATTTTTTGTAGTAGCTAAAGTATAGAGATTAGAAAGCATTACTTTATTTGGTTCAGAAATTTATTTGCTTTAGAGTTTTCTTTGCTTTAGACTTTTATCATTGGAATTGTTTCCAGGAATAGATTAGGCTTACAGTCTATATAAGTAGATGCAGCCCCTCTCATTTAGTATGCATTGATTAATAAAATTCTCTCCTGAGTTTCTGTTAAGAGTTTTCTGTCTGTGGTGTGAGACCAAGACCGTTTGAATCCCTATGGATCCCTATCCCTAACCCCTTGTGGCTTTGAGTAGTCCTTGGCTACTCTTCCCTTACCTGCGCTGCATCAAGGATCTTTCCATCCATCATGGTTCCATCACAAGTGGGGCCCACATCCAGCTACCTCGCATGGAAGCACCCGCGCGTGCACACGCGTGCGCATACGCACAAGATCAAGTTGAGCATTATCATACAATTCAAGTACGGTTGTGGCTCTCATGAACCAATTAATAACCTGGTTTGGGTTGACTTGTTTCTACTTGAGCATAGGCACTTGACCCTAACCCAATCCGACCAGTTTGCCATCCCTCAGCAGTTGGCAATTGATACACGTGCCCAAAATGTTATTAACTATGTATTAGTGGTTTTTTTTTTTTTTTTTGTCTTTTGAATGGTATGTATATTCCTTTTTTTAACTATGTATTATTCCTTCATATAAGTAAAATCCTGGTAAGGTATATTATATGCATGTTGAACAGGAACAACATCAAGCTACATATTTGAATTAGTTCGTCAAACTAATCAAATTAGGACAAATCGAATCAACCAGCCCCAACACACATTCACGGAACAACCCCTCCCCCCCCGCTTTTTTCTCTCTCTTTCCCTTGATAACTGCAAAAGATTAGCTTCTCGAACCAGAACCAGTAACAAATTATGAACTGCAAACTTGAATGCCAATCATCCAAACTGAAAACAAGGTAACTATGATTCTACCATCCATCAATAAATATTTCTTCCTCCAAGTTGCTAACTGTTTCTCAAATCTTTTCACCATCGGGAGCCATATGGTATTTGATCTCAAAGTAACAGGGAAAAGCAGCCCCAAGTTGCAAGAAAATAAACTTTCAGCTTTTCATCCTAATAACTTTTCCATTTGAGAAATAGTTCCTCCCGAAATCCATAGGACCCTACCATGAACTCTTTCCCATTAAACACCCAACACAAACAAAAGACAGCTCAAAATATAGTAGGATCTATGGTTTAAAAACACACTTTCAGAGCCCTAACAGCCAGATAAAAAACCATTACATAACAGCAAATATAACAGATCAGACCATCTTTCTAGTTTGTTTTGGTCATTTCATTAATTTTTATCAAAAAGTACTAGTGAAAACAAGGCAACAAGACCAGATACCTATGTACTGAGCATAGTATGTTCCCCGGCTATCATTGTTATGATTTCTTAATCAATTTCAAGAAGATGCTCCATCTCTGCTTGGTGGAGGCTTTGGAAAAGTTACAGATCATGATTTGGGTTATCGGCCATGAAATCCTCTACTCCAAAAACTATTTTATAAGAATTCTTGAAAAATGAAAGTTTTCAAAATCTTCTATCTTTAGGGCTTTTTAGTGTTTTACACAAAAAAAAACCCAAAGGCGGATGAAAACTATGGTAAGATTGTTTTAACATTCATCACCTTTGGCTTTGACACCATGGGCATTGCAAATATGAAAAGGCCGACATGCGAAAATGTTCAGGGATGGCTTGGCTCCTTATGATATATATATAAGCCATTTGGATGATAATACGTATAACCAATGACGCTGTCCATGTAGTCTTCATAGGTTATATCTCATAATTGTACATGCCAAATATTCTCCATGTCAAGGATCACCCATGCCAGCCAAATATTGAACGATCTCCAGTCTCCACACACACACACACACAAATGAATGAAAGCAAACGTGGGAAATAATTTTGCTTACCACATAACCATCATCCAGTCTAAAAAGATAACTGCTGCCAATACCCATCTTTTCATACTGGCGCTCACGTATATCCGAGATCTATAAAAGTAGCCAATCGAGAATTTTATTAGCTAAACAGCAAAATGAGAAAAGCAGACTGTAAAAGAAAACAAAAGGAAACACAGAAACACTCATAAACAAAGACAAGCTTTTTCCTATCAGTAACAGTACTGAAGACTCTTTGAATAGGATACATATATTGACAAGATAAATCGATCAAGAAAAATAGTAGAAAAAAGAAAAATTTCAAAAACTACTTCATAGACCCACTACACAGATTATTTCTAGACGCCTTGTTTAGCTATACAGATTATTTCTAGACACCTTGTTTAGCTATATACATTATTCTCCTCACTGGCATCCCTTCAAGCAGAAAAAAGATAAAATAAAACACTTGACAGAAAAATAAATAATGAAATATATACAACTTACCCGAGGGCGAATCAGTTCACCAACATATTCTATGACAAAATCCTCAGCCTCAATTGGTTCAAGGGCAACAATACCCCAAGCATGTATCTTGCTTCTTTGGAAACGTAAGCGCTTGTTCCTTGCCTGAAACAAGACCATGTAATATTTTGAACTGATAACTCAAAAGGCAAGAATGTACAAACCAAAGAAATAGAATCATGCTTGTGTTACCTTCAGCTGAGTGGATTTGAGAAGTTCAGCACCTTCTGCAGCTGCAAGAAGGTTTCGTAACTTAACCCTGTTTGTTCTAGCAGAATGGCCCTTCACATTTGAACTCTGAGATGAATTGAACTCTGAACCTAAATATTGAGTGTGAACAAACTTAGCTCCTCTCGCACGAGCTCTGTCAGCAGGAAATGCATTGCGTGACCATCTAAGCCATTCCCAGCCATCAATTGAAGTTCGAGCACACCCATCTGATCGGGGACAAGGACATGCTATTTTGGGCTTGGCAGGTTTAACCTTCCGTGTTGCTAGTTGTTTACACTTTTCTTTCTTGGAAACACTAGGATGTGACAATTTCGAAGCTTTTCTGGAAATTGTCGATGGTGTGCCATCCTTCCTTTTCAGATGGAGCACCCTTTTGGCTGTAAATATGAAGGAAAACAGGTAACCAAACCAAACCGTAGACATGATTAGTGGAGGGACATATCAAAGCAAAAACCAAAAAAAAAAAAAAGTAATAGAAGAAGATTGAATGCCTTGAACACTCCTAGAAAAAAAAACCATTGAAATAACCAACAAACAAAGCACGAAACTAGCACTTACAGTGTGGAACTTTGTCAGAAGACTCAGAACAATACCCAACATTCTTCGCTTTCAGTGATCTCGGATCACAGCCACTGCTATCAACAACCTTGTCAATTACCACAGAATCCTGGCCTGAAACACAAGCCGCTTCTACACTGAATTTTAAATCGTCTGTTAAGAGATTTGAGCCTTCCTTACAACCTGCATACACATGATTCATGATTATGCAAAATCACAATCTTTATAAACGGGATCCAAATCTTACATAATGTTGATAACAAAATCCTACTTTGATTTTCAGAATTGCTCTTCCGCGATATGCTTTTACTTATTTTCTTTGTTGATGCACGATCATTGCGTAACCTACTCTGACTGATGCCAGGCAAGCCTGCTCTGTTCGCAGTTTCTGCTTTGACTTTGACTTTGACTTTATCACTATCTGAAACATGTAGGCTAACACTTTCAACTTCAGCTAACTTGGACATAATTCCAGATGTGTCTTTATCTCCTAATCTGCCCACAGGTTGCTTCAACACCCTATCAACTTCAGGAGCTGTACAATGTGACACAGACCCCACTTTCTTTCTTGATAACTTTTTCTTGCGGAAGTATGTATATTTACCCGTTACTAAAGAAGACGAAGAAGGCACTGGATTGTGACCCTGCTTTGAACCGTCTCCAAGTATTTTCAGTACACCAGAAGAGTCATTGTTTTCTCCTTTGCCAGTGCGAAATAATTGTTCCTGGCATAAATACAAATATTGCCAATAAAAAAAAAAAAAAAAACTCAACAATGAGAGCATAGTCATATATATAAATAATCTGACAGAGCCAATAGCAGAGCTCGAAGGTGCTAAGTGTTGCAACCACAAGGTTGCATCCTCAAGTCATTTACCAAACAAAAAAATATAAAACAGTTTGCCTCAATTTTTCAATTGCCCAACTACTGCCTAGGATAACAAAGATGAGGGAGAAACTCCACCCACCCCCATGCCACTGTACCAATTGGGAGCCATAAAAGCAAGTGCACCATCATCCATATCTCCAAAAAAAAAAATTTCTTTTTTGGGTTTTTGAAGGGTATTCAATCTCTCTAGACAGCCATGCATGCCCGCACACATAAAAACATAGAAACACATCAATGTACAATGGGAACAATTTTGAAAAAAAAAAAAACAGTGAGACCATTTTCAAGGGGCAACCTAGGCGCTACAGCCTACTCGATGGTACAGGAGGGTAAGTAGTGCATACATGTGGAATAGATCCAGACCAAAAATAGATCCAATCAAATAATATCAGCCCAATTAAGTCTCAAAACAACCAAGGTAAAAGTACGAGAAAGGAAAGGAGGGAATGGCACGACCATATGGGCAGGTCAAGCTATATCTCTACTACCGGTGCCCACTTTCAAAGATCTAAACTGATCAGCAGTAGTGCCAGTGCCAGCCCATGTTTGCCAATATGAAGTTATGAACCCAAGCTTACATCAATCACCACTATTGAATTGGAACAGATTTTAAAAAACACATACGTGATATTTGACTAAATTCCCATAGCTAATCGCATTTAATGAATCTAAATTATTTTTCATGCAATGGAAACCACCAAGCACAAATCCAACCCATCCTCTACGAACTTGTACGCATCTCAAATTTCACATAACTAGACATAAGATTGGATGTTTTTATAAAAATAAATGGGGAAAAAAAAAAACATGTTTTAATCTGTTTTAATCAAGATCAATACTTCCCTGATTCAGCTGAAACGTGGGTGTGTAATAGTAATATTTTGAAATGCATTATTTCTTGTGGCTATAATCACAAATTTCAATCCACAAATGAATGGATCAACATATACCCCAGCAATCATCAACAGGCAAACACCACAGTCAAAGGTGGATGTCACTGAAAGGTGTTGAATACAAGTTTATGCTCTTTCAACTATTTGTCACAGCTATATATTGATAGACCCCTTTTTTTCACCAACAGATCATGGATCCTTCTAAACTTAAACTTTCCATTATTGGAGCACATCTATACGGGCCCACAAGAGGTTGTTAGCCATATGCAAACGAGTTAGTGGGAGAAGATTATCATGAGTGCATATGGCAATTTTTGAATTGAACAAAAAAATTAAAATAAAATCTTTCATAGGGAACCATGCTAGAATGAGGAGCTGTATATTGAAACACACAAAAACAACAAATTTTTTAATGAACCGTGATTTTAAAAAAAATAAAAAGGGAACCAGAGTGGGATCTTTTGTTGGGCTTACACCAACATAGGCCACAGTGATGGTGGATAGGTCTACTTGTGGATTAAGAGCGGCCAGAGAATCAGCCCCATCAAAAATTTGAGACCATCAGTTTATGGGTGCAAAGTCTCTTCACTGTTGGATAACATTTTCTAGTGATAAATCCAACATATACAAATGAGATGGGTGCCAGATTGAGACATGATAATTCATGGGGATAAGAACATGTAAGAAGGGATAATTAAAAGTGGGCCACAGTATAAGTTTCTTATGGTTCCATTTTTGCATGGTTCCATTCCATTCAAAAAAAAAAAAGGTGACACAACATGTTGATGAAAGTGAATGCATGATGGAATAAGCACAAAATCATACCCCATATATATTATTAGGCTGGTGCCTCTCATCAGAGGCTTCAGCTGCATCAAATTGATAGTTCTTCCTCAAAACACTCCGCGACAGGAAACAATCAGAAGCAACGTCAAGAAGAGAAGGTCCCCACTCCTTGAGCACATCATCATGCAACTTTTGTCGAAATAGAGCCAACGCAACATATTCACCAACCTTTTGAGTACATTCATCATAATTTGATGGTCGGAATTTGACTT
Organism: Litsea cubeba; assembly: GCA_012931725.1. Lineage (NCBI taxonomy): Eukaryota > Viridiplantae > Streptophyta > Magnoliopsida > Laurales > Lauraceae > Litsea > Litsea cubeba. The sequence goes on along the minus strand of CM022944.1, from coordinate 122,310,243 downwards.
GTTGAAGTAGATCAACAGACACAGAACCCTCTTCAAGTCCAGGGGGTGGTGGCTCATCAAACTCGTCGTAGCAAGCCTCATCCATTGCGGGTAAACCGAATCTTTCAAAGGCACTTGCAATACATGTTGAAAATGAACTCTTTTCACAAGCAGTCAAAGGCAGGATAGATTTTGATGAGGAAACTGATGTTCGGGCACCAGAAGATGTAACATTCTCCATATCAAGAGAACCACTACCATTTTTAAGAGGGGATGGAGAGGTAGACAAGGAAGAGTTCTTGTCAGCATCAATAGCATCCTGCCATTAGAGGTGATGTTTATTTAATTTTATTTTTAAAAAAAGACCAATTGATTAATAGCCAACTAAGAACACAAGCAATATGGTCTCATTGTAATACATATGATAATCAAAAGAAGACAAGTACGATAAAAACAAACATAAGCATCAATAAATTGAACACAATTCATAAATAGGTTACCTCAACCATTTCATCCTCCATTTCAGAATTAAACAGCTTTGATACTTCCATCATTATGACCTCTTCAAAGTAATCGAACAAAGATAAATTTGCTGACAAATATAGTGCACTTTCTACACTCTCCAGAATATCTTGCATGTCATCCGAAATTTTATTCGAGGAAGAAGGTCCAGTCCGTTTTGGTGAAGAAGCAGATGCAAAAGACAATGACCCAGCTTCTGAAGGTGATTGGGTGTGAATGTTGGTCGGTCCAAATCCAGGAGGGCATTCCATCTCACAAGAACTTGGCTGCTGGTTGTGATGCACCTAAAAACCATAGAAATATCTCATTAAATAGTTGTGTAACAGCAAGATTTTTTTTCCCTGAAAGGTTAACAGTGATAATGAGAATTTTAACAGCTGTGCAGAACATACATGGTCAGAACTCATCTCCCCAGCAGTGTACAGTGGATCTTTCTCCAGTATATCCTGTTTTAAAGAATCAACAGCAACTGGCAAAATAGAATGGCTAGACCAAAGATTTCTTTTGCGCCAAGCACAAGTATAGTCAGCTATAGGATCGTAAAAGACAGCGTTCCACATAACTTGCATACATGCATTAAATAATGTTTTGTGGGCTATCGATAATATCCCTACAAAATTTTCTAGACTAACAGCAGACTTCATACACGATGAAGACTCCATGCGAGTTCCATTACTAGAAATTGCTTGGTCAGAAGCATGAAACGTAAAGACAGCCACATTCTTAGAATCAGCATGATTTGTCATCTTCTTGATGCGCTGAGGTTGATTTGTCATCTTTTTGAAACGCTGAGGTTTTGTACAAGAAGAATTTGCACATGATAGAGACCCCATGGAAGAAGTTTCATGAATAGAAACTGGTTGGTCAAAAGCATGAATTGTCACAGCAATTGCATTATCGGAAGCAGCATACTTTTTCCTCTTCTTGACAAGCTCAACCTGAATTACAAAGCAAATAATAGAAGTCATCTAAATGGTCTTTGCTTGGTTATGGAATCACTACTCTTAGGTTTCTTCAACACATTACCCTTTTGTCAACCAAAGAGCAACTCTTGACAGCTTGACTGACTGGCTCAGGCTTGAGATGCCTCTGAGCTCTCTTCAAGGAAACAAATTCAGGTATGATACTACTAAATATCTCATCCAGCAGCACCCGACGAGCAGCTTTCATGATACCCGAGTGCAGTTGAACACAAACTTCATCTGATATGCCAGCTATGAAACTGAGAAGAGAATTGCTATCATTGCATTTATTCTCCATTTCAGCAGAAATACTCCATTCATCAGTGCTCCAACCATTGATTATGGAAACTAGAGTAAAGGGTCCAATCCTGTTATTCACATGATATATCTACAAGGAAACCAATGAAACAAATCAAGTAAGAAGCCAAGACCAAGAATTAACAAAGAAATAAGTGCATCTAAAAGGTACCATAACAAACTAACATTACGCTGGATTAATAATCTATGCTAAAGCACCATTAAAAAAAATAATATCTATATATATGCTAAAGCAAAACAGAAGAGATACCAATGCCACCTCTAATTCCACAGAACTTTATCATATGCCAAATTGATCGCATACTATAAGAAATGCATTTGGCCCCCCAATGGACCCCAATGGAAGAGATAAATGCTCTTGCTTCGACCTTATTAAAGCCCATATGATACAAGGGTCCTAAAGAGTGTTGTCTTTACCATGCACCACATATCACCCACCCCATTGGGATCAAGTTTACAACGGAACTCTTACAGAAATTGAAATTCCAATAAGAATAACTAATGTTCAATTAGAGAATCAAACTATCTTTTGCATTTGACACTCGTGCATCCCTCATTGTTGATAGCCATTGAGACATTGCTCAAGTATCAATATCAAAATTAGGCAATGGGATCTCCTGCAGATATTTTTCAAGGTCAACTGGTCATCATCAACGAGACTCTCCACATGACTAAACTCCTCTCTTTTTTTATATATCTCAAGGTATCCCCACCTTTGGCAAGACTAATCCCTGGGCCCCACACCCGCACCCACACAGACTACACTCCTCTTTCTTCATCGTAAAAAGCCTTTGTAACCTAGGAAAACGTTCACCTGTGCAAAGCACATCCAGACCATCCGAAAGCCCCACCTCTGAATAAATGCGACACACGGTCTGGAAACACAGTGCGCAGGTGTGCAGTGAGCAGGAGAATATTTTCCTGTTAACCTAATCTCAAAAAGAACATCATTCTAAACACACAGGAAGAAGAGGAAGAAGTGTGGAATTTTAATTTATAATTTCAGCATCAATCTAAACACCAATTCATGAACGACATTATTCCTCCATGGGAACATATGGCTCAATCAGCAGCTGTAATGTAATCTCTTCAAACATTCTAGAGTCACTGCATGTTACCTATAAAATGGAAAAATTGCAGTAGTAGACACCACTATGAGAGAACATGGAACAAAAACACATTTTGCAACGGTTACACACGTAGAAAGTACTTCACAACATTTGCATGCAAGATTTTCATTTAAAAAATCTTTTAGATTCTTCATTTATCATTGTCAGCAACACCATCTTATCCTTATAACATCTCTCCATTCACATTGCTAAGAACCAAAAACACTATTGTGCCCGCAAAAAGTCTACCCCACTCATGGAGAAGTGGGTATGGTGGAAGCAAACAATGGAGATGTACAATAGAATTCAACCAAACAGGGCCCCACCAATGGAGACATGCATGGTGAGCACTGCCAATATATACTTGTATCAGAGAAACGCCACGATTGATGGCTATATATGCTACGAATGAAACAATCAGCCCCACTCAGGCCATCACATGTATAGTGGAAACCACCAAGACGTCCATGATTGGTCCTAAGTAGTGTGCCCTACAATGGAGATGCATATGATATACTGGAGAAAAAAGGGTAAGTTCTAACAAAACCAAAACCATTCCTCAGAACTTATCAGTAATTGAAGCAGGGAAGCCAAAATAATTCCATCTTATTTCAAACCTCAACTGTCCTTCAGCCAACGCCTTTCCACGAATTTATAAACCCACCCAGTAAGAGAAATCCTGTACTAACTAAATTACTTTCTGATTAAATCATCTCTTAAAATAGAAACCCAACTCTAAAAAAGATTAGTAACTCAATTTGACAAAACTAATAATAAAATCAAAAGCTGTCCATGGCTTCAGAATTCTGCAACAAAGTATCAAGTCATATTGTCTTGGCATGTGGGGCTGCTAGAAATCAGCCCCCACCAACAACTACAAGCACTTCAGCAAGTGCACTTAATTTCCCCTGGAGAAGCAAAGCATCTGGCATAGCTTTCCTTGTGATATGGTTCACAAAAGGCAAAACTGAGATCGCCTTCAGATGTAAAAAAGCTAAGGAAGCCTAAATAGTTGCTTTTGAAGCTTGTGCCTAACTACAATCTGAACACGTAATTAGAAATTCTTTCACCAAATGCATCAATGAGACAAGGATTAGATTTAAAATTGCAATGAACAAGCTAAAAAGTGCTACTCGTGGAGATTGTGCTTAGAATCAAAACCAGAGAAACTATTCATTGGAAGTTTACCCAAAGAGGTTCAGTGAAAGCTTGCACTAGATTAGAAAAGCTAATCCCAAAATTCCATGACTGAAGTAATGTTGACCAAGAAATCAATTTGTTGGAGTGAAAAGGGTTAACCAAGTCATGGCAAACTCAAGTCTTGTAAGTATTAAAATGAATGAGATAGGTGCCTCAACCCTATTTTCAACACATGCATTAAAAAGAAGAGGTTTGAACATCGATTTACGAAAAGAAGACTCTATCATCATTTTGAGGACATTTTTTCTTCAATTGTTTCTTGGCAACATATAGAGCATGATCCAAGTAAATGATATTTTGGTTTCGTTAACTTGATTTATGTCCATTCATTCTGGGTTGAAGAAATCAAGCTCATCAATCTGCATATTGGATATGAATAGAGAATGCATAAGTACAATACAAAAAATATAAACAATAGACATGACAGTAGAAAGCAAGGATAACACTTGGTTTGCTCATCTCATCCCGTCACATCTCATGTGATTATCCAGAACCAACACTACTATTTACTTCATATGAATTTCATGCATTAAAATTTTAAAATCAAACACTACTAGACTCGGCCTTATCTTGAAAGCTGCTTCATGAATTAAACCAGAGTAAATAAACTACATCCTCGATAAGTTCATAAGAGAAAGACATGAAAAACAAGGATCAAAATAAAGTTTGCGGCGGGTGTAGTGGCCCGTGGCCAAAATGTTAAGTAGCGGGCGATATGTAGCAGCCACGACGATACGTAGCAGCATAGCAGTATGAACTTTTAAAGTGTTTTAAAAAATTGAATCTTAAATAGGTTTTTTTTTTTTTTTTTGGTGATTTGGAACCTTAAAAGAGTAGGGACAACTTAAGCAATGGCACTTGGGGAGAAGATGAAAAACGGTATTTTAAATGACAACTCTTTGTCTCAGCCGCAACGTAGATGTTTTGTTCCATGATGAAAAAGAAGACAGTTGTCCATTAAGAAATAATTGCGATTCTTATCACTCACCATCAATGATTCATGAATGTATCCACTGCGATGCCAAGAATAAAGTTCTGCAAGAGAATGTGGGCCACGTTTTCTTCCCTCCTCGTCCTCAAATAACCAGCACGACTCTTCACTTGACTGCAATTGATTCAGAAAGAATCTATCATAACTTTTCTATTACATACATTGTATCAGAAACTAGATGATATGAAATTACCAACTACATAATATATACACATATATATCAAAAAAATAAGTAAAATGGTCACTTTTGTTCATTTCCTTGCATAAGATTTAAAAAGTGTAATACCATAAATGGGGTTGACGAGGTCTCATTGATTGCCCCAGCATTGCCATGTTGCAGCTCAGGGCCAAAAGTATTACACATGACCCATGACTGAGGTTCTACTTGTGCTTGAGTTTCTGCTTGTGCTTTTGAATCAGATGAAGGTGCAGAATCATCAATATGGTCCCCCTGGTTGCAGGGTCCACATGCTGAGTTTATATTGCTAGAAATAAAACAATCTGCAGGTTTACTGTCGCCACTCGGTTTTGTGGTCGGATAGCCGGCAGACCAATACACAAAGCCCGTAGCAACATGGTCAGGGAACTCCTTAAAGTATTTCAAGGGTATAGGATTCACAAGACTCCCATTTACAACAGGATATACAAGAAGCTCCTCTGGCAAGAATCCGGTGGATAAGCCTTCATATAACTGTTCCTGAATATATGGCCCACACAATTGGCTACATTCATTATAATACATCCATCCATTCACGGCGACAGCTTGGGGATATCCAGAATAATTATTATCCTGGCAAGTGGCCCCACCAATACTGCAGGACTGAGCAGCATCACCACTACTATTAGCTGATTGGCAGATTCCCTCAATTGCAGCAGGTGATCCTAGTCTTTCAAGTGGATCACAGCTAGATGAACCACCATGAACATCCAGTAAGCAACTGAACCTGAAGATAGCAATCTATACCAAAATGAGAACCAAATACATAGGTATATCAGCTGTAACTGCATTGCTACATTAAAACTATGTAGAAAGATCAATAATTTGTAAAACAAAGAGGCAGTAAATACCCATGAGATAAGCAGCCATCCACATGATGCCATTGTGGTTCAACATCACAGATGTTACCAATACATTGTAACTGCTTCCAAATCGGATAAGTCATTGACCAACGTTTTTAGCCTCTTCCTTGGGACAAAACTATGACAGAACTCACACAGTTGGTTCTCGGGCTCTGCGCCATTGGAATTGGTGTCGCAGCTGCAACAGGTTGAGGAAACCATGCTAGGTAAGACTTCCTCCTGTGTGACATGAGTAACACAAGCACCAGTAAGATTAGCTCCCAACTTAAATACAAAGCAATGAAAAAACCAAAACATTATTGCAATGGGCTGTTATATGTATGTATATATGTGTATGTATGTATATATAATGAAATCAACACCAAATAGCAACAACAAAGGGATATTGATATTCCATCTACCTGAGACAAGAAAAAACAAATCCAAAGCTAATCAAGCAGCACTCAAAAAAAAAAAAAAACCCAAAGCCCAAAACATCTTAAAGGTCAATTTCAGTTTGGTTAGTTTTGTCCAAACAAGCCATAATGTTCAGTTTGGTCACGTGACTGAACTGAACAACCCTGTATAAGATTTCAGTCTAGATATTGTACCTGTTCGTTTGTTTCGGTCCAGATTTCGGATTGTTCGGCGGCACGTTCCAAAATTACCAGATTTGGTCCAAAAAAATAAATGGCACACTCTTGGGCTGTGGCAAAGATTTAGTTTTTAACATGTTTTGGGCCCAACATCATGTATAATAACTTGAATAAAAGTAGTAAAAAAACATGTGTTTTATGTAATATGCATGACCAATCTGATGATTGCCCCTCTCCTATTATAGTGAAATTTGGTGAGGGGAGGGCATTTATATGAAGTTGTTATAATTAAATATGTGGGCCTATCATGTGTTTTAAGCATGATCAATCTGATGATGGGCCCATATTTTGGCCATTTATATTAAGTAATATTTTAATATGTGGGCCTATCATGTGTTTTATGCATGATCAATCTTATGAGGGGTCCATCTCTTGTAATGTGAAATTTAGCGCGGGCCCATATGATAACAGATTGGGAGGGGGAGGGAGGGAGGGAGGGAAGGGGATGTAAATCGGACTTCTAGAACAAATCCATCCTAGTTTTCCTTTTTGTCCCTTTGGGCATTTTGGAAAGTGGGAAGAGGGGTAAAATGCCTCTTTTTTTCAATGGGTGTTTCGGAGAGTAAATCTTACCACAACAATGTAACATTGCCTCTTTCCTGAAAAGGAGGAAACACTTTCCCGGCAATGGGGTATTCTAAGAGAGAGGTGGACGCTCTTGTCAAGACAAATATAGTCAAGTTTGGCCAGAGCATGCTTGATGGTAAATTCTCTTAGAAAAAATAGTTATCCACCCTGCTCCCTATCACAATGAATCCATGCACATGAAAGAAAATTTGTCAGTTGCTTGTAGATTTTTCACTTTTGAACCTTAACCCCTTTAATACACTATCCTTTCTATGAATGAAACTATTTCCTTTACCAAAGAAAATGATACACAAACCCCCAAGGCATGTTTGTATAACACCATTTCTGCAAAATAACAAAGAGAATTTCCCTTTCCCATGCAGGCCCTCTTCCATTGTTCGGTGGAGTCACATTCCTTGAGCAAAAAAAAAAAAAAAGTCTTAATTTCCGAAGTTGCACATGCTGAAAAGTGTTTCCTATGCAGGTGACTAGGAAAGGTGGAGCCTCAACGGAAAAGCAGAAGTCCATGGACATCACATAAACATGCCCGAAAGAAAAGGAGAGCAACAAATTGACAATGCACGACAAGAGATTACAGGCAATTAGAAACCAACCCATGTGTGCCCACGACATCCAGAATGCTTAAGAAAATTGATTGGTTTAGGAACATCAACTGAAGTGAATATTTCACCTATATCATAATAGAGAATATTCTATAAGAAAATATTCAAAAGAAGGTAGGAAATGTTGATGACAAGAATTTATGTCCTTTATCACTCCATGTTAACTTGGAGGGAGATAACAACACTCTAAGCTCAACCCAATAGAATAAAACGTTGATTTTGGCAATCCATCAGTAAAAATGTCAGTCAATTGATGTGAACATGAAACAAAACGAGTAACACGCTGTAACAAGCTGTCCGAAGGCCACCTTCTCACGAGCAAAATGATAATCAAAGAAGAATCTGTTTTGTTCTGGCATGAAAAACTAGATTCACCAACTGGTAAAGAGCAATGATATAGCAACATAACAATGTAGGCACTCATGGAAGGCTAATATTCTAAAGAAGGCCATATATAATAATGCCAGCTATGAGTTCATCTTAGATTAGGATTACGTTAGATCTGATTTGTAATGTGATTAGGATATCCTAAGTGTTAGTTACTACTTACTAGAGTTATCTTAAGATTAGGTGATAGTTATTGTACTCCATGCACACCAAATTATTCTCAACAAAAGTTATCGAAGATAATTTTTCATGATGCAATCCAAAAATTTCTTCATATCAACTTCATTAACAATAAAAGAACAACTTTGATGTAATTTCACAATCAAGAAAAGGAGATAGATTTGAAGAAAAAAAAACCTAAATTCATGAATTATGAGCAGGAGCTTAACCTAAGCAACAATATAATCACAAATCCTATTTCATCATCATCATCATCAAAGCCTTGACGCAACTATAAATTCCTATTTACAACAAAATAATACTGCTAACAGTAAACAAATCCATTGAAACAATAATAGATTTCATTGAAGATGTCAAAACATCGTCAAATCAAAAACTTTCGGGCAAGACTAAGACAATCTCATGTTACAAGGAATTTTAAATAATACATGCAAGATAACAAAAAAAAAAAAGAAGCATCATGAAGCTTTAAAACACGATCGAAAGCAGTCGAATCTGACATGCGGAGAAAAAAATTTGCATGACAAATCTGAATATGTACAAACAAAACCAAGAAAGCATGCAACTTTCATGGATATAAACAAAAAGAAGCAGTAAAAACGAATCGATAGATCAAAATCGAGATCCTCAAAAAGAAATTGTTCTTGCATGGAGTATAAACCCTAGGCATAGAGATCTACCAAAAAAGGTGTTTCGATGGGGACGAAACTGAATAGATCTAGAATTTCATAAGAGATCCGAAGGAAATCGGTGCCGATTGGAGCAGAGGTGAAGAGAGACGAGAACTTGGAGGAAGAAATCTTCTTCTTGTGCTTCTTGTGATCAGGATGTGATCTCGAATCGGAATTAGGGTTTCGCGGCTGGCTCCTCCCGGGGAAATCTGTTTCTTCCTTTCTTTCTGGGAAAGAGAGAGAGATTGGGAGGATCTGGTGCGTAATCCCTGTGTCGGACCTTTTAATCCAACGGTGTGAGATGCACAGCTCGCTACTCTTACACCGGCTATAGCCGGTTAAACTTCTTAATTGCTTTTAAAATAAAAAGGTTTTTTATTAGTATATGCCCCCTGTAATTTCTAGAATTTGTAAATAGGTCCATGATATTTTAATATTTATAAATAAGGCCCTACATTTTGAAGATAGAGCTGTTACACTGAAATGGTTGGTTCGCTGGAATGGTTGTAGATTGGAATGGAATGGAGATCGGAATGAGTCTTGAATGGAATGAGGCAGGAATGGGCATTTCCATTCCAGCGTTTGGTACGCTGAGGAATCAACCCACTTGATTCTTATTCCTGCGTTTGGTATGCTGGAATGAGTCCTAGATTGAAATAAAATTTACATAAGACTGACTAAAATACCCTTGTTAGAATTTTATCTTTGGCTCAGTCAATGTATAGATTATAATATTATTAAATAGGTGGGGCCCACACAAGGTCTTCTATTTTATAATAATAATATATAGATTATTTATTATTATATAGGTGGGGCACACACAAGCTCTTCTATTTTATAATCTTATAATAATAATAATAATATATATTTATTATTATGGTGGGGCCCGCACAAGTTCTTCTCTTTATAATCTTATTATGATAATAATAATATTATTTATTTATTATATAGGTGGGGCCCACACAAGTTCTTTTATTTTTAATCTTATAATAATAAATAATAATGTATATATTATATTATTATACAGGTGGGGCCCACAGAAGCTCTCTCTTTTATAATCTTATCATTATTATAATAATAATGTATAGATATATTATTATTATATAGGTGGGGCCCATATAAGTTCTTCTCTTTTATAATCTTATAATAATTATTATAATAATAATAATGTATATATTATATTATTATTATATAGGTGGGGCCTACAGAAGTTCTTCTCTTTTATAATCTTATTATTTTAATAATAATGTATAGATGTGAAGGAGGGTCTTTTGGTCTCAAAAAAAAAGTAGAAAGGAATTGAATGGCCATTCCTTCTCATCCCGGATGGAATGACCATTCCTCTACATAAGGGAATGGGATTCCGGAGGTAATGGTCATTACGTCACTTTTTTGCGAACCAAACGCTATAATGACCATTCCATTCCGACCTTCATTACAGCGAACCAAACGCTACCTTACAGTCTTACACCCACCCACTTCAAAAAAGGAAAAGAATTTTCTTTATATATATCCCGCTAAGATTTTTAGAATTTGTGCATAGGTCCATGTGGTTTTGATATTTGTAAATAAGCTCCTACTTCTTCATTTTTGTACCTTATATATCCCCAAATTCAGTATTCTTAATAAAATGGGCAACCATGATGATACGGTTATATAAAATTGATAGTTGTGCTCTTATATTTGTCAAACAAAAATGAGTATGTTATTAGTTATAAAAATTATATTACTTTATCCCAAGTCTGAGGGTATCCCTCTTGACAACTCTTTCGTGCACATGAAGTTTAATCATGTATTTATGAAACTTTAATCAATTGAATGATGCGTCATGCATGAATTGAATCAATTATAACCAATTATAAATATAGGTGTTTATTGTCAATATGTTCAACTTGGATTTAATAAAATGGGCGATGTATTAATAAAAATAAAGTCAAGTAGCATCGCAAGCTCATGAGAAAAACGAGTCCAAGCCTTTGGAATTATGCATATAAGGATAAAGACATAGGCAAATGTGTCATTTCGCACTAAAACTTACGAAGGTTAGAAGGCTACTGATTTTGGAGATATTAAAGGCGTTAATATGAATAAGCAATATATAACCTTATCAAGTAGGTCATCGTCGTTGAAATAACCTTGTCATTAGCAATATATAAAAATATACATGCCCTTTTTATTTGTCTTTCAAAAGAATGATTTTTTTCCTCCTCGTTACCGTCGTTTAGAAAGTAAGATTTTTTGCATTTACCGTCTACTTGACTCTTTCCTCCCTTTCCCTTCTCATTCTTCCTCTGCGCAAATAATTAAAGAGACAACGAGCAACCCACCATGTTGAAGAGATGGGCGCAACCAATAAATTGGAAATGTAAAGAGAGGGAGACGAAACACATGTCCGGTTCTCTCCAGCTTGGCCAGCTACGTGCTACTTGATAGTGTATGCGATGAGAAAAAACTAGAGGGGTGAATTGAAAACAAAGAATAATTAGGTAAATAGAAAAAAGGAAAAGCCCTACTTTGATGAGAAGAGCATTTCATCATTCTCAATGTAGTAATAAAAAAAGGAATTTGGCCAGTGGTGGGATAATTTAGTAGGAAAGGGACCTGTTCGAAAGAAACTTGCAAAACTATTTAACTCTTTTAAAATAATCAAAACATAAGACCCCTTTTTTCTAAAAGCTCACCAAAATTCTAACATGTTTTGGACTTCTCCCATGATTAAAAATAATGAACTTCTATTAGGGCACGTTTGGCAACATTCCACGAATATCGTGAAAAATCCATATTTGGTTTTAGCGTGGAAAATGGTTAGGAGGATTCCTCATGTCGGTCGCCTGCAAATATTATGTAAATCATACCAGCGCCCCCCCCCCCCCCCCCCCAACTTTCGATTTTGCATTATTGGAATCGTTAACCGCATTTAGAAGCTTCAAAACGGCTATGAGATCAAACATCAGCCGTTGATTCAGTTTTGAGATATTTGCAAAAGGTCGAAGTTGTTGGATCATGTTTTTGGGACTTCCGTTGGACCCATTTGCAAGATTAGATCCGTTCAATCTCTGCATAAGGCCTGGAACGACTATGGAGTCAAATTTTGCAGCGTAGTTCATCGTGGATTATGAGGAAATTGAAAAAAAAAATCAACCGTTGAAAACGGTGTCAACTCAACAACAGAGAAAACAAAGCTACAGTTGCAAAATCGATAACTTAATGGTCACCTTTTTTTGTTGTGGAACCCCATTTTTTGGGTCCCACAATTAAGATTTGAACCATTAATCATGATCAGAAGGTCTAAAAAAACTATTATATCAAAATTCAGCCGTTGATCCATCATAGATTTTGAGATATTTGTGAATAATTCCAAATTTTAAAATATTAATTTGTATACCCATGGAGCCTATTTATAAGATTTGAACAGTTCAGATTCTCTAGAGAGACGAGGATGACAGGGGGGTGTTTGAAAAATCAACTCCCGGCTCATCATGAGTTTTGAGAAAACTGTAAAAAAACATAGAACCATAGAATCACAAATCCATAGAATGCAGGAATCCTCGTTGTTCACCAATCCTATAACACTCCTTAAAATTCCTCTTTGGGGATACATCAGATCCAGGAGAATGAAGGAATCCTCTACATAAATGATTCCCCACTATTTACCAAGCATGCCCTTAAAACCACTACATTTTTAATTAAAAAAGGCCCATGACAAGAAAAAGGATCAATGTTTTAAAATGTGTATGAGTCAGTCGACTCAAACTCGGTCATGGACTAGCGACTTGACCAAGTCCTATAAAGGGAGGGATTCGGGTATTAGGGTTTGTTTTAATTTAGAATGCTTCATAGTGTTTATAATTAGTTTTTTGCTTATTTAGGTTAATACAACCGATTGAATGCTAATCTTATTATAGTAGTTACATGCACTTCATCATAAGTAATTATTGGAAGTGATTGGGAAAAATCTTAATAGCAAAGGAATGTTATCTCAATTAAAGTCCAATGCAAATCTAATATTGTCATCACTATCTTCAACCAATATTAGGTTGTTTGCTAATTGGAAACATCCCAGTTGTAACACAATTAATCCACAATGGGCAAGGAATGTTAATCGTAGAATAGATTTCACATACTTTTTTATTTTATGGGACGACAAACAAGTTTCTTCCAAATGTTTGATCGCAGAAAGATGATTTAAAAAAAAAAGAACCGACTTTATCATGCCTCATCGACTCAAGTCGACCGAGTTGGACCAACTCGACTCGACCATGGTTGAGTAAGGAGCATGTCTGAGTTTTGAAACGTTGTGAGAAAGATCCTATTCAAAAAATGGAGAAAATAAAATAAGCCTTCTACGTATCCATGCAAATGACAGGCCTTTTTTTTATTGCCAATGTCAAATTAGCATGAAATTTAGTTAAGACACTAAATGAATATGCACAAGAAGCCAAATAAAAATCTATATAATAAGGAAGCTCAGTCTTTGAATCCTTAGATATTTTGGACCCTAGGATTTATATACATAAATCGTAGGGATATTTTGAACCCTTGGATTTAAGAGGAGAATGCAAAAGGGGGCAGCAAATTAAAGTTATTTACAGGTATTGCCATCCCTTCTTCATTTAAAAGAAAAATGGCTAAAAGTTGGATAAATTTACAAGTTTTTGCCATCCCCATCAAAAGGAAAAAGGGTCAGCAAGTTTGAGTTATTTACATGTATTGTCATCCCTTCTTTATATTTTTTTTTTAAAACACTACTTCATTGATGATGAGATGGGACCAAGATAAGAAGATGAGATGAGCAAATTGGGTTAAAGATTTCATGATTAAGTTTGTTAAGAATAAATGAATGAATGGAATTATATCATTTGGCAATCAATTGCATTTTTTCTGTGGAATCCATTTTATGGTTGGATTTGCTTTCGAGACGCATGGAACCTAGGCTCGGTCGGTCTGATGCATATCCAGGTCCGGTGGTGCGTCGTGCCTTCAAGCACACTTTGAATCCTATGACATTTTGGACCCTTGATTTATGTACATAAATCCAAGGGATATTTTGGACCCTTAGATTTAAAAGGAGAATGCAAAAGGGGGCAGCAAGTTAGAGTTATTACAGTATGCCATCCTTTTTTCATTTAAAAGAAAAGGGGCTAAAGTTGGAGAAATTTACAAGTATTTACCATCCCCATCAAAAGCAAAAGGGGCCAGCAAGTTTAAGTTATTTATAGTGTATTGCCATCCCTTCTTCATTTAAAAAAAAAAAACACTACTTCATTGATGATGAGATGGGACAAGATAGAAGATGAGATGAGCAAATTGGGTGGAAAGATTTCATGATTCGGTTTTGTTAAGAATAAATGAATGAATGGAATTATATCATTTGGCAATCAATTATATTTTTTTTGTGGAATCCATTTATGATGGACATGCTTTTCGAGACGCATGGAACCTAGGTTCGGTCGGTCTAAGGCATATCTAGGTCCGGTGGTGCGTCGTGCCTTCAGGCACGGGAAATTTCTAGTCTATATAATATGGGAGCTCAGGTTTTGAATCCTAGGTTATTTTAGACCCTTGGATCTATGTACATAAATCCAAGGGATATTTTGGACCATTGGATTTAAGAGGAGAATGCAAAAGGGGCAGCAAGATAGAGTTATTTACAGGTATTGCCATCCCTTTTTCATTTAAAAGAAAATGGGATAAAAGTTGGATAAATTTACAAGTTTTTGCCATCCCCATTAAAAGCAAAAAGGTCAGCAAGTTTGAGATATTTACATGTATTGCCATCCCTTCTTCATTTTTTTTTTTAAAAACACTACCTCATTAATGGTGAGATGGGACCAAGATAAGAAGATGAGATGAGCAAATTGGGTTAAAGATTTCATGAATGAATGAAATTTTATCATTTGGCAATCAATTGGATTTTTTTTTTGTGTAATCCATTTTATGGTTGGACTTGCTTTCGAGACGCACCGAACCTAGGTTCGGTCGGTCTGAGGCATATCCAGGTCCGGTGGTGCGTCGTGCCTTCAGGCACGGGAAATTTTTAATATAATAAGATAAAGTCCCATATGTTGTTTGCATTAATGTGTCATTTGACAAGTCTACTTTTGGATTTGCTTGACATGAACCGATTCAAATAAATTTGCAAAATTTAAATTGTTTAGAAAAAAGTTTATATGGATCTCTCATTGAATTGAGTCAAAATATTATTTTGGGCAAATTTCTCCATATAACTTTTAGTATATAAGAAGCTTATGTGCGTTACTTTTAAAGACAAACTTGTTTGTACTATTTTTACTTAATGACAAGTTTCATAATTTAACTTTCACTCAGTGGTAGGTTTAAATCTTTTAACTAATCATGTATAATAATCCTGCCATTTGTAAAAAAAGTCCGCCTATCTGTATGAATTAACTATATTTTCAAACACATAATAGTTTTCCCCAATATTCATTACTCTTTTCCAAACATGAAATTTCACCATTAGAAGCGCAACATTTGGAATTGGTTGATTGTAATGAAATGTAATATTGATGAAAATTGTGCCGTCTGTCCAAACCATATGGAATCAATTGATCACCTATTGCGCAACTTCTCTAAACATATTAGGGTCGTGCTCTTCTCTAAGTTCCAGAGCATCATGCAGACGCCCACCTCCTTCATGCATTCCCTTTCCTCCTCCTCAAACTCAAATTAGATGCTTATGAAGATGGTTTACAGGCCCAAAAAGGAGGATTACATTGGGAAGGTTGATAGGCAGGATACTTTTATTACACCTTCTATCACACAACTCAAACATGAATTCTAAGAGAAACGTAATTTATAATTCGTAGCTTAGATGATGATGATATAAACTCGCTGTCAAAATGTATGACTTTTGTACAATACCCTTGCCACCCATGTTACAATTTCTTACACCAAAATTTATTTTATAGTCCTGCCATAAAATAATGTAATATCTAAAATATTGCAAATTGAACATCTATGAGTGCATTTTTAATGAGAAATACTGTATGCATACGTACAAGCAAACTCGTTTATGGGGTTCACTCGGGGCCAACACTGATCTTAGAAGAGAGGAGGTGCGGAGGTTTAAGGGAATACAGAATATCAATGCCATCATAATATCCTAATCCCTTAATTTATGACTCAAATTTAATGGTTTAATAAAATCCCCCGCTCTAAATTACAATCCAATCGTGAGTAACTAGTAAAACTCCGTGCTATGCATGGACCAAGGAACCACCAAATGCACAGAATAAGTAGGGATCTATGGGCCCCTAGAATGATCGGTCATCAGTTAGACCTCATCCGAATTCCTTAAGTTATTTTATTTGGAAACTAAATCCAAGAATTTCAAAATTTAAATTAGTGGGTCTAATATCATGTCTGGGTATCTAATTAATCGCAAGCTTGTAGTTAGACTCAGTACCCAATCCCTTCAGTTGTTTTATTTGGAAAAACACTAAATCATATTTCATTTTTGGTTTATCAACAGTAAACATTTAGGAACCTAAACTTCGAATTGGGATTAGATCAAGAGCTATTTATTTGGTGTCCATAAAATAAAATTTTATAATTCGTAAATATAAGCATGGATTGAAAATTTAAAAAACACACACTAAGAAAGATACAAAAATTTAAACATAATCCTTATCCCATTTTTAGTAGTTCTTGTAATTAAAGAAAAAATCAATGCCTCATATTGTATTCCATCTATTTTGATATTATTGTATAGAGTAGTAGAAAATATTATCTTATTCTATGAAAATGATGTATTTATTGCTCGGACAGTTTGCAAACAGGAATACAGATCCAGCCATTTTTCCAACTTCTAGTATGAGGTGTGAGGATGGGTTTTTTCTTAGAGCCTTGATGCTATGATAATATAGTTAAGAGTTAACTGCTGTAGATTTGAAAAAAAAAAAATCAATGCCTTGTCAAGAACATGTCAAAAACATTGCTAATATGGAGTTCCACTCTTTTATTTTTCCAATCCATCAAGTTTAGATGAAGGTGCAAAAATCGTAAATGTTTTATTTTTCCCTTCCTGACATGCCCTCTCCTTGATAAAGGCGCTAGATGGCCCAGGCCCTTTAATTAAATGTGAATGTTTGATTAAAAATAATAAAAAACACAATCCCTTGATCAGATCGCCCATTGGGTTCCACAGTTCAAGACACCCAGATAATTTCTTATTCTTCAAACAGACCCTCTCCCGATCAAGGTGCCGAATGGCCCAGGCCTCCACGCCTGACAAATCCAGCCCCGGATGGCCCACGCCTTTTAATTCTTTTTAATATATTTATGCTGGTTGTTCGCCTTTGGTGATGCTAACATATTACTCAACATTAATATTCATCTTGTCGATATTGTGCAATATATATTTTTATTATTATTTATTTTCTCTTATAAATTTTATTTTATGAACAGTAATTATTTCATTTTAGTTTTTGCCTTTTTTTAATATACTTATGATGTCTGTTCACCTTTGGTGATGCTAACATATTAATCAACATTAATATTCATTCTGTCAATATTATTTAATTTTTTTATTGTGATATAATTTTTTTATTCATTTTTATTTTATGAACAGTAATTATTTATTTAATTATTTTTAATATATTTATGCTGGTTGTTCGCCTTTGGTGATGCTAACATATTAATCAACATTAAGATTCATCTTGTCGATATCGTGTAATATATATTATTATTATTATTATTTATTTTATTTTATCATTTTTATTTTATGAACAATAATTATTTCATTTTAGTTTTTGCCTGTTTTTAATATATTTATTCTGTTTGTTCGCCTTTGGTGATGCTAACATATTAATCAACATTAATATTCATTTTGTCGATATTTTGTAATATATATTTTTATTATTATAATTTATTTTATTTTTTCAATTTTAATATAGTTTAAGAAAAAACACGCGTAATTATCTACCTAATATTTTATTTTAAGCCCCAAAATATGGCCTGAATTAGACTCAATATTATGTCTTTAATTAGACCCAAAATCTATCCTTACTTAAGCAAAAAATTTGATCTTGTTTAGACCCAATATTATTTCTTGAATTAGACCCAAAATCTCTATGGGACCAGCACCACTATGGTCGCCCATGGGTCCCCTTCAGAGTCCATGGAGCAGTTCCTTGATCAAGTGGTCCAAGTTCACTATTCCCAAACGTAAGTCTTCATATATGTTATGTTGCTGGTTTTTTTGCATATACAACCATTGTAGAATTCACCAGAAGAGATAAATGGCGTCACAAAATCTGCGACATACGCCTCCTTTGCATTATGTCGATTGGATGAGGTTCCAGGTGGGGTCCACTCTACATGGGACCATCACGAAGTGGGTTGCCCCTAGGCCCACTTCAATATGTGGGGGTACTGATCAATGATCAGATGGGCCCAGTAGACTCAAACCCCCTGTTGACCAGAACTTTTCTACCTCCATAAATCAAGCCTCTGCTGTATACTTCCAATAGATGGTGGATAAAGTGGGGCCTAATCTCTATTTGATCAGCACCACTATGGTGGATTTTTTTTAGGAGGAAGTTATGAAGAAGTTACTTTAGAGGGTTTAAAGAAGAGTGGAGAGGGAAAGGATATTAGCCTGATACCTGTCTCCATGTAAGCTGTGTAGTGAGGGATGTAAATTTGGCGGCTTGTGGTTAAAGGATAGATAGATGAAGTAAGGATAGATAGATGAAGTGTGTGAAATATGGGCTTAAAACAATTGATAATTGATGAGGTGGTGAGCAGAGGGAAGTAATTTCATCATAGGTTGTTCATTTGGCCCAAAAAATAGGGTGGAAGGCACATAAATTTGTGCATACGACTCTAGCCAGCACATATATCATAAAAGTTGAGTCAGCCAAACATCTAATTTTTAGATAAATACATAAAGATGGGTAAGATCAACATGTTTCAAATGGATAACTTGGTTGATTGGATCATTTTTTTCTAATTTCACAACCAAAATTTAGATAATGTCACTAAAGCCATTTTTTTCCAATTTCACAACCAAAATTTAGATAATGTCACTAAAGCAACGTAACTCTGATCAACAATTTTTTTTAAAAACCCTTTTCCCCAAATCCCATGATTTTATGGAAATAGTGTATATCACAAAAACTAATAAATCCCATAACATCATAAGATTTAACAGCATTAGAATATAAAAAATAGTGGTAAATTGTATATCTACTTTTTATAAAATAGCATTTTTCACGTTTTATAAGATGACGAATTCACTTGTTGGTTGAAGAAAGTGCATGATACTATAAGACATGACGCAAAAAGCCAATCCTAAGCAAATTACAAGTAGAATTAAAAACAAGCACATAGCAACAAAAACCATGTACACGGGGACATATAAATAGAAAAGAAAAAAAGTGGATATTTGTGCAAAGAGTACAATTAGAAACCTATACAAACTTCTTATGTGCGCCCCCAGAAATGACAGAAAAAGGACAATGTGGAAAAGTGATGCAGAGCAAATATTAGAAGAGTCCGGGATTTTCCCCTAAGTGACCGTTTACTTTCCGACGACAAGTAGAATGCCTGCCATGCAAGTGGTTAGTGGTGCCTGCCATTTAAGCAGGCATCCCACGGTGACGTGGTCAGTGCCTCAGCCGTGACTCTAAAAATTCGAGTCAGTGAAGTCTGACAAAAGGCTTCTTTTCTACAAATCGAATAAATTTATTTTTTCCTTTATCAACCTCTGTCATCTACTTTCAATAATTCGATAAATATAATATAAAATAATTAGATAATTTATTTCAGACACAAAAATAAACAGAAATGTCTAAACACAAAAGGTATTTAGAGGTTAAATTAAGGTAAATGAAAAGTTACAGACAGAATGTCCAAAACAGAAAATTTTCTTTAAAAAATAAAAATAGGGTCCATTAATTTTTATGTTTTTGTTTTGGTAAACAGATGATTCATTAACTTAGACATTAAATGGGGTCAAAAGCTACCCATAACTTCTCAGTCATGAAAAGAATTTTTTTTTTTTAATATTTTTAAAATCTCAATGGGATGTAGAGCGCCCATGACACTCAAGGTCACCGTGGGAAAAATCCTCACAGAATCCCGATTCCTCATATAAATGGATGGGTTAAGCCTTTAATATCAACACTAATGACTAATCCCAATAACAATAGTAGGCTATTATAGTGTTGTTGGAAATACAAAGTGTGTCTGTGTGAGAGACACACACACAGAGAGAGAGAGAGAGGTGCCCTTAGTGTTAATTTTTTTTTGCTCAACCCCATCATTCTAATAGAAAGGAACTGCTCAAATTTCTTTTTCATTTTTAATAAGAAAGATAGCCATAGAGGAAATGAAAACTCCATGATATAACACTGAATATTCTCAAAATGGAACTTCAAGGCAATTCCCGGAGGCACTTCTGTGGGTGGATTGGTTACTGACTATAAGAATATTTCAAATTCCACGGATGTGTTTTTGAGGTCTTATTCAGTAAAAATTATATCATCAAAACCTTAGAAGTAGGCTCACTTGAGGATCAAATTAGCGCTGCCAATGTGTTGGGCCCCACAGTTCGGTCCAGATTGAAAGTTGTGTTTATCAAAGGATCCTCAATTGGAGATCAGCATAGCCAACCCTACCTTTGTGATTTTCAAAGAGCTCTTGAAGGGCTGCCACAAACTTCCCATGAACTTCAGTGATCTGCCCAAACAAACAAAACAAATACATAAACTTGTTTCTCCCAGTCAAAATCACTGGGAAGGTGGAATTCAAGTAGCTCTCCTATTGGATATAAATATGTAAATACAAGTCAAGACCCAAAAAGAAGTGTAGAGGCATTGCATTTTATGCATCTGAATCTAGTTAAGGGTGTTAGTGGACCATGTCTCTAGCTTAGTAAAATCAAAGTTTTCAAATAGAGCCAGCCTATCAGATCAGACATTTTTTTTTTATAATAAGTGCCAAACCGGGTAGAACAAGGATGCTAACTTTACCTCTTCACTTGTTGGCTGTGGGGTTCTCTTGACTTCAATTGGTGTCCCAACCACAATATGCATCGGTCGTCGATAGGGTATTGGTGTTCTACAAAAAGAGAGAAGGCTACAGTGAAGTGCATTGGTTGGTTATTGCCTATCCGCATAGATTATCAACAAATAATACCATCTTAGTAGGACTTATTCATGGACTACTTTTCTCCTTGTAATAAAATGAGAAGAAAGGATTTGGTTGATACCCATACAATCCCCAAAAGAGGATTGGGGTGCACCTCAATGCTTTAGAAATTTCAGAATACACTTTCCCGTTGCGTCTTGGCTTCAACCACCTGTAAACATTACTCTGTTTGCCCAAGAGATGACAAGAAAAATGAGATATTATCCTCACTAAGAAAGCACATGTTAAAACAAAAGATCTATATCCTCTCATTCAACAACCAAAATCATGGTAAAATGTCACAGGTCAATGAGAAATCATGCAGACTGCCAACATTCGGATAAACAGTAAAGAGGCATGCATCGCTTGTGATGGAATTTCCCATAAATGCATTATCATTCTTCTGAGAGAATACTACCTGACCAAAGCAAAATACCGGAACAAGAGGGCAGCCTGTTTCCATAGCCATGCGTACAAATCCTTTCCTTATATTGAGGAAGGCAACCTAAAAATGAAACCAAAAAAAAAAAAAAAGCATGTCAGTGAACAGTGATAGCAACTCATTTAAATAATAAAGTAATTCAATTTATTAAACAGTAAACAGTCCAATGAAATTGTTTATAGCAATTGGAGCATGAAGTTCATCATGCAAACAGGCAATGAGCCCATAAAAGTTGTTAATTAGTTAGTTTGCCACCTTCAACGCCTAGGCATTTTGGGTGTATCCGTGCCGTGCATGGCAAAAAGGCCCCATGCCGAGTCTTGGACAGGCGCGTGCTTCGAGTCCGGACGGTATCCCGCCCGAGGAGGGGTGTTAAGTAGTTAGTTTACCACACCTTTAATGCCTAGGCATTTTGGATGTATTGGTTAGCAACTTGAAAAAAGTTACCCCCAAAAGAAAGGGAGGGAGGAGATGGAAAGTCAAAAGACTCATTCTATATCCTAGAGGGAGAAATCAATGGAAGATAGCTCATGTCTGTAAATAAACAACTAAGATAATGTGACAAAGGAGCAGCCGTGATAAGAACATGTATGGAAGGGTCTCTGACTGTTGCTTATCTGGTTGGAGGCAAGGTGTAGTTTGTGTAGGTGCATGAGTTTAAATCTCTTGTACAACACCCAAATAAATAAAAAAAAGAAAAAGACGAAAAACGAAGAAAGTGTAGGTGCATGAGTTTAAATCTCTTGTACAACACCCAAATAAAAAAAAAAAAGAAGTAAATGAAGAGCCAAACAGGGACAATGAACAAAGACTGCTGAACTGATTCCTCAGTAGTCAGTAGACCAACAAAGAGAGCATATATTGAGAAGTCTAAATTCTGTCACCTAGGAGGTTAGGATTATGTTTGAACCCTACGTAGGACTGAGGAATTCCAAACCATGAAATGTAAAATAGGTTCAAGAGTAAGAAGACAGCAGGCCTTTAGTAGAAAGACTTAAACACCCACAACTGCATTAAGAACCTTCTCAAGGTTATCCAGCATTTGCATTGCAAACCCCCTCAACTCTCTTCTAAATTGAAACTTTTGTTTTTTGAACCCCTCTTCGCACATGGGTCATATATAGTTTTTGAAACCTTAGAACCAATGATGTCTCTCCTGTCCACATATCTTACCAAAATAGGATATGACTTTCCCCCAACAAGAACCTTCAAATTTCAGCCAATCTGTGTATGACAATCTAAGTATTGGAATGAAAAGTGTTGCATTGGTACTCTTTTCACACACACCCTCTCAAATTGATGCGGATAATCAAGAAGCATCAATTTGGATACCAATAAACTATGATGATCACGAGATATGGCTTTGGTAAACAGATGGCAATTTGCAGCTGAGATGATTGGTTATCATGAGTGTTATAGTTGGACCCAACCCGTGGAACATTTAGTTTTATTTTAGGATTTGACATCTTATCTTAATGTATCTTTCTCTCATGGTGAGGTCAGTCAATAGTTTGGCAGATGCGTTAGCAAAACAGAGGGTTGGTAAGTCTAGACATGGGAGGTTTCTTTCTTGTAATGGTTTGTAGGGTGTGAGTCTCTTATACCCAGTTCTCCTTTGGGGTCCATGTCCTGTGTTTCTTATTTTTAATAAAATTACCTGTTACTGTTTCAAAACAAAATAAATAAATGAATAAAATCATTGGTTGAAAGTCACTGTCAGATATACTCCATACAGAGTAGTAGAAAACTAGAATGTTACAATGAAAAAGAAGCCCCCAATCCAATGTGCTTGGGATTCACTATCAGATATGCAACATAGAGAAGAGTAGAAAACTGCTCTGAAATTGAAGCCACTATAGCATTCTATTTCTATTGCAGCAGGAGAACAACCCATAATGTATGAATTGTGAAGTGCTAGAAAATCTACAAGATAATGCTTCAGATCCATCCAATGAGCAGCAATATGGAGCCACACAAGCCAACACAATTGATAGATCTACATAACACATCAACGACAGTACAAACAAACCTCAGAACCCTCCTCCATATGAACAATCTCCCGAGCACCGCCTGGCACTATGACACAACTGTAACCAGCTTCCAAATAAGAACTGAAATTCTTTTTTGTCGCAGGTACAAGACCCAGCCATGTCCATATTTGCCTTAGTAGTGGTGTGTTGAAAACCTGACAAAAGTTTAAAGAATATTAATAATGAGGAAGTTAAGTTAAAAAAACTGTGAAGAGTCCTCAGTATTTAAAGGGTAATGGCAGAAAGCGCTTACAGCAGTGCTTGCAAGGATCTTGATCCTTGGAAGGGGCATGAAACCTGTAAAGTTGGAAAGAGCAACAATGCCGATGGGGAATACTGAATGTGGTTCAACACCAAAGACTGCAAGGAACAGAAAATATGGGCTTAATGATTATGGAAAAGGTTTGACAAAATGGAAATCATAAAACAAAAGAAAGACATAATAGTGAAGTATATTAACCTGTATAAAAAATAAAACAAATGAATGATGAAACTAGGAAGGATAGAATGGGCACTTTCGAGAGCATTTAGGGGTTGCATCAATAAATGATGAAATAATAGAAATCCATTTGAAATGGTTTGGACATGTCCAACGCAGGCCAATGACGGCGCCGGTGAGAAAAAGTTTTTCAATGCAAGTTGATGACCCACTAGGGAATGAGATAAGCAAAAAAGGCGTGGATGATAGTAGTAAAAATAGATTTGAAGCAGTGCAACTTATTTGAGGAGTTGGCTCTGGATAGATCGAAATGAATAAACATAATTCATATAGCTGACCCAACATAATTGGGACAAGGCTATGAGGATGATGTGTAATATATATAATATATATGTATATATTTTACATATATGATATGTAAGCCTTTCATTGGAGTACTTCCACATCATCATGAAAACCTAGACCCAACTATGCTCGGTCTATTTTGCCATTCTAGTCTACGATGGGCCAAATCCTCATATAGGTTGCACTTCTTTATATCTAATTGGAGCTCCGCATGTATTTCCATAAACTCTACACCATTGTACTAATCATTTGGATGTCATCTTCCGTCAAATTAGCAGGCAGCTAAATATAACTCTAGGTGCAATTTAAAGCAATTTTTTTTTCTCATTTAAGAGCATGGGCTCTTTAGAATCTACATGCTCCATCTTATGCCCATCTTATCAATGACTAAGCCACACTTTAAGCCAAATGTTAATATATTATGTTTTTTAATACTCCAGGACTGAATTTCAATACTTTCCCGGAAGATGGCGTTGAACACATGAAATCTCACACACAAACAAGCATCTTAACCAGATGAGCTACAAGTTGGTTCAATTTAAGTCAAGTTTAACTCCTTTTTTTTTCTAAAATATAATATACTCGGGCTCATAACCTATTTTAGGTGGGCCGGGTTAGGGCCCAGTACTTATGGCCCAATTCAGGCTTGGGCGGCCGGGCCGGGCCGGGCCGGGCCCCGGATATTGCCCCACCTGGCCATGAACACACCTGCCCTTACATGTGTCTAATAGAACACAAGAGAAAATAAAGCAATTAAAGAAAGTGACAAGTCCTTGGTCAGTGCATCTGGAAATTGACCTTTAGTTGCTCCAATGGGTCCCACCTGTTAACAGATTGAAGCTAATTATTTCCTCATCTACTTGGCACACATCCATATTCTCCCCCAAAAACTACTTTCCATAAAAGATAGGGCACAAAATATATTTTTTTATTCTCAATTTCTCTCCATTTTAGTTTAACATAGAAACAAAAAAATAGGCATGGAGATGAAACAGAAGTCCATAATTCTTATTCACAAGAAGAAAACCATGTACCTCATTTGAAACAGAAAGAACCCAGAAGCATGGATTTACTACATACCATAAGCCTTGCTAGGGTCAAACACCTTCATGTCCTCAACGTGGAGGGTGATGGGGAAATAAGCACAAGTGTATTTGCAGATATACCTGAATATATATTTTAAAAAACCACAAAAAACTTGCTTCATTTCATTATAAGCTTATTTGCACACTCACAGATTTGGGTCCCAATAAAAAAGAGAGAGAAGAAATATAATTGAGAAATTGTACTGAATGTATGTATGATTAGCAATGAAAGAGAAAGGTGGTAGTGGTGGTACCTTGATAAAGCATGGCCCCATTTGCTGGTGTAGTTGAGAGGAATGGCAATAAGACTCAATTGGAAAGCAAATATTCTAGAATTGCATTTACACATTGGTTAGTGGAGATAAAAGGATGCTTAGATAATCTATGGGCATGCTTACGCACCCTATAAAAAAAAATACTAAATTTGATCAGTTCTATTTTTTTACGGACGCTACACAAACGCACAAATATTCTCAGCTAATGATAAATAGGAAGAGATGTATGTACTGACAGGACAGCTACGCGGAAGGAGAGAAGGGCGAAGGAAAAGAAGGGGACAGCCAAGTTGAGATGAATGGTCCCAAGCAGCAACCACAAAGCAACCAAGCCATGGAACAACACCCAACCTCCTCCTTCAGTAGCACGCCCCATCATCACTGCAATCTCAGTCTCGGTCTTTTCTTTTCTGGAGGATGACCTCCTCGTCCTCACCAGCATCTCACCCTCCCCTGTCCATCTCCTCCATTGACATGGACATGAAGACTGATTTTTGCAGCAGCTGCACAAGAAAAGACTCTAATGTGTTTTTAACGCCCAAGAGGACTAAATAAGAGTTGCTTACTAGCAACTTGTACTGCTTTTGGGCTTCTCTGTGGCTTCACACGTCGTTGATGTCATGGACACGTGTTGATAGAGTGCCACCATACGTGACGTTTCTATTGACTGATGGCTCTAGCTGTGATTGTGAATGCTGGAGATGGCAGATTGGCATTGCAGTGTGTGTGTGTGACATCATCGTTTACATGAACGAGGCTTCCACATGTAGGGCCCATTTTGGAACAAGTTTTTCCCCTATATGAAGTTGTAATGTAAACTATTGTTTGGTAATTTTACATGTAGTATATGAAGCAAGGTGAAGCCTAAAATCAAGAATACGATGGTCTTTTATCTTTAATGGTTTAATGAACTTTTTGTATAAACATAAAGTGTATTTTTTTGTAATTCAGTAGATTAAAGATGTGATTTTTTTTTAAAGAAGGGGGAATTTTAAATTTTTGTAGTTTTAATATAACCTCCTGGTCTTTTCATATCCGGCAAATGAAGTCTTTACTTCACTTTCACTTTAATAGTAAATTACCAAATGAGAGTGCTCAGTGCTCCATATTTTTTTTTTTAATTTGTTTTCCTTCTTGTTTTTCCTTGTTGGTTGATCCCAAGAATTCAGATATAAAAAATTCTTAGGGGCATGTATGAAAGATGAATGTAGTTTTTAAACTATATAATAGTTAACTTTGGGAATCTATATGTGAAAAATCATAAAATTTTATAACGAGAAAAGGGGTTTTTAGGAATTGTGAGGGTCTATATGTAAAAGACTATAATTTTTTTATAAAGTAAAAGAGGATTTTATAAATCTTAGAGGGGTCAAATGTAAAAATTTATAAAAGTTTCTAAAGAGAAAAATGAGTTTTCAGGGTGGGGTCAGTGGGGGTGGGTCACATGCGTGGGTATGGGTAGGAATACCAGAGATGCAACAGTACCACTCAACCGTGATAGTTGTTGCTCCATGCCTCCATCTGTTATTTGCCAGCCCACTTTCCCCTGTAGAGTAAGTGTGGATGTGTAAGGACTAAGCAGTGAAATATGGTGTAGATTTACAATTTTGAGTCTACGATAGGGTATATCTTATTCTTTGGCGCCATGCATGTCCATGCATGCCCGATCTTTCACTTCTTACGCAGGCATGGGCCGAAACACAATGCCCCGCCACTGATTGAACTTCAGTGTAGCATCCTCATTAAAGGCACTTGTAGGGCCAAAAACCAAATGATTGATGTATATTCCAAACACCTATCAAACATGTAAAATAATTTCAATTAGTGGAATGACCACTATTGGATTGACTAAAAATCTTCAACCATGATCAACTTCCTTTATACTTTTCTCTTCCTTTTTTTAAAACATGAATGAAGCTATCATATGTAAAATTCATTATTTTATCGAACGGTTGGCCTAGCCTAGTACCCAAGTTCGATTTTAAAATTTAGAAAGAACAGTCAGTCAATCTAATAAGTAGGTGGTAGGAGTAATGGATTAGATGTTTTGGAAGGTGTGGATAACGAGCACGTTTCCCTATGTTACACTTTGCCCAATGACATAATGTCTTGTCTGATATGATATGAGTTATGACAACCCTCCTTACCTGGAATCCATGGTGCTTCTCTCCGAATTGAATGCTTCCATTATCTTTTTTCCGCTCTAGGACTAGGACATTACTCGCACATGGTGCTTCTCTCCGAATTGAATTACTCCCACATCCCAGCACATGAACTCCGTCTAATCCATCTCTGGTTCTATCAATGCATAGGCAGATGCCTCACCAATGGGCCACACCTACACCCATCCTATTAGTTTGCAAATAATTTCACATGTACACATGCAGAAAATAGTTTCTTGGAAAATAATTGGAGTCCTAAAAAAAGATTAAAGATTAAAAAAACTCTCAGCTTCTCTGGCCTATTTAATAACTTTACTTAATAAAGTGAAGTGAGGTAGAAAGTCAAATAGATAAAAAAAAAAGATAGATAATATCAAAAAGTATTAAATGACAAAAAAAAAAAAAAAACTAAGTTTTGACCATTTGTCGTTTAGTAACACGAGAACGTGATTTTTTACTTTTTTTTTTTTTTAAGAAGAGCGCCTTTTGTGATTTTTTGCATGAGAAAAATAACTTTTAATTATTTTTAGTATAAAAAGAGGTTTTTTTTTAAAAAAAAAATTAGTATATTTTGATTTGACCCCTATTTCTTTTCTTATCTCCTAATTTGACCATTCACCTCACTTTATTTTATTAGTGAAATTACAAGAGAGGGATATGGGTGATGATACTTGAATGAGGCAGCAAAGGAGAGCTTATGAATTTGCAGCTGCAGAATATACGATCCTCCCACAAATGTTTACTAACATCAAGTTCTCTTCTAAAGAGGGAGGATTCAGGTTCGAATCCACAAGGAGATATCATTTATCAGCCATTCATACTATCTATGGCTACGGTTTCAGTCAACAAGGCACTGGTACTGGTACTACTGCAGCAACTGGAACGAAGAGAGGTTAAAAAAAAATCAACGGAGTAATTCTTCAATGCTATTGATGATGCTCATCTTCTGCAATAAAGAAGTTCCAAAAACGGCATCAAAAGCTGAGAGAAACATACAAGTAACATCAGGTATTAGTAACACAGCAATTGCTGATATTTCATTATTACCTACGTGTTAAATTCAATGCATATGTATTAAATAGCAAACAAAAGCGCACACTCTCATTTCATCATTCCAGGTCACAATTCTAAGCATCAAACTCAGCTTTCAACTTGCAATTTGGTGGCATAGATAACACAACAGTAAATTAACAACAATCGTTGCTTTCAAGTTTCAACAAATATTCTCACAACTCACTGAAGCCATACCATCACCCAAGTTTCCAGGCCTAAAATAGATTACAAAATCTTAAGAACAAAGATCAAAATTTAATCCTACTGATCTCACATTATTTTTCTTCATTAAAAAAAGAGAGAGAGAGAGAATAATGAAAGAGGAACGGCTGCAAATACCAGCTCCAATTCAAACTGAACGCCGACTACAGTAACTTAGAAGGGTGTCTGGCTGCTGAAAGAAGGTGCAGACATTACAGACAGGACTTCTGTAACAGAAGCCATGGCACTAAGAGCAGCTTTCAGCACATCCTGGGAGCAGCCCGGCTTCACAATGTTTTTCACCTGATGGAAAAATAAAAGGCATTGAAATTCAAGGTCAGCAAGAAAACACCACATTATGATCAAGAAATGCAAATAAGAAATTATTTAAATATGGGCTATGTTCTGGTGATATGCAGCTCTCATGCAAGCAAGAGGTAAACTCTACGCCCCTTGTGAGATCCACTTGGATGCACGCCAATTATGGGAGGATAATGTTAGGGAAAGGTCTCATCGTGGATGCAGTTTTCAACGAACATAATCTTAAGCAAATCATTGCAACCATTGATTTAAGGCCTCAAAGTTTAATGATTACTTAAATTATGTTTTTTTTTTTTCATGAAATTCAATTCG
The DNA here is from genome assembly GCA_012931725.1 of Litsea cubeba. NCBI lineage: Eukaryota > Viridiplantae > Streptophyta > Magnoliopsida > Laurales > Lauraceae > Litsea > Litsea cubeba. Next base: position 122,280,201 of record CM022944.1, on the reverse strand, counting down.
ACGGTAAGAGTAACTTTGATTCGTGTCAAACTAGGTGAATGCTAATTCATAGGGGGTTTGTGAGCGTGGGGGGGATGAATTGATCATGAGGGTATGTTGTGGGGGGGGGGGGGGGGGGGGTTGGGTTCAGGAGAAAGAAACCCTTTCTCCTTCTCTGTTTCTTTTTAGATTACATTGGAGACCGAACCCACGCACGGCCAAATCAACCACTCATGTCCCAACCAGCTGGACATAGCTTGGGACGCAGAAAGAAGCCCTTTAAATACATGTAGGTTGGTCAATTTTGCAGATTCTTTCCTGGTATTTTACTCAATGAAGGCACATCATAAAATATAATATAAATGTAGGGCTGCAAACAAACTGGAGTAGACCAACTTCAACCCTGGCTACATGGTCCAGTAGCATCCATGGTTCAAAATAACGACCGTTACATAACGTATTGGTCACATTATCGGCAGTAGTGGTTGAGGCTGCTAAGCAATTTTAAAAATAGCAACGCTGCGGTCTAAAACCTAATAAAGCCAAGCAATTTTAATTTAAAACATTATTTTTCCTATTTCGTCTCTTCAATGGCTTTTACCAAAGTTGTGACTACGCTTGTATGGTTCCAAATCACTAAAAAAATAGAAGATCGGGGGTGCTACATGCGATTTGAATTCTTTTGACCACTTAAAAAATTTCATGTTGCTGCGTGTCGCTGCAACCATTGCGTGTCTCCCGCTACGTAGTGTTTTGGCCACTAGCCACTATGCTTACCGCAAATGCTATTTTGATCCTTGGTTGCAGCAAATCTACAACAAGCTTGAAGTTTCCGTTCTTCTTGTTAAGCGCTCCATAAATGGGGTCGCCAACGCTCTAGCTAAAAAGGGCGTTGCAAGTGACAATCTTGTCATTGAAACTTGTTTCTCTTTAGCTTTGTGAGCTATGGATCAGAGGTTTGGTTTTTCCTTTTCTTCCCTATTGTTTGGTTTCCTTTGTTGCTTCTCGGTATATGTCTCTTATGCTGGTTGGCTCTTAATAAAATTGCGTAACCCAAAAAAGAAAAAAAATCTACAACAAGCTGGTCACTTGATAGCTCTCTCGTAGATACTCACCCCCACCCACTCATCTTACCTAAGTCCCTCAATATCAGTGCTACCCCCACACACCTTACCCAAGTCCCTCAACTTCAGCGCTATGACTAGGGATCGATTCTTGGTTGTTTCTATGGAGGGGAGATGCCTCATTGGTAAGCTACCGGCTTTGGCAATTATAGAACTCATTTTCTAAAGCAAAAATATGAGGAAAAAAAAAAAAACCTCCAAAAGAGTCAGGAAGGAAACAACAAAGAAACTAAATAGGTCAATACCATCATCCAACTTTATCTCATCTACCTTGGCTGTACGTGATTGTGAAGTTTACTTTTCCTTCCAATCAGCCACATTTAAAAGGCATGTTTGAGCCACCAGCCCATCTAACAGGTCGTTCTCAGTAGTTTCATCTCAAGTCTTTGGTTGTCTCTTTTTTTGCCTTTCCCAAGCACTTATAACAATTTTAATTGTCTACTGAGGCTGTCACAGTGTCACCAACCATTCATTTGTATCTTGGATGGCAATCACTGATTCTTCTTTTTTATTGGAGCCCCACACATGGAATTCTGTTAAGTAACTATTCCTAATCCTATCATTTCTTCTCACATATTTCCAACAATGTACTCAGGAACATAAATCTATGTCATTTCGTTGATGCTCAACATTCAGCTAACCTCGGTATTATAAAAGTATCCCCTTAACCAGAGTCGCACTCAATGATCCCAAGCACACTCCTCTAGCTTGTGCCTACTTAACCAACCTGTGCTGCTCAAGTTTTGAAACCCTAGGTCCCTCATAGTAGGCTTTTTGTAGATAGATGAAGGTCATATGACGATTTTTCCACTTCTCTCAGTATTTTTCCATAATTGTCTGAGTGAGAAGATTAAAAAAAAAAAAAGATTGACCTTCTTAGCACGAAATCAATTTGATTTTCAGATATCTTGGTCTTTTCTCCAAGTATTTGCTCCATTATCTTTGATAGTGTGACTCATAAGTTTATTCTGGCCATATACTGGGTGCAAGTTTGTATACATTTGTTATTCTTGTGTATAGATGTTTTAACACTTCTTCTCCATTCATTCGACATTTTCTTTGTCCTTAATATCATTCAAATCCATCCAATTTCTCCTAAGCATTTCTGAAAGTCTCTATCGGATTGTCATCTGGCTCCGTAGCCCTTTTTGTCCTCATTATTGTCAATGCTTTCTTTAGTTTTGCTGCCCTAATTTTGCAGTATAAGGCATGTCTTGCTAAAAGTATCCTCTCTTGTTCCCAATCCTTGTATAGAATCTTCATCTAAAAGTTTGTTAAAATATTCTCTCCACCTTTCTCTAATATCATTGTCCTTCACTAAAATCTTTTGGTCACTGCTATTTTTACAGGTGTGTGCAAAAATAAGGGGTAATATATTATAAAAATCCTTTCAGGCCACACACGCACATTCAGACTGGCATGCATAAATAGAGAAAAATATAATATATGAAAGCTATGTAAGGGAGAGCTAAGATGGGTTCGGATTTGAGAGAGCAGGGTTCCTATTCACACAATATGAGAGACAAACTTGAATAACATATCACCAAAAATATGGTTGCACATGCCAGAAAAAGCATATAAATAATGGAAAGGAAAGACATAAAACCAAAAAGAGCGGACCTTGTCAAGATACTCCTGGAGCTTCTTGATCCTGCCCATGTAATCTTGATCTTCAACACAAAGTGTCACAGCCTTAGCATCACAGCCTGGGCCTTCGAACTGAAGTGGGCCAGGATTTTGGTATATGTCATCCATCAAAAATTTTGTCGCATTTTGTCTCAGCAACCTGCCACCGCAACCTCAATCAGTTCATGACCAAAAAAAAAAAAATCCACGCTCAAACCAAAATCAACAAACCCTTCTATTGGTGAATACGGAATTAAGACTAATCAATTAAAAAGATTTCTTCTTAAAAAAGAATGGGAGAAGCATCGTGCCATTTCAAAGCAGCTGATAGTATTTGAGACAAGAACCCTCTCTAGGGATGTTATATTAGGTCTTTGTGATCATTTCATTTGCCTATGGTGCACATACTCAAGAACCACAGGTATCAAATGAGAAGAATAATTCTGCCTCCATATTTTTAGGTTTTATATTTTCCAATTATAACTTTAAGAAATTGGAGATTATCATTTTTTTGAAATTAAGAAAAAAAGAGGTCTGTAAACTTTCTAGGCAGCTTATAGAGAGACATGACATTGAAATCAGACCCAACAAAAAAGAATAGAAACACAAAATAACAAAACATACACACAATAAAATGCATATATTTTCAGTCACTATCCGTCATTCAGGCATTTCAAACGGAGGCCTTCTAAAGCATTGAAATGAAAGATGGGTAATAATGCAAAGGAGACTTCAACAAACTAAATTTTCTATACTAAAGTGATGTGTCTGAAGAGTTTCCATTTCATTTTCAAACGATACATTTATAGTTCTATCATTTCATAAACCAACATGGCAGATAATCAGAAATCCAAAATGTCGGGAAAACACATTAATAAAATACAATGAAGATAATTATCTTTCACCAGGCAGCCAAAGGCTACAATATGGTTGGAAAAAAAAACACACGCATGCACACGTCTTGGTCAATCGGACAGGAGAAAGTGCTTCCTACAAGGATCAGTCACTACATCCCCAGGCAGTCCAGGGTAAAAACAATCAAGGAGGTAAGTGAGATAGAAATCTGATTGGAATTGAAAATTCAAAGTGGAACAAAAAGTGTAGCGAATCATGTATAAAACTTTTGTTGAGGGAGTCACTTTTAAGTGACACTTTTACAGGTCCATTAGAAAGTGTTCAAATCGGTTCAAGGAAGAAATACAAATTAAGGTGCATGTGCAAGAAGCCTTTATTACTACTGCTACATACTATTATTATTACTTATTTATGAAATGACAAGAAGCCCACCTGAGTGATACAAACATGAAATTTTTTAATTTTAAGAAAGGTTCTGACAAAAGAACATATTTTAAATCATGGCAAAAGAAACACTTACTCATATGCTTTGCCCTTCAAATCAACAGTAGCAGGATGAATAGCCGGTTTTCCGATAGAGGTAGCCCCAGGGCCGCGCGACCACCTCTTCACAGTCATCATTGCCTAAGATTAATCAAAACAAAAAGGTACCAGTTATTCCTCTCCTTTATTGCATGCAAATCAAGAAAAAGAAGCCAGATGAGCTACAAATGAGTAAGCAAAACAAGATACAATGATGAAAGATTCATTTCTCGAGGACAAAATACAGGAAAAATGTAGAACAGACAATGACACAAATCAGTATCATGGAATTCTTATAATCATCCTAGAGAAAGCAAATATCAATGTCATATGATATTACCGGTATCTTGACATTGGCAGCTGGGAATAACACTAGGTTTTGAAAATTGGACTTGGGGAGTGACTCGGTTCCTTTGAGATGAGTCAACCTGGCCAAGTCACACCTTAGAGCCTAAAATCCTTCCAAAATGTTGAGATAATAATAAAAATCTAAAAAATTTAAAAATAAGGTCCTATAAGAAATTAAGAATAGAATTAAAACCCATCATGCTTTAGTTAGTTGGGCAAATTTAAGTATAAATAGGTGTTGTCATTTGCTTTTCACTCAAATGAATGAACAGTGCATCCAATCTTTGAATGCTTACGTTTTCAAAAAATGTGGTTTCAATCTTCTAAAATCAGTGTAAAAGATCCCCAAAAGCCTCCACAAGCTTCTTCCAACAAAAAAATTAAAGATAGGGAGAAAAGATATGTTAAACACTTAAACTTGTTCCTTTACAACCACTAACATCGCCATGCACAAATTACTAGTGTTGAGTAGTTTGATAAATCTTGAACAGAGAAAAGAACACACCGTAATTGGAGCTGCACCACATCGCCATTTGTTCACTGGATTTTTCAGGTTGTTTATGGTAGCCATGTAGCCATTCAAATGTGCTGCTAGAATGTGATAGCAGATGTGTCCCAGAACCTACATGAATTTGGTCCGTATTACTCATGATCACAGACGTAATTGGAAAATTAAGGGGAAGCAGATGCTGGTGAATACATACATAGGCATAGTCGCAATCAAATTTTGATGGCAAAGAACCTCGTGCTTGATAGCCAAAGAAGTGGCAGATTGCGTTGAATTTCTTTCCTTTATATGTGCCTTCTTTCTGTGTAAATCAGTTGGTACTCAAACATGTCAGCATAAGGTATATAAAAAGGAAAACTGTGAAATTTTGTAAAACCTATAAAAAGGAAAACTGTGAAATGTTGTAAAACCTACCAATCGCTTATTCATTTCCACCTCCACTAATTGAGCTAGGAGTTTCTCTGTCTCAATCTACACAAGAAAGCATTAGACAAAGTCATTAGCCAACATAGGGCTTGGATCTTTTTAAGTACTTCAAGCAAGTCCTCTGTTTTCCCTGTCCTCTTCTTCTTTTTTTATTTTTCACTTTCCCCCTGTAATAGGTAACATGACTTGAACAGTTGCGACAATGACAACCTTCTAACATGTCCCAAGGACTAAGTATCGAGGTAAGGACATTTTCCCAAGAAAAACAATAATTTCTTGTTGGTTTTTCAGCACTATGATTTTTATGTGCAGGAGAATATGAATATTTCAGTACAAAGATTTATAAGCATGTTAGCTTCTACAAGTTCTCCATGTCTCACATCTCTCCAATGCATAGAGACATGTTAAAGTTAAATATTACAAATCAAGATGCACATGAGCACAGCTGGAAGATTGGAAACACTTTTACAACTTCTATATCAATTATGAGAGTAACTTCTCCTACCTTTTCTGGATAAAAAGGTCATTACCCAGTGCAGGTCCCGCCGATGCAGGATCCTGGGAGGGTTCAGACTGGAGACAGACCTAACCTCTAGCAATTTTGCACAAAGTGGCTGCTCCGAGGTCTCAAACCTGCGTTGTCACGCATGGCACCCGAGACTTTTACCATTGCACCAAAGCAACCTTTCTCCTACCTTTTATGGATGTTCTGGTTAAATTATAAAAACTTAAAATGACTTGTGCTCTTAAAATATATATCGACGCTGGAAGATTAAAAATCTCTAGTGATGATGATGATGATGATATACATGTTGGCGAACCAAAGATTTTGAACTTTTCAAATACCACATCAAATAAAAAATATATTATCTCAAGGTTTACAATGATCTTGTAGTAATAACAAATCTCAAGTCAACTTACCTGAGATAGTTGTGCTGAGTCGTCCGATTCTGGGTGAAGGAGTAACTGCATCATAGAAGATTGTGAAATTTACCTAAACATATTAGCATGATCTTTATCAACATTGACATAAAGGAAAAAATGGAACCTGTCTCTTGATAAAGGGTGGGAGAAATTCAAACAAGGCAGATGCCCAAGGTGAAAGTTGTGCAGAGATGTTATCAGCAGAAACACCTTGACCATGTAGACCATGGATTTCCTAGAACAACAATACAATCAAAGAATCAAAAGGAGTTCCCATACATGCAAATACCCCATTCACACAAGCAAAAGAGGGAAAACAACAGGATCAACTGAGTTATGTGTACATGTTAAAGAGCAATATATTGTAACCACATGGACTACCTGCAAGAGAGCGTACACTTCAGGAATGCTTTCTATCAGCCCTTCTGGTAGAAGAACGACACCATGATATTTATCTGTTCCAAATTTGTATAAGAGTTTAGCAAAAAACACATTTTTTGTTTTTCTTATTAGTAACATGTAATCCTTGTTATATAGAGTATTTGACAACAGGAATTCAGTAAAATTTGTACATAAACAACACTAAATTAGCAAAGAAAAAAGTAATCTTAATGAACACAAAGAATTCAATCTCAACCTTGCTCCGCACGGGCCTGAACTGCATCGCAAATTTGTTTTGTCAGATCAAAAAGAGTAAGCTTGGAAGCAGCCACCTCCTCACCAAGGATAACCTGAAAAAATAATGAAAAATGACATTCTTTCTATTAATGTATCTGATCAATGAATGACTACATAACAATATAAATGGCAATCAGATGTGGAAAATCAACAAACCATGTTTGGATGTGACTGGAGTGTACATTCCAATGCCACATGGGACGCCTTCCGGCCCATCAATCGAATAAAATAATAATACTGGAAGAACAAAAAGATATCATTAGTCTGCAAAGAGTTTTACAGCAGAGAAAAAGTATTTACACCAAGATATATTAGGTGAGCATATGATAAAAAGGAAGCTTCCTACATAAAATATTTTAAGAAAAGTAGAAAAATGAGAGGAAAAAAAAAAAGAATTGGTTGTGACTTGGAATTAATAAGATCAGGGCATTGGTTCTATGCCTTGATCAAGAGATGTCCCATCACATCTCATTGGACAATGCAACAAGGCCAAAATAAACATAGTATGTCACACCAAAAATAAACATAACATGTCCCACCAAAAGCCAATGGCTACTTATTAAGTTGTTCATTCTTTTCCCAAGACTGATTTGACAAGAATGCTATTTCCAGGAACATTAAGAAAACAAAATAACAGGTTCCTGTACTACAAGTACAACTCTCTGGTATTGAATTTACCACACAAGAACAATCATCTACAACCTTTACCAAGGTAATCTAAATGTTATATGAGCAGTATTTTTAGTTATGCCAAACCCATCTCCCAAACCTATGTCCAAATCAAAAGGTATCCACTCGTCTCGCCTTTGGTCTTCATGGTTGTCTCCTTAAAGAGACACCTGGAGATCAAGAGTTCAAGATTGGTAGACCCATGGAAAATCCAAAACTATTTCGCTTCAAAGCACAAAGTTACATGGAGGTCAAAGAAACAATGTATATGACAGTTGCAGGTTCCTTCAATGTGTATTTTCTCATGATTCGCACTTATAGATAGGCAATTAGAATTTAATAATCAACCCATCTGTGAAGAATACAACTACTTTAACTAATGCATTACCTTCTCTGCTGACAAAGCATCGGTGCACACATTGCTAATAAGTTGGGAATTAACCTGGAGAGAGAGAGAGAGAGAGAGAGAGAGAGAGAGAGAGAGAGAGAGAGAGAGAGAGAGAGAGAGAGAGAGAGAGAGAGAGAGAGAGAGAGAGAGAGAGAGAGAGAGAGTCACTGACCATCACTATGAGAAGTTGTGTATAATGTCAAAACAATAAACAGAATCCACTTTCTAGGCTTTGTATCAATAATAAATGATGTAAAGTGTTCCAAATTCCAATCACAACTTATCTTCTACTTTCCAAAGAATACAGAATCAAAGAGACAGTACAAAATGGTTTTACAATCTAGATACTGTTGAAGCAACAAAGCCAAGAAAAAACGCATGTACTCATGCTTCAATGGAACATGCAATTAAACATTTAAAATGTGGACATATTTCTTTTTCATATTAATTCTCCAATGCTCTGCTCATATCATTGAAAACAGATGTCTAGAAACATTATAAATGTTTGGTCAAGTCATCCACTTCGCAAGTCCTTAAATATATATGGGTACAAGCCTACAATCATCAGAATGAAGTGAGATTTCACCCATCCCCTATCTGTAATGCTCTTTCACATGCCCCATACACCCATTGCATCATATTGCAATTCATATCCCCCCCCCCCCCCCCCCCCACCTTTTCTATGTATATTTATATATTGTACGGGAAATTCTCAAAAAAACACCCCTTTTTTCGCCCGGTCTTTTTGTCATGGGACCCATGTTGAGTCAATCTAGTCTTTTCAGTTTTCACACACTACCCCCACCAACCAAATGAATAGTCAACAAGTCCAAGTTTGACACTCATCCAACTTTTTCTCACCATTGGATTGAAATCATAATCAAATGATGCCATTAAGTTTTAGGGCCATGGATCAAAAGGTTAGAATGATCTTATGGACTCGAGATTTTGCATATAGGTAGGTCTCATGTGGATCTTTCCATCCAATGGACTTCCATGATCATCATGCATCCTAGTGGGCCAAACTAGGAGGAGCGTTTTCTCTTAAAAAAATGCCCGGGGCGCTGCATAGCGCATATATCGGTAATATTCATGTGAAAACTAGTTCTCACATATTATATGAGAACTTTTTTGTGCTGCCCAATTGTGGGGCCCATTTGGGGATGGGACCAAGGGGGATGGAAAAATCTAAGTGAGACCACCCCAAGTATCAAGTTTGCCCCCAAAACCATGCAACTAACCCCTTCATCCGTGGCTCACAAATTTAATGGCTTCATATTCAAAAAAATATCCAACCCTCGATCCAACGGTTCAGTCCATTCGGATGTGTGCCAATCCTTAGGATTAGTGACTATCAGGGGGTTTGTTTCCTATTGATTGCTAGGTTTGGATAGGTTGCTAGTTAGGCACTGCAAAAAAGTTCTCATATAATAGGTGAGAACTAGTTCTCACTTGAATATTTTCCTATATATATATATATCTGTGTGTGTGTCCTTGCTCTTGTATACGTACCTCGCAGGGTATTCCCGTGTGACATAGCTGGATGGGGCCCACCTAAGGCCCCATTGTTGACCGGAAGCAGTGTGCGGGTGGGTGGGTTGGGGGGGGAGGATGGAAATATCATCTCATGATGGGTCAACATACCAAATTTGGGTCAATCTCATGCCTCTAACCCCTTCATCCATTATCCTTTGATCCAATGGTCCAGGACATTTGGAAGCGCCAAACCCTTGGTTAAGTGACCATCCACAGCAGGGGCTCCTTCCTTGATGATCAGTTCGGATTGGTAACAGGTGAGGCCCATCATGCTACCTCGTATGACAAGCTCTGTTATATCATGTGTACCCCAATATTGGGCACATAAATATGCGTCTATAGCTATATCTATATATATCACCAAAGCACAATGATTTTCCTTGATATTATAGATTCAAGTGTCCAATTGTTAACAAGCTTCTAGCATAATCCAGTTGTTAGGAGAAATGGACACTGAAAACAATGTACAAAGCAAAATAGATAAACTGAGTTAGCGTGTTGGCAAGGATTAAAAATTGTTGGGAAAAGTCAAATATCATGTAACATACATTTTGACATAGAAATGATAATGAAATGCTCACAACATACACATTCAGGAAAGATAGATGCAAACCTTGCAGATTGTATCAAAACCGACATTGGTTTCAACAAACTGGTTCTTCAAATCTCCATTTAAAGTAACAGGAACTCCAACCACCTGCAGGACCAAAACGAAGGGTTTACTTACACAGACATTAAAATGGTAGTTCCAACACCTTTTTCTTTTCTTTTCTTTTTAACTAAATGATTATATATATATAAAAGAAAGATAAGACATAATGACTATGGAGAAAGTTTAGACCATGTTGATTCCTAAGTCCTAACAGATAGGTGTGCAAACATAACATTGATTGCCAAAATGAACAGCTAATTTCCACAGCTAATTTCCCTATCAGACGGAAAGCAATTAAACAAACTAAAGAATCACAGTCCAACAAAATGAAAATTCAGTTAAGAAATGGATAGAGAAGTTGACACAGTCAGGGAAGCACAAATCTCAATTGAGGTGGACCCGCGATTCCCAATCTTCAATTAGACATGAAATCAACTCATGCAAGGAGAAACATAGATGTTCACTTACTGCTGGCGAAAATCCAACGTAGATCTGCAATCCATTGGGAGTATTCTCAAACCAAGGAGAAAATAAAATAAAGTCTCATGGGTTGGGAATGAAAGTTGACTCGGCAAAGACCGGGTTTGAGTCGACACGGACTTGGTTGAGTTTTAAAACTTTGGTAAAAAAAAGTAGAAGGAAAATCTTCTAGACAATGCTCCTAATAACACTCTTCTGAGATGTATGGAGCATGGAGTATGTGTTGGAGTCTTCATTGACTCGAGCACATCACCGGAAGGGTAGGGCTGCTGACGATTATCCATGTAAGACCCAAGTAGGTTAGGATTTTTTAGGATATTCCTTTCTTAGTTTAAAATTGATTTGGTTTGGGATTCTTTAGGTATCTTTAGGCCACATTTGTGCAGCCACTTATTGTGGAAAAATAGAGGAAAGTGGAAATGCTTTTCTGCAATGAAAAAAATACCACATTTGGTTCAGCAGCTTTTCCGCAATGAAAAGCTAAAAAATGAACTAAAATTTTTGTGATTCCACATAAAAACATTTGCCATGGGAGGGAATCAGAATGAGTTTCCAATGTCTCCGGAACTGATTTTCTGCAGTGACACATGAACATGCCCTTAGAAGAGTTAGTTTCCTTGTCCAAGTAATCCTACGTGTTCTTATCTAAGTAGGATTATTAGCGCCTACAAAAGGAGGCTCCTCATATGTAATTGCACACACTAAAACTCATCAGCAACAAGATCAATTAAGTGAGATTTTCTCCCTTATAACTCTTTTCCCCTTCTCTTTCCTGTGACAAGTGGTATCAAAACGCATTACTGGATTTGAGAAGATAAGGCATTTACAATGCTCAATGTGGTGGTTGTGGCATGACTTATTTCTTGTTCCCGATAAAGATCTCAAGGGAAGTCCTAGTGCTACGATTGGCAGGTTGTACCTCGAGGAAAAAGGGGCAGGCAGGCAATCCCCTTTAATTTGGTGCAAGAAGAAAAGAGGAGAGAGAAAATCGTTTCAGCTAGGTTGTTAAACTTGTTTTGTGTTGCAAAATGCAAGAAATGCAAAAAGAAAAACAACGCAAAAAGAAAAACAAAGAAGGCCTCATTTGGGAGAGAGAGAGAGAGAGAGAGAGAGAGAGAGAGAGAGAGTTCACATCTTCGTCGTTGTACAACCGGCAGTTGGCACAATGCAAGGGCCAGCCGGCCATACCAATTTTTTCCCAACAACCATGCAGGATGTCGTCAGTTTCCTTGGCAGACGCACCTAAAAAGGAGCACTCAGCCCGCCTTTTTCCCATCTACAACACATGCAGCCATCACACCACCACATAGTGAAGGGGCATGATCAAGGGCATAAACACGCTCTCACCTTTACAGGTCCCTCTCCCATCTAGTGAGTAACTTCCTTTAAAAAACATGGCCTCCTCCTTGTCTTCAATTTTCAAAGTTCCCACTTTGACGAGCATCATCTCGTGGCTGATGAGAAGATTCTCCAACTCGTCTATGGAAGGTTGATTCTCCCAATAAGAAAAAGCCACAACATACACTAAGTAACCTGGAACACAGCCCGGTAATGAAGAGTCTCAAAAACTTTGTATCCAAAATCTTCTTTTCTGGATCTAAGGACAACTCTCAACACGAGGTCTTCATGTGATGAAAATATACTCCAAAATGGAGGAATTTCCTGGCACTAGGTTGCAATTTCTTTCTCCAGAAGTTGGAGTTGATGGGCATTTTGCTTGGCAAACACGCTTACAAACATATCCCACGCTTCCTTTGGGGTCATTGCCTCTATATGAAGAAGCATGTCGTCATCCATTGATTGCTTGATCGCATAAAGAGCTCTCCCAGCATTGGTGTTCCACTTTGCCTTTGCAGTAGCCTCTTCTGGGGATGTCATGTCTTACTCACACATCACGTCCCATAGCTTCGTGATCCAACAAATAGGACTCCATGCATATCTTCCATAATTTGTGTTTGCTCCTAGAGAAAGAGAAACCGACCTCGCTAGCCATCTACCCTGATCCGATCCAATCTGCCTAGATTTCTATAACACTATATGGATCAGGTCATCACGAGCGTGTAGGCAAAAACAAATTTGAAATTTAAGTTTGTATGGTCCCGCAATTGCAAAAAAAAATCTGGCCGTTGATCCGGTCAAATTTGCTTTGGCTGTACCTTGCTAACATTAGCCGCTTTTTCCTCTTGTGCTGGCTGGGTTGGTTTCTTCTACAGATGGGTCCACTTGACCCGGGCCGATCCTGACTAAAAAAAAACCTGCTCTTAGAACCAGGCCCGATCTCAGCCCCTAACAAAAGATATATCAAGCCTTCAGCACTCCGATGGTGATGCAACATGTTGCACAAGGCGATGGTAACACTTGTCGCAAGTCCAATGCCAATCAAACAGCATGAGGTGGTGTCAGCAATGCCACGACGACTGCCGGCCGGTCAGCTATCTGCGACGGCAGGCTGCATATCTAGTGTGAGGGAATAGGCCGGATCTTGCCCTCACTCTCCACCTTTCTATGAAACAACAGAACCTTCTCTCCACACACACGCCCCTTTTTCCCTTTTCTTATCCCCACCTTTTCTCATTATGTCTCCACTCATAGTTATCAGAATCCTACGATTCGTATCCCAAATCCCGATTCGTATCCCGAATCTTAAGGAAAACGATTCGTATCTATATAATGAATCCCATTTACAAATAAATCTTAGGATTCAGGTATGAATCCTACGATTCGATACTCGTTTCATTGAATCTTACGATTCAAGCGATTCGACTAAGTGAGAATGGCTATAGCCAATAAGCTAATATTAATAATCTTTTACCTTTTTTCTTTCTTTATTCTCTCTTTCTTTTATCGCTTGTATTTTTAAAAAGATATTTAGTAGTTAACGAAACCTCGTAAGAATTTTTTACGGCTTTGATAAGGTTTTAAAGATGAATAAAGAACATACATTTAACTAAAGCATTCGATTGTCCGTATGGTGCTTGTTTATATCTTCTTCTTTTTTTAATCTATTTTGGTTTTTTTTTTTTCATGAACACTTTCTTAACTTTAAGAGATATCCTACCATGTAAGATTGATGGTTTGGATTTTATTTTATTTTTATTTTCTGATTTAAAGATAATAAAAAATATATATTGATACTTTAAACTTATTTAACTGTTTACACATAATTTATTTCATATATATATGTAATAATATGTCATGATGTTCTTGATATGATTGTATGACAGACTTACTTGTTTTTATATTTATACTACTATAAATAAAAAAATGGATGGTTATGAATAATTACTTTTTTCTTTCTCTATTAATTTTTAATTATTTTTTTATTTTTATTAGAAAAATAAAAAATCATACGATTCATGATTCGATTCGATTCATGGGTATGAACGATTTGCGATACAATTCCGATTTTGAAAACTATGTCTCCACTCTATCAAAGGAAACTCAGAGACACTTTGACTTCCCTGATAATACAGTCTGGATCCTCTGTTGCAACAGACTGAGCCCTATTTCAAGAAAAGATGAGAGCCTCCTGCCCTCCTTTTCCTACTTTGACAAAAACCCGAGATCCCTTTTCTCCTTTCTATGTCTGAAATAGGAAAAATGATGAGAAACCAACCAAAGTCCAAATCCTTCTATCTTTTTTAGCCAAGCCCTTTACCTCCCCTATGCAACAAGTTTCCGAGCAAAAGAAACCTCTTTTACGCTCCTCTCTTCTCCGTTAACTAGCAATCGAACAGAAGGAGAAACCCTCTCTCTTCCTATCTGATGATTTTGTGCAGTCAGAGAGCCAGCGAACGCCATCTAGATCCGCTATCACCTCAAAATCTGTGCACAATCTCTTTCTCCTCAAGGTCTTTGCATGATCCTTGTCGATTGCACCAGAGACAAGAAACAAGTCACGTCGCAACCATCGCCACCGACATTGTGCACGCCTTATTTTCTTTATCAAATGACTCGCTCCGATACCACTTGTTATGGGAAAGACGAGCAAAGGATAGGTAGAAATTCTCTCTTTATTGATAGATCAATGAATGTATTGATTACATAAGAGTTGCCTCCAATTTATAAGGTTGTAATCGTACTCAGATAAGAATAACCCTACGTAGAAAGGGGAACTAAATCTAATGAATATCCTAAAAATACCCTACCTACTAATCCTCACTGGCCCAACCCTCTGATGATGTGCTTGAGTCGGCGATAACTCCAAAATCAATTAGCATCCATCTTTACCATATAACCTACCCATCATATGTGCTTCAATCTAGGACACAAGGAAATATTTTTCTTCCATAGCTTCTACTTGCCTTTTTTAGTCAGATTCTTCTACTTGGACAATTTAGTTAACCCATTTTATTTTTTAAGATTTACCAAACATGGCAATCTATTTTAGTACACTTAGGGGGATTTGGAAGCTAAAATTAAGAGCTCATTTAGTTTTAAAACTTATTAGGTTTTAAAGTGTTTGGCAACTATAACTAGAGCTCCAATTAAATTAGAACCAGAGAAAAGGCTTCTAAACAAACATTTCCCCGTGCTTTTTTAACGAGACCTTGCTCATTAAAGTGCTAAGAAGCAGGAGTGGATTCACATGAAGTATCTTTGGATAAAAATACCCATGATAAAATAGATGGAAGGGGTAGAATGGTAAGTAATGGATAAAAATATTCATGATAACTTAAATACCCTATTTATTTTTTTACTTCACAGCAACATATTCCCATCACAATAAACTAGACATTTTCACCATGATCATTAAAACATCACATACACACACTTATAACTTATGGCATTTAACTTGTAACAAAGAAAAAAAGAAAAAAATTAGGATGTCTGCATTTGTGGGGAGTGGATGGTCCGGATTTCATAAATCTTGTGTTAGATCAAACTTTGGACTATTCTGATTTATCTAATCGGTCAAAGGGAACATCCATCTTAAAGGGGTCCAATAAAAAATAAGGGTACAAGCATGAATTTCAATGGGTCTAAATTAGGTCTTAAAATATCTAAATTTAATGTAGGCCTGAAGCGAATCCAATTGAGTACTAACCGAATCCATAATGGACATGAAGGATCGACCAATGGGTGCATCATTCTACAAGACACTACATGCTCCACAAGTGGAACCCATGTCAACTTAAAATATCCTCAACAAAGTGGGACCCATAGCCCACTTGGAGTGGGACGCCCAATGAGTCCTATTACAATTGCCATTGGAAAATTTTAAAGGTTATCCAAGTGAAAAGACCAAAAGAGAAGGGTTTCCTTAATTCCTTAATTCAAGGCATGGTTCAGAGAAAAGACTTTCCAAAGACGCAAGAGGAGAGACACCTGTTTCCAAAGTGGATGTCCGAGAGGGGATTTGAACCTAGCAACTTTCTGAATTTAGTTTACTTTGTTTATTTTAACAATTGTTGGGTTTTTAAGGATTTATTTAAATTTTCCTTAATTAGCAATATTAGATGAATTGCTAAGATGAAATCTAGTGCCTAGGGTTTTAAGTTGTGTCAAACAATACATAAACAATAGCATGGGATGTCCAACCCTATGTTTGGTTTATTTACTTCTTTCAATGTAAGTGATGTATGGTTTGTACCTTTTCTTCTCTTCTCCAATGGCTTAAGAGTGTGTTTCCCAAGGGTTGAAGAACAATCAAATAGGGATTCACAATTTGGGAAAAGCCATTTTCTACTTTTTCCTTGTATTTGCATGTTTATTTGTAGATCTGGTTTGAGTTTGATCTATTTTTGGGTTTTCCATAATCAATAGGGTTATATTTGCTTGGCTCATCAAATAGTCCGATTTTGCTAATCGAGACAATGTCAGTGACACATCTCACACATACTAATGTGCCAACTTGTAGGCTCAATGCGGTCTATCGGTCCTTCTAATATGCAGTTGCAAGTCTGCATCAGAAACCCTGTGATGTTGCGGTTATATAATGAAAGCAATCAAAGAGCTGACCACTATAAATGCAATGTGTGCTTGCAACTCAAGGGAGGTTAAGTCCAAGGGCCAAGGCAGATACTTTCTTTAAGGCAGAAACTCCCAGGGAACCACTGCTCATTGCAAATGATATTGGTTTGTTTAAATTATTGTTATTTCATAAGTTCATCTGCCTGCCCAAAATTTGTTGTCTTAACAAATGTTTGGGCTTGTTTTAGTTCTTTTTAATTGTTGCCATGAATGAAAGTTTTCATTACATCACATAATTTTATCGCATTTCAGTTTTCACGATCTCAGAAGTTCATATAGGAAGAACCTTAGTTGTGCATTTTGATTCTGCAAATGTCTCAGCAAGTTGAGCAGCATCTGTGTTGGATGTGACACCTTCAAAAAGGAAACATTTAAACATAAGAAACTCCAAAATCCAACATGACAAGGGCACCTCTAAATCTTATGCAAATAACTCCATCTACCTCCAATTATGACAAGGCCATCCAACTTCAAAGTTTGGCATGCAATCAAGGCTGCCTTCACTTGTTCAGTTGTTCTAATTTGATCTTTCGTCCGTCCTAGCAAGTCATAACCACCTGCACAAGTAAAAAACATATCAACACTAAAACTGTTAAATATTTGAGACAAACATGAAGTGAATGATTCCCTTATCAAGTTTTTTACTGTTTCAAAAAAAAAAAAGTAAAAAATCGAAGAATAAACTTCATAAAGACATTAATTGGTAGTCTTCTCTAAGTATTGTGGATGGAAATAACACATCTAAAAACTCATGAACAAGTGGATGTAGCAACCATTCACACTCACCTTCTACACAAATGGAAATTACAAATTTACATAAAATGCAAATAATATAAAGTTTCTATACAGAAAATGAAGCACATAGCTAATGCTTACCTTGATTTTTATATGAAGAAAGAACATCATCTGTGATTTCCATAGTCTTTTGTGCAAATAAACCTTCAGTCCCACCTATAGTCAAAAAAAGAAGAAAATCAAATCCGGTGAAAATTATTTAGGAACCTCATCTGACTACACAGAAGTGACAAGTGCAATTAAAAGAAAAAGAAAAGAAAAGGAGATGACGAAAACTAGAGCCCCATAAAGCACCTCCAAAATACTTAATAGATGAGCAAACAAGGTTTAAAGGGTGGAATGACAACTTAAAAACAATAAAATAATGAATTCTTACCAACAAATCCAAGCAAAGTACTCTTAGGGTTGTGAGTTTTAAGAGCGCCGTGAAGACCCCAAATGACATTATGGCCTCCTGGAGATTGTCGCCCACAAAACACCAATCCCACTCTTCAAAAAAGTGTTTTGACAGTGAAAGTTAAAAGTCAATTACCGCTTGAATAAACAAGTGAATCATGTAAATGTGCATATTAGATAAGTAAAACCAGAGAGCAAAATTAAAAGGGAAAGTGCATGCTTGTCAAACACACTACTGAATTTTACAAGTTTTGCTATCTAGGAACAAAGGAGAGACCCCGAGTCATAATGAATGACAATAAGCCATGTCATTAGCATTTAGCAGCAATATAATATTAGGAAAAAGGAAATCTGTATGCAAAATAGCAAGTAATTACAACCAATAAATATAACACTACGTTGGTAAAATTAAATATCTGTTGCAATTTTTCTTTTAAAAAAAAAAAAACTCTAATGTGATGTTAATCTGAAAAAAAGGAAGTGTAGGGAAGAGAGGAAAAAAGGAGACCCAGTTCAGTCTAGTAAATACGGTTGATTTGCAATCAATCAAGAAATGGACTAAGTTGACTACCAGCAGAGAACTCAGTTAACCAATATGTGTGAAAATGCAGAGGTTTTAACCTCAAACTTTCTGGTTTCTGAAATAGAAGTGATTGTATAAAGAATCCAGAGTTCACAAAAAGAATGGTCCAGCAGTCGACTTTTGCATAACAACTGCATGCACAAACTGGCATGGAGTAACAAGCTATACTTACACTTAATTTGAGATCTCGTCATTTTAGGATACGCAGAGAGAGTTTTAATCCTAAATTCGGCTCTAATATGAGAGGAGAA
This sequence comes from Litsea cubeba, assembly GCA_012931725.1. Taxonomy (NCBI): domain Eukaryota; kingdom Viridiplantae; phylum Streptophyta; class Magnoliopsida; order Laurales; family Lauraceae; genus Litsea; species Litsea cubeba. The sequence goes on along the minus strand of CM022944.1, from coordinate 122,261,488 downwards.
CAGTCACAACCTATGATACCTAGATTCCCATGTATCTGACACTCATTTTTCAGCTGTAAAATCTATGCCCTCCATATTCATGGCATGCCCCTGCCGTCAACCCATATCAGGGAGTCATAGGTCACAACTTTCGCCAATAATAGAACCAGGACGAGCTTGTATTCAGTATGCTAATCAGCAGCTTATTTACAGAAGCAACTGGATTTAGAAAAAAGTACGTAATCAGAGCCGTGAGAGAAAATGAAGAATAAAGAAACTTTATGTCGCTCAAAAGCATTATAACTATGAATAAAAATGATATCCTAAATATGCAATTACTAGACCATCGTCCACTAATGATCTTCAACTTATCTTAGATAATATCTAAACCACTTTGAAGGAGGGAATGGTACGAAGTTAGTGAAAGAAAGGGCACCAGAATTAATCACTACATCCAAGCATGTCTCTAGCTGTGATCTAACATTGTAAAAGAGCTTATTGACCATAATAATGTAGCAGGCTTAGATTGATTTTGAAATTAAGATGAGTTAATTAAAAAATAAAAAAATAAAGAAGAAGACAATCACCGATTAGAACATACCTGAATGGGGGATGCTCTGTAATGATCTGAGCATCAGGAACCTTAGCAGTTGCCCTCAAAAAGTGAGCCAACGGTTGGCCATATGTGTGGGGAAAGTATCGGCTTATTGCGGGGGCACTGGTAGGATCTGCAGTAGTTGTACCATCACCAAACTCTACCCTTACAGTAGTTCCCTGCTCAAGATGAAATTACAAAATACTGAACTTGCTGAATAGTGCTTTCATAAAGTGAAAAAATACTATATTCGAAAAATGGATTAGCAAAAAGGCTTTGCAAGCCCTTATATGCTCCGCACAAACTAAAACAGTGCATGCAACATAATAATCATGACTTTTGATATATATAGGAAAATATTCAAGTGAGAACTAGTTCTCACTTATTATATGAGAACTTTTTTACAGGGCCCAACTAGCAACCCATCCAAAACTAGCAACCAATAGGCAAACCCCTAATGGTCACTAATCCCAAGGATTGGCACACATCCGAATGGATTGAACCATTGGATCGAGAGTTGAATATTTTTTTGAATATGAAGCCATTAAACTTTTGGGCCACGGATGAAGGGGTTAGGGGCATGGGTTTGGGGTCAAACTTGATACTTGGGGCGGTCTCACATAAATCTTTCTATCCCCCCGTCCCATCCCCAAATGGGGCCCACAATTGGGCTCCATAAAAAAGTTCGCACATAATATGTGAGAACAGCTCCCACCTGAATATTACCCATATATATATATGGAAAAATTCATGCGCATGTATATATATGGAAATATTCATGCACATCCATCCCTCACCATATTATGGTGAGGGACAACATAATATGACCGACTTTATGATACATCCAAACCATCTACACACATGGGACCCCCTAAATTACATTGGAACTATTGAGTTTTCAACTATCCGAATGGATTGGACCGTGGATCGAAGGTCAACTTTTTTTCTTTAATATAGAGTCGTTAAATTTGTGGGCCACGGATGAAGGGGTTAGAGGCATGGGATTGACCCCAAACTTGATATATGGGCCCATCCAAGATGTCTCTTTCCATCCCCCACAAGTCCTATAATCACTGGGGCCCTAGGGTCCCATTAATTTTGTCCCTCGCCATATGGTGAGGGATGGATGCAAGGAACATGACTGTGCAAACCTAAGGAAATGAAAAGTAGGCTTGCATATAGAGATCTAACATATTCAGAATCAGAAGGGAAAGAGAAATCATGGTTTCTCCATATTTGACACATTGTGCAGAGTCATAAACTCCTCAAACTTTTTCTATTCTTTTACTAATCTCAGTAAACCAAATTGCTTCCAAACTGATAAGATGAAAAGCTTATTTTATACTTAGCCCATGTTTGGCATCTCTATTTCCAATCTCTATTTGTATAAATGTCTAAAGCGGGTGGCGGTTTGGAAAATAAGAGCATTTGGCGCATGATTCTACCCTCTACCCACTTTAGAGAAGTAGAGGTAAATCCTCTTAAAATGAAAAGCCCCATTTCCAGGCTTGTGAAAATAAGAGCTTTTGCCTCTTCTTTTGATGACTACTTTTAGAAAGAGAATAGTGATACCAAACAAGGCCTTTAGTTCTAGATGAATGCAGAAAAACTAGAATAAAAGATAAAGGTCAGATTTGCAATTCCATGATTCGTCAATCCAAGAAAAAATAATCAATAAACGGAGATTTTTTTTTTCTTTTTTCCTTTTGGCTACATGGAGGACTCAAACTCACAAAAGCCCCCTAATGGGCCATCTTATGTCAATAACCAGCTGAGCTACCCAGGCCGATACAGAGTTGAAACTCTTTTATTTATTATTTAAATCAGAATCTCATTGCATTGCTATGATATGCCAAACAATCAATGAAGTAAACAGAACTGAGCAAGAAACAACTTCAAATCCAAATTTATATATACAGGCTTGAAAGGTGACACAAGGAATAAAGCAAATGTGTTTTTTTTGTTTAGTACGAAATTTAATGAATAACAACTCCTGTATTCTTATCTCCCACTTTCTAACAATTACTTCTGCATTCTTATTACGTTAGTTGATACCTGAAATTCCAATTTCAAACCCCAACCAAACGATATAGAGTTCAAACTTCAAGCATATGAAGGGATCTATGTTTTACCCCACATCCGTCATGTTTCTGCTAAAACACCAAAAACTAAATCGTGCTGGTCACATTGCATTCTCTTTATAATCCATTCTTTTATCATACAAACGAATTTCTCACAAAACTAGAAACATACAAATAGTAGCTACAACAAGTAAAAGAAAAGGAACACCACGAACTGACTACGAACTAAAATGGTATTAATACATGAACTAACAGTCATTACAAACTCATATCACATTGAAATTTGAAAATGTAGGTGAAAAAGCTTCCATAAGTCCAAATCTCCAACCTTTCATAAAAATAAAAATAAAAACGGTTTCTTGGTCAAAACCAGTCAAAATACTCTACCAAAAACAATATGAACTCCAAGATCGCGACAAAAGGAAAAGATAAGCTAACAAAGAAAAAAAAAAGCATCGATCAAGGACAGAATCTAATGAAATCCACTTCGTTTCAGCAGATCGTTTTCCTGGGAATCTGACTTGAAGTCTATTTTCAAACAGAGTCGAATCCAGAACAATGACAATCAGAGACACTGAGATCCATTCAAACATTGCAAGATCTGGAGAAAGATGGAGAAGAAGACTCGATCGATCGAAGGAAAGTTGCAATAAACATGAAAAAGGAGAGATTTTGTGAATGAGAAAGAACCAGAGATTTGAGTGAAGATCGAATAGAAGAAGAAGATGAAGAAGAGAGACCTGGAGACAGGGAGGAAGCTCAGGCTCGTAGAGAGCTCGTTGCTTCTGCAGATCTGAGAGCTCTCTGGAAACGCCGAAATCCGAATCCATTAGATTTCCTCTTTCTCTGTTCGCTGTGTTTTCCACTGCTTCTTCTGCGCTTTCTTTGCCCTTTTATATATAGAGAAGATTGCGGCGATACTACCAAAACGCCATCAGTTTAGCGTCCGAATATAAAACTTCCACCGAGTTGAAGAATATTACTAAACAGCCATCCGAGCTAGTCTTGTTAGGCCCATTGGTTGGTAAGTGTGAGTTTGGATCTCTACAAAAGTAGGACACGTGGTTAAGCCTGTCAATGGGATGCATTGAAACGGGTAGAAAGTCAGGCATGGCCCGGCCCAAGTCCTAAAATATAAGGCTTTTAAAAAAATTTGAGCCCAGTGGGCTGGGCTTGGACAATACATTTAAAAGCCTGACCAAAATGGGACTAGGACTGGGCAGGATCGACCCACCCGTTCAGGCCCGACCTGGCCCGCTGCAAGGTCATTTAATTACAATGACTTACACTATGAGACTTTGATTCCTTCGGATTAGGAATGGGACAAGGTTGCTACTATTAATGATTTTTTTGTTGAAACTACGACTGCGAGAAAGTATCCAACTATACATATCTTTTTACTTGAAGTTTGTACAATACAAAATGAGTTGGTACAAAAATTAGGTGATTTTGATTTTGTTTCTGCAATAATGGCTAAAGTCATGATGGAAAAATTTGATAAATATTGGAAGAATTATAATTAAATGTTTGAAATAGCCATATTGCTTGATCCCTCCTCTAAGATAGTGTGTTTGGAATGGATTTTTAAGATATTATATGAAATAATGGAATATAGAAATAATCGTATGATTGAAGCTCGTAATCTATTTAAAAAGATTTATGAAGAGTATCGTGTGAGATTTAGTGTTAAAGAAAGTGATCAAATAGTAGATAAAAATGATGCAACTAGTAGGCAAGTTAAAAGAAAGGCCGGTGATGATGAATATGGAAAGGCTCGTTCTCTTTTTTTAAAGTATCAAAATGAAATCACCAATAACGCAGTTGGAGAAGAAAAAACAGAATTAGATGTTATTTTGATGATAAGTCTGCAGAAGAAGATGACACGATAGATATATTGCAATGGTGGACATTAAATTCAACTAAATATCCTATTTTATCTCATATGGCTCGTGATATTTTAGCTATTCGAGTTTCTACCGTTGCTTCAGGTAGAAGCATTAGTTTGTTCCCAAAATTGGTTTAGTCATGACCCAACTAGTGATGATGATTTAGACAATGATGGGAATGCACTAACTGATGTTTTAGACATATTAAAAGAAAAATAATTTCTGTTGATTTCTTTTTTACATTACTTGACCCATATAGGATACTCATTCTCATTCGTTTTATTAATTTTCTGGTTTTCTACTTTCACCGGCCAAAAAAAAAAAAAAATTTAACCGATCCTACATTACTTTAACTTGACTCATATAGGATACTCATTCTCATTCATTTCTATTGATTTTCTAATTTTCTTCTTTCACCGACAAAAAAAAAAAAAAAAAGGTTTTAACCGTTCCTACATTACTTGACCCATATAGCCTATAGGATACTCATTCATTTCTATTGATTTTCTGATTTTCTATTGTCACCGAAAAAAAAAAGTTTTTTAACTCCGCCATGTTGCTTGTTGCATTGCATTACCGGTCCCAAGCCCGAAAAAAAGGAGGGTGGTTTAAAGTCCAGTTCACACCGGGTGTCTGTGACAATAGGAATAATTAGAGAATGTTATGCTTGTGTCCATGATCGGGCTAAGCTCAGGCCTGGTCCTGTCCCAGCCTGGGCCCGTACGGGACGGGATTTGATGTAGGCCCGTTCAAATTAGGGATGGGATTGGACAACACCTGGCAGGCCCATCATATTTTCGGGACGGGATTGGACAACCCAAGCCCAGGCCCGGCTTGGCCCATTGACAGGCCTACATGTGGTACTCATCGTAGGGCCCACATATTAATAATTTGAACGGTTAAATGTCATCTAGCCTAGTAGTATATTCTCTAGTTTCACTTCGATATGATCTGATCCCAATGTTAGATTCGTTGCGTGATTGATAACATGATTAATATATAATTTTATTATGATGGGATCAGATTGTATCGAATTAAAATTGGATGACATGCTAATAGAGAGGGATGACATTTTATTTTAATGGTTCGAATCATTACTGCGTGCGTTATACGATGAGTTCCACTCATCCTACCCACATGAAGTTATAATAAGTGGATCAACGTCGAAATCAAATGTTGGATAATTTTAACCGATAATTCAAGAGGGTTCCGCTCTTTGGATGGTCCGGATGGGAGCTCCCACAACCACAACCCACTGCTCATAGGAAAATATTTCTCTATAATTAAATAATTACATTAAACTTTAATTTGCTCATTATATATGCAATGCTCTTTCTTTCATTCCATCCATTCATCATATGGTCCAATTTATAGGTGCTTAGCGCAAGCCGCAAGCCATACAAATAATGTTATGTGTGGAGCTTGATTACACCCGAGTCAGACTGTTAACTCAGGCATACTATTGCGTATTTCCATAATAATATTACCATGCGCCTTTATGCAACCCTAGCATAGTCGCCCGAGATCTGGTATTTTTTATTTTCATGTCCTGCCATTTGAGTATAGTGGAATCAGTGTGATCCGTGGACGTACCTCAATCTCAAAGGAACCATATAAATCTATGTGTCTTCTTTGTATTATTTGATTGCATCTTTGTTCTTACTTTCCTAACAAATAATGAGCCCAGTCCGATTCACATGAAAGAGATCTACTATTGGAAATGGCAGGTCAGTAAAAATGGGTCAAATGGGGGTGTAAATGAGTTAGGAGGTCATATGGTTTCTACCTAATAATTGCCCACGGACTCAATGCCAACTGACCTAAGCTGCTAGCTCTCTCCTTCTCTCCTTTCTCACACGGCAAACGACCCATAGCCCTCTCTCACTCCCCCTGCTGACCAGGGCCGGCCCCGACGTTTAGGGGGCCCAAGGCGACCTCTAAAAAATGGGGCCTTTATACAATTATTTAAAAAAAAATTAATTCATTATAATTTTCTAACAAAAAATTGATATTTTTTATTACAAAAAAGTGCTACATCCAGATAACTTTAAGACTGCCTACATACCGAGGGAAGCTATATTTAATCCCAAGGATCAAGCACAATGTAGTTCTCTTAAACTACCCACCCTGGCCAAAAGCCTACCATTCACACACCAACATTTCCTTCCAAGAAACAAGGCTAATAAACCTAGAACAAAAAAAAAAAAAAAGTATTACTGAAAACAATTGTATAATCAAGTTTTTCTGATGCTCACGAGAAATGAGGAAAGCTGAAAAGTTTGGTGGTCTTATCTTTTGGTGGTGGGCCCATGTTTGACTTTTAAAGTCTTTATCTTATGGTGGTATGGTGGTGGGCCTTAAGTTTGGCTTTTTAAATAATGGTTATTTTAAATAAGGTGGGCTTTTAATTTGGGCCTTTTAATTTATTTATTGGGCTAAATATTTACACACGTATTATTAATTTGGGCCTTTCAATTTACATATATATTAGATTAAATATTTACACATATATATACAAATACATAAAATAATATGGGGCCCTAAAACTTTTATAATTATTGGGGGCCCAAGACGGCGGCCTCTCCCGCTTACCCCTTGGGCCGGCCCTGCTGCTGACCACACTGCACACGACCAATGTAACCAAAGTAACCAACCCAAGCAAAGTTCAAACCGTTTCCTCCTCCTCCTCGGCTAGCCAGCCTTTTTTCAGCCACTGCACGACTTCAAGGTTGTAGTGAGCTTTGGTGGTTTTCTTAGTCAACCATATACAAGATAAAGATCCTCCAGAGTCCAGCCTCAGCCTCAGCATTCAGCACACAGAATTCCATTCAGTGGGCGCACAACACAATGAAGATTGACTCTGTATTTGCTGTGAGTCCAGAACATTTTTACCTGGAAAGTGGCCCATTCTCCACAATGGCCATGTGTACATCTTTCAAATCCCCTTTTATGTGTGGTGAATTTTGGCCAGGTAGCAGTACATTGGAAGTCTTTCATTTTGAACCGTTTGGATGGATTTAATAGAGAGACCACCCGGATAATTCTTGCAGCCGTGCTACACCGCCCGACTCTGAGACCCCGGGTAGTGGGGGACCTTTGGATCCCATGGGGGACCGTGCCACGGCACGGTCCTCAGAGTCGGGCGGTGGAGACTTTTTCTAATTCTCTAGGCTGCACACAGAATGATTTCTCCCTCTCCTACATTAAAGCTCTGTCTACCTATATTATGATGATGTCTACAAAAAAGAGGGTATGAACTTTAATTTTTTTTACTAAAAGGCCCCCTCATTATCAAGACACCTCAAAAAGGCTCCTCTATTTTCTGTTTTTACTTTATGCTCTATTGACTAACAATCAAGCCTAACCATAATTAAGAGGTGTCCCTATTCTCTTTTTTTTTTTTTAGAGTGGCTATCTACACACAGCAATTACCTCTCTACACACTGCATTTAAAAAAAAATTAAAAAAATTCCTAAACTACCCCTCTCCCTCTCCTTCCCTCTCTCTTTCTCTCCCTTTCCGGCAACTCCGCTAGCCTGCCGCCCTACGCCGACCCATCTCCCTCTCTTCCTCTCCTGCTCCAGCAGCCCTTCCCCCCACCATCTGGGTTAAAACATAATATAAATCTAATTTTTATGAGTTAAAACATCTTAATAATTGAATAATTATTGGATATCCTTGGGCATTCTTACCCATTCTTACCCAGAGATTAATGATTTCTGATCAAACTTATGTGTAAGGTGTGAATGCCACTCAACCAGGAGTGCCGTGCCCAAACCAAGGTTTCTTTGCGACAGTCGGAAACCTTTTTGTTTCACCTTTGGGCCACCACCATGTGGGGCTTATGTGGATCCACTAAACAAATAGACTCATTTCTTCTCAAATACTAGCTAGGTCCACACTCCACGGGGGCAGTGGGGGACGACCTGAGGAGAGGATAAAAGGAAAGGAAAGGAGAAGGAGAAGGAGAAGGCAAGCAGGCAGGCTGGTATGGCGGGAAGGAGGGCGATGGAGTGGGCAGCGAGTCCGGAGCACCTGGGCGGGATCCCTCGAAAGATAGTGATCGCAGCCGTGGGGGCTTTCGCCAAGGCCTTCACCTCTTTCCTCACCTCCACCTCCGTCCACAACTCCGAAACCCTCATCCATCTCGTCCGACACAGACCCCCTCGTGTTCCCCTCATCACTGTCAGCAACCACATGTCCACGTCAGTAACTCTCTCTCTCTATCTGATATCAAAGAATAGCAATCATGCTTAATCAGCATCTTTTATTTGCCATCTGTTTGAATAGAGATTGTTATAATTATAAAAATCTACACCAAAGTCTTGGTTAATTTGGTGGTCTCTTTGGATCCCATTGAAGCCTAGAACCAGGACAGATCTGATTGTAGACAAGCTCATTTTCTCACCCCATCAAGGGATAGAACAAATATCACATATATCAATGCCCCTGTTGGGGCATCTTTAAGTAAATCTGGAATAAAGAGGAAGATTATTCCAAATCATAATCTATGTAATGGCTAAGAAAATGTGTGATTGCTGTGGTTGAAGGTTTTAGTTTTTCTCAGTGAGTTGGGTGTGAAGGAAAGAATTGTGATGATGCCAAAAATATGTTTGGGACACCACCGGACCACCGGTCAAGTAATAAATGCAATAATAAATGCGGTAAATAAATGAGAGTGAAAGGGAATTTATAGTGGTTCGGTCCGTGTGACCTACGTCCACTTCATAAAGGCAGGGATTGCCTGGTGATCTTTTATGAGCGTAAAAAGGGTTACAAACTTAGAAAAAAGTGAAAAATATTCAATTCCATCCTCAGTGATGAGAGGAGAACTCCTATTTGTAGTCCTCCCCTAACAGATGGGGACGACTTTCATGGAACGTCTCTTTGGAGCCTTAGAGCTGCCCTCGAGAGACGAGGTAGGTGGAGGCATATGAGATCTTCTCCGCACGAATTGGTAAAAGCGGGTAAGGAGAGGACTTCTTCCGAAGCGACGTGGTATCCTTGACGTGGCGAGGCTTCGTGAAGCAAGCCTTGGATCTCAACGGACTAAACAGATCACGGATCGAGTTACTTTGGCCTGATCCATCATCTTGGAATGGGTCATTTGGGCTTGGACCGGATCCCCTGGACCTAACTCACCATCACAATTCGGGTCACTTGGGCCTGACTCATCAAATTGTATGATCTTGCATTATAATAATACTGCAGACATATATATTGTGTGCGCACAAAGCATATTGAAGGTGATTATTATTTTATTCATGGAAAGGCAACCATAAGAGAAATATAGTTAGAGCACACTATACTGGATTGTAATTTACAGAACTTTATTAGAATTTCTAAAAACAGCATGAAGGGGGTTATTTGTCATCGTCGTCGTCATCATCAAAGCCTTGTCCTAACTATGTTGGAGCTGGTTATATGAATTCGGTTTGTTCGGTCTATCCCAATAGGATTATTTGTAAATATAAAATATTTTAAATTAATATATATATATGAGGCTGGTTGCTGATGGGCGGGCCTTGGCACGCAACAGTAATGTTGCTCCATTGCGACCTGGGCGTCACGGGTTTGAAACGCGGAAACGACCTCTCCGCTTGTGGTTGGGGAGGGGTTTGAAGGTTGCGGACATCTGACCCTCCCCAGATTCGCAAATATGAGAGAGAGAGAGAGAGAGAGAGAGAGAGAGAGAGAGAGAGAGAGAGAGAGTTTTATACTTAAATTACAAAAAAAATGCCCTCAGTAAAGGGGCAGTTCTGCGAATAAAACAAAAATTTGCCCGTTTCGCATTAATCATCCGAAAACGCTGAAATGAGATGGAAAAAACCTGAAATAGAGTGAATAGTAATTGTTCTGTTTCGTCCACTTGAACAACCACTAATTGTAGAATCATTCTGTCAAGGAGCCATTTCAGGGGCATGATCACTTAAAGCGCATCAATTACCTGCCCATTGTGGAAAGAAATGGATGAGGATTTGGATAATTTATTTCTTCTTTGTCCTTTTTTAACAGATCTTGTGTTGCTTGCCTTCTGTGTGCTATTTCAAGTAGCATTAGCATTGATGGCTTCTCTTAGGTGGGGGTCTCTGGTTGGAGTGCTCCAGGTGTGTCATTTCACCCTACCAAAAGAAAAAAAGAAAACTGATATTTAGTCTTAAGAGTTGGCATTTCAGTGATGTTTGTACATGTAAAGAGAATCAAATGTACTGGAGGATCACCATTAAAAAAAATGTACCGGAGGATCATCTGGTGAAAATGAGAGAGCAGATTTTCTAGGTTCTGCTGTATTAGTTTGTTTGGTTTTTTCTTCTTACAGTCCAATAAATGTACATGTTAAATCTATTTGCTATACACCTCTTATACTGTATAGACACTTTTATAATGTTTTTATAATTAATTTAATGAAAGTTATGTTTTCAATAAAAAAATGAATGCCTTATTCAATAAATGTAGACATAACGATAAAGTCCGCAAATCTTGGTCATGGAAGGACCAATTCAGCCATAGGAGTCACAGTTAATAATTTTATGTTTTGGCATCCATAATTCCATAAGGGGTTGGCTTTTGATTGGGTTTGCTTTTCCTAAATTCTGTTTTGGTAGTGGCTGGTTGTTTCTTTGTTGCAGGGGGTTTTGAAGTGCTTCTTGCTTTAGAGAAGCTATCATCTCCTAGGAAGAGGTTTAACCACAATACCCTTGGGCTTGACATTATCTAATTAACTTATTGGGGCTGCTGATAAACCTTTTAGTGTCCTGTACTGCTGTCTGAATAATAGCCGAATCATCCCTGTTAATTAGTTGATGTTTCTGCAACTATTTTGGTTGCTATGACTAACAGATTGGATGATCCGCTCATGTGGGGGTTCAGAGGCTTCCCAACAACAGATGCGAGACTAGCACGGTGGGTTCTAGCAGCAGAAGACGTCTGCTTCAAAAATACTGTTTTTACATATTTTTTCCGGCTCGGTATGAACATTTTTGGTCTCTGTTGTACCAGTTTTCTCCTGTTTTTTTTTTAGCATTATCATGTCTTCCAGAAAGAAACATTCACAGGTCATGTTCTGTTGCATTAAATCAGGTCTTGCAGTAAATAATAAATTTCATGTTTTTGTTTTAGAAATAGGACAAAGTTAATGGTTCAATTCTTAGTTGAAAGAGTACTGACTTTCTAGGTACTAGGTTGATATCGAATTTTATAGTCTTCGTCATGTAGACAAGTTTCTTGATTGATTGGGCAAGTTTGAAAGGTTTTTAAATACAAGGGAACTCTGAAATGAATGCTAAGCTCCGTACGCCAAAATAGCATCCTAATATCTAACTCCCCTACACACAGATTCATTAAGTTAGTTGTAGGTGAGGCAGCTGGAGGTTAGCCTGCTGCCTGGTCCTATGGGGGGTGGGGGGATAAGTGGCATGTTATCCAACAAGGTGGGAGCCAAGTTATTCGCTCTTTCCGGTTCTCTTGACATTAGTTATTTGAATGAGGCAAAGCTCTTGGATGTTGGAGGCTTATTCAATGCCTCTCATAATGGCCCCCTAATTGTTGTAAGTACTCTTCCGATGCGATATCTTGAGTGATGGATAAAGAAAGTGGTGCCCTGGAAGCTTCAGTTTGTGCTCAATGGAATCTGGAACTTACATAATCACTCTCAGGTGGAGTTTCTCGTATTTTGTGGTGTAGTAGGTGGATCTGTTAGCTAAGGGAGATTTTGATAAGGTGTCTTTGGCAGTTTCCCTTGGTTTCAATCTTTCTGTTTTGGTAGTTTGGTTAGCCTTTTCTTGTAACAATGTTGTAGAGGCCTAAACAAGCTTAGTTCACGCTACATCCCACAACGTTTGGCATGATAAGTCTCCTAGAGACTGTTCTCTTCCCAAAACTGTGCGATATTTCTCGTTAGTTGATGAATCCTGGGATTCTTTTTTTAGGCACATGCTTGGTCAGGAGTCCCATTACTCAAATGTTTTGCAATAACTAAAACTGGCTGCCCTGCTTTCCATGGAGTTAAATGTCCAGTTCATTATCAGCATGTTTTAAACTCCCAGTCACTATATTTCAGATTATCTTTAGATGTTTATCCAACCATTCTCAATGTCTATAAGCTAGAAAACTAATATTATTAAAACATGCCACATGTCATATGCATGTGCGCGCACGCGCGTAAATCCCTTGTTTAACTTGTAACAGTAATAAAAACTAAACAGCAATTGAATATGCAACATGCATGTTTCTATGTTAAGGGCATCAATACTTCTTCTTAAAGTTAATTAAACTATAAGTTTTTGATGTTTGAGGGTTGCATTCCTGCCACATTTTTCCAGCATTCTGCAGACCCTCTTCTTCCCATTTGAGTTGGGTTGACCCAGAAGTCAGAACAGAACCATTGGAGACATCTTTATGAAATAAGGGTAAAGGTCGTGTGGTGTTCTATCCTTGCATGATTCTTTGGGAAATGCATTTGAAAGAAATAGGAGAGTTTTTATAAATCAATGTTGTTTCCTTTGAATAACAGACTGGGTGCATGCTTGTTCCTTGTACCTTTTCCATATTTTCCTTATTTTGTTTGCCGTCTTTCGCTTTCTATTTAGCAGACCATTTCATTCGTTCATGTACTCGATGCAATCGTAGGGTTACGATCGCAAGTGCCGGGGCACAATTAGGTTCCCACTAGAACAATCACACGAAGAAGAAACTCTCCAACGATAATACTCACACAGGAAATTCTATTAATCTCCAAATCTCTGATTACCAATCTCTACAATGCCATATATATATAATAAAAAGATACTTAAGCCCTAAGAAACAATCCTAATCAAACTAGGAAACAAAAATAAGAATCCTATTCAAATTAGAAACTAATCCTAAATATAATCTTTGCTAGAACTAAAACTAATAATAATTAGGATTTCATGGGTCCCACAAGTGGCCCACAATATATCTCACGTCAGGTACTGGTGCTGCTGCATCAGTACTTCTTCTGGTGTCCTAATAAATTTATTGTTGCTTATTTGCATGGACCTAGCGAGAAGGTTAATTAACAATTTTTCCATTTGAGAACATTATCATTCTTGGCGAACTTGAGTGCGCTCTGACAAATTGACCTTAAGTTCTCTCCCTCTTGCCTTGTCAAACAGTTCCTTTGTGTGAATTACAACTTATCATATTTGATGTATTGTTTTATCACTTGTCATGAACTTTGTTTTAGTTTGCTGAATTTATATTTTCATTCATTGCCGTGTCTAGAAATCAAGAGTATGTTCTAATAGAGATTAATCTGCACAGGAAAATGCATTCCTATAACAAGGGGTGCTGGAATTTATCAAGAACACATGAATGAAGCCCTTGATCGCTTGAGTGATGGTGGCTGGGTACTTCATTAATCTTGCAATTCTTTTACCCTTGAATGTGTGATGAATATTTTCATTATATTTATGTTTAACTTTACTCTTCTGAAACTCTTTATCATCTTCCGAGGAGCAGCTACATATGTTTCCAGAAGGAAAAGTGTCTCAAGCCAATGCGCCTATTAGGAGGTTAAAATGGGGAACTGCCAGCCTCATTGCACGGGTACCTATAACCCCAATAGTTTTGCCTATTGTGCATTGTGGTTTTGAAAAGGTATTCTTAATTTTACTTGTCAAGTAAAGTCAAGTCAAGTAAAGTTAAGCATCAAATCAAAAGCAGTTTAATTCAAAACTCCCTCCATCTGTTTCAAAAAAAGTCAAAAAGCAACTACCGTTATTCACTAAAAGACAAAAAAACTCCATTTCCCCATACAAAAAGTCAAAAATATTCTATTCCAAACAACTAAAAATAAAATACCATCATAACCCACTTATATTTTATTCCCTCCTTTTATTTCACTTCACTCCACTTTATTTTAAAAGTAAAATGCCAAACGGGCTCTAGGCACTTATTACTTTTCCATTTCTTAATGTATTGCCTAGAATGCTGCATGTAATGTTCTTCTTCATGTTAACTCCAAAGGGCCTATAAATGCAAGCCATAGAAATTATCCTCAGCCATGGGAGCTTGACCACATGCATAGATTTTTATGAAAGTCAGTGACCACTGAAGTTTAGTTATTTTATACTTAGTTTAACTAAAACTCTTATGTAAAATGGGTGGTAAATATAAAGATAAATAAAAAATTCACTAGAAAATTAGAGTTGCTTAGGATTGATTAGTTTTTTTTTGGCACGCCTTTGTTGACAATTGGATGGATTATCAAGTTGCTATCATCAAGATTCAAGATTGCCATATTCTTTTTTTGCTTATTTTATCTGAAATCCAGCATATTTTTCTGTTAGAATTTGATTGCTTTTTATACAATCTTGTAGTGTACTATTGCAAATGCCGTGTGTATAATGATAATAGGGGTTCTAGTTTGTTTGGATGCATGCAATGTGGTGGAAAATGCTGGGAAGGTCATTTTGTCTACGAGCACATGGATACTTATAATGACCCGTTGGGGTCTAAAATGAATGTTAACAAGCACTCTCAACTCGATGGAATATAAAAAGAAAAAGAGGCCATTTGAGTATTTGAGAACTCAATTAATCACTCCAAAATTGCCATAAAGTGATTATTTTAACTGAGAAACAAATGTGCCCTTAGTTGTAAAAGGGGGAATTGTAAACTTTAGAAGGCTTTTGAAGGAAAAAGGAAAATGGTGAAGTTGCGGAAATGTTGGATAAAAAATTTCATATTCACGAGAAAAAGTTAAAAAAAAAAAAAACTTCTTGGCAGTATATATCCATTTATTCCTTTATCATTGTCCCTTTTTATTTGTAGGTGATGCCTGAGAAATCCTTCTTTGGCAGAAGGCCGCCATTCCCTCTCTGCAATAAGGATGTCAGAATTGTCATCGGAGACCCTATTGAATTTGACCTTCCGAAATTGAGGCAAACAGCAAAGTCCATGTCTCAAGAATTGCCGTTCCCTAGTGTTGGGTGGCCAGACAGTTCCAGTGATGGTCTCAATGCAGCAGCACAACAGTGGCTCTACACCACCATCTCAGATCGAATCCGAAATGTCATGGAGAGCTTGCAAAGCCTTGCCAACACCTTAACAAAAGTGAGGGTATGAGGCGGATATTTTGCATTTACTTAGTCCAAAGTACATTAATGCAATTGCAAGTCAGATGACATTTTGGTTTAAATTTTTTTTGGGTCAGGCTAGATGAGTCCTTATAGTTGAGATCAGTTCAGCTGTCTGAGTATGGGGTGGTTGTAATTTATTTTAAATGTTCAATGGAAGGTCAATGTTTTTTTGATGTAGAAACAATAAAATTGGATTGAACTTGAAAGCGATGAATTGGATTTAAATGCTATCATCAATGTCAGTGTTACTATCACAAGCCTTCCAATGATGGTAAGTTTGAGTTGATTCTATAATTGCTGGACCTGGACACTTTGAATATTCATCATCCAACCATTGAATGAGTTAAGAGTCGGATGCCTGTAAATGGGCATATCTATATATTGGTTTGTGTCACAGAGCAATGATTTGGATTTACAACCATCCAATGCTAGGAAGTTAGTCAATTGTATTCTGTACTGTTGCAGAATTCTTACCTGATGACTACCCATCACCATTCGATGTGTTTGAGACAGTCATGACAGGCATGCTTTGAAGATGTGATTATATTCTGGTAACTTCGATGGTTAAAATGAAGTTCACAAAATAATATAAGCAGAACAAGCTGGAAACAAGATGCTGTACAGATAAATTTTGGACGGTCAGATCTCTCTCTGTACACCGATATCAAGGATCAAGTATTCAGGATTGGACCCTATTAGGGAGTGTGGCCAACAATGAAAACATCAAACAATAGCCCGGATTAATTAATAACTATCTGAATGTTAGATAGTATTATAAATCTTGGAAGATTGCTAACAAGAAGGGACCATTAATCCCTTAAACCATTGTAAACCACGCTTCATTGCGACAACATAGCTTCTAAAAATCTTAGACTAAAGATTTGTGAATCACTCTGAATTCGATTTCATCTTAGAATAGAATGCTACATGCAAGATTTTCTCCTTTCAATTTCAGTGTCTAGTGTTGCAAAGGCCTTTTCTCATCTATATTGGGAAGTAGCAATGTGCTTGGAAATGAAGGCTCTTGAAAATAAAAGGGAATTAATGAAGTTACCTGCCCATGAGAAAGATATGGTTAGGTGTTTATGCATGCCAAACATTGAACTGATGGAACAATAGATATACAAAGAATAACTAGTTGGTGAGAAATCTATGCAAACCTTCATGCTGGATTTTAGCCGTTAGATAATAAGTTGATGCTCTCCTTCCTAGCCGCAAATAAGGATTGATTCTTTTACTAACTTGATAGGGAGAATGCCTTCAGTTTTTCATAGTGATCTTGAGGAGTAACTATATGTGTTTGACTTCTCTATTTATAATCCATATTTGTGTTAGATATCGAAAACAGACAGCTAGAGGTTTGAGAAATAAGAATGTTTGGCACGCGATTATACAATTGCTTCATAGAAATACAAGCAAATCTCCGAAAAATGAAAAGTCCACAATGGCCTTCTAAAAATAGGAGCCGTGATTTTTTGGATTTTAACCCTTTTTTTTTTGCTATTTTTGTTAGGACTCTATAAATTAATAATTAATAATAGAAATACCAAATAAGGCCTATTTATAAAAACTCTTTAGTTGTTGATTTATAAGAAAACAATTTGATTAGATCACTTCTGAATTTAGCCTCGAAATTCGAGCCTATAAAGTGTAGTTTTTTAATCAAATAAATGCCCTCCATCTTGTATAGGCCACAAACAAATCTCTGGTCACTGGTGATCTGATGGTGAGCCAAGGCCAAAGGCCCCTACAATATTAGGACCCTTATTTTTCATGGCTCATATTTTTTACTAAACGGGTCCATGATGAGTCCATCCCATCTCAATTACCATCCATTTCAATATGGATCTTGCCATTCGGATCCTCATATGATCCCGACTCGATAAGCCACAGCAGCCACTGGCAATAAAATCAGCAGCGTCTGCTGCAGCTGCTGCATCAGCTTCTTTCATGGCGACTGCAGAAGCAGCAATGTCGACCGAACGAATCCAAAAGGCGTTCGAAGCCATCGATGCCGAAAAGGATCTCCTCGCAAACTGCTCTCTCCTCTACAAGAACATCTCCACCCACTTCTCTTCCCTCCAGCACTCCCTCCTCCAAAAATCCCAAACCCTAGAATCCAAGCACCAAGCCCTAGACTCCCACGCCAACCAAACCCTAGAATCCCTCAACCTCCGCGAGCAATCCATCTCCGACCGCGAATCCGCCGCCATCGCCCGCCTCCACGACCAGCAGGAATCCGCCCTCTCCGAGCTTCAGAAACCGCCGTCGGAACAAGTAAGCCTGCCGGAATCTCTCCGATCCTTCTGCCGGAGGATGGACTCCGGCGGACTCTGGCGGTTCCTGGTGGCGAATCGGAAGGATCTCGCCGTCCTGAAGATGGAGATGTCGCGGGCGCTGGGGACGGAGTCGGTCGATCCTGCGAGGCTGGTGTTGGATGCGTTGGAGGACTTTGTGTTGCAGAAGAATGGGAAAGCGGGGCTTTCCGACCAGCGGTGGGTCTGCGGGGTGCTGCTCCGGGCGCTGTTGTCTCCCGGGGCGGGCGACAAGCCCGACGGTGATGAAGGCGTTGTTGCCGCGTTGGAGATGCACGGTGTTTCCACGAGCATTGCGGAGAGGGCGGCCGCGACGGCTGAGGTGTGGAAGGAGAAGATTGATGAGAAGGAAGGGGAAGGAGGGGTAGGACCGGCGGAGGTGCAGATGTTTCTTCAGATGGTGGTGGCGTTCGGGATCAGGTCGAAGTTTGATGAGGAGTTTTTGAAGAAGTTGGTGGTGAAGTATCCTTCGAGGAGGGAGATGGGGAAACTCGCCACTGAGCTAGGCTTTGGCGAGAAAATGGCAGGTTCGGGCCTTTTCCATTATCTCTTTAGAAGAAATATTCTTGTTCAATGATTTGTTTCTGTTTTTTTTTTTTTGGATGATTTATATGTATACAAATTGGATTGCTTGTTTAAAGTGGCAAATGGTGGTGGGGCAAATACTGCAGCATTTTGTTTCATGAGTTTATAATCTTACTCTGAGAGAGAGAGATTAGAAATTTATGGACACTTTCGAAGTAATAATGAAAGAAGAAATTTTGGTGACTTGAAATGGCAATGGGTTTAATTTTGGTTGTGTTTTAATTGTCATTTTTGTGGCTATTCTGCGGGGATATATAGTTTATCTTGCAAAATTACGACGAAAGGAGCTCATTCTACGATCATCTTACTTGTGCGTTTAATTTTGTTCTCCCTATTTCTGGTGGCTAGAATTTAAAATCTTTGGCATATGATTGTTTATGGCGTTTTCTGTTGCTAATTTTGGTGAAATGGTGTATAAGTGGAATATAGTAGACATTTTGGGATGTAGACCTGCTAATCTAGCGGCAAATATGCTACTGGCATGCCAAAGAAAGGCTTCATCCTTAATTGACTTTGACTGTGAAGTGGTTGCATCAGACTTATGTGGTACATCCTATAGGTACAACCCTCCATTTTCATGACCACGCCTGATAATCTTAACTCAAAGTCAGGTCCTGAAAAACACAATGAGCAGTAAAAAAAATGTTATGGAACAATTTAAAGACTTAGTTAAATGGCTAACAGATAATAGATTAACTGACACTTCAGGAATGAGCAGTAAAAAAAATGTTACGGAACAATTTAAAGACTTAGTTAAATGGCTAACAGATAATAGATTAACTGACACTTCAGGAATGTGCAAAGTAGGGTGCAAAGAAACAGTAGGAGTAGCTGAGATCAGACCTTGTCCCTTCACTGAGAGATAAGATCCATCTGCTAACCTAACTGAATTAATAAAACTTAGGTTTAGAATATGAAGTAAATAATTGGTCCATACCAATCATATGTTCAGTGGCACTTGAGTGAACTGCCCATGTTAATGATGTAGAGGACATATTGGCTGATGCATGTGTACCCTGACTGTACTACATGAAGTTTGACAGAAGATGACGATTCCCCATTGTAAGAAGAATGACTACAAAGATTTTCTATCTCTTTCTTTAGGGTACTGACCACTTCTCCTAGATCAGCAAGAGAATGATCACTTTTACCTTCAACTTTGGTTGAGACTGAGTTGTATGATTTTCCAAGCTGCTGTGTTTCTTGTCAATTTTGGAATTTCTGTGGGTAGCCAATAAAGTCCCAACATGACTCCATGGTATGCCTCCATTTTTATGAGTGCAAACAAGTTGATGTTTATCTTCAGGTGTGAGCTGTTGTTTTTTGTCTTTACTCCCTTTAGATTTACCTGTCACAAGGGCAGACCTTTCCGGTTTAGATTCGGGAGCTTTCACAATCCTTTGATGACTTTCTTCACATTGAAGAAGTGAGAGCACAGTTCCTAAAGTAGGTGAGGATTCCGAGCAGGGGCAGAACTAGAGGAAGTCTGATTAATGGTTTTCCTGCCTCTAGTCTGGACACTTGTCTCCAAAAATTGAGGGAAGAGCAGATATGCCACTCTCCTTCTTCTTTAGAACATCATGGTTTTTCCACTGTCCCTTCAATGGTTGCCTTGCTAACAGAGATGCTAGAGGACCCAGGCCTGGATACCCAAGCAAAGTCCAACGTCTAGTTGAAGTGCTTATTAGTTGGTTATTTAGAGTAGTATTTGTAAATTTACTTATTTTGTGTGTGTTTTGTTTATCCATCTTATTTTTTATTTAAAATTGTAGATGGGATAAGGCTAGCATGATGGTGATTTCTATTTAAGTTTTTTTTTTTTTAATTTATTTGAATGTTTTGCTGAACCACTAATTGATGCTTTGGGATTTGTTGAATTAGACACATTTTTCACTACTATGAAAACTCTGTGATGTGTATATATGAGTTTCGAGGGTAGCTGTGAATCTACAAGCGTCATTGTTAATTGTGTCATATTGTGATATTCCTTAATCTGATTTTACTGATATTAAATTGTCTTTATACCTAATTTTTATAATGGTAATTTATATATATTTCTAATGCAGAATTTCATAAGTTGGTCTGTTGCTACTTGCTAGCCTCCTTTGATATTTTAATATAATTCTCCTTATTTTATAGGACATGTTCATTTATTCAAAACCCCTGATCAAAGTAGTGTCCTTTGTTATGGTAGATATCATTGATGAAATGGTCAAGACGGGGAAGGAGATTGAGGCTGTATACTTTGCCCATGAGGCTGGTTTGACTAAAAAGTTTTCTTCTGTTGCATTGCTTAAGGCATATCTCAAGAACACAAGGAAAAATGCAAGTAATATTTTAAAGAACGGTCATTATTCTCAAGCTGCTACGGTATGTTGACATGACACTGACAAAACTTTAAGCACCTTGGATGTTTAATATTGTTGTGAAAATTATTTTGCTTTCCTAGTAGAATGCCATATCATACAGAGATCATGGTATTTAGTGAGGTTATATAAAGATCTATGCTCAATTGCTTCTTAATCGTAAAATACTTGCACAAATGGCCATATCAAATAGGAATTGTCTTGACACGATCTCCAATGCGATCATCAAATAAGGAGACTGAAAGGAATTCACTGGAATCATTTAAACGGAGTTCCCCGGTAGAAAATATTTGGAGTGGAAAATTTTCTATTTATTTCTTAGAAAGAATATCGATATTGAGTCCCAGACCGATACGGATACCGGGACCAACATTAATAAAATTACTAAGACTGAGACTAATTATTATCAAATGATTGATAAGAAGAAAGATCTTTTCTATCTCACGATTCATCAAGAAATCAACCCACGCAATAAAATTTTGCTTTCCTTGTAGAATGCCATATCATACAGAGATCATGGTATTTAGTGAGGTATATAAAGATCTACGATGTCAAACAATCTGTTAATGCACTTGGAATTCAACAGGCAACTGGCCCGATCAACATTTATATAAACTTTTTTGTTAAGTTGCACATTTGGAATAAAGAAAACCTCATTTAGTGACAGCTTTAAATATTTAAGAATTGTACAGATTACATGTAAATGTGTTGCATGAGGGGCTATGGGCTGGAAGATGGCCCTGGACTGAACTCTTTTCAAAGAAGGTGGGTCAACCCAAGCCAAATCATTTCTCCTTTTTTTTGGCCCCATGTTTCAGTGAAGGCTTCTTCAGAGGGGGGAAGTGGCGGCAGTGCTCTGTATTTATACCTGTTTGATCTTCCCTGGACTTTGGCAACTTTGAACAGGCCAAAGTCCAAACCCATTGCTTTCAAGGGCCTTCTAACTTTCGAGGGGATTGGGTATTCCTGTCAAGTAGGAGACAGAGATGTGGCTCTCAACAAAGCATCTAAATGGCTAGGGAATTCTTATGAAATTCCCCTTAAAAGCTATTTATCCCCCTTAAAAGGCTTAGCGGCTGTTTTGGAATCCTCTTCGACCACCCAAGGGGAGTTGGATCCCTTCCCAGTTCGGTGGAGGAAAAGAGGGCCGAAGCCTGTGATCGGATGTCTTTGCCAGCTTCACCCCTTACCAACGGATGTTTTGATGAAATTATCCTCGGATCTTAGTGGTTTGACTCGAGCGTTCCCTTGAAGATGCATTGCAGAGATTGGGGCATTGAATCGTCGCCTGGGTTTAATGGCATTGCAACTTTGAGGAATTTTTTGTCGGCTGATGTGGATTCTGGGCAATGCAGTGAGGCTGACTAATTCATCCCAACTGAAGATCGCATCTCGATGGCTGACTAAACCATCTCGATGGGATCACAGAAAGGGTTTTGATGTCTGGTTGTTTCTGCGAGGTGTTGCTAAGAATGTTAGTTCACCTATTCAACTCCGCTACCCTATCCATTCTCTATGTTGTCTCTCTCTTTTTTCTTAATAAGCAGAGTTCCCAAACTAGCTGTGATGAAGTCTCTCTTTCCACAGCTAAGGAGGGTATCTGTTCTTGTGCAGACTCTTCCGACAATGCATATCATGCAACTTATCTCTCAACAAATAGAAAACGTGAAGGTTACTTCGTTGCGTCTTGAAGCGGTTTTAGGAAAGTAATGCAGGATGGACTTGCGAGCGCACATATGTGGCCCAAGATAGTTTAGGACTTATTTTATTTCCCTAATTATTTGTCATTAATTTCCAATTTTATTTAATGAGTTTTCATTAGGATAGTTTCTGATTTTTTTTGCTTTCCTAGTTTGCTTAGGAGTCTTAGCCACTAAGTTTTTGTTTCTGTTTTTTTTTCCTTTATATATATGATATATGTATATATAGGGGAGTGCTAGACAGCCTGGCATTTTTAGGAGAAAAATCAAATTTGGACTTGTGACTATTCATTTTGTGGGCGAGGGGGGCGTTTGTAGTGTGTGTGAAAAGACTAAATTGACTCAAGGTGGGCCCCATGAAAAAAAAAGGGGGGTGGAAAAAGGGTGTTTTGGAGAATTCCCATACACATATAGATGGCATTGTAGAGATTTGGAATCTCAGAGTTCAGAGTTGAGTTGGTTAATAATATTGTTTGGATTTTTTTATCCCTTCGAGGTGCATCCTCATGTGATTGTCTTTGCAAAGACCCCTTATCTTCCTTTGGCACTTTTCCACGCAAGCCCTAACCCTAGGGCCTGCATTGGAAAGTTAATTTTCAGAAGTGAGCTTATTGGGATTAAGGTAGAACTTGATTGCCTTTAGGAGTTAGCTGACTTTATGAGGTGCAAAGCTAGTCCTCTTTCGACTTTCGAGCACGTGTCTTGGAGTGCTTTTTATATGTTGGGACTGGTTCCAAAGCCCATGGAACCCAGTGACTGAAAGAATGGAAAAGAAGTTGGCTACTTGGAAGTCAAGATACCTTTCTTTAGGAGGTCAAATCACACTCATCAAGGCAGTCCTCTCCAATCTTTTCATTTATTTTTTGAAGTCTTCTAGTGTCTGACAGCAATTCTGAACAAATTGAAAGGCTACAGCTTAACTTCCTCTGGCAAGGCAAATAGGAAAAGAAGTGTCATCTTGCTGACTGGGCCACTGTTTGTAAATCTAAGAAGGAAGGAGGCTTGAGGTTTATACTCTTGAAGCTGATGAACCAAGCCATTTTTGTCAATTGGCTTTCTAGGACTAGATGATCAAGGTGGCTTTAGCCCTAACTCCCACTATTTTATTCTTTCGAGGGGTATTCTATCAGTCAAAAAAGCATTTTCGGCGAATATCAGATATAGCATTGGCTTGGGAGATCTGATTATGTTTTGATTGGACACGTGGATTGGAGATCGTCTGCTAGCCCTTCCATTCCTGTACCACTTCATTCTGCCTGGTATTGCGTGTTACAGTGCTTAGCTACATGATCAGTGTTTGCATTCTCATGACTTTGGGGCCCTATCTTTAGAAGAAATCTAGCGGAAGCATAGGACCACCTCTATTCTATTCTAGCCTTGCTTAGTGAAGCTTATCTTCCAAAAGAAGATATAGATCGAAGGTTGTGGATGGGGTTTTCCAATGAGAACTTCTCTATGGCTTCCTTATTCAGGACAATTATGGAAGGATCTCTGGCATAGATCGAAGGTTGTGGATGGGGTTTTCCAATGAGAACTTCTCTATGGCTTCCTTATTCAGGACAATTATGGAAGGATCTCTGGCTCCAAATTTTGTGCTCTAGTTTTGGCACAACAAGGCTCCTACAAGGGTCCTCCCCTTTTGTTGGCTGGCTCTCACTATGGACAGCCTCCGTTGTCTTAGGCATATCATTTTTTTTATTTATTTTTGAATGGTAAAACCGAAGGCATATCATTTTCAGTATATGTCTGATGTGTTTAGAGGATGTAAAAGGGTAGATCATCTGCTACTCAATTGCAGGGTGCTTCAATTCATGTGGAGGTCTGTTCTGAGGTGGTGTATGTAGGTGGGAACCTCCTAATTCCCTGAATAACTTGTTTGACATGGAAATTGACTATGGACTCTACCAGAGAAAAACTCATGTGGAAAGCTTCTTTCTTGGCAATCCTCTGGATTACTTCGAAAGAGCATGATGCGCGTTGCTTCAAAGGGAACTCTTCTCAGGAAGGTTGGTTGGCAGAGAAGGTGAAATTTACGTTGCTTCATGGGTTTCAGTTCTCTGGCACTTCCATGGCATTCCTTTTGGAATGGTCTTAAGTTGCTGGAATCAGATGGCCTTTTCTTCTCCATCTAGACAGATTTATGTCTCTAGGTGGTCTACATCTTTTTTTTGGGATCTCTGTGGGCAACCCAGGTTCAGCTAGTATTGGTGGTGTCATCCGTGGTAGTTCTTCCAAGATTATCTTGTCTCTTTTAGGCCTGGTGGGATGTTGTTTGATCAATAAAGCAGTATTGGCATGCGCAATGTTCTTCATGAAACCTATCGTCTCAATTAATTTTCCAAATATCGCAGTGGACATGCATTCTTTATGTGCTATACATTAGCAGCAGGTCTATGTATGTAGCCATGGAGATGCAGATGCGGTGGAAGAGGCATTAAACCTGGCAAGTTATCTTGAAGCTTCATTTTCGCTTATAAGAGAAGTGCCAATGAGGTGGCTGATTTGCTAGCTAAGAAGGGTGTCGAACTTAAATTTCTTTCTTCTGTCCCAGAGATTATTGGCTCTATATTTGGTTCTCCTTTGTAGTGCTGTTTTATGTAGCTTTATAGTATAAGTCTCTTCCATTACTTTCCTTTTCTCATTGATAGAAGTTACCATTTAAAAGAAAAGGAAAAAGTTAAAAAATAGAAGTTTCTAAATCAATAGAACCCCTATCAGCGCCCACCCTGTAGCCCCAATCTCAGACCAGAGAAAACCCATTCGATTATTGTTGGGGGATGATTCAGTCACCGGGTTTCTTTTCAGTTCCTTCCTTCCTCCTCCTCCTTGTCCGTATCCATATAGGTGCTATGGTTATTTCTCTTGATTGATATCTTGTCCATGCCTATTGATTCATATGCAGTTAAAGATAGATATTGCCAGATCCACATGCACTTTTTAATAATTATTTCTTGATTATGCCTGGTATGCACATTACTTTGTTTGACAAAAAATTGGTTACAAACTATTAGAACTTAAAAGTTATGATACACTCTCAGCATGATGCATGCTAATTATGGGCAGGGATGGGAAATATCAATATGGATTAATGGTGGCAAAATATCAATATGGCCAATAACCATATACTATAGGGCCCAAAGTTTAATGGTTGTATATGAACTTAATTTTGGGTCCTTTAAACAGAAATTCACGATCATCAAGTCCCACCAATTTTGTCCAAACCCCTTACTGGCATGCATCTAGGTGGGCACACAATTGATTGATAACTTTAGAAGTTGCAGCCTGTCCGTAGCTGAATTTTCTTTTGTATGTTATTTAGATATATAGTTGTCAGACTCATTTCTCAATGGGGGCAGGGAAAGGATATAACTCAGCATTTGAGTGTAACCCTGACCGGTGGAAGTCACCAGTTTGAGCTTGATTATCCCTAAACCCGATGCAATGTGAGTTTTTCTATTTTGACTTGCTCCCCTGCCATAATTGAATGAGAATGGTAAGAGGCTCGTTTGATTGACGTGAGAGGGTAGGGATGACTATTGCCTGGAGTGAACTCGATGCTAATATGAAGCGCATAGGCATCATTGATTGATATTTGTTGGCAAGTATTGTAGATGGTAATTATTAGTTCTGTTGGGTCAAATACCATGGAGATATCCTTGTCAGCACCCAAAAAACCAAAAACCAAAAGAAAAAAGAAAAGAAAAAAGGAAAAATATTGCAGATGGCAACACCATTCAAAAAGAGGGAAAAAGGTAGACAGTGTCATAGTGATCTATTTTCTATGCATTTGCCGGTAAATATGTTGGACAGTGTGAATTATGTAAATTCTTGTGGTGATGGTGTCTTTCCTCTAGCTAAAAACACACATCTATCCCTTCCTTGCATCATGGGGAGAAGGTGGAAATTGTTTACTTATCTTGTTTTTGACGTCATTAGTAGAAACTCTTTCAGTGGACCAGGATTGATAAATTAAGGCTTAAGGATGATGATGAACTTACAATGGAAAGCAAAATTTGGTGTTTACTTTATGTACTTTAATGTGCATATGCATAGGGTGTGGTTGTAGCTTTGCTTGTGTTATCTTTATACACTTGTATTTCATTATTTTCTGCTTGTTGATTTGTGTCCAACACCTCCACTTTTCCAGGAAGAAGCTGGCAATGTAGAGCTGAACTCCCTCAAAGCCATCATCAAGTGTGTGGAAGATCATAAACTGGAGTCTGTGTTCTCTCTTGAGACACACAAGAGACGTGTGTCCCAGTTGGAGAAAGCAAAGGTGGACAGGAAGAAGAATAAGACCACCAAGTCTAGAAACAAGCGAGACCGTGGTAATGGTGGTGTTGGTGCCTTCCCTCCTGCCAAAGCAGGCAGGTTTTCCTACCACTGGGAGGCCTCTTCTCGTCCAAATCCAAGCTCTGGTTATCCTGGGCCATACAATTATCCTAACCAGGGTGTCTATGAGGTGCCTCCTGCTGGCTCATATGGGGCACCATTTGGTAGCAGTTTCCGCGGTCAAAGTCCTACTGTACTTCCTCAACAATACTCGTCATATGTGCCTGAAAACATGGGCGGGACCCAAAGCAGTGGCTCTTATGTGACACAGCAACCTAGCTATGCTGGATACGATTATAATGCTGCTGCTGGTGCCAGCACTGGCATGCCTCCTTACCAGTCATCATATCCACACTGATTTTGCAGATGGTGAGACTCTTGTTATTTTCTTTGACATGATAGATACTTCTTGACATTTAAAATCTTAAATTCGAAATATAAGAATGATGGTGATATCCATTCTCAGTGTGTGATTATCCTCTTTGAGATATCCTTTTAATGATGGACGATCTAGGTAAGGATCTCAGTGTTTAGCGGGAGAATATCGATAGAGATGAAGATATTTAAAAAAATTTCTTCCTGAAACATACTGTGTTGTCACTTCTATTATCTCAATGTTTTAGGCACGTTTGTTTGTGCAAGCCTATTGCCGTGGAAATGGAAATTGTTTCCTCGTCCAGATACATTTTTGCAGTAGGTGGAACAGGTTTTTGCCGCAGAAAAGATTAAAAAAGTGACAACTTTTCTGTGCAAGCGTCGATTTTGAATTCCAATCACTCTCATTCCTCGGCTTTACACAAACATGCCCCTAACCACAAATTCAAGGACCCAAAAGGCCAAAACCCAATGGGTGCTGTGGTCACCAGCGAAGTTTCCACCTTAAAATCTAGGTGAGAAAACTCACCTGATCGTGGTAACCAGAAAGTCACTGAGGTTGAATGCTTGAATCATTTGAATTTAACAACTTATGCATGCTAGAGGGGAAAAATACTGCCCCTCGCGTCCAATTGTCCTAAAGGACATTGAATCATTGCATCAATGAAAAACCGGTTTACTCAAAAATTTTCCTTTTTACGGATTTTCTTTTTCTCTTTCCCATGAGGAATTGTGAAAAATTTAACCCATTTGACATAAATTTTACGATAACCCGAAAAGCCATTTCAGCAATCCTCATTTTTTTTTTATGGAATATCAGCTACACAACCATGCTCATATTTATATCAAGTGGGCTATGCCTTTTACAAATGCCATGCTGACTCTACAAGGCTTTTGCTGTTTAGGCCTATCTTCTCTTCCAAGTGCTATGACGGAATAAGAGACTGCTGGACAGTAGGATACATGAAATGGCAACGCACTCGGTGAACGCATTAGGCCTTTTTTCAGGGGGTATATACAAAAAAAAACTCTAGTATTTATGTAATAAAACATGTAAGGCATGAGCATCCCATCCCATTCTTGTCTTTTCAGATGCGGTTTGTAATTCATTCATTGGATGAGTAGTTTTTGTTCATAACAACTTCTAATGTGGCGCTGGGCAGCAGCTATAGGTCTTATTCTCAACTGTCCAATGAGGCTGAAGAGCACACGATTCTGTCTTTGTGCTAATGGCAGCCGTGAAAAAAAGCCTTTTAGAGGGTGGTGATCTTCTTTGATGCTAAAGAAGTAATAGATGCAATTTCTTGCGTGCGGTGCCATCCTTTTGAAGTGGTTAGACTTTTATAAATTTTTCTGCTCATTGTCTTGTCAAACAGGGTAGTGGGTGATAAGCTATAGGTTATGGTTGAGTTGTACTACCTCCCTTTTTGGATTAGAGAACTTGCTTTCTGTTCTCTATGGTTGCTCTTTTTTTTCCTCAGTTTTGGAATTGAAATTTATTTATTTTTTTGGAAAAAGGGTTGTGTGCATCTAATCTACATTGGACCCATCTTATTTGATCTGTCCATTCATATTATACATGCCTTCCCATGCAGGACCCATCTTACTTGATCCAATCTACTAAATGTTGTACACGCCTTCTTTTGGATTTGCATTGGCCAATAATTCACTTTTTATACAACATCTTCACACTACATTTACTTATGTGATGCCTAAGCTGAACGCAAACAAACATGACCACTTGCCACTTGGATTTGTAAATGGGTCCAAGAAAAAAAAATACATCCCGAAGTATATGTTTATGAAGTGTTGGGATTCTGCACTATTCCCAAACTCATTTAATTTTGAGGCATGGAAAAGCTGTCTTCAACCCCCTGCCTTCTCAAGAAATGGTTTTACGTGGAATTATGAGAAATGAGTTTTGAAAAGCACTGCACTAAACTGCAGAAAATTTGAGCCTACTGAGACTTAGGGCATTTTATATAGCATTGCGGAATCCTGAATACTATACAAACATGCTCGAGGTGAAAATTTTGTGTAGCGGAAATTGTATTTAAGTTACTTTATGTAATGAACGTCAAGACGATATGATGAAAAAGCTCATCTATCAAAGGGATTGCTAAGAAATGAGGTCAAGATCTTCCAAAAAGAAGCCTTTAAAATTTATAGACTTAAAACAATAAATTACTTTCATTCACTTTGTACAATTGGTTTGTAGCTGACACCCTCAGGGCTGAGCCCAGTATTATTCATTGGTCCGTTTATTCGACTAGGTCTTGGTGAGTTTTAAAATATGGTCAAGACCTATGGCTGTCCATACCAAGGACCAAGTGGAACAAGTGTGCATTGGACCACTCTTCAAATCTCAAATGATTAGGGCAATGCATTCTCCAAGGAGAAAATCTAAATGGCCTGATGGGGAGCCCAGCACAATTGAACTGGGATGGGGGTGGGCGAGCCCAACTTGGCCCACTTAAACTAAATCTTAAAATGATGAAGGAGTTGACATAGAACAGATTTTATTAAAATATGGTTATCTTATTAATCAGCCCAGAACATGTTTGTATTACTTCAAAATCTCTTCATGGAAGAGCTCATATTCTATCTAAATCTCATTTGCTTTACTCTTGCTTGGCATGAGCAGGAAATCTCCAACTGGTCCTTGCCACCAACCACAAAATGGGGTTTAGACCTCTTCTTTGAATGAGGAGATGGAGGCCACAGCTTCTCCAACCGTCATATAAATGCCTCTGGACCCAAAGGAGTCCAAGGTGTTTGATGCGTAGAGCTTTTCCATCACATCTCCAGCTGGATTTGCTAACACAAGCTACAAAACAGAAACCTCCAGTAAGCTTATTTGCATGTTACAGTTGTTTCTTTTCTTTTCTTTCGTTCTTTCAATTTTTTTTTAATGACGTGGGTATCCATAAGGTTTTTAATCCAACAGGACTAATCTCTCATATAACGCCCAGTAAATCCACACAAACACATACCGTGTAAATCTAGGGGAGAGTTTTAAACACAAGACGTGGAGCAAACCCGCATCTTATGCCACTCTATCAACTCCTAGTGTGACTGGAGTATAAAAACCCATTCCTACTCGTCCTGACTTGACTGAGTTTACGCCTCGAATGGCGAGTCAAGAGTCTGCTAGAGACTCACCCAGAGTAAACTGAGTTGGCTCGACTTGGTGACCTTCTCAGCCGTTTTCAAAATTGGATGTCAGTAGGGCTAGGTTGGCCTGAGCTTAAAGCCCTGCCCCACCTTTTTAGCTATTGGGTATAATTTTCAGATGGCCAGAAGTTAGGTCTGGGTCGACCCTATTGGGTATTAAATATGTTGGTTTGTATTGGGCTTCTTTCAAGGTTGACATGCATATATGTTGTGCATGGAGAACATTGGGTCCGTCCATGACCTTAAAACAAAGCCCATGTTGGACTGGGCTCAGGCCTGGCCAACCAGGCCCATGAACGACGTGATTAGAATGCGATTAATCAAATGACAGAACTCTCTTTACCTCAAGTGATCTATTCTTCAGTGTCTGCTTGAGCTCAGAAAGTGCACCAATACCACTTGTATCAATACTCGTCACAGCTGGAGATAAAAAAAAAAAAAGTGTTCCACAAAGGTAAATTTATGGAGAAGAGTAGACTGATAAAAAAATGTTTCATTGCAGAGCTATCTATGGGCCTGGATGGGCTTGTAAGTTATGCCCAGCCCAGCCAGTTTGCAATGACTTATGCCACTTCATATTAAATATATCAGGCCTAAGGCCCAATTTCGGCCCATTTACAGCCGGTTATCGGGCCGTGGACAACAAAAACAGTTATATGGCCAGTCAGGGCCCATCCTGAATCAAGCCTCAGATAGATTTCAAGATTTTGTTCCTGGCCCGACAAATAAGTGGATCGGAGATGGGCCGCGGTCTGCTTTTAAGGCTCAAGTTGATAGTCGGGTGAGGCTGGCCCAAGGATCCAACAGAAGCTAACCTCAACTAGGGTGGGCAGGGCTCGACCCTGATGATGGTTGCGACCTAGACCCCTGAATAGGTTCAGATTAGAGATAAAAAAAAGAAAAGAAAAAAGAATGATCTTTATCTTTTGAGCAACTCACCGGCCATATCCAAAATGATGCATTTTAAGGGGCTACCCTTCACTGATTGAATCCTTTCTTCTTCTTCTCTCACCCATCTTAGAATCCTGTCAAAGTTTAATTAAAGAAGAAAAAGTGTTACGCTTTGCATGTAGTAGCCTGTAAATGGACAAGTAAAAGTGAAAAAGTAAGTATAAGGGCTTCTTTGGATGTAGAGAAAAGCAGGAGAAAAGAATTTCTCTGCAAAGGCATCATTTTCTTTAATGAAAACTGATTTTTTTTTTGTTAAAAGTTGATATTTAAATATTAATAACTTAATTTTTATGAAATATTTTTCAAATTATTTTCTCCTATAAAGTCTTTTTTCGATCAAATTCAAACACAGTCAAAGGGGAACAACGCCAGTAAGAAAAAATTTTGTATGTAACTTTATGGCCCGTCTAGAGAAAGGGATAAGTTGAAGATAAAATGGATGGAGGTAGTAAAAATATATTTGAAGACTTGACTGAAGATAGATTGAAATGGAGAAATATAATTCATATAGTGGACCTCAACATAGTTGGAATAAGTCTTTAATGATGATGATACCGCATAAATCAGAAAGCATCCAACCCTTTAATTGATCACTCACCTAAATGCAATTGATTCTATTGGAGTTAATCATGTGTTTATATATACCATTACTAAAACTAAATTTCGTGCTCCAACTAACATGAATTTTCTCATGGTGGTTCTATGGAAAAAATAAAAGAAAAGAAAAGAGTAGGAGCAAATGGAACTGACCTTTCTTGAAGATATGTTGAATTTGCAAAGTAGATGGGTGATTCGATGCTGAGAATAAGAAATGATGCGACCCTGGAAGCATCACGGTAGTGACCAATATTTCGATAGATTTGAGTCCCTGGCACTTTCCCCAGAGTTACTACCTTGGGCCTTGTGACATGTATCAGGATCTTGAAGATTGATATTCCAACCTGACAATTTCCACACAACCATCAAAACTTGCAAGATATTTAAACACACACTCCTTTTTTTTCCTGCAAAATAAGAATCACTAGAGCCCCTCCAATCATGGTTGAGTTGACTAGATGGGCAGTTCTGTAGAATGAATCAGATGGCACAATCAGGCTGGCCCAACATATCTATTGTAATGGGCCCAATATATTATTAAGGGCAGGTTTGTTTGCTGGGTATTGAATTCAATGACTTTCAAATAATCTCTCTCTTGCTAACAAATGATAACACAATAATCACCCTAATAAATCAAATTTTAGGAAGTTGGAAGGTCGCATCTACATCTCCACTTAATATCGTTCACTCTGCTCCTCTTCAATGGTTATTTGTTCCAGCTGACTTTCATATAAAATCACCATTGTTAAAGAGGTGAGTGGTGATGGTTATGAGACAGATATGTAGATTGTACCTTACTTTACAAGTAAAAATACCATTACATGGAGATTATTTGATGGTAGTGTTTTTGGCATTCACCTTCATTTCTTCGACTTTAACTATTTTTAGAAATTCAAGTCTTAAAAGTCCTACTATAAATCCCTAGGAATCCAATGCCGAGCCAAAAAAAAAAAACACACACAGAACTCAGGCTATAAGAAATCTAAATGCAGATATTAGATATTGGAGGTGGGTGGGAAAAGCATCCACCTTCAAAATCAGATTCTTCCCCATTTTCAAACTTTGTGGTCACCACTCACCTCTGACAAGCCAAGCCACAAAGGCATAGTGGAAGTGGAAGAGTTCTCTATTGTACTTTCTAATATAAACAAACCAAACGGACCACAGTAATCGGTTTAAAAAGGGCAAAAAGACAGAACCCAACAAAAAAAAAAATTGTGCGAATCTTTGATGTGAGGCACACCTAATCACAGAAAGGGGGGGATTAGAAGGTACACTTTGATTACAATTGTGGCAAATTTCATTATGCTCTGATGAGCATAACTGTTAAGCAATCGACCCTTTAAGCAATCGATGATAAGTTCTTAACAATAACCCAAAATTTTAATAGTTTAAACCGCTAAAATTTGAGACCCTTAAATAGATGGTTTGCGACTGTATTGAAGTCTGATATTCTTTACACCTTCAATCAATAACAGGACTTCCATTCCACTTTGATTGGTTGTGACTGGTCATTATTCCTCATCTAGGTGGACCCATCAGTATAAAATTTTCTAAGGTCGGTTCTCTGCAAAGCTTTTTAAAAGAGTGGCTAATTTTGCACTTTGATCGTCATATGGGAAAAGAGGATTTCGTCACTAAGTGAGGTCAAATGGCTCTTTACACACATGATAAGGAGCAATGGTTCTCACTTAACTGTCCAGAGTTTGAATCCCAGTTAAATGCGGGTTCCTTTTCCACCTGAGTAGGTGGTCTTCCCGTGTGCACCCTCCGGGCTTTATTTTAGTCCCAGCCCTGTTTGGCTGAGGTACCAAAAATGGTTATATTCTTTATCTTTTTTTATTTTTTTTCTAAATTGACCCCTAAGGAATAATTTCTTTACACAGTGGCCCCTCAAGGAAAACTTCCGAGTCCACCACTGCATCTTCTTTTACCTTAACAAAAACAGCATATAATCTCAGTAAAAAATGAAGAAGCACACTTACTGCTATGGCAAGGCCCATCTGCACTGAGATGAAAAGAACACCAAGTAAGGCACTCAAACATGCCAGGAAATCGAGTTTATCAACTCTCCACAAGCTAAATGCAGCCCGAAAATCAATAAGTCCAATGACTGCAGTGATAATGATCGCTGCCAAAATAACGTTGGGCGTATGGTAGAAGAGTGGCATGAGAAACAGCAGCGTCACTAGCACTGTTGCTGCCATAACAATGTTAGACATAGCAGTTTTAGCTCCTGCATTGTAATTTACAGCTGACCGAGAGAAAGATCCTGAAAATTTAAATGAAAGAAGGGAGATTAAAGTTCAAATGTTATTGGGTGCCCAAGGATTAGAGTATACAAATTAAACCATACCATGGCTTAAATTAACATGTCTAAGTTTGTACCTGTAGTAACATAGCATGAAGTGCAAGAGCCAGCAATGTTCATTAGACCAATTGCCAACATTTCTTTGTTTCCATCAACTTGGTAATTATTTAGAGAAGCAAACGTTCTTCCAACTGCTATTCCTTCCTGTTCAATTAAGTGAAACTTCATAAGACCAGATACCTTCACTACTCCTTAGACACTATACAATGCTAGCACTGTAAATATGAATGCAAGTGTGAAGAACTTCCAGTTTGGCAACTCTACTAATAGAGTCAAGTGAAGTAAAGTTGATTTTGAAGAAAAAATAAAATATAAGTGGGTTATGATGGTATTTTATTTTTAGTTGTTTGTTATGAAATCTTTTTTACTTTTTGTATGGGAAAGTGGATTTTTTTTGTATTTTAATTAGTAGATAAAAGTAGTTGATTTTTGACTCTTTTTTTAAAAGATGGAGGGAATTTTGAATTAAAGTACTTTTGATGTGATATTTTGTCTGAAAAATGAAGGCTTTACTTGACTTTTACTATGTTAGTAAAGTGCCAAACTAGGACTATAAATCATGGTGGGTTGGGTTGATTGAATTGTGGTAGTTTTTTTTTTCCTCAAAATCTATTCCATAGGGAGACCTTTCCATCGCCTTATTTCCCATGATTGGTATACGTCCAAATGGACCACACAAGGTTCAAAGATCATTTTGTCTCATGCAAACCTGAAAGGTACCTTTCAGCAGTAAAATTATAGATAAAAGTATATAGTATATACGCATGTATTTTTATACGTATAATAATTTCATCTGGAATAGACCACCAAAAGCAAGTTCTATGATATGAAAGCATTTGATCTGATCCGAATGTGTTGTATAGTGTTGGAACCACTAACTAAAATGCTTATCCGGAATGGCCCACCATCCATTAAGGGGTGGTCTCCACTCTTTGAAAACAGCTCATATTCAAAGGTTGCTGGATCATGCTTGACACTTATATGTTCATTCCCGAAATACTAACTATGACAGTGAATGAAGATTCAGTAGGAAACTTGAGAAGGAAAGATTAGTGTGGTGGGCTTTTGCTAACTTACAGTGAGGGCTAAGATTCCTGTCACAATCCCTGTTTTGATAGCAAGTCCCAAGAAAGGACCATGAAAATATAGCATGTTTGCCGATGGTGGGTTCAGGCCTTGTTGCAAATTGCCAATCTGTTCAGTAACAACAGAGTTTAGACAGAAAATCAAATTTAATAAACTCAGATCTACATTATGTACTATTTCACAGAAAAACCCAGTTTCATGTGAAGAACAAGATAAACAAATAGTGAGTTCTAACCGTTTTAATGCCATGATTTTGCGCTTTGAAGATGAAGACAACAAGGGTGGAGAGAACTACAGAAGCTAATGGTGCTGCAGCTGAGACCCAGAAAAGCTTTGGTTTCCTCATGCTCTGTTGCAATAAACTCCACAATTAGAATGACTAGTGAAACAAATATGAACAACATTTTGTTATTCCTGTTTCAAATATTCCATGATAATTGGTCCAACATTTTAACCAATGCTATGTATTAAAGTTCTATATGGGAGAATAGATTTACATGAAGTCTGTAATGACCCGAATCACCTAGTATGATATTGTCCTTTTTGGCTCAGGGCGGAAGGACGCACCATTCATAACCCAGGTTTCAAGGTTTTGTTCTCGGAGCCCATTAAGCTCCAAAACGTGTCATACCAAGCATAGATGGCATCGCACATATAGCCTAATCTCTCTAGGCAGCCTCATAAGCGATGTGGGACTTTACAAAGTCTCGGGTTCGATATTTCAGTTTTCAAACAAAGGTGAATCCTTGTTTAATGTTGTTTTGTTTTACAGTATAAACTGGAACCTTCCAGGGACAATTATTTCTGTGGATTTGAAGGGGGTAAAAGCTAAAAAATCTTGTCTGTTAACATCTATGCAAATTATAAATGAAACGTTAATCTATCACTTATCCATCAAGCAAGTGAAAATGTGAAATAGCATATCTTCCCCCATAACTTTTTTTTTTTTCCAACTTTTACTGAAGCACAAAGAAAAATCTATTCTCATGAGTACCAGGTCTAGACTAATGATGAAACTAGCTAGGACCATCTGATCATAAAATTCTCTGGGAAATGGTGAGCAATGAACAACAGGTGAACAGTTAGATGTTGATCATGTATGCCACTGTATAAAGATATAACACTTGAATTAATCTCAGATATGAGTTTAACAATGGAGGATTAGGAAAATTTGGAAGCATCAGGGTTTCAAAACAAGAAACAAACAGCTATATACGTAGCCCAGTTTTGGAAGGCAATATGAAACTTACAATATGCCTTGCTGTCAGTAGGAAAAGAAGAAAACAGAAACCCATGAGAATGGTTTGCCAAGACCACTGCAAAATTAAGATTTGCAGAATTTTATCAGCACATCAAACACGCTTCATTGGGGTCCAATAATAATAACATCAATAGTAATAACCCATCAAGTACCTCTGTTCTATGTTTGAAAACAGAGACCATCACTGGTACAAATCCCATCTGAGTTGTGAAATGAACTATCCCAAGCAATCCTTTAAGCTGTTGCAGTGATACAATAATTGCCGCACCAGCCATGAATCCGATCAGAGTTGCTTTTGAGAGAAAATCAACAATAAAGCCTAACCTGTAAATCAAAACAGATTAATAAATTAAGAAAAAATTTTAATTTCTGTTTTTACTTGATAAACTGATTTCTTTTTAATCGTAAACTTAATCTATATCACTGAGAAGGTAGAACTGCGATGAAGGAAATAAGTCTGTGAGAGGTCAATCAAGATCTGCATTTTTTGGGTTAGATTTATTGAGTCTGGTTGAATTTCCATTCCTTTATTAGCAAAAAATTGTTTCTTCTTTGAGTACAATTTACCATGTTTAAAGTAATGATGTTAAATCACCTCAAATCTGTGTTACTTGATCTAAATAATTAACATATTTTAAAACTCACACTATCACTTTCATCAGATTTGATATTATTACTGCAGATTGGGTTGTCTTGTAAGTATGTCATTAGCATCATCATCTCTTAGATGGCTTGTCTTCTAAGTATGTCATTAGCATCATCATTTATTAGACTGTATTCCATTTTTGTCACTTCATGAGAAAGCAATTTCTCACCACAGTAAAAAAATGATGATGTGGTACCACTTTAAAAAAAATATTCCTAGACAATAGTTTTATGGGGGTTTGACCGTACGGCTGCCCTAATACCTAACATTTGCCTGTAAAGGGGGGCTAAAAAGTTAGGAATGAAGGGGAAATTATACAATATCCTATGGATGTAGGATATCGCATGGTGAGATATTTCACGGCCGTAGGATATTGTATAAACAGCTCTGCTGGAATTTTCTTAAACTTACATTGACAAGCAAATGTTAAGTCTTAGAGTAGCTGTACGGTCAAAATCCACAATTTTATTGGCTAAAATCAGTGAGGAAGAGAATTTTTTTTTTTTTACCAATGAATGCTTACATAATGATGCTTTGCCGGATTTTTGTCTAAGCATTGATGATTCAAAATTATGACTTAATAGCAAGTCCTACTGTAGTTTGGAGAGTTCCTACCTTAATATGGCCAAAGAAGCTTGAAAAACACCAGCAAAAAAGGTGGCTGTGAAAGCCAACTGCAGAAACAGAATAGGCTCCTGGACTGGAGAAACCATCTCTCTCAGCATGGATCCCATGACAAGAGACGCAATCGAGACGGGTCCAACTGCGAGATGTCTTGAACTCCCAAGAATAGCATACAGCAATGGCGGAACAAAGCTAGAGTCTGTGGAACCCAGTCAAAAGAAACTGAAGTTGTAACACAGCATATATAGAACAATCATGGGAGAAAGAAAATGACAAGAAACAAAGCCATTGTACCCAAACCAAGACTTACAGAGTCCAACTATAGGTGGTAGATTTGCAAGCTTAGCATAACTGATACCCTGAAGTTAAAAATAAATAAAAAAATGAGGCCACTAGTTTAATACATAAACAGGGTCTCTAAAAGCAGTTCTGTTTCCTAACTTCCTCTCAGAAATAGCAGACATGAAAAAGGAGCAAAAACAATCCAAGAAGTTTCCTTCCAGAATCTATTAATAAACTCAAATCAGATGCCCCAGCTGAAAAACATAAAAAAAAAAAAAAAAAAAAAAAAAAAAAAAAAAAAAAAAAAACTCTACAATATGAACCCAACTCAAAACAGTTCTCTGATCCATTTCATTTAAAAAAAAACAACCAAATTTAAAGACAGCATTACTTGCAAAAAAAATCTCCTCTCAAAAACTGAAAACCTCTAAAGACCAACCTCATCTTCTCACCTGTGGGATAGACAAGCTAGCGATGGTAATGCCAGAGATAACATCAGATTTCAGAAGCGTTAGATTGTATTCTGATGCCCAATGAAAGATTGGGAAGAAGTACTTAAGTCCCAGAACCAGCTTTCTTGCAAATGGTTGGTTTTTGAATTGGTTAAGAGGGTCATCAGGGAAGAAAATCTCAGAAAATCTCCCTTTGAGAGCTTGCAAAGTGGTGGTGGTTGGTGGCAAGCAGACCTTGTGTATTTCTAAAGGTTCCATTGCTGCTGCTGTTGGGAGAGATGTTTCAAGGTCTTGACAGTTGGAAAAACTTTCTACTCTGTTAGAGCTCACACCCATCTCTCTCAAACTACAGAGAGGAATTGAAGAAAAGCATTTACAGGGAGATTGATGAGGAAGATAAGAGGGTGGCAAGAACAATTTATAGATGGAGCCTCTGAGAGAGGGAGGCTGTTGCTGGAGCTGTTGATACGTGTGGTGTGGATGTAAGTGCGCGTTTGCCACAGTTCACTGTAGAGGTCTACTATTCCTGCCAATGGATGCATGCATAATTACACACAAGTTATCTTGATTAATACTATTTTCTGACATTGCTAGGCTCGTACGGTGGTATTAAGTACGTACATCGGTTATGTGAGTCACTTCCATTGTCTATCTTTGCTTGTCTTGTCTCGGGTCATTTATTTGCGCTCATTTATATATGCCATCGATTCACGTATATAATGGTTTTAGGAAAATGTTCATACATATATATATATATATATTTCCCTCACCATACAAGTGAGGGACACTCCCCTTTTTGCACATAAAAAGTACATTTTTTACCTCACCTTATGTACTTGAAAAGTAAATTTTATATTTGAAACTTTCCAAAAAGGGAAGTGTCCAGCACTCTATGGTGAGAGAAAGATGCATATGAATGTTCCCCTTACATATTTATATTTGTTTGTGTGATTTATACATGAAATGGATAAATGAGGTGTAGACATGTAGATAAGGTCATTTTTGCAGGAAAATTAATGCACTTGGAGGCACATGGCAATTTGGTTTTTGTATGGCACTGTGGAGAGAGACCGGATCCACTGATATAGGTGGCAAATGGATTGGATGAAACATCATCTTCTTGTTTCTGCAGCTTGGATCCACTGATATAGGTGGCAAATGGATTGGATGAAACATCATCTTCTTGTTTCCGCAGCTTTGACAGTAAATAGGCAGGTTTCAAACCACTTCGATCAATAATATTTTTTTATTTTTGTGGGCTCCAAAATCATAATTCGAATCATTCATCTTTTCAATGTGGCTAAAAATGACAAGGTCCAGGATTTAAAATCTCTTACGTTAACTCTTCAAGGATTTTGAAAAATTTATCAAAACATCCATTAAATACAATGCCTAAAAATCTAATTTTCTGTACTTATGTGAGGCCTAGATTCATGATCCAAACCATATATCTTCTTTATAAAACGGCCAAGAGGTAAAATGCCTTAAATAAACTCTCACGGATTTTGAGAAATTTATACAAAAATGTTAAAAAAAGCCATGTAACTTTTAAAGCCTTAAGATATAGTCATGTATATATGTGAAAAATTATTATTTTAACAAACATGATGATGTGTTTTACATATGTAAGTGTTAACATCCCATTTTCCTATCGCATGTGTGAAAGACAAATGACCCCATTATACTCTCCTAACAAAACCAACTATCCATTTTCCAATACACTCATGGTTGACTGGTGTTGGAACCTTTTAATATCACACACATGCCAAGGATTATACATGGGGTCATCAAGTTTAAATTATCACTCCTAGCCAATAGCGCAACGTAACAACCAACTTAGCGAAAAAAAAGAAAAAACAAACCATTTCATTTTTTTTTCAATAAAAACTCGTGAGGATCCACACTTAGGCTACCTATTTTAAAATCTAGCAGCTCAAAAAAAAAAAAAATCTCTCCTATACGTGATATGGCAAAATCTCACACTCTAATATGTTTTAGGCCCACTATAAGATTTTTAAAAACTAATCCACTTGTATAAAATAATAGAAAATCATATTTTTTATTCACAAATAGCCCACCTATTTAAAATTGGAATCCCTCACAAAAAAATTCCTCCTTCATTGTGATAGGGTGATGTTTCACTCTAATATATTTTGGGCCCACCAAAAGACCAATCATGTATAATATATTTAGTAAAAGATCATTAAAAAATTAATGTTTTGTTACACTGATAGTGGGACAATCAACTAACAGAGTGAAATTTAGCCAGGCCTAATGTAAGACGACGGATTTGTTTTGTGTAGTTTTAAGTTTTAATAGGTGGACTCCACTATATACCCTCACAAATGTGATTTTGAGCCTTAAAGGATATAATTGTATGGCAAAAAATGTGTCCAAGAGTGCCAACTCTTGGAAAATAATATATTGGTATCTGGTTGCTGCTCAATCGAAAATGTAAAAGGGGAGCGGTGTTAGGGCATCCACAGGGTGTTGTACGTGGGTCATTCAGTTTAAGGGAAATTTGTGATGAATGGCCTGAACTCATGAGAAATTCATGAGGCTCTATAGTCTATAGTGAGGTGTACCTCTTAAAAATCTAAATTATTCAAAACAAATGCCTCCCTTTTGTATGGGTTGTTGCTAACATTCACTTTGATTTGACATGGGTCCACGTGTCATATTGAACATGTATGAAAACACATGATTTTTTGTAAAAAAAATTTTCTAGTATATTATATATATATATGATAAATCTTACAGTGGGCCCAAAACATTTTAGAGTGAGAATTTTTACATCCCATAAAATCGAGAGGGAATTTCATCAGCGGTCCGGATTTTGAATAGGAGAGCCCGTGTCTAGATAAAGCACATGAAAATTTTTTTTTTGTGTGTTTTTAGTACTTCTGGTGAGAGATTGGTAGGCCCACTATGGAGCCTAGGAATTTCTGACACAGCCGGCCCTCACTAAGTTTTCAACCCAAGTTCTCATGCAATAAAAAGGAGGCAAATGAATTATCAGCTTTTGCAAAATGCTCCTTATTGTTTTCTAAAATTTTGTTTTTGTTAAAGGGTCTTCTAAATATATTGAGAGCACCTTATGCTATAAAAACAGATAGTGACATGGTAAGGCCTTAGTTCTCGTTGTGCTCTTGGGCACATTATAGGATGTGTGAGTTTGGTCTTCGCCATGGTCTGCTTTATAAAACAGAATATGTGCCGGAATTTGTGGGTCCGTAAGCTTTATTAAATATAATAGGGATTTGAGATCTAGCCAACTCCGTAACATCTAATCCATTTAAGTTGTTGAAGTTGGTTTAACTTAAAAGACCCCGGCCACATGCTATATATGTTGGCTAGTGAAGCATATACCCAGAGAGGGACATCCCTCACTCCTTTCCCTATCAACCAATCATGTGGAATCAATGACTAAAAATAAGAATTTTCTGAAAAATAGCCTTTGAAGATGTTTGAGGAGGCCTCTTCCCATTGCATTCAGGTTGGATAAATACTTTCCATCGATCTTTTCTTTCTATTATGTAAAGTTTTCCTTTGTGACTTGATCATGGTTGGATCCTTGTCCATTCCGAATAGCCACCCAGATGAAATCAGGTCTCATCTCCTTGCGTCTAATGGCCAGCTCACATTCACGAATGCTTGGAATAAAATCATATTTCCTGCTGAACCTAAAGGCTGGTCTGACACTTTTGGTGTAAAATACTACAACCAGAAACAGCCTGTAATTTGCTTGTTATCTCGTCCACTAGAAAAAAATAAAACACCCTGCAGGCTTATGAGTTCATGCAAAATGCATCCAGCTTGCTTCTTCAATTGCCCCGTAGTAGTTCTCATTTGTTGCTTGGTGGCTGGTATTTCAGGTGTCTCTTTTGATGAACCTCTCTCCTTTTGCTCAACCTCTAGATGGCTCTCTCCTATTCTAGCAACAAAAAGAGGCAAGCTGGCTGTTGGCTCCATCATGGTTATAATCATTCAATTTATTTAGAGACCCAGAATTCACCAAAAATTGAAGAGCACAGTCCCTCTATAAGACAGATATATTATTAATCCTTGATTAAAGGGGCCATGAATGTTTTCTTGGGTATATGTATCTCTCAATCCCTGAGCCTCTTTTTGGAGCTTTCTTCACTATAAAGAAACCCAAGGAGAAGATGCTTATATTTTGTTTTGTTTGTAATTGTTACTATTATATCCAGGTGCCCTTTTTGTTGGATTGTAGCATTTGAGCCTAACTAAGCTCATGTATCTTCTCCCCTTTTTCAATGATAAACTTTTGGAGTTTTTTTTTTTTTGCATAGCTCTCTATTATTTACTGACATGCATAATGAACATCAATTGAATGTCAATGAATATCAACACATGAATGGTTTGAATCTAAGAAATATGCCTTCTTTTCCTTCTTTAAAAAATAAATAAATAAAATTGCTTGACCCTGTTTCATCTCTTTTATTTACCATGAACGTGGTGTGAATGTCCAAATCATTGGTTTTGTTAGGATCGAGTGATGAAGGGTCAAGAACTCATATGGATTGGGTTTAGCATTTAATTCGTCAATAGGTTACTAGCAAAAAGTTGCCCATGCTAAGCATGGGCAATCAGCTTATAACATTTGCACTGGCAAACGGCAAGTGACATTTGCAACATTAGGGTTTGCATCATGTATGATATGATATACCTATTTGTGTTCCTATATATAATATAATGATTAGAGGAGAGAGAGAGAGAGAGAGGATTTTTCCCAACTTATGAATTATAAATTAAATAACCTAAGTGGACTTCCTGGTTCTATTCTGACTAATTTCAAAATTGAGGAAATAAATTAAGTTTGTTCTAACTAAACAACACATTTTAAATAATTTAAGCTTTACTTTATCTTTATTTTTCGGTAGGATTACTAAACAGGCCCTAAGATATTTGATGATACTCTAATCACCTTTGTTGAAGAAGATCATTTTCAACATCCTTCCCTTGTCCAAAATATCAAAAATAAAATAATTTCCTATGACATGTTTAATCTGCACACAATGCATGCTCAATAGAATAGCATATGGATTAATTAAGTTTTTTCTCTTTTTTTTTATGACGTAGGTATCCTTGGGGCCTTTGACCCAGACTAATCCTCCTGAGTGGGGCCCGCTAAACCCACACAAATGCATGTCGTATAAATCTAGGGTGGTTTTGAATAGAAGATGAGGGTAACAAACCCATGCCTCTGCCACTCCACTAATGAATTCTAACTATATACAGTTGCATCTACTAAAGTGCTTATGACCATGTTTGATGTCACTCAAAATTAAATTTTAAAATGCTAAGAAAATGATATAGTTTTGACTTCAATAGACCAGCACACCTTCTTCCCAATCTGAATCTAGGTCCATCATATCTCTCAGATCATACTTAAATGTAAATCTAACCCTCTCACAACATCCAATTTCTTTATCTGTGTAAGCTCTTATGGCACTCAAGTTCTACAACAAGCAGTGAAGGATTTAGGAGTTTCTCTCAGAGGGGAAAAGAATAATTAAAACCTTCAATAAATAAAATTTTTATAAAAAAGTAACAAGTTATATTAACATAAAAACCTATATATCAATTAGCCATTCAATTACATAAAATAAGATATTTTTTTACAATTGTCCTCGACGTATTTTCATATTTTGAAAGCGTTGCAAGTATATCGAAAGATGATAGTATATGGGATTCACCTGTTCTCAACCCTTCATGAATATGCCTATATAATAGAATTTAGACTATCAAGGTCTCATCTAGTAATGAGTATTTGTTTCATCACGGTCCCATTTTCATCATTATCATCAAGGTTTGTCAATCAGGGTTGATAATTAGTGACCTTTTCTTAATTTTTAACCTTTTAATTTTTTTTATTTTTTATTTATAAAACTACATTTTCTGTATGATATCATAAAGACACAGCCAATCATGTACTCAATCGGATGGTGGACCCCACTTCTATTGATATGAAATTTCCGAGTATATCATTAGA
The DNA here is from genome assembly GCA_012931725.1 of Litsea cubeba. Lineage (NCBI taxonomy): Eukaryota > Viridiplantae > Streptophyta > Magnoliopsida > Laurales > Lauraceae > Litsea > Litsea cubeba. Next base: position 122,216,712 of record CM022944.1, on the reverse strand, counting down.
GGGGATGATATTCATTTTGATAATTATGTGGGCCCTACAATGGGTTTTCGAAAACCTATAAGTTAGCATATAATAGTGGTTTTTTTATATTTTTGATCTATAAAAAGACGGCGGGCCATAAAATAATCTAGTGGTCCATTATTTCTGCTAATCTAATCTATCCATTTACATAGCCCGATAGCCCTAGAATTTCAATCCAATCTAACCAAAATCAATAGTCTTGGAAAAATTATAAGTAAAAATGGTATAACAAAATCTCACAATATAAAATAAAGAAAAAACAAATAACATAAAAAACTAACTGCATTTAACAAAAATACACAAGACATGAAAAAGATTTAACGTATGTATTTAAAGATACTTATTAAAGAGGCATCCATTGTACTCAAGCAAAAAAGAAAAAAAAAGATACAAAAAAAAAAGAAAAGAAAAGGCAAGATGGGTATTTAGAATTAATTGTATAGAGATGTATTTGAGAATCAATTGAAACGAGTTTAGTGTTGAAGAATGAAAGAAGAGAGCAATGATGAAAAAAAGGCAAATTTGCATCAACTCCTCATATAATTTTATTACTTAGTTGTATAAAAAAATGAGGGGGGCAAAATGTTGTTAAAAGAAAAAATTTAAAACATCATATCCCAATGGGAATTTCAAAAAGTTGAGGAGCCCCTAATGTGCAACCGTCCCTTGAGAGCAAGGGAGTGACAAGTGTCACTGAAAATGGAATAAAGTGGTATGCTTTTTGGAAGGGTTGTGATTTGTGAATGGGCATATAAAATTTTTGATGGCAGTCCTTGAGTCAAGTTGAAAAACCTCTAGTAGCACTCATCTGACATCTCCTTGTGGGGTTTCTTGAAGAGATCTATGCGTACTTTCGGCAATCTAAATAAAAGATATGTGATTCCAAGAAAAAGATATTGAGCGTTCACTTCGTGAACTAGAAATTATGAAGTTTGACCTCAAGCCTACCATTGAGACTACAAGTTTGAGAATATAACTTGCTAGATCCATTGACTCATTGGCAAGCCTAATGGTTTCCTCATTTGCACAGAATTTTTTGTTTATGTGACAAACTAGGTTTATAAGTTATTAAAGAAACGCTTCTGGCTCTACTGTCACACTTAATTACTTTTTTTGATGGATGACCAAAGTCATTCCTGAGCTCAAAAAAATTGAGATGGATCAGATTGTGGGTTCTCTGTAATTACATGGCAAAGCAAGTGTAAGCTCGACCTCCCTTTAAGAGTGTCTGCAACGTGTGAAGCTTATTGGGGTGAAGTATCACTTTCACACAGTTAAATGATGTAATTTATATTAAACCCGATGCTCTGATACCACATGTAGTATGATCCACTAACATGTCTTCGGATCTAAATAAATGACAAGAATGATATGAATAACATGATATAAATCTGAAGTTAAATGCCATGCATGGAGTCGTTTACTCTCCTAGTAGATAAATGATGTTATTGACAATGAACCCAAGTAAAAGATTGTCCCACCTATGAATTTAAGCCATTTACTCTCCTAGTAAGAATACAGCTAGAAGTTATATGCTTGTCTTGTCTATATTAAATCATGATTAACAAGTTAAGGATCTTAATGGATCCACATTAGAGCCTAAGATTACATAGATCTATTTAAGACTCTTTCACATGATCTTTATATAAAAAATAATGCTTCACAAGCTGTGGTAGTTAGAGAGAGAGAGAGAGAGAGAGAGAGAGATCTTTTAATGTTCAAAGTCCAGACAATGTATTTGTCCAACACAGTACGTCAGTACCCTATCAAATACAGTGCTGTGAAGTAAAACGACTCTACATCTAACAAATGATCTTAAAGTAAACAACAAATTGAATTTGTACTCAAGTAATACTATAATATTACGTAAAACAAAATAATGTTTTATGGAGATGGCAGTCTTGTTTCCACTTATTACCCTCCTGGGCCTCCACTGAGGTTTCCACGAAGAATTGCAGTGAGACATTAGGGCCACAAGCCGCGTCAAGAACATTCATTAATGTGTAACACATTGATAAATTAATGACAAGTACATATCCACTGAACTTGGACTCATGGGCAATTCCTGAACCTCTACAATGAGACACATCTATTAGAAATCTAAATCGTTCAAAATAAATTATGCATTTCTTGGATGGATCCAGTCATGTTTGCTTCCAATATTATATTTTGGTCCAACCAAAAAACCAACAATGTATAAAACACGTGAACAAATATTGAAAAACATTCATGTGTTTTATACTAGGATGCATCACCAATTTCCTGATTAGACTAGCTTTGGAAGATCCAGACTCTTGATAAATATATTACAATTTTAAGGATTGGTCCATTGAGCCTATATATAATTCTAGATATTTTGGAGAGTGTCTTAAGGTTTTTGTTAAAGTGGTTTTTTGCCATGCCCCAAGGAAAGCTAATGGTGCATTGCATAATCTTGCTAAATTGGGACTCAGTAATCAGTTCCCCAAGGACTGGTGTGGTTTAATAACAACCCAAAGTTGGGTTTGTAATCTGATTAATTAAGCTTTGTAGTAGTTGTTTTTGGAAAAAAAAAAGAAGAAAAAAAGCTGTTTCTTTCTCTTTTTTTTTTTTAAATGAAAGGCACCATGCATGTCTCATGCAACAGCTTCCTGCTGGTTCCCCCATAGGCATATCCAGGAATATTCTTGCCCATTTAAAGATGAGTGGGGCACTATAGCCATGCGTTTTCAAGTCTTGCATAATGTTATTTGTACTTGATTTCTCCATGGCCCTTGAGTATTTTAATCCTCCATTTGAAGTGACATGAGTCCTGCACAATGTTCCAATTACTTGATTTCTCCTTGGCCTTTTGAGTATTTTAGTCCTCCGTTTGAAGTGACTGAAGTCAACTAAGGAGAGCTAGCAGAAATGGCCATGATGGAAGAAACTGCACTTCAAACCAGACTTGCACAAAAACCTACACGGTAGGCACGTTCAGTCCACTTTTCTAATAGTCTCTAAAGTGCTGTAGGCACAAAGGAACAAGTGCCCTTAATTTAGTCAAAAGAAAACAAATGTCTTTTTGCATGGCCACTAATCCTTTGGCACATGTGCCCATCAATCCGGCCAATATGCTTGGTGGGTTTACTCTGAAACTTGAGCGAATAAAACCAACCATCCAAATCGGATCTACCTTCCATGCAAGAAGGATTCTTGCGTGTGTTTTCTGGTTGCCGTCCAATTCAGGTGGGGCCGTAGGGGGTAATGAACACTTGAGAATGGGACCACATATGGTTCAATGAGTAAATATAACTTTGTAGTGACCATTTAGAATTCATGGAATAAAGGAGTGGGGAAGATGAGAAGGTAATAGGGTTGAGTAGCTAGGGATCACTTAAACAAATAGAATAAACTTAGCATGATGGGTATGAGTTTCAACCTAAATATCTAACCTTCTAAGGAACAAGATTCTAAATCCGACAGCGACGCGTAGAGCCTATTTGGCAAGTCTTATCTATATGAAATAGATCTAAATGATATGAGTCTATTTGAAATGGACCGATTTGAAATAAATATTTTACAAATATATTGTTTGGTAAAAAAAATACACCGTTTGAAATAGGCATTTATAATCCAATGGTTGAGGTTTTTCCTTAATTTTTGAAGATACACGAGGAACTAAGATTTCTAGTTTAACTATATGGTTGTTCTTAGGATGCTCAAGAGGATCAACGGTTTCGATCTTGATAGAGGGGCCCACGAAGTCCAGAAATTTATATCAAATAGTTTGTGTTTTTTCTCGCATATCTTAATATCTGTGATAAATCAACGGCTAAAATTTGGTATTGTGGCCGCTATTCGTCTGTTAAAGAGTTTCTACGGTTCAGATATTGGTTGGGGGCCCACAAATGAAAAGAAAAACAGACTATATGTGGTGAAGTCTAAAAACCCAGGCAGGCATGCATAATAGAACCATCAACGACCAAAAATATTCTAATACACTTCTAAAGATCAGCATGGGATCAGAGGTTGATTTTTACCGAGAGCGATTTTGGGCCTTTCAAAGAGGATCACCAGATTGGATCATGATTATGGGGCTCAAGAAATTTGGAAATTTATATCGGATGGATCACATTTTTCCACAAACATCTCAATATCCGTGATAGATCAACGGGTGAAATTTTGTAATGTCACTTTTAATAATATGATAAAACGCTTCTACGGTTTAGATCATAGTCGAGGGGCCCACAATTGAAAAAACTTAAAAAAGGGACTGTTTGTGGTGACGTCCAAAACCTAGGCAAACATGCATAGGTACATCAACGACCGAAATTATCTTAGTAGATTTCTAGATATCCACGTGGAAACATAGGCTAATTTGTTACTCCATGGCCCATTTTTTGCCTTCCAAAAGGATCAACGGTTTAGATTGTGATTATGGGGCCCATGGACGTCCAAAAAATCAAATCAATGGCTCTATGCTTTTTCATAAATATTGCAAGATCCCTGATATATTGATGGCTCAACTTTGACTTCACGGCCGTATTTAAGGTTATAAAGACTTTCAATGGTTTGGATCATCATATTGGGTCCCAAAGTTTTGAAAAAAAAAAAAAAGTCATGCTATATATGATGACCATTTTGAAATTGCTGTGTTTGGAATTATAAAGACTTCCAATGGTTTAGATCATCTTTGTGGGTCCCAAAATTTTGAAAAATTGAAAAAATGGCCATCCTATAATGATAATTTTGAAACTCTACCAGCGCAAGCGCTTCTCACTTTTCCCTATTTCTAGGGGTGCACATGGGCGGTTCAGATCGATTTAGAGGGGAAACCATAATAAACCAAACCGAACCCATCTGTTTTCTATTTTTACAAACCGAACCGAACCACCCATGTGCTCAAACCGAACCGAAAGGAACCTGTTCGGTTCAATTTGGTTACGTTTTTTTTTTTTTTTCACAAAGAAATGACAGTTTAATTGGTGAGAGACGTTGGACTTCAAGTGACAGAGTGAGAGTTTGAGTCTTCTTCAAGTAATTCTTCATATTCATTTATATATTTTTTTAAAAATATATATTTATATAATTGGTTTGATTCGGTTCGGTTTGAGCGGTTTAACCACACATTCAAAACGAAAACCGAACCAAACCGAACGGTTTGAAGGACCGAACCGATCTACGACAAAACCGATCTGAACCGGCCGGTTCATTTTTTTACGGGGCCCAACTAACAACTCATCCAAACCTAGCAACCAATAGGGAACCCCCTGAATTTATTTGAAATGGACCAGTTTGAAATAGATATTTTAGAAATAGACTGTTTGATAATACAAATACACCGTTTGAATTAGGCATTTTATAATCCAATGGTTGAAGGTTTTTCATTAATTTTTCAAGATCCACAAGGATTTAAGGGTTCTAGTTTGACCCTGTAGTTGTTCTTAGTATGCTCAAGATGATCAACGATTCAGATCTTGATATAGGGGCCCACGAAGTCCATAAATTTAGATCAAATAGTTCATTTTCCCCCTCACATATCTTATTATCCGTGATAGATCAACGGCTAAAAGTTGGTATTGTGGCCGCTATTAGTATGCTAAAGAGTTTTTGTGGTTTGGATCTTGGTAGGGGACCCATAATTGAAGCAAACATGAAAGACATTGGACTAATAAATTTCTCAAGGTCTACGTGGAATCAAAGGCTGATTTTTTACCATACAACCATTTTTGGCCTTCCAAAGAGGATCAATGGTTCGGATTGTGATTATGGGGCCCACGGACGCTCAAAAAATTAGATAAATGGTTCTACATTTTTCATAAATATCTCGAGAACCGTGATATATCAACCAGATTTAACTGACCGGTCGTTTTAGGGTTATAAAGACTTTCAATGGTTTGGATCATCATTGTGGATTTCAAGACTTTGAAAAAAATGGTCATCCCATAATGACTTTGAAACTGTACTAGCACAACGTCGGACTCAAGAATTTTATTTCGGTGGGGCTTGACTTTTCTAGACTTTTTTTTACACTAATAATAGAAAAGGAGAAAATGTATTATGTTTAAATACATATAAAATTCCCACCATGTCCATGCTCGAATCTCCTACCCAATTGAAGGGTTGTCCCACTGCCTCTCCCAAGTTCAGGTGATCATCGTCAAAACTTTCTAAAATAACATATTCTTTTAATCCTGGTATTCATATGACCTGAAATAGAGATTTGGGTGAGCACCCAATTATCCAATTTGGGTACCCAAAGATGTTCGATTTGGATCTAAGGAATTTGGTTGTCCTGCACTTACTTTAGCTTTAAAAATAATTCCCTATAGTTGGTAATGAGCTCATGGTAAATAAAAAAAAATTGTCACTTAAAAGTAACTCAAGCTATCCAAACATATGAACTCTAAGACCTGATTTAGGTATGAACTAAAGATGAAAGCGTGCCCAAGGGTGATTTGATCATCTTCGAATTTGTATATATGTTTAGATTTAGTGATTTAGGGCTTAGAGTTTGGATTAGAATTTAGAAATTTAGGGTTTGAAATTAGGATTTGGAGATTAAGGATTCAAATTTAGGTATAGAGTGATTGAAATTATATTAGATCAGGGGAGGAAAGGAGACCTCGGTGGAATAAGATGTCAAAGCAAAAGATTGGTGTTTTCAATTCTGTGACATGGGGCAATCGTCAAATTTAGATGTGGGGCGAGTATTTATTAAATATGTGGGGCATGGTCCGGCCCATTTAAATCTCCAAGCAATCTCAAGATCTACCTAGGGCCTACATGGGTTCGCCCCTGACTGTGTGCATCATACTTCTTTCTCTATTTCAATTCTTCATGTTTTCACGGCTGTCCAAAATAGACGGTGGTAAAAGAAATGTTACCAAACACTCTAAATGTGATTTGAAATGATTTTAATAGAACGAGAGGTAAAAAGAAGAGATGCTAAACGTCACCTTAGATTTTGAAACAAATAGAGCTGTGCTCCTCAGCGGGTTAGTAATTCCTTTGTTGTTGTTTGGATGTTAGCACGCAAGGAGGTCCATCGGTGATGGATGATGACAGATAAGATTTCTTTTACTTTAAAGATAATTCATTTTAAGCAATAAATAAATAAATAAATGAAACATGAGCTAAAGGAGCTCTCAAGGCTATTACAAATGATGATTTGAGGGCAAGAAAATAAATATACAAGTTTACCAAAAAGAAATCCCGAGGGGTAGCACGGTTGTTTAGGACCATGGCTCGGGAGCCAAAGGTTACAGTTTCAAACTCTCTCTCTCTATGGCCACTTGTACAAGGAAAAGCCTAACTTACCTGATGCGTAAAAAATGTATGGACTTCACGTGCGTGCTTGAGAATAGTCGGTTTTCAAAAAAGTAAAGACACCCAGGTTAGCAAAAAGCAAAAAGTAAATAAAAATGATAAGGGAAAAACGTAAAAATATCAGTGGATGTCCATTTAGAGAGAGTTGATGGGCAGACCCAGAAAAAAGGAGAATGAGGGGTGCTAAGGGTAGTTCATGCTGCCCTGGATCTGATGGTGTTCCAAGCCACAGAAAATGAGAGTTGACCTGAAGCTGTGGAGTTCTTCCAACTGAGAGAATTTGTTCTTTCTGGGTTTGAGATCAAGATCCAATGTGAAGAATTGTTAAAAATATTAAGGATAAGTTGTTAAAAAATGAAGACATTTTGAGCTTATCGTGATGTTATTATCTGTTTTAAGATATTATTGAGATATTTACCCAAAAAATATATATATTATTGAGATAGATTCATTTTATCTCCATTAGTAAATTTATTTAAAGATTATCACTATAAAATATGTTGAAAATAGAAGATTTTTTTGAAAGAATATCTAAGTTTTGGCCTAATATATATAAAAAAAAAGTTTTTATCCGAAAATACACTTTAAATGGCCACTACACGTAATAGTGAACTTTAGCCATTTATGCACCTAACAGGGAATCCGTACAGGATTTCCATTTTTTTTTTTTTACCATTTTTTTGGGTGGTCGAATTCGACCTTCATTTGCAGTGTTAAAGGTCGAATTCGACCTTCATTGCAGCGCTGGAGGTCGAATTCAACCTTTAACACTGCAAATGAAGGTCGAATTCGACCGTTAGATATAATTCATTATATATCCAATCTCTCCATCTGTTCGTGCATTCTTTGTAAGTTGGCTATCACGGAAGACGCCGAAGCGAAGAGCTGGGAGAAACCGCCGACGGTCAGCTCGCAGATTCACCTCATAGTCAGACGACGATGAGCACGGATATGGCATCGAGCAGACGCTGCCCGGAGGGCTAGCGTAGAGAGCGATCGTCGGGACGGATGAAGATAGTGAATTGGCCGAAATTTGAAAGATAGTGAATAAATACCATAATTTCCCACTGCGAATTGTATTTGAAAATTGGTTATTTTACTCTCAGCGTCGTATTCGACCTTGTAAATTGGCTATCAGGGTCGAATTCGACCATGATATAAAATTTGAAATTTGGTTATTTTACTCCCAGTGTTGAATTTGACCTTGTAAATTGGCTATCAAGGTCGAATTCGATGCATGATTTTTTTTTGTCACATTTTTTCATCTATGACATCCAGATTTCTGGTTTCTAGGAGCATTTTTGTCTTCAAAAATTATAGGTGTTCCATAAACAAATATAGTTTACATGAGTCTTTTTATTTTTCTTTTTCCCCTTATCCTCAATATTTGTAACTTAAATATATGACATCAACATCTTTGACAAGTGCCAAATGATGGAATAAATGTCCTCCATTTGAAAAAATGATCCGCCTTCATTAACAAACTCATGGACTGCACCATCAACCTCGATCACACTCCTTCCAGTTTCCTTTTTCATCCTTCTGTCTCCATAAAGCATCATCACCCCACCGTCAACACATCATCCCACATTTCTTTCTCAAAATAGATATTTGAAAGAAGAAAATAAAACCCACAATCATCTTCTTCCAGTTCCATAAGCTGCTCCACTAAAACCTCGGCCAGGTCAACACGTTGATTGATTCGACAGGTTGCAAGAAGAGAACCCCATAAAGCAGAATTGGGTTTCATCGGCATACTATCTATAATCTTTTTAGATTCATCTAATCTTCCTGCTCAACCAAGTCGAATTATGATAGAGGCATAGTGTTCAAATCCATATGAACTTCTCATCATTTCAAAAATTTGCAGACCCTCACTTACTAGACCTGCGTGGCTACATGCCGTCAAAGCGATTTCCTGGCCTAGAATCATTGCAAAACAGGACAAACTAAGCCTCTCCAACTTTAAATCCTTCCTAGAAGAAGACTGGTACATGAACACCACCTCAAACCCACCTCAAAACGACTTTCAGACCATCGAAAACCACCAAGAAATCAAAGATATTGCCTTTTCTTCCGACCCAAACAGCTTCAACGTCGACTCTTCTCAGCCCTTCTTCCCTCTAAAGAACTGCCTCTTCTCCCTCCTTGGAACTGTCTGCGGCAACCCTTTTGAGGCCGGGTTCGATGTCAGCTGTGATGCGGGGTTTCTCTCCTCGAATTCCTCTGTTTTGATGAACAGGGGAGGTGGGGTTTTACTCGGATTCGGCGAAATGGGTTCTAATAGCCAGATGGGTGTTCTTGATTTGAGCTCGAATTCCTCTGTTTTTGATCCATCTGGGTTCTGGGGTTTTGAGGGTTCTTTTTCAAATGCTCTCTTTCTGACCAGGCGAAAGTGGAGAGGGGTCTGATGGAGCTTTGTTTTGAGCGAATAAAAAAAAAGATCTTTAGGGTTTGGTGCGTTTGTCCTGGATATATAATGAATTATATAAATGAAAGTCGAATTCGACCTCCAGCACTGCAATGAAGGTCGAATTCGACCTTTAACACTGCAAATAAAGGTCGAATTCAACCACCCAAAAATACACCTTGGAATTCACGCCCAGCCCCCTTTGTGTAAGAGTTGCACTTCTCTTCTCTCCCTCTTCTAGTTCCTTTAAGTTCCTAGTTGTATTCTCTTGAAGATCCCACCCATCTTCTTGAGAAAGAGATTCTGATTCAGGTAATAGCGTGGAAAGCCATTGGATTTTTGGAGAAACCTATTTGATTCGCGAAAGAGTTCGTCATCAAAGAAAGTAGCAAATTCTCCATTAGAGCACAACCGAGCTCCAAAGGTATAATCTATTTCCTTGTATGATATAGATCTTTGTTGCATGTTTGTTACTGATTTTCTATCTCCTAGATAGATTATATTACTGATCATGATAGATGAGATAGAGGGTTTGCATCTTGGACACATTGATAGCCTTATGGATAGTTGATCCCTGTATCAAGTGGATCAAAAGTTTTTGAAACCTATCTTAGAGGCCCTCCTATTTCCAACAATTCCCTGTTAGGTGGATAGATAACTAAAGTTCATTGTTACGTATAGTGGCCAACTGGCCATTTAAAGTGTATTTTCAGATAAAGACCCGTAAGAAAGAGGCTCAATGAATCAATAACATAAAAAAATATTTTTAAATTTTTTATATACCCCATTAACTTGCAGTGAAGTCGTTACAAATAGAACTGAACACCATTTAAAGCCTATCCATCTTCTTCGGCTTACTTGTGCTGCACTTGGGCCTCCACCAATCTTAATAATACCTTCCCTTCTATATTCTAGCATCATCTTGATCTCCATTTTCTTACCAAGAATGGCATTCAAGATATCGGCTTGTTCAAATTTTATATGTTCCATTTATTACTTTTTCTTTAATTTTCTTTTCTATTTTCCATTCAAAGATGATAAGAGAGTAAAAATTAGGAAGTCTTAGGTTATGTTTGAGTATATTTGACGAGAGCTTGAAAGTCAATTTGGATTAAAATAAATCAAAGGTTTCAAATTTCTTGTATTTTAGTAGAGATTAGAGAACTGATGGGGCTACTTTTTATTAGATATGATGAATGAAAGTGGTGGGGTGCACCTTATTGGGTCTATTTGTTAAAGGGTGGTTGGGTTGGAACTTGGAAAATGAAAACCCTTCTTTGAATGAGGAATCAATTTTTTATGTGAAATGAGAAAGGACATGTTGGATATGAGATTAAGGGTGTAAACGGGTCAGTTTCGGTTCGGGTCCATGGTGGTTACAGACACGGAATCGTCTCGGGATCATTTTCTTGGTTCTGGACCGAAACCAAGGAGAAGGTGAAACCGGACCCAGAACCATATATGGGGCGAGTCTGGGTGCGGGTCTAGGTCTAGCTTGTTTAGGTAGATAATGTTATGAGAAAAATCTGATTTTATTGAGGGATTCTAAAAATTGAGGTATTGTGTCGGATTCCAGGCCCACGAGTCCGAACGAATGTGGAACCGGAACCGGACTCGTTTAGGTCATGGGTAAAAAAAAAAAAAGGACCCGGACCGGACCCATTTATTTAGCGAGGCCTAAATAAGGATCCAAATCCGGTTTTTAACGAGTCAGAACCTTCGGGTAATCGGAGAATCGGGAACCCATTTACATTCCTATGTGAGATGCGTTGGAAGAGAGGGAGGGAGCGATCATTTAAGTCATTATCTCTTCAATCTAACACATTGGTGCAAATTTCTTTAATCTAATTAACACATTGGTGCAAGTTTATGGCAGGGACATGTTTAAAAGTTGTCCAAAAAACTTGGAAGCCTTTTTGGAACTGTTTATGTTATTAAGCTAAATCTAAGGCATTGTTTTGAAAGTTTTGTCTAAGAAATATATAATATACTTTATCTTTCATAAAACGTATAGTTTCTTATTTTTATTTTTAATTGTTTAAAATCATTTTATTTTTAACAATATTTTTAAATCCAAATAAAAATCATAAATTTAGATTATCTTCCTCCAACACTATCTCGCAAAGCATATTGCAACGTTGTTTATAACTCCATAATTTGAGACCCAAAGTTTGATACATAATAATTTTGCTATGATATATTTGTAAATGAAAGAAATATAGGAGTACCGTTTGTAAATGGAAGAAATAAATTGCAGATTTGTTTGCATGAAATTAAATTCCTCATAATATTAAATAATATATTCCTATCAATGTGGCTAAGATTAAAAATTAAAGATGAAAACCCACTTACGATCATCAAATAACCTCCCCACTTTGGTGAAAAATGATTTCACAGCCATCACCCTACGAAATCAAATCTTGGGCCAGTTTGGCAACTCTACTAATAGAATCAAGTGAAATAAAGTTGATTTTGAAGAAAGAATAAATTATAAATGAGTTATGATGATATTTTATTTTTAGTTATTTGTTATGAAATCTTTTTGACTTTTTATAAGGGAAAGTGGAGTTTTATTTATTTTTTATTTTTTTATATTTTAGTGAATAAAGGTGGTTGTTTTTTTTTATTTTTTTAAAAAATATGAAAGAAATTTTAAATTAAAGTGCTTTTGATGTGACATGTTGACTGAAAAATAAAAATTTTATTTAACTTTTACTATATTAGTAAAGTGTAAAACTAGCATATAGTAAATTTCCCTTTTTCAATTACTTTGGGAGCCGCCATTAAGGCTTTTTGTTTAAAGCCTTTTGGGATGAAAATCCTTGACCAGTTTTATTCCTTCAAAAAGTCTGCATGCACCGAAAAAAGAGCCTGAAAAAGGCCCTGAAACCCTACTCTACCCTAGGATCTTCTTTTGAAATGAGATCCTAGGGTAGAGGAGAGCTTCAGGGCCTTTTTCAGGCTTGTTTTTCGGTGCATGTAGACCGGTTGTTATTCCTTTTCCTACTAACCTTGCTAACCGTGCCAATTTGTTCTTCGGGTTCACGTAGGGTGAATACAATTTATATATGTACCTTTAATTGGAGCTACTTTCTCATTCTTCCCGTTGATGTATCTTTTTAGGACAATTTTTCATGCCATGTGTGTTGCTACTTCTAAGTTTCACATCAATTGGGGAGTAAAATGGCTCGAGTGTTTCTCTATTACTTGAGTCAATCAATCCTCTTCTTAGGCTGGGTCTTCTTGCCATAACCATGGGCATTGGCCCACTTGACTTGGTACAGGGCTTGATCTTGCATTAGGCCAGGCTTTGGTATGTAATTGACATAATTTTAGGCCTTTAACTTCATGGATTTGTACTTGAATTCTTTACACATGGAATGCAATCCATTAAACTTGAGCTTCATGGTGCAAGACTCGGACTGAGTCTGCTTGGCTTGATTATGGGCCTTGGCCTACTTGACTTGTTTGATTTTGAAAGGGCTTGGGCTTGTATAGGTCAAGCCTTGTAATTTTGACTTGATTCTAAGCCTTAACATAATGGGTTCTGGCTTGGATTCTTTGATCATGAGTTGCTTGGAAGGTGCATCATGGGTTGCATTAATGACATACTAGACAAGTCCAGGACAACATTAATTACTTCTTGGTAAAACGATCATGATCATTTTTTTTTTTTTTTATGTTCTTTATTTTGTGGTCTAAATTCCATAATCATGTTCAATTTTTTTATACTTTGTGGCTCAGTTGCACCTATTAAAAATTTGACAATCTATTGTCCTCTCATCCATGATAAGTAATCAAGAGAATTTTCAATTGGAACCATTAATAGGTCTGTTAGCTTTTTTTTTATGATGTGTTTGTCCTAAGTGGAGGACATAATTTATCGCTGTGTAGCACTTCACTCATGAAGAGGTCGAATCCATATAGAACGGACTAGGATTTCAGCTCTAGAGGACTTCTTTCGGTCGAGAGTGACCAACTTTTGTTCGATGGGTGTAATTAATTCTAAGCTAAGGACTGATTAAAACTGCAGAAAAGTGAATGAAAATGTTATGCTAAAGAGATGGCTCAACCTAGGGTTCAAACCACCTAGATTTTCATGGTTTCATCTTCCTCTTCATTACGCATATAAGAATTGAATCAATCCAGTTCTCACCTAGAAGATTTCCTCGTGAAAATCAAATATCAATCTAAGTGAATAATTTCCAAAGAGATTCCTAGACATTCAATTTGATAATCTGAGAGTCATCGACCTAAGCACTTGTTGTATCATCTTAGATGAACACAATTAGTCAAAGGCTTAACATCTCAATTATGATTTCTCGAAGCAAAACATCAATGGAAATTATCTTTTATCATGAAAGCATAATCAGGAAGAATAATCCATACAAAACCCAGGGTGAAGTCCCCTTAGGTTAAACCATCTGTAATTCTACCCCTCCATTAATGGAGAAGTCTTCAAACAGATTAAATAAAAGTAAGAGAACAGTAAGAACATAATTGAAAGATTACATCTAATAAAACTTGAATTAATATGAAGGATTCTGTCTTAAAACAAAAATTGAACAAAATTGAACACTAATCTTCAATAGAAACTACCTATACATTCATCTAAGGAAGGAAGAGAGAAAAAGGGGGAGAGGCGGCTGGGAAACTAAGACAATTCCCAGATAACCCTAATTTTCGAGTTATAAAGCTTTATATAGGTCCCCATAACTTTAATTACAAAACTGCCCCAAAAAGTAAAATTCTATCCAAATCCGAATGTTCTACCGGTAGAACTATCGGTTTAACAGATGCAAATCTCATGTCCAAACTCTCTGCCAGAATATCAGCCATTTCTATCGGTACAACTAGCGGTTGACTGAATCAAATCTCATGTCCAAACTCTCTGCCAGAATATCAGCCATTTCTACTGGTAGAACTTGCGGTTGCCTGATGGGGACTAGTTTCTTTACTCTCTATTTGATCTATGCATCCTCCAGAAGCTTCATTCTTCATCAAATTTCTGCAATTGACCAAAAACCAATATTCGTGTAAAATTATATGAAATCAACGGAATTAAACACGAATGAAGGTGATGGAAAGGCAATTAAGTCTCTAATTGCTTAATAATTAGGTACTTATCAAGGTCCCACACCAAAGTCCTCATGTATACTTGACCCAGCTCATGTACTGCATCAAATCAATAAAAATGATGATGCTCTAAATCTGTATATATAAAATAAATGGTAGTTGATTGGGGTGGTGGCATGAAGCTAACACCTAACATGGTTTATAAAGGAATTTTATAGGCTACGAGAATGGATTACTAGTTCTATTTAATCAATTTATGCACAGCGGACATAATCAACCAGATAATCTAGAACTAGCTATCTACCAAGCAATCACTACAAGAAAGCAGACGCAATATTTAGCGTGGAAACCCTATCCAGGGAGAAAAACCACGAACTAGAAATCAAAAGTTCACGAACAGTTACAAGATATACTCACAAGCTCCTTTACCTCAGTCTGTACCTCGACCCAAGGACTGTAGTTATTCTTGCAAAGAATCCACTAACACTGCATCCATTGTGCCCCGTTCTCCTTACTTGATCTCCTCGCACCTTACCACCCAAGATGAACTCTCTTTTACAAGAAACGTAAAAGCAGCAACAACCTTCTAGAGCAACCATTCAGAACAATATCTCAATTGCTCTAGAGAATAGTCTCTCTCTTATGATATCTCTGACTCAGATTAATGAGATGTATAGTTATCTATGGTTGAGAGTAATATCCTATATATAGCTCCAAATTCGTGCCTAAGACTTAGAGCACAAGTATGACTCAACTTGGAAAACAAAGTCTCAAAAGGAAACAGTTTCGTATCAGAAAAGAAGAGTTTTCCGGAATTCTGCGCACTGTTCGCTCGAGCGAACCCTTCATCCGCTCGAGCGAATGAGGTTCTGTCTCACGATCGCTCGAACAAAGATATGGGCGCTCGAGCGGACTCTATGCTGGATGATGCGGAAAATCAGCACTCGTTTCTTCCAGCTTTCTTATTCTAATGCTTTCAGACTTTCTTCTTAGAGTCCTTCCCATCTTCTATCTTCGGAGTCCTTTTCTAAATAAAAAATACAACTCAAAGACCCCTAGAGTTTTGTCCAACATGAATTAGCCAATACAAAAATACTAACAATCTCCCCCTTTGGCAATTCATGGACAAAACTCCTACAAATGATCTACCCATAAGAAAAATAAAAAATACATTGAATTTCAGTACAAAAAATTCAGCTCTTCCCATAGATCTTTGTTTTCTCCTTTCTCCCCCTAGCTTCATTATTCTCCCCCTTTTTGTCCATAATTGACAAACAATTATCTTCAAGCAGCTTTTGTCAATCTGAATTATGCAGCTCCCCCTCAATTTTGACTCCCCCTCAATAAAATCTTCGTATCAGCACTGGGGTGGGGGACTTGATCTTGTAGATCAGGGGTGATGAACCTTCGGCACATACCCTTGTAAATTTAAATACTCCAGCACAGTGTGTACCAACACCTAAGATAAGTCTTCTTTCTTGACTCAAACAGCTTTGGTCTATTTTTTCAGCTCAGTCTTCGGTGTATTCCATTGCATTTGATTTGGTGATTTTCGCAGCTTATTACAATGAGGTCTAATGTGTCATTTAATTCTACAATGATGACAAGTGGGAATTCTTTCAGGACATGACACATGTTTCTTCTTGGCAGCTGTGTATACAACATGAACAGCAGGATTAATTACAACTGAATTTTGAACAAAACAGTTAGTACCTTTGGCTTTTAATATAGATGCCCCATCAGCGTAGCCAATGCTATGCATGTCTGTCTATGCCTTTTGACTGCAGGGGATGTCATCAAGCTTTTTGGACCCTGTATTCATCCTGTTTAGCGAAGCTTTGCTAGTTTCCAACTCAGAAAGAATTATCTTGAGTCTTCCTTGCAAGTCAGTATTTTCAGCTTTCAAGGTCTTCATGTCATGATCAATCAAAGCGCACTTTTGGGCTTCAACAGTCAATTTATCTGCCAATGTGTTATTTTTTGCCTCTAAGTGACTAACCTTTGTAAGAGTTTCTGACAATTCAGCTTTTAATGAAGTATTCTGCTCTTTAGATTCTTTCCAGCTTGTAGCCACTTTTTCATTCATCTTTAGCATCTTTATGGACTTTTCAAACAATATCTGATATTCAGCTTGCCAATCATGTTCTGTCTTCGACTCACTAATATCATGATCAGTCTCATTATCAGACACTGGTGGAGTAGTAGAAACTGAAGTTGCCATGAATTTTTCTTTATGAGCCTCAGGCTTCTCAGACTCAGATTTTTTATCATCTTCCTCGGAAGTATTAGCATCCCAAGTCAAATTAAAAGCCTTCTTTTTTGGCTTTTTGTTAACACAGTCACTAACAATGTGTCCATAACCATGACATTCAAAATATTGAATCCCTTTAGAAGATTTATTCTTTACAAAATTTTTAGAGATTTTCAAATCACTTTTCTTCCCCTTCATAAATGCCTGAAATTGCTTCATAAATTAAACAGCAACTTGGGGATCAATCTCCTCAAAATCATAATCAGAATCACTAGGAATTTTCTTCAATTATTCTGTGGAGGCTCTTAAAGCAATATCTTTGGATTTTGATTTTCCATGAGTCCTTAGGTTTGCTTTAAAAGTCTAAAGGTTGCCAACTAATTCTTCAGCTTTGAGAATATTCAAATTTTTATTCTCCTCAATAGCCACAACCTTTGCATCAAACCTTTCAAGAAGAGACCGCAAAATCATTTTCACAATTCTATTTTCAGGTATTGGCTCTCCCAAAGTGAAAGTATCATTCACAATTCCATTCAGCTTCGAATTGAACTCGTCAAAAGTTTCATCATCTTCCACCATTATAGTTTTGAATGCTATATACAATTTCTGAAGTTTAAACTGTTTGATAGTTTCAGTGCCTTCATGCACAGTTTGCAGAAAATCTCAAGCTTCTTTCGCAGTAGTGCATGTAGAAATTTTACGAAACTCAGATATATTAACTCTATTATAAATAGCATTCAAAGCCTTAAAGTTACAAGTGGCAGCCAACTCTTCTTCTTTAATCCACTTATCTTCAGGTTTGGAACCATTTACCCCATCAGCAGTAATAGCGGGCAAGGAATATCCATTCACAAAAGGCTTCCAAACTTTCAGATCTATGGCTCTCAAGAAAGTAACCATCCTAGCTTTCCAAAAAGCATAATTGTTACCATCCAGCAGAGGAGGCTTATTGGTTGAAGTGCCTTCACGATGATTATCCATTATAGCAAATATGGATCAACTACAATAAAATAGTGTAACCCGCTCTGATACCAATTGTAGGAATTTTATAGGCTACCAGAATGGATTACTAGTTCTATTTAACCAATCTATGCACAGCGGAAATAATCAATCAGACAATCTAGAACTAGCTATCTACCAAGCAATCATTACAAGAAGGCAGACACAATATTTAGCGTATAAACTCTATCTAGGGAGAAAAACCACGAACTAGGAATCAAGAGTTCACGAACAGTTACAAGATATACTCACAAACTCTTTTACCTCATTCTGTACCTCGACCTAAGGACTGTAGTTATTCTTGCAAAGAATCCACTGACACGACATCCACTGTGCCTCGTTCTCCTTACTTGATCTCCTCGCACCTTGCCAGTCAAGATGAACTATCTTCTACAAGAAAGGCAAAAGCAGCAACAACCTTTTAGAGCAGCCATTCAGAACGATCTCTAAATTGCTCTAGAGAATAGTCTCTCTCTTATGATTTCTTTGACTCAGATTAATAAGTTGTGTAGTTATCTAGGGTTGAGAGTAATACCCTATATATAGCCCCAAATTCGTGCCTAAGACTTAAAGCACAAGTAGGACTAAACTTGGGAAACAAAGTCTAAAAAAGAAACAGTTTCGTATCAGAAAAAAAGATTTCCCGGAATTCTGCGCATTGTTCGCTCGAGCAAACCCTTTATCCGCTCGAGTGAATGAGGTTCTGTCTCACGATCGCTCAAACGATGATATGGGCGCTCGAGCGGACTCTATGCTGGATGATGCGGAAAATCAACACTCTTTTCTTCCAGCTTTCTTCTTCTAATGCTTTCAGACTTTCTTCTTAGAGTTATTCCCATCTTCTATCTTCGGAGTCATTTTCTAAATAAAAAATATAACTCAAAGACCCCTAGAGTTTTGTCCAACATGAATTAGTCAATACAAAAATACTAACAGTTTATGATCTCTGCACTATTCCAATCCAAATGGAGATAGAGGTAATGAGAACACAGTCCAAATGGATCATGGAAGTAAACAACGAAGGAAGCAGTTGATGCCTATCTTTGATCATTGAAATTCTAAAATGTAGACAATCAGTTATCAGTTATCACATATGACTAGCAAGAACAATTCTCATGCCTTTTATAGAACAAAATAATTTAGGGCTGGTAAACGGGTCGGGTTAGTCAAATGCGGGCACGTATTTTGGACCCCAACCCGTTTCCAAAACGGGTTGCAAACTACAACCCATACCCATTAGGGATTGGGTCGGGCCAATCTGTCTAACCCGCATTAGATGTGGGTTGGGTTGTGTTGACCCGACCTGACCCATGTAACTCATGTACATGTAAAAAATAATCATTATATGTGGATTTGAACTGATGACCATTTACTTTTTAAGAAACCAACCTAACCACTGCATCACATAACTATTTCATACCAATATTTATCCAAATAACGTTAAAACTAATTAGATGAGGATGGACCCTAACCACATAGGGTATTAAAACTGCATTGGAATATTGACTAGTACCTAGGATTTATCTAGGAGATACCATTGTTATTATTTTCTCATACTATGCGTGGCACTTTAAGCATGGTGTTCAAGCTACACTAACATTGTGGATCTGAAGAAGACGAGGAAACTTTCCACGCTTGCAGAAGGAGAAATGGTGGAGTTTGAGGTTTTTTTTTTTTTGCGTGTGGGTTTGACTTTTATAAATTGTGATGTAAAAGGAGTGGAACACCATGATAAACCCAACCTATTAAATTCACAATTATTAAGGAAAATATCTTTATTATTTATTGGATATCCCGAAGTCTCACCTCAATCTAAGTTATTTCCATCATCTGATTGATTCTATGTATAAAAAAAAATAACAAATCCTATATCATTATCATATTTTTCACTCCTAGGATTATTTCCGATGGAGATAAAATTCAAAATTGTCCTATGTACTTGAAAAAAAGTTTACTTTGAACGGTTGGGTTTTAATACTTGGTCCCCACCATGGCGTTCCCACCCGTTAACTCATGATTTATCAAAATGAAAGCCTTAGACTGAGAGTGAGTTGTAGATTTATATTTGTGGAATGGTCTGCAAATAAAGAAAATTCTTCATTCCCCTCATTCAATGTTTCTTTGTATAAGGGATTTGCAAAAGCTCAAAAAGAAGGAGTAGAGAAGGGAGAAATCACATCTACATAAGAAAAATAAAAATTTATATCTTATTTCATATCTAATCATTATTTATGAAAATAAGTATAAATATAAAAAACTATATACGGGCCATGCGGGTTAGGTGGGTCAACCCTAACCCGACTCATTTTTTTGTGGGTTAGAAATACCGAACCAGTTGAAAGAAGACCACCAATCTCAGGCTGAAAGCAGCTCAAGAACACAAGCGTGAAGGAAAGTCCTTATAATACTTAGCTCCCGACCTCAAACAGTTGGGGAATTCTTTGAAGTCGAAAGCTGGGGGGCTTTGTGTGGGGACGGATATCAGAGCTACCTCGACTATAGTGCCACCAAGCTTCTCCATCTCCCCCTCTCACGACGAATCTCGGCCTCGGCTTCCTCCATCTTGGCAGCAGCGCAAAGACTTCACCTTGGCAGCAGTACCAGGTAGTCCATCTCAGCCAGATCCACTTTCCTCAACCAGATGCTCCATCTCGGCCTCCTGCGCCCGCTCCTCCATCTCGGCTGGACTTGGTCTCGGCCTCTCCTGGCTCGATCGATGCTCCCACTTCGGCCAAACTCCACTTCGGCAAGACTGTCCCGCCAGGTTGCAGTGCCAGGGCACCGACCAAGATCACCAGCCATGATCTCGGTCTCGACCACCTCCATCAGCTGTACCTCAACGAGTGCTGACAACTGTCCTCCCATGTACACTCAAACACGCTACATGACGTGCTACAAGACAAGGGCGCTGCCCGAGTCCCTGACAGAACGGCTCGCATAGCTCCCAAGGCGCCAAGATAAGACTTTGATGGGACAAGATGGGCTACGATAGGACAGCTCCCTGACAGAGTCACCTTCTTGTCCCCCCTCTCTCTCCAAAGTCAAATCCTCTCCCTCTCTTCCTATCCATATAAGGAGCAGCAAGCGCAGAAGAAAAGGGAGACTAGACGCTGGTTTGCCATCTTCTTCCCCAAATCTCCATCCTACTGTTGAGTTTCCTGAACTGACTTAGGCATCGGAGAGCCCTGCGCTGCCCAAGCCAGAGTCCTCTGACTCTCTTCTTATCCCTCTTCCAAGTCTCAAGGCAGTGGTTCATCCATCATCATCAATGATCTACAACCTCCGTCCTCTTCAAGTGAGTCTCAAGATCACTACCCCTGGGTCAGTGAATTTTTGTGCACTTATAATATCCAAGGCGTCTTTTGTTCGACCATTTCGAGCTTGACCCAAAATCATAGAGTTCTAAGACTGACTGAAGCCTTTTGGTCTGGATTAATATTCCTTACAGGCTCAGGGATATCCGAGTAAATCTCATGTGGTCCTAGTGCGGTAGCGTAATTTCGAACTCTCAACCTAGGAACAAACTGTGGTCCTACGTCATCTGAGCTACCCCTCAGGGTTTACCCGGCTACATCTCTCTCTTTCATATTATACGTTTATTAAATGTTCCAACGTACCCCGCACCTGTCGCAGGCCATCCCAATCCAGCCCATGTGACCTTTTGGATGCTATTCCATGTGGGTCTACCTTTCCAAATCAAGCAGGTCCATTCAAAATTACACCTAAAACTTTCATAGCATTGCCACCCAAAAGCTATAAAAAAAACTAGGGTCACAAATAGAATGGTTCCAATTCGAAACCATAGTGGACCCAGACCATTTTTAAATAACGAATCTGATTTTATTCAAAACCTATTTTGTTAGTTCCGGACCCGGTCCAATAGGAAAATTCGGATCCGGTTCCAGAACCAGATCCACCCTAGAGGACCGAAATCTAGTTTCAAAACTGGTTCTAATTTTTCCTTAAACTAAGCATATCATTCAACTTATAACAGTACATCTAGTCTATGAGCTCCAATATAATATATATATAAATGTAAAAAAAAGCTAATTGAAAGATACAATTTGTAATATTAAAGACTCATATGTCAGGTCCCGTGTCAACGTATTGGAACCTATATGAACCCAGAATCAGACCTGTTTATCAATCAGAACCTAAATTGAGTTTCAGACCCGATTCTTGGTGGGTCGGAACTTCAGGATAATCGGATAATGGGATATCCCTTTCCAACCCTATAAAAAAAAAAACCCACAAAAATGTCCAGGCGCCTTATGACCTTAATCAAATCTATACAGTGTCACTAAGTTGGTTAGTTAAATGGGTTTATCCATCTCCCACCATTGACCCATCGGGTTAGCCCGCGCGACCGTTCAGTTTCCGCCACCAGAAAAGAAAAATTCCCGCGAATCCACATTCCATAGTAACCGAACACCATTCTCTCAAAAGTCGAAACACAACCGAACACAGCAAAGAAACCAAACGAAAACCAAAGCAAACATCAGAAACCTCTACGATTCTCATCATCTTAAACCCTTCTCTCATAAAAAACCCTGCGTTCCAGGAACGAACCTCTCTCTCTCTCTTCATTCGTCTGAAACCCTTCTATCATCAAAACCCTGGCCTCCAGAGATCTCTTCCTTCTCTCTCTGTCCGAGCCCTAGCTCGATTTCTGCTGCATTAAAACCTCCAAGTAGTCACTGCAATCTCTTCCCAACCATATTTCAACTTCTACCAACAAGAAGATGAGCGTTGTAGGCTTCGATTTCGGCAACGAGAGCTGCATTGTGGCCGTAGCGCGCCAGCGCGGCATCGATGTCGTCCTCAACGAAGAATCCAAGCGCGAAACCCCCGCCGTCGTCAGCTTTGGAGAGAAGCAGCGTTTCGTCGGCACCGCCGGCGCCGCCTCCTCCCTCATGAACCCTAAAAACTCGATATCGCAGGTGAAACGCCTCCTCGGCCGCCAATTCTCTGATCCGGAGGTCCAGCGCGATCTCCAATCGCTCCCCTTCTGCGTCACCGAAGGCCCGGACGGCTTCCCCCTCATCCAGGTGAGATATCTCGGCGAGCAGCGCGCGTTCACGCCGACGCAGGTCATGGCGATGATCTTGTCGAATCTGAAGAGCATTGCCGAGAAGAATTTGAATGCGGCGGCGGTCGTAGATTGCTGCATTGGGATCCCTGTGTATTTCACTGATCTGCAGAGAAGAGCTGTTTTGGATGCGGCCGCCATCGCGGGGCTGTATCCTCTGCGATTGTTCCATGAGACCACCGCCACTGCGCTGGAGTATGGAATTTACAAGACAGATTTGCCGGAGAACGACCAATTGAATGTTGCGTTCGTCGACGTCGGCCACGCGAGCTTTCAGGTCTGCATTGTAGGTTTCAGCAAGGGCGGGCTGAATGTCCTGGCTCACGCATTTGATCGGTCGCTTGGCGGGCGGGATTTCGATGAGGTCTTGTTCAGGCACTTTGCTGCTAAGTTTAGGGAAGAGTATAAGGTGGATGTTTATCAGAATGCGCGGGCTTGTCAGAGGCTGCGAGCTGCGTGTGAGAAGTTGAAGAAGGTCTTGAGTGCGAATCCGGAGGCGCCTTTGAATATTGAATGCTTAATGGATGAGAAGGATGTGAGGGGGTTCATAAAGAGAGATGAGTTTGAAAGGATCAGTTCTCCAATTCTGGAACGGGTGAAGGAGCCGCTGGAGAAAGCGCTTTCAGAGGCTGGGATTGGGGTGGATGATGTTCATGTGGTTGAAGTAGTTGGGTCTGGCTCTCGCGTCCCAGCTATTATCAGGATATTGTCTGAGTTCTTTGGGAAAGAACCAAGGCGAACTATGAATGCGAGTGAGTGTGTGGCCCGTGGCTGCGCGCTTCAATGTGCAATGTTGAGTCCAACGTTTAAGTGCGCAAATTTCAGGTTTGTGTTATCCTCTGTTCTGCTTATTTGTTCTAATTCTGTCATTTTTCGAGATGGGTTTGGCAAACTGTTGTTGGTATTTGCAGGTGTTGGGTTATTCTAATAGTTTGTTTGTCCTTTTTTTTTTTTTTTTTCTTGTTTGTCTTTATTGGATTGTTTCTGAGGCTAGTGTTTGCTTTTCCATAATGCTGAGACACGAGTATAGATAAAGGCACCGGTATGGGGTCTGAGGATATGTTTCTCTGTTTTCCAAACTTCAGGACATGGACACTGTCACTGTTATCCTATAAAAAATATGAAGTTTCATATTTCATATTAAATTTTTTAAGGTTAAGTAATACTTTTCACATATTATGCGTTTAAATTATGTTGTGACTGACTACTAGGCAATCCCCCAGATGTCAGAATGTATAAGATCAGATGGAGCAGTATGTGGAATGGTACTATTTTGAATTGATAATGCTGTATGTTTAGACAAATGAGATCCAAAACAATCATTTTTTTTTTTTGAAAGGCTTAACATTGCCTCACATAAATGTTTCAATCTAGTGACAGAAATATCGCCTAGGTTAGAGCACCAAAGAAGAAACAGTGCTAGCAAATGCAGAGGCTGATGTAGCAACTGGTGGCTGAGAAGGTGGAAGGAGTTGTTCCACACGATACAATCTTTAAGATTTACGACTTGTCCCAATATGCTTCTCTGAAAATTGTTCTAAACAGCACAATTGCTAGAAGAGAATGAGACATGAAAACTGGGCATAGTCAATCGTCTAATAGATTACAAAATTAAGGAAGGCTTTTGCACACATAAACACTTGGGGGGAGAGAAAGCAAACCAATCGTCTAATAGATGTAGTTGAAGTGATGGAACCAATTTTAACAACCGGTAATTGGGAACCATCAATAGTGTGAATATAGATTGGAGACAAAGGAAAAGTGCAATTAGCCAATAATGATTCATCATATGTCATAAGGCATGATGTGCCAAAATAATAAAATTCCTAGAGGACATAGTGACGTACCTTATAGTTGTGAAGGACCAGACATCGTAGAGGCATTAGCAGAAGTTGCAGAAATTGAAGAAGAGATAAGCATCTGTTGAGCTTGAACCTGTTTATTGATTAACTCTGAAGTCTGTATTTGGTCAGTCAATTTCATAGATAAAGACTTACTGGCTTCTTCTATAGCAACAATTGTGGTTCTCTTTGTTGGCTGAGTTTAAGAGGCAGAACTCAAGTGCTACAACGATTAGGCTGCTTCAGGCGAGCAATTTAATTACCTTGACCCAATGGTCGAAAAGGGCTGTTGCACTTCCAGTGTCATTTTCTTTTCTTTTTTTTAATTTTTTAATTAGTTGTGTATATCATTAGATCCTTTGATTGAGTAGTATTCACTTGGGGATTAGAAATAAAGTGGATAACAAACACATGTTTGAGGCCAGAAATTGTTTTCTTTGGGAAGCAGTTCAATAGGTGCAGTGCAATCCACACTAGTGAATGGAGATTTATGAAGCAATATCCTCAAATATGCTCAAATTCGGATTGAGGGGCCATCTGAAATTGGATGGTTTCCTGTCTGTGCCGATCAAAGGTGATGGAGTGCATAATGTAAACAAATTTGGGCTCCTCAACGGCCAACTGATCCCACAATTCACTCATACCAAACCAAACCACGCCTTTTCCCACTAGGTGGGGTCGGCTATATGGATTTGACGACGCCAATCAAATCTGTTTAGGGCCATGTCCTCCGTTAGATCCATGTAGGCATGGTCATGTTTAATAGTTTCTTTCCAACTTCTCTTGGGTCTCCCTCTCCCTCTCCTACTCCTGGCAACTCTCCCTCCCACAATCCACTCATATTGATATAAAATTCTTGAATCTTGCTATTTCCTTGTTTTGCATGTTTGGTGTCCTATTTGACTTGTGATCTTTGTGCTATCGTTTTTCTCTCCTCTAAAATGCAATCCACTCAATTTTTTGATTTTATGTAACCGTTGGCTGGATGGTTCGTTATATTTTTCTTCTTTGTTAATAAAACTAGCAACAATGGCCCGCCCTTAGCCAGGGCCACAAAAACAAAAATGTATTTAATTTTATTAATTATTTAAAATTTTACTTTAATGTATATAATTGTTCAATGCAACAAAAGAATCACGAAACCACACCCAGATAAGCTATTTACATCAAATCAACTAAACACTAAAAGCCAATTTTTAAAAGCCTATTTTTTCCTTTTGTGTGAAGACTTGTGCATTGGACAAATTATCTGCTAGTTAAGATCCCATGTCATAGCCCACCAATAAACTCTATCCTAATCAGAAGATGTTTATAGATTTAGATGTTTTCAGGTCTGTTGATACAAGGCTTTATAGGATTTTTTAAGAACCCATTCGAAACTATTCAGATCCTATTTTTTTGGATTTCAACGTGGGTCCCACATCTTGTGCAAGTTTATAAATTTTAGGGGATTTAAAAGAGTTGTAGATTTGGTAGGTCTTATTGGATCCTATTTCTATGGATTCCAAACATCGGTCCCACATCCTGTACACCTTAAGGTCTTATTCGATTCAATCCTATTTCTATGGATTCCAAGCATCAGTCCCACATCCTGTACACGTTAAAAAAAAACTTCAGCTTCAAGTAAGTCACAGGGACATGATTCTCTTAATGAAGTGTCATATATATATTTATATGAGCAGGGGGCTCTCCTAAGCTGCAACTTATGTTATCCTAAGCTAAAACAGTGCTGGTCTAACAAATCAAAGTTGATTATCTCTGTTTTTGGCATGATGGAATTGGAAAATCCAGTTCTGATTGGATTTATCTTGATTTTGGAGACAATGATTTGAGGCAGCTTATGATGGAGAAGATTTTGTAGACTGTTTCAGCTTAGGATAACATAAGTTGCAGCTTAGGAGAGCCCCCCCCCCCCCCCCTCTCTCTCTATATATATATATATATAGTATTGATCCATTGCGCTACTCGTGCACTGGATCAGTGCGCGCGCCTCAACATGGGGCCCCACCTAGGACTGGGACCGGGGGGATTGAAAGATCTCCCCTGGCCCTTCATCTCTACAAAAAATTGGCCTCATCCCCGACCCCTATCATCTCCATCTGGGCCCCACAAGTTTAACGGTGTACAGTCCATTCGGATGGGTGTGCAGTCGATCCATCGGTGTACAATACATCGGATGTGTGCAAAGGCGGGCCCCATGTGAAACTCAGGTGGGGTGTGTGGTGATGTGGTCCATTCGGATGAACCATCAAGTGGGCCCCACCACCGGGTGCACCTGAAAACTCCTCTATATATATTTATTATGACGAGGCTATGTATCGGGTATTATTTATATCCTTTTCTTCCAAGTGTACTTGAGTTTTCTGATAAGAATTTTCCATTTACTTCTCTTTCATGAAATCTAGTCCTGCCAACATGTCGGGTTAAATGGTTGACTTGTTCTTAGTATGGTGGATTTTGGGCCTCCCATTGTTGAATTTATTGTTATATGGTTATTTATTAAGGTTTGAATATGCATAGTGGGGTTTGGATTCCAAATGTGGGTATCACTATCACATTTTGTGTAAGTTGTTAAATTTTAGAGAAAATTAGCGAAAGGTCCCTATAAGTCAATGTTTCCAGCCTCTAGTCCAAGCAAAAACTTATTAAGGCCTCTGGTCCACTCAGCTAGACTTTTTCCAGCCTTAGGTCCCTGCATCCACATGATCTCATTTTTCATGACTAATTTACCCTTTCAACCATTTTAGACAAGAAATTATGAAATTCAAATTTTAAATCTTGTATTATCCCTCTTCTTTTTCAACCTGGACATGTTGAATCGGTGCTTAGGGCATAAAAGAAACAGATGAAGAAATGAGAGAGGAGAAAGGAGAAAGGAGAAAGGAGATGGGCGCTTGGTGATGATCACAGTAGTGGGCCATAACAGAAAGACGCCCCATCGATTGCAGTTGCAGTTGCAGGTTCGAGAGTAGTTGCTGATCAATCGGA
This sequence comes from Litsea cubeba, assembly GCA_012931725.1. Lineage (NCBI taxonomy): Eukaryota > Viridiplantae > Streptophyta > Magnoliopsida > Laurales > Lauraceae > Litsea > Litsea cubeba. The sequence continues at coordinate 122,188,747 of CM022944.1, read as the reverse complement.
GAGCGAGGCTAGGGATTGAATCAAACGATCAAGGGCAGAGATCAGGGTGGGTTATCACACAGTGCACAGATCAGTGGCTTTTGTTCCCAGCAAACCAGACCACCAGTCGCTCCTGAAAGTGCTCGGAGAAGAAGGATTTGGATTTCGCCAGCAGAGAAGACTCTGCATTTACAGCATTGTGTTCAGAGAAGGAAGGCAACATCACCGCTACCTACAACTGATTCTAGCCATCATCTGAGCAGAGAAGGGCGCAGGTGTTTCTTTCTTTCGATTTGCAGCAGGAAGACCGACTTCCTCTCTCTGTCTGTCTTCTTGCATGAGTCCGCAATCCAAACAGAAAAACCTCACTTCTTCTCGGTCACTGGGCAACAAACCGACGTCAATGAGATCGGTGAAAATCTCAGACGACTCGGTCGCCCTTCTCAGGAGATCGAAGAATGCAGCGACCAACGCTGCTTGGTGATGTCGGAGAAGTAGAAGAAGGCAATAGGGCAACCAGTCCTCTATTGCAGAAACAGAAGGAAGGAGGAAGAAGACGATGTTGTTCGACATTGCTGCAGAATCCGATCGCCTACACCGGAGAGCAGAGAAGAGTTGCAAAAGACAGAGGCATAAAGGATCGGTTTCGATCTGTGTTTGTCCCATGCAGATCATTGCAGAAACGCCCGGATCCGGATTTTTCAGCCGGAGAAGAGGACCGGAAGAAGAGGATTGTCCAGTCAGAGGTTCGTCTCACCGGAGAAGACGGATCCGTACTCGATGACGAGGAAGAAGGCCAGAGCCTTTTGCAAGTTGTGTTACAGAACAAGAGCAATCGAGGAAGAAAACTGCCAAAGATGGCATAGCGCCTGTTACAGGTGTTGGGAGGAAGGAGACGACCCAATTGGGTCGTTTGTGAGTCAGGTCCAGGTTAGTTCGACCTGACCGATTTCACAGAAGCCCAGGAACAGTCCGTATTCAGCAGTACAGTCAAGGTAGTTTGACCAGGTTCAACGGCCAGAATTGTTTATTTACGTTTTTGTCAAGTTTATCTGAGTTGTAACAAATTTATATGAGTTTTTGTCAAATTTATCTAAGTTTTTTTAACATTTATCTGAATTTTCGTCAAATTTATCTGAGTTTTGGAGAAATTTATCTGAATTTTCGTCAAATTTATCTGAGTTCTGGAGAAATTTATCTGAATTTTCGTCAAATTTATCTGAGTTCTGGAGAAATTTATCTGAATTTTCGCCAAATTTATCTTAGTTCTGAAACAAAATTTATCTAAGTTCTGGAAAAATTTATCTGAATATTCGTCAAATTTATCTGAGTTCTGGAACAAAATTTATCTGAATTTGGCAAATTTATTTGGATTTTTGAAAAATATAGCCGAGTTTCTAACAAATTTATCTCCATTTTAAAAATTTTTATTGAGTTTTTAAACGAATATTTCTATAATTTTGACAAATTTATTTGTATTTGCTTAGATCTATTTATGTTTTTAAAATTTATTTGTGTCATTTGAAATTTATTTGTGTTTTTGAAATAAATTTAACTGAGTTTTGACAAAAATACTTGAGTTTTTGGAAAAAAATTTTGAAATTTGAAAAATTGGTTTATCTTAGTTTTGGCAAATGTATTTTTATTTTTTAAAATTTATTTGTATTTTTTAATTTTATTTACGTCTTTTGAAATTTATTCTTATTTTTTAAAATTTATTTGCATTTTTAAAATTTTATTTGGATCTTTTGAGATTTATTTGAGTCTTTTGAAATTTATTTATAGTTTTTTAAAACTTATTTTGATATTTTAAAACTTATTTGCATTTTTCAAAATTTATTTTGCGTTATTTGATTATATATTGCTTTTTTTTAAACTTATTGCATTTTTCGAAATTATTTTATTTTTTAAAATTTATTTTCATAATTTTGAAATTTATTTGTGTGTTTTTAGAATTTATTTGAAAATTTGGGAATTCCATTAATCGTGGGCAATTAAATGTTAGTTGGCCATTATTAATGGGATATCCCACCAATCATGGTATCCCACCAATCATGGGATTGGTTATGATTTGAAGAAAGGGTAAATTAGACATTTTAGGTGTGAATAAGTGTGAGAGGGACTTTTGGCTCTATGACTTTTTTTTGTGGATCTAAGGCCATAAAGTGTAATGTTGAGGGACCTGTCGCCGAATGCCCCTAAATTTTATGGGGTTTAAAATAGCTGCAAATTTCATCAAATTAGATTTCTTCAACTTAAATATTGGCCCCACATTAAAATTGTCTGAGCCTCTCATTTGCATAGGCATTAATTTTATTTGCATAGGCATTAATTTTGTGGTCTTTGATTTCAAACGTGGGGCCCTTAATCTTGTGAACGTGTAGATATATAATGGAGAGGGGAGACGGGATAAAAAAAACGTGGAAACCTAATTAAAGTTGGAGGGAGAGATTTTAGGATGTAATTAAGTGCTATATCCATGCATGGAGAATATAGTGAAGATTCCCATTTAAACGTCCTTGAGTTTGAAATTTGAAACATTTCTTTCTTATTGTTGTAAATGATTATACAATTATGAGTAATGGTGGGTAGAGGGAGAGATTTTAGGAGGAAAAAATGAATGACTTAATGATAGAATGAGAGATTTTAGGAAAAATGTCGTGGAAGGAGTCATGTGTCGATTTTCTAGAATGCTGACATGGCATCACGGAAAATATGAAAAATCCAGGCAAGGACATGGCACTCTCCGGGGCAGGGCTCCCTATTGCTTTAATTTATATATATAAGGTGTGGTATGGTGATTTTAAACTTTTTATTTTTATTTTTTTATGTAACCATTGGCTAGATGGCTCATTATATTATTGTTCTTTGTTTATAAGATGTGTCAAAGTATTTCTTGCACCAGAGGAGAGGGAGGGGGAAGGGAAGATATGCCTATGGTTTTTGTTGATGATTGGGCTGCCATATTCTTCTGTCTGGTCCATTTGAAGTGATGTGTGTATTTTAAGGAGCAGTGTACAAATTGGCAAACACAATATCTGCATGTGTAAGTTCTGCTTAAAAAAGACAACTGCTGACAATCATGTCATTGTAAATCTCCTAACTGAAATCCTGCCTGTTCTTCCTGCAAAATTAATTTATTTGATATTGACTTCAACAATATTCTTTGTTATACTGCCATGGCTAATATCTTTTCAGGTTTGTGAATCCTTTTTCTGAAACATACAACTTGTGATTTCTTTACCTTTTGCATTGTGATTTTTCTTAACTGCTCACTTTCTGAATTTATTTGCTATTTTTAAAGGTTTCCATTATTGTCAAATGTTGGACTAGTTCTATATTTTGCATTTATCTGTTCTTGTTTCTGCATGATCCAATTAGTTTGAATGATGTTTTTACTTCATAATTTACTGTATCGTTTATCATGATTATGTGATCCCAATTACTGCTATCATTTATTGAGTCTTTTTTATTTGTTTGTATTTTTCAGGTCAATGAGAGGTTCCCTTTCCCAATTGCCTTGTCCTGGAAAGCCTCTGGCCCTGCTGAATCACATAATGCTACTGGGGATAACCAGCAGGGCACTCTTGTATTCCCCAAGGGAAACCCAATACCCAGTGTCAAGGCTTTGCCATTTTACAGATCTGGCAAATTTTTTGTTGATGTCCATTATGCTGATGTTAGGGATTTGCAAGCCCCATCAAAGATAAGCACATACATGGTAATAGGCCAACAAAACTGTTCGTAGAGTTTTTTTAATTGCCTACAGCTTCATATCTTTGAGCTGTTCTTTCCCATATGATTTACATATGCTAGTATATGTTGAATACTTATGCTCAGATTGGCCCTTTCCAATTTAACAATGGGGAACGTCTGAAAGTAAAAGTGAAGGTTCGCCTGAATTTGCATGGAATTGTGTCTATTGAGTCAGCAAGGGTAAGTTTGGAAAACAGGCACTAATAAGTCAATGGCACATATTTCAGTTCTTTTTGAGCAATTTTGTTGCCGACCCCAACATAGTTGGGACAAGGCTTTGATGATGATGATGATATGAGCAATATTGTTGTCCTCTTCATTCCAGTTGTTGGAAGTAGCTGAAGTTCCAGTATCAACTGAAAAGGAGCCAGCAAAGGAAACTACAAAGATGGACACAGATGAGGTTAAAAATGATGCTTGTCCTGCAGATACAGGTGTGAGTGATGTAAACATACAGAACCCAAGAGGTGCAGATGATGCTTTTGGCGTCAAGGGCAAAAATGGAGTAGCTGAGTCTGGACCTGCGCAAATGGAAACAGAGGCCAAGGTTTGTCAATCTTGTATCCATTTGCTTCTATTTATAATCAGGTTGTGAATATTGGTTTTTCATAGTATAGTTCATGGTCTGTATGTGAGAAAGAGTTTCATCTGGCAGATATAATTTTCAGAGGTTGTCATGCAATGCCAGGCTTTAAAATATCATTTCTTGAGGGTGTCAGCTGGCCTCCCAAACAATACATTTGCTCGGCCAATGTGCATTAGGTAGTGAATTGTATTAGGGGAAAACTTCAAAAAAAAAAAAAAAAAAAAAAAATCCAAAAATGTAGAACATTAAAAATTTGTTAGATTTTGATATTTATTTTCTCTGGAAACTAAAATAAAGGTATTTATCGGATTCTTCAGTGCATAGAGATTTGGTGTCTCCATATGATTTTAAATGAACAATACTGCTGTCTGCTGTATTTGTTCACCTACGTGTGTGTTACTTAGGTTTTTGAAGTTGAAACCACTAAATGTTTTAGACAAGCAGTTGAAACAAAATCTGATTAGTATTTAGTATCTACAACTTATTACATTGCACAGTATCTTACTACTTAATACTTACTAATTACTAGTTAATAACTTATAAGTCAATAGTCATGCAGGTCGGTATCACCATATGATATTAAATAAACAATTGTGCTGTATTTGTTAACCTAAATGTATGTCACTTAGGTTTTTGCAATTGAAACCTACTAAAATGTTAATCGGCAACCAGTTACTTAGGTCATAACTTGCGTGAAGGTATCAAAAGCATGGGTAATGCTGAAGGCATAAACAATTGTGGAGAGCATCTGTTGTTATTGTAGCCTTCTCATTGCAATGTGGATTCTGATACGACGGTATCTACCTCTGAAGTAGATGTTTGAAAATATTGTTACTTAGCCACCATATTTAGCATGTCAGCTAATTGCAATTTGATGAACTGATGTGTTATGGTTATCTTATGCGTAGCTTGACTGTCAAGTGTTAATACCATTCTCCAGCTTCCATCTTTCTTCGGTGTTTGCCAAGTTGGAATGATAGAAGGGCTTAGGCTCTTCCAGATAAGACCTTTCTCCAACAACTAATCGACCAAACACTTCAGCTCTGCATGCTTTGTCGAGTTCATCCTCTTGGTCAGCAGATTTGACAATGCCGATACTGGCATGCTAGATATCTCGCATCGCAGGGATCTAACTGGTTTTTTTTTTTTTTCAAGGCCAGTCTTGAAAATTCAAATTGAAGTGACCTTTACATCAACTTTGTGTCTTAAACTGCAGTGAAAGGCGTGAAAGACTCCTGTGTGAAAGCAGTGAGGCTACATAGATGCCAAAAACTGTACTAATGCTTTTGGCTTCTGTTTTCCCATAAAGCATGACTTTGGAAGTGAAAACATCTCTCCTAGATTACATAAATGAATACTTGATTTAAGCTGGTTTTGTTAAATACCGTGATAATTATGACACGTGCCCATATTTAAATACCTTTTGGTTTGGCAGGCTAATGTTGCAAAAAAGGTTAAGAAAACATTGGTGCTAGTTACGGAGCATGTCTATGGAGGAATGGTTCCCACAGATCTACAGAAAGCAGTGGAGAAGGAACTTGAGATGGCTCTGCAAGATAGAGTCATGGAGGAAACCAAGGACAAGAAGAATGCTGTGGAGGCATACGTTTATGACATGAGAAACAAGGTAAATCTTAGATAAAACATTTAACAAGTGGCATTTTCTATTTATATCTCAGTTTTTTATGATTTCATTTGTTGACTAGCTCCATGACAAGTATCAAGGTTTTGTGACTGATTCGGAGAGGGATGCATTCTCTGCAAAACTTCAAGAAGTGGAGGATTGGTTGTATGAAGATGGGGAGGATGAAACTAAAAGTGTTTACATTGCCAAGCTTGAGGAGCTCAAGAAGGTCTGTTGCCTCTTTTTTGTCTCTTATCGGAGGATTTTATGCAAGATTGATTTCATATCTGTATATTGATCTGATTACAGCAAGGTGACCCCATTGAGGAATGCTACAAGGAGTACTCAAAGCGGGGCCCAATAATTGATCAACTTATATATTCGATTAATAGCTACCGTGAAGCAGCCATGTCTGAAGATCCTGAATTTGATCACATTGACTTAGTAGAAAAGCAGAAGGTATGAAGTCATTTCTTAAGAATTGCGTTTTGCTAGTACATACATGGTTTTGTGCCTTATGCGTGAAATGCTATCAAAGCTCCTTCAAAGAGGTCATTTGGAAAAAGAAATTAATTATACATTCCTGACTCATATTCTGGTCCATTAGTTTGGTGGGTTGTGTACAAATTGTTGCCGAAGATCCCAACAAATTGAATGAAATAGGTTTTTTTTTTTTTTTTTTTTCTTCACATTATTAGTTTGTTTTAAAACTGATTCTTGATTGTGTTTTAGTGCTTAATGGCTCAAGGAAGTATTCATGAAAAGAGAAATGTTATTTTCAAAGTAGAATGCATATATCATGCTTACGTTAGATGGAAGTTTGTAGATTACATGTGTTGGTTCAGGTCCAGTGACAAGTGTGGAGAGGGTGGATTTGAAAAGGCATCATCTCAACGTCCGTCCTTATTTTTATGAATGGGTCTCCCTCTCGTCTTTTTAAAGCAGGGACAAGATTAAGGCAAGGTGATCCTTTTCTCTTCACGATAGTTGCAGAAACAATACTGCCTTAATTTTTGAAGACTAAAGACCTTGGGCTCATTGGAGGTTTTAGGTTGGTCAATATGGTGTTCAGTCTCTCACCTTAAATTTGAAGAGGACACAATTCTCTTAAGGTCAGTCAACTAGAAGGGAGGAGATTGCTGTGTCGGAGAGAGTTTTTTGAGGTGTATTAAGTTTTGCTGGGGGTGGGGGTGGTCCAAGGAGGTGATTTAGGACCAATTGGGTTCCAATTGGGATGAACACAAGGTCGAAAGCACTCTAGGACCCTGTTATTGAAAATTTTGAAAAAAAAAGTTGTCTGTGGAAGAGACGGCATTTATCTATGGGTGGTAAGATAACTTTAATAAAAGCAAGCTTGTCCAATTTCCTTTGTACTATGGTCTTTATTCAAGATGCCAATGGTGTGATAGAAAGATGTGATTGCATTAGGACCTTCTTATGGGATGGAAAGAGTGGTAAAAGGAAGCTGCATTTAACGAGGTGGATTGAAGTTGAGAAGCCTAAAGTTGTGTATTGAAGAATCTTGGAAGCTTTGGGACAAATAAATGTGTTGTTAGCAAACTGGTGGTGAGGATATGAGGAGTGATGCAGTTCAGATCCATGATCAGCCATTCACTGGGCCCAAGGCCACTAAATCCAAAAGGAGAAAATCTTCAGATTGTTCCAGCCTTGCAACACTATTGCTTATGTATTAAGTACAATACATAACTTCAATAAGCTAAGTATGTGTGTATAGCCAGGTATGTGTGTACAGGTTTTTAGGACAATTTATAATGGATAGGTGGGTATGAGATTTCCTTCATATCCCCCTTTTATTACTACTAAGTGACTCTGATAATAAAATAAATAAAAATCGGAAGGTTAGGCTAGGGGCGGCCCTAGCCAATACTGTCCAAGCCCGACCCTCAAATTTTAGGCATGCAAAAAATTGTCCAAGCCCGGGCCCTAGGGCTTTTCCTTAGAAACAAAAGCCCTCATTTTATGGGCCTTTTGAGGGCCGGGCCCCCCTTGTCTCAGGCCAGATTGATAGGCCTACCTCCTTCTGGTGTTCTTTTTTTTATATATATATATTTATTTATTGGGAGGTGCTCTAGTGAGAGACACTCTCACCAAAATGGTGAGAGATATGTGGGGGCCCTTACATTTAAGTTGGGGGTCCTTGCACTTAAGTTGGTGAGAGTGGGTATGGAAGTGAGGGCCCCCACCCATCTCTCACAAACTTGGTGAGAGTGTCTCCCATAGGAGCACCTCCCTTATTTATTTCTTTTTGTGGTTGGGGGGGGGGGGGGGGGGGGGGGTTGGGGGGGTTACAGTTTCTTTTTGTTTTTAAGTTATAAGAAATCACAAACAACCCCCTGTAGTTTATCCATTTGAAACTATGCCTTAAATCCATTTTCAACATTTGTTCGAATTGATTAGTCACTTATTCTTGCACTGTATTTTAATCTTTTATATTTGGAGGCTGGAGTCACTTCCTCAAGAGGTGTGGAATGTCTCTCTTTGAGCACAATGGTGGATGCTTGGAGGCAAGTCCTTTCCATGGTTTTAGTTTAGTCTGCTGGAGGCTTGTCCCTTGTGTGATTTTATGGTCTATTTAGAAGAAAGGAATGAAAAGATCTCTATCTTTTGATGGTGTTATGACCATAGTGTTTTGGAGAAAGGAAAAATTGGTTGTAATAAGGAATTTGAGAATTTAAATTTAGATATTATTCTTAATGGTAAGGTAGCATGTTTGGTATGTAATTCTTGTTAGGAGAGGGAATCAAAACACTTGCCTCCTCCCCGAGAGGGCTCCTTGAAGTTTAATATTGATGGAGCAACTAGATTGTTAAGAGGCTGGCCTGATTAGGTGAGTATTAGTGGTGTCTTCCGTAATAGCAAAGGGAAATTGATGTTCATGTTTCTAAGTACGGTAGGAATAAGTGATTCCAATGAGACAAAGGTAATGACTATTTGGGAAGCTTTGCTGATTTTTATCTCTTCTTTTCAAGACAAGTCAATTGTGAGCAACTTTTCTAATGTTATTTCGTGGTTTTTCTCGATGAGTGGGGGTTTATGGATATTCCACTTTTATCTCAATGGGATTAAATCATTGTCCTCATCGATTTAGGTTGTCTTCAATCATGTGGAGGTGGTTAGTGAATGTCATGGCTGACTTTTTGGCTAAACAACAGGTGGATAGAGAATGTGCTTTGGTTGCTTATCTTTTGTAATTTTTTCTGTTTGATTTTTTTATAACAGAAAAACTTTATTTCATCAAAAATAAGGAAACAAAGAAAAACTTTATTTCATCAAAAATAAGGAAACAAAAACGACAACCACAAAAGCCACAATGAAAGCAAATCCAAAAAGAAGCCTAAACATCAAAAGAAATAGCAGGATGAAAAGCTACTCCCTTAGCAAGACCGTTTCCCAATGCATTAGCCTCTCTTAATGTATGATGAAAAGAGGCGTCCAACTGCCCTGAAGTATATTGTCCCTCCTCCACCCAATTTACTATCCTGCAAGGATGTGATGCAGGCCCTAGAGTTAGGCCTTGCTGAAAAGTGCCAAAGAATGATAATTTGTATCCATAGATACTTTCACATGAGGAGGCACCTCCAAGGATAAAATCCATGACCAATTTCTATTTAACTCCAACTCTAAGGTTCTGATCTCTACAATTCCATATAAATATGAACAGAAAACTTAGGGACTAAGACTCCTAATTCAACTAGGAAAGCAAATTAGAAACTATCCTAGTTACACTGGATCCCCATTGGATGGACGATAAATAATCACCTTCAAGAATAGGATTTAAACATCCCATCCTAACCAACTCGTGACACCCAATCAAAAGGGCAAACACTTTGACTTCATTGGCATCCAATGAAGGCCCTAAAAAATTTCTAACAACACTTCCATTTCAATCCTTAATGACCCCACGAATACGTCCTTTCTAAATAGTAAACACTCTGTAAGAAACTACCATCAAAGTTCAACTTATCTAAGGGGGATGAATCCATAATATTCTATTCACAATTTTAGTACGCCATCCCCCCTGTAAAACTGAATTCTAATATCTATTGATATCTTCCAAAGATATTCCTTTATACTTCTTTTTCTTACTCACCCATTCCAACACCGTCCAAACAATGGCCTCAACAATCTCCTCACTAGTTTTGCTTTTATTCTTGAAAACTGTTATTCCTCTCCAACCAAAGCTTCCAAACAGAAGCATATAACACTAGCTTCCATAAAACTTTGCCACAAATAAATTTGCACCCAAATCATACAAAAAGGTTAATAATACCAATCCAAATCGTGCAAGTAAAGTGACAGTGAATCAATAAATGATGCGCAGACTGCTCACCTTTTAAGCACATAGGATACCCATTGAGTAGGTGATATCCTTGTCTTAACTTATCAATAGTCAGGATTTTATGCTTCCTTACCCCACAATAAGAGACCAAAACTCCAGGAGGAACTGAAGGATCCTAGAAAGACTGCCAACCTTTCACTCTAGCACTTCTCTTTTATCATATACTCTTGTTCATGTCGTTTTCAAAGTCTTAACTATATATTCTTCCTATTATTGATATAATTTACCAGTAAATAATAAAAAATATAGATATAGATATAGATATAGACACATGCACAGACAGTTTATTCATGCCTTTGTTGTGCTGGTTCTCTATACAGTTTATTCAAAGGGTACTAAGCGCTGTTTAATTTTAGTTGGCGGAGATATCAGTGAACATCAACAGTGTGATATTAAACATTAAAAGTCAGAATAGTTTCTTACTTTCTGTGACCATTTCAATTTAATTTGGCCATTTCAATGACAAGTTTTATGATCAACTTGGATGATATTCAAATGAATTATCATTCGGAGACTGCATTCTGAGATTGGCCTAGTGGTGTAGACTTGCAGTTTCTTATTTAACAAGTTGACATTTTTTTTTAATGGCAAATTCTGAACATTGAACCGATGAAGTTTGATGTAATTTTATAAAGAATGAGAAAAGTAGAATAGTGTGTTTTGCTTAATAGATTTGTTGTGGTAGGTTATAACTGAATGCGGAGAGGCAGAGGCATGGCTGAGAGAGAAAAAGCAGCAGCAGGATGCTTTGCCTAAGTATGCAACTCCAGTTCTTTTAATAGCTGACATCAAGTGGAAGGCCGAGGCTCTTGACAGGTATGAATCTATCTGTAGCATTGCTGCTTTAATTTGTTGCGAAATCCTGATTTGACTTTCTCATCAGTTGGGGTAGGATGAGGGCCTCTGAGTCATATTTTGGTCTTTTCCCTAGTGGAACTCATGTTGCACTAGGGGTCTAGGAGGTGGCTTTGTAGTCAGACCACACCTCTAGGAGGAAACACAACCCTTAAAACGTAGCAGAAGCCTGGCCTATATTGATGTGATCAAATATTACAGGAATACATATCGTGAGGGAGGGAGGGAGGGAGGGACTACCCTTTACTTCCTAACAGTCAAAGATCTGGAATTTTCCTCCCTTTGAAATGGCACACAATTACTGGAGCAAAGATATTGAGAGAGATCCCCTGCCTTGCATCAACTTCACCCTAAGATTCTTGATTTTCATCTACACTGACAGAGGCCAAGGGAGGGACTACCCTTTACTTCCTAACAGTCAAAGATCTGAAATTTTCCTCTGTAACGCCCCGAAAACCTGGAGCTCTTCAGATTTCGGAGCACTACTTAAGTAAGGTTAACTCACCACATAAATCAAATATACCAAAGAATTGAGCAATGCTTCTATTTATTGAGAGATTCAATTAAATATTTCAAGTCAATAAAATTCCTAATTTAAAAAGACAAAACCAGTTCCACATTATTGAAAATAATGAAATCCATCTCTATAATTCTAATTCCAATCCAATGTTTGTGACGCTCTCTTATCAGCCACGCAAGTTGAAATCCAATGGCTGATCCCCCTCGTTGCCAAGCTTTCCCAAATGACCAGTACCTGAAGTGGGGCGAACCACTTGTCAGAAAACTGGTGAGTAATAATCCTAAATTTCATAAATTCGAATAACAAGAAAGAACAATAATTTCCAATGTAGACAGTAAGATCATAAGATAGAAAAATGTTTTATGGAGTCTCTTATGTTCATACAGTTTTTCTAACATTAAAATCATAACCGTGTCATAGCACTTATTAAATCCAAGGTTTTCAATCGATGATTTCAATGGTTCAATAATACTCTCTCAACATAGAGGTTCAATAGTTCAATAAGACTCCCTCAAAGAGAGGTTCAATAGTTCAATAAGACTAAATCAAAGAGAGGTTCAATAGTTCAATAAGACTAATTCAAAGAGAGGTTCAATAGTTCAATAGGACTCTCTCAAAGAGAGGTTCAATAGTTCAATAAGACTCTCTCAAAGAGAGGTTCAATGTTTCAGATCTTCAAGAAATGAGTCATTTTCATAAACATGTTTCTATGGCTAGTCTCATTAGTTCATATCAGTAAGTTACTATCCACTAATAATCTGAACTATTCTTCCATATTTAATATTATGATATTCTCAAATTAGTAAGGGTACAGATGTCTAAAAAGAAATTGAGAAGCTATCAACACTGCCCAATTTATCACTAATACAGAGTATATTACAGTGCTTTGCACTGTTCGTGGATCCACAGAAAGTGATTCACTCCTAATACATCCTTGAGAAGATGATGGTGAACCTCAATAGAAAATTCCACCTGGAATCAGGCCCATACTGGTTACCTATCGGGGCCCATTCAGATGGCTGGTACTGATCATTGATCAAGTGGGCCAAGGGGTCCCTCAAATCTAAAACATACATTAACACATATTCCTAACATCCTACTTTCCTGACATGATCCCTAAACCAGCAGGGTATTAATATAAAGAATCTCATAAGTCTGAACTCTATGCACTTAAAAACTTTTCTAAAGAAGAATTTATCCATCATCTATCTATTTGAATTACACCAAACAGTGGGTCCCACTAACCTATTATAAGATCAGATCTGATTCCTATGGTCGCCCAAGGTTATGCTTAACTCCTAATGGATTAGATTTATCATTAACATCATTCCTGATGGCCCATAGGTTACAACAGTTTATCAAAAAAATCAACCTCGTCAGGTCTCTACATGATTACTAACTGTACGGTCAGATGGAACCTACTCCTTAGGAGTCCACCTCTACAAGGGTCGACCATGGGTTTTCTACAAGATGGTGGGTCTTGATTTTGGATCAGATCTACAGGTGGGTCTCACAACTATTATCGCTAATCTGTACACATTCACGCCTGGATTTCCTTTAGTCCATTGATCAGTGGGTCCCACTGATCAGAATCCAAGATGTCCCACATCCCTGTGGTCGACCAAGAGCCCTCTACAAGATATGTGGCCCTGATCTCAGATCAGGTCCACTGATGGGCCCCACAACTGAAATCGACATGCCTATAACACTGTCGTCATGTAACTGTGTCTTCAATTTTCATTCAATTTCAATGGATGCTTATGGATTTGCACTCCTTATCAGTTCTATCACTCAATCAGCCATTCCTACATTATTATCTGAGTCCAAATATATATATATATATATATATTTGATGTCTACTTCCTATTACAGAAAGATTACTGTATTCGTGCAATACAGAGTAAATGGATCCATATCTATCATTAGTTGTCTTGATTAAATAACCAAATATTTAGGAAGATCACTCACCTTCTTGTATAGAAAATTGTAGCTCGGTCGATATGGGGCCTTGTATACTGCATTCACCAGATCTTCCGGCCTTTTCTTCCTCCCCACGAGTCTTGACAGCTGATCTTCAAAGATGACTCTTCTCCACCCTGAGTTCTCTTCTCCTCTTTAGCCAAAATGTGAGTATCAAAAGGTAACAAGAACTAAATAAGAGAAAGGAAGTACGGGAGAAAAATCTGGGGATAACCCCAAATTCCATTCGTTGGAAATCCTCCCCCAGGTTCTACGAAGAAAATCCTCCTCTCTTAGGGGATAAGGTTAAACAAACTTAACTACTTGTTTAAACAAGTCTCCTAATGGATTGAGACCAGGTCATAAAAGTCCTAATCCAACCCATTACTATATACATTGAAATAAAACTGGCCCAAACTGGCCCAAGGTATTACATCCTCCCTTTGAAATGACACACAATTACTGGAGCAAAGATATTGTGAGAGATCCCTTTGCATCAACTTCACCCAGATTCTTGATTTTCATCTACACTGACAGAGGCCCTACCAATCTGTCCAGGATCATCACAACACCCCAGAATCGGACCCTGATCCTTATAGTGAGCAGAATTCGGATTGCATTTTTGCTCACCTACTACCCTTGAAAATGGCTTGATGCCCAGTCAGGATAGGTGAAGTCCCTGAAAACAGTTCGACCATTGCAATCACTTCTCTCGCCCATCATTCTGTACATTTGGCTGCCCCATTAACTAGACAAAAACTCATTTGGCCAACCACATTAATCCATAATGCAAGGATCAAAATAGCAGTTGCAGCGAGCGCAACGGACAGTGGCCAAAACGTTACGTAGCGGGCGATATGTAGCGGTGTGAATTTTATAAGTGGTAAAAAATTTTGAATCTTATGTTGCAGCCAATGTTGTGTTTTTTAGTGATTTGGAACCACAAAAGGGTAGAGACAACATAGGGGTCGTTTGTTTTGTGTGAAAATGATTCACATGAGTAAATGCTTCACATGTGAATCAATTACATGTGCAACAGACTCACATGAGATTCAGATTCCAATGTTTGTCAATGTCACCTATTTGCACATGTGAATTTAAAGTACATCTAATGGGCATCAACGGTTATAATGTTTTTCCCAAGTTTCTCACAGATCACGAGGAATCATGATCCGAAACTTGGGGCTCTAGCTGTTCTAGGCGTTTTAGAGCTAATCAACGGTTCGGATCTTTCAAAGGGGGCCCACAAAAACCCAGAATGCAGATCTAACGGTTTGCTATTTTTCCTAAATTTCTTACAATCCAGGATGATCCAACGGCTGAATTTTTGATGTGTGAGCCGTGTTGAGCCTCTTGAAGATGATTACCGGTGTAGATTATGGTTTTGGGGCCCACAAGATTGGAAAAGAAATTAAAAAAACACTGAACTGCCTTCATGGACGTCTGCGGTTACTGTTGTAGTGCACAGCCGCACACTAACAGTAGCATGTGAATCTCTTTCACACCTCTATTGAGATGTGAAAATGAAGGGCACTTTTTGAGTTGATTTTCATACCATTTACATATGAGTTTTACACGTGAATTAGATTCACACAAAACAAACGTGATATATGTGTAACGGAAACGTATGTGATTTAATTACATACGTAAATGGGCACAAACAAACGACCCTTTAAGGAAAAGACTATTGAGGAGAAGAAATAGGAAAAATAATATTTTAAATTAAAACTACTTGGCTTTACTAGGTTTTAGACCATAGCGCCGTTATTTTTAAAATAGCATAGCGGCCTCAACCGCTACGGCCGATATTTTTAACCATGCCATAATGGGCCTCCTTGGACCTTCCTAAATGCTCAAAGAACCCTCCTGAAACTGGTCTGATCCACCTTCATTGAACCCCTCCCTGATGGACTTGGAATGCGGCCCAGGAAGCTGATGCGCTATATATTGGCGAGATAGGGGTTTTGCACATCGATCGATGCATTTCTTTAAGTCCTCTGGACAGCTGTCCACTTCCTCATGTACGGAAGCGTCGACATGATTTCGTGCCTTGAGAAGTATGCTCTCCTCATCTATGATGCCCAGATATGGATACAAATACTAATACGGGGATCGTGGATACGACACCTCACATTTGAAAATTTAGTACATGGATACGGATACGGGTTTCCTGATTTTTTTCTTTAGATCTTGAATCAATGAAATAGTTATTGTTTTCGCCCTTCCTAGCATTTTTCATGGTGAGAAGTAAAAATATTAAAAGAACTATATGAACTAATGGACTTTATAAGTAGGATATGTTAAACTTGTTCCCTAGAAGTATCAATGAAGTATCAGGTACCAATACAAGTGTTGTATCGGTCCAATACGGATACGTTGGACTTGTACAAGTATCCGGGTATCATAGCTCCTCATTCCTTTTTCTGCAATACATCTGTATTGCCCTCCTTGACCGAACTTTAAATCCTTCCTCAAAAGACAAATGATTCAAACCTTCTTGACCATGCTGCCCCTGCAACCTTCCCTGTTGTCGTCCCCAGACCTGTTGTACCTACAAACCTGCTCAGCCGACTGCTGCCATTGGCAACCGCCACATCAGAAACACATTATGGACAAGAGGAACCTGCCTCCCCATTGCCGGCTAGAACAGGATCCCATGTCCGGTGACCTTCCCCGACACTGAAGTAACTGTATTTACCATCCATGGATGGGTTGTTTGCCTCCAACTGAGAATCTGATCCTGGTCCCTCTGATTCTGCCTCTCGTCTCCAAGACTCCACCCCTGTAGCCCTTAAAGTGGCGGGTTCTCCTTGTTGCCAAGAACACAAACTTCGAAAACTTTCCGAAAAAAACTTTCCTCCCAAACTTCCACCTTGATGATACTTTCAGAAAAAAATCCGTGCTCCCAAACTTCCACCTTGATGAGATTTCCCAAGAATCAAGATATCTATTGACACTTGTGCAAAGATGAAACGATGACTAACCACACACAGGACATGACCCGCCATATTCCAAGATCGATTTGTCAATAGTCTCCTCTGCAACTCCAACTGCCTCTCCCACCTTCTCTTCAACCTAGACGAAGGTTTTTCCTCCCAGCCATGAAGAGGAAACTCCAAAACACCGAACCCACATAGTTCCAGTTGTTGAAAAACTACCTGGTCTCTAGCGCTCCAAAGAAATAGAAAGGTCTGAGAACTCCATTTTAAAATCTTCCAGACTTTTCGGAACAAAATCCAAGTTACTGAAAGACAGCAGCACAAGAGGGCCTCCAAGCCTAGCCAACTTGGTATCGATCAATAATCCACAAGCCTCACACAGACCAAGAATATCAGGCATGTCTTCCTCTCAACAAACTTTACCAACCAAACTGTTTGCTAACCAACTTAAGTTGGCTCTGATAACATCATTACCGACTGAAATGGCCTTACTACTCTGAGAACTACCACCTTTTACCGCATCAGCAAAGGTAGCCTTTCCTTAACCCACCAAGAGATTGGGTCTCTTCTAAAAATACTATTCATCCCTACATTAGGAAGTAGTGGCTGAGATTTCTAGTTAGCCACACCTTCCAGAGTAGACTAATTCTGCACCTCCTTATACCATGGATTGAGTCTTCTCTTATACCAGCCAAACGAAGCAAATTTAACTGCCAACTTCCTGCCATTCAGACTGCACCCATTCATGTCAGCTGTAGCTTTCAGGGCCAATCTTCTTGCTAAACTGAACAAAACTAAAACAACTGCCCTTCTTTTTCCTACCAGACGGGGATGAGAGCCTCTACCACCTTGCCGAAATTAGAGAAGGATGATCTCAACCACTTCACTGGAGTATTCTATGCCATGTTGTCAACAAAAATTTAGATAAAATCTTCCCACCTCTCTGCCTTGTACCATAACCTTTTATACTATGGTACTGAATCCATATCATTGCATAAAAGAGCATGATCTATTCGCCGGTAGTTTTGCATGGCAATATAACTTTCTTTCATGTCACTGTCCACGTTTGTTATGCCCATGAACGCACTCTGGCCACTTTCCATTGACCCAGTTTTCTTCCATTTGTGTAGGAATCATGTATGCCTTATATTATTCTTTTGATCATTAATGCCTTGTCATTTGTGTGCTTTGATCTTCATTGTTACGTATTCAAACTCTTCGCAGTGCTGGATACTAAAAAACTTCTGCATAAACAGGTTTTGCAGGCCAATAATGATGAAACCAAAGCGAGCACCAACTCAGTCACAAACACCCCCTGGAACACCTCAACCACAACCCTCCGAGTCACAACCTGAAAGCAGTGATGTTAGCTGTGAGATCTCATCTGAAAGCGAAAGTCAGGCATTTCCAACTGGGCCGGAGCAAATGGACACTGACGAGGCTGAGAGCAATCCCCATCCTGGATAATCAAGCTAGCTTAGAGCCTTTCAATTCATTTGAGCTTTTTTTTTTTTCCAATTTGTATCTTTTGTGCATCATCATTTCCATTCCAGCCTGCATCTGATTAGAGCTAACCAGCTAAGAGCATCATCAGTGATGGTGCTTTGCGTATAATACGTTTGATAGTTTGCAGCTTGTGATTTGCAGGGAGGCACACAGCTTTGATATTTGTGTGGTCTCCAGAATCTGGTTTTGGTAGAATCTATGAGATGTTATATACCATTTAGCGATCTTTCAACCTTTTTGTCTTGGAGACCTTTGTTTGTCAATGTAACTCACCACTCTGCTCTCGTCCATGGATTTTGTTAGCTATTTTTCCTGGACGTGTTTAGGTGTTGCTGTTTTGCATCTGACCTTGATTTACCCAGGAGTCCGTACTATTGTTCTCACCTTCATCGATTACATCTTTCAAAGGGAATGAGGACATGATTCAAGGAAAATAGCGGTATCAGCATAACAGATGGTGTCCTCCGCTAAGAACTATATAAAGGTAGATGGAGCTGTTTTTTAATACATCATTTATACTGTATAGACCTTTTCCTTAATTCAAGGGTTGTAAAGGGTTCTTACAGTGGTTGCTAGAATCCTTTTACTGAGCGTTTATGATCCGTGCCCTTTTTTCTATACCCATTTGTTACCCATGAAAAGTTTCATTTTGCTTATAATACTGCCATTACATTCGGATGGCATCTAGATTAAGGATTCTCTTTAATGTGATTGCACCCTATTCACCATAACACACAGGCCTATACTCTTTATTTCGACCTTTTGATTTGAATAATGGGTATGATCCATTGGATATACCCTATACACTTGTTTGGGAAAAAAATGAATTTGATTTTACTTGAATCCATCAAAATCATTCAAAACTTCTTTCCTCACCCTCTAAGCCCAATCGAAGCCCTGTAATATCGTAGGGGCAGTTAGGATTCCTGCATTACCTGGATGCCGGAATTCCATCCACGGAAACCGCTTGATTGGTCCCTACACTATCATTGTTCTTGAAGGATCCCCACTGTGGCCTCACATTTATTTCATACGTGTTGAAAATGCAGGGGAAAAGGGTGAGGGGGAGGTGACATGCAGTCACTTTCAGCAAGCTCTCAAATGTTTAAAATACCATAAAAGCAAATTCCGCATCAGGTAGGGTTAGGACTTGGGATTTAACTTTTTGCCCTTATTTTCCACTCGAGTTTTGGTGGACAGTTTGACCCATTAGTCAGATGGTAAGCTTTGTATTAAGTTCATTGTTATTTGACCCATTTAGTCAAATGAAACCTGGTCCTGTTACCAATGGGTGCTACAATGAGTTCTTGACCCATACCCATTTAACAGATGGGTCAAAAAATAGGTTCTAGTAGACCCATCTGCTAAACGGGTCAATATAGACCCAGTTTTAATATGTCGGAACCTTCAGGTTATGGGATAATCTGGTATTTGTCTGGGGTGCTAAAATGAGTTCTTGACCCATACCCATTTAACAGATGGGTCAAAAAATAGGTTCTACTAGTAGACCTTATTTTTTGACCCATATGCTAAACGGGTCAGTATAGACCCAGTTTTAATATGTCGGAATCTTCAGGTTATGGGATAATCTGGTATTTGTGTGGGGTGCTAAAATGAGTTCTTGAACCATACCCATTTAACAGACAGGTCAAAAAATAGGTTCTACTAGAACCTATTTTTTGACGCATCTGCTATACTGGTCAATATAGATGCAGTTTTAATATGTCGGAACCTTCGGGTTATGGGATAATCTGGTATTTGTCTGGATCCCTATCTCAGAGAGATCTGAGAGAGAAGATGGTCTTGGTGGAAGAGGGGAGGAAAATGAGTCTTCGGATCGAGGGGCAGTAGAATATTGTAATAAAAAAGAATGAACCATACTTTCTATTTTAATTCTACCTTCCAAACAGGTCAGGTCTACGGGTCCAAACATGCATGTGTTCAAAACTAGACCCGTTTGGGTTTCAGACCTATACTAATAGGTATAGGTTTAAAAAATTCCAAATCCAATTTTTAATGGGTTGGAATCTCCAGGTTATTAGGTAATCAAATATCCGTCTGTATCCCTAATTGCGTTGCTGGGCTTAGAGTTCGATTACTTAGCGATCCATCCACTGCTCAACTAAAGACTAATAATTTTTTTTTTTACTCTTGATGGCTTGTCCCTTGTTATTTCCACTACTCACTCAACCATGAGTGTTTTTTTTTTTTTTTCCCTTCAGCCATATTGACATGCCACATTTTTGTCTTCCTTGCTTGTTCTTTATTTCTTTTAATTTTTCAATTGAATTGGGTGTCTTTATTCTTGCCAAAAAAAAAACCTAAATAGCCGGACCAACTTGTAATTAAAAAACTTTTATAAGAATTTGGTGTACTGGAAATTACAAGACATGATGGTTATGTGATAAGTGATAACTTATTCTTAGCATTGGAATTGAATTGAAACATCCCAATCCCATCCCACTTATTCTCTCCTGAGTCTCTCTCTCTCTCTCTAGTATTGTAACTTGTAAGTACTATTTCATCTCATCTTCATTCCCAAAACCTACTACTGTCCCTTCTCCTTTTCATGCACATATAATAAGATCAGAGATTAGGGTTTTGCTCAAAAGTGAGCCTTTTCTTCTTCTTCAAAACCAACATCAAATCAAATCAAATCTAGGGTCTTTCGTTTTATTCGTTCAATAGGAAAAAGGAAATGGACGACACCGAAGACGATGCACGCTATCCTCCAAACCCTCACCCTAATTACCACCACTCTTTCTCTTCCTCCTCCTCCCATCGCCCTAAACTCCCCGTCCGAAACCCTTCCTCCGCCCCTGCCCCTCTCGCCGCCAATTTCTTCCACCAAGACCAAGAAGACGATGCCGCCGCGGAAGAAGAAGAAGAAGACCCTGACGACAGCGATGAAGACGATGAAGAAGAAGACGAAGACGAAGACGACCAAGGAAATGCCACCAAACAAGTTGCCAATCTCGGCAATGAAGACGAAGAGGAAGAAGATGATGATGATGAAGGAGAGGCCTATCCCAGGCCCGATACCGACGACGAATCTGAAAATCGCGGCAGAAAGAGGCGGAGAATGGAGAAATTGGGGCTTGGGTATGAATTCGCCCCCCGCATTAGGCCGTCCCAGGCGCCTGCACCCGCCCCAAAGCCCCCAGCATTTGGGGGTAGCCGGAATTCTCCGCCGGAATGGTCGGAGCAGGCGACTTTCGCCCTTCTCGATGCCTGGGGCGAACGGTTCCTCCAGCTCGGGAGGAAGAGCCTCCGGACTGATGAATGGCTTGAAGTTGCTAAGAGGGTGTCGCAGGTGTCCAAGGCGGTCCGCACCGATTCGCAGTGCAGGAACCGTCTTGACACGTTGAAGAAGAAGTACAAGAAGGAGAAGACGAGCGGCTTGACGAGCAAATGGGTTTTCTTTAAGAAGATGGAGATGTTGATGTCCACGCCCCCTCCACCGCGGCAGCCGGGTCTACCCTGTGGGTTGGATTCTGGCGAGTATGTGTTCATGAACCCAAGGGCTTATATAAACCATCCTAATGGGTTGGATGAGATGGGAGATAGCCCTGGGAATTCGGAGTCTGAGGGAGATGATGGTGGTGGTGATGAGGATGATGAGGAATCAGAGGGGCTTCCTCCTAGTAGAATGAGAATTGGGGAGCGGGCGGAGGAGGAGAATGGTGGGGCGTCTTCCTCTTATAGGTTGCTTGCGGATTCAATCCATAAGTTTGGGGAGATTTATGAGAAGATTGAGGTTAGTAAGAGGCAGCAGATGATGGAGTTGGAGAAGATGAGGATTGATTTTCATCGAGAATTGGAGCTGCAGAAGAGGCAGATTCTAGAGCGGGCACAGGCGGAGATTGCGAAGATACGACAAGGGGATGATGAAGAGATTGATGTTTCTGTTGAGAATACTAGCGGGTGATGTATGGCATTTGCTCTTTAGTTTATGCTCTTTTGGAAAATGAAAAAAAAAAACTTGTTGAGGGTTATTTCAGTAGTGAAATTAATAATGTCCCCATTTTATGTCCATGATGCTGTGTGAGTCTATTTGAAGTTTTGAACCTTTTTATTACTCTGAAATTACAATGTTGGAACACCCTTTTCCAGTTCTTGTGTTTTATGTCAAAAGTTCTCCATTGACAATGTTTTATTCATAGGGATTCTTTTTACATTGATCAATTTAGATGTTTTTCAAATTTCTAATGGTTGAGGAAATGTAAGTACCAATTTTTTTTTCTGGTTGACCAATGTATGTTTTCATTTCTTGGATTAGGTCAATTACAGGTGTTAGTTTTGTTGTAGGCCTGTTTTTGGAAATTATTTAACTTTCTACAAATTGTTTGCTGAGTGTTTTTCTTTTGTGTGTGCTTGTTCTTCGTATTTTGATTACTCTAGACATGGAGCTCTATGCCTTAACACTCTCTTGGAGTGGATATCGTATACCTTTGATTGGACTACCTAGAAATAGAAGGTTCGTAACAAATACAAAATTGATCCTAAAAGAAAGGCCAAAAAAGAATCCCTATGTGCACTAAATTTGATGGCTCCTTCAAATACGTGTATTCTTAGGTACATGTAATGCAGCCAGTGGCTGATGATTTAATTTTTCAGAATTAGGATCCTTCTCGCTCTTTCCTGTTCCCTTATAGGACATTTTATTTAGAATTTCTTCCCATTATTTTATATCTTTTTTTTGAGTCTTAGTGTTGGAAAGTTATTCAGTAAAGATTATATATTATATTTCAGGTAGGTTTATGCCATGTTATTTTGTTAGAGTCCTAAATGAAAGGAGTGTGTAATTTTTTTATTTTTTATTTTTGAAAAAAAAAGAGATGTATTATGTTGGCTGAATTCATATTAGAGATACCACCACCATGACCATGGTGTTGGATGTATACTTTAAAAAAAAAAGTAAGATAACTTTTTTGGAAATTTTTTTCTTTTTGATGTCAAACCAGTTGGAGCTTTGGATGTGCAGTCCTATTTGTGAATTCTACTATTGACTTGGTTATATTTAGCCATTCAAGGCTAAATTTTGCATTGTATTTCTTCAATTGATTCTCTTCCATTTGTTCTATGATTAAGTGTAAAGCTATTTTGATGAGGTGATTGCAATTTGTTGATGCATCAACATGCTTTTGAAGAGCCCAAATGGCCCCCCTATATGGACCCTATTATAATTGTGCTGCAATCCCTTTCTGGCAGTGTTGCCTTTCTCAAGGCTTCCAGTAGTGTTTGTTTGATGTGTTCTTGTTAGTTCCCTATTAGGAGCCCATGTCATCAAATTGTTATTTTATTGGGAGTCAGCTAGCTTTGCTTTTCCTGTCAGGAGTCACTAAATACTCCAATTGGAGTCCTTTTTTCTCGGTTAAATACAATGGCAGAAAGGTCTAATACTTGTACATCACACAACCAAAAATAATACAATTTCAGTTTCTTCTTGAAAAATCGGGGTTTCCCAACCTTGGTGGTGTTGTGTAGCCATGGAGAGATTTTATGAGTATCATATAGAGGAAGACAAAAGAGTGATTCAGAGCCGCCTCTATCAGTTTTTTGTATCATATTGGTAATTATCACTGAGCCAACTCATTTTTAATTCTAACTTGTGTGTTGGTTCTCATCATCAGCATTATCTCTCTTTTTTCTTCTATCCCCCTGCAAATATTTGCCTGAGCCTAACTCAACCTTCCATTCTTAACCTAAAGTCAGCCCAATCTGACCCATTTAGTTCATGTTCTGAAACCAAAAATTACCCCTGTTGAGCAATCAACTAGATTAAGAACCCAACCAGCAAAATGAAGAACCTTATCCCAGCATTATCCGAAACCTCTGAAGACCTAACTGAACTACCTTCAGATTCTTCCTCAGCTCCAACTACAATACCCTATCCTGCACAGCCCTTATCCATCCACTATCACAATTTGAAACCTCCCTGAATAAACTTTAATCAGCCCAATTTGATTAATCCCATCTTCAGAAAACCCCTTCTTTGTGCCTAAACCCTGGACAGCAGACAGTAGACAATAAATCCCATAAAACCCATCTTGAACTTTATCTCAATTAAACCTTCATCCAAATCCTTATTTCACCCACTGTGATTGAGACAAAAAGCTCAATTAGGAGCCCCAGTGTACTCCTAATTTCTGTGCAATCCATAGCAGTGGACTATATCCCCATTCAAGTTCCCCCATTTTCCCTAATTTCAAATCCCATTCAGAACCCCAATTAAAATTTTAAATCCCAAGCTTAATTTGACTAGTGCCCTTGCTTGAAACTTTGATCAATTTTTTTTCCAAAAACATCAGAAACCCCTAAATTCCATTAACATCCTCCTGAAACTCAACTCAATTTGATAGCTCAATCCTACCTCCAAACCCATCTCAATCACATTTCAAAAATTACCTCAAATACCCTTCTTTTTTTTCCCATTTCTGTGTTACTGATTGTTGACAGAGAGTTTTCTTACTAAAGAAGGGAAGATGTGAAAGAAGAGGTTGATGAAGACAAAGATCAAAATGTAAGTGATTACCAATCCAGTGGACTAGAGTCACATGTAGTTAAGAGAGTGATTGACCATCTTTTGGATCAGATCTCGTAGGTGGTTCCTAAAGTGCGAAGAGAAGCATCAGACGACACGTCTCCATTCCTGTTGAGTGTTGAAGTTATCCAATGATTGAATTTCCTCACTTTGTTTTTGGAGATAGTAATGCAGTCCAAGTGCATCATGGATGTTAAAGTCTATAAAAGAAGGCCCAAGAATAGTCCCATTGTTGGCCAGCCCCTCAGGCGTAACCCATATTAGGCCAAGCCCTTGGGCCTAACCCCAGCCCATAGATGAATGATCCATTGGGCTTAAACCATGATCAGCGAGGCCAATAGCCTATCTATTCCTACTTGACGTAAAGTTTCCTAGGTCTTGATAAGATGTCTTAAATCTAAGAAGACAATATGTCATCAATGAAAGATAATTGATTGACATGCAATCAATGAAAAGAGGGTAATAAGACCTTTCAAAAAAAAGAAAAAAAAGAGGAGAATAAGCAAGAGATTGGCATGCGACCAATTTCATGGAAGGGAAGGGAAGGGAAGGGAAGGGAAATCTTATTTAGGTCCCTAATATGCACGATTGTCCTCCCCTCCTTCGTAATTACATTCTGATCTCTAACTTGTAATTCAGTGAAAATTGTCTCTCACTCTCACTGTTGTGAATGAATCTTTTGAGTTGCCAATGATGATGACTCCAAAGGTTGGGCATTCATGGTGAATGTGTGAAGAACTGAAGATACCATCCATCATTGAGCCCCATCAGCTAGATGGTGGATATTAGCGGAAGACAAACTAATGGATCGATTGGAATTCTATATGTATGATCGAAATAGTTAGATGTTCCAACACTTGGATAGTCCTACTCCTATCAAGTGAATCAAGATCATCAGAAGCAGTTGTGCCTCATTTTACTTCTAGATGGAAGAGTCGATAGCATGAGGTAACAAGCCAGTGTCATAAGTAAATGGATTGATCATATAATCAAAAGTTCGTATGGTGGATCTTCGGTTTAGGTGGACCACAAGTAACACAAGGGTGAGTTCTGTTAGATTGATTTGTCTTCTGCTTCCTAATAGCTTAAGCTTTTGGGATGCATTGGCTAGTCAGACTTGACATGATATCATAGCCACACCAAGTCGAGAGGTCCAAATCCTAGGAGGCGTTATTTCCCAAGGCTGCGTGGGTAGGCATGTGTAGGTTGCGAATTTGAACAGCATAGCAATCATGTGTTTGCTAGTTTCTAGTTATTTTCCATGTTAGGAGTCCAAGCTAGTGAGTCGTTATTTTTATCAAGTCCCTTTGCTGCATTTATTTTTGAAGTAAGGAGTCGATAAAAAAAAAAAAAAAGTCCAATATGGCCCCTTAGCTGTTAAAAAGACAATGTAAGTGGATTTTTTTGAATCGTTTTCATACAATAACTACAATGCGGTCTACATATGTACATTAGATGACCAACAATAAGACTATTCAGTTTCTTTTCGGCAAATTAGGTTTTTCTCTCTTTTCATTGATGTTGGGGTAAAGTGGTGGCTGACCTCATGTTGTCAGAGGCGCAAAGAGTGATTCACAGCTCTCCTCTGGCATCATATTTATTTAGTGTTAAGTATTAGTGGATTCACCTCAAAGCAAATGGATCGTCATATAGAAAGGACCTTTTGACGTAGTCAGGTATAAATTGAATCGTTTGGGAATTGGGATAGCCATTGGATTTATCTGATCCAATTGAAACAACAGTAAATGCAAATGGGTACTTATGCATAAGGTCAATAAACTAATAAGACAACTGGACAATAGCTCATTCTAACTGCTACAACAATTTTAAAGGGAAAATATATATATATATATATAGAGAGAGAGAGAGAGGCCTTTCCCCTAAATGCAGTGCTATAAGGTTCGGCATATAGTCTGGTTTATCCCGTATGCAGTGTTATAAGGTTCGGCATATAGTCTGGTTTATCACGTTGTTCTTTCTGAGTCTTCATCTCCTTTTCCTTAATTGTTGCCATGCTGCTTTAGCTTCTGGTGGTGCTGCTTTATAAGTTACCTCCTTGTTAGACTATTTGCTGCGTTGTGCAGTCCTTTTGGTTTGATTCATTGCTAGGGTGAACTGCTTTCATCTTACTGCTGGATACTGAATCTATGGTGCTATATGTCTTTGATCAATAATCTGAATACCAGATTCATATTAGACGTGTCAACTGCTGTTATTGCTAATTAGTCCTGACACTTATTCTATTGAAAACCATTTCTATAACACAACCACATTTGTAGCTTTGCAGGAATTGGTCTAATATTAGAACAGTTTCAACCTTCCCAATGAATATTAGTAGACTCAACCGGCTGTGTGAATGTTGGCAATCTCTAACATCGACAACCACATTTTTGCTGTCTATCAGTTGACTGTTTTGTGATTATTTAACTAGTAAATGGTCTCTGAGCTGTTTATGGAATCTTATTGCTTGAAAAATTTTTGTGATACTATTTTGCTTTTTCTACTTTGGCTTGTTGTTTAACCATTGGGGTGACATCATCATCATCAAGGAATGGTCCCAACTACATTGCGGTCGGCTACATGAATTCCATTTCTCCTTTCCCATCTATCAAATCGGATAGGTTGCACTTCTTAAGATCCATGTTCCATTGGGGCTGACACAGTTTTTAACTTTCAATCATTGTTATATTGTGCAAAAACGAAGTGGATAGAATCCAAACTTTACTGAACATGTCAAAAGGTATCAAAGCAAGTTCTCTTTGTGGATTATTTGTGAGAGTTTTTCATATTGCCTCCTAAACCTGCAACCTAGGAGGATGTCCAAGTCATCAAGAACACAGTTATTTGGGATGCATTTTAACATACAAGAACTGAGATTTTGTTCAGACTCTGTTTTAATGATAACTAACTCTACAATGTTTTAAAACTTGATGTGGACGTTCCAATTACTAAGATGTGACGAGTAAGCCTCATGAGCAGAACTTTTCTAGTTAACACATAATTACATAATATAAGTAGAAAAAGGGTCAGAGTTTGACCTTTTTTCCTTTTGATGAGTCAACTAGGATTGCCTTTTGTGAACCTAAATATGATTTTCTTTGATCTTTGGCGAGCAGAAGCAATGCTGTGGAAGAACCATATGTTTCAGTCCCATTCTTTCAGCCTTCTATATCAAGACCTTCAACACCACTTGATTTTCTTTCTCCAGAGCCTTTTCTTGTAGGTTTGATGTAGGCCCATCTGCGAGATCACATATCCTTTGAAACAGGTCCTCTATCTTCTTATAGTGCCTCCTCTGCTGCTTGGGCTTCAGTGTCACATGTAGGAATTGGATCAAGGAATGTATGGGATTGGCCAGATTCTCGGTTGGTGAATGGATCTCCAAAAGGATTCTTTGCAATTTCAAGGGATTTGCAGCAAGGCAATCCGTTATCTCCATTCATCTTCACAGCTGCTGGCAAGGCCCTAAATAGAATGATTAAGAGTGCCAAGACTGTTGACTTGTTTCTGGGTTTCTGTTGTGGTAGATGCAGGTCCCTGTCACCCACTGTTAGTTTGCAGATGATACTTCAGGGCTATTCAGTTGTTATTTCTGTCCAGGCAAATCACCTGAATCATCTGATGAAACAACAAATATCAGATTATTAGATCACACCTGAATGTTGTTTTTCGAATTCTATATTGAATTGTAGACTTCCTACCTTGAATCCTAGGATTTTAATAACAGTGTTAGCAAATATTAACTTGTTCTAAATCTTGGTTGGTAGATTTGGAAATGGGGGGAGTGGGTGGAAGAATACGGACAACTGGAACGACTAGATGGAGGAGTTGAATGCTGGAGCAGTGGAAAACCCATTGGTAATGGTTCTTAGAAGTTTTATTTTTCTTATTTTAGTTTCTTGGAACCAGACGGGAAAAAAAATCTTGTAAATGATTGATTTTAAACTGTATGGCTGGACAACCTTGCAAAAAACCTTCACTTTGAACAATAGTCTACTCTGGTGAATATTTTTAGTTTAAAATAGTATGAATAAATAATATAATCAAAATGAGATGTATTGCTGTATTTGTAAAATTGAATTTGCATTAACAAGCAAGTAGAGTCTGATAGAATGTTATATTTGATTAATGGAGATGAGGCTCACCCAAGTACAAAGTAAGATTTGGCTGTGCCACCGAAATTTGGATGTGCCCAATGTTTTTTATTTGAATGCAGAAAAATGAATTAGATCCCCGGTCCTAAAAGACCTCTGAATTCCTATCTGAGATTAGAGAAAAGGTCCTATCCTTGAATTTTGAATACCATGTAGGATTGTAGGTTTAATGGCTGTGGTGAAAATTGGAATGATTCTGGAATCTGAAAGGAAAGGAGTTTGATAAACCATTGACCCTTGATGCCAAAGTTATCTAAAAAATGACAAAAAGACTGTAATTAGGCATTAAAGTTAAACTCATGATGTCATGATCAGCATTTGGTGGGTCCTACAGCTGATCTATTGAGCACAAAAGATGATAGCCATTAATATCTGTCAGAGATTAGACCAAAGCTTCTTTATTCTGAACCCTAGCTCTTATTCCTGATAACTGGAAGATAGGAAGATGGGAGATTTGGATAGAGATTTTGGAGATCTGATTAGTATACCATTTATCTCTTTGATCAAAGCATTATAGAAAAAAGCTCCTAATTGCTTATCTCCAGACTGTTGCTTTGGGGTAACTTTCATCGGTTATTCTCTGTATAAAATCTTACCTACAAGATGAGCAACATATTTTACTAGATATATACACTATCAGGCGGTGGTGATGGCCTACAATGTCTGCTGCACCAATGGAAAATGCTGTCTGCTATAGAATTATTGGTTCTTTCTTGTTATTCTTCCACAGTATAAAGTCCTATCTTTTGGGTTTGTTGGGAACTTTTTTTTCTTTTTTCTTTTGGTACCCTGGGTTGTTGGGACTTAATATTTGGAAACACTGGATGCATGAATCATGATGCATTGAATTTGTTTCTCTTGTGATTATAACCTTTCAGCTTTTACTGATTTGAACTTAGATCTTAATTTGCTTGGGTTCTTTTTTGCTCTTTTCTTTTGGTACCCCGGGTTGTTGGGACTTAATATTTGGAAACACTGGATGCATGAATCATGATGCATGGAATTTGTTTCTCTTGTGATTATAACCTTTCAGCTTTTACTGATTTGAACTTAGATCTTAATTTGCTTGGGTTCTTTTTTGCTCTTTTCTTTTGGTATTCCGGGTTGTTGGGACTTAATATTTGGAAACACTGGATGCATGAATCATGATGCATTGAATTTGTTTCTCTTGTGATTATAACCTTTCAGCTTTTACTGATTTGAACTTAGATCTTAATTTGCTTGGGTTATTGGTAGTTCAAATTTGTCTTGGGAACTTGGAACTTCAGATTGGTGTTCATTTTTCTATAGATTAAGCCCTCTTTTCATTGATAAAACTAAAGATTATTATTGAGACCTTTGAAAATTGTGAAGATTGCTATTAAAACCATTTTTTTTTTATTGGTGCAGAAGAAAGCTATCTTTGGAGTCGGCGGAAGAAGAAAGGCTTCCTTTTGCCGCTAGAGCGAGGGTGAGTTTAACATCTGGAAAGCCGTTGGACTGCATGTCTTTATACATTTTCGCAGCTACTTTTTGTTGTAATCAGTTTCTGAAATCCTGTAATACTACTATTGAATGGAAACATTTAAAAGCATACTCTCTCTATCTCATCTTCCTGACCACCCCTACTGCATTTTCTTGGTGCATGCATGTTCATGCATTTCTGGCCTGTTTCTACAGAGGGTAAAGTGAGATGTTAATGATAAGTGAGAGATCTCTACTCTTATTTATGGAGTGGATGGTTTGTTTTCTGCAGAAAATAGATCTGCACTCTCCCCTGATGAGAATGAAATTAATTCCATGTATATCTCCACCACCCTATATCGATCACCAATTTCCCCCTTAATTGAAGTTTTCACTCCTCCCCTTTCTACAATCTACATAAAGAGCAAAATGTGCTTTGGGTTATGTTTGTAGGGCGCTGGAATTCCTCAGCACAGTGGATTCCTTTTCCACAGTGCTCTAGAAAAGAGATTCCTATCCCTTTTTCATAGAAAATGGTTTTTCCTAGAAAAGCATTGCTTTGAGCGCAAAAATCAGGTGGAATGGACAGCCATTCGTTTGTAAGTAGCGATCTCTATAGTCTCTCTGTGAAATGAAATCAGACCTTTGTATGCATTCACCTCTACACCAGAGCTTTGTATTGGCTCTTTGCAGAAACCAGGTCGTAATATACATTATACACATCCATGTCCTCCCTATTTTTATTTTTGAATGTTGGGCTTTTTGACTTTTCTGATTGTGGAAAGACCTTTGAATAATGTTTTATTGGCAGAAAAGGGTCATGTGAGAAGATGACAACATCCCATTGTCATCTTGTCTTATAGGGCTCATTTGTTTACTTTAAAGTTTAATTCCTGTTTGGATAAATGAGGAGTGGAGTAAAATAAAGTAGATTTCACATGTGAAGTGGAGTGAAATAGAAGTAGGTTGAAATTAAAATAGAGTACTTCACTTCACTCCATTTGGATGTTTATTTTGAAATTAAGGTTTGGAGTAGAATTCACTTTTACTCAAGGAAGTGGATGTTTGGAGTAGAATTTACTTTTACTCAAGGAGATGTAAGTATTTAGAGTTGAAGTGAAATGGAGTACATGTGGCTCACAACATTATTTCACCTATCGGCTAGATTCATCCAAACAGGAAATTTTAGACTGTTAGGGCCCATTTAACTTCACTCTATACACCTATCTAAAAACGATCTTATTAGGAATTCATAGCAAAGTAGATTCTAACAAAGGAATATTAAAGGTGTGAGGGTGGAGTATACAACGTGAAGATGTAGATGGACCCTTTACTTTCAAAAAAATTGATATAGTGGAAGGGGGTGCCTTTCTTGAAAGTGTTCTCATAGTATGACGTTAGTGGAAGATGCATTGCATTTGATTGTCAGAAATAAGGAACACACATGGCTTGATCTATGAATTTCGTCTTAATACCAGATACCAGGTGAGTGTATTGATTTCGGTTATGGCCTCTTTTCAGATTTGACAATGTTCTCGTTTGTATGCTCTTGTAACATTCGAAAGTTGTCTGAAGCTAGCCCAACATTACTAGAGCAAGCAAAAAAAAACCAACATTTTCATAGAAATTTCAATTAAATTCAGATCACTAGTGAAACATATTGTTATCCTTGGTACTTGTTTGTTTGTTTGTTTGCATCAGGAGATGCGTAAATAAAGGCAAAAAAAGTGAAATATATGAGTCGCCTTCTTACTTCATGGTATTTGAATGTTAAGAGGGGAAGAGTAAAGCCGCAATTTGATTATCTTACTTTAGCCTTATTTGGATGTAAAAAGGGAGGTAGAGTAAAACTGCTAATATGACACAAAGGTTCCTTTTTACTCCACTTTTGCCTTCTTCCATTTACTCCACTAGGCACTAAGAGTGATTACACCTATTATCACCTAGATTGACAGCTTATAGATTGAGTTAAGAGTGATGCATGTTTGTGGTTGGCCATCAATCTGTCTTGCCTTATGTGAACACTAAATGTCTCGTTTACCCAGAGAGAGAGAGAGGGCAGTATTTACCTTTACTTTTATTTTTATGTCTTTTGTTTAATTGTGAGCAATCTGTATCTTTACCTTTATGCCTTTTGTTTTGATTGTGTTTTCATTGGGTTAATTGTAGTTTGATGTCAGTAGATGAATGATTATGATTGATGTACAAATAGGGCTTTCCTCTGATCATTCTTTTTTTTGGGGGGGCCGGGGTGTGGGGGATGCTAATGGTAAATTCTATTAACAAGAGAGAAAATACATGGGCTGAGCCCCAAAGCCAATAGGCTGTACCAAAGTGGAATAAGTAGTGATGTCCATGAAAAACAAAATGGAGTGAGAAAGAAACCTTCTTGGTAGATGATCATAAGTTGGATAGTCATCATGGAACAGTTCTTTTACACATTTTTAAAACATTATCAACACCTGCGTTTGTAGTCCAACGGTTAGGATAATTGCCTTCCAAGCAATAGACCCGGGTTCGACTCCCGGCAGACGCATATGTTTTTTTTCCTTGCCTTTTTTTAATTTATTTAGAGTGCTGCTATTGGCACACAAAAAATTTCTTTTCTAACACAAGTATTTTTTGTTTTTTCATATTACATTTATACCCCTTTATGAAATGACTAAAGTAGCCATTCTCCAACAAAAACTCAAACCAAATTTTCTTTTCTCACACAACCTCCATTCTTCTTCCCTTCTCCCAACTCACTCTACACTTCTCACTCTCCACTTCCTCCATCTTCCTTGGGCATTCTATCTCACTTGCATTTTAATTTTTCTGGGCATTCTATCTCAATCTCCACTTCCTTCATTTTCCTTTGCATCTCATCTTTCACTCACATTCCTCCATTTGATTGTGCAATGAAGGAAGAGATGGATGAAAGCAACAATCAAATGGTGCCTTTTAATCAAAGCAGCAGTGGAAAGGTATTTTTCATTGATATTTTTTTTAATTTGGGTATATTTTGTAATTTCATCATCTCGCCTGCAACTTAGAACATCGCGATATGTACGGTATTTCAGAACCGAACATATAGCATATGTTCGGACGTACAGGACCGAACATATGACATATGTTCGGATCTATACAGCCGAACATAAGCTATATGTTCGGTCGTAAACTTCCGAACATATAGCATATGTTCAGTCCTGAGATTCCGAACAGATGCTATATGTTCGGAATTAAATATCCGGACACTGATATTTAATTAATATATTATGCAGGTCTCTACGCAAGAAAGTCAGGTTGGATCGGACTTTGTCATGGATTATACCAGTGAGTTTATAACTCACGAGGTAAGACCAACATATGTAGGATTTATTATTCAAGTTACATTTACTTATTACTAAATTCGTATTTAATTTGTTTATTTATTGTAGATATTTCACAGCCGCGATTCGTTGATCAGTTGGGCTCGTGGAGTAGGAAGGAAAAATGGGTTTGTTATCGTGATAAAGGTTTCAAATGCTGCTCGGGGTGGGTGTCAAAGCGAGAGTACTCCTTGCTTGCGAGAGAAATGGACAATATAAACAAGAAGAGTGCCAAAAGCGAAAGAGGATCAAACAAACTGGTTCAAAGAAATGTGGATGTCCTTTCGCACTAAAGGGTAAAAAGTTAGACTCAAATGATGATTGGATGTTGGAGGTTATATGTGGTGTGCATAACCATTCGGCAGCGGAATATTTAGAAGGGCATTCATTTGCAGGAAGATTATCAGAGGAGGAAACAAAGTTGCTGGTTGACATGTCGAAGAGCATGGTTAGACCAAAAGAAATTTTGGTTACGTTGAGACAAAGAAGTGAATTAAACGTAACCACAATGAAGACCATATACAATGCACGCTACAGATATAAAGTTAATGAGCGGGGTGGAAGAAGTCAGATGCAACAACTACTTGGTAAGTTGGCAGAGCATGATTACATAGAATGGCATAAGAATTGTGAGGATAGCGAGATTGTAACTGACTTGTTTTGGACGCACCCAAAAAGTATAGATTTGTTGCGTGCATTTCCACATGTCTTGATAATGGACTGTACTTACAAGACCAATCGTTATCGCATGCCTCTTCTGGAGATTGTTGGAGTCACATCCACAGACATGACTTTTTCAGTATGCTTTGCATACCTTCATGCTGAACGTGAAGAAAATTATGCATGGGCACTAGGTGTATTGCGTTCTATTATTGGCGATGGTATTCTTCCTGATGTCATTGTGACGGATAGAGAATTGTCACTCATGAACGCCATTAACAGAATATTCCCTAGTGCTACTCATTTATTATGCAAATGGCACATTAATAGAAACGTATTGGCGAGATGCAAGAAGTTGTTCGAAACGAAAGAAAAATGGGACAGGTTTATTTTGAGCTGGAATATGTTGGTGTCTTCATCCACAGAAGATGAGTTTGGTGAACAACTCAGTAAGCTAAATAATGAATTCAGCACGTACCCTGATGCACTCAATTACGACAAAGGTAGTTGGTTGGATGCTTACAAAGAGAGATTTGTCTCCGCATGGACGGACAATTGTGTCCATTTTGGGAATACTACCTCGAACAGGTAATTTTTAAAAAAAGTACTTGTTTTGATTTATGCTTATTAATTAATAACACTAACCCCTTAATAATCCAATGCAGGGCCGAGAGTTCACATGCACAACTCAAAAGACAGCTTGGTTCAAGTCAAGGAAATTTTGAAGCAGTTTGGTATAAAATCCATAATTTGCTTGAGTTGCAGCATACCAATATCAAAGCATCATTTGAGAAAAGTAAGACAGTTGTGCAACATAATTTCAAGCCGGCAGAATACAAAGATCTTCGTGGTAATGTTTCTAAAAATGCACTTGATAAAATTTTAACAGAAACCAAGAGAGCTACAGTAGTTGGAATTGACGCCAGTGCGTGTGGTTGTGTTATTCGACGCACACATGGATTACCCTGTGCGCATGAGATTGCAGAATATATCAGTCAAGGGCGGCCTATTCCTCTAAGTTGTGTACATGAGCATTGGAAGAAGCTTGATATGTTGCCAACTACTTCGTCGATGACGAGTTCTTCTATGAGTTTGGATTTGAAGGCAGATTTGGAGTTACTTGAAAAACGGTTCAATGAGTATGATTCCACTAGAAAATTACAACTTCTGAAGAAGATACGGGAGCTATCTATGCCAGAGAGCACTCATTTGATTGAACCCGAGGTGATTTCAAGAACAAGAGGTAGACCAAGTATGAAAGCTGACACATCAACTCGACGAGATCCAAGCGCTTTTGAATTGGTGCCGTCTGCACAGGATAGCTACTCGCCTAAATCAGTTGCAGTGAAAGATGTTAAAAAAAAAGGACAATTGGGATTCAAACAAAAGAGAAACGAGAAGATAAGGGCGATTCGTACAAGGTCAAAGAACATCAGTAATTATGTGGACTCATTTCCCGTGGGGTTGAGACCTTACATTAAGGTTGTAAAGGATGTTGCAGCTGATGGTAATTGTGGATTCAGAGCAATCGCTGGATTGTTAGGCCTACCCGAGGATGAATGGAGACAAGTCAGAAGAGATTTATTACAAGAGCTGCTTGCACATGTAGACTACTACAGACAATTATATGGAGTGGAGGAAAGAGTTGAAGAATTGGTTGAAACATTATCATGCATGGATGACAACCCATTGATAGACTATTGGATGACTATGCCTGACATGGGACATCTCATAGCATCACGTTATAATTTGGTGTTATATCATTTGAGCAAAGAACAATGCCTGACTTTCCTGCCTTTGCAATCTGTGCCGGTGCCAATGCCTTCTCGGACCGATAGAACAATCGGTTTTGTTAATGGGAATCATTTTGTACAACTATTTTTAATACCTGGTCATCCAATTCCGCCTATCGCAACTAAGTGGAAACAGTTCCATTATCCTTGTGCGGATGGATGGGAGACTCCATATAGGGAGCGGATTGTTCAATTCAAAGAGCTCGTATCTCCAGACGTATCAATAGCAGAGACAATTGATTTGGATTGATTGTATTTGGACACAATTCCTTTATGTCTCTGTATCAGAATGTTCTTTTAATCAGTTAATGAAGTTGATGATTGTGGTTTTATTATTTCTGTATGAATCTTTTATTCATTTCTGTAGTTGATGAATGTGTCTTTAAAATAAGCTTTTTTATGTTGAATGTGGTTGAGGCCGTGCTTATTAATTGATATGCAGACTTATTAAAAGAAGTTAAATTCATAACTGAAATACCGTTCGGACACTCAGAGCCGAACATAACCATATTGTTCGGTTCTGAAGTTCCGAACATCATGCATATGTTCGGTACTGAGTGTCCGAACAAAAATGTTTTGTTCGGACCTGTGTATCCGAACGGTGGTTCTGTTACCCTACTTTGACAGTATATACTGCAAATGTGGTTCAACCTGTACTTAAAAAATCAAGCACTATCCAAAGTAATTGAAGATAACATCAAATAACTAAAACACATTTGACAGCAAGTACATCCATGTTCAAATTACATAAGAACATTGTCTTAAAATAACCATCTTAGTACTTGAAAAAAATATATTACAATGTTTTTTTTTGTTTTTCATCAATTTTAACAAAAAGTTACATTTCTTCAACTGTCCCTTCCTCTCCTAGTCCTAGTGCGACTGTAAGTTTGTGAACTCATGTGGGGATGTCGAAAGGTTCGTTGAGCATCCTCAATTGAAAGTCCCCGTAATACATGTGCCACCTGATTCACATGGGTATATAATCCCCGCGGGTCTTCAACCCAATGGTCTTCACCTCTTCCGGTAACCTCATCAAGTATGATCAGTGCATCCGAATTACGCTGGTGATAGTCAATCATACCGCTACCACTTGGCTCATTTTCTTCGGGACGGGGCGCAAAATTAGAATGTAAGTTTGGGTGTTGTAGTATCCTCCACGATACTCGTGCATACCAATCCATATACCCGGGAACACAATCTGAAGGACGCCTAACTGGTTGACTGCGATTCAATGCAGATAGTAGGTGATTAGGCCATCCTTCCCAAACTTGATTGATATATTGATATGCAATTTGATAGTCACGGGCAGTAGGACCTCGCGTAGCACGAATAGGGGCTAATGGCGGTGGAGGAATCGTCTGAACTCTCCCAAACTGTCTGAGCACCCTATCTGGGTGATATGGCTCAACAACATCCATACATTTGATGCACCCACAGTAGTATGCAACTTCATTGAAAGGATGATATTGTCTAACATCACGATATGGGTCCCAAGTCACCTGAAAGTAGTTAGTCAAATCGTAAGATATGAAAGTATATAATAGAAAATAAAAAGAAACATCAAGTTACACTATTTAAAAGAAACATCAAGTTAATTACCTGATCAGCACTCATGACGTCAATTCTCTCTCGTATGCTTTGTAAAGGAGCAGACTCTCTACGAGGGAACCAACGATGGACCCGGGGCTGAATGGCTTGATAGAGTAAGTTTGGAGTCGGAGCCAAACTTTCGAAGTGTTCATACACCCAAGCTTCTAGTAGAGTCAAATAGCCGGCTATTTGTTTCACTTCATGCCTGCTTGCTAGCCCCAACTGCCTGTATAAGTAAGCTAGTGCAGCAGCACCCCATGCATATGAACGTATGGCCTCTACATCCACGAGTTTTGTAAGGAAAATGATCGGCACCCGTGTGCCACTCTTGTCAGTAAACAAGGTACAACCCAATAAGTACAAAAGGTATGCTCTTACTGCAGAGTCTATCATCTCGTCCCCATCACCGTCAGTCAAACTGGAAAACCTTTCCCGTAACCACTCCAATCTAACTGATTGGCCCCGCACTTGTATCAACTCATCATGTGCTTCTACCGGTTCTACTCCTAGTGCATCAACAAGGAGTGCTTGAGCTTCTTCATATGACATTCTTTCATTATAAGAAACCGTCCGCCCAATCACTGGGATGCCTAGGATAGATGCAACATCATCTAAGGTGATTGTCATCTCACCAAAAGGCATATGAAAGGTGTTCGTCTCAGGTTGCCACCTTTCCACAAAACCAGATATAGTAATCTTATTGACGGATCGGTAAGATGCATTCACTAGTGTAGCCAATCCAGACCTCGAGACTAAATCTCTAAACCTGTCAGACTCATTCAGTTGCCACAAAGGCACTTTCTGCCCATGACTTAGACATTTTAGTGGGCCTCGATCCTGCATTCAACCATTAATATATAATTTAATAAATTAACAAATAAATAAAAACTTTCATATCAAACAAGTGAAACACACCTCTCCAATCCAAATATACCCAGCTGTATGTGTATCAAAGCTGGTCAATAAGGACCTATCTTGTGGCCCCGGGGCTTGTTGATCTTCCATCTCTTCTTCTTGTTCTTCCTCTTCCTGAGATATTTCTGGGTCTTCCACAACCTCTTCTATTATCTGACGTCGCTTCCTATTTGAAGCAGTAGGTCGCACTCGAGAAGAGCTTGGTCGGTCCATTTCTAAAATACGAAAGAAACAAATTTTATTTTACTGCTAGATATGTTCGGACCTGAGTGTCCGAACATATTACTTTTGTTCGGACCTGAGTGTCCGAACAAAAGTAATATGTTCGGACACTCAGGTCCGAACAAAACCAAATTGTTCGGACTTTAGTGTCCGAACATCTGCAACCCGTTCGGTCAACCAGAGCCGAACAGTCGCGATTTCTGAACCTAAAACCGCGACTATGGATGATGAAATGTAACCCTAAACTATTAGAAAACAGTAACATTGTCTGTCAAAACTTACATTGAGTTAAAATCTATCCTAATAACAAGTTTTAATGGAAAAATAAGTAATCTAAGATGGAAAAGAATGGTAAAGAATAGATAGGGAAGAAGAAGAAATGGTAATGTTGGAAGTATCCATTTACCTTTGGAAGAGAATGATGTCTAGAGGAATAGGAACGCCGGTGGCACGCCGGAGAATCGCCGGAGAATGATGATCCAGTAGGTGGAGTGGAAGTGGCTTTCGGTTTGTGTCTGGGAAGAAGAAGAAGAATATGTGTGTGGGAAGAAAAAAAGAGAGAAATGAATATAAGGGCAGTTTAGGAACTTTTGATGTGTGTGGAAAGAAATACATTCATTTTTAAATTTTAGTAATGTGTGTGGAGAGAAATTGTGTTAGAAAAGAAATTTTTTGTGTTCCAATAGCACCACTCTTTATTTAAGGTAGAAAAGCCTTCTGTGCCTTTATTTTTTTATTTATTTAAGGTACAAAAGCCTTCTGATTTTTTTTTTCATAAATAATATTTCGCAATCATCCAAAATTTTCCTTGCTTCTTTTTTATTATTTAAGGTGGAAAAGCCTTTTGATTTTTTTTATAAATAATGTTTCGCAATCATCCTAAATTGTCCTTGCCTCTTTTTAAAAGCCTTCTGATTTTTTATAAATAGTGTTTCCCAGTCATCCAAAATTTTCCTTGCCTCTTTTTTTCTTTTTCTTTTTATTTAAGATAGAAGCTTTCTAATTTTTTTACAAATAATGTTTCGCAATCATCCAAAATTTTGGATGATTGCGAAACATATGTTTTTTTCCCTTGCCTTTTTTTTATTTATTTAAGGTAGAAAAGCCTTCTGCGCCTTTTTTTTATTATTTAAGGTAGAAAAGCCTTCTGATTTTTTTTTACAAATAATGTTCCTCAATCATCCAAAATTTTCCTTGCCTCTTTTTTATTTTTTTTATTATTTAAGGTGGAAAAGCTTTTTGATTTTTTTTTACAAATAATGTTTCGCAATCATCCTAAATTATCCTTGCCTCTTTTTTTCTTGTTTCTTTTTTTTTAAATTTATTTAGGTAGAAAAGCCTTCTGATTTTTGACAAATAGTGTTTCTCAGTCATCCAAAATTTTCCTTGCCTCTTTTTTTCTTTTTCTTTTTAATTAAGGTAGAAGCCTTCCAATTTTTTTTTACAAATAATGTTTCGCAATCATCCAAAATAGCCTTTTAAGGTAGAAGCCTTTTAATTTTTTTACAATAATGTTTAGCAATCACCCAAAATGGCCACAATTCAATGGTGATGATGATGGTAGTTGATGGACCTGCCATGTAGTATATAATCTAGAATGGAATACCATGTAAAAATCTAGAGTGATTCACAAATACACAAGAAAAAGTTTTAAGACCATGGCCTACCTATCCAGTGTCTGCTCCAATACCAACAGTCAGAATCAGACTGGGAGATTCTTCCACATGGTGGCTCTACTTCCTCAAGAACTCAGGTTCCTTGAAAAGGAAAAAGGTGGTTTTATTTACCATTTCAGGATGGGCTTGGGACAATATTTTCAGCCTGGTAAACAAATGGGTTGAGTTTAGGTTGAGCCCATTCTAAGGCAATGAAATTAAGGGTTATATCATTTGATTGAACTACGTAGCAATGGAATTCTGGCTAACATTATAGTTGATTGGACTGCAATGTTTCTCTCCACAATCCATGCCCGAGTCTTTTCAACACCATTCCTTTTGATTATCATGCATTCAGATCGTACCTAGAGTTTTGTTCTGGTGAGAACTGTCCGCACATTCTACCATACAAACTTACCTATTGGGCCACTTGAGGCCATGCCAATTATAGGGTAGGGGGGGGGGGGGGGGGGGGGGGGGGGTAATCCATCGAATTTCTTAAAGCTCTTTGGGGAGAATTATGAATACTCTAAATGAGGTTTCCTATAGGTTTTCCAAATCCTTTAGTACATAGCAGCATTTAGAACAATGAAAATTAAAAATATTAGAAGTGCAAAAGTTATATTTCAAAATATTAGGTTTTTTTTGGGAATTTTAGCAATCAAATAAAGGAACTCTGAATCCTAAATGCATAACAACTACATTGATGGCAACAATTTTCAACTCATTAAATTCTTAAGAAAAAATTCCTCTAAACAAGTACCCTTCTTGTATATAAAACACCCGAAAAGTATAGCTAACTTTTAAAAAATGGTCTAATGTATTGATTATCTCATAAAAGTACTTTCAAATGAGCCCTCCCTAGAAAACGAGGGTTTGTTTGATTGGTCGACAACCCTCCCTCTCACCCAAATAACTACGGATCCACCTGTGCTCTCCTCAACTCCTTTCATGTGCGAGTTCTCAATCCCCATGTGTTCGGATTCTCTCTTCTCGCATGTGCAAGTTTCACTAGCCTCTCGGGTCCCCGTACTCTAAACTGGTATACTAAAAAAACGAGTCCGCTTCTGCGGTCAACCCCATTGGTAGTGAATTTTTTTTCTAGAAATCTCCCAAAATCAAAATAAAAAAAACATTCTTTTGAATATTAAAAAAAATTAGGCTTTTGGATTTTGTCCAAACTCATCTAAAACTAAAAAGAGAAAAAATGGCAAGCAAAGAAAAATAAATATAAATATCAAACCCCGGGTGCCGTTCCCGCCTAAAGTAGGGTCCTATAAAATAAAAGGGCACATACAGAAACAGTTACAGCAACAGCAGAAGCAGCATTTGCGTGATTGTGCGGAAGCCATGGAACCCTCCAAATCCAAAGCCATAGTCGTCTCTGCTTCTACTCCCTCTGAATCTCTTCTTCCTCTTTCCCAACCAGATTCTCAGCTTTCACTCCTTCTTTTCGGTAATTCTCTCTCATACCGTATCTGTTATTGATATTGTCGATTTCATTGCGCTCGATTCAAATAGATCGGATGAGAAATATGACTGTTGCTGCATAGATTAGGGTTTCACTTCTGAAGATTTGTAAAAATTCGTCAAAACTACCCTAATGCTTGAAGATCTGATGATTTTCTTTTTAGATCGTTTGAGTTTCAGCGGATTTG
Source organism: Litsea cubeba (assembly GCA_012931725.1). Classification (NCBI taxonomy): domain Eukaryota; kingdom Viridiplantae; phylum Streptophyta; class Magnoliopsida; order Laurales; family Lauraceae; genus Litsea; species Litsea cubeba. The sequence goes on along the minus strand of CM022944.1, from coordinate 122,146,676 downwards.
GGCGTGTTTCCATTGTAGTTTCGTTGTGTGTTAAGTGACAAGTTAATGACTGATTTACACTATGAGAACTTGATTAAACCATTTTTTAATGCTTGGGTTTCTGATAAGATGATGCAACAACACTCTGTTCATCAAACACATTGTTCTTAAGTGCTAACAATGATTAAAAAAAAAAATTACATATTCTCCTTAGTTGGTATTTGATATGTGATGAATGTTACTTAGGACTGGATGGATGTTCTCATTCTAATAGATTTCCTTCTGATTTGGAAATGAGGTTTTGCTTTGCTGTCTTGCATAATATACTTGTTGACCTTATCTTTCTATGATTCTTATTTTTTTTTGGAATACAGATGTCTCCCAGCAGGTGCAAGTGGCAATGGAGAACATGCTAAAGTTGATAGGGTGAGCTACTCTTCTGTCTTCCAATTGTAAGGCATAATTATCCAAATTGTCTCTTCAATGGCTGAAGAGTAGTGGAATTATCATGAAAGTTATTACAAAGTGAATAAGATTGCAATTATTTACACACAAAAATGGAATTATTTCAAAGAAGATTCCTGATTTATTTTCCAAATGTACTCTTCATGCACCTCTCTATATCACCCTTTGCTGAGTATTGGGTTTTTTGCTTCTGGTATGGTTGTTCTAGTGACTTAGTTTTTTATATTTCTTCCTTCCTCAATGAGCTCTCAAATTTCTCAAGAGTCAATTTACAGGGAAATTGATCAAAGCTCTGCTGGAATAATGGAAGATATAGAGAGGAGCAAGGAGTCTTCTGTTGAGAGGAAGAAAATCCTAGAGGAGGAGAGAGAGCGTTTCCAGAAGGCTGCTTTCACTGTCCTGGAGATGCTCAACACTGGAGACAACAATTAAAAACTGTAAGCCTTTACTGCTTTCTGGTCATCTTCTTTGCCCTTTTCAATCAAGGGCCTATCATGTTTTGTGGAGCCTACTCTTGATATGCTCACCAGTTTGATTGAAGTCTGAAGTCAGAAAGAAGAAGTGCACACTGACTGATATCCACATCTAATATTGGAATGTTTTGGATTAATATGATAGTAAGATAATGTTTTATATAGACATAGATGAGAGCTGACCGCATGGTTCTTAACTTCTTATGTCCAATCCACCCTATTTTCGGGTTCATTTGGCCTGCGTATGATCAAGTTTACCGCCCTCACACATGCACATGCACTACCCAACACCCCCTCCCATGCATTGCCACTAGCCCAAATTTGACACTCATTCAGCCATTACTCACCGTTGGATTGACATCCAAAGGAACAATGCCTCCTAAAACCATAAACTTGGGGGCAATAGATCAAATGGTTGGGAAAATGCTTTTAAATACACACATTTATGACACATCATGATTCCATGAAATGCTTTTAGACTGTAAGAAGTGTCATAGAAAAACAGTCTTGAAGCGCGAGACACAATGGATCCACTAAAACTTATTTTTCTACTATCTGCATTAGATAATATTTATCATTGAAACTATAAGGCTTCTGTATGTACATAATTACTTTAATGAAGATACTTTTCTCATTATTTATCTTAAAGAGAAAACCTATGCAAGCATTGGAATTAGTCTAACATCGCTCACGTTTGCCTCTCTTAACAAAAAAGAGGACCACCACAATCAGATGACAGAGCATGAACCTCCCTTTTACATATTCTCTTGTGGGGAATCAGGGATTTTTGAAGATCATCTCCTTTAGAAATTCCAATAAGTGGGCCCAAGAAGTACAAAATGTATTCCAAAGGAAAGAGAAATCGAGGTCATTATTCTTAGAGATTCAGTACAAAGGTTCAAGATCCAGATTCCCCATTAGATGTTCATACGACAGATAACACTGATATTGACCTACCTATTGCTCTGCGTAAAGGATGCGATCTTGTGTTAAACATCATTCAATTCAGAACTTTATATTATGTCATCATCCATCGCCTAAATATCATTCATTTGTATCAAGATTGTTTGCCGAACATATGGCTTCACAAGTGGAACTAGGAAGAAGCACTAAAAAATTGAAAGTGAAAAGCAGTAACGTCAGAAGAAACACAAACCCTTGGAAAGAACAAGACTTTGTTGATTTTCTTGAAAGGAAGTGTACAGTGGGATGTAAGTAGGTATATAAATCAAAATACAACCTAGATCTAGTGCTACAAAGTCAGGTTGGTGGCAAAGGGATTTAGTCATATGGTATCATTTATTTTGAGACTTTTTCAGCTGTTGCAGACTTAAATTCTGCAAGGGCAATCCTTTTAATTCCTGCAAATCTTAATTGATGTTCATATCAGTTAGATGTTAAGAATACTTCAATCTTCTGTCTTTCTCACTTTGTCTTCCAACTTCATAACTTCTTTTTTCTTTAATTCAATTTTCTTTTTAATCTAGCGTTCACCAATCACAAAACATTGCCTTTAATAGGGGTGAGTTAAGTAAGGATCACAAAGGTGATCCCAAATGAATGTGATTGGCTTTGATGATAATGACTTAGAGCCTTAGTAGGTGCTGGCAATTTGATTAAGGTTCTACTATCTTGTTGCAACTTTAAGAATGTTCTTTTCTTTTGCACTCCCAGTTGAGTCTTACACAGATTATCCACACAAGTAAGCTGAGATTGCTCAAAGTTCATAGACACGCTTACTATGTGTTGTGTTTAAAATTCAACAAAGATACAAGTGATCATTCTCTCTCAAAACACTCAAGTCTTCCACTTGTGAGCCATCAGCGATAAGAATTTTCCTAAACTTTTCCCCAAGCTTTTTCTCTGCATCCACAAAGTTCAATAGTATCAATGCATTTCATATAGATACTATTTCTCAATTAATTGGCTGTAGAATGGTTCATGTAAATAACATGTCAACATCAAGTATGATAAGTTTTGCAACTATCTAATATAGTTATTAGTTAAACAGAAAATATTTAGAAAATTAGATGTTTCTGCTTCTTAACTTGTTTTAAAATTTGTTTACTTTTTGGAAATTAAGGTTCTTAGACCATTTATCAAAATGTATATATATTTTGGAATAGTGGAATACTACTGACAATCAAGATCAGTTATAAAAAAATTTATTATCTCTTACATGAAAAGTTCTCTTGAGGAGAGAACATATTTCCCAGTGGTTAATATAACACCTAGGTTGATTATTTCTTTGGAAGAATGTTGTAGTATTAGGCTTGTCTTACCTGCTAATGCCAAAAGCTCTACAGTAGTTTCTGGCAGATGGATAAGTTTCCCCAACTTATGGCCTTCCATTTTATCTGTTTCTTCTGGATGATGCCCATGAATTACAACCCTCATGGGAAATTGGCTTGAACATGGACTAGAACTTGCTGGTGGCCCTGCACAGTGCTAGCGTGAAGTTATATGTTCTTTTACAGAAAAACTGAAATATTTATACGATATGTATGACTAATTTTAATTATTTATGCAGCTAAAACTCAAAATTCCTAATAAGTTAACCAACTTGATTTTCTTTTCAATCTTAGCTTCCTTTAGTATTGTTTATATTGTTACACCCAGTTGTATCTTAAATGGGGCTTGGCCCAGCATATATTAAAACCATGTGAGAATACTTAGTCAATAGGGCGACTGTACATAGATTTTTTTCCCTCTTTTGTAAAGTTTGACAACTAAGATTGATTGTAATTAGAATTTAGAGCCTTGTCCAAGGCATCTAAACATTATAAAAAGAGAGGAGGATCGACTCATTCAGGGTATCCAGTTATTCCACAATTTGTGTGTTATGTATATTGGGTACTGACTGACATGGTATCAGAGCTTGTGCATCATCATCTTTTTAGACTATATATTGACTTATTCTATGTTGATCCATTCTTGTATATCTTTATCTTATCAGTTGTATATCTTTATCTTATAAGTTGTAACAGTGTACATCTCAAATCCCTACAATAAAGGGAATATAGTTTGTAAGGAGCTTATTTAAATGGGTTATCCCATTAATGATAAATACAACACTTTCTCCATATTCAATTTCACATGGTATCAGAGTCAGAGGTCTCGAGTTCGAAACCACGCAGGGCAAAATGCCCCATGCCGCGTTGTGTGTTTGTGCGGGCGCAAATGCGCAGGGCAAAAAGGCCCCATGTAGCGTTATAGTCTTGTGCGGGCGTGTGCTTCGGATCCGGGCGGTGTCCCGCCCGGGGGGGGGGGGGGGGTGTTAAGTAGTTGTTTGTGCCGTTTCCTATCACCAATTGGTTTTGGGATTACTAGCTAGCAACTCTGTCATTGTCACCGAAGATTACTTGCAGTCCATTACATCTATGAAAGCCTACCTCAATACCCACTTTCATCTCAAAGATTTAGGCTCTCTTAAGTATTTTCTTGGCATAGAGGTTGCTTGCTCTCATAAAGGTCTCTTTCTATGCCAACGAAAATATACTTTGGACATCTTACATGACATGGGAATGCTTGGTGCTTGTATTTCTTCCTTTCCAATGGAACAACATCTCAAACTTACATCAATAGATGGTGATCTAGTTGAAGATCCTTCCCAATATCGACGGTTGATTGGCCGACTTATTTATCTCACAATAACTCACCCGGACATTCTTTATCTTGTTCACATTTTAAGTCAGTTTATGCAAACTCCGCAACGCCCACATCTTGATGCTGCCTTAAGATTTCTTTGCTATTTAAAAGGTTCTCCTGGAAAAGGGTTATTACTATCTTCTGATAGCTCTCTCCATATCAATGCTTTTTGTGATGCTGATTGGGCTAGTTGTCCTACAACGCGTCGTTCCACAACTAGTTATTGTACATTTATTGGATCTAGCCCCCTCTCTTGGCGTACTAAGAAACAACACACTGTCTCTCGATCTTCTACAGAGGCTGAATATAGAGCCATGGCACAAACTGCTTGTGAGTTACAATGGCTTCATTATCTTTTTCATGATCTTGGCCTTTCACATCCTCGGCCAATGACACTTCATTGTGACAACCAAGCCGCAAATTACATCGCTGCGAATCCAGTTTTCCATGAAAGAACGAAACATATCGAAATTGATTGTCGCTTCATTCGTGAGAAACTACAGTCAGGACTAATTCAAACAGCTTATATTCATACTACACAACAATTAGCTGATGTATTTACAAAGGCATTAGGCAAAATCAATTTCATCACTTGATTTGCAAGTTGGGCATTCATGACATCCACGCTCCAACTTGAGGGGGAGTATTGATTTATTCTATGTTGATCCATTCTTGTATATCTTTATCTTACCAGTTGTATATCTTTATCTTATCAGTTGTAACAGTGTACATCTCAAATCCCTACAATAAAGGGAATATAGTTTGTAAGGAGCTTATTTAAATGGGTTATCATATTAATGATAAATACAACACTTTCTCGATATTCAATTTCACACTATAGTATCAGAAGTAGTGCTCCTGAGCTTTGCTTCAATAACAGATCATCATAGTATCATGGCAATCAACAACGTGGTCCACCTTTGATCATTCCAGCTTCCATCTTGGTCAACCTATTATGCTAGGAGTTCTGTAGATTTTCTCAGAGTTTTTTGGACATCAGAGGTAGGCCATTTACTGTGATTTGTGCTTTTTTAGAAATCTTCTGTAGTTTTCATCAGATCTGTTCAAATCATTGGATTTTGAGGATTTTAGCATGAAATTTGTTTTGGTGATTTGGAATTAAGGGATCTATTTCAATAAAAGTTGCTAGTTTATGCAATTTTCTCTTTCCTTCTCCTTGCTTTTTAGTCATTCTCCCAATGAATTGATGACAAATAGTGGATTGGATCATTGGAGCACTGATCGGTTAGCAAAATCTACTGTTTTCAACTTGTGGTCATTTAGATAGCTGTTTGATTTGTGATTTTGGGTTTGGACCAGTGAATGATCGGATTTGGCTTCCTTGACTGCATGACGGTTGATCGCGTCTTAATCCAAGATTGTCCTTGCTTCTTAGTTCTTTGGATTATGGAAATTAAATTGCTTCCTAGAGAAAGCTCATTGTGTTTGAAACTTTGAATCATTGTTCAAGTCTTCAAGATTCATTGGCTTGATATTACTTTTTCCCATCACTTCAGTCTGTAAGACCCAGAGTCCCAGACCAACATAAGGCTGGAAGGATCGACAAAACTGGGTACCCCATTGAAAATCTGCTGTTTTCCTTTTACCGGTATTTTTATTCAGTTAGTATACACATGTTTCTGACAATGCAATATTGACGTAGGATCAAATGTGGTGGGCTCCATATCAAAGGGTTGTAGTAATATACTTATGACTGCACCAGATAAAGTACTCATTTTGAGTACGATACTGTGAGGGTATACATATTATTCTCAAGAATCTGACAGTTTACTATACTGCACTACTTATCTCAGCGACTCAGCCTATCCCCTACGAACTTTTAATTTTTTTTACAGTCGTGGAGATCGTGTTTAAGCTACAGTACTGCTGTACTCCCATTATCTATTTAAAGCAAAAAAAAATAAAATGCTGAGAGTAATTACCGCGGAGGCATCACTCATCATTGTCATCACCAAAGCCTTGTCCCATCAATCTGGTGATGGCTAATGTTCTACTTCTCATGCTTTAGCCATGAAGATCTAATTTTCTAGATTATGGGCATCACCATGTGTTGTAGGAATGGGTCATGGTGAAAACCAATCAAATAGATCAGAAGAGGGGCTTATGATGTCATCTTAACATAGCTGTGAGCCCAATTACTTTTTTTAAAATTCAATTTGTTAGGGCGAGGATGCCCAATTACTTCGGTTGCACAAGGATATGGGTGGGACAGTGCCTATGGCAGAGTGACTTAAAGTTAAGGGCATTCTCTTTGTTGACCTTGCTAGGTGGGTGCACAATCAATTAGAAAATCCGTCAAGTCGTAATCGTGAATAGTATATGTCCAGAGATGTTTCAATTATTCACAAGAGCAAGGGATAAGTGCTTAGGTTACCTGTTTAAATTTGTCACTTGAATGTTTCCAAAATGCCCTTTAAAGTGTTTTGGCCTCTGTTAGTTTTAACTACACGCTCTCATAAACATGTACTCACAAGAGTTCTTGATGGCAAATGTCCTGCTCAATACTTTCTCTACAGTTTTTCAGTTAAAGAATTTCTGTTCAAGCTATATTGAATTCCCAGAAAGATGAGCATGGCAATCTAACGGCTGGATGTATCTGTGTTTTTTTTTTACCTACTAAACATGATCAACAACTTCTGCCAAAGTTTCATGCATATAATTCAAGTAGTAAACAAACCTGGAACATACACACCTTCCATGTTGTCATATCTGCAGCTTGATATTGATGTCTCACAGATTTGTTGGCCCTCACATGATTCATCGTGCTGCTTAAATAAATCAGAATGACTGTTAATGCAAGTAAATAGTTTATATTGACATAACAAAACCACAAAAATAATTTCTTGAACCAAGTTTTTGTCATAGCAATTGTTAAAAATGTGATTAATTCATGAAATATTAACATAGAAGGTTTTCATTTAGCTTATCTGATGGTATCACTCCCATCAAAAGTGATGGCCATGACAAATTAAAGGAGACTGGTTTGATTGGTTGGTTGAGATATATCTAAGAAAGCTAATGTTTGTAATTAAATGCAGAGATAAATGGGGGGCATGCTACCATGAGAGACCACAAATATATAAATATGCACACGCACCCCGCGCGCGCGCACACAAAACACACAACAAGATTAAAACCTCCTCCACAAGGAAAGGAGAAAAAACCATTGGTATATAAGAGCTATACCAAACTGAAAGGCAAATTACATAATGAAAGCAACTAAATCAGAAGATCTATCAACCCTTCTTTTGCCAAAGCATCTGTGGAACTATTAGCCAACTGCTGAACGTGCAGAAACTTAACCTGAAGTGACATCAACAAGGACTTGATTTCACTGGAATAAAATGAAACCTCCAAGGGACATTGGCACTAGAGAAGACCCAAGAGATAGCACTTGATGAATCACTTTCCAAAACAAAAAAAGCTTGATAGGAAGATGAAGTAAAAATTTGGAGAGCTTCCAAGATGGCTAACACCTCCGCCTCATTAGACTTCATACACCCCGCATTCTTCTAGAAAATAACCAAAATGACACCTTAACTGTTACAAAGAACCACACAAACTCCCGCCAGCTCCGGCTTTCCCTTAGCGGCCCATCCAAGTTAAACTTCAGCTCCCTCCCCATGATTGGACATGACCAAAACTTTACTTTGCTCTTCTTAAATATCCATCATGAAGAGAAACCTCTCATTTGTGCAAAATACCATATGTTTTTTAAAGAGTCAAAGCCCTCCCTCTTTGAGACCCATTTGGCTATACTCACAAACACTAAGGACTCCACATCCTCCAGAGTCTTCGAGGAACCCTTAAAAACCCTCACATTCCTGTCCTTCCAAACAATCCATAATGTGGCAAAGGGGACAAGCTTCCAAAGAATTATACCTCTCCCAATGGAGAGGACATAGCCTCCAGGCCTCAACCAATTAAGATCTTAGATTAAGGCAATTAGTAATTAGCAATAAGGTTATGAACTTATGATATAATTGGATGTGATTAGGGTTTTTACAAAGTCTATGTATTTACTTGTAGTGGACTGTGACATTCAGTGCACAATCGAGAATTTCTGGTTGTGAATGAAATCTGTTTGATTCCCCTTGTCTCCATAGTTTGGTTCTCCCATTGCCTTTCCCTTCAATCTATGGTGTTATGTGCTTATGCTTGAGTTATGGTCTGTTAGAGTGACTCGATTAACCCGTTTCCTTGTTTGTTTTCAAGTTCAAGGAATGCAGTCACTGTATTCTCTGGTACAGCAGTATTTTGACAGATTGAATACTGTCTTTGGGTTCTGTTTGAATCCATGACTGTTTCATTTTTTCTTTTGTTTGTTGAGTTTGTAATCTTCAATCATTTATATCAAGCTTCCGTTATCAATAAAAAAAAACCCTGTTTTTTTTCCTTTACCTTATATCTCTTCTTATTCCCCGTCTCTATCTTTCCTTCTATGTTTTATTAGTTCTGCAATCTACATCTTTAGCACTTAAATAGTGAGGATATTTACCGGAAAAAAAAATAAAAAAAAGAAGGCAAGGATATTTGTATCTTCTGGAGAAAAAATTCATGGAAATGTATTCTCGTGAAAAGTGTTAGAGAAATAAACTAGGATTTATTGTCTCTATGTTTTCAGTTATGGTTGTTTTTGTAAGATACCATGTAGACATGTACCAACCCAAAAGCTTAAGTTGATAGGTGGAAGGTCCAAACAGGTATATGAAGCCCTATGAAACCAATGACTTAGGCAATGTGGGATGTAGGACTTCCAAACACTCCCCCTCACGTGCAGGCCCAACAAATTTCATGGACAGGCCTGCCACGTGGGCTATACAAGAACGACAGGATCGGAACCTGCTCTAATACGATGTAAGATACCATGCACCAACCCAAAAGCTTAAGCTGATAGGTGGAAGGCCCAAACAAGTATATGAAGCCCTATGAAACCAATGACTTAGGTGATGTGGGATGTGGGACTTCCGAACATTTTTTAGCGAATAGTAATGTAGGTGTTAGTGGATTGTAGTATGTGGGGGTTAGTATTTGTATTAGTGGTTGTAGGTTATAACTTTCACTGCTTAGAATAAGTTGTCATTCATGCCTACTTTAAGGGGCTGTTATGGATTGTGTGTAACTCATGTGGCTTTTCCACTTCTTTTGTTCTATTTACATGCAAGTCAAGGAACATAATAGTATTATTCAGAGTACTATGACTTGTAACAAAAAGATGGTGCATTTATTGTCTCCATAGCGATAAGGTTAATGTTCAATTTAATGATAATGTAATTGTCCAATTATTTGGCTTAGTGAAATCATTTTATCAGAATAAATAACATATCACAGTTGATTTTCCATTTTGTGATAGGCAAACTCATTTTGACAGACATACATAAATATCATGTTAGTTGCCAACATGCTTCTGTCGGCTATTGCTTGGTGTTTGATGAAATCTTACCTCCATTTGCATGTCGATAAGTAGTTCCGTACAAAATGGTATTTCCTCCAGAATTTCTTTCTTTAAGTCCTTCAAGTGCTGAGCATGAGTTAATTGTCAGTTCTAAAATGAAGATGGACTGCCATAGAATTATTTGATGAAGGAAAAAAGACCAAAGAACCTTGGCTTCTGAAATTGACAATAGCCTAGTTCTTTTCCCTTTTCATTTGGTAGTAGTTTTTATTATGGGCCATTTATTCCAGCAGATGCATGGGACAAATACACATTTAAAAATTGAAAGACAGTGCTAATTTGCATCCTATGAAAAATTTTGCTACCTTGTGCAACAGTGTAAATTGGGTGGATCACTGGAAGTACATTGCAGACCATCCAAACAAGACTTGGATGTTTGAGCTATTTGTTCTACAGTAAAGTTTTCAGGATGTCCTTATTTTCGATGTTTTTATCATGGGTCATTTTGATGTGTGAATTATTGTTTCATTTTAGAAACTTATGTGAACTCTCTTGCTTTTCCTGTGACATTCGGAGTTATTTTTTTAGTTTCAAACCTGAAGGAAATTAGAGATAATTATTTGTCCATCTGAATCATGTGGCTGTATAATTTGCTTAAAATTCCAGTGACTTATCCGAATAACTTGACAAAGCCTCTTGCTCCGCACTGTAAAAGGCTGTGGGATATTGAAAATGACCCCTATTTCTCCTGCCATGTCTGCTCGTCCCAATTTTGACAAAACCTGAAAATTCACATGAACTTAGTGAAGCAAAAATAGAATATTGTAATAACTTTGTAGTATGAATGCTTCAGTTAAAGTAAAATTGTTACTGCACCATTCATGAATTGATTGTATTTTAAGCCATCTCCAGGACATCACTCTAGGCTTTAGGAAATTATTATATTTTAATCATGTATAACAAAATCATATCTACCGAAATCGAAATTATTCAAATTCCCGGGTTGTTTCTCCTTCACGCTTGGTTTTCCATGCCTACCAATTAGTAGGCTGGCTTTCCATTTCCATTCATATTGTTGGGGTTGAGCACTTGTCTCTTGTTTCTTTATGTTTTTTTTTTAATCTATACATGCATTGACTTTTCCTGTCATAATTTCTCTACTTTTAATTTACTATTTAAGAATTAGATGGTTATGAAATGATATTTTGGATTATTATGGTGAAAGCATTTTTTTTTTATAATATTGTTTTAATATTTCCAAAAGTCTTATTTTGTTAAGATTAAGTTTACTGTATTTCTTGCGCCCAGAAAGATCATGATGTCATTTTACCAATGAAAACCATTTCATTTCTTTATAAAAATCTCAAAAGTACCTGTTCTGTTCCATTCCTATACGTCAGCAAATCCTGCATATTTAGACATTGTCAGATAAGCTGCATAAAGCGCTCATGGAGGCATGTGTACAATGACAAGTTATGGGAAGGAGATATGTACCACTGCGCCAGACGCTATAATGTAGAAGTCTGTAGGAATCTCATTTTGTAGAACAATATCGACTTTAGGTGGAAAGTATTCTGCTTTCATCTCAGAAACCTGTTTTGTGAAGTAAATGTTACTAACAGAAATCAAAGTATACTTCTATAGCATGGTTTAGAAATTATTAACATGGTTATGCCATCCATGTGGCATTAGTTCAGCCGTAGTTTTCAACCTGGTGGGTCTATCAGAACTTGGTGGGTTGGCTTGCTTGAAATGGTCACACATGGGTGAGTGGGTAGGTTGAACTTGGGTTGGACCAGTTGGACCAAAAGCTGGTTGACCTAACTAGTTGACTGGTGACTCGGCTTAACTTGTGCTGTTTTGACCGAGTGAACAGCTGATTTGGCTTAAGGGATTTTTCATTTTTACATATTAAAAAAGAAACAAACTCATATGAGCTACATCAATAGCATGATAGAAGTTCAAATATACTTCATTGAGAACCAGAACTGGGAACTGCAATCCACAATCCACGTGAAATTTATATAGATTTTTCTTAAGGATAATATATAAAATTTTGTTCTTTTGCAGATTATTCTCTATTTTAGTTATCAGGGATATATATTTATGGCAGATAAAATTAATTTACTGAGCCTGACTGGCCGACCCGGCTGCTTTCCAGGTCAAATTGACCTGGTAACTGGGCAATTTTGGTCGACCCCATAGGGTTGAAATACTATGAGTTCAGGTCCTCTATATCATGGAAGGTAGGATGTAATAATCTAGCCTCCATGGAGAGTAGTTGCAGACCACATAAATTGTATTTGTACTGTACTATACCTAGTATTGTGCTATATCCTTTTTTTTTCCCTTGTTTCTAAGCTAATTTCCCCTCATATATGTTGGTCAGGGGACGGGTCATATTGAAATGCTAGCATAATGAAACTTTACATAAATCATGTGTTTGTCAAGAAATAAACTCATTTTTACTAAGTTCTTGAAGTCTTCTTCCTCTTTCTATTTCAGCCCATCTCATATCTCTTATAAATAGAGGTTTACTCTTAAGATTTAGGCCCCCATTGGGATCCCTGCAACTCTGTTTATCCAGTAGTCTTGATTACCTGAAACTCAATTTCTAGTAACAAGTACTGGTAAATTTTGATTATTGGGAGAGTTCCAGACTTTTCCTCATTTAATTTTTAGCTTTAAGAGGGCATTCCAGTTACTACAACTGAGTTATTCTTAAGGTCGGTTTATGCCTAAGTTGGCATGTCCAAATTCCTCGAGTCTGGCTTATTGCTTAAGAGTTTTCACAGATTCAAATGGGTCTCCAGCAAAATTGCAAGGATTAGTCAATTTGAAGTGTATTCATCTAGCTTAACAGACACTTCAGTTGATAATTTTAATATGTCAGGTACTTCATTTGAAGTGTACATTTTGTAGAAGGGTGTTATAGATAGGGGCCAGAGTTTGTATTACTCATCATCGAATATACATGTAGATTAATGTGTTGCGGCTAATATTACTACTGCGTTGTTAGTCCTTTGTATTAGCATCATTGTTATTGCAGTAGGCGTCATTATTATTATCATTTTTATTTATTGATAATGCAATGGCAAAGTCTGCTGCAATCCTTTTAAGTTTTGTGGTATAAGAACCAATTGAACCAGACATTTTGACAAAACGAATGCATGTGATTATTTCTTTTATATTAATGCTGCTGTTGCGGCTAATATTACTACTATAGTCATTTTATTTTATTTTTTTGTAGTCTAGCTAAGGGGCTGGGACCCATGAGAGTACCCGCAGCCACATGGAGAGAGACTTGCACATGTGAGAAGAGAGAACCTGCACACATGGGAGTGAGTACTTGCACATTCAAGGAGTGAGAACTCGCACATGAGAGAGAGAGAGAGAGAGAGAGAGAGAGAGAGAGAGAGAGAGAGAGAGAGAGAGAGAGAGAGAGAGAGAGAGAGAGAGTCCCTGGTCATCCAGGTGAGAACCAAATGACTATTGCAATCCTTCTAAAATTTGTGGTATAAGAACCAACTGAATCAAACATTTTGACGAAATGAATGTATACAATTATTTCTCTAAAATTATTACTATATAACTCTAATTTTATATTACGGTGCTGTGTTTATAACGTTACTATTGTAGTAAAGGGCCACCGATGAAAATGCTCCTACTTAACACCTTTCTTCTGTGTACCGTACTGTTTGCTACTCTCACAATGTAGTATAACAGAAGAAATCTCTTCAGTAGTTGTACATAAGGAGATGACTCTGAGATTTCTGTAGTTACCTTTGTATATTCAATTAGATTTATCTCCCTTCAATTAAGGGACTGTAATTGGTCGTCTTCATTTCACTTTCTTTTCATTATAAAAAGGGGGTTCCTCCAATGTAGTATAACAGAAGACATCTCTTCAGTAGTTGTAGATAAGGAGATGACTCTTAGATTTCTGTAGTTACCTTTGTATATTCAATTAGATTTATCTCCCTTCAATTAAGGGACTGTAATTGGTCATCTTCTTTTCACCTTCTTTTCATTATAAAAAGAGGGTTGCTCCACACAAGTGGTATGCACATTTTCCACCTAGTTTCTTCTCTTCACATTTTATCATTTACCACCGATGACTTTGCCACCACCACTACTGTATATGCAGTTTAAACTTTAAACACTGTAACCTGAAGGGAAGATAATGTACCATCTGGATTATCAAGTCTTGAGATACTCCTTTGAAAAGGTAAGCAGTTTCGACAGTTCTTTGAAAAAGATGTTGGGAAATGCTTGATCTTATTGCCTTGGGTAGGTCTGCAATAACTTCATCTTGTTGCAACTCCACCGTCTTAAACTTGAGTTGTAGGTGCGCCATAATCTGCTCCTTTAGGCTCTCTGGAAGTCGATTCTTGCTTGCATATCGTGAAACCTCATTGATGGTATCCCTCTATAAGTAGCAACACAAATTATTAAGACTTTAAAATACTATGAAGTTCATGTTGATAAAGAAAGTGGATTCTACTGTTGTTTTGGTTTTATACCCAAATAAGGACATGTAGGTCACTTTAATGGAAGGTATTCTTTGGTCCTTTTAAACAGTGAACATCACCCTTACTTTAATTGAATTAAGTTTTAATGAGTACTAGAAAGAACTAGAATTGAAGAGTCACAATGTAGAATGGGGGCTTTTCTTGGAACTTGCACCTCCAATGCTCTACCTTCAAAAAATTTGTTGATCACTATCAATCCTTTCTTAGTTATATCTATAGCTGAATTCCAAAGATATGATCTAAGGAAAAGGAATTCATAATAGATCTTCAATAATTGAAACATGGGACTCCTTTTTTCTGATTAATTTTTCTTCCTCTACTTGCTGAACTAACAGATTTCTGAACCATTACCCATTTCAATTCACTTCAAATTCCCTGAGAACTTGTGCAAGATTTTTGGCTGAATTTTTTTTTCTAGATCCATATTTATGACGTGAGTTTTCTTGCTTGTGAAGGGGAGAATTCAGTGGAATTTTTATACTGAACTGGAGAACTCTACATCCTTTTATTATTCTTTTTTGATAGGCAACCCAAGCTAGATCCCGTGCAAATCACCTTCTCAACAAATCGTTTTTAGCAATGTCAGAGTGGGAGAATGTGGCAGTTGCTCATTTAACTTTATGTATAATTTTTTGTGACTATTATGCGTGAGAGAAATTTCTATATTTAGGTGTCCTTGTCTTATTTACTCTCAGTATGTCTTACATTGGATAACGTTACAAAAGATTTTTTCATGTTGGTGGGTCTTTAGTTTTTTGCTTCTCCATACTTAGAAAATAATGGAAGTAGTTGAGATTGATGTGAATAAAAGAAAGTCAGATCCATCCATGTCCCACATTTTTCACGAGTGAAAAGAATAGGGAGGACTGAGGAGTCGTTACCATGGCAAAGGTTCGAGTAGCACTGTGAACAACGAGATTTGTCATGTTCCCAATGAGGTAAGCAGTGAGACCAATGTTGAAGAGCATGAAGAACATGTTGAACAACTTCTCCCCTGTATTCTCTGCATGCAAGTCCCCATAACCGACTGTAGTGAGTGTGGTTATGGACCAATACATAGCATAAGTATAGCCTAGCCAGATGCTTTTGCCTTCAAAGTTATCTATCTGTGACCCTATCCATGTATTCTTTTTAATCCTATAATTTGTTGCCATCCAGAAGTAAAAGCAACCTGCTGAGTGCACTGCAAATAGAGTCACCTGAAAAAAAAAATGATTAATGAAAAAGATTTTTGTTCCAAGTAACTTTTAGCTAAATGTATGGCTTTCAGTTTCTATATTGATTTTTGAAGTTTGCCCTTTCCTTTTCTGTAGACAATTGAAGAGTAGCGGTGCATGTGAGGACTACTTATATTCAAAGTTGGGAACACCAAATTTAGAAGAAGAGATCTCTCCTACATCTACAGCAGTTGTAATCTAGTAGATAAACATTACAATACAAATGGAATCCTGTGTAATCCCCTACATCTACAGGTAACTACAATTTGTTCAATGTAAAAAGATCTCTCCTATTGTCATTTCATTCAACTCAATCATCTCAGCGTTTTCAAATAGAAGTCCTACATGACTGATTATATAGTAATTGGATGAATGGGATTAGAGGAGGGATAGATCAGAAAGATAAAAAGGAGAAGATATGTATGTCTCTATTATGTTGGTTGAGCAAGATAAATATGGCAAGAGCAATTTCACTCGGTAGTCAGTAGTGAGGTGTAAGAATGAGAAGATTTAAAAGCATAATAGAATTCACCTATGTTCTCCAATGGGTTCTACTATAGTTGAATTTCCTTTGGATGCAAAGGTGATTGGATGATTTCTAGCAAGGAACATATACTAGTTAAAATTTTTTTTTCCAGATAGTTTTCTTGGGATATTCAATTTGATTGTGGAGTCAGCTGTTTTCATCATGGAAAGAAACTCATCTTCTAATTGAAAAACTTGTTTCATCATGGAAAGAAACTCATCTTCTAATTGAAAAACTTGTGCATAGTAGCCATGGAAACATGTCAGCGTTCTCATGTTCTTTTCTTACAAGAAAGTTGATGGAAGAAATTATTTGTTGTGGGCTAGATACATTAAAAGTGTTTGTTGGGAGTTCACCTTGCTGGTGTCCTCTACATTTAGATCCAGAAGATCCATTATTTGCAGATCAGAAGACATCTATTGTTACTATTTGTTGGATGGCTCCTTAATTCTGCTGAGTCATTTCTGCCCTGACTCTTTCTTCACAGAAACATCCTAGGAAATTCGAAGGACGTGTTTGGAAAGTCCAAAATCGACAAGCATATTTCCTTCCCGTATGACTAAATTAGATATTTCATTAGTAAATCATTATCTTTATACTAATGGGATGATGGGATGGGATGGATGGCTTGTTAGGTGTGTTGGAGAATTCATGACATGATGGGATGGCTTGTCACTAGATTTCCAAAATTCAAGTCACCTAAAAGATCTCAAGTGGCCTTTGGAGTTTCTAAAATTCTAGCTCATTTGCTTTTTGATTGAATTTCTGAATACTCAAGTACAAAGGTACATGCAAGAATTCCACTATCCAAGAATTCTCTGAATTCCCGTCTGGAGAATTTATGAATTCATAAGCATAGTAGAATTCTTAAATCCTCCTTTGTACCAAAGAGCGAAGGGGTTGGGATTATGAAACTCTACTAGGCATTTGAGACCTTTTAGGTGATTGAGATTTCGAGATTCTTGTAAAGATCTTGACATTTGCAAATGACAAGGGACAAGTCATCACATCATGTCCAAAAAACCCCAATACCTCAAATTCTTATACAAATTCTAGCAAACAAACAAGCCCAAGTTTTAGGTTGGTAGAATATCAAAATGAAGATTAATTTCAAGGTCTAACGATACTTACACAGATAAGCTTACAGTATCTTGTCCAAAAGTAGCTGAATCTAGTGTCTTTCTCTAGTCTGCCATGGAAGTACAAATTTAAATATTAAATTCCATTACTTATACAAAAGACTAAACATATTTATACTCTATATGCTTGTAGAATTGTATTTTCATTTTTTTTTTTGGTACCTTGAAATATATTTATCTTTCTATTGTGCTGTGTGTATGTATTACGTGTGTTTGAGCATGTCCCTATTTCTACAAGCGGGATGCAACAACACCCAATTGAATTTATGCAAAATGTGATAGTTATCAATTGTTGATGAGGTTTTAACCTAATAGCATACGTCCTCAGTAAGGTGGATTTGTCTGTAATCTGTGTTTGGAGTAAAAATGGGCATTTACTTATATACCCCCTCTTGTTTTCATAGGTGCCCGCCTATGATCATAGTTCAAAATATCGGCCGATAAAAATCATATCAATTGACAAATTTTTGGTTATTGCTCCACCATGACAAGATAATTAATTAGGGTCTATACGTCTATTTCGGAAAAAAAGGACCCATCAATGCAACTGATGATTTGTAAGCGGGGGTACAAGAGAAGTCTTATTTTACCAAAGGGTGTGTTTGTGCGATGAGAGGAATTTGTGGTAGAGAGGAAAATTGTTCTAATTTTCCATGTAGCCTCTTTTTTGAGTGTTTGATGCATTATATTTTCCTCATAGAAAGGTGGGGGATATATACTGATTTTCTTCCATAGAGATGATTTTTATTTCCTATGTAATGGGTAGGAACGCGTGATCTCTCTATTAAAGAAATAGAAATCCATGGAGAGAGAAATCCTCTTATTGCACAAAAGCATCCTTAGGCTTCGGTGGTTATAGCTAGGTGAAAATTTTGAAATATGAAAAGGATTTATGCTGAAAGTTTGCATAAGTTGCTAGAATATATGGTGGTTGATGATTTGTGAATTTGAGTCAATCATTTAAATTAAAAGAGAGAACGAAGAGGATTAGTAGTAACCCATTGTTGGATCTCATCTCATTATATCTTTGTGACATGTGTACCATTTTGGTCGATCATTTTCCTTTTTGTATGGTCTCGAGCAAGATGGAACATAAAGTTGTCATCTATCATATCATATTCATTCTCACATTGTAATGTGTGAATAAAAAATTTAGGCTAATGAAGTAAAATACAAGTATAATTTATTTTAGTAGTTTAGATTTTAACCACAAAATGTTGAATTTTGAAATATGTATTTATGCCTACTTCCAAAAGGAAGTATTAATTGCCTAAAATAAGAAAGATACGATATATAAACCCACAAGTGGTGCGTGCTTAAAGTCTAAACTCCTAAAATAAATTATACTTGTATTTTACTTCATACCGAGTTTTACTCTAACCCACTTACTTCCTCCGGATCATATGTAAAACACATGAACAAAATACATAAAACAACTAAATTTAAATGAAAAATATTATATGATCATTTTGACAGTAGGCTCAACTTTTTTAGAAATAAATTCTCCCAAACCCAATACATATTGGGAGAGAATTATTTTGAGTGTTCATGGATTTTAGAGATTATAAACAAATAGAAAGAAAGCGCGCTTATATAAAGCATACATACCTAGCAAAAAGATAGCTTACACGCCTTAGTCGCCACAGCCGGAGAAAATTGAGGAAGCCAAAAACATCACTTCCGTGCTTCTTTCCGGTGAATATTCGGTAAATGGAGTGAAAAGGAACAGTTGAAGCTACATCCATTGTAAACCATAACTTTGATACATACCTGAAAAGAGAGTGTAGCTTCTTCCATGAATAATATATACTTGCTAATGCAGTTTTGTTTCACTAGCTCACAAACTATATTTGGAGAGTTTTCATGGTCAAGCTTTTTTCTACTGCCTGTTAGTATTTTAAGTGCTGCCTTTATTTATTTTTCTTTTGTACTCCAGCCAAGGGAGCTGAGACTCACGAGAGAGCCCGCATACACATTGGAAGGAGGCCCGTACAAACGGGAAAGTAGCCCACACAAGTGGAAAAAGAGTCTCCACGAACGGATTGAGGTGACGTACCCGGGGTTCGAACCCCGGGCTAAGTGCTGCCTTTTAGAAGTTCCAAATGACATCAATGCTAGAAATAAGAATGAAAATTACAAAAGAAGAATGACCTCATCGAATTAGAATTACAGATTGTGGAATAGGTTAGGTTAGTTCATGTGGATATATACCATGGAACCCACATATTGGGAGCTGCCCTGTTCCATCTTCCAGGCTTGTTTAGAAATAGGGCAGGGTTTGGATTTTGATAGCCATCAACTTATTTGAGTATCTCCTGATTGTTGGACTGTGGGTGCCTGATGGGCCCCACACATTTTGCCCACAACGCCTGTTTGGTGATAAGCACCTAATTAGTGATCTGAATCATGCATGCATTTCCTCATAATCCGGAGCCGTTTCTGTGGCGTTAAAAGTGAAATCCTACCTTCCTTGGAATCCTATTTATATGGCATCAAGATCTATGTGATACATAGAGAAAATCTACAGTCAAGGGGTTGTGTATGAAACCATCTCAACGGCGATCACCAGCCTCACGACTGCTCTTCAAATCATGCACTCACCTAGGCTTTCATTGCTAAAGAAAAGAAGAAAAAAAGATCCAACAATGACAGATCCCAGATCTCAGAACCTAAGTTTTGGCTAAAAATTAGTTTTAGTGGAGAGAAACACTTTCCTAGGAATTTGGTGCATGCCGTTTAGTTTTGGGTTGCAAATGAGTACCTGATTATCAACCCTCGAGTGCTTATAAAGTGGTTATGGAATCTACTTTAGGATCATGGAGAACTCTATATGTGAATGTGGATCCATGAATGCATATGGGATTCAGAATATTTAAATCCACAACAGGATTCATATACGTTACAACCCGAGATTCAGGACAATTACATTCACATTTTAAAAATATATAGATTTTATTAATATTTAGCTTTAGTTATATATCATTTAATAGCGTCCACTTGTTAGAGCTCTTTCATGTGGAAAAAGAAACCTATAGATTGATCCTTTTACATGTATGTGAAGCTAAGGTGCCAACACCACTCAGCTATTAGTGTATGTTGTGCAATAATCAAAGCTATGTGGCGAGTATAAGTACCTTATAGCTATCTTCTTATGCTCGTCGACTAGAAGGTATGTTGATTTATCCAAATAGGCCACGAAGAAAGTCATCACAATATCAACGGCGAAGATGGCATCGACAATCGAATCAATGACCAAGAGTGATCCTGATGCTACATTTTTGAAAGCTAGCTCGAATGGTGACGCCCAAGCAGAGTAGATGACTAGGATGACCAGAAAAAGTTGCCACCACCTACATAAAATCATAGACATGTACACTGATCAGCAAATGAATGAACTTATAGAGCTGCTCATGAATGGGCCAGCATAGGCCCAATCGAGACCTAACCACATTGGGCTGGATATTGGGATTTTCTTTTGAGCACGTGGCCCGGATCCGGGCCTTTTTTGGGGGGGCTCAGTCGGACTCTACATTTCAGCTCAGAGAGGTAAATACATTTTTCACATGGGTTGGGTCAGGGGACTGTTTCCAGGCCCATGGCCTAGATCTTAACATGACATTCAAGCCGATAACTAAATGGACCAGGCTTTGCCAACCTTTGGTCCGGCCTAACCTGACACATGAACACCCTTCAAGCCCGACCCACAACCATCTGAACGTGATTTGGTACTTCAAATTTGTTTCCAGGTCGGATGCATATTATTGGGCTCAGTCCATGCTAACCGACCCGTCAGCTCAAACTCATTGGATTCTCCTTTACAGGGTCTTGACTCTTAATGAACCCTTTATTCCATGTTTTATTCAGGTTGACATTTCTAGCCCGATTAACAAATGATTCAGGTTCAATTGGGTTTATACTTGTTACCCTTAGATGGTCAACACAAGCTATCAGGATAGAAAAGTATTTAATTTATGCCGTAAAATGCATTTGTTCGTGCTTATAGGATCGAGTAAAATGAAATAAAATAGTGTCAAATCAAGAAGAAAAAATAAAAACAGTGAGGGAGTTGGTTGTAAAGGGCAAAAGTAAGTCCTTGCCCAAACCGACCATTGACCACTAAGGAAGATTTTTTTTTTTCTTTTAATGTGGCTGGTCATGAGCCTAGCATTTATCCCATGGCTGTATCTTTGGCCAATATTATGCCCTGTGGCAGAGAGTATAAGGATTGCAAACTTTTTAGGTGGCCGCAGCCCAAGTGGTCCAAATTTGACCATCTCTCACCTTCTCCTGACACTAGATTTCTTCATATTTGACCAACTCATCTTGTTGTTATTGTCAAAGCAGGCCGCAGTCCTACTTTGAGTCACAATGCCCTAGAGGTTGGAATTGTCTGCTCTCACATAGGATGATCTACTCCCTCTTTTTCCCTATGTTCATTAATTAAATGGTCTACACATGTGGTATGACCAATGGGAGTGAAAATCTGTCCATTCAATAATATGAGTGAAGATTGGCTTCAATTATAGCATTCAGGCCATGTGGTTTGGGTTGAAAAACACAACTTTGTCCAAGCATCTTCTTGTCAGATTGCGTGAAGCTTTAACTTCTAATACTAAAATATAGCACCAGGAAAAAAAAAAATTGGCTCTTCTTATCTTTGCTTTACACATTCAATAATAGGATAATTCTATCTTAAATGGTAAGCTCATGCGTGAGCATTTTTCATTGTTTAGATTTCCATTCCAAGTAACCTTCTTGCAAAATGGATTGTAATTGAGGGATTTTTGGTGTCTCGGTCTTTTGGGTCGGACTAATTCCTATGGGCTCGAGGGCGGGGAGAGCCGGATAAAATTCCTTGTTGTCTATTGTGGTAGCGCAGTTTCCGACCCTCAACCTCCGAAAGCAATTCAGGGACTTAAATTAAGGCACATTTGTGTAGTCGGTTTTCTGTGAAAAAAGTGACCAGTGTAGAAATGGTCATTTTCTGTGCTACCTTAAAATTCATGTTTGGTATAGCTGCTTTTCCTCGCTAAAAACGCAAAAATTAATTAATTTTTTATTATGATTCCTTATAAAATAACTTTACATAGAGTGCCCAATTTTTTTTCCTGCAGAACTGATTTTCCGGAAAATGTACACAAACATGCCCAGAGTCGGGGCAATGTTTGAGGGTGGCTTGGGAAGTCTTATGTAGGTGGACATGGTGGACATGGTTTGATAAAGCTGCAAACCCCATCAACTACAGCTTGGGAATCTATGCAGTCCCTTCACCCCTAGTTGACTGCATCGAGCTACATGTTAATCGGCGTGGCCAAGATGTAGGTGGATGAGGCCGTCGGTAGCCGAGCCATGGTTCCATAAGCCAGTTCAGAGACGAGTTCGTGCCTCTTTATGAGCTTCCTGGAGATTAACTCCTGAGTGGCCATCCAACCTTCTAATTTTCTATCAAATCAAGTGGGGCTCGATCATATCAGAGTAAAATTTGAGAATATGCTAATGAGGGAATGATATTCAATTTTAAGTACTATTTGGATTATCACCATGCATGGTAAGTTCCATACATCTCACTCAAGGGAAGCATGTCACTCGAGAGATCCACACTCCCTACTTATTATTCTGGCGTTTATGTATGATTTTCTTAAGCTTATAAATGGAGGGTTGAAGGTCCTCGACTGTAGCTCAGTTGGTCAGAGGGGTATATATATATATGAGTGCAAGTCTCTACTACAAAAACAAGTGAAAACAAAAGAAAAATTGAGGTTCAAGAGCCGAACTTAATTTTAACTCAGATCTTTGTGCTTTACCCAAAAAAAAAAAAAGTTCGGGGATATGTGTTTCTGTGTGAGAGAGATCAGGGATATGTGTTTATGAGAGAGAGAGAGATGGAGAGAGAGAGAGAACCTGTAACGACGATCATATGGTGCAATTATATATTTGTGGAGTTCGGGGTAGACTTCATCAACACTTGTCCCAAATGCCGGCAGAAGGCTGCTGGAAACCGAAGCCAAGTTCCTGATTTCACCACTTGAGGCTCTTCTGGCCAATGATGGCGTTGGAGATTTGCCCAATGGCAAGGCCATTTGGAACAGAGGAAGCAAATAATAGTAGAGGAAAGGAAGAGGACCTGACTGTGCTCGAGTTAAATCTTAATGGTTTGATATATGAATGCGTGAATGGATGAATGAATGAATAAAAAACTTCAGATAGATGAGGTGTTAGAGAGGTTCCCGTGGGGAGATGTTGCTATGAGAGATATTTCTCACTTTTAATGAGAGATAGGAGTGAGGGCCCTCACATTTAGGGCATGTTTGTATCACACTTTTCCATGGAAAAGTGGATGGTTTTTCATGGAAAACTCATTTTTCAGGCGTTTGGTGCGGAATAATTTCACGGAAACGCTTTCCTGTCTCGTCAGCATTTTCCTTGATAATGGTGATAAAAATGAATTTCCTATGGAGGGTTTGGGAAATAGATTTCCTCGGAAAACTTCTCCCATTTTTCCTCACTCTTGTCCATTTCTACCCAAAACTCTACAACTCTTTCATTTTTTATTTGTTTAAATAAATTATTATTTAATGTTAAATAAATAGTATACATGTTATGTTATTTTTCTTCAAAAAGTAATTTTACCAAATAAGAAAATTTCATTTTCTATAAAGAATCCATAGCCGCACCAAACAACAGTAGCACTAATTCAACGAGAAATTTTTTTTTTTGCACCAAACATAAATTTCTAAATTATACGGAAATTCTTTTCCAAGGTTCTCATTTCTATGGAATTTGCTGACGTTGCAATTTCCTCTTTCCGCGGAAAAGGTGTGTACACAAACGTGCCCTTAAGTTGTTGGCATTAGATATGGATGTGAGGGCCCCTACCCAATCTCTAATTTAAAATGAGGGTTATATGTCATAGGAGCATCTAGCTCTCATAGAGTATTTATTTATATCATCTTTAATAAAATGTCATGAAAATCATAAATGGAGAGTGATTGCAATATGAGTCTCTCTTCATTTCCTCGGTTCATGCATGGACTAATCGGTGAACAATGTGATATGAGGTCCCGGTCTCAATAAAATAGTTGGCAAATTTTGATACGATAAAATAGTTACTCCTTATTTAAATGAGATATGGGATCTAGAAGACCTCTATGTTGAAATCATTGTTGACTCCGCACATGCATCGGACACTATGTAGGCTAAGATATTATTAGGAGTATTTTTAGGAATATTCTTTTCTTAGTATGATTATGTTTCCTATTTAGTAGGTTTGTTTTATGGTTTTTTTATTTATATTGTTGAATGCAACGGTGGATCTGGGATTTTCATTTGGGTGGTGCGGGCAACGGTTAAATTAAGAAGTTAAATAATCAAATAGAATCTTTTAAGTTATTATTTAAGAAATTTATCTAATGATAACACATATGTCCACCCCTGGGTGAATGTAATTGAGTCGGTATATATTGTGTTCTCAACTTCTCTCTCCTTACTCCGTCAACGCTCTAAACATCTAGGATAGTGCGTCCACAATATGTGTCGTATGATTGATGGCCCACCTCTAACTTTTTCCAAGGATAATGTTGGCCTCACTGTACCTTGGAGGGAATCACTGAGGGCACCTTTGCCTTTGTTTTGGAGTCTTTAGAACAGTAGGGGAGCCTTTTTCTTCTATAATCCAACTAGAACGAATGTAAGATTGATCACAAGCCAATCAGTGAAATCAGTCAATCAGCTATTGATCAATGAAAGTCTGATTAGCTATATGTGATCATTTGATGGGATCACACGCATTATATTTTGTGCCTATTTTTTTTATATTTATTAGAATTCCTTATAAAAATTTGCCATGTTTGTGGCCTTTTGGATATGATTTGGTATTGGCACCACAATTTTTAGTTATGCCACCCCTGACACCACTTGATGAGTGTAATGATTACGCTTGCATGTGCATCTGAAGCTCTTTGTTGACTGATAATATGGTAAATGAAACAGAGTCCTGACAGCTCCAAGGGTTTAGATTGTCTCAGCGACACGTGAATCATGGCTTTGGCTTTGGGTCTGCTCTCATTTATGCACAATCTTCAAGATCTTTTCATTTCACCGATGTCTGGGGAAGTAGATCAATGCTCGTGCCCCACGTGGAAATAAATGCCTCAGATGGTTCGTCACACCGAACCCGTTTTTGGTTCATGCCAATGATCCCAATTGGGGGAGGGGAACCCTTCTCTAGTGGGACCAGTTTATATAAAATGTTTTTTTTTCTAGCAAATTGGACGGCTCTGACTTTGATCTGAATATTGGTTTCTTTCCTGTGTAGGCCGGGAACCGGAGACCACCTATGCCATGATCCAATCAAATGGATGCTTTTATCAACCATCTCTTATTACTTCGTATTGATGGACTCCTCCTGCCGCACCGAGTAGAGCACCTCTAATTAATCAATATTTGAACAAACATGACCGTGCGTGCTTATCTCCACTTATTATTATTTTTTTAATGGTAACCCAGACAGGGCGGAGACCAAGAGAATTAAGCCCGCACAAGAAGGCCCATATAAGTTTGAAAGGAGCCCGCACAAGTAGAAAGAAAGTCCAGACAAATGGAAAGAGGTGGTGTAGCCAAAGTTTGAATCCTTGCATAAGAAAACACGAAAAGGTTCACAAGCTCCTTTTTCGTGAGGTTGATCTTGATGCCAATTTAGTGGTAGGTTTGGATAGGATTCGGTGTAACTTACTATGCCAACACCTTTTTTGAAAATTACAATATTTAAATGATAATATTTAAATATTATTTTTGCACCTCATTTACACACCACATTTTAAAATTAATGTGAGACCACCCTAAGTATCAAGTTTCACCCCAAATCCATGCCCCTAACCCTCTTCATCCGTGGCCCATAAGTTTAATGGGTTCATATTCAAAAAAATATTTAACCCTCAATCCAACGGTTCAATCCATTCGGATGTGTGCCAATCTTTGAGATTAGTGACTATTAGGGTGTTTCCTATTGGTTGCTAGGTTTGAATGGGTTGCTAGTTAGAACCTGCAAAAAAATTCTCATATAATAAGTGAGAAGTAGTTCTCACTTGACTATTCTCCTTAGATAAAATCCGAATACCCATCGTGATTTCTAGCCGTATCATATTTGGGTCAAAATCTCAAAAGCCGTACTTACCCAATACCTGCACTGACCTCCAAAGATCCATCACCAAACCAGCCCTTCCAGGTGCCATCCCGTGTATCAAGTATTCAAATTCTGGAATACAGATGATATAAAACCTAGTCCTTGCATATTGAGAATCTCGGATCAAGATCTTATTAGATCCATGCATATAGAATCCCTTTTGGATTCACATGTGTAGGAGCAATCTCTCCTGCACATAGGTCCCAACCCCAAAAAAGTTACTAATAAAAGAATCTGTGTAGGAAGTCAAGGCGTTTATATTCATTCCACCTTCAAAACTCAAGTGGATTTGCCTTTACATAAATTGAATTCCAACACTAACAATAATTCCATCACAAAACAAATCCAATCTCTCTTTCTGCCTCACAAGAGGTCTAGGACAAGCCAAAAACGTGGAAAGCAAAATCCCACATCTCCCTTTCATCCGCCGTCCATTTGGAAACAGAGTAGGCGGCTCATATCCATCCATCCATCCAACGTCCATAGTCACAGATGGCCCACTACAGGACCCACAAAATGACCAGTATGAACTGACTGCTACAGCAAAAATTGATAAGGCTGATCCCTCAGTGGGACCCACTCTCCAGATGATGATGATGATGATGGGCGGGGGCCCCACAGAGAGGTAGGGGGCTGCTGAACTGGTAAAAATACCCTTCACAGCGCATTATGGGCTGTCATTCAAAAGAAAACTTCAGAGTGGTTCCTCTTTTTATGGCATGCGTCCCGAGGATACAACCATTTTCCTGATGACGCACGGAACCCGATGCGCCCGCTTTTTTATCTTCCTTTCTCATCTTCTTTCCTCCTGTCAACGGACACCTGACAAACTGTGGTGCCATTATTGAAAACTGAGGTGCGAAAATTGGCCCCCTATGATTTAACATCTTGTTCCTTGTCATTTAAAATGTTATATTTTAGAATTTCAAATTTCAGGCACCTAAAACGTCTCAAACAACCTTTGGGAGTTTCTAAAATTCCAATCTCAATATATTTTATTGAAATTTCAAATGATCCAACAAGAGGAGGGATTTGGAATCCCACTTAAGGAGACAGCTTTTGGAGAATCTAAGATTTCCCCAAACGTAAATTCATTAAATTCAGGTATAAAAATAGGTCCTTTAAAGTCTTTTGGCAAGTTATGAAAAAGATAACTACAAAGGCCATAAATGGTTGGATAATACAAAATTAGGAGTTTGGATCATTTGATTGCTTCACCCACGCTTTGTATGAGAGGTGCAACACTTCGCAATGTGGCACACCTATTAATATCTAAATTGCTCAAAATAAAATCCATGTCCTTAAGTGAAAAATTTTCAAATTAACTTCAATAGGAGTTGGTCCCACCATAGGGTCATTGCTTTCGTGCAATAGTAAAAGTTTTGGGTGCCAAACGTGACAACGCATGTTCGAGACCTGTGAGCAGCACTTTGTGCAAAATTGTCAAAGTTTAGGTCTGTCTCCATTCTGAACACTCATAGGGCCCTCCTTCGGCGGGACTGCATTGGGTGAAGACCTTTAGGAGTCGTCCCACCATAAGATTGACAATATGTGATTAAAAATATCAAATGCTCAATCTTACGGCCGGATCAACTTTAATTTATATAAAATCTGAAACTAAATTAATGATGGGAAGGACCTTCATCTTTAGCTATTTGGATTTTCAAAAGGTGAGGGTTATTGCAAAGTTTCACACCCCCAGTTGTGGTGTGAGTGAAACTGGCTGGATAATCAGTTCCTACTATCATAAGTCCTTTTGCTGCTCTTCAGCCTTACTTCTTTAATTTTAGCCCCTTCTTTAATTACTTGGAACTTTCGGTGCAAGGGCATCTAGATAGATAGTTAGGATGTTATATAAAATGCAATTGGTTTACAAGGAACTTTAGCTACTCGTAAGTCTACAGTTAGTCCTTTGGTATCCGCGGAGTGGTTGGGAAAGAAAAGGCATAGGTCAAGCATCCATTTCTGCATGGCAAAACCTGTAATTGACTACTACAACCACCATGTAAATCGTTTAAAAAAATTACTACCTAAATTTTTAGGAAAAAAACTAGTATGTAGATAGAAAATAAATAAATATAATAAAATTTAATGTAGTTCTATAATGCGCCTACGTAGACGGACAAAGCCGTTTATTTCTTCTGTCCCATTTTAGAGTATGATTGCACTAATTAATATATAGGGTTTTCAACCCAGTCTAACTCTACCATATAAATGTCGCCTTTTTTCAGAAAGAGGGTGGTGTTCTTGTGGGTTTTTTTTTCTTTCATGAATTGTAATAGAATAAAATTTTCAGAAACATATTTCACAATGAAAAAACTTTATTTTGAATCTGTTCAAGTTTCCAAGAAAGAATAATGAATTGCATATAATAGAACATTATTCCTCTTCCACACAATTCCCTTTTGTTGGAGATTGGAGCTCCATTCTTTACTGCAGCCTGTCACAACTGTTGACATCCCTTTACCAAAAAAAAAAAAAAAAATGTTGAGATCTCTTTTAAGCTAACATGCCCAATAAAAAAACCTGGGCTTTGGACAATCTCAACCACCTAGTATGGTCATGATGTTGATTATGATCACTAGTAGGATTAACTCAGTGTACAATAATCCTAGATGGAGGAAGAAAGTGAATAAAAGTGTATATTCTTATATTTCTCTCTCCTCCTTCTTTGCCCCTTTTTTTAATATTAATTTTATAGGTATGGAACTAGTATCAGCTAATAGTGTCGGTGGAAAGCAAAAATGTTTTTGGTGCCACAGTAAATTCTATAGGAAAATCAATTCCTATGGGGATTTTGCTGTGGAACTCGCATTCCATAGGACGCTGAACAAACATGCCCTAAGTTTTTACGTGAACCTCATATTATTTTGGTAACGTTAAGGCGTTGCACACAACAAAAAATTGCGTTTGACGCATAAAGATATAGCTTATACACAAACAAATCTAATCAAGCAGACAAGAGAAAAGCACATTAAGACTTAATGTGGTTTGGTAATTTTCCTAGATTCCATGTAAAAAGAAATTTCCGTTGCGTTCTTTTTTCTTTCCTTTTAGAGCTAGGGTCCTCCATGCAGACCTTGGCTGACTAAGAGACCAGTCTAGTTAGCTCAGAATACAAGACATTAGCCAACATTATTATAGTCACTTTTGAACATTCAAATACATATTTTTTCTTTCACAATACTTATCAGAGCAATGGATGGTTTCTCAGGGTAAAAATTGTAGAAACCATAGGACGCGTGTGAGGATTACCGTTAGCCTAGTGTTTATAGTATATTCTATGTTCTTATAGTCTTGTGTTGCTAGTTTTGGGCTGCATAGGGTCTAACTCATATTTTCTTGCAGTGACATGGCTAATAGCGCCCCATCAGGATCAAGTTCTACACCTCCCATAGCGGATGGTTAGTTCCAGCATTTGCATTGCATTTTGGGAAGGATAGAGAGATGTTACCGTTTGTTCTAGTGGTTGCTACCCCGGTAGGCCGATCAGTAGCGTGTGATTTTGTTTATCCTGGGTGCACAGTTCAGATTGGAGGTACTCAGTTGACCGCCAATTTGATTGTGTTGGCGATGTCCGACTTTGATGTTATTCTTGGTATGGACTGGTTAGCGGTGAACCATGCGGTGTTGGATTGTTTCAACAAGACCGTAAGGTTACAAGGTGTAGACCGTAGTGTTGAGTTTGTTGGTGCGAAGAAGTCCACCTCCACTCGGTTGATTTCTGCATTTAAGGCAGACCGCTTGATGAGGAGCGGATGCGAGGGTTACATCGCGTTTATCGCGAAGGACAAGCAGTCCAAACCCATAGATGAGATTCCAGTAGTATGCGAGTTTCCAGATGTTTTTCCGGAGGAGATCCCCGGTTTGCCACCCGTGCGTGAGATAGACTTCACGATAGAGCTACTACCAGGTACTGCACCGATCTCGAAGGCTCCGTACAGAATGGCTCCTGCAGAGTTGAAAGAATTGAAGACTCAGTTAGGAGAACTGTTGGATAAGGGTTTCATCAGGCCAAGTGTATCACCATGGGGAGCTCCAGTACTGTTTGTTAAGAAGAAGGACGGGACTATGAGGATGTGCATCGATTACCGGCAATTGAACCAAGTGACAGTCAAGAACAAGCACCCACTCCCGAGAATAGATGAGTTGTTTGATCAGCTACAGGGAGCACAATTCTTTTCGAAAATTGATCTACGTTCAGGATACCATCAGTTACGTGTCAGAGGGGAAGATATTCCTAAGACAGCGTTTCGGACGAGATATGGCCACTTTGAGTTTCTAGTAATGCCCTTTGGTTTGACGAATGCACCGGCAGTGTTCATGGCTCTAATGAACAAGATATTTACTCCTTACCTCGATCAGTTCGTAGTTGTATTCATTGATGATGTATTGGTTTATTCCAAGTCCAAGGAGGAACACGAGCATCAGTTGAGGACTTCGTTGCAGCTCCTGAGAGATAGCCAGTTATATGCCAAGCTGAGTAAATGTGAGTTCTGGTTAGAACAAGTTTCATTTCTAGGCCATGTGATTTTCAAGGAAGGATTGGCAGTGGATTCCAAGAAGATAGAAGCAGTTGTCAATTGGGGTAGTCCACAAAATGCAGCAGAGATTCGCAGTTTCCTAGGACTTGCAGGCTATTATAGGAGATTCGTGAAAGGATTCTCTACTATTGCAGCCCCTCTTACTAAGTTGACTAGAAAGAACATTCCTTTTGTTTGGACCGAGGAGTGTGAGAAAAGCTTCCAAGAGTTGAAGACCAGACTGACCACCGCACCCATTCTTGCTTTACCATCTGGCAGTGGAGGATTTGTTGTTTACACAGACGCATCAGGAGTTGGTTTGGGTTGTGTTCTCATGCAAAACGACAAGGTGATAGCGTATGGTTCGAGGCAGTTGAAAGAACATGAGAAGAAGTACGCCACCCATGATTTAGAGCTTGCAGCCGTTGTACTTGCACTCAAGATGTGGAGACATTACTTATACGGTGAGAAGTTCGAGGTGCACTCAGATCACAAGAGCCTACAATATCTATTTACACAGAATGAATTGAACAACAGACAGCGGAGATGGATGGAGTACATCAAAGATTACGATTTTCCTATCAAGTACCACCCTGGAAGAGTCAACGTGGTAGCAGATGCTCTGAGCAGGAAGTCAGCGTTCAGCAGGTATATAGTGCCAGAATGGAGATGGATGGAACAGTTTAGAGATTTAGATGTTGAAGTTTGGCCTATTAGCGAGAAGGTGATGATTGCTAGCATGGCAGCATGGGAACCAGAGTTAATGAACAGAATCAAAGAATGTCAGAAGGATGACCCAGCGCTACAATGCATCATTGAGCACATAGATGACAGGCCTGAGTTCAGACTAATTGAGGGAGTGTTGTATTGCAAAGACCGATTGTGCGTGCCAGATGTACAGGACATAAAGATAGAGCTAATGACAAATGCACACCATACGAGATATTCTATTCATCCGGGCAGCACTAAGATGTATCAGAATTTGAAGAACCACTATTGGTGGATGAGTATGAAGAAAGAGATTGCAGAGTTCGTCTCCAAGTGTTACACGTGTCAGGTGATCAAGACTGAACACAAGAAACCTCCTGGTTTACTTCATCAATTAGATATTCCCCAGTGGAAATGGGAGCACATCACTATGGACTTCGTGTCAAGACTGCCACATACCAGAAAAGGGAATGATGCTATATGGGTGATCGTTGACCGATTGACCAAGTCAGCCCATTTCATACCATTCAAGACCGGTCAGTTTATGAATAAGATGGCCAAGTTGTACAATGATGAGATCGTCAGATTGCATGGAGTGCCTAAATCTATAGTATCCGATCGAGACACCAAGTTTGTCTCTCGATTTTGGACTACACTTCAGTCATCCATGGGCATACAGTTGAGATTCAGCACAGCTTACCACCCTCAGACGGACGGACAGTCAGAGCGCACTATTCAGACTCTAGAGGATATGCTCCGGGCATGTGTGTTGGATTTCAAGAAAGATTGGGATGAGAGTTTGCCCCTCTGTGAGTTCTCCTACAACAACAGTTATCATTCTAGCATTGGCATGGCACCGTTCGAGGCCTTATATGGACGCAGATGCAGGACTCCAGTGTGTTGGGAAGAGGTAGGAGTACGAAGTTTTCATGGACCCTCTGTGGTTGGTGATTCCAGCGAGAAAGTTAAGGTTGTGCAGATGCGTTTGAAGGAATCCCGTGACCGTCAGAAGTGCTATGCAGATACACTACAACAAAAAACACCTTTGGTGACATGAAAAAATGTCACCAAAGGCCCATTTTTTGTCACCTATTATCTTTGGTGACACGGGATGGGGTGTCATTGTATCCATGACACTAAAAGTCAATGGTGACAAAATTTGTGCACTTGTCACGAAATGATGTCAACGGTGACAAAAACATGGTGTCACGGAAGAAAGATTTTCCGTGACATAGTAGGGTGTCACTAAAAGCAATGGTGACAAAAGTCCAGGTGTCATAGAAAAGATATTTTTTGTGACAAAAATTGTCACTAAAAGTATTTTTCTTGACAACCAAATGAGTGTCACCAATAATATTACCAGGCTGACACTCAATGGTGACATACTCTTTTTGTCACAAAAAAATACAATCAAAATATTTGTGCCATCCAAATTATCATTTCACACCTGCTTACAAAGTTTCAAATATTTATATCCAGATACACCCATTAACAAAACTTATACCACAAAAGATGCAAACTATCATTCAAATCAAATATCCAACAAGTCAACATTCTAATATCCAAGTTCACAACCCTTCAAAATATTCATCATTCAACAATAAACACTTCAAAGTTAATAGCTTTAACATAACTACAAAACAACCATACAAGGTGTGTCGGTTCAAATTAATTACAAAAATAATTCAAAACAAGTAACTCCATGCATCTTGGTGATCATCTTGGTTAACTGCCAAAAAGTCTTCAACTCCATCTTCGTCATCTTGGTTAACTGCCAAAAAGTAACTCCATCTTGATAGTTACCTACCTGTATAAAATCGCAACAAAAAAATGTAATTATTTAACACTAGAATTGGGAGCTTTCTTCCCTGTACATAAATGTGACATCTATACTATATTGCATGCATTTACTTATTGAGAACTTTTTTTTTTTTCATTTTTTGAAGAATGACGATATATTGCATTTACTTATTATAACTAGGAATGAAACTATACCTCGAGATATTCATTCGACAAAGTCAGAGTCTTGATATGTGAAAGACCAAGCAGAGGTTTGATTGGATCAAAAGGAGGAACCTGCAGGGCAAAGGGGCCATTGTAATCAATCATGACATCAACCAAAATTTACTAAAGCCATCAAATACACATCCACAAAAGCAAGGGGTAGATAGAGATGAGCTTTTTGTAGGTCTTTCGATGTAATCATTGGGAGTTTGGTGTTTCACGGGTCTTGCGAGTATAAGCCTATTACAATGCCTTGCTGTACTTCTCTTCTTTCTTAACAAAGGTTTTTAGTTGCCAATATAAATAAAATAAGAAAAAGTTTCTATTCTTCAAAGCCCAACAATGCTTACAATTTATTGGTAGGACTACAGATGGACAATTCTTATAGAAATCTGAACATATTACTTGATTTTCTATATTGGTGTTATCACTTTTTCCTACAATCAAATTGACTTTTCTGCTTTAGATTCTATTAACTACAGTTATCTCTGCTCCTTTCTCATAAGCAATTTTTAGGCAATATGCTTTAGAACATGATTTGAATAGTTTCACAAATGTAGATCCTTTCACATTTTTGTGATCTCCACTTACAGTGTTATTCATGGGCTGTGTTGTACTGTGCATTTATACCTGTAGCTGTGGTGAACAGTTGAATATCTAGCTACATATCTACATTGCCTCTTAACTAAAGCTTTGTTTAGGCCCCCTGAAAGAAAACTTCTGGTACTGCCCTAGTAAAAAAAGGATCCTGTTCTCCAATACCTAAATCCCTAATGCCACCATCAGCACAAATAGAACAGTGGTTAACTAGGGGAGTTAGGTTAGGTCCCTGGATTGAATCCATGATAACTTATGTATTGGTTCAATCTTCTCTGAATTTGTTATATAATGTGATTTACCGAAACATGATGCAGAAGGAAAAGAGAATTTCCAATTGGCTGTAGATAATGCAATGGCATTTCCTAGTATATGACTTGTGAGTAAACATTAGTCATAGAAAGTGGCACTGTAGGAGCTGATGGAATCAATTGTACTAGGAGCTGCGACTTGTTTCCACATCTTCAAAAATAAAGAGCCATATCATAATAAGATTTGTCCAAGGATAATGATGCTTATAAATTAAAGACAGAAAAACTACGTAAAGCAATTATATAATTCCTCACAAGGCATCTCGAGCAGCAATCTGGCATGTGATGGAATCAGCCAGCGAGGAAATTGCTAATTCCAGGCCTGATATTTTATAATGCTGAAAAGTGGAACCATCTGTCAGTTTTCAAAAAAATAAAAATCAAAATAAAGGAAGCAGAAACAGGAACTTTATACTAACAATCTTGTCAAACCATATGTATCTGAGCTTTGTTCGCTCTGCTTTCCAACTCTTCCAAATCAATCTCTTTCCCAATGATAAGCTTCTCTACCAATTTCATCTGAAAAACATGTCAATACCAACATGGATTTAGGTGTCAAGAAACCCCATAAGCATTCAAAAGAGAGCCCAAGTCTGTTTACTTCCAAAATACCTATGTTGATAACACAACAATAAAAAGAAAAGCAGACATCCTTTGAGAAGATGATGGAGCTTGCACAAATTTCACATCATATAATGGAAAGATAACAGAATAAAAATAAAAAAGAAGCAGCAACATTGGTGATTGAACATGATCACAGCAGAAATTGATCCCTCCTGGATACGCATTGGTGTAGATTCTAACAAGAATGAATGCTTTATGGAAAAACTTTTGGCTTTTTTCCCTCTTTCTCGAGAGAAGTTGCAGGTGGGTACTTCCCACTTTAGATTTCCCAGGCTTGGATAACATCAAGATTGAGCAATATGGAAATTTACAAACTAAATTAAGGGGTGTTCAAATTGATGGAATCAAGGACCAAAAGATTTGGATATGATCATCATGTGGAGAATCTACAGCAAATCCCTAATTTAAGACACTTACATTGAGATCATACATATTAGGTTATAAATTGCCAATGACATTGAGATCAGACATATTAGGTTATAAATTGCTATAACTGATCAATGACAAAATATATGGAGTGCAAATTTAGTAGATCTAAGAGTAAAGAAGATGGAGATGCACATTAAGCAATGGGTTATGACAGTTCTACCCATACTTAATACCAGCTCAGTTCATTTGGTGTGTGTGATGACCAGGGATAAGGCAGGTTGCTTATTTGCCTTCTTCCGCATTTTCAGAAAATAAATTAAATGAGTATCCATTAGTTTACTTAAATGAGCGCGAGCTATGAAGGAAAAGACATGCATCTTACAAACCAGCCCTAGAGATAAACAAGTCTCTGACCATGCATAGAAATCAAATTGTACAAATGAACAGATATAAAATTGATCTACTGAAATGCTCACATCATTGAAATTAAAGTAAGAAATTCATTCAAAACATCTGACTCAATTCTCACCTCATTAGCAGAAGCCCCAAAACGGGCAGCAAGATTTTGATTCAACAGAAGAGAATGCACATGAGGTTCTAAGCCAAACACATGAGGTTGAAATATAATCAAAGTACTACTACTTTAGAAAGAAGTGTAAATTGGATGGACCATGTTTCTCCACTTGTTATGTTTCAAAGGCCTGGGAGATGGAGACATCCTTGTGACAATTTGGATTGGAAACATCACAGATATTATCAACTGGTTTTATCCCTCAGGATATAGACTTAATGAAGCAGCACACTGGTTGGCTAAGTTTTGTTATTCTGTTAATTCTGATTATGAATGTTGTGGTCCTTCCCAGACTCACTGATTTGGTCCCATAGTAGTTTTTTGGTCTGTTTTGTGTTTTTTTTTTTTTCCCTAGTGCAGCCAATAGTTTTTAATGTAATTCTTTCTTTACCAAAAAAAACAAAAAAGAGAGACTAAATGGGCTTTGCTTGGACCTGTGATACTGTGATGTGTGAGTTGCATGTATTGTTTAATCTTCACAAGTGCACAACTCATTGTGATAATGTGATCTGTGTGACATGTGTCTCAGTTGCTTTCTCTATTTTTTGTGTTTTATGGTTGTGTAACTAGCCAATGATAACAAGTGTATTGACAACATAATTGGTTATTGTGTACCATCTAAGGTCGGTGAATATTAATAAAGATGAATGTAGGGTCTTGGATTTTTTCCGATGAGTTTAAACAAATATGTTGACAAAAAAATGGATGGCTAAAAATATATGACAATTAAGTGCTAAAAAATCATTCTCACTATTAACCAATCATTATTGCACACACCTGCACCGCCTCCCCTGCACACAGCCACTGCCTCCTCCACTTCTTTATTTCTTTACCCCTTCTCTTCTTTCCTTCTATCCTTCTCCTCCCCAGCACCCACGCCTGTGCATCTCCCTCTCCCTTTCTTTTTCTTTCTTCCTTCCCCCACTTCTCTCCTTCCTTTCTTCCTCCCCCTGCCACCTGTCACTGCTGCACCCCCACGCAGACACCATCACCATCTCCTTCTCCATTCTTTTCTTTCCCTTCTCTTTCTCCTCCTCTCTTACTCTCCCTCACAACCACCCACTGCACTGCCATCACCACCCGGCTTGCATAGCCACTGTAGTCACCCTGCACCACCTGCACTCACTCTACACCACCTATGAGATTGCAATTTCACTCAAATATTCATACTTAATTTATATACTACTTTCGCCCCTTGTGAGATTGCAATTTCACTCTCCCTTTATAGAATTAACCCCTAAGATGGGAAACCTACTTACATCATTTTCATTTAGTTCATCATACAACTTCAACTTCGGAGATAGAATATCAAGTGATTACATGATTTTAGTCCAGGCTTGATTACATGATTTTAGTTTGGAATCTTGATTCTTTTTGGGCTGTGTAAAAAAGGAATTAGTTCCATTTTCATATCACAAATACATGCTTTGAATATGAGCACATCCTATCAACACCTTGAGTCTTAACTCTCATTTCTCAATTAGAAAGAACAGTTCTGTCTAAGTGAGTGATTCAAAAATACAAATCATCTCATCTTACCTCTGATGAACGGAGTGCATATATGTGACCCACAAATCATTTATATCATTGTACATTTCAAATATTTATTTATATATAAGATAAGTGGTTATACTGGTGCATGGCTATTGATCAGCTGGTTTAAGGACATGAGAAGTGTGTGTGGCTCATGAGTTAGTCTCTTACATAAATGAAGAACAAATAATGATGAAAAAAAATTTTGATTATGATATATGGGAAATTGTAAAACTGCCCCTTTATCATATACCCTGTGTTCTTTGGTCATCAGGAGGTTTTCATTAGGAACATATTGAGCAAATCCTAGAGCTGCAGTTCCACGAGGAACAATAGTGACCTTAAGTAGGGGCTCTGCATGTTCCAAAAAACATCCGGCAACGGCGTGACCATAGTTACCTAATTCGGCTAAGAGGGTTCCGAATTCCGTGCAGTTCGAAGCGAATAAATCGCTATTCGATTCGGTGAAATTAAGAGATTGCAAAATGCCGGATTCGACTCAGTTCGACATCTTATTTTAGGAAATAAGAAACGTTGGGAAGTGGAGACTTCTAAATGAAGTGAAAAACTCTCTAAAAATAGGAGTTAGAGGAGAGATCTATATTAAGGTTTCATTGAAAGAAACATCAAAAATTAGAAATAGAAAGTTAAATAAGAAGAGGAATCAGAGAAAAACTGCTTTTAGAAATCAAGTAGAACTAAAACTGTAAAATACATATTTAATCTCGTGCTTAGTATACCTGTAGACTCAATCGCTTCATCACAGGATTGCTGGATCTCAGACTCGTCTAATCTCTCGTGTAGTGCGTGCTAGGGCGGATTTCATGTATGTTTCTCATCGTCATCTTTTTCACACAAACATGAAGAGTTTTAAGAGGGAAAAAAGAGGGAAAAGGGCCCTGCAGCGTTTAAGGAAGGAGATGAGAAAGGGGAAGGTGAAAAGATACAAGATAGTGAGATACTCTCTCTCTCCAATTCAATCAATACAGCTGTTTCTCTGAACAGTCCAATAACAAAATTGTTGGTTTGGTAGTTCTCAGGATACCTGAAATTTTATTCTGCTTAAATAATCCTCAT
Source organism: Litsea cubeba (assembly GCA_012931725.1). Lineage (NCBI taxonomy): Eukaryota > Viridiplantae > Streptophyta > Magnoliopsida > Laurales > Lauraceae > Litsea > Litsea cubeba. Next base: position 122,107,783 of record CM022944.1, on the reverse strand, counting down.
CGTCCTCATTCTCAATGGGCACACTGTTGGTGGGCCCATAAGATGAATGGCTGAGATTAAAGTGGATTTTCTCTCCTTTTTATACTCTCCATTTTTTTCAAACGTTCCTACTCAATTTGTGGGAAACAAGGTCAAGTTGGATCCTCATTAGAAATCTTGAGAAATCCCAAGTTAAAAGGAGAAAAACTCAAGTGGGGTCCACCTATTTAAATATTTAGTTGCTCATAGTTTTTGTGAAATGCCATTATTTATTTACTTATTAAAGTATCTAATATCTAAAAAAGTATTTATGCATATATTGAATAGACATACAAATTATATCAAACTACATAAAATTATATATTCGAATTAGCCTAGCTAATTCATCGAACTCGAACTGCGAATTGAGCGAATTGAAAATCGAACTAACTGAACCTACCCCATCGAATTTTCGAATTTGAGTAACTGTCGAATTGCGAACTGCGAAATCGAATCCAAACTGGTCGAATTGCGAATCAGGTAACTATGGGCGTGACCAGATTCATGGTAAGCAACAGTTCGTCGTTCCAGTTTACTGATCGCCTGCTCAACCAAATCAAGATTAAATGTTGGGGAAAACAAAATGGTATTCAGAAAATAATGCTAAAATTCTGAATATAGACATCTTTTTTTTCCTCAGCAAATCAAACTGAGGATTGGTTGAAAACTTTCCAAATAGTGAAAAGCGCAAACCAAATTGAATTGGTTACATATAAACCGACTCCAATGAAAACCCACTGCCATGATTTTTGAAATGAGTAACTAAACATGTAAAAAAAAAAACAACAAAAGCACATAAAACCCAATGCAGAGAACAGGGATGAAACTAGAGAAAAACTTTGAAGATCTTACGATTCAAGCTCACGAATCTGGCGGGAGGTGTGCCTATGATATCTCTTCTTCTTCCTATGAGGATCTGTTATATCTGGATTATCACCCAAACCGCCTCCACCTCTTAAACTTCCGCCTTCCATGCATGCAACACTGCTACAGATGATCGAAGAAGTCTGTCTTAAATCTAAAAGGAGATCCGTGAAATAAAAAATAAAACCTCATTTCTCCCAAGCAAATCACGGAAAAGAGCATATCCTTCTATAACCAACAGCCGCTGAGATCTCCTTTCCTGATTCGTCTTCTCCAATGGCGATGGAAACCTCAAGAATCCCGTCTCATCCAGGCTTCGGTTCTCTGCAATGGCCCATTTTTCCCGGTAAATTTGAGCCCTTTTTTTGTCTGTGATGGTCCACCATAGATCGATCAAGGAAATCCCTATCAACAGAATCCATCCTTCCTTCTCTGAATCGGGCAGCGTACCAGGGTCTAAAACCCATCAGCAAGTGAGTTTAGAGGAGAGAATCAAAACCCTAGAAAGATGAGGAATGAGGTGAGAGAAGCGAAGAGTCTCTGCAAAAACAGAGAAAAACGAGAATGATACCGAGAGACATTTTTAGCCTTTTAGGGATTAAGAGATGGAAAGGGGAAAAAGGGCTTGGAGAGGGAAAACGTGGCTGTGGAGGCGGGAGAGGGTAAGAATTAGGCCATTGCATTGGTGACAAAAAAATTTTGCCACCAAATCTATTGGATCTTTTGGTGACAAATTTTTTTGTCACCAAATCTCCTCTCTATTTGGCACCTAAGCTAAAGACTTTTCGTGACAAGCAAAAAAATTTTTTGTCACCGTTGTGTGCATTCCGTGACAACATTGATTTTTTGTCACCAAAGGGTGTCACCAATAGTGCATTTTGTTGTAGTGATAAGAGACGGAGGCCATTAGAGTTTCAGGTTGGTGATAAGGTGTTCCTCAAGGTTTCTCCAATGCGTGGTATTGTCAGATTCGGCCAGAAAGGGAAGCTTTCTAAGAGATATGTGAGGCCGTTTAAGATTCGCACCCGGATTGGCGACGTTGCGTATCGTCTTGCCTTGCCGCCAGAGTTGTCAGGTGTGCACAACGTGTTCCATGTATCGATGTTGCGCAAGTACATTCCAGATCCCACCCATGTGTTGCCACACGAGCCACTGCAGATTCAGTCCGATGCATCTTATGTGGAGCAGCCAGCGCGGATTACAGACACCAAGGAGATAGTTCTACGGACGAAGACCATTCCATGGGTCAAAGTTCCGTGGGAGCATCACAGTCCAGAGGAGGCCACGTGGGAACTTAGGGACCAGATCAGGAAAGTCTATCCTCATCTTCTTCCTGAGGAGGTATTTTAGGCATTTGGAGGACCAAATGTTCTTTTTAGGGGAAGGGATGTAAGGTCCCCGACCTTAATAGGGTGATTAATTTCTTAATATTGGCGATTAGCCTAATTAATTGTGATTTTAGCTAATTAAATGGGTTTAGTGGCTAAGCGAGTTTCTTTTATCATTAGAAAGTGATTTGCGAAGTTTAGTTTGATTCCGAGTGCGATTAGTCTTAATAGGGGGTTAGGTTGTGATTAATAGGAAAATTGGGTATTTTTCCGAAAAATTCCGTTTTCGCCGAATTTGGGTCCGTTGGAAAGATCTCGTCACGCTCGTCACTTTCCGTTCTTGACTCGTCACGATTCGACGCCTCAAAGTCCCTCAAATAATCAGATTTCTCTCATTTCACTCAAATGGGTATTTTGGACTTTTCCCCCTTCATCTCTTATTTTAAACTCAAACCCAGCTACCATTCGTTTCTTCCTCCTTCATCTCAAAATGCCTGCTGTGACTGAACTTCTTCTCCTCTTCATCTCTCTTCTTGCATGTGCTACCTAAAGGGGAGATTTCAAGAAACCAAGCTCACAAATCTCTTCATCTCTTCTTCCTCTACCTTTTGATCCAAGTTTGGTAAGTTTTCCTCAACTTTTTCTTCTCAAATTTCCTTCCTTGCTGCTGTAACCATGTTGTATGTTCATGGATTCCTCCTTTTCTTCTTCCTTGGTGTTCTTTGGGTGTAGGAGAAGGGTTATTGGAAGTGGTTTGGCTAGGGTGTGAGTGGAGAGCTCTCCTCCTCAACTTCTCTCTCTAATTTCCATTTCTTTGGTGAAGGCAAGTAGATTAGCCTTATATATGATCATGCATGTATATATCTTGGTTCTTGGAATGGTTTTAATCTCAATTGCTTAGATTTCCCTAAATGCCAAGCTTGTTTTGATTAATTTGGTTAAACATGTTAATTAGGAATTGTGCTAGGATTTGAATGTATATGGACTTGAAATAGGTGGTTGGAATGGATGAATGGGGAGCATGGTGGCTCAGTTTTGTGCAGGTTTCAACCTTTGACAAGGCTTGGAATTGGTGGAAGTTCGTTTGGAAGAAAGGGGTTCAAAAATCATGCAAAACAGGGGACTCCCGGGTCATTTCTGCCTCCGGGCGTCCGGACACTGGGATTCTGGCGTCCGGACGCCAGCAGGCAGAAGCGCAGGCGAAAAATACTACTCAACGCCGGGTTTCGGGCGTCCGGACGCCGGGCCTGCAGAGCGAAATTAAAGGGTCATCTTCCGAAAGCCATAACTTTTGACCCGCTCGTCGGAATTTGGAGTTCTTTATACCGTTGGAAAGCTCTCGAGATGTAGAATCCAATGATATACTAATCTTAATCATCAGAGATTGGAAAAGGAAGTAGGTATTGGATCAATAAGCCAAGCCCTTATCTCTTTTGGAAAGGGATTGTAAACCTAGTTTGGACCCTAGGTTGGAACCTATTGACCCTATCCTTGCATGACCAATTGGGGGAAATGAAAACGGAGCATGTTTGGCTTGGTGTGCTTTGCTGGTTGTCCGGGACTTTCGTGTATAGTTGTAACTTGGCCGAATATATACGGAACTTAGTTAATTGGTGCCCAATAACTTCTGTACACCATGGGCTCACCACACTATGGCATCGTTGACTCTTTCTCCATAAGCACTCCGTTGGGAATACGTGCGGTACACGATGGACAGCTCTTGACCTAGGATTGGCTTGTTCTTCACTCTTCACTCTTGACTCTTGAATCATGTATCGTAGCTTGTCATACCTTATACACTCTAATCATGTATACTTGTATAACTTGTAAATTAACTTGTAGAATTAGGATGTGACTGGACTTAGAGTGTATCCTTAGGTACCTTGTCTTGTATTGATGAACACGTGTGGATAGACTTGAAAAGAGGACTACTCATGGAATTTGGAACTTAACTTGTATCTTGGCTTGACTTGGAGTAGTCCTCAGCTTGTTATCTTGTACTTGGAAATATATCCACGTGTATTGTCTTGAAACTTGTGTCGTGTACAAACCATCATCATCATCTTGCATTCATGACCAGCTGCAGACTGATGATTATAAAGTGGGCCGGATACCGGACACTAGGGTGGGCAGTCGGCTTTGGACGGCATCCATGGCGCGAATAGCTGGGAGCGGGCTCGGACCGTGCTGCTATTCCTAGGACCGGGAGCTAGGATCCCCCTAGAGCCAGACTTTGGGTATTCGTAGTCGGCTCGGACGTCACTTATACCCCCGTGAGATGGCTAGGACATCCTCAGAGTCTCCTCTTGCTTGACATTGCATTTCATAGATGGTTATTCTTGTAATATTGCTAGGATTTATCTTGTCACTTGATTCTTGTAACTACTCATGCTTTATGCCTAGTTTGTACCTTGCTATCTTTTAATCATGTACTTGTCTTTATTCTCTTTTGAAACATGTTATGAATAATGTATATTGCTTATCTTCTTGCCAACATATTGTTGATCCTTTATTCCATGGTGTGCAGAGGACACCTACTACTATTACGCCGACCCGGATGCCGAGGCAATCCCAGAGGATCCTCAACCGGGGGAGGAGGACGAGGTACGAGAGTGGGGTGCCGATGACGTATAGCATAACGTCATCACTCCCGGCACTAGTGCGCGTTACATGGGGACATCTTTCTTCGTGCTACCTCATTTCATCTTTTGGGTTTTTGATCTTTTGAATTTGTCTACTCTAGCAATGTATATCTTTTGTACCAGGACCTAGGTTTTTGGGATGGTCTTGATGTTTATAAACTTTATATGTTTTATCTTTTGAAACTTGAATATATATATAATGGAATGAAATCTATACTTGTTTTGATATTCCTACAGATTTAATGTTGTGTTTACCGGACAAGTCCCGTTGATTATTTGTTAATGAGGCTCAACTATACAATCCTCACAGCGGACTTCGATCCTTGGGCATTAAGGGCAAAAATTTTTAATTAGCCCTAAACTTCACACCCCGGATCCGGTTTATTCTCTAATCGGGTTCGGGGCCGTGACAATACTTCTAGTCTTTAGAAAGTTGTTTAGACTTGTGGATCTAGATGGACTTGTGTGTTGATGTTTTTATACAATCATGTGATCATATCCATTTGCATATATTGTTTCTGGAAACCCATGGATCCAATGTCAATATTGCATCCAAGACTTCCTTGATCTGGATTTCAAAATTCCAAATTCAATCATCAAACATGTCATTTACAAAAACTAATTACCAAATTCTTGATTGTAGAGCCTTAGAAATCTCATGGCATCCATGATTTAATTGATCTAGATTTCATAAATCCAGTAACAATATGTGATTAATTATCAGACATGATTTTATTTTATTTTTGTGCAAAAGACCAAATTCATTTGTCTACAGGTCCCATTCCATCCGTAGTCCAAACTCAAGTGTGATCACCAACTAGTCTATCTCACACAAGATTGCCTGAGCTTCCAGTCAGGCTGGCCTCACCTACTTTGTTAGCCCAGGGCATCACATAAACATCATTCTCGTACCATTCCGTCACAGTGACCATATAGGGAAGACCAAAGCATTTGAATTTTGGCTTTCCAAGATAAAACTCCCTCATGCCCTAATGCAAGAAGATTTACCTTGAAATCCCACAAGGCTAATAAATATCTAGCTATACTATGTTTTTCCATTTCAAATATGGAAAATGTTCACCTACGCACGAATTGTGTATGTGGACTGTCTTGAGGCAGGACTAACCTTTGAACTTCACGCACGCACGGTTTAAACATGCAATGCACTGTGCGCAAGTTAATATTTTTCTTCAAATGTATGGTTGTTCAATAGAAATATTCATGTCCTCTTTCTCTCCCTCCTACAGCACGGTTTTCTTGTATTTTGCCAAAATAACAGCCATCATTCATCATTTATACAGAACATACATTTATTATGTTGTGATCTAGAGCCTAAGAGAAGAAGATCGAACACACACACACAAAAGAAGACAAGAGATTACGTGATTCGACTTTTGGCCTACGTCCACAGGAGAAAACGAGAGAGTTTCCACTATGCAATCTGAAGAGAGTTACTAGATTAAGGCATTTGCCACTATTTTATAATATCAGCCCCAAAACCCTGGTACACCCAAAACAGATCTACTTCTAATCACAGTCGAACAAGGATGGTACAAGGCCCGGTCAACCAAAATTATTAACTTAATAACTCAATACCACCGACATCTATTGAGCCATACAAGTCAACACATTAGATAGCAAGTCAAAGTAAGAAAGAGCTTACGAAAAATGTCCATTTGTAACCAATAGTAGTATAAATTTGGTAGACATGACACTATATGAATTGTGAAGTTGTCATGCTTTCCTACCAGCAGTTGCCCGGATACATTCAATGGTGTCGGGTCAGAGCTCCTACTGCATAAGTCTTTCACTAAAATACAATAATTTGTCCACTTGACATTTGGTATTTGGTTAACATTTAATGCAAAGTAGGCATCCATTTTTGCATGAGAAGCTCTAAACATTTTAATACCATCCATATTTGCATTTAGGGGAAATGTTCTCTGAAAGTACAGTCTAGCACTGTAGAGCCCACTTGGGCCCAACTTTGAAGGCTAGGTAGGATAAACTGTTGGGCCCGGTTTTTTGGATCCTCCTTATGTTGGATATGCTACAGAACATAATTTTAATAAACAATAGTACCCGATTGTAATCGTGATTTGTAAGTGACAGTCGAAGAGCAGCACACGCCCGATTAAACGTCCATATCAAGCCTGTTTCATGTGCGTGCAAAGGGCTCATGGCAAAATGCTCCAAAAGTCTTTAAAGTATATAGAAGTGAAACAACATATAAAGCTTTGTCGAGAGTTGAGTTTTAGCAATGTAAGATACTATGTTTTCTAATAGTCTTCATTACCCACGTAAAACAAAAGCACAAAAGGATAAAACACCTTTTACAAAAAAAAAAAAAACCTTTTGAATTTTGTGAAACACCCAAAAAAACCCAACACCTTATTCATTAGGAGACTTTTCCATCTACTATCCATCCATTGGTTAACTTGCATCTAAGTAAGCCCTACAAGGTGGACTGCATATAAGCTATATGCATTCTATTCATAGGAGAACATTGCACTTGCATTTATATGTGAAAATGGAAGATGATATGTTCATGCGGATGCAAGCTAATGACTTTCTTAGAACCAAGCTTTGAGATTCTTGCGTAAGCTTTTCTAATTATAGATTAAACAATTGAGTTCAAAATTAATTCCTATTTATTGAGTATCTAAAACTTCTTTTTCTGAGCTGGATTTGCAAATGGATTGTCAACATGATAAAGATGGATAAAACTCTCTAAACTTACTAACCAAGGCTACTTAACTTTTGCTTGAGTAAGAGCCCTAAACTTCGAGCTTGATCAGGATTAGGCGTCCATAGTGGCATTATTGAGAAATTTCATCATTCTCTAACTTGGCTTTAAATGCCAAGTAATATAAATTTCAACTAAGTCCCATTTTAATGCATGTAGTTCAAAAATACCCCTTGCTAATGGCTTTGTAAACGGATCTACTATTATCTCAGATGATAGGATATGCAAAACTCATTGAGCTTGGATAAACAAGGAGGTTTGTGTCAGGTTGATAGCTGATGTAAAACTTTTATCACATCTATAATTTTTTATGCTAATCTCAACATAGTTGGGACAAGACTTTAATGATGATTTGGTTTTTACCTCAATTTGCTTGCACAAGTTTGAAACTTTTATCTTTTAAGTGTGAAACTCTTATCTTTCGCTTCGCTAACTTAATGACGCTTATGTTTACAAACATTTTCATTAGACCTAGGAGTCCGGATTTGGTGAGGTAAAACCCTACGGTGACCGTGAGTGGGCCATTCACGGTCTGCCACGTCACCATAGGAAGGCTGCCAGTATGCCATGAATCCTGGCAAGGGCTGCCCGGGGTGACGTGGCGGACCCTGAGTGGTCCATTCACGGTCACCATGGGTAGACCCACTCAGAGGATCCTGATTCTTGGATCTAGGCTTTTAACAACTTTCAAGTTAGCCATGAAAGGTTTTAACCAAATTGTTTCTTAAACAACACCATTTAAGGCTATATATACTTTGCTTCCACGATAGATAGAGAAAGGTTTGTTTCTTGCAGTCCCATGACACATCACCTCCATCCACTTAAAAAAAATGGTGATTTTTGGCTGCAAAAAAAAACACCTTTAGCGGCGGAAAAAACCCGCCACTATAGGCTTTTTTTCGCCACTAAAAATTAACTTTTTTTTATCGATCCAAGGTGAATGCACAAGTGGGTTTTGATTATTTTTTTCACGTCACCTCCCAATCAAAATCTGAAATATCCCTGTACTTTAAAACCAATATCTTAATAACACCATCAGGGGCTAAACTTTATTTATTATTTATTTTTTTTTTCCTGGTCCTGCCACTGAGCCCAAGCAGTAGTAGTGTTTCATTCCTTTCATATATCGAATTCTTTTATTTCTTTCCAATGAGGCATCCCAGGAAGATCTGCTTATAAGACCCATAATGAAGCTTAATTCAATCCACATACACAACGTAGCATACATGATGCTTCCCATGAGATACTTGAGTGTAGGGTTTCTCTCGCAACTGGAGCTTGTCCTTCAGTTCGTAGACTCCATCTCATACTGCTGAAATTTTTGTGTTTCTATAGATGACATGAGAGTGTCTATACATTTGCCAATCTCTATATCAAACTTTTTTAGTATATATAATCTTCAGGCAAGACTCTTATGACAAAGTCAATAAATTGATTCATCCTACCTTGACTATTTTTATTTAAATCACATATGTGGCTTCACTCAGATCTTTCATTTTCGATCGAGAGTTCAACCATCATTTGGTTTTGGAGATTTGTTTCTTGTTTGGAATAAATCCAATCTTGGTTTTGCCCTCGTGGTAATTCTTATACCATTAATATTGTCTCAAGGACTGCAGTCCATATAGGACTTTCATAAGCCTATATATCTTGTTTTCATAAGCTTGGAAAAATAACCCCTCATGCAACCATCTCCACATGATCAATTCCTTTCATTTGCATGAAAACTATTGGCCACTAGTGGAGCTGTTTGTTTCAGATCCAATCTAACTATCTCTTATTAGGTAAGATGAGTTTTCAAACGAGCCCTGAGTCTTCAATTTTTTATTGAAAACGTTCAACAATCAACTTTAGGTACCTTAGATCTATGGTGCAATAGGATGGAGGGATTGATACTGATGTAAGTGACAGGATTCAAGCCGAGTGGACCAAATGAATGAGTGCTTCAGGGGTCTTGTGTGATCGGAAAGTCCCCCTCAAGGTTAAAGGAAAGTATTATAAGGAGGCGGTACGACCAGCGTTGTTATATGGATCAGAGTGTTGGACAGCAAAGCATAATCATGTCAAGAAGATGGAAGTTGCGGAGATGAGAATGCTAAGATGGATGTGCGGGATCATAAGGAGAGATGAGATTAGGAATAAGGAGATTATGGGCAAAGTAGGAATAGCACCGATTGGAGATAAAATTAGAGAAAATCGACTGAGATGGTTCGGCCATGCTAGAAGGCGTCCAACGAAGGCACCTGTTAAAATGTATGAAAGCATGGAGATTGCCAGGAGTAGGAGAGGGAGAGGAAGACCCAAGAGAAGTTGGAAAGAAACTATTAAATATGACCTTGCCTACATGGATCTAATGGAGGACATAGCCCTAAACAGATTTGATTGGCGCCGTCAAATCCATATAGCCGACCCCACTTAATGGGAAAAATGCTTGGTTTTGTTTGGTTTGGTTTGGTTCAACAATCAACTTAGTGACATCCTCTCTATATCCGGCCAATGTATTGGTATTTGGCAATACACTTATTTTATCCGAACTCTACTTCCCTCTCTTAAGGGCTCCCCCACCTCCCCCGAGATCTATTTTCTTTTCCTTAGGGTAGGGGTCCCAGAATCCCAGCCCAAGCTAGGTATCAAAAAATACACATACACGTTACAGGGACGTGTATCGCGGCTAATCACGCTAACACACTGCATCCACTAGGGCAGAGATGATTCTTGAACCCCATGGGTAGAGTACATACATATGACTGGTGTGGAACTCAAACACAAGATGTGGAGAACAAATAAAATCACGCCGTATGCCTGTGGATAATACTTATATGAGATATAGTCTTTTAAGGTCTCCTTTTTTTGCTTCTTTTCTTTGTTGATGATGTTGAAGCCGAGGAATTCTATTTGTTCAACGATTCATGCGCACCGATCCTTGAAAACTGCGGGTATTATTTTATCTGAGGTGGTTGTTTTTAAATGTGGAATTAAAATGATCGACAGTGACCTGGTTGACCAAACTCGAGGGATGTTAATTATTGTGAATTAATTAAGAAAAGATAATCATAAAAATTCCTCGAGCCTCGTCATTCATTCATTTATTTATTTATTGTCTTGGAATGTATATGGACAAGAGTAATGGGCATAACATGAATCCAAATTGAGCCACGGAATTATTTGGTTGCACCCATTTACATATGTATATAGGGGGGTTTATGCATAATGTACAACATTACTCATTCAATATTTGGTTAGACTAATTACACATGTAATGCGTAAATGAGAGTGTTAAATGGGTCTTAAGTTTTCACATATTCTTGGGTACTTCACTTTTTACAGTTTGTATGGCTCATTTTTTTATTTGTGTGGACTTTCTTCCCACTTGAGTGTGTTATTTTTCCGTGTATATGTAGGCTCTTTTTTGAATCCTAATCCCCTTAGCTGGTGTAAAAGAAAAAAAAAATCACATATCCCATAGTGCGAATCTTACCGGGCAGTGCTACAATTAATGCACATTCACCCAGTCTAATTTTTTTAATTTTATTAACTTGTGGGTCCCAAAATGAAGATCTGAACATTAAAATGTCGACTTTAAAAGGCCAACCATGGATATGTTGTTAGATTTCATCCATTGATCCATCATATATATATTGAGAAAATCGCAATAAACCCAGATTGTTATATGTAAAGGGACCCTTTTTCATAAATCGAACGTTTCTTTCTCTTTGGAAGAGCAAGAACTACTAGGAGGTCAAATTTTAAGTTTTGATTCATCATTAATTTTGAGAGATTTGACAAGAACGGTGATTACGGGCCCCTATTTTATGATCCAAACCTTTCATCCTCCTTAAAAGGCTAAAACCATTCGGAGGCTCAAATTTGGGCAACTAATTCATCATAGATTTTGAAGAAATTGTGAGAAACTCTAGACCAATAAATATAGATTTTTCTAATTTTGTGGGCCCCCAAATAACAATCTGAACTGTTAATCTCTTTGGAAGTCTAAAATCAGATTGGAGGGACAAATGTCATATCTTAATTAATCATAGATTTTGAGAAAATGGAGGAAAACGGTGAATCGTTGGCTCCAATGAGAACATGAGAAAGTAGTAAACAATTATTATTATTATATATATTAAAGCAAAAGGGGAGGTGGGCTGTGAGGGGTGCCACCGAATCCCTAAAAAGTCTCTCCTTTCAGAGAAATATGCACAAAAAATCCACATTATTTTAAGGTGTCACCCCACTTTGGGTTACTCTTTCTCTCCTAAAACATCTCTCATTAGAGATTTTTATGAACTTTTGAATTTGGGTCCTATTTCTTGCCATTATCCAAATTATAAGTAAATCTTTACAGTTGGTTTGTTTTCTTTTCCTTGGATCTTCAATCATCAATGAGTCCTACGTTAAATATGTTTGTGGGCCATACCGATGAATGAAATCTAAGTTGTTGCTCATTTACTTTCCTTTCTTATTAAATATATTTCAAGATTGGACTCCAGTATTGGATGAATTCTTAATGATCTTCTCTTAACCCCTTTTTTCTAAGAGTGGGCCCCACTTATGGAGGGAGGCAAGCCCGTTGGCCGTTGTCTGGTTTCTTAATGGATGCAAATTAATTAGTGGGCCCCGCACATTTAACTTATTTGGCCCACCCATCATGTGTCTTAGAGAAACTATTTTTGAAACTCACAAGAATGCTCCCTCCACCTCAAAATTTATCTAAAATATTATATTTAAATTATTATGCCCATCTTCAATTTTTCTATTTTAATATTATAAATAATTTTGTAATTTAAAAGACATGACAACAACTAGCTTATAGCATATTTCTTTTTCTTCTTTCGAAAAATCACAGGAAAAGAAAAAATGGGTGGAGATTTATAATTTTGAATTTGGTTTGTAGGTTTTGTAAGTTTATTTTAATTTTTTTCTTTTTTTATGTAGAATCTTGATGCATCGAATATCAATGATGATAGATAAATAGATTTGTTTCTCTTAAAGAATCTTATTTGTTTCTCCATTCTCTTTTCTATCGTAAAATATTCTTAGAAAATATTTAAGTTTTAATAATATTTTTCTTTTTGGGGCCGGGCTTAGTACGGGCATTTTTCTCCGAAAAAATCTCTATATCCCTATCCTCTATCTCATAAAGTCTCTTAATCAATATCCCATAAAATTTCTTTATTTTGTTACAGTTATTCTCTCTCTCAACACCATCTATCTTCCATCCTCTCAAGATTGTCATCTTTTTATTTTAATATTTCGGGCCCACCTTTCTACAATTCATATTGATAGATTTTTCATTAAAATATCATTTTCTTTTAGTTTCCAAATACAGCTTTACTCTATTCAAAGATTGTCACATGTGAACAAAAATCAGAGCCGACACCTCATGGATGGGCTTGTGATAAAAATGCTTTAAGGTTGGAGTTTTTTGGTTGAAGCTTATAGGCATCCTTTTCTGATCTAATTATATAGACATATAACCCTAGGTTTGGCCCGCATAGACTCATAATTAAGAGATATATACATTAAACCAAGGCGTGCCAATTATTATTAGGATCAAATAACACTAGCCTGTGGTTTTAAAGTCTCACAATTTATGGCTTTTAAAGTTATGATGTTTATACATTTTTTAAAAAAATCTAGAGCTAAAAAATGGTTTGATCAGTTCTAAAATGGTATTGGTGCTACTTCAAAGGGGTAGAGAAGAAGTTTATGTGGAGGGATTGATATGACCATTGGCCTATGTGAAAATAAAAAAAATGATGGATTTGTGCAACAAGAGGATTGCACATTTTTATGATTTTCTTTGTTAACAATATTATGTTGTTTGGTGTGATGTATTTTCCTTGCATTGAAGAAAAAAATGAATCATTTTCCTTAATAGAGTGGACTTTGATTTTCTTCGAAAATACAAATTTCCATTCTTATGAGCAAATAAAAATCTGCAGAAACTAGAATGCTCTTGTTGCACAAACAAGTTCAAATGGGGTGACTTTGTTTTATTGGGCTATGAAATTATCAATGGGTAACAAAAAATTGAATGCATTTCTTATTCCTAATATTATATGTATTAACAAAATTTACTTTTCTATATCTTTTTTTAGTAATTATTGCTGTTATAATTATTTTTATGTTGTTGTTGAATGAATTTTTTTAGCTTTTTCTTTGTAATAGTTTATTGTTGATGTTGACCACTTGTATTTGTGATTGAAGATATGTTGACTGTTTTTATATATATGTATGAATATATGCTTATATATTTATAATTAATTTTGATATCTCATAAATTCAAAATGTAATATCTTACTTTTTGCCCCGGGCTAAGCACGGGGCGTTGTTGCTAGTAAAAATTATTTCCATGAGACTCAATTGCGTATGGAAATGAACACATGTGAATCATTTTTCTATGACATGCGTAAAACCAAACAACCGCTATGCTTGGGGGAAATTCATGAGGTTCTATAGGAGTCCGGATTCGGATCCGGATCCGGCCTATCGTATTTTGCCTGTAGTAGATGCTTGGAAGTCCACTGTGGAGCCTACATGATGACAATTTGTACTATTTATCTTAAATTACATCCTTCTCCTATATATGATGTGTCCTAAAATTTCACTTCAAAAGGAGTTTGTCTTGCAGGTAGATTGTTCACGTCATTGATCATCAAGGGATTAAGGTATTTGATTAATAATAAATAAGATCGTGCTAATCATATTATAAGTCATGTGCACAATCTAACAGTGGGTAAATTTCTATCGAAGTGAAATTTGAAAATATGTCATTGGAGGGGATGAAAAGAAAGATGAATGGTCTGAATTATCTTCGTGCAGGCCCCACAATGGAGTTTTAGGCATATGTTAATGTGAAAGCCTGTAAATGTTTATGTGGAAGCCTGTAACAGTGTGACAGGGATCCGGACTTGATTCTATAGTGAGGATCAATCAAAAACATATAGTTATGTCTTGAGCTTGGGGCATTTCAAAATTTTCAATTCAATGAGAGTTCAATGGAACAATCAAATTGCACGGTATAGTATATCCAACTCTATTGGAGCTTTAACCAGTAAGAAAATTTTCATTGGAGTGAACTCGGTGTAGCCTCATAACAAAGGGGCTTTTATTTTTATTTTTTTTATACTGGTATTCTTGAGGTATTTTAACTCAACAAGACTAATCTTTCGGGTGGCGCTCGTTAAACACACACAAACACGCAGCGGGCATATTTAGAGTGAACTCAAGATGTGGGGAGCAAACCTATGTTTTGTGCCACTCCACCAATTCTCAAGTGTGTAGCCAAAGGACCAATTTACGGTGAATAGTTTACTTTTTCCAATTTTACTCGATGGTGGAAACTCGAGAACTTCATGAGGCTCTCTCTATTGGAGCCTACGCCCAAATAATTTTCCAATTTTGACAAATCTCACTCCAATCAAAGGTATTTCCAACATAAACTTGATCACACAAAAACTCATGAATAAAATTTCAGAAACTATTCATGGTTTTTTACACAAGATAAATTTGACACCTCTCTTCCATTAGAATAATTTGTTTTAGGAACAATGTAAGAAGTGGAATTTAGTTTAAATGGTTCGAATATTCGGTAGGTGAGCCCCACTGTGGTGCTTTACAAATTTCATGCGAGTCCAAGCATGTCTAACGAGCAATGAGTTTTCAAGGAATACAGAGGCTTGAACTCACGAGACGGCTCCTCGATGAAGCCTATTTAATTTCTACCAAAAAAACGAAGTTATTTAATAAAAATCTAAACCATTCCTCTTGCACTCACCTTAGGAAAAATCGTACTTATTGTTAGATTGATCACTATAAAACTTGTGATTTTTTAAATTGGGTCTCATGGTTGGTTCGTACCATCATCTTATGTAGCACTTCACCTCTTTAGCTTTTGTACATGGCATATTCTCTTGTTCGTCATATCTTTAGTGGTGGACCCATGATTTTCTTTTGGAGGGGGTGGACGAATGCTATAATGTTACTGTGTTTTTAATCTTGTCCTTTGAGGAGGCAAGGGCTTAGTTTTTACGGGACATGGGCGTGTGAGCCATAGTCCCTTTTGGTATTTTTCCAAGTCCGAAAGGGCAACTTCCTCCAAAACCTAACACTTGTGTTCACCCCAACCTAGTGGTGCCCATTCTATGATCAATAAAAAATGAACAATCTAAAGTCTCCCCATATGTCACAATCTCGTGGAGTTTGCACCGATCCAAATGAACTAAATCGTTTAAATCCAGTGTGCAATTCTTATATTTTGATTTTAAACCGTTAAACTTGTGGGTCCATATCAAGGGGCTAGGATCACTGGGTTTACTTGAAATTCCATATTTGATGCAATCCCACCTGGATCTTTGGATCCCCAACTCTCCATGATCCATGGGGCCTCACGTGGGCTCCATGTATATTAACAGAAGAAACGGCTATTCACGTGAACCCTCTCTGCGCATGTATATGTTGTATACCCCCAACTGTCATTACCTTCCACTAGCTTACACATCCGGACGTTGCCAACGATAAAAACTACTCTCTGCAACGCCCAACACTCGCCAGCGAAAACGGCGAGGTTTCCTCTATTCGACTGGTCACAACCAAACACCCCAGAAACCTCTTTCCCTATCTGGTTTTCTCTCCATTGAAAAAAATCACACAACTTTCCTCCTCACATTTCCTCAATGTCTCTGCTCTCCATCCTTCTACCTCATAATCTCAGCCGTTGATCCGCCTAACGCTTCACTCCAACCAGGCGATCATCTCCATCTCCTCATTCCTTCGCTTGACGTTTCGGAGGGTTTTCGTCGATTTTCTTCCCTAATCTTGTCAGCATTGTACGTATGTAATCTATTTGTAATTAATGCCAATTGCATGAGCTTGGTTTTGTTTTGGTTTTGATGATGATTTGTCCATCTGCAGGAATGGCGAGTAGGAAGAAGGAAGAGGAGAAGCTCGAGAAGATCATACGCGGGCTTCTGAAGCTTCCGGGGAACAAGAGATGTATCAATTGCAACAGTCTGGTAATTTTGTCCTGTTCGTTTCTTATCTTGCATTTTTTGTTTCTTTGTTGTTGTTGTTGTTGCCTTTTTTCTTGTTTTTTTTGGGTCAATTGAGATCGATGATTGAATTGAATTGGTACATTGTTCTCGTTTTCTTTTCTTTTTTTAAATGAATTATTAGATTGTTAGATGAAATAGATGTGGAAATGTTTGGGGCTTGTTTGCTTACATGGAATTGAATACCAAGGAATTTCATGTTAATGGGATCCTTAAGAAATTTAGGGCTTGTTTGTTTGCATTACTATAATTCATAGGAATTCAATAAATTGTTTTTGGGTTTTTTCTTCGTTGAGAATCATTTGGCTAATTTTGTAGAGTGCAAGAAAA
Organism: Litsea cubeba; assembly: GCA_012931725.1. NCBI lineage: Eukaryota > Viridiplantae > Streptophyta > Magnoliopsida > Laurales > Lauraceae > Litsea > Litsea cubeba. The sequence continues at coordinate 122,090,802 of CM022944.1, read as the reverse complement.
CATTAAACTAATCACATCTTTAATCTAGTCTACTCCTAATCACATCAAAACACGTTGATCTAACCTAATCAAGTCCTGATCACATCATGACACAAATCTTATCTGATTCTAATCTTATATAAACTCATTCTCATCATAACATATATCAAACCTTCTCAACAATTTTTTTCTAATAGTTCCAACTAATGAATATTAAACAGGTGAGTGATGAGGGATAAAAGGCGGAGATGTAGATGGGATCATTACTTATCTAGAATCTGATTTACTAGGTAGCTGGGTAATCATTTTCTCCCAAAGGAGAGATTATTTGATGGTCGGTTGTGAATCTTCACCTTTGTTCTTACAATTTTTGCCGCTGCCATAGAATTACATATTCTTAGCATTGCTGCAAATTCAATTCCATGCAAACAAATGGGCTATAAAGGAAGAATGTTTTTATATTCCTTTTTTTTTTAATCGGTTGTAATTAAGGATTAGTTTAGTTTCCATGAGTTGAATTGTTTGATTAGGAGAAGCAAAGACTAACGAAAGGGAAATTGAGTGATTGATTCTAGTAAAAATTACCAATGGCATAAAAAACTCTCGTATTAGATTCATGGAGAAATGTAGGGGTCCTGGTTAGTCTGATCTTTTCTCTTCTTTATGTATGAGTGTAACAAACAAATGACCCTAAAATGGAATTACTTCAAAGTATAAAATCCTCAAAAGATAATATTTTGAGGAATTCATTGCCCCACTTTTCCTATGTAATTCTCTGGTGTGAATTCCACGGACTGCAGAGAATCTGTTTCATCTCTGTGCAGTGACCAAGGGGGGAGAGAGTGCACAGTTCCATGGAGAAAACCATGGCCTCACCCATCCCCTTGAATTTCAAAATTCACAAAAGAAAAGATTTTTTTAATGTCCTTTTCCACAAAGTATCTAGGGGAAATTTCCATGCCAGACATCAGATTTACACATATCCACAGAAAATTTAACTTTTTTCATAGGATTATGCACAAATGTACCCTTTTTTGCAGAAATCTTTTACCATAACTGGTTTCATTAACTGTATATAGACATGTATAATATCCTACAAAGAGATCCTTGATGAAAAGTAAAATAGAAGAGGCAAAGGGGTTCTATAGTGTTATCTGGATTCAAGAAAATATCTAAGACAAAGGCATTTCCAAGAAATGCAATTCTTATTTCATTGTAGGAACTGCATTGCCCTTTCAACCGCATTGTACAATTTCCATAAAATGTTTTCAAGTTTCCATAAAAAAGTTTCAAAACAATCTCCGCCACTCCAAAAACAAAAAAACAAAAATCTTAGGTGGGGCCACATCATTGATGGTCTGAGATGATGATTGGGCTTCTGACGCATTAAAAAATCCAGACTTTCCATTCTTGTCACCATTGATTTAACAATCATTTCATCTAAAGCATCATGAGCATCTAAAAAAATTTCATGGGGTTCAGTATTGTTGCACCAGTTAATTACTGCATTGTAGTGCTAAAGCAAACAGAACTGGTTGGAATACAATTTTGTTAAACATTGTCCTCATCATAGTTTTTTATACCTAAAAGAGCTCTTTAGTGCCTTTCTGATCTAGGTCGACTTGACTAAACTTTAACTCTTTAAGCAGGGACCACAATATGTGTGCACAAACTTCTGGACATTTGTTTGCACTACTTGCAGTGGAATACAGTAAGTGCATTGATTTTCTTTGGTGAGGGACTCTGGCTGAGACACCCAATTTGTTTTTTCTTTTTTCCCTTCTTACTTCTAGTTATATGGAAGTGGCCATTATTTAATTCTGACATATTTTAGTTGAAAATGCAACCAGTCGGGAGTTCACTCATCGAGTAAAATCAGTATCTATGGCGAAATTTACCCCAGAAGAAGTTAGTTCTCTACAAAGAGGAGGTAATGAGGTAATGTACATATGTATATTTCATTTGCTCTATGGAATCTGCACATCGATTATCTTAAAGAACTTTTTCACAGCATTGGCTGATTCTTTATTTTTATATCATAGAGTGCAAGGGAAGTTTATTTTAAAGAGTGGAACCCACAACGTCATCTTGCTCCTGATAGCAGGTTATTTATCTTATGCCATGTGTTTTAATTTTAGAAATCTTAGCAATGGCTAAATTTGATCCACATTTCTTCTTATAGCAATGTTGAGAGACTCAGGACCTTCATCAAGCACATTTATGTTGATAAAAGATACACTGGGGAGAATACCATTAACAAGAATCAGATGGTGAAAGTATGCTATGTTATTTGTTTTGAACATAGAAAGTTTGATAGTCATTGGCATGATTGGTTAATTATGTGTGGTTGTTGGAAGTTCTGCAGCAATTTTCCAGTTGAGGCTTTTCTAAGAAAGTCGATTCTGTGTGTCATACAGGGTGACAAGGAGGGTACTACTGAATTCAGGCGAGCGGAAACATATCATAGTGTTTCTCGAAGTCTCTCATTGGATGCTCAATCCAGTCCGGGTGGAAAGAATGATGAGAGAAATCTAAGATATAATTACAGTTGTAGAAGTTCTGGGCATTATCAGGGAAGTCAAAGGTTTAGTTCTTTCATGAGAAGTCCCCGCAACTTTGAGGTGGTAGATGATAGGTTCCGAGATGATGATAAAGCTCGAAATGGGAGCAAAAATAGGACATCTGAAGACCGCAGGTTCGCTGATGGAATATCAAAGACAGAAGGGATATCGCGGGCGTATGGGAAGGATATGGCTATGTCAACTCCTCCGACTGTCCGCCCTGTTGCTGAATCTCCTCAAGCAGATGGTGACAGGTCTCGTGATGGTGCTTTGGATAGAAAGGTCAGATATCTACTCACTCATGAAGTTTTTAGTCTTATATCCAACTTTTAACAACATACCTTGTCAATAAAGTATGTTCATCGTAAGAATATAATAAATAAAATACTTGTGATTGGGTGCAAAAACACTTTATTCCCACTCCTAATATCATTTATCTGTTTTCTTTTTAATACAGTTCCTCGAGTTTTTTGCAACTGTTGCATTTGAGTTCTGTTTATACTGTTATTGTGTTGGCCAGCTCTGTTTGTTATTACCTACTGGAACTTATTCTTCAAAGGCTTCTGTTAACAGAAGGCTGCGCCTTCCAATGACTTGAGATCCACTGATGCAAATGTAGTGGAACCGAAGATGGTAAATACAGGAAGCTTGATTGATTTTGATGCAGACCCTGAACCTCCTCCTGCTACAGCTCCAAATGATACATCGACAGGTCAATCTGTACAGCAACCAACAATGAGTTCATCCATAGATAGCATGTGGGCATCTTTTGGTTTTGGTACTCAGGAAAAGGCTCCTCACTCTCCTCCTAAAGCTAAGACACTGGAATCTTCACTTTCAGAGCTGTTAGCTCCAACAACTGCTCCTGTGGGCAACATGCCATCATCTCCCAACTCTGGTGTAAATTCTGCTGTCAAAGCTGGTGATGGAGGGCAGCATTTGACCACACAGAAGAATCAGCCTGCCTCTTTCTCAGCTTATGAGACTACTCAGTCTGGTGTTCCACAGGGTATTCCACGACATGGTGGAGCTCCAAGTAGTCAGGCAATTCACTTCATTTGGCTTTTATGTATTGTAAATGTTTTCTGTTACATAGTAAAATTGTTATTGTTATTTATTTTTTTGGCTTTTATGTATTGTAAATGTTTTCTGTTACATAGTAAAATTGTTATTTAGTTTTCTTTTTTTTTATCCACAGTCATTTAGTTCTTCACTTGTTCCAAATGCTCAAGGATCTTTTATTGCTCAACCCAAACTACCATCACAAGATAGTCCTAATCCATCACAAGAAGCAACAGCCACGTCCCCTTCGAAGGCTCCTCCCACAGAAGCAAAACCAGTTGGAAGAAAAGAACTTCCAGCGGTATTTATGTTTTCCCATGATCATCTTGTGGTTCATATCTGTTGTTTCTTAACATTCTTTATAAATATTGAATGGTCTGCAGGACCTCTTTACTTTTACTTATTCACCTGCACCTGTACCAGTGCGGGGTTGGCAAAGTGCTCCATCACATGGCATGGCATTTGGCATGCAATATTCTGCAGCCATGGTATTACATATGTTCCAAAACTATTATATTACCTCATAATTGTTATGTTATCTGATCGTTTTTGTTCTATTAGCGGATAATAAAAGTTAAAATTGGTATTTTCTTGACAGGCTATGCCAAGTTTTCATCCGCCATCAAGATCTACAAACCCTTTTGATCTTACCAGTGGACCAACTCAAGTTGAGTCCCCCAGGGTATGGCAAATTCATTTGTTTTAATTTCATTTTCCTCAACTCCGCTTTGGCTTTGTGACATTGCGTGGAACTAGTGTGCACTGACTGAAAGATATCCACAAGGAATAAATGGTTAGGATTAGAAAGTCCTGTTGTAAATCCTTTAATTACCATGATCCCAACATAGTTGGGACAAGGCTTTGATGATGATGACAATAGACGCTTAAGGGCTTCTTGAAGCTGTGATGTTTCGTCATCATCATCATTTTAGTGTTGCCCCATCTTGGCTTCTAGAGTAATACTGAGTAGCTATAGAAAAAAGTATGGCGTCTTTATATTCTAACTCTCTAAATGATGTACATTAAAGTGAGGCAATCACTCTCTTTTTGTGCATATGTAAATATTGAGAACTTTCAATCAATACTCTCTTCATTGGGAAACAGAATATCACATCTATTCAGTCATATCAAGATGGACTCATCCCTTCTCTTACAATTCTTTAAATAATAATAATAATATTGTGATGACAGTGTCTAGAAGTTGCATTGAAAATTCAATGATGTACTAATCATCTTGTACATATGCTGCCAAGCAGTTTAACAATGTTTTCCTCCGGCAGTCAGACATTTTTGTTAAGCTATTTATGTTTTTCTTGTAATGCAGTTCCCTTCTATGTCAGCTTTGCAAGGATCACTACAAAATATGGAAGTTCATTCACCATTAGCACATGCTACGAGCTTGGGCACTCCTTCCCCAACCTTATTACATAATTCTAGCTTTGGTACACCTTCCCAACGAATGGTTCCTCCCCAACTTCCCACTTACCATCCATCAGCAGGGTTTCCAAGTAAATTTACTTTGCAACCATTTGTTTCCTTCACTTTTCTTACATTTTTTTTCCATACTACTACTGATGTCCTGCTTTGTAATCTCAGGTGTGTACATGATGCAACAAGCACACGGTAACATATCACCTTTGAGGTGAGCCTCCTTGAATGTATGTTTACTGCTATTGTTTAATTGATCTAAAGGTACCCCAAGATCAATAATTGGCATGGTCCAATTTTCACGCCTTGTTTTAGTTGTAATAATAGAAACAAAAGTTGTTATCATTACTACTTCTTATTCATAAAGATACTGTTTTATATGATATAGTAATTTATTGAACTTGTTCACTTATCAAGGTTAGGCTCTTTGAAATTGTCCTCAGTGTTGATGTAAACATTGGTCTGTTCATGTGCTTGTGTGAATGGATGTGCATTAATTCATAGTTGTATGTTTAAATATTTTCTGATGGATGATTGATTCACTTTCAGACATCAAGGAGTTGATGGTTTTGGTAGTCAGGGGAATCCTTTCGGCATTAAAGGTGTGGATCAACAGCAAATGCCCACCAACAACACAAATCCGGGCACTTCAAATTCTGTCTCTTCTCTAGGAGGAAACCCCTTTGGTTAGATATAAGAGAAATGATGCCTGTGAAATATTTTATGATCAGCATTTTACTGTACCCTGGTAATATCTGAATGAAAAAAAAAAAAAAAGGGTTTGATGAGTTTCTTTACAGTTGAGGGATGAGGGAAGTGACCGGTTGGGGGTTTCAAGTCCATTGATGGCAGCATTAAGTTGTGAAGTTTCAGCAAGCCATGTGTCATTAACAAAGACAAAGTGCCATACAACAGTGAATGATTGAGAGGGGTCATTGGAAGGCTCCTCAACAGTACAAGGATCTGGTTGTGTAAATCTTATCATTTTAATTCGTTGAATTTTTATTGGCTTAAATGTCTTATATCTTGTGTATGTAGATTAAAAAATGGTTTGATACTACAGTTTGGCTAGTGTTGATTACAGTATTGATTATGACACTATGGGATAAGGCTCAGATGATGATGATTCTGAATGTCTCTCTCTATATATACATTTTTTTTAAAATTGTAAGCATCCATTCTGGCTGGCACAGAGGTCTTCCAATAGATTGAGCAGGACTAGAATCCTGGAACTCCCATGGAGTCAGTCAATAACGTTGCTGCTACACTGTGTGTGAGGACCTCTCTCTACATTTTAACAAGGATCACAAGCGTATTGCATTCCACAGTGATAGCATTTTCAGGGAAATGGAAACTGAAGACTTCATATTAACGTTGCTGCTACACTGTGTGTGAGGACCTCTCTCTACATTTTAACAAGGATCACAAGCGTATTGCATTCCACAGTGATAGCATTTTCAGGGAAATGGAAACTGAAGACTTCATATTTCTACAGTTTCAATTCTATTGATTTGTGTGATGAAACAATTTCCAAGGTGAAATATGTTTCTACCTCATTGTAGAAAATGATTATCCTCCTCTTAGATCCAAACTTGCTTTTGCCAAAAATGCTTTCACCTCAGAAAATGAAAAGTTATAGGATGTTTAGTTCCCTGTGGGAGTCAATGTCCCACCACCATGCTGTGTGTTGGGACCTCTCTGTACATTATTTAATCACAGATTAAGGGCAAATTTGTGTGTGATGGTGACATTATTTTCTGGAAAAATGGAAACTAAAGACTTCATTTCTATAGTTTCATTTTCTGTTTATAGGTGTCACACAACACTTTTCATGGTGAAATTCTTTGGATAGCTGAAGGAGACCTGTGGGCCATAGGCCAGATCTGCCCTTGAAGCCTTGTCTCTACCACGTTCAGCTCATGTGTATTACAGGGCACTGCATTCATTTAGAAGCCCACTCCAGAAGCTCCTGTGACTGTCACTGCCCAGAATCCAAATTCCTAGAAATAATTCAAACAAGTGTGAGATTAGACAAATAATTGTAGAGAAATTTCCTTTTTAAATATTTTTTAATCACATAATAAGCACAGTACAAGCTTAATAATGAATTTCAAACCTTGAATAATCAAAACATAAATGTCAGACTAGAGTATTCCACTCAAAATGAATAATGTAAATTTATCTCAAAACCATGAGCAATTCTTTGGCCTTAATACATTACCAAAATGAATAAATTAATTCAATGTCTTAAATAGAACTAAACTTGAAATTAGGCGATGTCATCGGCACTCCACTCTTGATCCCCTTGAGGGTCATCCTAATACGCGTTGTTTAACGGATCAGCGTCTGCCTCAAAATCAAAAAAGGTGTCCATGTATTGGTATCAGTTATAGAGAAACTCAGTAAGTAAAATAGGCTTTACTGACATTCCCACAATCATACAAAATGAATAGAGATATAGGGTATGGATTTCAAGATCACTAGCATAGGACATGAACAAGGATAACAATTAGGCACTCATTCCAATTTTGATACTTCTGTGGCTATTGACCAACATTGATTTAATCACAGAAGAGAATGTACTTTATTAAGGACATTTAAGTTAATGTTTGGCCCACTATCTACCTTCAGTTTCCCCTGTACTTAAAATTTATATCTTTTCCTTTGCGGGTTATACGGGTTAAGTCGGATTGACCCACCTCAAGTGCCTGTTCTGAAAATCTTACCTGCTTTGAAAAATGGGTCGAATACAAGTTGGGATCCAAATTTTGGATCCAACTCATTGACCTTACCCGTTTCGATCCGACACTCTTGCCACCTCCACTTGCAGGCAATCACAGACCTGAGTAGCCAAACATGGGTGCCCACATCTTTTAAATGACTTGATCTTCATATAGTGAACCGCACATGTACATGAACCACATGGTCTCATGGTGGGTTCAAAGTTCAAACTTACATAATCACAATCTATACATTAATAAAAAAAAAAAAGGTTGTGACCTTGGTTGGACCTGTGCTCCAAACCTAGGCCTGAACCATCATGAATCCTTCTGTTTCTGGGCTGGACCCAAGTCAAGGGTGGGGCGGACCCAAATGTTGCTACGTGGGTGCACTTGCACTCTCGGGATTCAAAAAACTCCTTAATAATATTTTCTTATTTGACCTCTTTAACTTTATTATTGCGCGCCACCCAAATGAAAATCCAGAGTCCGCAATTGTGCAACCAAACCTTCTTGTATCCAGTGTAATACAACCCCACCAACCATAAGGTTCATCAAATCTCAAGTGGGCCCACAGAGGGACCTTTCAAATGTATCCCAACAAGAAGAAGAATGAAAGGTGTAGAAAGAATGGAACCCTTTTGCACTTGGCTCAATGGTCTTACATTGAAAGTGGTGGGGTTTGTTGGTCTGGCAAGCAAGGGAGGGGAATGGGGATCTAAAAATCAATCAATCAATCCCTTGTTACATAAATAGATGTCCCTCTTTGCCTCTTTGGCCTCATTGGGTTTGAGCTGCAGCAGCAGCAGTGGCTTTGGCCTTGGCATTGGCATCTGTTGGTCTCGCAAAGGAAAACATCTGGTGCTGCCGTTTGGGTCTCGGTTTCAGTCTCTGAACGCCATGTCTGGCCGTGGACAGCAACGAAACTCCAACTTTAGAGGTGGCGGGAACTTTAGAGGTAGAGGTGGAGGGAGAGGAGGAGGAGGAAGAGGAAGAGGAGGTGGAGGTGGAGGAGGAGGGCGCGGCGAGCAGAGGTGGTGGGATCCCGTGTGGCGAGCCGAACGTCTGAGACAGCAAGCCGCTGAGGTATTGTCGACTCTCTCTCTAGGGACTTTTGGGTCTCTCTCTCTTGTTTTCCCAGGAGGCTTTTGGGGTATGAAGATTTTCTCTAAAACCCATAAACCCATGTTTGTGTAACTCTGAGGATTCCTAAACCAAGCTGAAATTTTTGGGTACAATGAATTGGGGTTCTTCAATTTTTAGGAACAAATTAAAATTTTAAATAGCTGTATGATTGATAACTGTAGCATATTGCCACTACTGGTTTTTTTCTGGGCCAGTTTCATTGGAAGCAACATTTGTTGATGGGGGCATTTCGTTGGTCTTTGCCCTTGGTGTTAAGTCCATGGCTATTTTGATGGAACCCAACGAGTTTGATAAAAAGAAGAGGTGTCCCTTTATTATGAAAGATTGTTCCTACCTTCTGAGTGGATCAATTGATTTTTAGTCCATGAGCACATACAACTTACTGCCTTTGGGTCTTTAGTACTTTCTGCATGTTTTCTGTAGTGGCATGCTCTACCAGCACATATTCCACATTGGCATGTGTAGAGTTTTATGGACATGTTGCATCTACTTATTTATGTCTGTTTTTCGCTAAGCTACATTCCCTTCTGGATTTTGATTGTTCCTTTACTTTAAAATTCAAATCCATGGCTTGTATGCATGCTGGTGCTTCCTCCTTTGCACCAGTTGCACATCATTTATTTAACTAAATTAAATTTTGACCATGATGCCTTCCTCATCCATGGTGCTTAGTCCTGAATCTATTTTACATCAAATAATGACCAAGCTTTTCTTTTACAAAATTAACATATGCGGGATTTTTCTTAGTTAATAGTTAGGACTTAGGAAGTATAACTTCCTTTATTTTATTTTATTTAGAATTAACAAATGATGCTTCATATTTTTGCAGATAGAAATTCTTGACGAAAATGAGTGGTGGAATAAGATGCAACAAATGCAAGGAGAAGGTCAGCAAGAATTGATAGTTAGGCGGAACTATGGAAGGGAAGGGCAGCAAACTTTGGCAGATATGGCTCACCAACTTGGCCTTTACTTGTATGTACTCAGATTTTTGGTATTTTTTTTTAGCTCAGCATTGTTTGGGATCACACATTATTTGTTGCTTTGACTGCATTTTACTTTATTTTGTCAACTTTTGGATAACTTCACAACATCATCATCATCATTGTTGATGCAAATCCCGAAAGGATTTGGACTAGAAGCTTTGCAAAGTACCAAAGCATGAAAAAAATTCCTCCAAGAGACTTCACAAAGAGAAACAAGCCTTGAAGGGAAAACTCAATTCAATCCACAAAGGAAATTTTTATTAGTCTCCAAAACTGATTAAAATGTTCTACAATTCTCATATATATAGGAAAACAAATCCTAAAATAAAAAACACCTAATAAAAAACAGGAAACTAATCATAACAACAACTCATTAAAGAAATAAACATAGAGTAAAAAAATCCTTGACCTCTTTGGGTCCTACATGTGGACCATGCACGTGGCTGCATCTGCCCACAGGCCTTGCATCCTTCCCCCTTCTTGCAAAAGAGTTAAACCTCGGACTGGAGTCCATTGGCATTGCGCTTTAGGCATGCTTTACTTGAAGAGATTCCTTAACAGCTCTTGATCTCGATCCTTTCTATGGTGGTCCCGGCTTCATAGGATAGAGTGTAATGACTTTTCAATTTTTAATGAATCTATATGTATTCTTTCTCATTTGGTGAATTCCATTCATGTCATACATCCATAGTCTTTCAAGTAAGATATCATTAGCATCCATCGGCACAACATCGCACCCAACTTTGTGCTTGTAGTCATCACTGATGGTAAGGTAACGTGGCACCTATGTCACACTTGCACTTATCTCCCATCATCAATCATCGAACAAAGTAGGGCTGATGATTTTTGTGCACCTTTAGTTGTAGACGATCCACAAGATCTTTAGATACTATTGTTGGAGCTTCTATTGTCAATTACGACTGTGCAAACTTGTCCATTTACACGGAATGTTGAGCAGAAGATGTTATTCTGTAACCATTTCTTTTCGATAGTTGGTGTAGGGTTCTGTAGCACTTTGACTGATCAAAATTTTATCAGAGTTGCCATAGAGATCAACTTGCTCTACTTGTTCTTTCACCTTTACTCTATGATCGGTTGCTCTTTATCTTCTTGCTTTTCTATCACATGAACTGAAGCTTTCAGAGTTCATTGGATGCATTGAAGCAACGAATGACCTCTTTCTTGGCAAGGATAGCACAGGCGAATTGTTCTTTTCCTTCCCTCGGATCATTATTAGATCAAAAACTTGATACCGTGTCTTCGCTTGATTTGACTTATGTGCTTCTATTAGTTGGCAAAGAAAATTGGCTGAACGCAAGTTTGTGAGTTGCTGGTTGGTTATTTCTTTTGTTTTTAATGCATGTTGTACCACTTTGTCGACTGTTTCAAACTTTTGAAATGCCAAGAGATGCTGTATGTCATCCTAAGGCCATGATAATACCTGCATGCTATGACATCCTTTGATTCGTTCAAGTCACACTTTGCCTGGATTCGAAAGAATTCTTCCGTATATTCGATCATTAGCAAGATGCAAGAAGACTTCTTCGAACTTTTATATGGATTTTTAGTATTAAACTAATATAAGTAGACTGATTTTCATTTTAGTCTATCAATCATGTACTTCATCATTTGGTTTCAGTCATTTTTGTGTTCATGTTAGCATCCTAAAGTAAAGTACAGGTCAATTTGATCTGACAAATTTATGTTTACTGTTTTGTCTGTTTGTGGAAAGAAAGCCATGCATATAACAAAGGGAAGACACTTGTTGTCAGTAAAGTTCCGTTGCCAAATTATCGCGCAGATCTTGATGAGCGACATGGATCAAACCAGAAAGAGGTGCAGAATTATTTATCCTATGCCAAGCAGTTGCAGGTTTTCATTAGATAGTCAAATTTATTTTATCATCTAATATTTCTGCAGATTCGGATGTCCATGGAGACTGAAAGAAGAGTGGAAAATCTTTTGTCAAGCTCCAAAGGAACATTGCCTGCCCATGATTCCGTTGGTGGCTCGAGTCAAAGTGGCAAACAGTCTATACCTACTGAAACAACTAAAAGCAGTTCCATACTGGAGGATGATGCTGCCAAGGAGAAATACAGCATTGAACTTAGAGACAGGCATCAAAAAATGAAGGTGTGCTTACCAACCTGGCTACTGTCCGTTACTGTAAATTAATTTATTTACACAACGTAGTGCATGAAGTGAGCTAGTATTCTAGTAAAGTAATTTTGAAAATCCTATTGTGCAAGAGATGCACCCATTATCCATGTGACATTTACTGTTCTTATGCAGGCAAAGTGTTCAAAAGCGATGCAGTCTTTTAGGGAACAATTACCAGCATGCAAAGTGAAAGCTGATTTTTTGAAAGCTGTGGCAGATAATCAGGTCTACTTTGCTATTTGAATCAAGTAGAACAAACATGATCTAATGCTATCAATTATATCTTAGTAACTTATCTAGTAAGTGCACATGGTACACTCAAGATCAAAGAAGACATACCTTGGATTTCTTTTCCAAATGATCTTAATAATAAAAAATCAAATTACATAACAGGTGGCTCACGTTCATTTTTTACTGAGCTGAATGAGTAATACCTCTGTTCTTTTTGAATGCTTAGTTCTTTCACAAATTTTGGTTTTTATCTTCTAAATTAGTATAAAAGGAAAGCCTCCCACATCTTCTAAAACATGAAATTGGGGATAAAATTTTCATTTTTGGCCATTTTCCTGTAGGTCTCCACTGGGTGTGACTTCACTTGGTAGTTGCTAAGTCGACTTAGACTTACCTGATTTTTAAAACCATGATTCTAGCAAACTCTTGTGGATGCACAGTCCATGAAATCCCCTTCTCATAGCCTTAATATCAACACCTTCTAGCATATCCAGGTTGTTCTTAAAAGTAGGATTATCTCTTTCAAACTTAACCATATGATAGCAGCGTAGAAACAATTCCATAGAATAGATACTATAAAAGGGATAACCAATCCTCCATCTTTCCGACAGATATTTCATCTGCCATGGCATATTAATGGTTCGTTGAAGAGGCAATCCAATCCCATTGCAACTTTTCAAAGAAAGGGGCAACCTAGAGCAAATTAGGAACGTGATCTGCATCTCATAGGTATAAAACTCGCGTGGAGATAAATGCTCCTTTTGGATCCTTATCTGATTAATAGTTGAATTTTTTCCCCACCATCACCATCCAACAAAAGGCTAAGAGCCCAGGAAGAGCCTTAATTTTCCCCAAACAAAGAAATCCTTTAGGGGTCATTTGCCTTATACACATGGGACAGGAAAATGGGTACTACATATGTAAATGTTACATATGCAAATGTTACGAATGTAAATGTTATGTGTGAAACACAATACCATGTTTGTCGAAATCAGCATTTTCACATGAGCAAATGAGTACATCCAATGGTTTTAGATGTTTTGGACATGTTTTCACAAATTTCTCAAAATGCATGAAGATTTAAGATATGAAACTAAATTTCTTGATTCTTGTCATTAATATGAGAATAGTGAATGGTCCGGATCATGAATTGGGAGCCCACAAAAGTGCAGAAAATTAGGTCTATGGGTTGGGACATTTTCACAAATTACTCAAAATCTATGAAGATTTAAGATAATCAGCTTTAAGGTTAGGTTTTATTGGTTCAATAAACGAATTAAACATTTTGGATTACAAGTATGGGGCCAACAAGAATGAAAAAAAAAAGGGTGGTTGATGGGGCCGATGAGAATGCAATCACCATGTAAAAATTGTACTGGCGCCTTTTGCAAGAGGTGTGAAAGTGGGTTTCACACCTCTTTAGGTTTGTAAATGGCCTAGTCTCATTTATGCACATGCATGAATGAGCGCAAACAAACGCGATGACATGTAACCATTACGCATGTGAATCATTTATATGTAAATGACTGAAACAGATGACCATTAGGGGTCGATTGTTTTTTGCACATGTAAAGGTTATAAATGTAAATGACACAGGTGAATCATTTATGTATATTGTATACAAATGATACACATGTGAAATACATTCCAATGTTTGTCAAAATCACCATTTTCATGTGTAAATGAGTACATCCAAGGGTTCTAGATGTATTTGGATTTTTTGGACTTTTTTCACAAATTTCTCAAAATCCATGAATAATTAAGATGTACATTTTACCTCTTAGCCTTTTTTAGCCATGTAAAGAAGATGAACGGCTTGGCTAATGAATTGGCAGCCCACAAAAGCCCAGAAAACTAGATCCAATGGTTTGGACTTCTTCACAAATTTATCAAACTGTATGAAGAATTAAGACGTAAAATTTAACCTCTTAGCCATTTTAATCCGTGTAAAGAAGAACAGTTTGGATAGTGCATTGGGGCCCATAGGAATAAAAAAAAAGGGATTTTAATGGGCCCCATGGGAGAAAATTTCACTGTGAATTCTACTGTAGCAGTGCCTTTTGCAAAAGGTGGTGTGAAGTGGTTTCACACCTCCTTTGAATCATTTTGGTGCAAACAAACGTGACACATGTAAAGGTTACACATGTGAATCACTTGCATATGTAAATGGGCATAAACAAATGACCCCTTAGCACATTCTCTTTTATATTCAAATGGTTATATGACTTCACTGTAACTCACATCTACTATTAGTCCCACTCACTGATAGTTGTCTCCTCTTTTCGGAATGAAAACCCTTTTGAAGAGAGCCAACAGCTCTGCACATGAAACATTGGCAGCACGGATATCGGCAATACAATGGGAGATGAAACCACCAGGTTTCCAAGATTCCAAATAGTTGAAACCACAGTACTGTGATCATTAAAAATGTTGAATATAGAAGGAAAAACACTAGCTGATGATATATCACCACCCAACAATCCTCCCAAAACTGAATGTGAGCCGTTTTGAACTCTATCTAAAATAAAGAAGGGCATTTGAAAAGAACTGATTTCAATAACCTTGAGCAGCAATGAGACAATTGGGTGTGAGTTAATATAAGATTTTTATTTCTTTTCAGGTTCAGTTCTGAAATGGATACCTACAATTTGTATAATCCTTTCCATTTTCTTCATGTTGGTAACTTCTAAATTGGTTCAATGGATGATGTTCGTCGGTCCTATATTAATAATAGACTGTTTCCTGCTCAATGTGTACAACAATTTGCTAATTCTTGATTATCCTTCGTTAACCATTCATTCTTCATGGACATTATTATGGAGAGTTGATAAAAGGGAGTTGTTGCAATCCATTCTCACTAACTTGCTTAGTTTAACTATTCAGGTGTTGGTAGTTTCAGGAGAGACAGGATCTGGCAAAACAACACAGTTACCCCAATTCATATTAGATGAGGAAATTTCAAATCTTCGTGGGGCTGAATGCAACATCATATGCACACAACCCCGTCGTATATCTGCTATATCTGTTGCAGCTCGTGTTTCTTCTGAAAGGGGTGAGGAACTTGGCGAAAGTGTTGGTTATCAGATTCGCTTGGAAGCAAAACGTTCAACACAAACCAGACTTCTCTTTTGTACAACTGGAGTGCTATTGCGACAGTTGGTAATAAGACTTTCATCACTCAGTTTGTCGCTTTCATTTATTAATTTAAATTATACATTTTTTTTCTAAATACTCTATTGATATTTCCTTTTTGGTATCAATATAATAAATTTTAGTAGAAACACCTTATGTAATAAAAGACAATAAGGAGTAGAAATTAGAAAACAAGGAAAAGAGTAAATTTAAAAAAAAAAAAAAAGACAAAAGGACAGATTGGGAAAGATTGAGCATACTGAGCTCAATGTGATTTCCATGATTCCTACTACTAGTAAGACTGCACAACATAATGAGATATAAAATGGCAATACACACATTTCTCTATACTCTCCCTCAAGCTGGAGCATGGATATCAATAATGCCAAGCTTGCCACATTAATGATGAACTTGGCCTTCACTTCTCCTCGTGGAGAAATCAAACCTTTTCTTTGTGATATTTCAAAATTTAAGTTAGTTCAGAGTTTATAGCCAGTGTTACCCAGGGTATATATTACTTCTCCATGTCTTCAAGGAAGTAAGGGAACATAATTCCTCCCATATCAGCATCTTAACACGTAAATGTTGATTCACTAGTCTAGAATGAGACAGGTCGGTCACTGAGGTGCCCAAGACATGGGATGGCAGTGCATGAGAACATATGGCAAGCACTGAACCCATCCGTGGAGTGACCTCCCAAAAATAAGAAAACATGTAAGTAAAGACGACCAAGCACTCAAAAAATAATAATAATAAATTTTTTGATGAGTGTACTAAAAGATGGAAAAAGATCAATGCCTATATTATATCTACAAACAATTTGACAAAAGGAATTGCTGATATTATGCATAACCTTATGATACACACCATCAATATCAGCAATATTTTGAAAATATCCCAATATGAAAATATTTACCTAAAATAGTAATTTCCAAATTGAAAATGCTGTGAGAAGGTCACAATAATGTTGTTAAAAAATGGGAATTTTTTGGGACAAACTATTATATTTATTTATAACTGTAATTTATATTTATTCATTATTTTATAATTTAAGAATTAATTTATTTTCCACATCATCTTTAGATACTTTCGGGAGAAAATAACGAAAATTGAAAAATATCCAAAGTTTTCCCAAGGTGATAATATCTTGAGAATGATATTTGTAGCAATAATATAATCAAATAGGGACATGTTAATAGTCGCACCATTCAATATATATATCAGCATCATCAAAGCCTTGTCCCAACTATGTTGGGGTCGGCTACACGAATTCTGTTTCTCCATTCCGATCTATCTTGAGCCAAATTCTCAGATAAGTTACACTTCCTCATATCCATTTTTACCACCTCCATCCACGCCTTCTTTGGCCTACCCCTTCCCCTTGGTGGGCCATCAACCTTCATTTCATGGCCAAACTTTTCCTTACCGGCGCCGTTACCGGCCTACGTTGGACATTCCCAAACCACCTCAAATGGGTTTCTCTAATTTTATCCCCTATTGTTGCTACCCTTAAATGCTCTCAAAAACGCTCTTTTCTAATTTTATCCTTCCTAGTTTTACCACACATCCACCTCAACATTCTCATATCTGATACATCCATTTTGTACATATACTACCAACATTCTGCTCCATAGGTCATAGCTGGTCTAGTCGTTGTCTAGTAAAATTTTCTCTTCAATCTTGTTGGTATTCGTTGGTCACAAAGAACTCCAGAAGCAAGTCTCCACTTCAATCAACCCGCTTTTATCCTATGTTCGACATCTTCTCAATCTCCCCATCATTACTAATTATAAAGCCAAGGTAGCGAAACGAATACTTTATGGTATCTCATAGTTTTTTATTCTCACAGTAGTTTTAGCTCATTCTATATGCCCACTGAAGTTACAATCCATATATTTTGTCTTTGTATGGCTTATTTGAAAGCCTTTGATTCTAGAGCCTCCCCCCATCTCTTGATTCATTTACTAACACAAGATCATCTGCAAATAACATGCACCAAGGTATCTCTTGTTAAATATGAACAATTAACTCATCCATAATCAGTGCAAATAGATAAGGGCTGGGGGCTGGACCCTTGATGCAAACCTATAGTCACTAGGAACTCTCCCGTCTCTCCACAAGTAGTTCTCACACATTACTGCTCCTTCATACATGTCTTTAATAATTTCAATATAACCACTTGGAACATTTCTTTTATGTAAAACCCACCAAATTAAATCTCTAGGTACCTGTGGTATGCTTTTTCTATATCGATGAAGACCATATGCATATTTTTCCTCTTTGCTCAATATTTTTCCATTGATTGCCTAAGTGAGAAGATAACTTCCATCGTTGACCTCCCTGGCATAAAACCAAATTGATTTGCAGATATCTTGGTCTTCTATCTAAGTATTTGCTCCATTACTCTCTCTCATAGCTTTATAGTATGACTTATAAGTTTAATTCCACGATAGTTGGTACAATTTTATATATCTCCCTTGTTCTTATATATATAGGTACTACAACACTTTTTCTCCATTCATCGGGCATTTTCTTTATCATTAATATCTTATTGAAAATTATAGTTAGCCAAATCTCCCCAACTTCTCCTAAGCATTTTCAAGCCTCAATCGGGATGTCATCTGGGCCCGTAGCCTTTCCTATCTTCATTTGTTTTAATGCTTTTCTCACTTTCACCACCCTAATTCTACGAAAAAAAGTATGCTTTGCTACTAAATATCCTCTCCTATAGAGTCTTTATTTAAAACTATATTTCCTCCATCATTCTTTGATATCGTTGTCATTCACTAGAACCTTTTGGTCATTGCTCTTAATACATTTGACATGATCTAATCTTATTCCCAACCTATTATATAGGTCATCATATGCTTTGCACTTTGCATCACTTACTACTTTGTTAGCTTCTTTCTTTGCCTTCTTATACATCTCGTAGTTTTTCATATTCCTAGTACTCTGCCAAACTTTGTAATGTCTCTTCTCCCAAACAACTTCCTGAACCTCTACACTCCACCACAAAGATTCTTTATTATTGTGTCTCTTCCCTTTCGACTCTCCAAGCACTCCCTTTCGACTCTCCAAGCACCTTTTTAACAACCTTCCTAGTACAGTTAGCCATTTGATTCCACATCGCTATAGTTTCTCCTTCAAAATTCCATTCTCCCTCATCTATCACTTTATTCTTAAATATTGTTGCTCTTTGTCCTCTCAAATCCCTCCACCCTGTTTTAGGGCACATTTTATATACTACCCCTATTTCTACTTCTAATGCAAATATCTAAAACTACTAGCCGATGTTGCGTGGTCAGACTCTTTCCTGGGATAACCTTACAATCTTTGCAATCCAATCGGTCATGTTTTCTTAGTAGAACAAAGTTTATCTGGCTTCTACTAGTTCCACTTTTATAAGTAATTAAATGCTCCTCTCTTTTTTTAAAGTAAATGTTTGCTATTAAAAGGTCAAATGCTAATGCAAAGTCCAAGATAGTGTCTCCTAACTCATTCTTTTCTCCAAATCCCTGTCCTCCATGCACTCTCTCATAAGTCATAACCTCTATTTTCTTTTCCTACATGCCCATTTAAGTCCCCTCCTAGGAAAATCTTTTCACTAGTTGGAATTTCTCGTAGTAAACCATCCATCTCCTCCCAAAATTGGCTCTTTACACTTTCATCTAATCCTGCTTGGGGAGCATATGCACTAATGATATGAATTATGTCTTCCTCTAATACTAGTTTAATTGCTATGATTCTATCCCCCAATCTCTTTACCCTTACAATTTTCTCTTTCAAATCCTTATCTACAACTATACCCACTCCATTTCTTGTGTTGTTCTTTCTTGCATAAAAAAGTTTATAGCCATTAGCGAGCTCCTTAGCTTTATCCCCCTTCCACTTTATCTCCTGTTGACAGACTCCACTGACTCTTATTCTTTTCATTACTTAGACTAACTCCATGCTCTTGCCTGTCAAGGTTCCTATATTCCAAGTAGCAAGTCTAATCTTCCTCTTCTTCTGCTGTTGGACTAACTTCTTTAGCCGCACTCGTCCAGAATGATGCGGTAGCCCTAGCCCACTTTTCACTGCAATTGGGCGACACTGCAATGCGTCGCTTGAAGTGGGGAACGCCCTAGCATGATCTCGGAATATTATAATCTCAGAATTCATGTTTGGGTTGTGACGGATTTTTACGCTGTCTGTCAACCTACCTAATGCAACCCTCCTCCTTTACCCGGGCTTGGGACCGGCAATAAAAAAGTGGCGGAGTTATATATATGCATCCAAAAAGTCAGTCCAATAGCAAGACTGTGAATCAAAATGGATAGTATTGAAGGGATTTATCAAAGCTATCTTCACAATACCCAATAGTTTCCATTTACATTACTCCTACTAACTACCAATACCATTCTACTTACAATTTAGAATACTTCAAACCCGTGGCAAGTCAGCAAATTCGACATCTACAAGACACCTGTTTGAAGTTCTCAAGTTACATTCATCTATCTATGTTATTACTTTTAGACTAGCGTATCATAAGAATTTTGGAATTGTGAATGATTTCATGATTTGTAAAGATAGAAGATGCATGCAAAGGGCCAATAGATGTAGAGACTCCTGATTGATTTGTTGATATGCATTCCTGATAGCTTTGAGAGAAAACCTTGTTCTGTGAAAGAAACATTTTAGAGAGAGAGAGAGAGAGAGAGAGAGAGAGAGACTTTGGTTGCGCAGAAAGCTGGGGGAGAGGGGAGAGGAGAGGGAGGAGGGGAGGGGAGGGGAGGGGGTGGGGGAGGCTGATTTCCTGAGGGTGAAGAGGGAAGTACCCGCAGGAGTTTTCTTTCTGGCCGTGTAGTGTATCCCCGAGGATGAAGATACGTTTAAAAGGCTACGTGAAATATAGCTATTCGGATCCTTGTGGAGGAAGTGGCATTCCAGCAAGTTATTTCCCAAAATAATAAATTCTGTAAGATCATTTCGAAAATCTTGTTCCAACGAGGTGTCATTTCGGGCATCATTCTGTAAGATCAAATAATGGAAGGAACGATAATTCCCATCAAACATGTTTCGTACTTCCTCGTTCAATGGGAATGTGGGAACATCCCAATGGCATGATGCCAAACGGACCCTTAGTAGCCAACCCTAGATAGATGGGTGAGGTTCTGATGAGGATGATGAATATGTAGTCGCCCAAGCATGTTTTAAGCTACGACGATATTGGAGTTGGATCTTTACCAGACATGCTCCCAATGTTCTGTTTTTTTCCTAACATTCTTTTATGCATATTGTATGTTTACATACTATGTGGTTCATTTTGAAAGTAAATGGTGAAATGCTTTACTTACTAGTAAAATAAAAAGTGAATTTTTTCATCTAATCTATTTTCCTTACTAAAGTGGATGTGAATTTACAGATTCAAGAACCAAATTTGACTGGTGTTAGCCATTTAATAGTGGATGAAATTCATGAAAGAGGCATGAATGAAGACTTTCTCATTATAATTTTGCGTGACCTTCTCCCTCGGCGTCCTGATTTGCGGATTATTCTTATGAGTGCCACCATAAATGCTAATCTGTTTTCCCAGTATTTTGGAAATGCACCAGTGATTCATATCCCAGTAAGTTGTGCATAATTTTCACCACAATTAGGGGATAAACATTGAAATTTAACTCTTAAATCTTTTTTCTATTTATTTCCTTAATGATTGTTTAGGGAATTAATTCTTAAATCTATTTTCCTGACTTCTTTCTATTTATTACCTTAATGATTGTTTAGGGATCTACATTTCCTGTAGCAGAAGTATTTCTAGAAGATCTGCTGGAGAAAACTTGTTACACTATCAAGCCGGAGTTTGATGACCTGCAAGTAAAATCGAGGAGGAGGCGACAGCTGCAAACAGATACAAAGAAAGACCCATTGGTCGACTTGTTTGAGGCATGCTAAAAATACACCACTATTCATATATTAAATCTTGTGCTATATTATAGGAGTTCTAACTTTGTTATGATACAATTTCTCACAGTTGTGAAAGTTAATCTCCTTTTTGGTGTTAATTTTCAATTCAACACTGTTATAAAAAAAATTATAAATACATCACCAGATTTTGAATCTTATTCAATTATATACATAATTTGGAAATTTGAACATACCAACCCAATTGTCTGGAGCATGAACTTATGAAATACCTTGGGCATAGCAGCGTGCTGCCACTTTTCTATGACATCTGAAGTTTTATTCTCCCACCAACTTTCAGTACTCAAAAGTAAACTGACTACAGATGATGCTAGCATTGTGTCTCTACGAGACTGGGGATACTCCAATTACCTCTACATGTGTTATTGACACGACTTATTGCTTGAGAAGTGATTAGGAATCAGTAGGGGGTTTGAGACATGTCTATGTAAAGGACCATATACCAACCCAAAAGCTTAAGCTGATAGGTGGAAGGCCCAAGCAGGTATATGAAGCCCTGTCCAACCTTGGACTTGGGCGATGTGGGGCCTCCCAACAGTCTAGTCTGGGTTTACAGAGCAATTAGTTATGTTTTGGAAAGAAAAGGACATTCTTTGGCGTAGGCAACATTTTGGACAATGCATTGGATCATAACTAATAAGGATTTTAACTGTTGTTCCTAATTAAAAAAAAAAGTCTATGGTCTGTCTAATATGCCTGCTTTTATCATATTGCTAGTTCTTGTCTTTGAACCTGCAGGCTGCAGCAGTCATAGCATGTGATTAATCATAAACAGATGGTGGTTGATACAGATTATTTGGGTTCTTTCCCTTTTTTATCAAAGAAATTGTATGAAATACAATTCTAGAAACCCAACTCTATTCTCTGTTTGTTTATATATAGCTGATCATTGGTTTGCTGCTGTAGGAGATTGATATTCATTCACATTACAAAAGCTACAGCACATCTACTAGATGTTCCCTTGAAGCATGGGATGGTTCCAAACTTGATTTGGGTCTCGTAAGTAAAATAAACTGTCAAATACTTCTTTGTGGGAAATTTTCAAAATGTTGTTAATAATATATGTGTATTGTATTGATTCTGATGCAAGAATTTTTTTCTTCTTGGATGGTTGCTTTCACAATTAGTGGTCTTCCCATATGTGGTTATTCTTTCTTTGTTGTTCTTGTCGTCGTCCTTCTTGTTGGTTATATGCTAGTTCCGATCATTCTCAGAACTTCTTTTCTTGTCTTTTTCTGCTAACTTGCAGGTGGAAGCAACAATTGAGTACATTTGTCGCCATGAGAAGGATGGTGCTATCCTTGTATTTCTTACTGGATGGGATGAAATATCTAAACTACTTGAAAAGATTAAAGGAAACAATTTTCTTGGGAATTCAAGCAAGTTCCTAGTCCTCCCACTGCATGGTTCAATGCCTACTGTTAATCAACGTGAAATATTTGATAGACCACCAAATAACATCAGGCAAGTATCCCTTGCAAACTTTGTTGAAGTGACGCTTACATTTTTTTTTATTTTTCTATATAGTTTGTCTATAAACTTGTGCATAAAAATTGGTTGTTTCTGTAGCTATGATAGATTGACATCTCATATAAATGGAATTAAGTTATAATGCATAAAGAAATGTAAAGATCTGTATATCAAACAGTTGCTTGCTATTCATAAGTGTACTCCTATTATTTTTGTTTTCGTAATCTATTCTGTAAGGATTAAGATGCAGAAAATGGTTTGGTGGAACTAAATTCAAATTTCATACAGCAAAGGAAATTATGTGTTGAATTGATTGTTGGAGTGCCCCCACCAACCCATCCACTCAAATACTGTTTGTGAAGCTGCTTATATCACATAATATGAAGCTGGCATCAGCAGTCATTTAGTTGCACCCTCCTATGAACAGTGGTTGGGCCTGTTAGCATGACGTGTGAGCCACTAACGCCAGATCTGATATTTTAGTTGTTTTAGCTACTTTTTTAAAACATGAAAACATGCTTATTTGATTTGTCTAGGTTAGGTGCAATATTTTTCTTTTTGTGGAAATGTTTTCTGGGTTCTGTTAACATAAATTGTTTCAAGCTCTTGATCTATTTGATCATGTTTTAAACCAAGGGTGATGCTTGCAGAAAAATTGTGCTAGCAACAAATATTGCAGAGAGTAGTATTACAATAGATGATGTAGTGCATGTCCTAGATTGTGGAAAGGCAAAGGAAACCAGTTATGATGCCCTCAATAAGTTGGCTTGCCTGTTACCGTCATGGATATCAAAGGCTTCAGCACATCAGGTGAGTACTATACCACCAGAATATAAATCCATCAGTGGGAAACTTTTGTTTTTCCTTCCCTTTCATTTTTTTCCCTCATCTTATGTTGGTAGGACTAATTTACAATTTACAGAGGAGAGGTCGTGCTGGGCGTGTGCAGCCTGGAATTTGTTATAGGCTATATCCGAAGATAATCCATGATGCAATGCCTCAATATCAGTTACCTGAAATTCTCCGAACACCTCTACAAGAACTATGCCTTAATATCAAAAGTTTACAGCTTGGAACCATTGCATCCTTTTTAGCAAAGGCTCTTGAGCCACCTGATCCTCTTTCTGTTCAAAACGCAATTGAACTTCTCAAAACTATTGGGGCCCTAGATGACACGGAGCAGCTCACTCCACTTGGTATGTTAAGAGTACATCCTGTATAATGTAGTTAGAATTTATTTATTAATTAATTAATTAATTAATTTTTTTTTTTTTGTATAATGTATATTTCCTGTTGAAGTTATAATTGGTGACATATGATGCCTTTGTTTACTCAACCACACAGGTCGTCATCTTTGCACCATCCCTTTGGACCCAAATATTGGGAAAATGCTTCTCATGGGCTGTATCTTCCAGTGCCTGGATCCTGCCTTGACAATTGCTTCTGCTCTTGCCCATCGTGATCCTTTTGTCTTGCCAATAAATAAGAAAGAGGAAGCTGATGCTGTGAAAAGATCCTTTTCTGGTGATTCTTGCAGGTTGGCAAACTAACTTTTAATCTTCTTGTAGACTGCATTCATCAGAGCCTTATCCCACCTACCTAGATAAGATGACTAGAATTTCATGTGTTCAACTTGAGAGTGCACACTTGTGATGCTAAAAGTATGGCATGGATATGCTGAAGTAAAATCACGGCTATGTCTTGAGTGGGTTTTACTTTAGAAATTGATGTATCATTGATGCAGAATGGATAACCTAGGAATCAACACCTACCTTTTCTTTGGATGTTGGAGTCGGCACCACAAACTAAAAGTAGCTATCACATTTAGTACTTTAGAAGGTTTGGAAACAATGCCAATTGAGAAAGAGAACCATTGGTCTTTTGGAAATTCTTTGTTATTCTTTGGAAAATATTAGTACACTGCTCATGGTTAAAAATATTGGTGATGATGGGCAATGGTGAACCCAGGATTTTCATTCGAAGGGGGCAGACTCAAACTGGTTGTTAGGTTTTGTGGGCAAACCTAGGATTTTCATGTGAGTTTTGGGGGTGGACCCGGAATTTTCATGTGGGTTTTGGAGGCGGACCTAAGATTTTCATGCAATTTTGGGGGCGGACCCAAGTCTGACGGGGTGACTGCCCTCATACCGATATATGTGGATATGCCCATGACGTGGGCATCTGGTCTAACCTCACAACCGGTAGTTGCGTGATACATTTCTGTTCATGACCATACCGGCGTGATTTTTTGTCCCAAAAAAATCAAATAATATCAAAAAATTAATTTTTTAAATAATGCTAGAATTTAATATTTTTATTTTTAAAATTTTCAGCAGGTACATTATAAAGTAATTTATTGGTCTCCTAAAGTCGTATGCATCTTGTATTGCTGTTTTTTCATGGGTTGTGCAGTTTGTTCGAATTGATTGATGGAATCAAATATATTTGCTAAAAGTTTTAGGAATAAAAATCATATGTTAAGCAAATATCATAAATATCTTTAATTGACAGCCAATTGGCCTTTCCAAACCAAGCATATATGTGATATGTTGATAACATTAAGTCAACCAAACAACATGTAAATTGCATACTTTAAGAGTTAAAGCACTACTACATAAGAATCGGGAGAAAGTTTTTGGGAGTTTGAGAATTTACTTGGATGCAATGGTAAAGTCTTGGGTGCCGTGTGTGATAATGTAGGTTCGAGACCTGTGAGCAGCCACTTTGTGCAAAATTGCCAAAGATTAGGTTTGTCTCTAGTCTGGACCCTCCCAAGACCCTGCTACTGCGGGGCCTGCACTGGGTAATGACCTTTATTTTTTATAATTTACTTGGATGGTTGAATATCCATACCAATCAGAACGTCGTCATCTTTGTTGTCAGGGTGATGATAATAGGAGCCTTATCTATAAGCATATGTTTGTTAAGATTTCATAAATTCAAAGAATCCATATGAATAAGTCTTACAACTGAGGCTCATTACCACTAATTGTTGTGCTTCTAGTGGTTGGGAAAATGGATACAAATATGGGCCTCCATATGAAGCTGGGCCACTCCCACTGGGAAGATGATCTGGTCCATGCATCCATCTTTAGGCACCCTAGGCCCACTTTGCCTAATGTCCAGCATTGCCCCAAGAACACCTCTCTCCTCCCCAAGTGCTATTGCCATCACCTTCTGCTATGCATTCTCCATAGGGTTCATCTGATGGTAGTACATGCCTGTAACCATGACAAAATCGAGATAAACAACAGCAAAAAATATTCTATTGTCCCTTATACAATTGTGTTGTCTCCATAGTTGTCATGATTGCCACTACTGCCTCTATGAAGATGCATGGAAGTATGGAACAGTCGCGCTGTAGCATCTGATAAATTGTTACTGCTGCTGCTGGTGGTCTCATGCTCTGGCACAGTCTTAGGCGCAGGTCTCCACCTTTGGCTATACGGTTTGTTGTATTTGAAATTGTCATTCTGAGACTCTAATCAATTCTGGCTTATCCCCAGTCAAATCATGTAACTGGGATGCCACTCTCAATCATCATCCATTAGTGGCTCTTCTCTTCGGATTTCCTCTGGCCACAGTTTTCAGTGCGTTATCCTCTTATAGAAAATGTAATCCAAGTTAATTTGACAGTTATAATTGCAGATCTTCAAAATCCTGCTTTCTCCAATTTCAGTTTCTTAGTTTTAAGCTGTAATGGATTATGACGAACTTATTTAATTTTTGCTTTGTCTGCTTTTTTCTTGTTCTCATGTTAAATGGAGAAAAAGTGCTGTAGTTTCTCTTGAAATTTGTTGCAGATATCACTTGGATAAGGGCTATGATAGTATCCTTTCTCAGTGTTGGAGCATTTTTTCTTAATTCGACAACCACTTGACTGAAAATTAAGCATTAAAAAGGAAATCAACTAAGCGATCATAAAATGTTGGATACTTACAAAGTGAACCAAATAACATTAAGGAAGTCTTACTGGAGTAGCATTTTAAAAAAGCGCTTTAAGCATGTGCCTAAGACTTCCATCTCATTTCATTATATAAATTAATCTCCTGGAGAGAAAAATAAAAACAAATACAATTGAGAGTAAACTCTAATATTCAGTCTCCTTTTGAGTGTAAACTCTAATATTCAGTCTCCTTCATAGTGTGAAGTCATAAAGATTATCTCATGGAAGAAGACTGAAGTATGAATTTGAGGCCTCGTTCCTGCATCAACTTACCTTGGAAATAATGGAATGAAGTAGCTTGAAAAATATCATAATATTTTCAAAATGGTGCTACTGCTAGGTACTAAAATAAAACAAGAGCCTTTTTGTGAGACACACTTAAATTTATGTTTGTTATAAAAAAGATACTTAAAATTTTTTTTTAACCACTTATCTTTTTTCTTTTTAAATTCTACTCCCTATTTTTATATTATTTTTTTGGCATCATTTTGCTATATAATCCAATGAAAAACATAAAAACTTGATGTACTGAAGTTATCTGAAGATAGATGATAATATCCACAGAACCATATTAGTGATAATTTAGTAACATGTGGTATGTTGAAACCTTGCTATTCATAAATAGAAACGCTGGCATGAACATCACATGTTCAAAAGATGATATATAGCACCCACATCACATGTTGAAAAGATGATATATAGCATGTTGATAGGGGTGTGGATGCATGTATTGTTCAATGGCTTCTATTTGGGGCTTTATTTCATTAGGTCAGGTTAGATGGCTAAGAAGTAAGAATGATCAAGATAGTTATTTTTCAGTGGATAGGTAAATTTTTTTGTTGAGTGTGTTTGCTTTGGTTGACCTAGAGAGAACCTATGGTGTTGATTTGGATGCATGCCAAATTGCCAATCATGAGGGATGGGGGAAAAGGAACGTCATTTATGCCAATTTAGATTTGTGCCAAATATGCTCCCCTACAGTCTTTTAATTCTTTATTTGATGCCCTCAGAGCTTAATGGTTTATAGGTATGATATTTATTGTGATTACATCTAGAGGAGGATAAGAGTTGGATCAGCGCCAAATTGAGGCGAGTACCAAATACCAATTCATAGAGATGGGGAGGTGTTGTTTAGTGTAAGGAGATTGGATTGATAATTGGTGGCCTACTCATCAAAATGGTTGATGCATAAAGGGGTTGTAATTAGCAAGTATCCATGGAAACTTTGTGGTTATTATAGTGAAAATACCTTACTGTCTATTATTATACAAAATATTGCTGTCAAAACCTGTTAATAAAAAAAAAAAAAAAACTGTCTAGGTGTAGTTTATCTTTCTAAGATTAGTACAGTTTGGTAGTCATCAGTTGAACAATCTGGGTTCTAGGGATTCTTAGTGAGGCAAACAGAATTGATGGAACTTTTGGTGATGACTAAAATATAGCTTGGCACCTGTGAGCAATTCCTTTGCATAATTTTCTTGTTATTGATCATGTTGAAAGTTCTCACACTTGGTGCCACCCTTCTTGCAGCGATCATATTGCACTTCTCAAAGCATTCGAAGCATGGAAAGATGCTAAACGCAATGGCAGAGAGCGGTCATTCTGTTGGGAAAATTTCTTATCTCCTGTAACATTGCAGATGATGGAGGATATGAGGAACCAGTTCCGTGATTTGCTATCAGACATTGGATTTGTCAACAAAACCAGAGGAGCAAAGGTATGCTTTAAGCTTCTTATCTATAATAAAGTAATGAAGTCTTTTAAGAAGAATTACAAATCTTTAATTGCATGCTGTTTTTTCATATATGATGCACCTCCTGTATGTATGTATGATGTAAACCAGTTCCTTATTTTGGGGAATACAAGCAATCAGAAAGATTTTATCCCAAGTTTAAAAGATTATTTTGCAATCTAAAGGATTTGCACAGAGTACATTTCTATTGTACAACTTCATTATTCCTCTATCAGCCGAAAGTACTTCATAGGACTACCTAAATTGTTTTGTACGCTCCCCTTAAGTTGATGGGGGTGAAGATTTAACAAATTCAATTTGCCAATAAGAAATAGATGCCACCCCCCCACCTTAAGTTGATGGGGGTGAAGATTTAACAAATTCAATTTGCCAATAAGAAATAGATGCCCCCCGCACCCACCCCCCCAACCCCAACCCCCACTGTGTGTGTGCGCGCTTTTCAAGGATTCGAACTCATGCAACCAACCACACACACCACACGTCCCTAACCAGATGAGCAACAGCCAGGGACAATTGATGTCTATCTTTGGTTATGGCCTTTGTGAAAAGATTACCAACTTGATGGTTTAATCTCACATGTGAGAGTAATGGTCTTGATGTAGGTTTTGCATCAGTCCACGGGCCGTTTCGGGCCCTTAGGTTCAGTCGTATACCAAAGGAGACCCATGAATATCCAGCTTTTTAAGAGAATAAATCAGTAGAGATTTACTTTTGAGTCTTATCTTAGTAAATCAGTAAAAATCTACGTTTTTGTCTTGGTAATTATTAAATATTTACCTTACGGCTCGTTTGTGCAGAGAGAGGAATCTGGCCCGAGTGGAATCTTTGGATCCTCATTTTCCATGGCTCTTGAAAGCAATGGAAACAGTAGTCTGTGGTGTCTTTTTTTTTTTTTTTGTTCAGTGCACCAAAGAAAATAGACATGAATTCTAGAGCTACTATTTCGTGACATAATGGGTTTGTTGATTCCTTGATGATTTCAACGTGTTGGTGTTTGGTGTAAACATTGAAAAATAATCTTATGTTAGTGTTTTAATCAGGCAAACAACATTATGGCAGTGGGGCCCATTCTGATAAAAATCAAATTTCTCATTCCGGTCCACCCAGTAAGTTAAATCAGACCAAAATCAGATCAGGCGAAAATACCTCTTGACTACGAAGTACAAACTAGGACCTAAACATGAACTAACATGTTAAAATTATAGTGACCAATTGTTCTTACAAAGTCCTCTTTCTCAAATGTTTAGGATCCTCTGTAAAAGGAGTTATATTCCTCAATATCTAATGGGTCCACCTCTTTAATGTTTCCACCTTACATGTTTCCAAATGTTGGGGATGCTTTGAACTTATAGTCTCATTCACATGCACAGCTTCTTTCAATGAAAGTAACCATTCAAAAAAAAAAAATCACATGCACAGCTCTTCCTTTCTAGAAGCAAATGAAGCCCCAAATGCTGATCCCAATCCATCTACATTAAAAGTAGGAGTTGATCTCATATCAAATTGTATGAGACTCTTACTTCAATTGACCGAGAGTTGCTCTATTTCTAAAACATCTATGGGCAGGCTCCTGATCAGATTGTTAAAATCACCATATCATAGAGCGACTTTTGCCCATAGATCACAAATCCTACATCAAATGAACATGGCAAGGAAGAAACTTACTTTAACAAAACATGCAATTATAATGTGGAACAATTGAAGATCTTCATTCAACCACTTCCCACTACCATTTGATCATGATCAGATGGTGTAGAAATTTCACCACGGAAGCTATATTTATCATGACTGTTTCCAGTAACCATGCTAATGCCATGGAAGCTATTATGCATGACTATTTCCAGAGACCATGATAGTAGATTAAAAAATAGTTAAAGAAAGTTTTTCTTATCAAGTTAGTAATAGCACAGGATTACTGAACCTGAATTATATTAAAGATCAAATCAGCACAGTGATGACACTTGAAACCTTTGTCGATTTACACAAAAATAATTGTAGTCCTACATTCTTTTCATCAGTGGCACTCTGAATAGATGAGAATTATTATGTGCACTTTTTTTCCAGGCATACAATCACTACAGTGATGATCTGGAGGTGGTATGTGCCATCCTATGTGCTGGGCTGTACCCTAATGTTGTGCAGTGCAAGCGAAAAGGGAAGAGGACAGCACTGTACAGTAAAGACGTTGGGAAAGTTGATATACATCCTTCTTCCGTCAATGCTGGTGTGCATATCTTCCCACTTCCGTTCATGGTGTACAGTGAAAAGGTTAAGACCACCAGCATTTACATCAGAGACTCAACTAACATATCAGATTATGCTCTTCTTCTCTTCGGAGGTAGCCTGCTGCCATGCAAGACTGGGGAAGAGGGTATTGAGATGTTGGGAGGCTATCTTCATTTCTCGGCGTCAAAGAGTGTCTTGCAACTCATTAAGGTCTCTCTCTCTCTCTCTCTCTCTCTCTCATGGGGCCCACTTAGATGCCTTCTTGTTTGTTGGGCGTGGGGGTACATGGAAAGGTCTCCTTATGGATAAGGGTCAACAAAAAAAATCACCCCCGCATATCATCATAAACCTTGATTTTATGGCCTTTAAAGTTTAGCGGTCTTTTAACCATAGATTTCTTTGAGATTCAATCCAACAGTGGATAAACGATTGATGAGAGTGAAATTGGGCCTCGTGCCAGATCATGGGGGGATGAGTGTGAAGGGGTCTGCACTGACCAAGTGGGCCCCATGGAAACATGTGTTTTTGCTTCATAGGAGAACATTTCTCTATATTATATTACTTGTAGTGTTGGATGAAGGTGATGTAAAACAAAAATTGGATCTTGCAGAACTTGCGAGAAGAACTTGATAGACTTCTTCGGAGAAAGATCGAGGAGCCTGAGTTTGACCTACCTGCGGAGGGAAAGCAGGTTGTTGCCGCTGCGGTAGAATTGCTGCACAGCCAAAATGTACGCTATTAGCTCGAATAATGTAAAGTTACAATAATGTTTCTTTAGATATTTATATGATCACTGTAGAGAAATTTAAGATTTTCCATTATTTTTTAGTGGAAGTCCCCTGAAAACAAAGAGTCTTATGGATATCAACAAATTTTTGATAAGTTGAGCGATTTCTAATTCTGAATTAATTACTCTGGCATACCATCTCGTTTCTGTGGCAGAAGATTTGATATATTGTGTTGTCAACTTTTTATTATTACTGTTTCGACAATTTTTATTCAGCAACAATGGATTATAAGAATAGAAAGGGCTGAAACCTAGAAACACCAAATTAGACATCAAACGTAAGAGATTCCTAAGACCATTCCTCTGTAGCTGATGGATGTGGTTCAGAATTTCCTTTCTGTGATTTATGAGTGTCCCAAATAACAGAATCGCCAAATGATAGATTTAGTATCTTCTTCAACCAAAAATTATTCGAATTGGTTATTGATTCCATTCTTTCTGTTGAGGAGTGGGCTCCACCTGAGGGCGAGCATTGAATAGTATTTATGCTGCCTCTACTAATGCCTTGAGGTTTTGGTAGAAAATTTTTTATATGGTATCAAAGCTAACCAGTCGAAAGTTCAAATTTTAGAAGGTACACGGAAAAAATGCGTGCGCACCGATCGGGTTCCACCTGAGGGAGAGTGTTGAGGAGTGGGCTTCACCCGAGAGGGAGTATTGAAAAGTATTTATGCTGACGTTGAGGTTTTGGTAGGAATGGTTAGCTGAAGAAATTTAAGATTTTATAATCTCAAAAGAAATATATCCAGATAAATATTTAGAAAGTGTTACATTGATGATTTTTTGCATTCACAAGTAGGTACATAGGCAATTTTAAGACCCCTAAATGTTATGTATCACTGATTAATCATGAGGGAACTAAATCGTTGAGAGTTCAGCCATTTTTGATCCACTGTTCCGAATTTCTAAAAGTAGAAATAAACATACTTGGCACCGACCCAAGAAGAAAAAATTAAAATTGGATATGATTCATTTATAGGGGGCTATGTTCTCATAAGAGGTATCTCACATGTACTTGCTTGAAAGGTAAATTTTTAATAACTTTGTGAGATACCTATGACAAATCCACCTCACACTCAGTAGCCCATAATAAATTAGCACTCACCCACCCTAATTTGACGATAATCTGAAAAATAAGCATTGTTAGATTAAATTTTTTTGAAAAATTTAACTTAAGAAAGCTGAAATTTAATCAAATGGTAATTATTATTAAGATTAGTGTCAAATTAGGATGAACTTTAATTCAAGGGGGTAAGTGAGTGTGAGGAGGTTGGATTGGTCTCGGGGTGTCTTACACGGTGGTAAAAAATGATAGCAAGAGTCCTTAAGAGGTACCTCTTAGTAGAATATTACCCTATTTATAGAGATTTTGAAAAAAACAGCCACACCGTACGCGGAACTTTCACACTGGTAAAAAAACTTTTCTACCTTTCATGCTTTTTTAGTGGAAAAGCGGTCATAGAAACATGCTCTCAATATGTGTTTGGTCCTGGTAGCTGGCTGAGAAGACAAATGGCCGTGATTGAAAATCCTCATATATTCCTTTATCTGTCTGTATGTGTGTCCTCTAAAAGAACTTCTAAACAATTATTATGGGCTCCCCCTCTGTTGAGCACACTTTCTTGTAGGACCTAGACCCTAAAACCTTAAAAACCCTAAACCTCCAACCAAAAAAGATAAATTTGACATTCATCCAAATTTGTGATCATGGAAGGTTTAACACTGGCTTGGCTAAAACCCTAAACCTCATATGGAATATACGTACTTGTTTCGTCCAGAATATTCAGAAAATGTACCCAACCATATCTACGTAATCGGGTATCGATTCATTACAAATAATATCGAGTGTTTGGATTGGAAAATTTTGAATTAAGAATTATGTTCAAATGGCATACTAATCTTTTCTTCTTAATAAAACCCAAAAAAAAAAAATCATGCAAACAGTCAATTACTGCCAACCTCAAAGTAAAAAAAAAAAAATTTGACAACCTCAGAGAATCGGTACATTTATGAATCTTAGGGCTCCCTAGTTTGCATTAAAGCAGATAGCAATTGAATACATAGGGTTTATGCTATAAGTTGTTAAAAAATGACCACGTCAATTTTAAAAAACAAGCAAGAAAAGATAATTTGATACTCATTTTTGAAAATTCATTTCTGTTCTTCATTTTTAAATTCTCTGGCATAAATCCCGTGTATTTAATTTTTATGTATTCTAATGAAAAAAAGGGCCCTAAGTAAAAATAAATAAATTGTCGGATTGCTTGTCCAAGCTAATGGTGAACATAACTCCAATTTGAATGAAAGTTTTGTTTGTTACTAAGAACCTGGCAAAATCATGTCTACCAATCCAACACGATATAACCTTGATTCAACTTAAGTTTCATACAATTATGGACAAGGGAGTTTCACATATTGTGAACAGTACAGACTACAGACTACACAAAAGGTGGGCCCTGTTATGCAAAAACTATCAGTTAACCATAATAATTAGGGCTATAATCACAGTTTTCTTAAGAGAAGTGTTATTGGAACTCCTTTTTCTGATGGAGGCACTCCTTGGAGTGCCTTTATCAAAAAAGGGGGGAAAGGGAGTGCCAATATCAATTACCTTTCTTAATCCTGTGGTGAATATTACTTTCTATGGAGTAAAGGTCAAACTTATAGGTAAACATGTTGGTGGGACAACTTTGATTTGGCCTAAAAAATTTTTAAACCTTTTGCAACATTGATCTTGGAGGAAATTGCCAGAAAAACCTCCTTAGATGTACAGTACGCCAAAAAAACTATCCCTTTGTAACAGTAAAAGGCCCTTCTGTAGTTTTCAGTACATTTGTTGAGCAATGATATCGTCACTCATTTCAGTTGAGTAATGAAAAATGTTAGTAGCCATATATGCCCATCCTTATGTTCTTAATTTCGTGTCAAATGATTCCAAGACCTTTCCTCTAAGTGTCTCTCAAGGAAGATCAAGATCGAAGGCAAAGATTATATTTTTGGAACGCCCGGATTCGTCAAAGAAGATCTCAATAATTGTGACAACCCATTCAGGTAAAGTGGGACTCCGAACGAACCAAGAAATGACTCCTAAGATCCTTAGACTAAATGGGAAATTTGAAATTGGAAAAGTTGAGCAGTGAAGTTGCTCAATTCAGTTTGTAGGGGTCGACTAACTGCAGGTCCCCGTGGTCAGCTCGCGGTTGATGTATCAATAACAATCTTTTTATAGGGTGCCCGGTTAGCTCACGGCTAGTCGTAAGCACCCTACGGCTAGCCATAGAGCATTTTGGTAGTGTTGACCAAAAGTCAAACTAGTCAGGTTTTTTTTTTTTTTTTTTTCCTTTGGGGGTGGCGGTTAACCGCTGATCTAAAGGAGGCAAACCGCCAACTAGCCATTGGAGTGCTTTCTATATATACTTGAGTTCATTATAATGGGCACAACTTTTGGATTTTTGATACCTCTTTGCTTACACTTGTGCCCTTATAGTAAAACCATCTAAGAGCTCAAATAATCCACTTCCACACACACTTAAGCTTTAATTAGGCACACTTAAGAGCATTCAAAGCTCTAATGAGTGTGTTTTGTGGAATCACCTCTAGGGAACTTTGAGCCCTTAAGTAAAACATCTTTTTCCCTAGAATTAGAAGTCCAATAGCCCTCTTGGTTGAGCACATCTTGGAGCATCATCTACACCAAGGACCAACGTATAAAAAAATAGGTGTATATGTGATTGGTGGTTTACCTGTAAGGTTTGCCTCATTATAGTGGAATCAAGAGTGGAAACTCTTGAGAAGTGGATGCAGGTCAAGGGATCGAACCACTATAAACTCTTGGGTGTCCATATCTCCCTTATGCCTCATTTCCATTTATTGATTCGTTGAGATACACATGCTAGTTAGATATATACTTCTTGTTTTGGGACATAACACACATACACTTGTGCTAAAACTACATTGAGCATATTGGCATATCTTTGTTGGTTAGCACTCACCCTATTTGGATCATCTCACTTGATTATTGCTCTTACATTGTTATTCTTATTTTGTGGATAATTTAAGTGAGAGTGTGGGACTATTTGTATTGCATAGTTATACATATTTCGTAGTGTGTTTCAAGTGTACTTGTGGTTTGTTAAATAGATTAATTGGATTGATTAATAAGATTTTTTTTAAATTAGTCCTTTTCACCCGCCCCCCCTCTGGGACATATATTGGTCTAACTTGTACTTTCAATATCGTCGCTCGTCTTTCTTCTTCCTCTTCTCTCTTCCTCGTCTCCCTCCTCTTTCTCCATTTCCCTCACTCCATTTTTTGCCCAACCCATTGCCTATGTGATCTCCATCTCTCTCTCCAATGATCTTCCATCTTCCTTTCATTCTCAAAAACCCACACTAGGCCCCACTTCCATCAAAATCAACTCTCTTTTTACCCTAAAGACATCATCTTTCTTCCATTATTAGAAAACCCACATCACAAGCTTCCATTTTCATAAAAAAATCACTTTTTATTCACCCTTTGAAATTCGTTTTCTTCTCATCTCAAAAACACACATTAACTCTTCATCCCCATTAAAAACATCTCCATGTGAAAAATCTCGAGGCACCCATTGTAGGGAAATCATTTTCATGAAACAGATTTCTCATAAAAAAATGACAATGTTGGATTTCTCCAATGGCTTCATCTCTTTTACTCTTCATCTTCCTCTATTTGGGGTTTTCCGAATCTCTCTACATTTGTCGAGGAACTCATGTTTATGGAGTTTTCCATATCAACCTCAGGAAGCACAGGAATTCACAATATTAAAAGGCAGGGCTTTTCGACGGGTAGGGTGAGGAATGGAGTGGGGGAGATTGAGAAAGAGGAGGAAGAAAAAATACGAGTGACGATATCGTTGCTTAACTATACGAGCGACAATATCGTCGCTCAACAGAAGTACTGAAAATTGGCGAGAGGGCTTTTATTAGCGTTTACTTTCATATTTTGGGAATATAACATTATTGGATGTTGCAAAAATCTTTTCTTCTAGATTTGGCACCTATCATTAAATGTATAAAAGTCTTTTCTTCTAGTTTCACTACTTCATCTTTAAATTTATATTAATTCTTATTTCACAAAAAATTATATTTTATCACATTTTATTTTCTACTGTTTGAAAATCGATGCCAATTAAACATTAATTACAACCAGTTCATAAAATGATTGTACTTTTAACATATTAACCCCTATCTACAATGACTTTGTAAGGTTTTTTTTTTTTTTAAAAAAAACTTTTTTTGTGATGTATATACATGCCATGCTATTGACCATCCAAATTACAATTTCAGCCATTATACTAGATTAAGTTGAAGGGTTTTTTAGGTAATTTTGATCATGACTTACGATTTTGACTTGGAGTTATAACTCCTCACCTCTAATATATAACCACTCTCAACTTCCAATATGTAATCACTCATTTCCTCCACTTTATATAATCACTTCTTCTTTCTACTTACCACTTTTCTATAGGAATTTCATTTCTATCTCTATCATAATCACCAAATCATTGTCATGGGTATTTGATGGTTGATTTTGTGTAATTTGAGTTTTTCTTTATAAATTAGTAAATATATTTTTTAGTTATTGGCGAACATTCCCGTGTTAAGCACGGGTTATTGTGCTAGTATCAATTTTAACTTTGACCAACTCAATTGCAATTTCGACTTTGACTTAATTTTCTAATTAAGCTATACAAATCTCTCATTTCGGGTCTTAAAATGAACATAAGCTCTAAAACTCTTATAGTCTCCTAATGATGCCCATAAATCAAAGGCTTGGAAAACCTATTAAACTTATTGCATGTTTGGTATCTCTATTTCCAACCTTTACTTATGTAAAGGTCTAAAATAAAAGCATTTGGCATACGATTCTACCCTCTAATTGTATTGAAAACGTAGAGGCGAACTCTCTTAAAATGAAAAGCCCTAATTGTGGGGTTTTTAGGCCAAAATCCTTAGACGAAAAATATTCTAATTATGGGGTTTTCAAAAGTAAAAGATGCAATGTCTCAAAAAAGTGTAGGCCGAAATTCTCACACAAAGCATGTTCTAATTCTGAGGTTTTAAAAAATAAGAGATGACTTAAAAAAAGTGTAGGTTGAAATCAACCGAAACATGTTGTAATCATAGTTGTCAATATCGTTTTGGACCTCATTTCACTCTGGCCTACAAAATGAAAAGTTTTGGCCGATTTGGAATTTCGGAGAGAATTTCTCGGAATTACATCTCGGGAAAATATAACATAATATATATATATGTAAAAAAAATAAAAAAGAAATAATTATAGATTTAATCCGTTATAGTAGAATTTTTGGAATTACGTTTTGGGAAAATATAAGAAATACAAACTATATACGTATAAAAAAAGTAAAAAAAAAATTAATTATGTAAAATACCATTTCGGCCGAAAATTCACATTTCGATCGAAATCCCGAATTTTGGCCGAAATAGGCTGAAATCTTGAATTTCGGCAAGATTTCGGCCTAAATTGACCGAAATTCAAACCATAAAGCTTTGAGAGAAATTTCGTTTCGGCTCCTCGAACGAAACAAAAAATTTCGGCCATTTCAACCGAAACGGTACAAAATTAATAAATATGGTTGTAATTCTTGAATTTTCAAAAATAAGAGATGCGGGTCTAAAAAAAAAAGCAGAGGCTAAATTCTTAGACAAACATGTTTTGTGATTTTAGCCTCTTATTTCTTATGGTCAATTTTTAGGGCTCCATTTTGTATACTTCCTGTCGTAATAACTAAACAGATATCCATGATCATGATCATCAAATTGTGCCAAATGTGGGCCCCACCCCCAATCAACCAAAAGGACCGGCTCCCAAGCCCAACATCCTCTTCTTTCCTTCCTTCCCACCAAAAAAACC
This sequence comes from Litsea cubeba, assembly GCA_012931725.1. Lineage (NCBI taxonomy): Eukaryota > Viridiplantae > Streptophyta > Magnoliopsida > Laurales > Lauraceae > Litsea > Litsea cubeba. The sequence continues at coordinate 122,052,339 of CM022944.1, read as the reverse complement.
CTCCGCCCCACCTTTCCCCCCATTTTCTCCCTCTTCCCAACAAAACCCTTCTTCTTCTTCTTTGTGTATAAAATTGCATTTCTATGGATTTTAGCAAATGGCCTGAAATTCAACAACACCAATATCAGCTTCCCCAAACAAACCACACTCCCTCCACTGACACATACCCTCAATTATACAATGCCCCCTCTTCTTACCAACCCAATTACTCCTACTACCCCCACCAGCCCACAAACCCCATTTCTAATCAATTCCAAGACCTTCACACAAACCCCATATACCAAAATCCTCCCCCTCCTGCTACCCAATTTGATTCCTCCGGCCTCCTCCGGCCTCCTGCAATCGACCCTTATGCCCCCAACCATTACGCCACCCACAAGGGCTATGACGCTGCACCTCAGCCGATGCCCGCTGCACCTGCAGTCGGAACCTCTCATTTCCCCGGCCACCAGCCGGGGTGGGTGGTGAAGGAGGCAATCCGGCAGTTTGGGCTCGATCCTGTTTCTTATGGAGCTGTGAGTGATTATTTCTTTGCGCTTTTTCTACCCTTTTTTTTTTCCCTATGTAATTGGTTTTTGTCAATCTTGCATTAAAGGGTCAATATTGCATTAAAGGCTATTTTGTAGTAAGCATTTTGGGGTGGATTCTAAATTGACCCTTAACACACACACCACCTGCCTTCAAGATCCCTGCTTTTTTGTCATTTTAGAATCACAATAGACTAATAAGTCACTGATATTTGTGGCAGTGTAGTATAGGTTACAATTTTTAATGATTGAAAGCATAAAATTTAGTAGAAATATCAGAATGCCAAATAGACTTTCAGGGTATACCAAACTATTGATTCCCAATACAGTTTTTGCAGTGTTCATTTTTTTAATACTGTCCAGCAAATGAGGTCTTAGTCGCGGATTGGTTGACCATTCCCTCTTCTGGGTACTAGGTTGGAGCTTTCGTTAGCTTCCATAGTTACCCTAAAAGGAGTTTTTGAGTTTAATATAACTTTTGGTTGTCCGAGTTGTGTTTTGTTTCTTTGATTATTCAGGTATGTGGCTCTGTTTTGTATCGATGCTTGATGGGTTTTTATCTTTTTGATGGGTAACTGGTTTTCATTAGAAAGGGAGAATACTATACTAGGGTCTAGGATGGGAAGCAACGTTTAGAACTGTAGCCACTCTGTATTTGTTGCCTTGTTCCCGACCTGTAGTTAATTCTACACAGAATGACTTTTTGCTAGAACTTTGGTTTCTGTATTCGTTAGGAGCAGGGCTTTCGTATGTGGCTTAGCCTCGGATCCGCGATCGATGAATAGATCAATTTCCCGAGGGATTGATCGAATTCATGATGGATTCAGCCACTAGGGCACACTCACGATGGGGAGAAACACCATACCTGACGAGAAAACTCCCATAACTCAAATATTAATTGATGCCAAAATCTAAAATGCAGACACATTGGGAGAATTCTTTAGCATCATGAGCATGACTTCATGATGATGAGGATTAAAGATTGCTATGCAATTTATTAAATCCTTACATTAAAGTTGAGTTGGCATTTAGGAAATTCACTAATTGTTTGGTGACTAAGCTATGGCCTAAAGAAAGAAGAAATAGTTCACTGGCGCCAAGAGAACAAGTTGGGGGCATCAAAGATAACCATGGAACAAGAAGCTCATTCCTCATGTACAGCTGTTTTGGAGGAGTTCATTGATGTGGAATTCACGGGCAGTGCCTTATGATGAATTCATCTTGTGGCGATTAATTCGACAGGGGCCTTTATACTCAATACAGGAAAAGGACATCCAATTATGCTTCAACTATAAGCAGTCTTGATTCTTTGCATTTCAATGTTCTTTCTAGCAACAAGACACTAGGGTACATATAGGTGAAGATTTGGGTGTGGAAGGGCGCATGTAGGAGAAGATATGGAGAAAAATTTATTGAAGAATTGGCTATAAAAATCTTATGATGTTCAAAGTGAAATGTTGGATTGTGATGTGACATAGAACTCAATCCCTAAACTGTTAGGAGTGGAGAATTTTAGTTCAAGAAGTTGCGTTTTTTTTTTTATATATATAACGGTAAAATTTATTGCTCAAAAAAGAAATAGAGCAAAAGATTACAAGAAGAAACCCCCAACAAACCAAAAAAATCAACTAAACATCGAAAAGAATAGAAGTACGGAAAAATTCCTCTTTTGCAAGAGCATCCGCCGTGACATTAGCCTCTCGAAAGATATGGTGAAAAGAAGCACCCAAACGACTAGAGATATCTTGCACCTCCTCGACCCAATCCAGCAACTTCCATGGAATAGAAGCTTCCCCAGAACCCCATTGAATAGCTGAGTAAGAATCCCCTTCAATAACAGTATTGATTCTTTCCAAAGTTAACAACTCACGACAACCAATAAGAAGAGCATAAACTTCTGCATCCTTAGCACTTAGAGAATCCACAGGTCCCGAGAAATTTCTTAACACTTTACCTATCAAATCTCTGATAACTCCTCCAATACCACCCCTTTGCGAAGAGTGAAGAAAGCTACCATCAAAGTTTAATTTTAAAACACCATTGGGAGGAGTTGTCGAAAGATTTTTCTGAACAAAAGTAACCTGGTGACCCCCTTGGAAAAAAAATGGCCAAGATCTAGAAAGATCTTCCAAATAGACTCCTAAGAACTTCTTTCGCTTCACCACCCATTCCGAGATAGACCAGACAATCGATTCAACCACCTCATTTACTGATTTACAAGTATTTTGAAAAACTCTTTTATTTCTTTCCAACCAAAGCTTCCAAATGGTACCATACAAAGCTGCTATCCATAAAATCCTTCCACGAAAGAATTTGCATCCATACCTCCACTGAATGAAAAGATTTTCAACAGTTCCAGGCATAACCCAATTGATTTCAAACATGTTAATGATAGCAAACCAAACACCATGAGCAAAAGGACAATGAATCAACAAATGATGGACCATTTCCTCATCATTCAAGCAGAAAGGACAACCATTAATAATAATATGGTTCCTTTTCCTCAACTACTCAATAGTAAGGATTTTATGATTTCTAGCAATCCAACAAAAAACAAGAACTCGAGGTGGAATGGAGCTGATCCAAAAGTTTTTCCAATCTCCCACCCTTGCATTGTTGTCTACTAACACATTACAAAAAGATTTGACAGAGAAATGACCTTTAACATCAGGATTCCATAATCTGACAACTGATTTTTCAGGAGAAAAATAAACCTTCTCAAGCATACCTAGCATCAAAGCGAAATCAACAACCTCACCGTCCATCAGATTTCTACGAAAAGAAAAATCCCATACTACTCTACCACCCAAACGGCAAAAAAATCTGAAACTAAAGCATGTTGCCTTCGATCTAACATGAACAAATTAGAGAACTGAGCGTGTGCCCGCATCATTCATCTTGCCAAAATCTGATGCGAACCCCATTTTGAGCCTTGCCAAAAGTATTTATTATGTTTGATATCTCATTGATAATGTTGAAACTCATATTTTGTTACTTAAGAAGGCAAGCTTCATTTATTTGCCATCAGAGATCCAGATGGCAGATGGTTTTGTGGGGAGTGCACATGCTGCAGGTTGCTATCTTCTTCTTCTTCTTCTTCTTCTTCTTCTTCTTCTTCTTCTCTCTCTCTCTCTCTCTCTCTCTCTCTCTCTCTCTCTCTCTCTCTCTCTCTCTCTCTCTCTCTCTCTCTCTCTCTCTCTCTCTCTCTCTCTCTCTCTCTCTCTCTCTCTCAACTAGAATATTAAAGAAGTCATGAAAACACTAAGTTGAAAAAATGTAACTCTCTCTCTCTCTCTCAACTAGAATATTAAAGACGTCATGAAAACACAAAGTTGAAAAAATGTAACTTTTCTAAAAACCAATTTTAATAAGAAAAAGGTGCAATATATATTTTATGTGCATTGCTTTGATAGATAATTTCAGCAATTATTACAAAAGGAATACCATTTTTTATGAGAATCCTTAAACAAATTTGTGGATGGTGAGTAGATGATAGCCTGTATTTATCAATTCATTGTAATATCGTATTTTTTTGGGGAAAAGACCATTGGAGTTCCAAAATGAATTTCACAATCTCTTAGCTTCAGATGAGAAAGCCCCAAATTTGGGCAAGTGTTGGTAAACGGGTCACAAATGTATTACTATTATATAGGTTGTAACTGATTTGAGTTATAGTAACTCCCATGCTCCTCACCTCCCCAATAAAGTAAAATTATATTGAGTATTTGACGAATTTGTGTTGAGGAACAGGCTTGGCCAACTTTTTATTCCTTTGTACGTTTGAACAGGATGTAGGGCGACAAGGTGAGGAAGAGTTTCAAGAGAAGGTTTAGGCAAACCTTGTTGGGATTGCAAGGAGAACACGATGAATATGGACTCTTGGATTTTGAGCATGGAAGGGAAGCATGTGGTTTTCATTAACAATAATGTACTTATATGTGGAAGGGCTTTTTTTGTGTAGGTTGGCGGGAAAATTGGACAAGACTTGAAATAAGAGTTGTTATTGTTGCTGTTGTTGTTTAGGTGACCTTCTCGCAATCGTTGCCTGTCCACTCGGGTGCCCTGTGGTGCTGGTGTTGCAGATGGATGCACCATTAAAAAAAATGTATTATTGCTATTTTATTTTTTGTATTAAAAGAAGATTTAATATAGGATTGTGAGAAGCCTAGAACATCATATCTAATAGAAAGCAAGCAGTGAGCGACACCACCGTGTCACAGAAGAGGGGTCTTTAGAATGGGGTATCTTTAAAGTGTTTTTTTTTTTTTTGCTTGGTGGCCTAGTGGCCAGGATATGGTAAGGAAAGCTACCACTCCAGGGTTCCAACCCTGGAGGGGGCTGTGGGAGGCCAGTGTGCTATCCACAGTCACACTGTGTGATTCCCATCTTTAAAGTGATTGGTGACGACTAGATGGAAGGAGGCTTCAATGGTGATTGATGATGATGATGACGCCATTTTAAGGGATCTCATCAAAGTGGAAGACAAAAACTTGAGAGCCAGTGGAGTCCATCAATGCAAGGATTGGTCTTTATGGACGATATTCTTGTAAGCCTAGTAATCAGGGCTAGAGTGGTAGGTCTATCCTTACCTTGCCCATAGGAAAATCAGAGAGAAGTGCATGGTCCTTTGGCATTATGAGGAAGATGCTGACATTGTATGGTTTGTGCTTGGAAGTGAATAGTCTCGGTGAAGGGGATATTGCATTTTCTTTTTGCCCGTGTGATATTGAGGATGCTTGGTGGTAACTTTGGTTATGTTGTAAGGATGTATGTCAGTATGACCAGTCATTTGGATGTTTGCAAGGGAATGACTGGAGATTGTAAAAAGGAGGTTATGGGTGAAATTACAAAACTAACACTCACATAAGGATAAACTGTTACGAAAAGAAAGAGCGTCCTTGTATTTTCATCAAGGACGTTGAATGATAACTCTTACTTTATTAGTAGTGGCACCTCTCTTAGATCTCCAATTGCATGCCAACACATGGACCTCTTTTTTAGGTTGTTCCTTGAATCAATTTTTTATTTAGAGGAGCATGCATGGGAAAATTTGTGAATATATTGGAAGGATGTCTAGCCTACTAGATGATTTGCCCGGCCATAATGATCCATTCGAGTGACAAAGTGTATCCTTGTAACTAACTCTCCCTGTTCTTCCTAGTGGATAAATGTCAAGGTATTATCAGTTGCTAGGATAAGAAGAGCAGCCAATAAGATAAGTATCGTGAAATCTATTTGTATCGACCAATCTATCAGCCATATCTGCTGAGACTGCACTGAAAGTGTATTTCTCTCTTTTCACAACGCTATCAGTTTATATTGGCCAATAAGCCCAGATGTGGCCAATAGACACCTGTTTAAGGGCCTAGAATGCTAATATTTTTGGGAGTTTTTGTAACCTTGAAGCTTTTGGTTGAATTCTATGGTCGATGTGAGCAGCTAGATTCCTTTATGTGGAGATTGAATTATAGAGATGAGGTTACATCCTCTCTAGGGACAAGCACAAGAAACCTAAACTAATCCAGTCTAATCTCAATAAGACAAACAATGGACGGTGGACCACAGGTCAATGCAATCTGTATGGTCCTCGCTAGTATAGTACATCATAGAGCTACATAGTGTACATGGTCCTTTAGCTTTGACACCCCTCCTCAAGCTTACAATGCAAGAATTGATGCATTGAGATGATGAAATCTGGTCGTGGGAAGTGACTTGGTGAAGAAATATGCCAGTTGATCAGAAAAGGATGTTTGGTGTTCTCATGGAAGACTTCTGATGCAGGCCAAACCATGTGTCCGCCAACCTAATGGGTCCAGTCTATAAGCCCAACGGTGACATCCATTTATTTAGGAGTGTTATTAAGTAGTTTGATTTGATTAGGATTAATATTAGTGAGTTTTCTGTTTTGTTTAGGTATTATTCAAATATTAGAAAGCATTGTTGTTTAGGGATCAAGCCAACTCCTCTATATAAGGATGTTAGGCCTCATTGTAATGGCAATGCTTATTAAAATCAATAAAAGAGTTTTGTCGTCGGTTATGGAGTTTACCCTTTTCGTGAGTGTGCCTTAGGGCTGGAATCCTTCCTTGGATTTGATCAATCCCTTGGGAGATTGATCTATTGTTCGATCGCGGATCTGGGGCTGCGCCAACTTCATTACAGGAAATGTAGTTTGCGCTTTTACTATCACAGCATATAGGAATAGGATGGTCAAGAGTAATGTCCATATCAGCAACAAACTGTTGGAGCCAAACCAGTTCAAAGGTGCTTTGGTGAAGGAGACAAAACTATCTCATACTTGGAACAAGTCAGATTTTCAAAGATTTCTGGCTTTCAAAGAAATATGAAACGGCTATACATCTTTTTCCTAAATGATATGCATTATGACTCTAGTGGGGTTCATTCTCCGGATTGACTGAGCAGTCAGACTTCTGCATAAATGGACAGGAAAAGGGGTTTCAGCAGGTCTTGTTTGGGCCTTGGGCCTTAACAAGGCCACCAGAAAAGGGAAGGGTTCAGGTGAATGAAATGTCCATAGTGGTTGATCAGAGAGGCTTTGATACCATGCAACTTTGAAGACTCCTTTAGGTTGAATTCTGTGGTCAGTGTGATAAGCCGGATTCCCTTTTACAGAGATTGAATTACAAACATCCTCTCTAGGGATCAGTACAAGAAACCTAAGCCAATTCAGTCTAGTCTCAATAAGATAACAATGGCATGATGGACACACATCAATACAATCTGTATGGTCCTTGGCTAGTATAGTATGCCACTATGCCCTCAAGCTACATAATGTACATGGTCTTTCAGCTTTGAAACTTTTTCACAAATTTGTAAATACTTGGTAGTGATAAAATGTTGTTTCAACTATTTGTCAATTTATCTTTCAATTTTCAATCTTTGGTATTTTGGATGTAAGGTTAAACAAAATCATAAGGTGCTGATTCAGGATTGCATCACATTGTAGGGTCTGATACAAAATACATTCGTTTTGGTTGCTAATGAACATAATCATCAGTATCATACATTCATTTTTAATATTCTTAATTTTTGGGATTTTTAAACCTCAAATAAAATTCATGCCTGTACCTAATATGTTTTGCCACAATCTATGCCTGTTGTTTTAGGGGCCAGCTAATTTGACTCCGAAACTGCTTTTTGATTGTTGATGGTTGACTCGTCAAGTTGATTCGGCATGAAACCTTGCCCATCCAAGTTACTTGTACAACTTGTTGCACCTAAACTGGATATGTCAGGAAACTTGATCCATTTGGCCAAGTAACTCACTGAGTTATGTGACTGGTTGAGTCGTGGATGTGTTTTATAATGTTAACAGGAGCTCAATCCATTTGATATGGGGGATGATGTTAGCAATTAGAATTGCTATGGAGGGGTCCTTAGGTGGGATCTTGTCGATTTGGGATATAGGGACTAGGGAGCCCCTAAATAAAATCAACATTTTTCGAGCGAGGAATTCTCAATCTCTGTGGTCCTTAGAGACACTGGTCATAACTGGGTGTTGACTGGTGTCTAGGGTTCAAACCGACTGTTGAATGCGAATTGGGAGGACTGTGGAATGAAGTCAACTGGGTTGAGGCTTGATGGGACTTTACTTTGATGCTTGGAGGTGTCTTTAACAAATAACACTACAATCTTCAAAATGAGAAGATAGGTGGTCCTTAGAGGAGTGAGGACTTCATTCAACTACTGGAGTGAGGAATTCTCAATCTCTGTGGTCCTTAAAGACTTGAGCACTTTTCATAACTGGGTGTTAACTGATGTCTAGGGGTGGGACCATTGAATGGGAAGTCTGGAATGAAGTCAAACTGGGCTGAGGCTTAATAGCACTTTCCTTTGATATTTTGAGGTGGGTTTAACACGATGATCTTCAAAATGAGAAGATACGTGATTGCAGATTAGCTGTGGGGAAGTGGTTCTCGGACCTTCATTGACGACCAAGATTGACATGTTTCTTTTTTAGTTTTTATATAGCAGTGGAGAGAATTGTACCTAGATACATTTCAGCTTCCATAAGCTCTTTCAATGTCAGATCAGTACCCTGTTATTCTTAGCTCATATAAGAATTGTGTGTCCGATGCCTTTAGGTTTGAGTTGTTGTAGATGGACAAACTAGGATTTTTGATGATATGGTGAAAGATTTTTGGATCTGATACAATGTAGAAATGCTGGCTGACAATGGAGGAGAGTAACAACTGGATGATAGAGAACTAAAAATAATCTCGAGGGAAGGAAAATATAGGGGGAAGGGGAATCACTTAGGTCACATTGGGCAACCAAATCCTCAAGGAAATGATTCTCGCTTTCCTCAAAATCATGGAAAACCCATGTTTGGCAATTGGAAATCTGCAAGGATTTGGACCAATGGAAATCCTCATTTTGAGGATTTTCATATCCAATCTCCCCCAATAAGATTGGAAATCCTCACTTTTGCAAATTTGCACTCTTAAACCGATTTTTCTCAGCTATATGCCCCAATATCGATGTGAAATCCTCAACTATACAGATCCTCAGGAAATCGCTGTTCCAGGGGCAGAAGGAATTGTTAGATCTGCAGATTCTTCACCTGTTACCAAATGTGATTTTAAGGATGGCTTCAAAAGAATATCCAAGATAAAGGAGATTGTGTGTCCCCAAAATATGAGATCAAAGCGACTTAAAGGAGAAGATATAAACATAATATTCTTCCATAGGGAATAGGTTACATTCCAGTATTCCACTGCTGCTGGGGATACTTGTATTAAGAATAGGGGTGAGAAAAATGAGGCAGTTGTTGATTTCTATACTCTATTCACCATGGAACACTGGATATGTTTAAAGTTTTGACGAGGTGCTTCAGAACATCTCTGCATAAAGCTTATTCGATTGGGAAGGATCTTGCAATTGTGCTGTGGGCACAGCTGGAAGGCGCTCAGTGTTGAAACCTCATGATATCAGATTTGACTCATGTTATCATTTAAGGAGGGGAATAAAGAAATGCTTGTTGGTTTAGATGTATATAAGACCTTAATGCTTGAAATGGGTTGCTTTCATGGTATTTCGTGGAATCTTCTCCTTGAGGTGCTCCGTTGGTGGCCTCGAGTCAGCAGGGTTCGAGGCGTGGAAACGCCTCTTTTGCAAAAATGCGAGGGTAGGCTGGCGTTCATATCGCCCACCCTCCCCCTACCCCCGCTTAGGGCCGGAGCACTTTGTGCAACCGGTGAGCACTTTTTTTTGACTCCTTGTGTTCTATTCCTTTTCTCCACTACTCGTGCTGAACTCAATTTAGGATATCAGTCCAAATATTGTTGCCAATCATTGTTCTCATTGATTTAGGTTTCCAAAATTTATTCGTGCCTCCCTGCCATATGTAGATCATTGTTTCTTTGCTTACGTCTCTTTAAATTAGATGCTAGAAGTTTCTATCATATTTTCCCTTGTTTTGAAATCATGTGATTTAGCAGGCTGTAGGACCTCCAAATGCAATGGAAAGAGCAAATCCAATTCCTTCGTTGGGACTTCACCATGTTATCAACAGTGCTGTGTTTAGGCGCCCAAAGAAGAACAAGGTTGTGCAGTCCGCATGGTGTGAGGTTTGTAAAATTGATTGTAACAGCAAAGATGTCCTTGACATGCACAAACTGGGCAAGAAGCACAAGAGGAATGTGCAGAAACTAGAGGAGTTGAAGAGAGAGGGTATTGCCACTGCTACTGCTGTAAAGCCCAGTAAACCAGTGGCAGACAAGGAAGGAACTTCATCTAGCAGAGAAAAAACTGTTGCTGGGCAAGGAGAGAAGAAGAGGGGGAGCCCCACCAGTGGAGGCAGGGGATGATTTGGAGACGAAGAGGCGAAAATTGATGGAAGGTGGAGCCCCAGCGGATTCAGTGAGAGTGTGTGCAGTCTGCAACGTGGCTTGCAACAGCGAGACCGTGTTCAAATTTCATATGGCGGGTCAAAAGCATGCCGTCCAAGCGAGGAAACAGGCTGCCATGCGCATGGCAATGGCAGCGGCTGCTGGCCATCGATTCGTCACTGCTATATGAATTGTCACAGGAAAAATAGCCATAACCATTTTAACTTGGGACGCTTGGTTCATTGATCATATGTACATTTTGTACATTTTGTACTTTTTGGCTCATTTAGATCGTTGGAACTCTGTCAGATTGGTTTGAGGTTTGGGTTGCTCGTGGAATCTTGCAACACAAATTTGAGTTGAGACTTGGCTGCGATCTAGATGCATGCCAATCGTAGGCGTGGTTTGTAGGCCTCGTCGTGGGTTAGCGGGTGGGCCTACAAACAAATGATTGATGATCCTAACCATCTAATTAACGGCCCTGGTGTTCAATGGTTTTATAGGTGCATGAAAGTGACCACACATGGGCATTCCTGACTGTAGCTCAGTTGGTTTGGCATATGGGCGCCAGTGTGGGAGTACGCCAGTTCCAAGTCCTCTATGAAGGGGAAAAAAGATCTGTTGTGGGCCATTTGAATGACAATGGAAGGTTTGCAGGGTTGGGATGGGAGGGAGGAGATGGGGGTGAGATGGAAAAATCTATTTGATGAATTCAGTGTCCCACCTGAATGAGTGCCGATTTACAGGGGTAGTGGGATCTGAAGGGGAGAGAAGTTTCATCTCATTTTGACCTAACTTTAGGATTGAAATATTTGATGCAACCATAAACAATCCTAGTGACTGAAACTCCTCACACTATTCATTCACATGGTCTGCTATACATCTCATCAAGTATCATGATAAGATTGGATGAACTCTCCTGGGATAATTCTTACACACAATGTGCATTAAGGTTGTCAAGTATGGCTAATTAAATTCTTCTTGCATTCGTGAATATCCAAATCGTATCTGTTTAAACCATAGTGATCTGCTGCAATGATCATCTTTGGATTGGCTATCTTTTAAAAATATGTGATTAAATCTCATAGTCAATCACATTTTCTTAATAAAGCCAGAATTTTCATAAAACAAGGCCACATAATATGGTTCGGTACTACTAAATTTAACCTTCCTCCGGGAATTGGTATATCCACCAAAATCTGTCCATTATAATAAGATTTGACCGTTGGATTGGACTAAAGAAAAAAATATGGCTAAAAAACATGACTGCTGGCTCTCAACGATGAAGGGCTTATAACGAAGCATTTGTTTCATCTTCTATCTCAATCAGTGAAACGAGTCGCCTCCATAACTCATACAACTCACTCATGGTCATGGGGATAAGGGTAGGGCATGACTAGGATCTTTTGTTTTTTACCTCAACTTCTTGCTTTAAGAGTAGAGGCCTTATGGTCCAAACTTCGGGCTCGAACAAAGATTCGAGTGGCCTGGATGGCATTGGTGTTTCATCCTCATCTCCATCATGAATCTTGATTAAATTCATTAATCTATATTTGTTAGGGCTTGGTTTGGATGGTAGAATACCCCAGTTGAGATCCAGATGAACAAGGAGTACTGATTTGTTCACTCCTTCGATTTATAATATTTACAATTTAATTTGGACCCATCTTGGACCATCCAATTTAAAGTTTAGACCATTACTCTTGATCAGACCGTAATGCAGACGGATCAAAACCCCTTATAATCAATCAGATTGATCTAAATATTTTAGGTCTGATCTGTCACATAATCTTCAATAAGTCTGTAAGAGCATCCCTTGTGATCAATCAAGTTTCAGCAGTCACATAGTCCCCTACGATCTTTGGCCATCTAAGTATATACATCAACAACCCATCTACCATTTTTATATTTTCCATCTACCATCTCAAAATCCATACAAGCAAGTCATAGCTGGTCCAAGTTATTTGGACCATTTACTCGAATTCTTTAGTTTACTATGCAGGGTTTCAGTATACAGAGACAACATCAAAATAAAAAAACCAAGGATGAAATGATCAAATGTATGTTAAAAAACCAAATGTGTTAGACCAGAGCATTGTCAGGTAAATGAAACAAATTGACATGAAGAAGTATCGTCAGGTATAGTAGCCTTTAGAGGAAAAAGAACTGAAACTAACTAAACTATATAGAACAATGGGTAGGCAGATTTGACAAAGTATCTATTAAAGGAGGAAAAACAGTAATGACAACTCCTCGTAACAAGAGAAGCTGAAAATACAAATACAAAATCTCCAAACTCCTAATGTAATCAACTGGAAACTTCATCATGGAAAAAGGATACCTATAAGATTGAAATGAAACGCCTCCCTTGGTCGATGAAATTCACGTATGTATTTATCTACGCTTTACATCGAGAGCACTGAATATGTCCACTAAGTACAAAATCAATAACCTACAAGAAGAATATTTTATATGACAAACAATAGAAAATAGGAAGGGATGGAAGGTTAAAAAATATTTGCTTCATAAAAAAATGATATAATCATCAAATAATCCATTAAATTGAAGCCCTATTTGGACAAAAAATAACTAACATTGTTGAATCCTAGTTTACTCAACTCATTATGCCAATCTGAAGTTGCATCATCATCATGGTTGAATCCTTATCCCATCTATCCGGGGGCAGCTTTATGAATTCCACTTAACCATATTATAAATGTTTTATACAATTTAAAATCCACAATGTCTTATGCCTTTCCTCCATTCATTCGGTGACTTGATTGGACTCCCCCTTCAATATTTTGTCAACCTGTAATACTATAATATAATAGTTTGTATGGGATGTTTTTTCTTTTCATCTTCTATGTTGCTCAAACCATCTAAAAATCTATTTAGCTATAAAAAGATGCTTGGGCCATTCAGCTGTCCACCTTAGGATTTAGATTCAACACAAATCGCAAATCTAATGTTTTTTCAGTGATGTAAATTTAATAGTATAAACATAAGAAAGAAACTTAGCAATATCATTGGTTAAAAGGACTTGAACAGCCACATCCACTCCGACACACCCACATCCCCCAGAGGCCTAGACCCACTGAGCAAGGGGGAAAAGAGGAAAAAAAGATTAAAGGAAAAGCCATCAAATATAACCAATAGTAGTTGATTATTTCCTCTTAAAAGCGCTACATAAAAATCCAATGAATCAAAATCCTAATAAAAACATATCACATCAAAGGGAAAACGTAGGCCTATTGAGTATTGACTCTCTTTTTTAGCTTATTGATCAACATTTGCATTTCCCTCTTAACCTAACTGACGGCACTATAATATACTTTAGAGAAGTATATCATCCCACCCTCAGTATCAACTAAATCTCCCCAATCCAATCTATCACATACAATGAAAGAAAAGACAAGAGAAACCTATTAAATAATACCCTAAAAAAACATTTCAGCTTTATTTTCTTTGTTGACAGTACTTCCATAAAAACTAAGCTCAATAATGTCAAGTGCCAAAGACATTCAAGTGAAATGGTATGAGTTTTTACCGACCATAGTCATAAGAATTGGAGAATGCCAATCAACTTGGCAGAGTTGAGTCCGACTTAACCTCCATACCACAATATGGGTGTTCATATAGCACTTGATAGTTTGGGCGAGTCCTGTAGGACTTGTCTACGTCCTACACGTATTGACCAAGTCAGAACGATGTTGACTCAGATGAACTCTAAACCAAATATAGGACTATTTAAGAGTCTATTGAAGTTCCTTTCCCCACCTTTTTCATTTGAAGGTTGTCAAAGAGATTTTGAGCTGTGTTTTGAAGATAAATCACATATTCACCCCAAAGATGCAAAATAAATGTACTATTCATAAGAGAATAATACAAGAATGAAAGAAAAAAAAAGAAAAAAAAAAAATGAAACACAGCTACCTACAACAACTAAAATTTGTTAATACAATTTAAACACAGTGAATCGTTAAAATTCTGGAGTCATAAACTATCATTTTTCATTTTTTTAGAATTTTTATTATTCTCCATATTTTTTTAGACAAAACTAAAACATGAAGCTTTGAGTTTCGAATGGTTTGAATTTCATAGGTAGGCCTTCCATATGGATTTATAAGGACATAAAAAGAAAGCATGATTTAAGATGAATTCCATCACAAAGAAAACATATGTATTTTGATCACTTTTTAACACTTGATCAATCTGATGATTGGACTTTAGGCTGGAGTGAAATATAACTTGGCACCAATACAGAGGATGATCTTGGATCTCAAGCAATTTGGATTTCATGGTAGGTTCCACGGATTGATAAGTTCACCAAAACATTTTAATCTTAAACAAGCATTGAAGTGTTGTTATATAGATGGCATGCATTGAAGTGTTGTGATATAGACGATCCTTCTCTTTTCTAGGGATGGCTGTTATGGTGTTTTATTGGAGAGAGAGAGAGAGGCTATGCTTTCAGCTCCACTTCCTACCACACTTTCACTTCCCACAAAAGTGAAGGACTTTTCAAAAGTTAAGTAGAGGTTTGCTCTTCGAAAAAGTCAAGTGGCTTCTGCTTTCTAAAAGGTCCTATTAGAAATTTGATAACCCAACTAGCTTTTAAGGATTTTGGGCTTTTTAAAAGCCAAAAGCCCAAAAAGAACGTTTGGGAGCTCCAACCTAACAGACCAGAAGTCGATCCTCCACAACTATGGAAAATCATTTTTAGCCACTCTACAGCAGATCAATGCTTCACTAAAAACTCAGCTCAAATTAACTTTTCTGAAACAAACACGGACAGTTGAATGAGCCCATGTAATACTAAAGCACCTAATTTCATGCCACTTAAGAGTAAGACATCATTTCACATGAATTACAGCATCTCTTGGGGGAAAAAAAAAGGGAGAGATACACACTATGAATTCTCATTTACTGAACCCTTGGTCCTCCTCCTAGGTCAGATCTTGGAGACCCTATGCCTACATTGCATTATATAGACATATTACAATAAAAGGAAAGACTGACACTCATTTTTATATTAAAATAAAAGGAAAATCGACACTCTGAACAGAAATGACAACTCTCCATAATCCAGATGCTCAAGCAGGTGTGACCGAGACAATCCAACCACCACTATTCACAAAGCTACACTTGTGGAAAAGAATTGACCACCAATATTGCCTCATTCATTGTCAATAGAACAGCCATGATTTATTATGGTAAAATATGTCATTTCACTCCATTTGTTAGGTGAATTTTAAATTTTAGTCACATCTTAATGGTGGGATAGCTCTAATCGGAGTGAAATTTTCCCAAAGCCCACACACATGATGACGTTAAGTTTTAAGTGGTTCGAATTTCATAAGTAGGTGCTCTGTGTGGATTTATAAGGGCATAAAAGGAAAGCATGATGTAAGTAAAATACCATCACAAGAAAAGCATGAGTGATTAAACGAATGTGCATGATGAAGTTCGTTTAATCATCAAATTGATTAGTTGATAAGCTCAATAGAATACTTTCCACTTAAACATGCATTGAAGTGCAGTAATATAGGTTGTCTTCTCATTTTTTAGGGATGGCTGCTGTGAGGTTTTATGGCAGACAAAATGAAAGAAAAGGGGAAGAGGTAAGAGAGAGAGGAGAAAAAACTAACCCCTGTTTCCCGACAACTTCCACTTCCCATAGGAGTAAAGAAGGGCTTTTTAAAAGCAAAGTGGGTAGATGTTTGCATCTTGAAAAAGTCAATTTCGATTTCTACTTTTAGAAAGCAAATTTAGAAATCCGGTGGTCAAAATAGCTTTTAATGCTTTTGGGCTTTTTAAAAGTCAAAAGCACAAAAAGTTTAGGAAGTCCAACCTAACAAACCACAAGTCGATCCTCCACACCTTAAATAATTGTCAACAAGTTACATAAAGAAATAATCTATACACTACACAAATCCCAATGAAATACACAAATAACTATACGACCTAGGATTTCAATCTAAGTAAATAACCATTGCCACCCTGTTTGTGGAGAGATCAATCAAAGTGAATAACCATTGCCACCCTATTAGTGGAGATAAAGTACAAAGAAACACATCAGCAAAGACTGTCTGATCAACCGCAAATCTTCACAAAAATGTATTTGGGATAACCTCTAAGTTATATGCATGTGTGTGAATATATGCATGTATATTGTTAGGTATGCATGTATTTAGTCTGGGAAGTTATGTATGTATGAATACTGTTGAACCATCTACACATAAGACAGTGCAGACTGTCCAGCAGGCCCTCTTGGGGGCAATGCCAATCATTTGGGAGGGGAGACAAAGATCCCGATGAGACCTGGTAGTGTGCAAGATATCAAACCCATTAGATAATTCTAACTGCTTGATCCATGGGATCCAAGTTTATGGTTTTAGAAAAGGCATAATTTTCTTAGATTACAATCCAATGGTGATGAGTAATGGTTTGATGAGCGGTAAATTTGGGCTTGTGGCAATTGACAAGAGGGGTGGAATTGGCCATGTGTGGGCTAGGTGGCTTAAAAATAGGCTAGACAACATATAAGAACCGTACAGATGGTTCTCATCTGAATATGTCTCATATATTTCTTTTTGGGGAGCATATTAGAAGAAATGAGTGTTCATAAAACCTTGTGCAAAAGCCTCTTTTCCACTCCCCTATTAACAACTACTTTTCAGGATGCTGTCCCTCCTCGATGCAACATAATTGCAAGAGCTGGAAAAGGTGCTGCAATTTATCATTGCAGCTCAAGCAATTTGAAGTCCACTAATTTTCCAAGGATATAAGCTATCCTACAAGCAGACCATTCAAGGTTCTCAAAGATGATGCTTCCTGTCACTGGAACACATTAAGTTTTTTTTTTTTCCAAGGTCCTCTGGAGGTCTCTTTCAAGCTCTCGATCTACTGAAGCTCATACAAGGGTATTGTCATGTCTGATGGTTGTGTTGATATGTTTTTATTTTTTATTTTTATTTTATGTAGCTATCTTCTGATGTTTTTCCTTGTATATGGATATACATGTCTAGTTATCTCCTTGTATTGTTTGGGAGATTTTTGATCCATAATCCCTTGTTTTTCATTCAATTAAATATTTTTGCCTCTTAACGAACAAGAAAAGATGGAATCTCTATCTCAATCTATGAATTCTTAACATCTATAAAATAATCTATAGATACACAATTCCAACCCACTAAGATTCCTTACCTTGAGCAAGAATATGGTTCCAAGCCTAAACAATGATCATTACAGAGGAGGTTAAAATGGGTCACTTGTCTAAGACCACAAGGGTTAAGAAGAATTTTTTTGGTTAAATATTAAACATCACATAAAAAATGTCAAAGTAACAAAAGCGTTATTCTAAGCCCATCTATGATCTGATGAAGGAAGTGCTCTAAAAACCTCCCAATCAACCATGGCACTTGCCTTCTTAAAATCAAGATTGTAAAAATACCCTACATCCTTATGCAACAAGTCCAGGCACTTGCAGGCAATCAACACATTGTATAAATATCTATAAACCATCAAAAACTCATCAGAAATAACCAATCATGGAAAGATGCAGGTGTTTAGATCAACAAATCATTTAGTTCTACAATAGCACATCAACTTAATGTTTAATGTAACTGATCATTTAGCCTATAACAATTCATCAACTTTAGTTTGCCTTCAAGGAATTAGTGAGCAGTGAATTATGAAATGAAAGACAGATCAAAGAATATATCTATTTAGGAAGATACTGTTGTAGGAAAGAATAAATATAAAAGATTTCTTTACCCTAATAGGTACTTAAGATGGAAAAGGAACTTACAGAGAGATTGGACCATCAACATCAAAGCCATACCTGACATTTTTAGGAGATCAACTGAGCAATAAGTATACAAAGAAGACATTAAACATGAACCAGAAATATGCCAACGAAATACATTATCCAATTGTATGCACTCCATGGATTTATAATGAAAATCAACATAAAAGATTTGATTCATACCTGATTAGTACTCACTCCATGTGCTGTGGGCTGTAGTTCCCAATTTCTATGATAACGTAATCACGTGTGGCAGGCTTTACAAATATTAGCATTAGTGAGATAACACAGTTGTAGGAACAGTACAAAGGCCCTATACTATTTTCAAACCCAATAACAATGATTGCAACAATAAAATCCAACTGAGTAAACATAGAATGCATACAGCTTTAATAGAATAATGCAAAGAACAGGATACCGCAAAAGTGTGTGCTTGATATTTCTGACTAGTTTCAGTCGCAGCCAATGAGAAACTTTGAGTAGGGTGTGGGATTTGATTGGGATTGATTGTAGATGAGGCACCCTGCAAACCAATCATAAAATTACTGATTAAGTAAGGCTTGTGGAATAGAACAACGCAAAAGCAATGAAAGAGATTGCTTACTCAAATGTTAAAATTCTTTAAATTCACCTGCTCAGGATGCATCTGCCACATCTGAGGTCCATACAAAGGAGTAGAAGCTGGTGGCATGCTTTGACTGCTCAAATTCAGTGGGGGCACCCTAGGACCTGTCATCATTGGTGCAGAAGGGGGTGCCCTAGGACCCGTCATCATTGGCGCAGAAGGGAATACCCCAAGTGAAGGCGGTCTTGAACCAAAAGATAAAGGCTGAGAAAATGGTGGCCCAGGGGACCTTTCTGAAGCGAAGTTTTGTGAAGCAGTATCTTGTGCTGGCCTAGTTAGGGGGGGACCAGCACGGCAAAAGACAGATGATTCTGGGTGAGAGCAAGAAACTGGTGATGCACCATGATATGAGGCTGGAGGTTGGAGACCAGAGGCACTGAGCATTGAGAGCCCTAGAGGATCATTTGTTTGAAGGTTCTGCATGTTATCCACTGATGAATTTGGAGTGCCTGGGTGATTTGAGCTGAAACCTGGGGGAAAATAACCAGGTCTTGGTACTTGGGAGGGTACATGAGATGCCATTGCAAACCTAAACAGATGTAAACCAACCCTTTAATCAGTGCAAAAATGCTAGTTTAGTTTCTGAATCTAAGAGAATCTAAATTGTATTCATATACAGATAAGGGAAATTTCAATGAACATAAATCTGAAACTCTTGTAAGACAAAATATATATATATATATATATAGAGCAAGGCGTCTCCTAAGCTTAAGCTTATGATGTGATTCCGTAAGCTAACGCTTCTAGGGCCCACCATTGATCCATCCAAATGGACAAACACAACGACCCCCTTAAATTGCACAAGCCCACCAACTTTTGTCAAAATCCGAATTTACTAGAACCGTTGGATCGACTAATATGCAAAGTTTAATATAAAGAAAGAAGAAATGAAACAATCCAACAAAATCCGAATAAGGGAGCTGAAACAGACTCCAGAAAAGAAACAATCAACAATCCGAATCAGGGAGTTAAAAAATACAATTTACTCCATGTGAATTCAAGAAGACCAAAACTATAGATTAGTTGACAGCCAAAATGCACATTAATATTCATACCAAGGTGCAACAGATGCACTATAAAAATGTGTGCAAACAGCTTTTGAAGTGGTTAAACTTATTTTCCCATTTTTACTGAGAGAAGGCACTATTCTTCCCCAGATCATAAGCAGCAAGACTATTTTTCCTTTTTTCTCAAGAAAAATGTCCATATCGGTCAGCGTGGAATGGTAATCCAATCAATCCACAAAACAAGGTAATAAATAAAAACAACCTAACTCAACCAAAATGGGCAGATGTCGCAATGGTGCTCGCATCTGATTTAACCCGCCCCATTGATCAAACTCACTCATATTACACGTCTCCCTGGTGTTTTGGGAATCGGCCCAAACTTAACTGCAATTGAAGAAATATGCAATATTTTCTACCCAAGATCAATCCAACATTGCATATCACTCCAACCGAAATGAAATTCGTTCTCGCATGAATCAACCATTGTCAGCCTAATATAAGATCATTTCTTAATAAAAAAAAATTCATCACTTCACCAATATCAAAAGAGAGCTTAAAAAAAAAAAATCTCCATAATCCGAGACTCACCATGAAACAAATGACATCCTTGGAGATATCAAAACCCAAAGAATCATAGAAAATTCAACCAATCAACTGAAACGCAAAAAAATGTTCATTCAAAGGCAAATGAAATACACAACTGATCTTTAGTTCTGGATATCAATCTAAACTTCAAAATGTCAGCGTTACTAACAAGAAAGAACTGCAAATCTTTAAATGACTTGAACAAAATCTACACTAAGAAGCTGCATATTTAATCAAAACCCTATAAACGTATGCAATCAGATCAAAACAAATCAAATCAAGATCGGTCAGATCTGAGAAATAAAACAAAACACAAAACGGTAAAATCAAGATGAGATCAACAAATATCAAAACCCTAGTCAAGAAATAGCATCGGATCAGATCGAGATCTGATAACATCAACGAAATCAACTTACCTAAAGACAAGATAGTGAAAAGATGGAAGAGATCTGAGGAGAAAGCCCAAACGTTCAGGAGATCGAAAACCAACGGCTGCAATGCGAGTTAAAATGGAATCAACGGCTGCAGATGTAATGCAGACCCGATTAGTGCTAATCGGACTGCTGTATGATGCCCAAAACCAAAAAATTCCAAAAAACCTAAACAGTTCCAGATCGAAATACTAAAAAAACTCAAATTAAACGAAGATGTCAACCTGATTACAAGCAGAAAGTTGTTGAATCCAACAAAATCAAGATTTTTCTTGGAACTCTCTCAACTTTTACTGCAGTCTACAGAGAACAACTTTTACTGCAGTCCATCAGTTGAAGTTATTTCAAAACCCTAAAAAAAAGAGAGATGCTGAAACAGCTGATTTAACTTCTAATTTCCGACCTTACATAGGAATCCTGATTACATATGAAAGTTGCGTTTTAAGTAAACACAAGGAAAATGCAAATATGGAAAAATTTCCAGCAGCTGTGGTTGTTTGGGTTGTGGAGCCCACATGGCCCACGAACCATCTTAGGAGATTGGACCCCACCAGGTTCAAGGAGACTCATGGTCAACCATATTTATGTGGGTATTGTATGGGACGATTTTCTCCTAAGCACCCATTGTATTAATTGCACTTTTTATTATTATTTTTTTTACGTCCAGCCGTCACTCCTTGTAGTTGATCATCGGTAAAACTCCGGATATACAACACCACCCACTAGCATTTTGTATTGGATAAGGCTCCAAATGAATCGAAGCCGGACCTCCAGCTCCTAACCTCGCGAACAATTTAAGTGTGGGTGAACCTTGGGTGACAGTCTTAAATGCATGTGAAAGAGACAATTTTAGGGTCTTTTATGAGTTTGAACCATCTTAGCCCACTTGAGTGAGGATAGAAAAAAGACCCACTTTGGGTTATTTTCAAAAATGGCCCATCAAGGATGAGCCTATTTAGGGATGCACTGCAGTCAAGGAAGTCAAGTCTGATCCTTTTTCATGAGTCCAAACCCAAAAATCTTTAATTAATACTCAATGGTACATAAATCAAGAAGAATTTAGGGATTTACTTAGGTTGAATATAGGATCCTTATTAAATTGACTCTTGCTTTCTATACTTAAAATAAGGAAAGAGAAGATCTTGAACCAAAAGAAGGCAAAGGAGATCTATCTCTTACTACTTACTAGGGCAAGAGATCTAGGATTGTGTTTCACTTGCTATCTTCATGGAGTAATTATCTCAATCTCAATCCATAACTGTAGGCTAACTAGAAAGAAACTCAACCGAAGGCTGTCCATTTGTTCAGGATTGCTGGCCTATTTGGGATTGGATTGATTAGTGAGCTGATTCCAATGGCCCATTTTTTGTCTGAAATTGATTACTTGTGCCAAAAGAATCGATATGTTTTG
The DNA here is from genome assembly GCA_012931725.1 of Litsea cubeba. Classification (NCBI taxonomy): domain Eukaryota; kingdom Viridiplantae; phylum Streptophyta; class Magnoliopsida; order Laurales; family Lauraceae; genus Litsea; species Litsea cubeba. Next base: position 122,030,095 of record CM022944.1, on the reverse strand, counting down.
CATTTAGTATTTGTAGAAATTGATTAAAAATATAATTAAATATTTTTCCAAATTGAACAATTGAAAAACTCACCAACTATATAATTAAACTATGTGACTAAAGGAGAGCTGAAACAAAAATTTATTCTTCAATATTAACATAGGTGAGAAATAATCTAGATGAGATTGAGAAAATATTGATATATGATCTACAAGTAGGGATGCAAATGGATATTCAATTATCTGATTATCCAGAGGTTCCGACCCATATAAACTCATATAAAACCAAGTTTGTAACTTGTTTTAGGTTTTGATATACAAACAGGTCCAAGTTCAGAACCTAAATTAGGATATGATTGATAAACGAGTCTAGATCCAAAATCCAGTTTAGATTCCAATTGGTGTCTAATTCCTTGATCCAATTTAGGTTTGGATTGATAAACATGTATGGTTTTGAATTCATACGGGTTTCGCCCCGTGTATCCGGTATCTAGCCTGTTTGGCCATATCTTTCGCATATCTCAGATGCTTTGTTTAATGGTTTTATCAATTAGAATACAAAAGTATGTATGCATTCTATTGTTCCTTTTCATACAAATGTTGGGTATAGATCGTGCTAGTTGCAGCTCAGTTCATTAGGGAGACGATATCGCATGTCTAGGGTACTTGAGTTAAATTCTTTTAGAAAAAAAGGCTAAATATAAGTCTTTAATGTTGCAAACTCTAACTTTGGATGAATATTTAATCTTAGAGAGAGTAAGACTTGATGCAATGTAATGGTTGCTATTTTAAGAAAATAAAAAAAAAAATAACTTAGAACGGGTTTTGGAATTGTAACCGAAGCAAAATTCGGGTCCTCTACTCAAATCCGAGTCTAGAACATGCAAATAGGTTCGGAGTTGGAATCGAACCAAAATTGTCATTTGTAATGGTGCTGACCCAGAACCAACACATTATCCTTATCCACAAGCTCTAAAATGTAAGATGTTTTTCACATGGTTCATCCACGACTACAAGATGGCCAACCTACATCAATACATTGATCAAATGAACCGATGCTTATTCACAATATTGTATGCTATTGACACCATGACAAGAGAGCTCTTTTCATAAAACGACATCGAGGAATAAAATGGTGGAAGAATTTCAAATAAGGCCTTAAGTCTTTGCCTTATTTCAAAAAAAGGACACAAGTTTTTAAAAAAAATCAAATTAGGCCATAGGTTTTCCAGTAAGTTTTCAATTAAGGTTATTAGGCCATTTAAAGGTATTTTCTAGCAACTTTTTCCTCAATATTTTTTAAAGAACTCAAATCACCCTTTATTTAAAGTCATGACAATGCTCTGGTAACCACTACATGCAGCCAATCGCCATGGGGATGTTGGTTGTCCTTGATCACTGTGAGAACACCAATGAAGGAAATGAGAATAATATAATAGAGTTGAAGGAGAATTTTATTTTTATAAAGGTTAATTTGAGTAGTTAAAAAAACTAAGGGAAAAGTTACTTGAAAATTGTTTTAAATTGATGAATGTCCTTAATTGAGAGCTTCTTGGAAAACTTATGGACTAATTTGAAAAGTTTTGAAACTTGTGTCAATTTTTAAAATAAGGCAAAGACTTAAGGTCTTATTTAAAATTCTCCTAAAATGATTTAGGTTAAGGTTCGGGCCTGTTGGGCATTGTACCAAGGAGTGGTTCCCGCATTCTCACGGGACAAGAAGTTGAGAAACTTGTTTGGATGCTATTTATTAGTTGTTCCAAATTTGATTTCACAGAATATTCCATGGAATAATGACTTTGTGGAACAAGACTTTAGGAATGATATCCAACTGACTTAAAATGTTCGTGTGGTTAGGAAGTCCGATTTTAATCTGGAGGTCCTGCCTTCGAATCCCTTTAAGGCCTTAACCGATACATAGGGCTAGTGGGTGGTTCTATGTATCCGTAAGTTTACTAATAATCAACCGAATGGGGGTCGGCGGAGTTTTTATGTTATAAAAAAAAAAAACTGTTTTTTCTAGGAAACCGTAAATTTTGAGGCTTGTTTGTTTGTAGGGTAGAGTAAAATAAATAAAATTGAGTGTCAAATCTAAAATAAAAAATAAAGAAAATTGGGACTCTTTTCATTTCTTTTTACTCTATTCTACAAACAAATAAGTTTCGGACTCTTCCCACAAACATCTCCTCTCTATTTTTTAACTCTAGGAATCATTGTTTTACCCAAAATAAATAAATAAATGAGATGAAATAGTTCCCGTTGGAGGGGAGCAAATGTTAGAGAATGTTAGAGTCGTTCGTGATTTTGATGGGCACATGATTTTTGCGTACAATAGAGTCATTTGGAAGAAAAGGCCCCTAGAAGCTGAGCTATAGACTCTTGTGAAGGTGATTACTCTATGTTTGCCAAAAAGGATTCATAAACTCATCATAGAAGGTGATTGTATTGTTTTGGTCGAATCCTTTTAAGTGATGCCGGGATCTATCTTGGCAGTTCATGGCAGCATGGAGAAAGTTGTTGACCCAATTTGGCTCATTATGATGGTGGTGTTGATTGTTGTATGTTTCAAAAAGTCTTTACTTTTTTAAAAAGATGATTTGTCTTTTTCTCTACTTAGTTGGGTTGGGAAGGCTTTATGCAAATGTATAGGCCCTATGCAAATGTATAGGCCCCACATCGGTTAATTCAACCACTTTAAAAAGCTTTATATGCATTTCCATGATCTTTTACACTTTAAAAACTTGAGAGCTTTTTACCACCAGCCCTAGTAACGTGCATGCGAGTAAGGGTTGACCCTGGGTACAGAAATGTTTATAATCGGGCGCACAGTGATTTTTTTTAATGCATTCTGCTGGGGTTCAGACTGATGTGAAACTAAGCTTGAATGAGAAGAAGGCCGTTGTATCCTGTTGGGGGGCGGGGGCGGGGGCGGGGGGTTTGTTTTTGTTTTTGGGGGGTTTACCAATCATTTAAATGTTGTTTTTTTTTTTTTAATGCATTCTGCTTTCGTTTGAGCATTCGTAACTGGGGCCTGGGGTTCAGGCTGGTGTGCAACTAAGTCCGAACAAAAAGGCTGTTGTATTCTAGAGACGGTTTTGCTGAGAATATTTACTGAGAACATTCGCATCTGTGTTTTATTCCAACTTTTAAGGGGCAGAACTTGTCCTAAAGAGAGTGTCATTGGACATGCCTCGGCCACATTACTGCTATTATTGGTGCTCTTCAACTTCCACCATCAGTACACAAATCAAAGAAGGATTCGCAAATCAGGTATTATTGTTTAATTATTTATTTGACAGCAGCCCCTTTTCTCTAGCGTTTCCAACAGGTGGGAGAATAGTTTCAACTGACGCAGGTCCAAAGTGGTTGCATATTATTTGGCTAAGCTTGATTATCCTCTCTGCCATACCTTCACATGCTTGCTTCCTCCCGTTATCCAATCTAGGTGCTTGCTAAAAGGTTCAATACGCTTGTGAAATGTGATGGCACGATGGATTGCTTGCTTGACTCAGTCCAGACACAACATCCATCCCACCACAAGTGTATCAATCTGTCTCAACTCAGTCAAGCCTTTGTTCAGTAGGCAGTTCATGCATTATATTTCTGTTGAGCAGTCCCACAAATCTGGAATTTACTGTCACTTTCTGTATAAAAAACACTAGTAGACTGAATATTCACAATGAGAGAATTATTCAAACCTCTTAGAATGATCAGGCTTGTTAACGAATCTAGGTTAGCAAGTCATCAGAAGTAGGCATGACAATGCAAAACAAATAATGAACTATTGAGCTGATAATTTTTATAATTAGATATGGGGAAGTGCTTATAATCTGCGAATTCAAATTCTCTTAGGCCCTGACTTGGAGAAATCTTGAGTTGAAGGAGTCGAAATCCACAAAGGAGCCCACCTATTGAAAATTAGAGGCACTGAAAAGAAACGCCTTTCCACTATATGGGAAATCCCATATCTATTATTCAATTTTTAGATTAAATTACCGCTTTCAACAGGAATAATTTATGTTAGAGTAAAATCTGAAGGTATCCCATTCGGTGATAAGCCCCGGTAGTAACATGCCAGCAAAGAGCTCACATTATATGGGAACCAGGCACCTACACATCCAACAAGAGGTCAGTCGGTCACCTGTTCACTTGGGGAGAGAGCACCTACACATATGGGGAGAGGCCGCACTTAAATCTAGGCCACCTTTCTCTTGAAGTTGATATAAAACCAATGAACTAACACCAGCTGGCAGTTTTGGAGACTAGATTTACCTATTCCTCTTGGAATTTTCAAGATCACACTTTGTTTAACCTATTCCTCTTGGATTAGCTGATTTTTTATAGTTTATGCAATTTTCTCAGATCTTGGGTTTTCTTAATCTTGTTGATAAGGGTATTTTTTTAAGACTTCAGGGACCTGTTTGTCTATGCTAGAAGTACAAAAGGTTTTGTGTAAATACTAAAAACATGTATTTTTCCAATATAAAAACAGTAAGGGGTCGTTTGTCTATACCCATTTACATATGTAAATGGTGAATATGTGTAACATTTACGTATTAATCATATTTGTCTATAATTATTTACGCATTTTGCGTGTAAATCAGATGTGTAAATGGTGTGAAAATGAGCTCATTTTCACACCAAGATTTGAACACGTGTTGAGGTGCGCTTTCGCAAGAATACCCGTTGTTGGAGGCGGACGGCTTGGTGTTGGGGCATTTCCGTGAAATAGGTTTCAGGTTCGAAATCCCTCCAATGCATTAAAAAATAATAATAAACAAGGCCTCAAAGTTTGGGCATTTCTATGAAAGAGGTTCTGGGTTCGAAACCCCCCTCCAACACATTAGAAAAATAATAATAAAAGATGTCTCAAAACGGATGATTTTAAGGGACAAGATTTGTAAGACAAAAAACAAATAGAAGATTAAAGTAGCTCCAATGATTTTAAGGGACAAAATCTGTAAGACAAAATACATATTGATAATAAAAATTTTAAGGGATAATCTATAAGATAAATATCTCAATGATTTTTCTATATCAACTTTTAACTAGTTAATTACCTTATTATTTTAGTTTTCTTCCAATATCTCAATGATTTTTCTAAAGTCATTTATTATTGCAATACTTTAAAAATCTTTAAACATGTATATATGAATGTAAAAGAGAAGAAATAATGTATTTTATATAGCATTATGACATCATTCAAAAGTAAATATTAGCATAAAGCCTATGAGATGCGTGGGTTAAGTTTTATACAAATTGAATAATGAATTAAGATCAATATTAAATTGAATATTAATTAATAAAAATATTAATAATAATGCTATTTGCTTAACCATAAAAATATAAATTCATATTTAATTAACCAAACATGTTGGAATGTATTTTTGTGAAGGTGATCTCTGATAGAAATGTGATTTTTTAAAAAGTATATTTCATGTTGAAAGACACGCTCTTTTTGAATGATCTAAAATGCAAATGAAAATTTTGATATAAAATGGATCATTTTTCTCCTTTTTTAAATCATTATATTAGAATTTAATTTAATGAATAATAAGTATCATTTATAAAATCTTTTAATACATTTACACATATCATTGAAACAAATATGGTAAAATAAATCACATATGTAAATGATGCGAAAATAGTGTTATTAGACAAACGTTGCAAAAAAAAAAAAAACTCACGTGTAAACATTATATATTTAAAATTTAAATATTCATCATTTACATGTGTAACTTGTATTTCCATATCTCATGTGTAAAAGACAAACGACCTTAATAAGATACATATCATCCAACTCTAAGATGGACCACGACCAAGTAAAAAAGATAAAAAAGAAGTCCACAAAACAAAGAGAGTGAAATCAGGTGTTTAACATCCCAAGGTGAAGTCCTACTACCCAATTCCAATTTCCAATTCCAGTTGGATTGAAATTCTTCATACAGCTAACACCCAGAGACTATTAATTCCACTTGGTTTTGATTCGGCAAGCAGGTTTTGACTTTTTAGAGGTAGATGACACCACTGGTGATTTATTATTTATAGCCCATGCTTTGAGAATCCTCCAATGCCAGCATTCTACGGTAGCCATTTTTCTAACACATAAAAAAAAAACTCCAAATGCTCTTTTGCTGGCAACAGCTGACAAAACCATACCAGTCCTGCACCGTCCATTCCAGGAATTCTCCGTAATAGAGTTCCTTAATAGAGCTTCCATAGAATCGGATACTCCTCTCAGTGCAGAATAAATGAACAATCGAACGTAGAATCTGAGTTTGTTATCACCTGTCCTAGAATCCACAGAACCCACTTTTCCTTTATAAAAGCCACCCTCCCACATGCACCCCATTTCAACTTGCACTACACAAGCAACTTGCTTCCACTTATTAACACTTGACTACGACCTGCAAGTCTCGCAGATGGTAATGTTGATGAGAAACATATGGATTTTGGATTTTTATCTTGGTGTGTTTTATTTGAAAATTTTGAAATGGTGGTGACTGAAATGAGTGGTTGTTGTTGTTGTTGTGATTGGGCAGAGTTACTTGACAGATGGGAAGAAGCCCATAACAGTAGGGCCATGGGGAGGGTACGGTGGAGCTCAGTTCGATGATGGGGTGTACACAGGTATAAGGGAGTTGGTAGTGGTGCATGGAGTTGCAATTGATTCTATTCAAATCGAGTATGATAAGAAAGGGAGCTCAGTGTGGTCTGATAAACATGGTGGGAGTGGGGGCACCAGAACAGATAAGGTCTGTGCTTTTACTCAGTTACTCTGCTATTACAAGCTGTTGATAAACATGGTGTTCCTCTTTGGAATAAATGTTTCTCTCTTGTGTAAGGCTAACAAATTTCACTATAGTAGGTGGGCCAGTTGTGGAACTAGAAAATTTTCCTCAGGGCTCACTGTGAAAAAAATTTTTTTGGAAGACCCAGACATAAAAATAGGATATAAATCATCTAAAAGAATAAGGGGATTTTATATAATTTAGGGGGGATATGGCCACCCCTGCACCCCTAGTTTTGACCCCTGTATTGGGCCACTTTCAAATTGGTCTGATACAAAAATAAGAATGAAGTTCTGTAATCTCTATGTACATGTTTTATATGAGATAAATCTCAGAGTGGGATCAACTTTGATGGGAACGCATCAGCGCTACAACCAGAGATCGATCATGGATTGTTCTGTGGAGGGGAGGCAACTCACCACTTGAGCTACCAGTGGATTGGCATATATATATATATATATATTTCAATTCAAACCCCAACATCAAGAGTAGAACACAGAGTTAGCACTCAGCACCCACTGTGGAGGAGAATTTGGGACCATTCTTCAGACAACATAGATTGCAAATTAGATGTAGTTCTTCAAATGTCTTGTAACTTCATCAAAACATAAGCCAACCATTGAGGGAAAAAATTGTTCATTGTGAGCTATGATGCCCGGATACGGCAGGCACATGGATTTTACATGTAAAAAAATGAAGTATCAGATACGATACGACACGATACATTGCCCATTTTGAAGTATCCATGCATCATAGATTGTGAGACATGCAATTAAACAACCTATGTTCTTGAAACAAACTGACATGTGGTATGGAGGACATTACATATATGATTTAGAATGCAGTGAATTTTACAGTTTTTTTAAGATGAAATTGGTATCTACTGGTCTTATCTTGCTTATTTTGGTTTACTTGTTGCAGATAAAGCTAGAGTATCCAGATGAGGTTCTTACTTCAGTAAGTGGTTATTATGGATCAATCGTTTATGGGAGCCCGGTCATTGTTCGATCACTTACATTTGAAAGCAATCGAGCCAAATACGGTCCATTTGGTTTTCAACAAGGAACCCACTTCTCATTTCCAATGACGGGTGGTAGGATTGCCGGATTTCATGGAAGGTGTGGCTGGTATCTTGACTCAGTCGGTGTTTATCTAAAGTCCCTACAGAAGTCAGATTTATCAAACAGTTTGCTTCCATCTCAAATGGGATATAATGTCGTCCAAGGGAGTGTGCTTCCATCTCAAATGGGATATAATGTCGTCCAAGGGAGTGTTGGCAGAGGCTATGATATTATTTTTACTGTAAGAGAGAAGGAAGACAACAGCAGGGTTTTATGGAATAGCTCCTCAAAACAGTCTTCAGATACTAAAGAATTCACTAGTGTGGAATCACAAAGCACGGCAAGTGTTCTATTAATCATGTTCACAAATTGTACTTAATAACTTTTCTTTCAATCAAGAAAAATGTCTTAACTTCATTGTTGCAGGTTGCCAGTTTTCCAAGCTATACTGTGGAAGAACCCCCAAGCTATAGTGTGAAAGAACCGTCCACTATCGGTGGCCCTGTGACATATGGACCTTGGGGAGGCAATGGTGGAATCATATTCGATGATGGCAAGTACACAGGTGTTCGACAAGTTAATTTGACGCGTAATGTTGGCATTGTCTCCATGAAAGTTCTTTACGATAAGAACGGGCAGGCGATATGGGGCAACAAGCATGGTGGAAGCAGTGGCTTAAAAACAGACAAGGTAATGTTGCTAGAAAGCTATTTGTTCCTAAATGCTAAAGAAGGACAAGAGAAAATAGAAAAGAAAAGACAAACATGATTATTTTCCATGAAAATAGGTCACATTGATCATGGGTAGAGTAAGCTTATGGTATGAAATAGATTGGGTTTTAATTTTCTAAACAATGGCTTTTTTTTTTTCGAGTTTTTCCTATTTCATCCCAATATCATGAAACGTTATTGTTAAAACTTTCTGTCCTTGTACAGATTATCTTTGATTACCCTTACGAAGTCTTGACTCATATATCTGGCTACTATGGACCTACATTTATAATGGGACCAACAGCAGTGAAGTCTTTGACATTTCACACCACAAAAAGGAAATATGGACCATTCGGAGATGAACAGGGGATATACTTCTCTTCCAATATGAAAGCAGGAATGATAGTTGGTTTTCTTGGGAGAAAAGGATGGTGCATAGATAGCATTGGAGTTCATGTTCTGGAAGGAAAGTTATCTTTGCCACAACCTTCCCTGCCTCACACACTTTTGAGTGATGCTGCAGTATCTGAGGTTGATAATCCTCAATGGTCTAACAAACTAATGCTTGCTAAGAGAGGTCTTGGAGCAGAGGAGGTATATACAACCTTTCTTATTTTAATTGTTGAATCAACAGTATACTTTAAACTTCAAATTCTATGTATAATCTACACTTCAACCTTCTCTAATGGGGCACAAATACAGGTTGCTTATAGTGTGATAAAAGAACCAGTGCCAAGTGGACCAGGGCCATGGGGTGGTGATGGAGGTAGACCATGGGATGATGGTGTCTTTTCAGGTATAAAGCAAATTTTCATTACAAGGGGACAAGCAATTACTTCAATACAAGTTGAGTATGACAGAAATGGGCAATCTGTTTGGTCTACCAAACATGGAGCTGGTGGTGGAGACGCCACACATAAGGTAATAGATGTTGGGATTCCGATTTTTCATGTTCTAAGATTACGCCGCCTCCGTCTTACATTGTTGCTGTTATGTTCTTTCCAGGTCCCGTTTGCATATCCAAATGAAGTCCTCAATTGCATCTGTGGCTATTATAGTTCCATCAACAGAGATGAGAGGCCCAAAGTAATCACCTCTCTCACATTCTATACCACTAGGGGGAAGTATGGCCCTTATGGGGAGGAGATAGGGACCTTTTTCACTTCTACAACTACAGAGGGAAAGGTGGTTGGATTTCATGGCAGGAGTGGACTATACTTGGATGCAATTGGAGTCCATATGCAACACTGGTTAGGAGAGAGAAGAGCCACCAAGTCAATGATGTCAAAATTATTTAGCTATTAATCCAAAGCGCTCATGAGAAATAAGGGAAATTTCAATAAAATCTCAGCATGTATAAACTCTGGTCATATGTCACATGGACTTTAAGTTTGAGTTTTTTATAGGGGTAAATAAATCATATTATTACTAAATGTACTCCAGGGTACATGGTTATTTGCACGTTTGTATTGCATAAATAATCATAATCATAATCATATGAGCTGTGTTGGAGACTTTCAAAAATATGAAATCTGATGTTTGAATTTTGGTTTCTTGGAAAAACCTTTGCATGATAATGTATTTTCCATGCTTAAAAAAGTTGAAAATTCCATGGAAAACTGCCCCTTGAGAATCCATTTTTTTTTTTTATATGAAGTCCTATATCAAATAAGTTGTGAAAGAAGTAAACATTTTTGCAGTTTTTTTACTTTATGGATGTGGAGTTGTTATAGGTGGTTATTAACAATTCAAATCATCAATGGTCATTATGGTCATTATGAGTGGCCCCTCATCCCAGCAGTCATCTTGAGTTCCCAACGAGCATTTGAAATCCTATAAAATCCATGCATTCTCATTTCGGGAGACTCGCCAGTATCAAACTTGTACAAAGACAAGTCAGATGCATGAGACTGCTGGAACTTCCCAAGATCAGTCATGGAGAAATGGACATTAAAATACAACTAATAAATGATTGTCATATATAAACTGCCTTGGTCCTCATATAAAGTGAAGTTGTCAACATTGGATCCAAGAATCCCATAAGGTCGACTGTAAGTCAACATAGATGAATCAAAATGTCTGGACTGAAATGTATTTTGAAGAAAAGGGCCATACCATAAATACCAAGCACATGAGGCTCATTTCAATCCATTCAGTTCGGCAGTTCATGTATTGTAGCAGTCAGAACAGCAGCCACTCTATTTAACTTTGAAACTCTGTATTATATTTCTGTTGAGCAGTCCCACAAATTTGGAATTTACTCTTGTCACTCTCTGTATAAAAACCCCTAGTAGACTGAATATTCATAATGAGAGAATTATTCAAACCTCTTCGAATGATCAGGCTTGTTAACGAATCTAGGTTAGCAAGTCATCAGAAGTAGGCATGACAATGCAAAACAAATAATGAACTCTTGAGCTGATAATTTTCAAATCATTGACTATAATTAGATATGGCGAAGTGCATATAATCTGGGAATTCAAATTCTCTGAGGCCCTGACTTGGAGAAATCTTGAGTTGAAGGAGTGGAAATCCACAAAGGAGCCCACATATTGAAAGTTTGAGGCACTAAAAAGAAACGCCCTTCCACTGTATTGGATATCCCATATCTATTATTCAAGTTTTAGATTAAATGACCGCTTTCAGCATGAACAACTTATGTTAGAGTAAAATTTAGAGATATCTCACACGGTGATAGGCCCTGGTAGCAACATGCAAGCAAAGAGAGAACACTCACATTATACGGGAACGAGGCACCTACACATGCATCAAGAGGTCAGTCCGTCACCAGTAAAGTACATTTGAAAGAGAGTACCTACACACATGGAGAGAGGCCGCCGCACTTAAATCTAGGCCACCTTTCTCTTTAAGTAGATATAAAACCAATGAACTAACACCAGGTGGCAGTTTTTGAGACTGGATTTACCTATTCCTCTTATTCCTCTTGGAATTTTCAAGATCACACTTTGTTTAACCTATTCCTTTTGGATTAGCTGAGTGTTTATAGTTTATGCAATTTTCTCAGATCTTGGGTTTTCTAAATCTTGTTGATAAGGTTTTTTTTTTTTTAAGATTTCAGGGACCTGTTTGTCTATGCTAGAAGCACTAAAGGTTTTGTGTAAATGCTAAAAACATGTATTTTTCCAATATAAAAACAATAAGATACAAATCATCCAACTCTAAGTTGGACCACCACCAAGTAAAAAAAATAAAAAAAGAAATCCACAAAACAAAGAGAGTGAAATCAGGTGTTTAACATCTCAAGGTGAAGTCCTACTACCCAATTCCAGTTGGATTGAAATTCTTTATACGGCTAACACCCAGAGACTATTAGTTTTGATTCGCCAAGCAGACGCCACTGGTGATTTATTATGGGTGTTACTATTTACACCCCCTGTATATCCCTATGTAATCTAGTTAACTGTCCTTTTCTTTTTAGAAAAGTTGCAACTGTCCTTTCAATTCCAAGCATCATTGCTCACCTTTATTCGAACTTTGTGACACGCACTGGAGATCTTTTGCTGCAAGCCAATTCTTCGGCCCAGGCTATGTTGACCCGACCCGTCTTCAGCCAGGCCCACTTCATTGCAAAGAATCTGTTGCGGCCCTGGTACAATGATGTCAGCGCAACGCAATTGCTGATGCAAGCACAGGTCCTGCTCCTATCGGTCCACATAAACTTTTACAATCCATAACTTTTTGAGTAAATTAGCGAAAGATCTCTAAAGTGGAATGTACCGGCCGTAACTTGTTCATTTGGACTTCAATCGATAAGCAGTTTGGTCCTTTGGATTCGTGATGACGAGCACTACCCAGAAGCATTGACAAATCTGGAGTCCAACGGTCAAAATTTTTTTGGACATATTGCAGTCACTTCTAATTTTTGAATTTTGTCACACAATATCTGGGTCATCTGAGTTCCGATAGACGATCAAAAAATATAATATTAGTTTGTGAAACTAAAGGATTCTACATTATACAAAATCTTGTTTTCATCAAAAAGAGGAATCCATCGTTCTTATCTGTTTCATAAATAGAAAGTTGAAATCTTTTCTATTGAGGAAAATACTTTTCCACATCACTGCAAAATTCGACGCATTGGCCGAAACGACATGTTTCTCTCTTGCATTTTTCAAAAAAATATATGTTTTCTATCATTTGATGCGGACACTTTCTTTTCCAATGGGAGGGTAAAAGGATGGAGTACTACTTAAAAATGAAAACCCTATATACGCCCATACAAACAGCAACAAGCTTTAGTCCACATGCTAGGCCCAGTCCACATGGGGTTTAGTCATTAGTCACTGATTAGGAGGGAATTACAACTTTGATGAGGCTATGTTTGTCATTTGAATTTAAATAAAAGAGCAAAACAGGGCGTTCTCAGTTCTAATATGTCCTCAGGTGCCTTGTTGTAGTACACACGAAACACCTGGTTGGTGAAAAACAGAACTTACTAAAAAGCATAAAAATTGGCTGAGAAGGACACAAATGCCAATGGGTCGGTGTGAGTCCTTTCTCCAAGAGCTTTGACAAAGAACGACATCCGACCGTTCTCTAAACGACACAAGTCGGATCTCATCCATTCAGCAGAATTCAACACCGAAACCGAGATCCAAATCATCCATCGCTAAAATCCACTCACAAAAACAAGCTCGCATCACCAAATTTAAAAAAAAAAGAAAAGAAAAAAAGAGGTGAGAAGAATCGCAACATCTTCAATAACAGATCATCGAAAGAGAAATACTGATTCAGATGAGAAATCTTGAAATGAAAAGAATCCATACCTGAAGAATCCGCCATTAGAGAGGGTTTTAGAGGTTTTTTCCTTCTTTTGCTGCAGATGGAGTGCTATGAGAGAGAGGAGAGAAATGCTAAGAAATGTTTGTATATATAGGATTGGGAGGAAGAAGGACAGAAGGAGGAATTAGAATCGAAGGCGAGGGTAAAAATGTAATTTCGTGGCGTTGCAGCAGTGGAATGTCGGAGCAAACGAGGACGGCGACTTCTCTACTACCTACAGGTGGGAATGTGGACGAGGAGTGAAAAGACTGATGTGATGTCTAATAGTCTAATATGGATATAATGTGGGTTTAAAAAATAAAAACGATGGGTGTAATCCTCACATTTTTTGGCCTTTTAAGTATATAAGAATATTTTTTATATATACTTCAAACTTTTCAAAAGATGAATGTCTCTCACCCCATAATAAAGGATAGATGCATAGGCTTTGAAAATCCTCCGACGCCAGCATTCCACGGTAGCCATTTCTCCAACACATAAAAGGAAAATTCCAAATTCCAAATGCTCTTTTGCTGGCCACAGCTGACCAAACCGTACCAGTCCAACACCGACCATTCCAGGAATTATCCATTATAGAGTTCCATAATAGAGCTTACATAGAATCGGATACTCCTCAAAGTGCAGAATAAATGAACAATCGAACATAGAATCTGAATTTTTTTATTCCTATCCTCGAATTCACAGAACCCACGTTTCCTTTATAAAAGCCTCCCTCCCACATGCACCCCATTTCAACTTGGCACTACACTCTCGCAAATGGTAATGTTGATGAGAATCATATGGCTTTCGGATTTTTATCTTGGTGTGTTTGATTTGAAAATTTTGAAATGGTGGTAACTGAAATGAGTGGTTGTTTTTGTTGTTGTGATTGGGCCAGAGTTACTTGACAGATGGGAAGAAGTCCATAACAGTAGGGCCATGGGGAGGGTACGGTGGAGCTCAATTCGATGATGGGGTGTACACAGGTATAAGGGAGTTGGTAGTGGTGCATGGAGCAGCAATTGACTCTATTCAAATCGAGTATGATAAGAATGGGAGCCCGGAGTGGTCTGATAAACATGGTGGGTCTGGGGGCACCAAAACAGATAAGGTCTATGCTTTTACTCAGTTACTCTGCTATTACAAGCTTTTGATATATTGCCATGTGTGTTCCTCTTTAAAATAAATCTATACTGTTTGGAATAAATGTTTCTCTGTGGTGTAAGGTCTAACCAAATTCCACTATAGTAGGTGGGCCAGTTGTGGAACTAGAAAATTTTCCTTGGTTCCACTGTGAAATTTTTTTTTTGGAAGACCCAGACATAAAAATAGGATATAAATCATCTAAAAGAATAAGGGGATTTTACATAATTTAGGGGGGATATGGCCATCCCTGCACCCCTAGTTTTGACCCCTGTATTGGGCCACTTTCAAATTGATCTGATACAAAAATAAGAATGAAGTTCTGTAATCTCTATGGACATGTTTTATATGAGATAAATCTCATAGTAGGATCAACTCTGTTGGGAACGCATCAGCGCTACAACCATACATCGATCCTAGCTTGTTTTGTGAAGGGGAGGCAACTCACCACTTGAGCTACCAGTGGATTGGCATATATATTTCAATTCAAACCCCAATATCATGAGTAGAACACAGGGTTAGCACTTAGCACCCACTATGGAGGAGAATTTGGGACCATTCTTCAGACAATATAGATTTCAAATTAGATGCAGTTCTTCAAATGTCGTGTGACTTTATCAAAACATAAGCCAACCATAGAGGAAAAATTTTGTCCATTGTGAGCTATGATACCCAGATACGGCACGAACACGCCATAGACATGGTAGGGACACAGATTTTACATGTAAACAATGAAGTATCGGATTCGATACGTTGCCCATTTTGAAGTATCCATACATCATAGATTGTGAGACCTGCAATTAAAGAACCTATGTTCTTGAAACATACCGACATGTGGTATGGAGGACAATACATATATGATCTAGAATGCAGTGAATTTTACAGTTTTTTCAGATGAAATTGGTATCTACTAGTCTTATCTTGCTTATTTTGGTTTACTTGTTGCAGATAAAGCTACAATATCCAGATGAGGTTCTTACTTCAATAAGTGGTTATTATGGATCAATCTTTAATGGGAGCCCGGTCGTTGTTCGATCGCTTACATTGGAAAGCAATCGAGCAAAATACGGTCCATATGGTTTTCAACAAGGAACCCACTTCTCATTTCCAAAGACGGGTGATAGGATTCTCGGATTTCATGGAAGGTGTGGCTGGTATCTTGACTCAATCGGTGTTTATCTAAAGCCCCTACAGAAGTCAGATTTATCAAACAGTTTGCTTCCATCTCAAAAGAGATATATTGTCGTCGAAGAGATTGTGCTTCCATCTCAAATGGGATATAATGTCGTGCAAGGGAGAGGCTATGACCTGCCCGTCTCGCAAATGGTAATGTTGATGAGAAACATATGGCTTTCGGATTTTTATCTTGGTGTGTTTGATTTGGAAATTTTGAAATGGTGGTGACTGAAATGAGTGGTTGTTGTTGTTGTTGTGATTGGGCCAGAGTTACTTGACAGATGGGAAGAAGCCCATAACAGTAGGGCTATGGGGAGGGTACGGTGGAGCTCAGTTCGATGATCGAGTGGGCCAGAGTTACTTGACAGATGGGAAGAAACCCATAACAGTAGGGCCATGGGGAGGGTACAGTGGAGCTCAGTTCGATGATGGGGTGGGCCAGAGTTACTTGACAGATGGGAAGAAGCCCATAACAGTAGGGCCATGGGGTGGGTACGGTGGAGCTCAGTTCGATGATGGGGTGTACACAGGTATAAGGGAGTTGGTAGTGGTGCATGGAGCTGCAATTGATTCTATTCAAATCGAGTATGATAAGAAAGGGAGCCCGGTGTGGTCTGATAAACATGGTGGGAGTGGGGGCACCAGAACAGATAAGGTATGTGCTTTTACTCAGTTACTCTGCTATTACAAGCTGTTGATATACTGCCATGTGTGTTCCTCTTTGGAATAAATCTAAATGTTTGAATAAATGTTTCTCTCTTGTGTAAGGCTAACAAATTTCACTATAGTAGGTGGGCCAGTTGTGGAACTAGAAAATTTTCCTTAGGGGCCACTGTGAAAATTTTTTTTTGGAAGACCCATACATAAAAAGGGTATAAGTCATCTAAAAGAATAAGGGGATTTTGCATAATTTTGGGGGGATATGGCCACCCACTACACCCCTAGTTCTGACTTCTGACCCCTAGATTGGGCTACTGTCAAATTGATCACATACAAAAACATGAATGAAGTTTTATAATCTCTATGTACATGTTTTATATGGGATAAATCTCAGAGTGGGATCAATTCTGATGGAAACGCATGAGTGCTACAACCAGACATCGATCATGGCTTGTTCTGTGGAGGAGAGGCACCTCACCACTTGAACTACCAGTGGATTGGCATATATATTTCAATTCAAAAACCAACATCATGAGTAGAACACAGGGTTAGCACTTAGCACCCACTATGGAGGAGAATTTGGGACCATTCTTCAGACAAAATAGATTGCAAACTAGATGCAGTTCATCAAATGTCGTGTAACTTTATCAAAAGTCAAAACATAAGCCAATCATAGAGGGAGAAACTTGTCCATTGTGAGCTATGATACCCATACGGACACACCATAGACATGGTAGGGAATAGCGATACATATTTTACATGTAAACAATGAAGTATCGGATACGATACGACACGATATGTTGCCCATTTTGAAGTATCCATGCATCATAGATTGTGAGGCCTGTAATTAAACAACCTATGTTTTTGAAACATACTAAGATGTGGTATGGAGGTAAATACATATATGATCTAGAATGCGGTGAATTTTGCAGATTTTTCAAATGAAATTGGTATATACTAGTCTTATCTTGCATATTTTGGTTTACTTGTTGCAGATAAAGCTAGAGTATCCGGAAGAGGTTCTTACTTCAATAAGTGGTCATTATGGATCAATATTTAATGGGAGCCCGGTCGTTGTTCGATCGCTCACATTGGAAAGCAATCGAGCAAAATATGGTCCATATGGTTTTCAACAAGGAACCCACTTCTCATTTCCAAAGACGGGTGATAGGATTGTAGGATTTCATGGAAGGTGTGGCTGGTATCTTGACTCAATCGGTGTTTATCTAAAGTCCCTACAGAAGTCAGATTTATCAAACAGTTTGCTTCCATCTCAAATGGGATATACTGTCCCTGAAGAGAGTGCGCTTCCGTCTCGAATGGGATATAATGTCCAGCAAGGGAGTGTTGGCAGAGGCTATGACCTGCCCGTCTCGCAGATGGTAATGTTGATGAGAAACATATGTCTTTTAGATTCTTATCTTGGTGTGTTTGATTTTAAAATTTTGAGATGGTGTGACTGAAATGAGTGGTTGCTGTTGTTGTTGTTGTGATTGGGCCAGAGTAACTTGACAGATGGGAAGAAGCCCATAACAGTAGGGCCATGGGGAGGGTACGGTGGAGCTCAGTTCGATGATGGGGTGTACACAGGTATAAGGGAGTTGGTAGTGGTGCATGGAGCTGCAATTGACTCTATTCAAATCGAGTATGATAAGAAAGGGAGCCCAGAGTGGTCTGATAAACATGGTGGGAGTGGGGGCACCAAAACAGATAAGGTCTGTGCTTTTACTCAGCTACAATGCTATTAAAAGCTGTTGATATACTGCCATGTGTGTTCCTCTTTAAAATAAATCTATACTGTTTGGAATAAATGTTTCTCTGTTGTGTAAGGTCTAACCAAATTCCACTATAGTAGGTGGGCCAGTTGTGGAACTAGAAAATTTTCCTTGGTTCCACTGTGAAAATTTTTTTTTGGAAGACCCAGACATAAAAATAGGATATAAATCATCTAAAAGAATAAGGGGATTTTACATAATTTAGGGGGGATATGGCCACCCCTGCACCCCTAGTTTTGACCCATGTATTGGGCCACTTTCAAATTGATCTGATACAAAAATAAGAATGAAGTTCTGTAATCTCTATGTACATGTTTTATATGGGATAAATCTCAGAGTGGGATCAACTTTGATGGGAACGCATCAGCGCTAGAACCAGAGATCGATCATGGATTGTTCTGTGGAGGGGAGGCAACTCACCACTTGAGCTACCAATGGATTGGCATATGTATTTCAATTCAAACCCCAACATCATGAGTAGAACACAGGGTTAGCACTTAGCACCCACTGTGAAGGAGAATTTGGGACCATTCTTTAGACAACATGATACAGTTCATCAAATGTCGTGTAACTTTATCAAAACATGAGCCAACCATAGAGGGAAAAATTTGTCCATTGTGAGCTATGATACCCATACGGACACGCCGTAGACATGATAGGGACACATATTTTACATGTAAATAATGAAGTATCATATACGATACGACACAATACGTTGTCCATTTTGAAGTATACATGCATCATAGATTGTGAGACCTGCAATTAAACAACCTATGTTTTTGAAACATACTGACATGTGGTATGGAGGACAATACATATATATGATCTAGAATGCAGTGAATTTTGTAGTATTTTCAGATGAAATTGGTATCTACTGGTCTTATCTTGCTTATTTTGGTTTACTTGTTGCAGATAAAGCTAGAGTATCCGGACGAGGTTCTTACTACAATAAGTGGTCGTTATGGATCAATCTTTAATGGGAGCCCGGTCGTTGTTCGATCGCTTACATTGGAAAGCAATCGAGCAAAATATGGTCCATATGGTTTTCATCAAGGAACCGACTTCTCATTTCCAATGACGGGTGGTAGGATTGTCGGATTTCATGGAAGGTGTGGCTGGTATCTTGACTCAATCGGTGTTTATCTAAAGTCCCTACAGAAGTGAGATTTATCAAAACAGTTTGCTTCCATCTCAAATGGGATAAATAATGTCGTCCAAGGGAGAAGAGCCACCAAGTCAATGATGTCAAAATTATTTAGCTATTAATCCAAAGCGCTCATGAGAAATAAGGGAAATTTCAATACAATCTAAGTATGTATAAACTCTGGTCATATGTCACATGGACTTAAAGTTTGAGTATTTTATAGGGGTAAATAAATTATATTATTACTAAATGTACTTCAGGGTACATGGTTATTTACACGTTTGTACTGCATACATAATCATAATCATAATCATATGAGCTGTTTTGGAGACTTTCAAAAATATGAAATCTGATGTTTTAATTTTGGTTTCTTGGAAAAACCTTTGCATGATAATGTATTTTCCATGTTTAAAAAATGTTGAAAATCCCATGGAAAACTGCCCCCTGAGAATCCATTTCTTGTTTGGAAACTTTCTCTTTGACTTTATATATATATATGAAGTCCTATATCAAATAAGTTGAGGAAGAAGTAGACATTTATGAAAGGAAAATATTCATGCGTATTTATCCCTCACCATATTTCGGTGAGGGACAACATAGTAGGGCCAACTTTATCATCCATCCAAACAGGGCCGGCCCTGACTTTTCAAAGGCCCGGTGCGAATCACTAAAATGGGCCCTTTATTTATTTTTATAATTTTTTAATATATGCACATATATATAACATGTTTTCATAAATTTAGCCCAAAAATAATAATTTCATTAAAAACCAAATAATATCATATGATAAATACATTTAATACATAAATAAAATACATTTAATACATAAATAAATGAATCTCTCATACCAACATCTCGGTAAGAGTACCAGATCGTCGGCCAAATAATTTCTCATACCAGCATCACCATCTAGAAGATAAGTTGAAAAACAAAATCACAATTAAAAAAGTATTATTGAAATGATTTTCTTCTTGCATTTTGGGAAGCAAAACCCTCAATTATGCTTTCAAATTCAAGATTTTCTAATCATGAAAAAATTGCCTTCAATTGATTTCTACAACGACCAATTTTGCACTGAAAAAAGCCACACTTTGGATTTTGGAATCTCCCCAATCTACCAAGACAACGATGATATGGATGTTATGAAGATTGAAGAAGATCTATATGCTATGGGCCCATGTGTTGATGTCTATAAATTTGATGCAAGTGGCTTTTTTTGTAAGTTGCTATTGACTGTTGTTTTGGATTTGGGCATAACTCAAACTCAGGCGAGTGAATGGGTCCACCTGACCTGTATTGACTTGTTACCAAAGGAAATGGCTTGTCAGCGGAATGGATCATTGGATCAGGTCCAACCCGACCTGAACTCTATCTGAACTAAGAAGACTGGGAAGTGTACAGAACAAAGAGATGTGGCGTGGCGGGTGGGTGGACGGTGGAGGCGTGGAGCAGCAGTAGCAATCAACCCGTGGTGCTGGCCTGCTGGGTGCTTCTTCTTCTTCTTCTTGTTTGGTTGAGATGGGGTATTGGGGTTCAAAGGAATTCGATTGATGAAGGGTTGATGGGTTTGACAGTTTGACTGCTGGGTAGCCTGGGTGCTTCGTCCGAAGTAGTGATGGACTGATGGTGCTTGATTGCTATTGTAGCAATCAACCAGTGATGCTGGCCTGCTGGGTGCTTCTTCTTCTTGTTTTTTTTTTTTTTTGGGCTTGTTGTTTGGTTGAGATGGGGTTCAAAGGAGTTCGATTGATGAATGGTTGAGGGATTTGACTACTGGGTAGCCTGGGTGCTTCGTCCGAAGTGGTGATGGACTAATGGTGCTTGACTGCTAGACGCTAGCACGAAGATGATGGGCCAGCCGGTTCTGGCGATGGCGGTGATTTGGGCCTAATCGGTTATGGCGGTCCAGTTCTCTGCTGCTGCTTCTTCTTCTTCTTCTTCTTGTTTTTTTTTTTTTTTTTGGCTTGCTGTTTGGTTGAGATGGGGTTCAAATGAGTTCGATTGATGAAAGGTTAAGGGGTTTGAGAAGGAGGTCGGTGGATTTGGAGGAGTGGAAACATTTTCTTCTTAAGGAGAGGAAATGTTTTTGGGCCCCCTGAAAAATGGGGGCCCGGGGGGCCCGGGGCAGGCGCACTTACTGCCCTGCCTCAGGGCCGGGCCTGCATCCAAACCATCCACATACATGGGACCCCCTAAATTATACTAGTTAAATTGAGTTTTCACTAATCGGAATGGATTGAATCATTGGATCGAGTGTCAGTTTTTTTTTTCTCAAGTATAAAGTCGTTAAATTTGTGGGCAACGGATGAAGGGGTTAGAGGTGTTGGATTGACCCCAAACTTGATATATAGGCTCATCCAAGATGTTACTCTTCTAGACTTAGACCCTAATCTGTGCTTGGGCTTGTTGTCTAAACCACAAGAGATGCCTTCATTTTTGTAGTTTTTTTTACTTTATGGATGTGGATTTGTTGGTTATTAACAATTCAAATCCTCAATGGTCATTATGAATGGCCCCTCATCCCAGCAGTCATCTTGAGTTCCCAACGAGCATTTGAAATCCTATAAAATCCATGCGTCCTCATTTCGGGAGACTCACCAGTATCAAACTTCTACAAAGACAAGTCAGATGGGACTGCTGGAACTTCCCAAGATCAGTCATGGAGAAATGAACATTAAAACAACCAAAAAATGATTGTCATTATATAAACTGCCTTGGTCCTCATAAAAGGTGAAGTTGTCAACATTGGATCCAAGAATGCCATAAGGTCGACTGTAAGCCAACATAGATGAATCAAAATGTCTGGACTGAAATGCATTTTGAAGAAAAGGGCCATACCATAAATACCAAGCACATCACATGGGGCTCGTTTCAATCCATATAGTACTTCCAGGGCCGGCCCAAGGGGCAGGCGGGAGAGGCCGCCGCCTTGGGCCCCCAATAATTACAAAATTTTAGGGCCCCATAATATTTTATGTATTTGTATATATATATATATATGTGTGTAAATATTTAGTCTAATATGTAAATTGAAAGGCCCAAATTAATAACACGTGTGTAAATATTTAGCCCAATAAATAAATTAAAAGGCCCAAATTTAAAGCCCACCTTATTTAAAATAACCATTATTTAAAAAACCAAACTTAAGGCCCACCACCATACCACCATAAGATAAGACTTTAAAAGTCAAACATGGGCCCACCACCAAAAGATAAGACCACCAAACTTTTCAGCTTTCCTCATTTCTCGTGAACATCAGAAAAGAAGTCTCTAGGGCTTTTCTTTTGGAATGGTGTGTGCTGTGCTGCTGCGCCGGTTCTCCTCTCCGGTAAAGTAAATTTTTTTTGTTCTTTTTTTAAACTTAAAAATAGTTATTTGTAAATCGCAAATCTGATATCATAATTTTCAGTTTTTTGATTTTCTTTTCTGCATCGATTCCTTTCTTTTACAGTTTGATTAAATTTTTTTTGTTTTGGTTTCATTAACTAAATTTATTTTTATAATTTTTTTTTGTGTCCTTTTGTTTCTAAATTAGAATTAGTTATATGAAATTTAGAATGTCATTTGTATATTTTTTAAATCAGTATCTTTTTTCCAAATATGTTGCATCGATTCCTCCCTTTCACATTGTGACATCATTGAAGATAAACTGAAACATGACAGCCTTTATGATATTGATGGAAGAGATTTGTATTTGGAGTTGAAACTTTTGAAAGAATACTTGCCAAAAGAAACCAAGAAAGCAATTGATGTGCTAAATTATTTAAAAAGAATGGATGGCACTTTTTCCAAATGCAGGGATAGCTTATAGAATTTTGTTGACCATATCGGTTACTGTTGTCTCTGGAGAAAGAAGCTTTTCAAAGTTGAAGTTCATAAAAAAATTACCTTCGGTCGACTATGTCACAAGAAATGTTGAATGGGTTAGCTATGAGATCAATTGAAAAAAATATGGTAAAAAAACTTGATTCTACAAGTTTGATTAGTGACTTTGCAGCTAAAAATGTGAGAAGATCTTGTTTTCAGTAATACTTTTTTATTTTTTATTTTTTCTAGGTTTATTAGCCTTGTTTTTGGAAGGGAATGTTGGTGTGTGAATTGTAGGCTTTTGGCCAGGGTAGGTAGTTTAAGAGAACTACATTGTGCATGATCATTGGGATTAAATATAGCCTCTCTCGGTACGTAGGCAGTCCTAAAGTTATTTGGATGTAGCACTTTTTTGTAATAAAAAATATCATTTTTTTGTTAGAAAATTATAATGAATTAAAATTTTTTTTTAAATAATTGTATAAGGCCCCATTTTTTAAAGGTCACCTTGGGCCCCCTAAACGTCGGGGCCGGCCCTGAGTACTTCCTTTAGTTTGCATGCATGAGTGGAATGATTGAAAGAAAAGAAGGCTGCAGGAGGTTGAACCATATAAACCTCCTCATTGAGAACACCATGAAGAAAGTCATCACTTTCAACACGACATACCAGCTAACCTTTAAAATAGCAATAGAGAAAGGTAGGACGATGCCTATGGTGATGGGTTTAACAAGGGGGCTAAAGGTTTTGTCAGAGCTAGACGAGAACAGAAAATCGGAGTTTTTTCGTTATAGCATACATGTTTCCTAGGCGATGATCTCGATAGCAATTCTAGTGAAAATTTTAAGTAACAACTATGATTAAGTCTAACAAGGACCTCCCTAATTAATAGTCACGAGTCTAAGAATTTGGCACGTGCGCTCATTCCAATGAAGTAGACTGTTGGATCAAGTGTACATTCGTTTTGAATGATGAAAATTTGTTGGTCATGGATTAAGTGGGACGATGATGATTAAAGCCTTCATCACCGTACATGGGCCGTATTGGGTGTGATTCCATTCCTAGGTGGTCCCAAGGTGGGCCCCGTGAGCACTGTTAAGTTCCTACGCTCTGTAGAGGGGTTCTCGATAAATAATGAACTCACTTATTAATAATAAATGTACCTGGCTTGGACCCATAGTGTTTTGAGTCTTGATCACTTGCCGCAGCTATTATATGGAATCACGTAACAAATGCCTGGAACTCCACCCTAGGGCCATACACAAATAATTCGGATGGTTCAAGATGAATTTCGTCCTATCCAATGATATATTCTCAAGTTTGAGTTCCGACTGTGCAACATGACGGAAGGGCAAAAATTATGCCGTTTCAAATTTTGATTCTGTGGAACGATCACCTGAAATGTGGATCAAATTTTGATCAATGTTTCATACTTTTCGCTATTGAAGCATATGTTTTTCTCTATCTACATCACATTTCATTGATTTTCTAGTCATTGAACATCCGAGTGGTCAAGACCACAGTTCCTCCCTCTTCCGGAGTTAGAGGTCATGGTATCGACCCCCGGGTCCCCTTTCTTCAAGAATTATTCGAATGTTGAGTCCACTAGTGCTACCACCATGAGGCCACAGGGGTGTTTACCCAGCTTACCCCTGGACCCGGAGGGATTAGTCCAGCCCAAAGGGTTGGGAACCCTCCGTTAGCAAATATATTCATATATATATATATATATCCTTTCATTTTTCACTTAGAAATTTAAGACTTTTATGCTTCTTAGAAAATACCAGACTAGATCAGGTCTACAAAAAATGTGATATTATTTCATCCCATTAAGTCATATTGAAGCTTCCTTAAGTTTTATGTTATTTATATGACATGAATATGTGAATGCTCTTAATTAATTAAGTTTTATATTTATTTAATATTTAAGATTAATTTATGAATATTTATAATAGGTTTAGATTGAATGGTGTTGCCAAATGTGATTCACAGATCTTGGGGTTTCTGAATTTTGTTGAGAAGGGGTGGGTTTTTTTTTTTTTTTAGATCACAGGGATCCATCCGTATATGCCAGAAAGTACATGGGTTTGTGTACATTACCAAAAGTATGGATTTGGTTAATATAAAAAGCAATAAGATGTTGGTTAACAACCTTAAGATGGAGCATGCTCGAGTGGAAAACTACAACAGGCATAGTACTGAGAGCATGGAGTATTAAGAGATCATGGATAATCCATATAGACTTTCAAGAATCAACACATTTCTATAATTTTTATCGTAAGTTCTATTAAATGAAAATATCTACATTTATAATTAAATACTCATGAACTAACCTTATCCTAAAGATAAGATAATCTCCTAACACCACTAACGTTCTAACAAACTTATTAACACATCATGGATAATCTCTAACATGGAGCACCTCAAGGATTATCGGTGCCGTGAGAACTTGGTTCAGACGGCACCCTTATCCATGGGATGTAAGGTGCCAACCACGTACTTCAAACGGTGAGTCTCCGCTAGCCCACATCAGAAATATCCAAACTCTGCCCCTGGACTTATAAGTCAAAACTCCATGCGGCGCCAGAAACCATAGGAACTCAATCTAGAGTTAAGTGTTCTCGGGCGGGAGCAACACTAAGATGAGTGACCTGGGAAGTGCCAAAACGGATGATTTCTTGCTGAGTTGGGCAGGGTTGTGACAAGTGGGATGACAAATGGTAGATTATGTTAGTTTTTAGGATTAGAAAAAATAAAAAGATGAAGAGAAAAAGTGTAGATAAAGCTCACAATACAAATGGAATTAAATAAGGTATTTAACATCTTTAATATGATGTCTTACCCAATTCTAGTTGGAGAATTCGATATACACCTCGCACCCAGGCTATTGATTCCAAGCAGTTTGATGCGCCAGTGGTTGATTTATAGCCCTTTGCTTAAGAAAATTCACCACTGCCCATAGTTACCTAGTTCGTTGATGAGGCCTTCAAACTCCAAATAGTTCATTTTGAATAATTCGCAGCTCGATTCATGAATTGTCATCGAATTAGTCTCATGTAGTTCTTAATTTACACTGAGTCCAGTTGTGGTGGCCACCTATAAGTGTCCACCTGAAAATCCAAGCAACTCAAAAGCATGGCGCCCCTATCTATTAGCGCTAATCCAAATCTAACTCCAATCAAAGTGACACCTTAAGATTGCTTATCAGTAAAATATGAAGTTTTACTTTGGTTTTCACGGTGATTTGAATTTTAGATGTGGGCCTTAGTAATTGCCTAAGCCTGGACACTAATGAATTAGTTCATCAAACTTATCGAACTCAAACTGCGAATCAGACGAATTGAGATACGAATCAAAAAATCCTACTCCATCAAATTCATTGATCTAGCAAAGACTCGAATTACGAATTGTGAATTCAAATGCTAATTAATCGAATTGCGAACTAGGTACTATGCCACTGCCAGCATTCCACTGTAGCCATTTCTCTAACACATAAATTTCAAATTCTCTTTTGCTGGCAAACACTGTTCATCATAGGAATTTGTGATAGAAGATATCCACAATCCACAGAATCGGATACTCCTTTTTCAGTGCAGAACATTGGAATATGGAATCCAAATTATGTTTCCTTCATAAAGCCCCTCTCTCACAGTCACATGCATCCATTTCAACTTGCTCTACACAAGCAACTTGGTTCAGCTTTTTCACACTCGACTACGACCTACGCTTGTCACATTTGTCTGAGAAATGGTAACTTTGAGAAACATATGGGTTTTGGGTTTTTATCTTGGTGTGTTTGATTTGAAACTTTGAGAGGGTGGTGACTGAAATGAGTGATTGTTGCTGTTGTGATTGGGACAGAGTTATGAGACAGATGGGAAGAAGCCCATATCAGTAGGGCCGTGGGGAGGGCATGGAGGAAGTCAGTTTGATGATGGGGTGTACACAGGAATAAGGCAGTTGGTAGTGGTGCATGAAGTTGCAATCAAATCCATTCAAATAAAGTATGATAAGAAAGGGAGCTCTGTGTGGTCAGATAAACATGGTGAAGATGGGGGCACTAAAACAGAAAAGGTCTGTGCTTTTGCTCTTTCTATTACAAGCTACTGATATCCTGCCATCTTTATCCCTCTCCAAAGGGGTCCTCTTGGGGAAATCTGGACTGTTCTGAAAAAAAAAAAAAATGTTTCCTTCTTGTATAAGATCCTGCCATATAACACTTTGATATGAGTTGGGTTCACGTGATTTTTTTTTTCTACTCTGGTGAATCAAACTCAGGCACTCCATTCATACACCCGTGTTTCATGTGAGATATATGATATGATGGGATCAAGTCCTATTAATATGAAATTCGACAATATGCATATAACTGAGGAAGAGATTTATGTTGAATGATTCATATTTATGACCTCATATAAAAGGCACTATCAAATTTTCTGTTTTTCTCAAATATCTCTAGGATCTTGACCTTATGCCCCCTTCCCCGACAATAATCAGAAAATAGCCTATTCTTACACAATTAGTAGATTAAAATAGTATATATTTGATTTTCTTTTCTTCTTTATATTTGCTCTAATCAATGGTACAGCCAAGGATTGACCACCCCGGCCGGTTGTTTTCAGTGGAAGGGAAGTGCCTCAAAAACTGAGCTACAAGGCCAGTGCCATATATGTGAAATGAATTCAAAACCCATATATGCCACTCTTCCCACTAGGGGTGTACAAAACCCATATCCAATCCGACCCAACCCATCAACCCGACCCAACCCGACAAAAACCGACCCCAACCCACATCACAACGGGTTGGGTACAGGTCCAAATGTGTAACCCATTTTATAAACGGGTCGGATATATATCTAGTACATATCCGACCCATATGTACCCGACCCAACCCTACATAATACAAACCCTAGTTATCCAATAAATTATGTTTAATTCTTGCCTCTTTGGAAACGGTATCCACCTTACCCAAAGCCCATCTAACATAGGTTAGATAGGTTAGAGCTGCCTATATAGCATGAGCCTTTACCCAATCAATTTTCTTACTCACAGTTACAAATATAAGGACCACAATTACAAATAGATTTGGGCCCCACATTTACAAATATAAGGACCACAGTTACCATACAATATTAGAATCAGACAGTTCATTCAAGTTGGTAAGACTCATAAT
The DNA here is from genome assembly GCA_012931725.1 of Litsea cubeba. NCBI lineage: Eukaryota > Viridiplantae > Streptophyta > Magnoliopsida > Laurales > Lauraceae > Litsea > Litsea cubeba. Next base: position 122,001,897 of record CM022944.1, on the reverse strand, counting down.
ATCTTGTGATTTGAACCCCTTTGATGAGATATGAGCTACAAGTACAACCCATTTAAACCCAACCTTATCCGACCCAACCCAAGTAACCCGACCCGACCCAACCCAAACTAGTATAGGTTCGGTTAAGGGTTATAAATGTTTAACCCATACTAGTTTGGGTCGGATGAGGTATTTAGCCAAATCCGACCCAACCCGACCCATGTACACCCCTACTTCCCACTTTGCAGGCTCTTCTTTTTATGTGTGTGGGCTATCCCGTGGGCTTCCTCTTTCTCCATGTGTGGGCCCTCCTTCTCACAGTTTGGGCTTCCTCTTCTTGCTTTCGTGAGCTCTCTTGGGTCTCAGCCCATGGGCTGTATTAAAAAGTATTTATGAGCGATCCGAATAGGTATTTTTCATTTATCATCACCTAGGGCATGTGATTAAAAAAAAAAGACCTCGAAGTTTTGGTAGAAATGATTAGCAAAGGAAATTTAATAAGAAATAAGAATCAACCAGTCACGAGTTTAAATCCTAAAAGAAACGGCATTGAAAAAAAAAATGCATTTCGCCAAAAGTACGCCGGAGTAAGAAAGAAATTACTTGTGAGTCTTCAACTATTCTATAAAATTCTTTAACGATAGTCATATATTTCTGTGTAGCTTGAGTAAGAAATCCAAGCTGCTCAAAAGCGCATTCAAGCTCACATCTAACTCCAATAAGAGCTCCCCCCACCATAAAATTGATCATTTGTAAAACATAAGTTCTTGATTTCTTCGGTTTTCATTTTAAGGTATCACTTACTTGTCACACATAAGAGGGCATTGAGGATTAGCTTTAATCTTAGGTTGGAAGTTGTCAATTGTAAGGTACATGGACGGTAAGCAAAGATCCCATTTCGATCATTCATTCATATGGTTTAGATTTGAGAAACCAAAGTTAAGAACCCTACATACTAAAAAGGTAAAAAGCCCCTCCACAAACCATAGATCAGATGGTTCTCCACACTTTCCATCAAAACTAGGACAAAACCATGTGTGATGCATGGAGCAACAACAGTGGTCAAAATCGAGATATATTGAAAGTTATCTCTCCTCCTATTTCTTTATACGTTATTAACCATCATCTAATCATATGAGCACCAGATTAGTTTACAGGTAATGCTAAAAGGCATTTGAATTTGTAATGAATTCACTAACTTATCATAGCTCTATTTTTTTATATGAAATATTATTATTAAATTAATACGAGGATTTTCAAATATGCTTAGTTGAACGATCAAGTGTAATTGAATTGCATGCTGTGATTTTTTTTTTTTTTTGGAAGTCGAACGAGAACATGCATGCAATGTAAATAAATACCTCCCTAGCTGCTTACTTAAACAAGCCAGTGTAATTAGAGAACTTGTTGTTGTCTCTTTGGGCATGTTTGTTTGCCGAGTATTGAATTCTTGGGTATCTTAACAGGGCTAAAAATTGAAGAAGTAAAGGTGAAGATTTACAATTTATCATTAAATGGTCTCTACTTTTGTATGAAATGATTACCCAGCCATAACCCTATAAGTAATTAAATCCTAAGAAAGTGGAGGTCTTACCTACTTACTCCACCTTATATCCTTCATCCATTAACTCTTTGATGTTTTTTTTATTCCGACTAATTTTACCATGAATTCCCTTCAAGCCTCATTAGACTCCTCCTTTTTTTTTTTGGTAATAGCCTCCTTAGACATTGTTAATGTCATAAATGGTCCATTCAAAACCCTACTCAAACTATTGGTGGCCAACTTTGAATCCCAAGATGATGTGGATTTTTAAACATCATGAATGAACATAGGTTTAGTACCCACTGCTGAGAAGAAAGCATTAGAATCAGGAATTTGGAACCATACATCAGACAACATAGATTACAAATTAGATATAGTTCTTCAGATGTCACGTGAAAGTACTTTATCAAGCATATACCCCCATAAAGGGGAAAATTTATTCATTGTGAGAGAAAACCTTGATTCTAATGAATAAATTTATTGATTCTTAAGATGTAGTACATTACATATATGATATAGAATGTAATGAAAATTTCAAGTTTCCAGGTGAAATTGGCATCTATCAGTCTTATCCTGCCAACTTCGGTTTACTTGTTGTAGATAAAGCTAGATTTTCCGGATGAGGTTCTTACTTCAATCTGTGGATATTATGGATCAATCTCTAATGGAAGGAGCCCTGTCATTGTCCGATCGCTTACATTCGAAAGCAATCAAGCGAAATATGGTCCATATGGTCTTCAACAAGGAACCAACTTCTCATTTCCAGTAACAGGTGGTAAGATTGTTGGATTTCATGGAAGGTGTGGGTGCTATCTCGACTCAATTGGTGTTCATCTAAAGCCGCTACAGAAACCATATCTATCCAACAGTTTGCTTCCATCTCAAATAGGATATGATGTCGTAGGAGAGAATGCAGACAACAACAAGGTTTCATGGAATAATGGCTCAAGACAATCTTCAGATACTATACAACTCACTAGTGTGGAAACAAAAAACATGGCAAGTATTCTGTTAAACATGCTGACTAATTGTACTTACTAAAGTTGCCTTCCAAACCAAACCAAGCATTTTCCCACTAGGTGGGGTCGGCTATATGGATTTGACGACGCCAATCAAATCTGTTTAGGGCCATGTCCTCCGTTAGATTCATGTAGGCAAGGTCGTATTTAATTAGTTTCTTTCCAACTTCTCTTGAGTCTCCAACTCCCTCTCCTACTCCTGGCAATCTCCATGCTTTCACACCTTTTACTAGATGCCTCCGTTGGACGCCTTCTAACATGGCCGAACCATCTCAGTTGATTTTCTCTCATTTTATCTCCAATCTTCACCTTGTCTTTCCTTACTAAAGTTGCCTTCAATCAAGAAATATGTCCTAGCTTCGTTGTCGCAGGTTCCGAGCTATACTGTGACGGATGGACCTTGGGGAGGAAGCTAGCACTGGATAGTGGATACATGTTTGATGATGGCATATACACAGGTGTTCGAGAAGTTAATCTGTCTCACGATTACTCAGGCATTTTCAACATGGAAGTTGTTTATGATAGATTCGGGCACACTATACAGGGGATCAAGCATGGTTGACCCAGCTACTTTGTAAGGAAAGACAAGGTGAAGATGATGTTCTTAGAAATCTATTTTATGCTAAATGCTGAAAAAAAGAGAGCAAATACTCCTTTTTTTTTTCTTCTTCTTCTTTCAATGAGAATAAGTCGCATTGATCATTGGTAGATAGGCCTATGGTATGAAGTAGATTTGGTTTTAATTTTCTAAAAAGCGAACATGAAACGTTTTACTAACTTTAATTTCTATCCTTGTACAGATTATTTTCAATTACCCCCATGAAGTCTTGACTCGTATATCTGGCTACTATGGACCTCTATTGGTTTTCGGACAAACGATAATTCAGTCCTTGACATTTTACACCACAAAAAGGAAGTATGGACCATTTGGATATGAACAGGGGATCTTCTTCTCATCCAAAATAAAAGAAGGAATGATACTTGGATTCCATGGGAGGATTGGATTGTTCCTAAATAGCATTGGAGTTCATGTTCTAGAAGAGAAGGTATATATAGCGGTGCCCCTTTCTCATTTTAGTTGTTGAATCAACACCTATTTTCAATGTTTATAAATGATACTTTAAACTTCAAATCACATCTATGATCTACACTTTAACCTTCTCTAATGGGGCACATATACAGGTTGATGATGGTGTGGTAAAAGAACAAGTGCCAAATAGACCAGGTCAATGGGGTGGTGATGGCGTTTGGCCATGGGATGATAGCATATTTTCGGGTGTGAAGCAAGTTTTTGTTACAAGCGGTCAATCTAATATAAATTTACATTACAAGGGGGCAAGTGACTTCTTTGATACAAATGTGAGTATGATCCGGAACGGGCAATCTGTATAGTCTACCAAGCACACAGCCGGCTGCGGAGAGGCCACACATAGGGTAAGAGATTCTGGGGAAGCAAGTTTTTCATGTTCTATGATTTCTACATCACCATCTTAGATTGTTACTTTGGTGTTCCTTCCAGGTCCAGATGTACTACCCAAATGAAGTCCTTAATTCCATGAGTGGTTATTATAGCTCCATCAACAGAGATGAGATGCCCAAAGTGATCACCTCTGTTACATTCCATACCACGAGGGGGAATTATGGCCCTTACAGAGAGGAGATAGGGACCTATTTCACTTGTACAACTACAGAGGGAAGGTGGTTGGATTTCATGGGAGTAGTGGACTATACCTGGATGCCATTGGAGTCCATATGCAACATTGATTGGGAGAGAGAAAATCCACCAAGTAAATGATCTCAAAGTTCTTGAGCTAATTACCTAAACCCCTCATGGAAACTAAATCTAGTACAATCACAGTATGTATAAACTCTAGTCATGATGTCACATGAACTTGAAGTTTGTGTTTATATGGGTAAGTAAATCATATCATTACTAAATGTATTCCAAGGTTCATGGTTATTCACAAGTGTGTATTCCATATATAACTGAAAATATTTGTTGCAGACATGGCAACAATTGGAGAAGTGTAGGAATTACTGCATCCATACCACCGCACTATCTGAGAGATAAATTGTAGAAGCAATGGTAGACTTGGTGTTGACATCTCCGTTTGGCACCTTAAACACCAATATATAGGACATCAATACAAAAAAGTGACAATATTTCATCCCATTAAGTGATATTGAAGCTTCCTTAAATAAATAAGTTTTATATTTTTTATATCACATGAATGTGTGAATGTTCTTAATTAATTATGTTTAGATTTTCTTTTTAATATGAAAGATGAATTTATGAATATTTATATATAATAGGTTTTTATTGAACAGTGTTGCCAAATGTGATTATCTTGATTCTGCTCCTTACAACAAAGCTATTAGGATGTTTTTTTTTTCTTTGCTTAAAAGCAAGATTTGTATTAAGAGAAGGGCTAAGAGTCCCCAAAAGCCAAGAAGGCTAAGATGACATGCTCACCAAGAGCCAAAAGAATAGAACAGAAAAAAGAACTATATTAGCTGCACTGAGAACTGATACAACTGCAGGAGGTAGTGCAAGAGGGAAGAGCCAGCGCCTGTCTCTAATAAGAATTGACACAGTTTCTAAAGGAGAGAAACAAAATTGAGGTAGCCTTGGGGCAATTGGAGAGAGAGGCATCCAGTTATCAAACCAGATACTGATCATCATGCCATTACCAACTTGCCATCTGTAACCTGATTGAAAAACATGGGCAAGAGATCTGATTCTCTTCCATATGCAAGAGCCATTACCAACTTGCCATCTGTAACCTGATTGAAAAACATGGGCAAGAGATCTGATTCTCTTCCATATGCAAGAGCCCATCAAAGTATTGCAAGGGTGCCATAAAGAGGTCCTTCTAAAATATCTCTGTTTGAACCATACAGCCCAAAGGGTTGTGGAAGCTTTACACAGCATATTTTTGGCAGAACAATTTAACATGTTGATGCCAAAAAAATTCTGCAGAGAACAATCTCACCACAATGAGATCTCAACACAAAATCCGGAACAACATAGTAATGATGTCAAATAGGCCCAAAGGTTCACAAATATCAGTGAAATTTTAAAATAACATGTAAATGGAAATTTTATGATAATATCATTACATTTTCAAATTAAATTGAACATATCATGAGAAAATCACAATTAGTATTTGAATAAAGTTTAGAAAACGGAAGAATCTATAAACATAATTTTGGTAGTTAACTTGTATTTATTACATTTGTCGATAATTTTAATCATTCAAATGCTAATCCTTGTTGGAGCCCATTGAATCATGAAGTCCTATATATTCAATTCCCATGTAAACAAGCAAGCCCTAGAGTTGATATAAAATCAATAAAATAATACTGGCTGGTTGCGTTAGCCCCATTCCTCCTGGAATTTTTGCCATCAGACTTTGTTTAACATGGATTAGTTTATGCAAATTTTCGCAGATCTTGGGTTTTCTGAATTTTGTTGAGAATGGGTTTTCTTTCCACTTTTAGATTTCAGTGACAAATCTGTATATGCTAGAGATTACAGGGGTTCATTTAAATAACAAAAACACATATTTTCTTAATATAAAAAATTAAGATAAAAACTATCAATGTTAAAATGGAGCACATGTAGGGGGCCGACAACTCGCACATGTACGGTAATAGAAACTCACACATGCAAGGACTAACTTGCATGTACAAGAAACAGGGACTCACACATGCAAGGGAGGTGCATGCCAACCCCGTGAAAACTGCCTCATCTTACCACTGAGACGCCCTTCTCCCTGCCAAATCTAGTTGGAGGATTTGGCATACAACTCGCACCCGGAGGCTATTAATTCCAAGCAGTTTGATCACGCACCACTGGTGGATTTATAGCCCTTGCTTAAGAACATACCACTGTAGCCATTTCTTTAACACACAGATTCAAATGCTCTTTTGCTGGCAACAGCTAAGCAAACCATCTCAAACCTACACCGTCCATCACAGGAATTTTCGATAGTAAGATTTCCATAATCTATAGAATCGGATACTCGTCCCAGTGCGGAACAATAGAACATAGAATCTGAATGTTTTTATGACCTGTCCCAGAATTCACAGAACCCATGTTTCCTTTATATATAAAGCCTCCCTCCCACATGCACCCATTTCAACTTGTCACTACACAAGCCACTTGGTTCCACTTCTTAACCTTTGGCTAGGACCTCTTCTTCTTGCAAATGGTAATGTTGAGAAACATATGGCTTTTGGGTTTTTAGCTTGGCCATGCATGTTTGATTTGAAAGTTTGAAATGGTGGTGACTTCTTGTTGTGATTTGGACAGAGCTCCGTAATGGATGGGAAGAAGCCCATACCAGTAGGGCCATGGGGAGGGTGCGGAGGAAATCAGTTCGATGATGGGGTGTACACAGGTATAAGGCAGTTGGTAGTGGTGCATGGTGCTGCTGCAATCGACTCTATTCAAATCGAGTATGATAAGAAAGGGAGCTCGGTGTGGTCAGATAAACATGGTGGGAGTGAGGGCACCAGAACAGAAAAGGTCTGTCCTTTGTTATTTTATTACAAGCTAGTGATATATTTCCGGCTGTGGAAATCTAAACTGTTGCGTGTTTTTATTGAAGTCAATGTTCACCCTCGTTTCCGAGCGTTCATAATTGTGGTCGAGCCTTCGCCCTCACCATAAAACCATTATTGTGCCGTTTTCAATCACCAATTGATTTTGAGATAAGTGGTAGCTCAATGGGGTGTTTGGGATAAGTGGTAACTCAATGGGGTGTGAGATACTATAGTTTTCCTCTGAGATAAGATCTAATTAAATTTCACTAAGTGAGGATGACTGAAGAGTATCATCAACTTTCCAGTGATCCCCAAATTAGAGGATTTGGAGTGTGGACCTAATGCCATCTACATGCTTAGTAATAACAAAATTGAAAAGGTCTGTCCTTTTGCCCTTTTATTACAAGCTATTGATATCCTGCCATCTTTGTCCCTCTTCAAAAGGGTCCTCTTGGGGAAATCTGAACTGTTTTGAACAAGAATGTTACCTTCTTGTGTGAGATCCTGCCATATTAATATCACTGTAATAAGAGTTGGGTCCGAATGAACGAATTAACATAACACTTTATGCACATTGTTTATACTATAATATATCTCGGAGTGGGATCAACTCCAATTTTGAAGTAAAAATTGGCAATGAACATATAGAAGAGAAAAAAATTTATTTTGAGCAATTCAAATTTTGACTTGATGTGAAGAGCATCATCAAATTTCCAATGTTTTCCAAATTAGTGGATCTTGGTCTCCTATTCCCCACACAGACAACAGTCAGAAAATAGCCCGTTCTTAGACAATTAGTAGATTAAAATATTATATAATGACCGTTTGTTTTTTCTTTCTTCTTTTGCTTAAATAAATGGGAAAGTCCACATGGCCCGAGGCTTGTGCCCGGGCCATGGCACGGTTGTAAATAAATACATCTTATCTGAATCCAGCACAATCACTACTACAGCCAAAGATTGACTACTGGTTATTTTTATTAGTGGAGGGTGTAGACATGCAAATCTTATAAAGAAAAAAGTAGGAAAAGACAGCCAACAAGCATGAAAAAGAGATTCCATGGAAAACAAAAGACTTCCAGAAAAATCAAGAATCGGGAAAAATGACTTTCTCAAATCAAGAGATTATCAAAAGCAAGTCTCGGGCTCCGAAATGAAAAAGTTGCATCAAAAGTAGAGATTGAAATACCAAGACATGCTAAAAAATAATGCAGTGTAATGTGAGTATGGCACTCCGAGTCAAAAATTTTCAAAAGAGTCCTGCTATTGGCACACATGTTTTATCTTTTCCCACACACACATTTTTAAAAAAATAAAATAAAAACAGAAAAACCTGTGATGTTACCTTTTTGCCCACCCTCTTTTTTTCTCTCTCCCCACCTCCCCTTTCACTTCCGGCTCCGGCCAAATCGGCTCCGGCGATCTCTCTCCTCTCCTTCTCTCTCTCTCCCTCTCCTCCCTCCCTCTCATGAACAAGAAGATAAGAAAAAGAGGAATCAAAACTTGAGATGGCGTTTAAGATCCTTCTGCAGGAGACTTCAAACAATCAGCAGAAGATCGAGGTGACGTCCGCGCAGATTCGGAAAGCGTTGGCCACAACAACGCACCCATGACCGGCCCGGCCTCCAACACGCCATTAGAGGGCTTGTTGCTCCACGCAGGCTTCTTCCCGCGCGCAGCATTGCCGCCGCCGCCGCTTCCGGCGTCGGATCCATCGGCTGCGACGACCTCAGGTTGGGTCGCATCCGGCTTGCGCGGAGAGCGGTTGGAGGATTCCGACGAGGCGATTGCGGGAGACCGAGACGGCGGCGGCAGCGACAGAGAGGAAGGGGAGGGGGTGGTGGCGGGGACGGCTTCCGATTCGCCGCCGTGGACGATGTGCAACCACGGCGCAAGCGACATTACTCAGGATCTTTCCGTGGAAATGCAAAATTCCTGAGATTCCGATTGGGAAAAGAGAGGATTCGAGGAATCCGAGTTCAAACTCGGACGTAGGGTTTTTTTGGCTACCGCATGGTCCGATCGCTCCCGATAGAAGAGGGAGCGAGGGGAGGGAGAGAGAGAGAAAAAATAGTGGGGAAGGAGAGGGAGGGAGGAGAGAGAGAGAAAGAAGGGGAGGAGAGAGATCGCCGGCGCCGATCTTGCCGGAGCCGGAGACGGAGGTGAAAGGGGAGGTGGGAAGAGAGAAAAGTAGTGGGTGGGCAAAATGGTAACATCACATGTTTTTTTTGTTTTTTTTTTTTTTTTTAAAATATGTGTGGGTGAAAAGAAAATTCCTGTGTGCCAATAGCAGGACTCTTTTCAAAATCCAAAACAACCCCCCCCCCCGAATCGGGAAAAATGACTTTCTCAAATCAAGAGATTATCAAAAGCAAGTCTCGGGCTCCGAAATGAAAAAGTTGCATCGAAAGTAGAGATTGAAATACCAAGACATGCTAAAAAATAATGCAGTGTAATGTGAGTATCCGAGTCAAAAAATTTTCAAAATCCAAAAACAACCCCCCCCCCCCCCCCCCCCCCCCCCCCTCCCCCCACCCCCGAGTCAAAAATTTTCAAAATCCAAACCACCCCCCCCCCCCCCCCCCCCCCAACACAAAAAAAAAAAAAAAAAAAAGGAAAAATCTAAAAAAAAAAAAAAGGCAATCTTCCCTTGGTCATATCTTCCTCGATACAAATCAGATAAAGGCAATCTTCCCTGGGTCATATCTTCCTCGATACAAATCAGATCAGGGCGATCTTATAGTCTAAGAATATCTTCTCGAATAAAACTTTCTAACAGAATATTCTGGGCGAAAAATCTAATGGACGGATAAATAGTCACGATTGTTTAAAGTTTCCATTGTCAAAGTCAGTCAAGGAAGCATCACTCCCCTCACCTAGGTGAGGAGTCCTCCTTCCCATGGTTTAAAATCTCAGTCTCGGTCGCGATATCGACCGGGCCGAAAAACCGATATATATTGGATATCGTCGCGGATATCGGTCCGTCACGGTCATCGCGGTGTAAATTTTTTTTTAATCCAAAAAAATTCGTAAAAATATCCAAAAAATCCAGAATATTAAAAAATACTGGAAAACAATATTTTTTTTCCATTAGTAACAACAATAAATCAAAATCTCGGTCACCTTAAGTTATGAGTCATGTCTATGCCGCTGATCGCTTTCTTCTCCAGTATTTCATATAATGCAACCATTATTGATACTCATGAGCAATTTATTAGTGTAAACTATAAGAAAATAAAGATAACATATCAATCATCATTTAATTAATACTAACTCAATCATCAAATAAGTTGTGAAATTCATGACCATGAAGATAACATATTAAAATCTAAAACATGATAGTGAGATAGATAAATCATAAAGCACTTGGACATCAAAAGGTTCACAGTTTACCTGAAATTAGAGGGGACTAGAGAGTATAAACTAGAGAGAGATTGATGAGTATGAGTGTATGACATATTGATAGCCTAATTCCAAGTGAAGTGTCGCCTAGGCTCAATATGATCATCATCATCATCATTTCTTCGGTATTGATTAAAAAGATATGCTCCATATTGTTGCGCACCACTATTGTTCTTGATAAGATGATGAACTACCTTGATCCCCTGTAGATTGTTCTTGGTAATTGTGTAGAAATGACATGAAATAGCTATGAGGGGCATAGAAAGGTCATTGGGGATCATGTGGTGGTGGGGGAAGCATCCCTTGCTCAATTAATATATGTTCGATACACACTATACAATGATCATGAATCATTAAAAGAACATATTTGTGTTGAAATTTCAAAAAAATGATATATTATAATTCAAATATTAAAAAATCCAAAAATAAAAGAATTGAAAAAAAATTCAAAATAATGTGTATGAGTAGATTTAGCATGAAAATATGTAGATCTAACTTCTAAGTGAAGTACACAACACAAGTTATAAACCTTCATGATTTCTATGCTTCATATAAAAATAAAAAAGAAAAAACACATAAATACATAATAAAATATTTTAAGTTGATTTTCTCTTACCTTGAATAATATTTTCTTGAAGAAAATATGCAAGAGGGATGTGTGAATGTGTCATGGAGGTATGACAGTTGCTCTAAAGGAGTAAGGAGATGAGAGGAAAGGGGAAGAAGATGAAGATGGGGAAAAAGTTAAAAAAATTAAGATTTGGGGTGATTTTAAAGGATTTCGGCCGATATTTTGATCCTGATAAGTCCAAGATGATCATAATATCGGCCGAGAAATGCCGATATTTTGGGGATTTTTACCCCGGTATCGCCGATACCGATATCTCACCGAGATATCGTACCGGTATGGGCCGATACCGGTTCATATCGGCTGATATGAACCGGTATCGGCCGCTATTTTAAACCATGGTCCTCCCCCATGCCTGATGGGCGAAATTGGGGTCTTGATCCCCACGCCCAAGGCCAAAAGGGAGGGTCTTGGGTTTCTGAGCCATCCCCCCTCTTTTGTGGTTCTCCACTTTGTTCAAACAGATCCTTGGGTTTCTGAGCCATCCCCCCTATACTGAGATCTGAGCACTTCGCCTTGGACAAGTATTGGGAGCATGTGCCTCCGCATTGGTGAACTTGGCTTCAATGTTTGCAACCCTTTGGGTGGTTTTGTCTCGGTGTTCAGACTCTCTAACTGTCTCAACAGCCATAAAGTTAGATGTTTCTTCAAGGAATTGTGAGGGTTTAGGGTTCGAGATCTCTAGATTAGTCCACTCAATAAATCAACCCACTGGTGTGCAAAAAATAATAATCTACGCAGCGAAAATAAAATCACAAGCACACACCACAAGGACACCAAATTTAAGGTGGAAAACCCAAACCGGGTAAAAAACCACCGATCCGTACTGGATCTAATCAAACACTATGAATCTGGCAATTACAAGAAACTCAGATTTCTTCCCTAGATATCCCCTATCTAAAGATTGAAGTTACCTTGTGTCGCATCACGCCTCAACGACATCACACCGTTGATTGCAACAGATCCAACGCTTGACTCCTCAAATCTTCTACGCAAGAAGATGATCTTCTACAAGGGATGCAGAAGAAACTTGCTCTCTAGAGTACTCGGCAGCACAACTCTTAAAAAATCTCTAGAGAAAATTTCTCTCAATCAGATCACTAATTCAGAACTTGAGAGATGATCTTGTGTCTCTTTGGGTTGTGAGAAACACCCAATATATAGCCGCTAATTCGTGCTTAAGACTCCTTGTAATTATCCACTTAGAAAAGAGAGTTTTTTACAAATTTCTTCTTTCAGTCCAGAGCCAACTCGAACTCTGCGCGTGCCCTCGCTATAGCGAGAGTGCATTCTGCCTCGAGACGGACTTTGCAACCGTCTGTCAACTTTTTTAAACAGCAGCCTTCTTTGTTGACTTTTTCACCTTACAAATTGTAATTGAGGACTTGAGATCCATTTTAGATCCTTTAGATCTCAAAGTTTTGCAGGTATTCTAATTGATCTTCGATACTCGTACAAGGGGTATAGGCGGTCGTTAATCCAACCAAGAGCTTAGTGTTGATCCGGAAACACTGGTGCTTCCAAACTATGTACCTCATCCCCTCATGATTTGGTACCAAGCTCGGGTTCACTATCTTCAAACCTTTATCCACCGTTGAATTGAATATCAAAGAAATTTATAAGGCTTTTTTTTACTTTCTACTGGCCCTTATCTGCAAGGAGACCTACCTTTCCATGTATCCAATCCCACTAATAAGAGGGCATCTTTAAGTGGTCCCCACTCCCCACTAGCTAGAGTGCATATTGCTCATTTGCAGTCATCTGGTGGGAGAACATTGCCCCTTATCTACTTACTCCACCTTATATCCTTCATTCGTCAACTTTTTTATATTCTTTTATTCCTACTATATCCTTCACTGGGGAAGATTAACATATTAGGAACTCGTACAAGATTTTTAAGATATTTGTAAATCTCACTCATAATTGGCCAATGTTCGACCTGACTAGAAAAGTGGACAAGTTCGTTAAGATCATAAATGGTCCATGCAAACCCCTACTCAAATTATTGGGTGGCAGAATTTGAATCCCAAGTTGATGTGGGTTTTTATACATCATGAGTAGAACATAGGTTTAGCACCCACTGCCAGAATCAGGAATTTGGGAGTATACATCAGACAACATAGATTACAAATTAGATGCGGTTCTTCAGATTTCATGTGGAACTTTATCAAACATAAACCACCCATAAAGGGAGAATTTTATCCACTGTGAGAAAGCCTAGGTTCATAAGATGCATGTAGTGCCATGTGGTATGGAGTACAGTACATATATGATCTAGAATATATGCAATGAGTTTTGCAATTTTCCAGGTAAAACTGACGTCTTTTAGTCTCATCCTTCAATTTCAATTTACTTGTTGCAGATAAAGCTAGATTTTCCGGATGAGGTTCTTATTTCAGTCTGTGGTTATTATGGATTAATCTATGATGAGAGCCCAGTCCTTGTCCAATCGCTTACATTTGAAAGCAACCAAGCGAAATACGGTCCATATGGTCTTGATGAACAAGGAACCTACTTCTCAATACCAATAACGGGCAGTAAGATTGTTGGGTTTCATGGAAGATGTGGGCGGTATCTTGACTCAATCGGTGTTTATCTAAAGCCCCTACAGAAACCATACCTATCCAACAGTTTGCTTCCATCTCAAATTCAATATAATGTCATAGGAGAGAAGAAGGACAACAACAAGGTTAGCAGCTCAAGAAAATCTTCAGATGCTAAACAATTCACTAGTGTGGAAACAGAAAACATGGCAAGTATTCTGTTAAACATGCACACTAATTGTACTTACTAACGTAGCCTTTCATCAAGAAACATGTCTTAACTTCATTGTCGCAGGTTGTCAGTTTTCCAAGCAATACTGTGAAAGAAACTCCGACGTCTAATGGTGACTCAGCGACAAATGGACCTTGGGGAGGAAATGCTGGAATGATGTTCGATGATGGCACATACACAGGTGTTAGACAAGTTACTTTGTCTTATAATATCATGGGCATTGTCTCCATAGAAGTTATTTATGATAGAAATGGGCACACGATACGGGGTTGCAAGCATGGTGGAAGCCACATCATAAATATAAAGAAGGTGAAGAAGATGATGTTCTTAGAAATCTATTTTATGAGAATATGAGATTTTTTTCTATCATGATCAGAATATGTCGCATTGATCATGGGTGGGGTAAGCCTATGTTATGAACTAGATTGGGTTTCAATTTAATTTCTAAAACATGAACTTCAAAAAAAAAAAAAAATTGTCTTTCTTGAGATTTTTCCTTATTCATACTGAAATCATGATGAAAGTTATTACTAACTTGCTATCCTTGTACAGATTATTTTCGATTACCCCCGCGAAGTATTGACTCGTATATCTGGCTACCATGGACGTATATGGTTTGATGGAGAAGCAGTAATACAGTCCTTGACATTTCACACCACAAAAAGGAAGTGTGGACCAATTGGAGTTGAACATGGGATATTCTTCTCATCCAAATTAATAAAAGCAGGAAAGATAGTTGGATTCCATGGGAGGAGTGGAATGTACCTAAATAGCATTGGAGTTCATGTTCAGGAAGGAAGGTTACCTCGACCGGGTGATGATGAAGGTGGACCATGGGATGATAGCATATTTTCGGGGATGAAGCAAATTTTCGTTACAAGCGGTCAATCTAATATAAATTTACATTACAAGGGGGCAAGCGATTTCTTTGATACAAATGTGAGTATGACCGGAACAGGCAATCTGTATAGTCTACCAAGCACACAGCCAGTGCAGAGAGGCCACACATAGGGTAAGAGATGCTGGGGATGCTAGTTTTTCATGTTCTATGATTACTACATCACCATCTTAGATTGTTACTATGGTGTTCCTTCCAGGTCTAGCTTTATACCAAATGAAGTCCTTAATTCCATCAGTGGTTATTATAGCTCCATCAACAGAGATAAGAGGCCCAAAGTGATCACCTCTGTTCCATTCCATTCCACAAGTAGGGGGGAGTATGGCCCTTATGGAGAGGACATAGGGACCTTTTTCACTTGTACAACTACAAAAGGGAAGGTGGTTGGATTTCATGGCAGGAGTGGGACTATTCCTGGATGCCATTGGAGTCCATATACAACATTGGTTGGGAGAGAAAATTCTCCCAAGTCAATGATTTTCAAAACTCTAGAGCTAATTACCCAAACCACCCATGGAATATAAATTTTAGTACAATCACAATATGTATAAACTCTGGACATGATGTCACATGAACTTCAAGTTTGTGTTTTAGCTAAAAAAAATCATATTATTGCTAAATGTATTCCAAGTTTCTTGGTTATTTACACGTGTGTATTCCATATAAACTGAAAATATTTGTTGTAGCCATGGCAACAATTGGAGCGGTGTAGGAATAACTGCATCCATCACAGCTCTAGCTGAGTGATTAATCCCAGGGGTTCGTTTAGATCTTCTAAATCAAGTGCAGCTAAATTTGTTTATGCATCAACTGGGGGTTCTTGCATTTGGATAACCTGAGTCACTATTGTTTTGGCCTTTGTAGAAACCAATTATTGGTAGGCATAGTTATAGATAATTAGATTTCCAGGTAAAGGAGTGCTGGAGAAGTTCTTAGAATGCAAAGGGGTTGTAGAATTATGGATGTGAACGAATTGCAATCTGCTTAAGGTGGACATGATGTAACTCATTGGGTCGAGCTTAGCGGTTGAGTCCATTCTTATACCCTAATTACATTGTAATTATATAATAAAATCACCCTGTTTGATCTTGATGCCCGGATGCTGACCTGGCCCAATGGATATGAGCTTAGACCATGGGCTAACTGAGCCCAGCCAAACCCACCTTTCTCATCCTGGGCCATCAACTCTGAGACTGCGTGGGAACTTACCATTATATATATATATATATATGAAAAAAAAAAAGAGCTTCAAAAATCAATGGCTATGGTGTGTAAAGTTTCATTCATTTATGGGTTTTCCAGGACAACTACGGGTTGTGGCTTAGGCATTAGTTTAGACCAATGCGATTTGGCATGCCTGGGAGTTATTTCGACCACAATTTCTGCTGAAGCTTGACTAATCTTGGGCGTAGTTTTAATGGCTTCTGGGAGGTGGTTTGGGCTTATTCTCATGTACATGCCTGACATTAAATTTAACTAGCTTTAAGCCCAAAGGTTGCTCATTGGCTGCACACTATTTTCATTATGCGATTTAGGCCTTTAAAGGGATCGACATAAGGCCAAGTCCATGACAGTGTCTATGTAGGACCCTAACCAAGACACAGACCTCATAATTTAATTGCGTCAATACTCATTAACTGAGTAGCATATGAATAGTACATAAAATAGACATGTTAAATACAGTTGTCATCATCAAAGCCTTATGTGTAAGTTATTCTCTTCAACCATGGGAATATGTCCTAACCTACACGAATTCTGTTTCTTTTTCCAGAATTAATGTTGGGGCAGTCATAAAAGTTTAACGTTGGTTGTCGACCTATCTAACACAACCCTCCTTGATACTGGCTTTGGGACCAGCACTTATAACAATTGGGCGGAGTTTATATTAAATTATTATTGTTATTTTTTAAAGGTCCATCATCATAGTATTTGGGTCTATTGGGTCTGTAATATGGAAGATAACTATCTGGTCTGAACGGATGAACTCATTTTTTCCAAGTCTAGCTCAGTTGGGTCTTGGGACCGCTGATTAGTTACAACCATAAATATGTATAAAAGGGGAATGACCTCAGAGCTCACATAACATTTCCCCTTACAAAAGACTGTGGGCCACAACTCAAACCCTGTTGGTTAGCAGTGGCCTTAAATGACCTGCCCTTGACATCCAAATGAGCTCCATTTCCCATTCAAGTGGGGTCTTTTTGTTCGATAAGGGGGGTTTTCAATCGGTGCATGGATGAACCCTCATCTATCCCATATGAGCTAAGTTGGTCCCCTGCTGTCTCTGTTTGGGCCTCCATGTGGGGCATTACAGTGGATCTTCCTACAAGTAAAAGACAATGCCATTTGTACAGTTGAAGCATATATGTTTCATGTACTAATGGGCCCAATATTCTTTGTTTTTCAACTTACTATAATTTTGCTGGATGGTTAACTAACTACTTGTAAAAGATCACTTCTTGGCCTTACAGGGCTTCTTGTCTCACATCTTTCAATTCAATTATCAAATGTTTTGTTTAATGGGAACTTATCTCTACTTCTGGTGAAGGTGGGCTGGTGAGGTCAGCCCATTTCTATATTCAGGATTGAATTTTAGACCTAAATTCACTCTCTGAGGCCATTGTGAAGTTCAAGTGACTCAAGCCTAGCACTGTAAAAGGTGCAAACTTAACCAGTACTTAAACCAAGTTTCACTAAATTTCATTTAATCCCTATCTTATAATTAGTGTGTTCATGGGAGAAAGTTCATATCATCAAAAGCATCTTAATTTGTCACGCGCTTTACGCTCGGGGATTAAGAACAGTGCAGTTAATCAGTGAGAAAATAATGTAGAAATTAACTTGATTAAAGATTAAGAAATAGTTAATAGTACATTAAAAATATTGTAAAGTAAATAAATTAAAAAATCACATATAGTTTAGGTAGTCAGATTGTTATCTCTCCAACAATGATATATTAGCATCTCAAGAACAAAACTGAAAGTCTATCAGCATTTGGAAAATTTTACAAGGAGCATACATTTGGGTGTGATTTAGATTAAGGATTAAATAGGGCTAAAATCCGCTATAAAAATGGAATCGATCATATTCGATGATGGCATGTACACAGGTGTTCGACAAGTTAATTTGACGCGTAACGTAGGCATTGCCTCCATGCAAGGGATATCAAAATTAATTTGGTCAATGATGTCAAAATTATTTAGCTATTAATCCAAAGAGCTCATGAGAAATAAGGGAAATTTCAATACAATCTCACTATGTATAAACTCTGGTCATATGTCACATGGGCTTTAAGTTTGAGTTTTTTATAGGGCTAAATAAATCATATTATTACTAAATGTACTCCAGGGTACATGGTTATTTGCACGTTTGTATTGCATAAATAATCATAATCATAATCATATGAGCTGTGTTGGAGACTTTCAAAAATATGAAATCTGATGTTTGAATTTTGGTTTCTTGGAAAAACCTTTACATGATAATGTATTTTCCATGCTTAAAAAAGTTGAAAATTCCATGGAAAACTGCCCCTTGAGAATCCATTTCTTGTTTGGAAACCAGTCTTTTGACCTTTTTTTTATATGAAGTCCTATATCAAATAAGTTGAGAAAGAAGTAGACATTTATAAAAGGAAAATATTCATGCACAGCTATCCCTCACCATATTTCGGTGAGGGACAACATGGTGGGGCAACTTTATAATCCATCCAAACTATCCACATACATGGGCCCCCCTAAATTATACTGGTTCAATTGAGTTTTCACAAAGCGGAATGGATTGAATCGTTAGATTGAGGGTGAGTTTTTTTTCTTTAATATAAAGTCGTTAAATTTGTGGGTCACGGATGAAGGAGTTAGAGGCACTAGATTGACACCAAACATGATATATAGGCTCATCCAAGATATCTCTTTTCATCTCCCCCAAGTCCCATAGTTAGTGAGGTTCTAAGTGGGCCCTATCAAATTTATCCCTCACCATAAGGTTAGGGATGGATGCACATGAATGTCCCCCAAACCACAAGAGATGCCTTCATTTTTGCAGATTTTTTACTTTATGGATGTGGAGTTATTATAGGTGGCTATTAACAATTCAAATCATCAATGGTCATTAATTATTGGTCATTATGAGTGGCCCCTCATCCCAGCAGTCATCTTGAGTTCCCAACGAGCATTTGAAATCCTATAAAATCCATGCATTCTCAGTTCGGGAGACTCGCCAGTATCAAACTTCTACAAAGACAAGTCAGATGAGACTGCTGGAACTTCCCAAGATCAGTCATGGAGAAATGGACATTAAAACAACCAATAAATGATTGTCATATATAAACTGCCTTGGTACTCATATAAAGTGAAGTTGTCAACATTGGATCCAAGAATCCCATAAGGTCGACTGTAAGTCAAACATAGATGAATCAAAATGGCTGGACTGAAATGCATTTTGAAGAAAAAGGCCATACCATAAATACCAAGCACATGGGGCTCGTTTCAATCCATTTAGTACTTCGTTTAGTTTGCATGCATGAGTAGAGTGATTGAAAGAAATGAAGGCGTGTGGTTGAACCATATAAACCTCCTCATTGAGGACCCCATGAAGAAAGTCATCACATCAACACGCATACCAGCCCACCTTTAAAACAGCAATAGAGAGGACGATGTATATGGTGGTGGGTTTAACATGAGGGGCTAAAGGTTTCATCAGAGTTAGACAAGCACAGAAAATTGGAGTTTTTTCCTTTCTACTAAGGAATTATCGATATAGCATACATGTTTCCTAGGCGACAATATTCTTGATAGCAATTCTATTGAAAATTTTAAGTAACAACTATCATGAAGTCTAACAGGGACTTTCCTAATAGTCATGGGTATTAGAGTTCGGCATCCATTTCAATGAACTAGACTGTTGGATCGAGTGTACACTCATTTTGGATGGTGAAAACTTGTCGGTTGTGGATCAAGTGGGCCGATGATGATTAAAGCCTTCATCACTGTACATGGGCCGTATTGGGTGAGATTCCATGCTCGATAGAGGGGTTCTCGATAAATAAAGAACTCACTTATTAATAATAAATGTATACGACTTGGACCCATAGTGTTTTGAGTCCTGGTCGCTTGTCATGGCTGTTGTATGGAGTCAGGTAACAAATGCCTGGAACTCCACCCTAGGGCCATACACAAATAATTCGGATGGTTCGAGATGAATCCTATCTTATCCAGTGATATATCCTCTAGTTTCAATTCCGACTGCGCAGCATGGCGGAAGGGTAACAAATCAGCCATTTCAAATTTTGATTCCATGGAACGATCTCCTGAAATGTGGATCAAAATTTTGATCCGTGTTTCGTACTTTTCTCTATTGAAGCATATGTTTTTTTCTATCTACATCACATTTCATTGATTTTCTAGTCATTGAATATCCGAGTGGTCAGGACTACGGTTCTTCCCTCTTCCGGAGTTAGAGGTCTTGGTATTGACTCCTTGTTCCCTTTCTTTAGGAATCGAAAGTTGAGTCCACTAGTGCTATCACATTGGGACCGCAGGGGTGTTTACTCGGCTTCCCTCTAGGCCCGGAGGGATTAGTCCAGCCCAAAGGGTTGGGAATCCTCCGATCGCGAAAAAAAAAAACCCTTTCATTTTGCACTCAGAAATCTTAGACTTCTATGCTTCTTAGAAAATACTAGACTAGAGGTCTACAAAAAATGTGATAGTATTTCATCCCATTAAGTCATATTGAAGCCTCCTTAAGTTTTATATTATTTATATGACATGAATGTGTGAATGTTCTTAATTAATTAAGTTTTATATTTATTTAATATTTAAGATTAATTTATGAATATTTATAATAGGTTTAGATTGAATGGTGTTGCCTAATGTGATTCACAGATCTTGGGTCTCTGAATTTGTTGAGAAGGTTTTTTTTTTAGATTACAGGGATATTTATAATAGGTTTAGATTGAATGGTGTTGCCTAATGTAATTCACAGATCTTGGGTTTCTGAATTTTGTTGAGAAGGTTTTTTTTTTTTTTAGATTACAGGGATCCATCTGTATATGCCAGAAAGCACATGGGTTTGTGTACATTACAAAAAAGATGGATTTTGTTAATCTAAAAAGCAATAAGATGTTGGTTAACAACCTTAAGATGGAGCATGCTTGAGTGGAAATCTACAACAGGCATAGCACTGAGAGTACAGAGCAGTACCTGAGGGATGATCAGTGGGATGACAAATGGTAGATTATGTTAGTTTAGGATTAGATTATAGAAAAGGATGGAGAGAAAAAGTAGATAAAGCTCTCCCAATGCAAATAGAATTAAATAAGGTATTTAGCATCTTTAATCTGATGTCCTACCCAATTCTAGTTGGAGAATTCGGTATACACCTCTCACCCTGAGGCTACTGGTGGGTTTATAGGCCTCTGGATACAAAAATTCTCCACTGCCAGCATTCCACTGTAACCATTTCTCTAACACATGGATTTCAAATTTTCTTTTGCTGGAAAACACTGTTCATCACAGGAATTTGTGATAGAAGATATCCACAATCCATAGAATCGGATACTCCTTTTCTCAGTGCAGAACAATGGAATATGGAATCCAAATTATGTTTCCTTTGTAAAGCCCCTCTCTCACATGCACTCATTTCAACTTGCTCTACACAAGCAACTTGGTTCCACTTTTTCATACTTGACTAGACCTACGCTTGTCGCATTTGTCTGAGAAATGGTAACATTGAAAAACATATGGCTTTTGGGTTTGTCCATCAAGTAATCTCTCCATAAATTTAAAGTAAATCAAGGAAATGTGAAAAATAAATATCCAACAATCACCTCAGTATTTCAGATTCTGTGATAGTGAAAGCCTCGTTTACATTGCTACCTTATATCATTCATCCCTCGCCTTGTATCATTCATACTTCACCTCTTTACTAATTATATAGTGAAGCTTATTTGTCCATGAATTCATATGTATTCAATTCCTATGTATTTTATTGTAAACAAACAGCTTGTGAATCTTTTGATGACAATGCTGACATTCTTATTCGATTACTTCTTGGCTTAAATTCCAATTGCAAAATAGGTATGAAGTGCATCAGCTATGGCTATCAATGCATAAAATTTGGTCCAAAGGAGATTTTTGTGTCAGGTTAGACGAGCCAGATTGGTGAGGGCCAATCTAGACTTTCTTGCAACAAATCTTCACTATGCCTGAGAAGGTCAAGCGACGGCCAGGATCTTCCTGTTTCATAGCTTCATTCCATGTGGGCCCTCCCAAGTAAACAGAATGGATCACCCAGTCCTGGCCCAACCATGGTATATTGGATCAAGTTTAAATTATGATTAGTGCCAGAAATCTCTCACCCATTCATTTGCCAGTCCCAGGGGTTCGTTTAGATCTTTCTAAATCAAGTGTGGCTAAATTTGTTTATGCATCATCAACAGGGGTTCATGTATTAGGATAACCTGAGTCATTATCATTTTGACCTTTGTAAAAACAAATTATTGGTAAACATAGTTATAGATAATTAGATTTCCAGGTAAAGGAGTGATGGAGAAGTTCTTAGAATGCAAAGGAGTTGTAGAATTAGGGATGTAAACAGGTTGCAATTAGGCGTGTTCATGGGCCTTGCTGGGCCGGATTAAGGAATATTCAGGCCCACCCCAGCTTCTAAACAGTGGGCTCAAGCCTGATTAGGCCTTAACTAGCTGCTCAAAGCCCAGATCGCCTGAACAACATGAATCCCGTGCCCGGGCCCATTTAAAAACGGGGCAATTTTTGTTGTCTTTAGGGTAGCTTTATTGGTCAACTTTCTAGTGTTCAAATCCCTACATCACTATTTTTGCTGAGAACATTATTATATTCAGGTGGGCTTTGGGCTCTTTACAACTGAATCCAAGCCCGGCCCATATATTAAACGGGCCTAAATTAAAAAAGCCAAGGCCGGCCCAGTCCATGAGCATCCCTAGTTGCAATATGCTTGAGCGGGACATGATGTAACTAGTTGGATCGAGCTTAGGGTCCCATTCGTTGCCAGTCCATTCTTATACCCTAATTACATGTAATTATACAATAAAATTGTTAGGTTATTATCTTGTATTTGAGGTTAGCCGGATTAGTCAATTTGAGTTAATCTGGGTGCAACTGGTTTTGGGGTATTTTGGTAATTGTACCAGAGTTTTCTTGAGGATTAAGCTCTAAACCCTGAGGTGCTGTAGAGCACAACAAGGAACGGACGTGAGCTTTCTCCGTGGACTTAGGCGGTTTTTCCAATCCACGAAAATTGTTGTGTCTTCAAATTCTTCGTGATTGATTGCTTGATTATTGTGTGGATTTGTGTGTTTGTGTGTGTGTGTTTGATAGTCGATCTTAGGTTGTTAGTTCGCTGTGCCACTTTTCCCAACAAAAATTATATTATTTGGGTCCAAGTAGGGTCCATCTTTATGGTATGTGGTTTTGTGTGATCTTGATGCCCAATGGATATGAGCTTAGACCATGAGCTAACTAATCCCAGCCAAACCCACCTTTGTTATCCTGGGTCATCATCTCTGAAACTGCCTTGGAACCTACCATTATATATATGAACAACAAAAAAAAAAAAAAAAAGAGCTTCAAAACTCAATGGCTATGACTTGTAAAGTTTCATTCATTTTCAGGTCTTTCAAGGACAGCTACAGGTTGTGGCTTAGGCACTATTATAGCCTAGTGTGATATGGCTTGGCTGGGTGTTGTTTCGACCACATTATTTGTTGAAGCTTGCTAATCTTGGGACTTGTTATGGCTTCTAGGAGATGGCTTGGGTTTATTGGCATGTAAAAGCCTAGAGCCTGACATTAAATTTAAGGACACACAAATAGATGAATGGGGCCATATATGTTCACTGGCTTTAAGCCCAAAAGGTTGCCCATTGGCTACACACTATATATATATATATATATATTGTTTTTTTGGCTACACACTATTTTCATTATGCAATTTAGGGCTTTACAGAGTTTGACACAAGGCCAAGTCTAGAGATGTCAAGTGGGCCGTGGCACGGCACGGCACGGCACGGCCCACTGGGCACGGCCCATGACGCGGGCCGTGCTGGGCCGAGCTGCGCACGGCCCGCCAGGCCCGCCGGCCTAGTGGGCCAGCCCTTGCAGCCCGCCAGGCCCGCCAGTATAGGCCCGCCAGCCCGCCAGCCCGCAGCCCGCCGGCCCGGCCCGCCCGCACGCCCAACAGCCAAATTTTTTTAAAAATACCATTTCCCCCCCCCCCCCCCCAACAGCTATAAAACGGTCATATAAGGGGTATTTTGTGTCATTTTTCATTATACTAAGTCTATAAATATCCTAACCCTCCCATTCTCATTCCTCACCAATTACACACTCATTTCTCACCAATTTACACAACTTTCTCATTCTCTAACTCTCTCTCAAAGCATTCAACTCTTTCACTCTCTCTAAGAAGTTTTTGGAGGACCAAAGATCAAGTCATCAAGAAACAAGATTAAAGGGGCCTTCAAAGATTTAGAGGTATTTATAATATTTAGATTTGAGATTCCATATATATAAGTTTATATGATATTATATTAACTCTCATTTTCTCCCCTTTCTTATAATAAATTATCACAAAAGAAGGCTATTAGCATATTACTATTATTATTTATAAATTTATTCTTTTGAAATATGGCCAGAAGATTTCCCACCGAAGCTTCTTCCGTTAATTTAGAGGTAGAAGAAGATTTTATTGAATTACAAGATGAAGTAGGTGATTTACCACCCCCTTTCCTCAGAGTTCCTATAAACCAAACAAGAGGAGTAGAACTTCAGCAGTTTGGGATATATATACAAGGTATGATGTTATTGAAAATGGAAAGAATGTTGAAAAGGCAAAATGCACATTGTGTGGTAAGATTTATAGTGCCCAGTCAAAAGGGGGTACCGGCCATTTGTCAAGACATAGGAAAACATGTTTACAAAAGCATAAGCCAGAGAATGCAGGGACAGGGGGGCCTGGTTCACAAACCCAAATTTCTACTACTGGTGGTGGTAGTAGTAGTAGCAGTTTGGGTTTTTTTTCTTTTAATGCACAAAGTGCT
The DNA here is from genome assembly GCA_012931725.1 of Litsea cubeba. Taxonomy (NCBI): domain Eukaryota; kingdom Viridiplantae; phylum Streptophyta; class Magnoliopsida; order Laurales; family Lauraceae; genus Litsea; species Litsea cubeba. The sequence continues at coordinate 121,977,032 of CM022944.1, read as the reverse complement.
AGACAAGGTCTTGTTAAAATGATTGTTTTATCCGAATTACCATTTGCTTTGTTGAAAATGAGTTTTTTGAACAATGGGTCCAGCAATACTGTCAACCACAATTTCACAGTATTTCAAGAAATACAGCCAGAAATGATGCTATTAGACTCTGGCAGGAAGAGAAAATAAATATAAAAAACTATTTTGCAGAATCTCCTGGTAGAATATCCATAACCACAGATATGTGGACTTCTAAAGGGGGTGATAGTTATCTTTGTATTACTGCACATAATATAGATGCAAAATGGATTATGAATAAACGTATACTTAGTTTTAGCACTCTTGAATGGCCACACAATGGAACTACGATAAGTACATTAATTTTGGAAAAAACTAGATGAATATAGTATTAAGGAAAAGTTTTATCTGTAACTTTAGATAATGCTAGTAATAATACAGTGGCTATTGAATTAATGAGAATGCAGATGCCACTTGCAACTTTGATAGATAGTTCTATCTTTCAAAATAGATGTGTATGTCACATCTTAAATCTTATTGCAAAAGTTGGTTTAAAGCACATTACAAGTTATACAGATGCTATTAAAGACATTGCTAGATTTGTTTTTTGCTCCGCATAAAGAAAACAATTGTATGCCCAAATATGTGCGAGGCAAGGCGTATCAGCTATTAAAATGCCTAAAGAAGTTGAACATAGATGGAATTCTATGTATGATTTGTTAAACAAGGCACTTTCTAGAAAAAACTGTTTTGAATGAATTTTGTGCTTTTCATGCACAAGATTTAATGATTAGTGATGAACATTGGGAGTTATGTGCCCATATAAGAGATTTATTAGAACCTTTTTATACTTCAACATTATTTTTTTCCGGGATATATTATCCCACATCTAATGAAGCTTTAATGAAACTTTTTAAAATTACTTTACAATTCAGTAGATTTAGAGATCATTTTTTACTTGGTAGCACTATTAGAGACATGGAAGAGAATTTTAATAAATATTGGAAAGAGGCTCCAATGACATTTTCTTTAGCTGCTGTATTTGATCCTAGGTTAAGATTAAGTGGTGTACAGTTTTTTATTGATGGAATAAATAAAAATATGAATTATATAGATTCAAATGTTATTTCAAATATAAGGGCAAATTTACAAGCACTTTTTCAATTTTATTGTGAGCAAATGGGTACAGCTGGGCTTAGTATGGGCAATTCAGAAGTCCAGTATACAGGTGTTGCTGAGTGGGAGGTGTAGTATTCTTCCCTGTCCACGGGCATGGCATCCAGCTCAAGCTCAAGTAACAACACTATGACGGAGTTATCATCGTATCTTGACGTAGGTGTAATTAGGATGCAGGATGCATCTACCTTTGACCTTTTAGCCTGGTGGAAGCAACAAGAAAGCATTTATCCGGTGTTGGCAGCCATGGCTCGTGATCTATTGACTATTCCTATGTCTTCTGTAGCATCAGAACAGGCTTTTAGTGCAGGTGGACGTGTAGTAGATGACAGAAGAACAAATCTCACTGAAGAAACGGTGGAGTGTTGTGTTTGCCTACGAGACTGGTACTTGGCAGATAAGAGGAAGCAAGAGTTAACATCATTAATGAAAGATTTTGATCCAGCAGAATAATTAGTGGACTACAAATCTGATTTTTTACTTTTTTCTTCATTGTAATTTATAAGTTGTTCATTCTTTTTTTTTTATTTTCTAAAAAGATTGTAAGGTTTTGAAGGTAATCCTATTTAGAAACCTTCAAGAAGTTAAGATCCAAATGGTTCTCTCTTCTCAGTGGAGTAGGTCGAGTTTGACCGAACCACTTAAATATCTTTGTCATTCTCCTTGCTTGTGTTCTAATTTTTATTTTTAATACTGATAAGAAAAAGAAAATTCATATATAGTACTTAAGTAATATGTGAGTAAATATCTATAAATTAATTTGAACCACTCAATCATTTGTCAAATGTTTGTATAAGTTTAAATGTTTAGAAAAGTAACTATTAAAAAATTAATGACTATTGATCGAAAATCAAATTCAAATCCATGTCGTTACGGACTTACGCTTACGTTACGCCTTACGGTAATTATATATTTATATTAGTCTATCAAAAAAAAAAAAAGGGGCCCGCCAGCCCGCTGGCACGGCCCGCTCCAGCCCGCCCCACTGTGGGCCGTGCCAGTGGGCCGTGCCGTGCCGTGCCCGGGTTTTCCCCTGGCGGCCCGTGCCGTGCCGGCCCGTTAGCTGGGGCGGGCCGTGCCGGCCCGGCCCACGGCACGGGCGGGCTAGGATTTTAATTGCATCAAACACAGTGTCTATCTTGGACCCATACCCAGACACAAACCTCATAATTTAATTGCATCAAAATTTGTTATCTGAGTAGCATATGATTAGTAGATAAAATGACATTAAATAATTTCATCATCATCGCAGCCTTATGAGTAAATTATTCTTGTGAATTATGGAAATATGTCCCAACCGACACGAATTATGTTTCTTTTCATAGATAGTCAGAATTCATATTGGGGTTGTTGTAAAAGTTTTACGTTGATTGTCAACCTATCTGACGTTGCCCTCCTTCATCCCGGCCTGAGGACCAGTAGTTATAACAATTGAATATTTAAGTAATTATTTTTTTACTGTTTAGGTCAGTCATCATATTTGGGTCTACTGGGTGTTGTAATATGGAAGGTGCCTATCTGGTCTGAACTGATGAACTCATGTTTTTACAAGTCTAGCTCAGTTGGGTCTTGGGTCCACCGATTAGTTACAACCATAAATACGTATAAAAGGGGAATGATCTCAGAGCTCACATAACATTTCCCTTTGCAAAAGACAGTGGGCTACAACTCAAACCCAGTTGGTCCTCATATATATTGCATTGGGCTAGCAGTGGCCTTAAATGAGCTGCCCTTGACGTCCAAATGAGCTCCATTTCCCATTCAAGTGGGTCTTATTGTTCGATAAGGGGGGTTTTCAATCGGTGCATGGATAAGCCTTCATTTATCCCATATGAGCTAAGTTGGTCCCCTGATGTCTCTGTTTGGGCCTCCATGTGGGACATTACAGTGGTTCTTCCTACAAGTAAAAGACAATGCCATTTGTACAGTTGAAGCATGTTTCATGTACTAATGGGCCCATTCTTTGATTTTCAACTTACTATAATTTTGCTGGATGGTTAACTAACTACTTGTAAAAGATCACTTATTGGCCTTACAGGGCTTCTTGTCTCACATCTTTCAATTCAATTATCAAATGTTTTGTTTAATGGGAACTTATATCTACTACTGGTGAAGGTGGGCTGGTGAGGTCAGCCCATTTCTATATTCAGGATTGAATTTTAGACCTAAATTCACTCTCTGAGGCCATTGTGAAGTTCAAGTGACTCAAGCCTAGCACTGTAAAAGGTGCAAACTTAACCAGTACTCTAACCAAGTTTCACTAAATTTTCCTTTAATCCTAATCTTATAATTAGTGTGTTTATGGGAGAAAGTTCATATCACCAACAGCATCTTTGTCACGCGCTTTACGCTTGGGATTATGAACAGTGCAGTTAATCAGTGAGAAATGTAGTGTAGAAATTAACTTGACTAAAGATTAAGAAATAGTTAATAGTACATAAAAATCTTGTAAAGTACATAAATTAAAAAATCACATAAAGTTTAGGTAATCAGATTGTTATCTCTTCAACAATGATATATTAGCATCTCAAGAACAAAACTGAAAGTCTTTCAGCATTTGGAAAAATTACAAGGAGCATACATTTGGGTGTGATTTAGATTAAGGATTAAATAGGGCTAAAATCCACTATAAAAATGGAATATGTTAAAATATTGGATATGACTGCACTCAGATATAAGTAGGGTTGCAAACAGGTATCCGATTCTCCGATTACCCGGAAGTTTCGACCCGCAAAAAACAGAGTCTGGAACCTATTTTAAGTTCTGATTCATAAACAGGTCCGGGTCCGGAACCCAATATAGGTTCCGATTCATAAATGGGTCCGGCATTTGAGTCCATATAGGTTCGAGCCGTGGACCTGGGACCCGGCATCTGAGTCTTTGATGTTGCAAATTGTACATCAAAATCAACTTTTTTCTTAACAGTTTTATATATAATATTGGAGGTAGTAAACTTTATATACTGTTATAAATTGAATGATATGCTTATTTTAAGAAAAATGAAGAATAAAGAGAAATTAGAATCGACTTTTTAACTAGATTTCAATCCTCTAAGTGGACCTGGTTCCGAAACCGGATCCGAGTTTTCTTATCTAACCGGGTCTGGAACTAACAAAACAAGTTCCGAGTAAAAACCGGATCTGGAACAGCAACCATTATTTAAAAACGGGTCTGGTTCCGGGTTCACTATGGTTCTAATCTAAAACCGTCCCGTTTGAAACTCTAAATATAACACAGTCTTACTGAACAAGTTAAGGTCCAAGATGTGTGCATCTTGAAGATTTTTTGTTAATTGTAATTTATATTAATACCTGCTTTTATCTTTTTTATTTTTAACATGACTTAAACCCACAACCCCATGATTACAATAGTGAGCACCCTGTGCTCTCTTACAAGCCCTGATCATTTATTTGGGGTCCGGCAGTTTCGATTTTATATTATTGGTGATTTTTTTCCCATTCAAACTTCTTAACTTCTAAAAGTTTAAATTTACAACACCAAAGGAGGTCAAGGATTTCACTTATTAAATGCTGATATGGTCTAACAATTAAAGTTCAGACTTCCTACTAGAAAGATTAGGATCCAATTCTAATCTCCTTAAAATCCGCAAACATTTGCGGAATTTTGTTATGAAAAGGGATTCAAGTTGAAAGGACATCATAACCTAACCTCAGTCAAGGCTTGACTTTTGTTCTTTTAGGAGTTGATTACCATTTTAGCATGAAAAAGTGATTAGCACTTTATTCATGTACTTGTTTTGGGTATGGCATGTGATTAAGTAGGTCAGGAGGCATCTTACACATGCTAGGAGAGTAAAGATAACAGTATCCAATAGCCCATATAAACTTATTATATGATATCAAGGGATATCATTATCTTATAAATATTGTTTGCTTTAGAAATAAGCTTGAATGTTGCATTGTGTGAGAATAATGGGCGACAATTCAATGGGGGTTGCATGTGGGGATCTTCAATAATGGATTCCTAAATCCTATTCTCATATGGGTTGCTAGGCTTTGAGTAAATGTATTTAATGTATGCCAATAGTGCAAGAGGAAAGAAAATGAAGCAATGCCAATCTCATCCTGATTAACTAAGTGAATATAAGCATTATAAACGCATTTTATTAAGTTGATATTGCAATGGTTTTTTAAGTGAGAGGCAAATTTTCATCTTCGTCGATTAATCATCTTAGCCATATCCCATTGTACAAGAGACTTTTATGTGCCCAACATATTGAATCCATTGGAATGATATCTAAACTAAGTACTGGATGTAATTGTGTGGATATTTATAGGATGTTACTTCTGTATTAGTTTCCATTTCATAGTTTTCTGTTAAATAGTGTATATAAAACAATGAGGTTACTTTCATACTATAAACTTGGTCGGGTAAAGAAAGGCATAAAAAAAAAAAGCCAATCCACTTGTAGTTCATTGGCGAGGCATCTCCCTCAATTGGTTAGGGACCTAGCAGGAGTGTTGTGTGTGTGTGCATGTCGGTGCATGTGTATTTACAATTTGAAAGAGAAAAATAAATAAATAAGTGAACAGAAGGCACAAAAGTGAATACTAAATACTCTTGATTCGACTTATTTTAGGCACAAATCCAGCTTGCTCCTCCACTGAAAGGATAAAAAAAATCTGAAATAAGGTTAAGCCTAGACAGTTCTTTGAGGGTACATTTGTATAGTGCATCTTTAGCGGTCGAGGAAAGGAAAAGAGGTCTAGTTTTTCGCATACTTGTTTTTCCATCATTTTGTGCAAGCAGATATCCATGAGGATAAGTATCTTTTTTTACTTGAATACTCTTAAATACAAAAGGTTTAGGGCACATTTGTGTACATCAGAGGAAGATAGATTCTTTAAACACGCCCCCCACCATATACACAGAGGAAATGCTTTTTCACTTAATGAAAAAAAAATTAGGATTTTTGTGCTTTTCTGGCCGTACTGAACATGAAAAATTTCTACCATGGAAAAACAACAAGATTTTTCCACATGACCTTGGAACATGCCCTAGGTGATGAGAAATGAAAAATGCCTATTCATGTTGCTCTCATAAAGATGGGATCATAATTCAAGGATAAGATATATAGTAAGATGCCCCTATCTATATTCTTATCTTAAATTTAAAATATCTCGAAAGTTGTGCTTCTTGTTCTATTTTATATGGGCATCATAGGTTTCAACTTTGTAATACTAGGTGGGAGAAAAAAGGGAAGAAACCTTGGCAAGTTCTGTTAGAGATAAAATAACTTTCACCTAATCCTTTTGTGATTCACCTGACCTTTGTCTTTTTAGACACCAATCACATGGGTCATAAGCATGTCCTCAACAAAACATTAGCATTAGTTAATGTCAAAGAAGAAAAGAGAGGGAAAAGAACAAGAGAAAACAACAACAGGGACAAAGTTCTAAGCATCAAACAAATGCTATGGGGACCTAAACCACATGGGTGGGTGCTTGAACTTTATACAGTGGAGCCAAGGGAAGGTAGAATCTTTTCAACATGTTTGTTGGATCCACACATGTTGTACTAACCCTTGTTTCCACTTAGATCACTTTTCTCAAGAAACCATGTACTACACCATACATGCAGATTCTATAGGAAGGATCATCCAATAGTACTGGTCGAATGTAGCTGTGATACAGCTATTGCATTGCATTAAATCCAAAATCTAAGGCCCTTTCTTTTTCAAGACCTTACAATACATAGGCTTCCACATGAAAATCACCAATCAGATTATGTTGAGCATTTAAAAGAGAGCCCTTTTTTTATGCTAAAACCATCATTTTCAAATCTGGACAAGTAAATGAATGGTTTGCATTTTCTGTTGTATATGATCTTGCCCAATTATTTGCATTATATACTGATCTAGTGGTTGTAATTGTTCAACTGCGAGGATTTTCTGAGGTCGGATATGATCACTCAGGACACATTTGTGCAGCATCAAATCCTTGAAAAAGGAGCAAATTAATTATTCGGTTTTGCTGAGCCTATTTTTTTCTCATCATTTGGTGCAGTCAAACACTTCGCATTAAAAAAAAAAAACTATTTTTCTAATAAACTTTTCCTCACAAGAGAGTAAGCTCGAGTCCAACCTACGAAAGAAAAAAGCAGGGGACGTTACACAAACAAGCCTTTAGGGTAGAGCTAAAGAACTCCAAGTAATTGCATTTTCCTATATTTTTTTCATGCATCCATACTTCAAAATCTGTCTTTAGACTAATTAATATAAGATGTTTTTCTTCATGAAACATTTGAGAAATCTACCTTAACTGATGGATCAAGCATTTTCAACTAAATTTGAAAAATCTAACTTAACTACTGTCAGATATTTTCTACTAATTCCGACTCCCACGAACGATTGTGTTAAAAAAGAACTTAATGGTCCTAGACTTAGGGGTGCACAAGGCCCGGGCCGGGCTGGGATCGGCCCGATCCCATCCCACAATGGATCAGGCTTGGATATAAATCTGTGACCCATTTAATATATATGGGTGGGGCTTGTGTTAAGTGATAGAAAACCCGAAGCCCAAGCCTAGTCCAGCCCACGTAAGTGATACATAAATTTAGTGACTAATTTACCCAAAAAGCCATAATTGAAGGTCCCAAAAGGTCATAGAAAATATGGCCTGGGCCGGCCTTTGGATTAAATGGGCTCAGGCCAAACTATAAGGCATGTTTTGGGCTTGGGCTATAGCTATCCGCCTACTTTCCTTAAGGCTAACCGCTCGTGGATATGCCTCCTTTCGGCCAGGCTGACACATGAACACCCCATTGCCAGTAACAGCATGATAAGTTATTTTTTCCTCTAAACATAGGGTTATGTTAGTTTTTTTTTTAATTCCAAAATGAAAGTGTTCAATTCTAATTCAAATAATAAAAAAAAAAAAGATTTGCACAGGGAATTAAAAAAAAATGGAGGGCTCAAACAGTACTTGATAATGAATGTGGATGGCTTCCATTATATGATATTACAGAGTAATCCAACATTTGTTGATATCATAGAATAGGATATTTAACGATATTGCAGAATATCCTAACATTCCTAGAAAGTGGAGAATATTGTCAAAAATGAACACAAAAGTGTCGGGAGGTCCTTACTTGCTTTTTTTTACATTAATCCATATTTGGGTAATTCACTTGTAAAGTGAAATTAAATTCAAGGGTCAGACAAGAAAAGAAGATGGATCATTTCAAAAGGTACAAAACTTGAAAATTCACCTTCTTAACTATTTTACAAATTTTTTGGACAAACATAAGAAGCCTTTTTTCATTTAATGGAATGAAAAAATAACTCTTTGAATATTTAAAAAAAAAGAGGTGATTTTTTAAGTTTATACTTTTTTTATATGACCCCTCTTGTTTTTTTATATATTAAAATAACCTATCACTTCAACTCGCTTTACAAGTGAATTACCCAAACATGCATTTTGCCAAAAAAAAAAAAAAAAAACGAGGGTTTTTTGAGGGTGTATGCGGCGACAAAAACCCATAAAATTTAAAGGGAAGTTCAGTTGTTATAATTAATTAACCAATCATGATGATTTTTTTAACCCATAAGTAGGATTTATTATATCCCCTAAAATATCAATTAACCTCAATTTAACCGTCCATTCTTATGCCTTTAGTGGATTTAGTGTCTCAAAAAATCGCAATTATTTCTTTAGCTATTCTTGCAGCAAGCAAAATCACAGATTATATAGAATTTCCATTGACATTAGTGTAAGATATATCCGGTTTTACAGCTTTGTCAATGGAACCATTTTTGAATTACCTAACCACGAAGACTGATTGTGACTATCATGTCTCATTAATGGACCATCACATCTAATTAAATAGAAAATGGTTGTGGAAACTGACAACATTGATCTGATGTATCGACAAAGTCAATTGAAATTTTGTCCTAATGACAATTCTAATCTCAGATTTGTCCTAATGATGGGAGTCGTGTTAGATGTGACACGTTGAATTTGAGAGGTGCATTATCTTAATTGGACCAATTATTGAGATATTCTTATGTGTATGTTCAAGGATCAAATGAATAATCTTCTTAATCAAAAGGTTTATCTACAACTTAAATTGGGGGGGATTATCAAAAAAGCCTCTTAGTTTTTGCCCATTTTTAAACAAGAGCCCTGCGAATTGATAATTTTGAAAAGGTTTCCAGGTTTTTGGATTCATTTGAATTTGGGTCCTTTTGTGAAATGACTGGTAATGTAATTAAATTTCGTTCTCAAAGTTCCATAATGTCTAGAATGTCTTTTGTAATTTTTTTTTTTTTATGACGTGGGTATCCGTGAAGTCTTTGGCCTAACATCCCTTTTTTTTATTTTCTAACAACGTTTAGTAAAATGTCTCCTTTCTATATTATTTTCACCGAGTCCCACATGACAAACAGCACTAATGCACAGCCATGGACAGTGGCGCTACATGGATCATAGTGGGGTCAAGATCTAAAAAAATATTAAAAAGAAAAAAAAATTAATGGATTAAAGTTATGGGAAGCTTTTGACCCCACTCAATGCCTAAGTTAATAGGCCATTTGTCTACCAAAAAAAAAAAACAAATGGGCCCAATTTTTATTTTTCAAAGAAAAATTCCTTTTTTAGACATTTCGTCGGTAAGTCTTCATTTACCCTAATTTAACCTCTAAATACGGTATTCTCCCCGTATTAGAAGAAGAAAATCCTAAGACGACAGATGTTGAAAAATGTAAAAATAAATTTATTCGATTTGTGGAAGATAAGTGTTTTGTTGACCCTGCTGACTCGTATTTCTGAAGCCGCCACTGCGCACAGTGCACAGTGCACAATGCGTAGGAGAAAATCATCTTACAATTGTAATATTAACTTAGAAAAGTATTATTTAAGAATGTCCTAATATTTTTAGAATATCACTAATATTAGAAATATTACAAGAAAACCACCAGATATTGCCGCCTTATATCCTTCAACCCTTAAATGAACTCAATTTACCAAGAATTTTTAAGAAGTCAACTCCATGCAAACCAACAGGCTTCTTTTTTTCTAATCTTTGATTGGAATTTATTTTTATTTTTTTCTTGCCGTGGCTTGGGATGTTATTTCTGCATTCTCATAATAATTGTGAATTTATTTGAACATTTGTTTCACAGGTAGGTAGGAAGGTGTTGCTTTCCAACAATTGAGCCCTATAGTTGAACATTCGCACAATTAGATTAGTGTCCACATCATGAAAGAACCATATTGGCCCAAAAATCTCCTCCCATGTAGAATAATAGTTCTCCGGTCAATTTTAGCTACCACCGTACAGCTCTGTTCAGTCTATTATTAGAAGGTGGGAAATTCTATTTGCACCCACCATTTTTCTAAGCAAACCCACTTATATGAAAAAAAATTTGCTGGGATTGTACACATGTGGGTGAGCTCAGAAAAAAAGGTGGGTGTAAATGGAATTTCCCTTAGAAGGTAACCTTGTCAAGGGCTTTTAACATTTTTAGTAGTTCTACAAAAAAAAAAAAAAAAAAAAAAACATTTTTAGTAGAGAACTTGGTTGCTCTTGTTGAGTCGGAACATGTGAGGCTTTACCCCAAAGTGATCATGAGTGGACCTTCTCATGTTCCGTCACATCACCGCAGGTAACTTACCTCTATCTAAGGCATGGGCTGTCCGCAATGACACGGCAGACTATGATCATGGGTTAAGTTCTTCAAAGGACCCTAATTCGCTCTTATTAGTTGCGTACTCTACTTTTCATCCAACTTATCGGGTTTTTTTACTTGGAAGAAGGCTTCTTTACAATCCCAATCCCCTTACGTGAGTAAAATAGATATATATATATATATATATATATAATGAATTCTAAAAAACTCTCCATTTTAAAAACTCCTTGTTTTACTTCCTTATGTTTTTAGGGCATAGAGTCCACCTTAAGCCAATTCAATCATTTCACACATACTACCCCCGTGAATTGGTATAGAGCCAAATTTGGCGTTCATCGAACTTTTTTCCTCGCCGTTGGATTGAAATCATAAGAAAATGATGCCTCTAAAATCATTAATATTTATGGGCATGGATCAATGGGTTAGGATAATCAAATGGAGTTGAGAATCTTCATATAGGTATATCTCATATAAATTATTTCACCCATTGGCATTCCATGTTTATCATACACCACAGTGGGCCCAATTGGGATGAGCATTTTTTGAAAAAAAAATTTCTCGGGAGTTTTCTAGAGCTCCCATATATATAGATATATATATATAAGAGAGAGAGAGAGAGAGAGCGCGCATAGGAGTGGGTCCAAAGCCTTCCTGTGGAGGCCAGACGCTTTTGCATTATTACCTGTGAGAAATTTGTGAGTATAGTTAATAAAAATTTAAAAATCTAAATCATTCAAAATAAATTATTTAATCTCTCATGGCCTTGATAAAATTTTACTCGAAAAAGAGTTGGATCCAGCACCAAATCATCACTATAAACACATAGCAAGTGCTTTATAAATAATCAATTTTGATGGTGGACCCTATTTTTACTGCAGTGAAAATTCATCCATAACTGAAACACACGGTGCCATTAATTTTAAGCAATTAAATTTTTTAATAAATGGGTCCACAGAGAATCCTGAGGATCTGGATTCGTCCATGTGAGGTCTCTTTCATTGGGCCGGTGTGTGAAAGTTAGCAAAACTTCACTCTCAAATAGTGCATCAATTAATGTTGTAAAAGCGTAAGATTCAAAAGGACCAAGCCAAACCTGAATCAGACCATGTTATCATCTTAGAAGCTAAACCTAAAGTAGATCGGTAGAGATTTTTTTTAATTATATTTAGGACGTATTTATGCAAGTGCCACAAAAGTTTACAGGAAAGTCACAAACATGACTACATAAGCTCGACCGCTAAAAAAGAGAGGTCCAATTTACTCTTTTTCACTGATGAAAATAGCCAACACCAAACTTTGGAACATGTAAATGACAGAAAAATCTTGTAACTTTTTTTTTTTTTTTTTGGTATCTTAGAGAGAGCACCCCTTGTAAGGTATCACTAGAATATGGGGGTAAAAACTGGCGCCTCTTACTATTAGGATAAGAGGGCTCTCTTAATACTTAAACAAGTTGAATTGCACAAATGCATCATAAAATAATCTCATTCAGCTCCAAGACTATAACCTATAAAGATCAAGGCTCTCCTAAGCTTGAGCTAATGAGAAAATTTTGTAAGTTCATATTTGTGGGGCTCACCTTTTGCCCATTCAAATGAACCAAACACATGACCCCCCTAAATTGCACATGTCCACAAACTTTCTGTCAAATCTGAATTTACTGGACCGTTGGATCGACTACGTATCGATCCGAATGGACTATTGACCATTAAACTTTTGGGCCCATATGAAAATGATAGAAATCACGGTTGGAGATTATTTTTTGTAGAGAGAAGGATCTCAGAAAGTTCTTGAAATCCCCCTCATCTCCATCCCCATGCAGGTCTCCAAGTGAATCTCACCATACACTTGAACTTATCTTATTCTAAACTTGAGATTAGGAAACCCGGCCCCTAAGCTAAAATCATACAAAAGTCATATAAAACAAATTCAATACTGTCCTAATAGATCCCATCAGATCTTACCTTCTGATGTAACAGAAGAAGATGATCAATGCAGTCTATTGATGGGTTCTTCCCAGCCATTCATATAGGGGCCCTTGAGACAATTAGACTGATATTGGAAGGTAAATGTGTGGCCCACAACTGTCCAGACCAGGAGATGATGGGCAGTGGATCAATTTTCTAGGGCAAGACACCAGGCTAGGCTGACGGCCAACCAGAGTGTTGTCTGATTTGGAAAAAAAAACGGGTGCACGTGAGGCAGTGGACCACAAGTGCACGCAACCAGAGCAATCATTATTCATTAGAGAGGCCTTGTTCACACACAAGGGGATAAGTGTCAGAAGCAGTATTAAATAATAGATAGATCTGTTTGTTGAGCTATGGATAGGAATAAATCGCTGTGGGACCATCTTGCATTGCATGCTTTGCTTTACAACAATGAGCAAAAATCTTTCCTCAATTCCAAATTCACCCCAGATGACTGACTTTTTATCTTTTAGGCCCATCTCCTTTGTGTATTTAAAATGAATTCCTAGGAATTGTCGAAACCAGGGTGACAAAAATCACAATTCAAATTATCCCCGCTTTAGGGTTCGTTTGGGAATGAGGGAAACGGAACGGGGGCGGGGGGGGGGGGCGGGGGAGGGGGGAGGGGAAGAGGGGAAAATAGAGGGAATGTGTTAATGGAGGATTTTTGAAAAGGGGGGAGGGGAATATGGGGGAAAATTTAGAGTGGGGCCCATAAAAAAATTTCCTCAAAAGTGAGGGGAAAGTATGAGGGAAAGAGGATATTTTTGACCAAATGACTAAATTGCCCTTTTTGAAAGAGATGATTTTTTATCTTTTTGCAAAAGTGAGGGTAAACTGGCAATTTTCTCTCTACCTCACAAATAAACAAAACACTACTTTTTCACTTTTCTTTCTCTTACTTTTTTACTATCCAAACAAGGGGAGGTAAAATTATTTTTTCCTTCCCTCCCCTTCCCTTTATTTTCCTTCCTCCTCAAATTTTTCCTCCCCTCCCCTCCCCTCCCCTCCCCTTCCCTTTATTTTCCTTCCTCCTCAAATTTTCCCTCCCCTCTTCCCAAACACAACGTTAGGGTTCATTTGCCTTTTACACATGAAATAAAAAGAATGAGTTATACATATGTAAAATACATTATCAATGTTCTCATAATCACCATTTTTATATGTGAAAATAAGTGCATGCAACGATTTTAGGCATTTTTTGATTTGTTGGCCTTTTTCTTTTTATAATCTTCTCATAAAAGTCTTAACCTAGATTAGAAGGTCAAGACAACATGAAAACAATATCAAACATGCAGATTATATACTGCTTGACACTCTTGATAATTGAAATTCTAAGAAAGTTAAGTTTTCATTTATATAACCACCTCATATAACTTACCACTCGACTTTCTAATAATCATTTGTTGGAGTCCATTTGACCTTGAGTTATATTTTTTTCTTTTAGCTAGAAATTATACACGAATTCACTTGAGGGGCTTACATGAGGTTATTCATGTACAGAGCGGAGATATAAAGACCTCAACAAGATCTAGGGGTGTGTAAAACACCAACTTCATCTTATCATTATAACTCATCAGTTTATAATTTTTCAAATTTAATAGTTTTAGAATATATTATTTTTTCCCTGAGAAACTAATATATTCATTCCCACTGTATGCATGTATGTAGCCAAATTCTAAAATATATTCTTGCCCATTTTTTATTTTAATATAAAAAGCCACCTTACCAATAAAATCTCTTCAAACATGAGGCTCTATTTTTCACTATAGTTTAGACCTAAGTTATTTCTTACTTTTATCACAACTTTGTGTGAATAACAGCTATTAAACTTTTTAAGGACCTGCAGCTAAAAATCTGAGTTTAAGGATTTGAATCTTTTCATCGTCGGCACTCAATTGCATTATCATGCATTGAGGTTGGGATCCACTAAAAATGAGTCCATTTTTTTCCCATTTTGAAAAACACCCTACAGTTTTTTTATGCGTCACTCATATCTATATTCCTTCTGACAATCATAGAAAAGTAATAATGTTGGAAAATGAAAGGTACCAATCTGGCAGAAAGCACAAAAAAACAAAAGAGAGGCCCTCGTGCAAATGGGTTGATTGTGACATTGATGTACCTCTCACATTTCAGCTTTATTAATTGAAGGGGAGAGCATGTGGGTGGACATTCCTGCCTTGGTTGTAAAATAAGTCCTCTTTTTTCTATGATACTACTCTATGCATATGCCTTGGGTCCATCAAAATCTTCCATCAATCTCCTTTCTCTCTCCCCTCATAAATGTCAATAAATCTACCCTCTTGCATTTTGGCAACTTCCCATCTACCATAGAAGCCCATTCACTCATTTATTTTCTATAGGAAGAAGCAACCCTAGTTTGCTTCTCGTCCTCTCAAATCTCTTCTCATCTTTTTGGAGTCTTGTGGCCTAATTTTTGCTGTTCAATTTTTCTCCCTTAATGGCCCACTAATCACATCATAATATGGCAAGATTTGATATATTTTGTTGTCTTATTATCTGAAAAGGATATGTAGATTGGGGCGGCTTTTATTTCCTTAGTTGTTTTTTTCATTCAAGTAGTAAGCTATTTTAGAATTTAGATACAAAGATACAACCAACGATTGATTCTTAGATCTGTTTGATAGGGAGTTGTTATAAGCTTGAGTATACGAGTGTATAAGTATGTTCAAGAGAGGGAAAAAAAAGGCGCTTTTGTATTTAGAACTTTAAATTGAATTTGCTTAATCTAATTTGAGCATTGGAGATAACAGTCATATACTCTTAACACAAGACCTACAATTCTGTATTGACAATAACACCTGCACAAAGTAATTTTCATTCATGGGGTTCTCCTTAGTAGGTTTCCTTTCCATTCTGAGTATTGATGTGATGTGACCACTTATAATCATTAGATCTACAGTCCAAAAAATTTAGCAAACATACAACAATTAAGGAACTAGCTAGCCATAGGTATTAGGTACCATGCTAAGTACGGAAAAGCAACAGACAAAATTGCTATGGGCAAACAAGAAACAAATATTTGCAACATATATCATAATTGAAGAACAAAAACAGAGCAAGAGAGAAGAGTCTTATTAGAGTAGAATCACAAGTCAAATGGTAGGGGTAGATTGCAAAGTTGTAAATTGCACAATTGAGGCAATAAACTTGCTTTTACTGAGAAACAGATTTTCCAATATAGTAGTTTTATTAAAATATTTGCTCTATTCACTGTTTAAAAAGAAACTTATTTTTTGTGCATATGTTCCTTGTCTAACATATTGGAAAGAGATTTTTTTCCAATGATAATTTGCACACAACATTCTTTTTGACTCTTCAATGGTTCTTTCAATGGCCTATGATACTTGGATTCATTGATATAGATCTGAGTTTTTTAAATTCAAAGTATGCATGAAAGATTCAACAGCATTTCAGCTTAGTTTTCCCTGTGCATGCTAAGAAAATCAACATGCATGACCTGAAAGCCCACATCTTAAACAGTGCCTCTCATTCTGGTCGGATCGGGCTTTGGGCCTTCTACCACTTAATCTGATCTTCCCATATATTAAACAGGCCAAAGTTTATATCTAGGCCCAGCCCGTGTACTAAAGACTAAGGCCCAAACCGGGATGGGTGCGGGATCCATGTGCACCCCTATAAAAAATGATAATTTCTATTATATGCGCAAAAAGGGGCAAGTTTCATGGGAAACAACTGTGTTTCTCCATGCCAACAACTCTCTAGTTTCTTTCTTCATTGCTATTTTTCTAATCACTCTTTTGCAGTTTGCATTTAGTAGCATTCAGTGGTAGATTCTTCTTCATTAGATTGGCTATTTCTCTTTTTTTCACATTTATCTATACAAAATTAGTTTAGTTCATTTTCTTTAATCTAATTCCATCTAGATTGCATTCATCTCTCTCTATTCCTTTCTTTTCTTCCTTAAGTTGTGTTCTTGAATTATTGTGAAATGATTCTAGACATTGAATTAAGAAATATGGAATAATTTGATAGGTCAAAAACTCGAAGTTTAGTCTAGGAATCCAAATTGTCAAATCACTTTCTTTTATTTTTTTATTTATCTAGTTTTCTTAAATTTAATTCATAAGATTCAAATGCTTTAAGCTAGTATTCTTCCATTTTTTCCATACTTTTTTTACGAAAAAGGAGACCAAATGAAAATGCAAATTCAATCGTACTTGAACATAAAATAGGACCTTTAATCTTCAATCACACTTTTAGTTTGATCCCTCTGGCGATGTATTCTAAAAAGTAAAAAAAAATAGAAAATTGATACTACAATAATTTTCTTCTTTGTATGCTGATTTTACCTTTCTACTTTCTCAATTTATTTGCTCACTTTATTGTTTATGTGTTTACATTTCTTTTTCACTTTTCAAATTGCTTTGCATTTGATCTTTAGGGCATTTTAGCTTTAATTTTCTTCTCGGGCAATATGTAAAACTTAATTGTTTGTTTTTCTCTTTCTTGTTTTGGCAAAGTTTGTGGGCAATAAGCAGTCCCCTTTCCAAAGAACCCCTAAATGCATTAGTCTTGAATGGAGATAAAAAAAAAAAAGAAAGTTCCTGACCATCATTACTGTTTTTATTTAGAAATTAATGTTCATTATTTTCCAAAAAGGGTATCTAGGAATGAGGACTCTTCTCTTTTGAAAATATCTCGAAACAACTCTTTATTTATTTATTTATCTTAAATATATTGCTTTAGTTTTAAATTTTATATTTCATCTTCCATTATAGGTTGACCCAAATAAACCCATTATTTAGTCTTTAAGAACAATTAATCTTCCATTCTTAAGTATATCAAGACTCTCATTGGAAGAGATTTATCATTATATTTGCCATGACATGACAACCACATCATTCCTTCAGAGTTAGGGTTGATCTGCGTGATTCAAGCAGATACAATACTTGATTTTGCTCATGAAATTCCTGATTGGTTTAGCCCTTAAAGCATGTTTGGTAACAGACAAGAAATCCGTAGATCTGATGATTCTTCACTACGACTAGAACAAGAATTCCTCACCAAGGATTTGTATAGTTGAGGATTTCACTTGATATTGGTGTGTATCGATGCATATAGTTGAGAAAAATGAAGTTTGGTGTGCAAATCCATATAAGTGAGGATTTTTAAATCTTATGGGGGAGAGGTCAAATATGAAAATCTTAATAAATGAAGATTTTCATTCGTCCAAATCATCAGGAATTTACAATTGCCAGACATGGGTTTTTTCATAATTTTAGGAAGCCAAAAATATTTTCCATGGAGATTTGGGGCGTGTTTGGCATCGTTCTAGTGGGTTGTTCCCACGAGACATGTTTGGTATATGTAAATCACTGTTTCAAATTTTAATCTCACAGTAAGGAATCTCAAAATCTTATCCCACTAGCATAAGAAAGTGGGAACGAAAAAAACTTTATTTTTTTTAAAAGCAACTCAAGTTGTTTCTTACTTATCTCTTGCCTTTTAAAAAATGTCATTTAAATACTCTAAATCCTCTCGCTTATCCTAAAGGAAGGCCCATGTTCACAATCTCAAATAAGGTAGCCCTACTTTATAATTCTTAAAAGTGGGTCACGTGGTTACAATCACAAAAGGTGGGCCCATATTATAATTCTATAATGGCGGGACCGCATTAAAAATCCTATGAATGTAGGCCCTATCTTCTAATTTATAAAGGTGGGCATCATGTCATAATTTCTAAAGGTGGGTCACATATCTACAATCACATAAAAGGTGGCTCTACTTTATAATTCATTAAGGTGGGTCATATGGCCGCAGTCACAAAGGGTGGAACTACATCGTAAATCCTATGAATGCCCACATTATGAGTCGTATAAATGTAATTAACTCGATGTTCAGATTTATAAAGGCGGGTACTGTGTTCATAATTACAAAAAAGATGGCCCCCATATTATAATTCCTATTAGATGGGCCCATATTGTAAATCCTATGAATGTACTGCCCCTATGTTCAAATTTCTAAAAGTTGGCACCACATTGTAATTTCTAAAGGTGGGTTATATGTCCACAATCACAAAAAATGTAGCTCCGCTTTGTCATTCATAAATGTGAGTCACATGGTCATGACCACAAAAGGTGGACCCACATTATAAATCCTATGAATATGGGCCCCATATTTTAATTTCTAATTGTGGTACCATGTTGTAATTTCTAAAGGTGGGTCACATATTTACATTCACAAAAGGTGGCCCCACATTATAATTCCTATTAAGGTGGGGCTACATTGTAAATCCTATGAAAATGGGTTCATGTTTTAATTTTTAAAGGTGGGTACCACATTGTAATTACTACGAGTGGATCCCATATACGATAATAATTAATAGAGCGGCGCAAACAATAAAAGGTGGGTCTCAAATTGTAAATCATACGCCCGCCCCTTAGATCAAAACTTTTATAATGTTAGCAAACAAGTTCCGTACAGCATATTCAAATTTCGCGGAGTATAGTCTCGGCGCAACATAATCACAGCTCATACTAATTCGAGCAAAATTGAAAACAACACAAGAACAATACAAAACGAGCCCTTGATTTCCAAATGTGACCTTAGAGATTCCTCAACTTACTTGCTGCACAACTTTACTTAGTTACATATAAATCCAAAGATTCCTCTTTATACTTCTACTATATACAATGAATGGCTGAAAACCATTTACATATTATTAATCTAACGGATGAGAACCCTGTAGACTCTAAATTAGGCAAAAGTCCCTGAGCACGGTCTTCAAAGGCATCAAGGACAATAACTTTTTCTCTAATGTCTCTAGTCCAGACAGTTGGAGATATTTTGGTGAGAGGTTTCTAATATGCCACATCATATATTTTTATGACTAATTTGCCCCTTTCAACAGTTTCAGCATAACACCTTCCGTCTTCTTCTCTGTTGTCCTGGAGATCCCATTCCGTCTTCTTCTCTAGGAACGAGGGATTTCACCAGAGAGCTCTGCAAATCGAGGGATGTAGTTTTTATGAGACAACATTTTCATTCAAGGATGCTGCCCTTGATCATTCTCAGGATTTTTCTTTAAATCCAGTACTTCCATTGGCCCTTCCAAACATCCATTTTTCATCCACCTCAGGTCCGGAATCAGCCACTCTGCTCTGAACAAAACCATTAACTATTCCTACTCACTCACCTTCTTTGGAAATGTCCTATCCACCTACATCAAAACTTGGTCCCATTCCACCTATAACCCAACATCCATCACCACCGCTTGCTATTCATGATCCAATATATGGGCCCGCCATTCCAACACCTGCACCCAATACTTCCACACCTAATCTCTCCATTTCAACACATGACCTTCCTGTTGCCATTGATCCATCACATGGACCTTACAAAGATAAATTTGCAAAACTCTGATAAAGATAAATTTGTAAAACTCGGATAATTTTGATAACTTTTCTGAGTTTTGATAACTTTTCTTAGTTTCAAACAAATAGCTATGTGATGTGGTGCCATCCGGCGACCCACATTCACCAAATTCAACCCCTAAATTATAGGTAATTCAAAACGGATTGATAAAAATATCAGAAATTGTGCCCAACTTATGAGGTATTTTTATATGATATAACGACAGAATCTTGACTTGATCTATTCATGAAAGTTGTAGCCCTAGATGTGTAGATAATTCTAGGGTTTTGAATCACCCGATTTGGTCTTCGAAAGCTCAAGTTATGGCCCATTGAAGTTTACTGGTAAAGACAGGAATCTCGGATCAGTTTTTCAGGCCTGACTTTGAAGCAGCGTTTGGAGGCCCAAACGAACTCAGATTTTTGCGAACTAGACCTTTCTGAAAAGTTTAAGACATCCTCTAACGCCATCCAAACTCAATGTAAGGAGAGAAGTTCATTTGAATTATTGATGAGTTTTGCCAAAACTAAGATAAATTGTCTGAGTTCTGCTTTTGTTGACGTGTACAAGGGCGTTTTTGTCTTTTTCAGTGAGTTACTTTTACAAGAGGACTGCTGTCAGTATGATAAAATGTTGTAGGCCGTTTGCAATAAAAATCACAGTTGAGAGACCTCCGCCCAAATGTCCCAAACTTTTATACTCTATCCTAAAACTTATCAAACTTATCCAAACTCTAGGACTTAGCCAAACCCAAAAAATGTAAATCCACTGAGATTAAACCTCTAAAGATTCAAGAATTTATTGAAAGGTTTCATATATCGACACACAGATCGTCTTATATTGAGAAATATTTATAGTAAAGTTTAATGATAATAAGGATCCCCATATATTAGTGACGCGTACAAAATGAACTTAGCAAGATCGTACAAAATAGGGATGAATACAAAAACAAAAGGACAGATGAGTTTGCCAAGCCAAGCCAATGTTATCTATCATGGTTTGAATTGAGGTGGGCCACCGAGAATGATTGGATTGGCTAATATACCCCAGCAAGCAGAACGAAACATAGATCGGGACCCCCTAAATTTAGGATTTACCTGTGCACATGTGTTGCAGGTTATGAGTGCGCTCGGGGAATTAGTTCGGTCGGGTTAAATGCTTGCTGGGGTATATTAGCCATCTATATGAAATCTCTTTCTTGATTTTTTTTTTCATTCTAATGAAGCAATTAAGAGTGTGCATTAGCTGGCATAAGATTTTATATAAGTGACAATTGTGGATTGAAAGAAACAACATCTCTTTGTTTCTACGAAACAGGAGATCCGGACTCATTGAGGGGGCATCAAACACATGACACATGAAGCAAAACTACGCCAAAGAACCAACACCCGAGCAGATGACAAGTCCTATTCAATGTAATAAAAGTAACTCTAGTGCTCATTTATTTCATGTAATTGAATTCCTAAAAATTTAAGATTTGTATTTCTAAAGTGGTTACAATCAAATAAACAAAGGTATAAAAAAATGGCCATAAAATAATCTCCCATTAATGTTAAAAAGAATGAAGGGGCAGATAGAAAATTAATACCAACTATATCATTCCAGTAATTGAAATTCTAGAAAAGTCAATTTCTCATTTACATTTACACATATCCTTCATTTCCGACCTCTTTAATAATCTTTTATTTGAGCCCACTTGATTATAAATTCTTCTATGTTTATTTTCATGCAAACAAACATCTTCATATAATTTTGAAAACACAATTGTAGAATTGTTAAATCCCTAAAACTATGATAACTTGCTACTATCATGAGAAATTGGAAATATCATAAGAAATGAAACTAACTCAAGCGACATTGATGTTATGATATCATTACATTATAGTATTTTATTAAGATCTCTATATTTTATAAATTATTTGTTGTATTATTTAATTTTTTTAAGTCTTAAAAACTTATATAAGCTTTCTCTCTCTCTCTCCAAAATCACATCCATCCAAGAGCTTGTCGGCCAGTGATTTGTCAAATGGAATTAGCAAATCTTGTTGACAGGCATGTAGAGGACTAGATCTTTTGTAATTGTATTACTTTTGCTCCAATTGGGTGGTGAGCATGTGCCACTTTACCTGCCTCTTCTTAGTGGGCATTTCATTTATCCTCATATTTCAAGGCCCAAATCATTCAAAACCCATATGAAAAATAATGCATTCAAGGCCAGTTCCTTTTTGCCACCACCGGTCAACATATATAGCATCCATGCAATGACTCTATGAACCACAGTTGCCAATGTGCTTTATGCACTCATGTTATATATATATATATATATATATATATATATAAATAATTCATGCATTCAAACAATTGGCAGTCCTCAGAATGAATATTATCTACTTCATTTATACAAAGGGTTCATTTATTTAAGGAAAAATGTGTTGGTGGAATGTTTTGGTAAATGCGTTTCAATGAAATGGATGAAGTATGGTGTAATTCAAAGGGTGTTATTCAATCAACTTCTAATTTTTTTATAGAAAAATGATTACTCACCACTGAGCCATTGTCCTAGTAACTAAATCCTAATAAAGTAATGATGTAATTGACTACTAATTGTAAAATATGTACAAAGAAATCTAGTACTGTTTACTCTTCACCTCTTTAATATTCATTTCATGAAAATTTTATTACTGTGAATTTGATTACTTGGCCACAAGGGCCAAGGGTGTAACAAGAAAGTTTTGTTAGCGGCCATTGTATACAATAAATTTTTTTTTTTGAAGGGGCCATATGTGAAATATATATGTAACTAAAAAAATGATGGGTGGGGAGGAGGGGCCATCCCGCTCCTTATTGAGCCAGAGTATCTTACAAAATGATATGCATTTAAGGATTGGGATCTTAGAGCTGAACAACAGGAAATCCTTTGTTGCTATATGTAGTATGTCACTCAAGAGGACTTTGTGGGGCCTTAGCCTACCAACGCAAGTGGGATTTGGAGAAGGGAAAATTACCGTACGGACAGTCCAAGATCCGACAATTACCCCATTAAAGATGAAACATTGAAATTTACCGGATGGAAGATCGTACATTAAAAACGACTAAAATGGGACGATTTTATCCTTTTTCCAACGATATCCTAGAATTCTAGAATTTCGAAGGACTCGATATCCCAGGAGCTTAGGATATCGCACAATTCAATATCCTAAGCCTGTAGGATATCACACAGTTACCTACTCCTATACTCCCGCTCAAGGCTTTCATCTTCCCGCTCGACTTAATTTCCTTCCTTCCAAGAATGACAACACACTTAAAGAGTGCATAAGAAGTCATGGACCATGGAGAAGGGAGATAATAGTAGCAGAGAACAATCCAAGAACCCATTTGGTATTATGATTAGCTTCACTCACTGCATGCGGGGTGAGAAGTAACCCCCAAGTCTCATCCCCAATTCCCCATCCCATCTCTCCTTCCTTCGCCTTTTAATAGAGGCCAGTAATGTGTGTTTGAGAGAGAGATCAAAGTGTTGGTGGGGATGCTATATGGAAATGCTGGAGAGAGGTAGTTGGCACTTTCTATATTCGTTTCTTGTCATTGTTTGCTTGTGTTGGGGTGTTGCAGTTGGTTCTGACATTAAAAAAAAAATCTCCCACAGACTAAAAATGGCAATGTCACTGAGAGAGTTGCTCATGCGAATCAGGTAGTCATGAGCAAAAAGATGATCAAATCACTGCAATCCAACAAGTATATTAAAAAAAAAAAGAACATAAGGAAAGACCCACACCGAAAAAGAGAGGGATGCTTTCTCGCTATAGCAAGATGGTATTCTCGCTATAGCGAGAATGGTCCACAGTGAAGAATGTGTGGGGGTGAAGTAACTGCAGCCAGGTTTATTAAAAGGCCTGAAGGACTTGCCTTTCACTAGGATATGTCTCACTGGTATTAACATGGGTAATGCTGGCTTAGGCCGTTCAGGTTCTACCTGGCAGTGCGAAGATGTTACTGGGGCTGCCTATGGAGTAAATCCACCACCATGCACAGAATTGATCACCACGCATGATACTGATTTATGTTCTGTTCATTCATGAGATTATTCTCACAAATCTATATCCTTATCAATTTGTGTTTCTTAATTTTTATTATCTTAAATTTGTTGTGTTTCCTTTGAATTTTTGATTTGTTTATTTATCTTCTGAGATTATTCTCACAAACTATTTCATACATGATGCTTCTAATAACAACTCAGAAACAGTTGCTACTGATAGTTTCATGTACTATTTTATTTTCTGATTGTTTGTGTTGGTTTTTCTGTTCTCTCCATTTTTCCTTTTTCTATGTTATGCAGAGTGAAAAAGTCTTCTTCCACCTCTGAGAGCTCAAAGAAGAATTCAACTTGCAGGGTGCCTTGGAGCATTTTGAGATGGAGGGTTTGGATGCCAACTTGAAGTGTGCCGTGGAGCCTTTTGAGTCGATTCAGTGGAGAGTCCAACTTAGAAGATGAAGACACCGTGGATGATGAATTGACAATTTTTTGTTTAATCTTGGGTCATCACCCATTATTGGTTGACTTACAATTGTATTTGACCCTCTTCTTTATCAAATTGTTAATAAAACTTAATGTGCGCTTCATTTGATGTGTTATGAATGACTATGGGTTGCTTCAATATGCCAATAAATGGTCCAGACTTGAAAAATAAAGAATGGAAGAAGTGTTTTAGAGCTTGAAGATGGCAATGAATGATAAAAAAAGATTTTGGTTAATGTAGCATAAATGTTAGATGAATAAAGTTAAATAGTTGATGTTGAACGTGATTGATTGCCAAAATCAGGTTTGATTTTGAATGTGAATGGTTGATGTTGAAGTTCCAATTCCAAGATTCAATAGTCACCAAGTGAGAATTCACAAACATCTCAATAGAAAATAGGCAAAATTAGCGAAAGGTCCCTATAAGTGAATGTATCCAGCCTCCAGTCCAAGGAAAAACTTTTTAAGGCATATGGTCCACTCAGCTAGACTGTTTGTTGCCTTAGGTCCCTACATCCACATGATCACATATTTCATGACTGATATGCCCTTTCAACTGTTTTAGGCATAAAATTTTGAAATTTAAAATTTCAAATCTTATATTATCCCTCTTCTTCTACAACGAGCCTAGATTTGTTTGGGTTTTCCGATCTCTGTTGGGCCACCCTGGTTCCAGAGAAGAGATCGTTTGAATCTTTTGACTTCGTCGGAATCGCACTGTTGCAGACCAAGAAGACGAGATTAGAAGATTTTCTGATCAATCAGGTGGGCCACTGTCTGATCAGAGAAGGATTGTTGCTCGTGGGTTGCAGATCAAAGTCTGTTGCAAAAACCAGGTCTGATTTGGTTTGGTTGATTGCAAAAGACTGCCCTGCGACCATTCGTCGCACTGGAGAAGAAGTTTTTGATGCGCCCATCGTCGCCCGCTAGTCCCTTTAGCAGGAGACCCGAAACAGACGAATCTGTCGTCGTTCGATCGCTGATGTGGCTTGTCTGTCCGATCGCCGTCGTAGTTGCAGCAGTCGCCTGAGATTGCAACGATCATCGTCGTTGCCGCCTTGCCAGTCTGGCCGCAGCCCCACCGTTGCCGCAGAAGACAACCGCCTGGCCAGAAACAACGCTTGTTGCACGCGTTGGGAGGAAGAAGAAGATCCAGTTGGGTGGAGGGAGAGGCGGGAGCCGCGGCGGCTTGGCCGGCGAAGGCAGACAGGGCAGCAGCGGGCGTAGATGTGGAGGAAGAGGATGAGGATGACGGCGTTGAAGAGGACTGTATTCCCAGAAATTGCATGGAAGAGCACTGGTTCTAGTTCCAGGAATCAGTGAAGAAGACGACCCAGTTCTCTGGGTATTTGTTCCAGGTCGGGTCTGGTAGGGTCAGTTCAGGCTGACCTAGTCCACGCAATTTGTCAAATTTATCCGAGTTTTGTCAAATTTATATGAGTTTTTATCAAATTTATCTGATATTTTATTAATTTTAACCGAGTTTTTTGTCAAATTTATCTGAGTCTTTGTCAAATTTATCTAAGTTTTGTTCAAATTTATTTATTTTTGGTCATATTTATCTGAGTGTTGTTCAAATTTATCTGTTTTCTGTCATATTTCTTTGTATTTTTGGTAAATTTATCTGAGTTTTTGGTAAATTTATCTGAGTTTTGTTCAAATTTATCTATTTTCTGGCATATTTATTTGTGTTTTTGGTAAATTTATCTGAGTTTTTTTCAAAATTTATTTGAGTTTTTTAGCAAATTTATTTACGTTTTTTGAAATCTATATGCGTTTTTTAAATTTATTTGCGTCTTTTGAAATTTATTTGTATCTTTTCAAATTTATTGCATTTTTTAAAATTATTGCATTTTTAAAAATTTATTTTCTTCGTTTTAAATTTATTTACATTTTTTGAAATTTTCTTTGGATCTTTTGAGATTTATTTGAGTCTTTTGGAATTTATTTATATTTTCTGAAATTTATTTGGATATTTCAAAACTTATTTGCATCTTTTTAAATTTATTTACGTTATTTGATTATATATTGCTTTTTTTAAACTTATTGCATTTTTTGAAATTATTTTATTTCTTAAAATTTATTTTCGTTATTTTAAAATTTATTTATGTGTTTTTAGAATTTATTTGAAAATCTGGGGATTTCATTAATCATGGCAAATTAAATGGTAGTTGACTATTATTAATGAGACATCCCACCAATCATGGGATATGATCTAAAGAAAGGGTAAATTTGACTTTTCAGGTATGAAAAAGTGTGTGAGGGATCTTTGGCTCTATGACTTTTTTTTGTGGACCTAAGGCAATAAAGTGAAATGTTCAGGGACCCGTCGCCGAATGCCCCTAGAAAATAACCATTGTCACAAAATATCCCAAATTCAAAACATCTCAACCAATATAAACTCTCATCATTTCATGTTAAATCTCCATCCATGCCTTGATTAGTATGTGTCATGTTAATTGGACAATTATCGGGTGATGCTAAAACTTACACTCGCCAAGATGGAGATTTACTAAAAGATTAACCAGCAAATGCTTTTAGATTCACTCGCAAAGATGGAGAGCATTGAGATGAATTTTGAAATCAAAGCCCATCCATCACTTGTGCTTTATAGAAATGAGACCCACTTTTAAGGCTCGTTTTGGTTCAAAGGAGGCTCTCAACACTCATTTTGAATTTTGAATATGAATTTTGAACAAGTGGCGGCCCATCAAGTCTCACCCATCAGTGTCGCTGTCGCCTATTCATCAGTGTCACCTTATTCTCGCTATAGCGAGAACAGGCTCGCTGACCAGTGGGTATTCTCGCTATAGCGAGACGGGTCCTGCCCCATTCTTTCATATTTTCCTGTTTTCCTATTTTCATAAAAAAGCTCGCTATAGCGAGACCTCTTTCCTAAAAAACCTCGTTGTTCCCCTGTCCTGAAAAGGTTCAATCAATGGATACAAGAATGCCATGCTGCCAAATGAGACATAAAGCTCTACTTAAGAACAAACGACTCCAAATCCATATATAATTGTTGTAATTCCCCACACCAATGCATACACCAAGTTCCCATATACAGCCTACAATACAAATTACAAACATGCAATGCACTTACAGAAAGGCTTTGATCACATTGACAAGGCCAATTACAACTAAACCCAAATATAATAACTGAGATTTGCTACGAAAAAGAATCAAAATTCAAATTCAAAAATACATTTTAACAAAAAAAATAAAACAAACAGAGAAAATATCGCCTTATAAAATCAATGCTCTAAGCTCAGCTTGTAAATTAGCAGGCTTCGTGTGTGACCCTATATATCATCATGACTGGTCCTTGCTACTCAAAGGCACAACTGAAGTCTGAGATTTACCAGCAAATCCAATGGAGGGTCTAAGAAATGGTTGATCTTGCATGCACCAAAACGCTATCCTAACCACTTGTTCCAACCCTGCCCATTCTATTCTCCCCTCCAGTTCGATAGGGGTTATCAAACAAGGCAAAGCTTCCATCCATGGAGAGTTGAAAGGAGGAGTTCTGAGAGACTCTGATACCGTATGGAAACGGAGGTCCACAAAAGGTGAAAAGCTGTGATTTGTGATGGGATGGGAGTAGGTAACTGTGCGATATCCTACAGGCTTAAGATATCAAACTGTGCGATATCCTAAGCGCCTGGGATATCGAATCCTTCGATATCCTAGAGCCATAGGATATCGCTGGAAAAAGGGTAAAATCATCCAATTTTGGATGTTTTTTGTGTACGATCTTCCATCCGGTAAATTTCAATCTTTCGTCTTGTACTGGGTAAATATCGGGTCTTGGGTCATCCGTACGGTAATTGTCCCTTTGGAGAATGAAATCTTACCTACGGATTGACGCATGCCAGACTATTGATTCTGACCGCAGGTCTATGCCAGAAAGTTAAAGTCCAACAAGGTCTAATAAAGTAGGGGATCCCTAACGACATCTTCTTATTTTGAGGACTTCCTTATTCTCCTATATTTGATTTTTCTAGCTAGACTACTGGTCCCTGAAAGAAACCGTGATTCAGATCTGAACATTACTAGGAAAGGACGTCCATGGCTGATTTAAAATCTGATCTGGACAGCATAAATCAGCCATATAGATCACAAAAGAACTCCATGAATTCATAACCAACAAGTGTATAATTAAAGGAGATTCAAGAAGACTATTACCTTGAAGATTTGTAAACTTCAAATCTCTGAAATAATAGATCCAAAGGGCTGAACTCAGACTTGCAATTACCAAACAACTTGCTAGAATTTTCTGCAGTAGAGTTGCTTTTGATCTTCTTCTCTATCTCACTTCCAAATCTGATTGGCTAAGATGGTGGGATCTTAATCTAGGTTTCTAGATGAGTTGAGAACTATTTTCTAAGGAAAAAACTCAGACCTTAAACTTTCTTCAATGAAGAAGAAAGCACCAAAGGGCTGGACGTGTGGGACTTGTGGCTCCTCTTAGTGTGGACGTCCAAGGGGGAAAGCCCTCTCCCTTTTATAGAAACTTTGGAATCCTTTCCTAAAAAGTTATCTCTTCTAATTCTCATAGATGTCCTAAAAGGAAAGTATAATCTAAAGATTTATTTCCTTTTAGAAACACTCCAATTAGAAAAGGAAACTAAAAAAACATTCCATAAACTTTTGCAATTAGTAATCCTAGTTGCACAACACTTACTAATTTAAGTTTCTAATTCAAAAAGGAAACTTTCTTATGAGTCCAACCTTCCAAGTAAAGAGACCTACTCAAAATTGGAAACCTTACCCATGGAATTCCCATTATGGACGTCCCACATGATAATGCACACCATGGCTCACAAATAATTTATCTAGAATCAAATTCATGTATGCCATCAAAGGCCTATTTGAATTTAAACTCAAAATTATTTTTCACTAAAATAATTTATCCAAATGTCATCTAAACATTTTAGAAAACCATGCCAATCTTGGAAAGTGACTAGAGAAGGGACCAAAAGACATATTTGCCCTTGGCTCCAAAAATGACCAAAATGTCCATGCTAAACACATAGCAACATAAAGACTATTTTAACCTTAACTCATTCCACTAAAGAGTTATGGTTGAACTCCAGGGACAAATATATAATATAATAAGCTCGTCATAAAATGACAGTTGTCTTCAACCTACTAAGTGTAATGACCTGAATGCCCCTCTATGTAACATCCATAATCAAGTCAGGTTATCGAATGTACTATCAACCTTCTCGATTACATCTAAACCTTAGAACTTCATATCCTTAACTTAATCATCATCCGGATATCATTCTCTTGGTACAGGGAGTGACCCACAAGTTCAATATCCATATGGAACATCCATATACTAAGATCTTAGATTTTGATGATTAATCGGATAATTCTAAGGGGACGATCATTCCATCATTAGATGGCATAGATTCTTTATTGCATCTGCACGTCCCAACTGATCAAGTCCAAGTACCCAAAACACAGAGCTGTTGACCCTATGAAAAGAATTTCACCCATAGTGAGTTAAAGCACAAGAACTTGACTTCGCTAGTTCATCCACAAATGCTCAAGATTAAGAGCACTGGTCACTCAGTAGCATGAGGTGGCTTGATCTCTCTCAGTGATAGTACTATTTTAGAGATCACACCTACAATGGTCCTGTTCAATGCATTGCATATACACTAATGAGATAAATCCGGGAAAGTCCTCCCATGACTTAAGTAAGTCACCCTGAATACAGGAGAGTCTCTCACTATAACTTATACCAAGATGAAGTGCCCAGCTCCATCTCTCAGTTATGAACAAATATGTTGTTTCCAGTGTCCATGAATCAGACCTATCTGTGTGTAGGCACTACACACCTAATTCATTTACTAGAAACAATGGGCCTTACACAACCATACATATATACATGTTTAAAGAGAAAAGAGTCATTCCATTAAATAACTAGTAAATATCCAGAAAAAAAAGATGAGAGTGCAGCTAGTGGGCTTTAGGGCATACACCAATCCCAACTGCAGGTCTATACCAGAAAGTTAAGGTCCAACAAGGCCCAATAAAGTGTGTGTGTGTGTGTGTGTGTGTGTGTGGGGGGGGGGGGGGGGGGTCTCCAACGACATCTTCCAATTTTGAAGACTCCCTGATTTTCTTAGATCTAATTTTCCTAGCCAGACTATTGGGTCTCGCTTGCAGGTCCATAGCAGAAAAGTTAAGGTTCAACGATGGCCCAATAAAGTGGGGGTCTCCAATGACATCTTCCTATTTTGAAAACTCCCTGATTTTCCTAGATTTGACTTTCCTAGCCAGGCTATTGAGCCCCACCTGAAGGTCTATGTCAGAAAGTCAAAGCCCAACAAGGCCAAATAAAGTGGGAGATCTCTAACAACATCTTCCTATTTTGAAGACTCTTTGATTTTCCAAGATTTGATTTTCCTAGCCAGATATTGGGCCCCACCTAAAGGTCTATACCAGACAGTCAAAGTCCAACAAGGCCCAATAATGGGGGGGGGGGGGGGGGGGGGGATTTCCAACAACATCTTTCTATTTTGAAGACTCCCTGATTTTCCTAGATTCCATATCTTGGAGTTGTTACCTATATTAGATGGTTTGGAGTCTTTATAAGGATTGCAATGCTTCTCAATTGATGCACTGAAAATTGAATGACATTGAGTTTCTCTCTTGTGATTTCATTGCTTGTGGTAACACTTCACGCATCCTAAGCCATTGTCTTGGAGATCAGCCCATTGGCTATTCTCCTTTTCACGCATTACACCAATTGGAAGAAAACCCACTGCTTAGATCGCCAGTCATGGTAACACTTCTCATTTTAATCTTTTATAATCGTTCATAAATTTCGTCATCGTCATCAGATCACCTATTCATCCAATCCACCCATCCATTGTCATAGCTCCGCCCAACTCAACATGATATTATCTGCTCTGGCCCACGTGCGTCCGCAAGGACTCCCCACGTGGTCAGCCATCCCTGTACTGCTTTCGCTTTAGCACACTTTCTCAAAAATAGAGTCGTCCTCGACTCTAATACTAATTATCACTGCCCCGCTTAACTTAGCATGATATTGTCCGCTTTGGTCTACGTGCGCGCGTGAAGACTTCTCGGGTGGTCACCTATCCCAGCATGCTCTCGCTCGAGCATAAGTAACTTCGAAGTTCTTATGGGATCCGGGGTCCCAAGGCTTTAAAATGCGTCATGTTGCGTTAACATGGGATTTGACTTATAAGCCCGGGGTAAAGACTTGGGTATTTCCGATGTGGGACTTGCGGAGACTCTTTATCGGAAGTCCATGGTAGAAATGCTACACGCCTACGCCCCATGGTTAAGAATGACGCAAAAAAAAAAAGGCGGGCTTTGAGATTTAGCCATTCATATAAATTAGGTTCAATAAAATGTGCAAGCTATTATGTTTAATTTTATTACTTGCACTATCAAATGGAAGCTTTGCTTACCATCTATTTTATGTGTTTTAGATTGAAATATTACAATATCCAATTAACTTGGTTTTACATAAATGGCTAATTAATCTTTCGCCAATATCTGTGCAAAAATGAACAGTTGATGTTATTTTCTAAAATATTGGTCTCACCATCTATCAAAATTACATGGTTTAACCTCCCTAGGTCAGGGTTGTAAACTATTCGGAATCTTGCCTAGGGTAGAGGTCCAGGTTAGGTTCAACTCGAGAACCCACACCTTGATCCCATGAGATGAGACCTGAATAGGGTCAGAGGGTTATTACTTGTATCTCCTGAATAGAGGTGCAGGATGCATATAAATTGATTTTAATGCCAAACCATCCACATGTAACCTCTGTAATTATATTTCTTTTTACAGTTGGCCTAGTGGCCAGGAGTTTGAAAGTAAACTGCCCAACTAGGGGCTGGAGGGTGCAGCTATGGAGCAGGCACACTATCCACAGTAGTAGCTCTGTAATTCCCAATATGTTTTTAACATTTGATTCATGATAATGACATAGACCCTATTTTACTACCACAGATTGGATAGGTTGAAATGTATAGTTCTTGTCATTATAACTTACAATGGTGCTTTCATAGTGGAATTACTCTGTGTAACTGATTCTTTATTAAGATAAACTCCAAAACTGCTTTTTAGTTGGTACAAATACAAATGTCACCTTGGAGAGGCAAGATCCAGAAAATGGTATTAGAGATCTGTCAAAATTTAAACTTTATAGAATATATTTTTAACATATGATTCACAAAAATGGCATAGACACTATTTTGCTACCACAGATTGGATCAGTTGAAATGTATGGTTGGTTGAAATTTGATTTGATTTTAATCAACATCTCACCTATGTACCTTGCTAGGCTAGTAAAATTCACCATTATGTCACAAGAATTAAATTAAAAAGGATCCTTCTTTAGGCTTGTTTGTGTTACGTTCCATCCTTTTTTACGGAAGACGGAAGTCTCAAGAAGGCGGTCAGACTTCACTTTCCTCTCTCACGAGGAAAAAAATCATACAAAAAATTTATATTTTCTACGAATCATGAACAGCTAAATACGGCATGAAGGAGAAAAATGATTTTTGCTTTCAGAAAAAATTATCTTACACAAACATGCCTTTAAAATAGGATATACGATAGTGTTACGGGGCCTACTCACATTGCTGAATATAAGAGGAGATTGAAATCTAATCATATCCTAAAACCTAAGGTCCGTCCAATGGGCATTGTTAGTTGCTCGAATTAAGACCTTGGAATGGAGATATTAGGAAGAAATAAAAGCATGAGATCTCTATTTTTATCATCTATTCTACGGTTTTAGATTAATTGGCAATACTTATTTAACTTTTTTTTATTATTTAATTACCTTTTTTCTTTTTATTTTGGATGTATCATGTATGCATGTCTCTAGACTTATAAAAAAAAAAAAAAAACCCTCCATCATGTGCCAAGGCTAGTGACTAGTGCAGTCTGGGGAATGTCCTATTCTAAAAGCTACAAAGGGGTGATAATACTTTTAAAACGAGGATACGTATCCACTGAAAATTCCTTTGCTCGTGTGGCCAGCAGATCTCTTGACTTTATCTAATTTCACGCCAGCTTTTACTGATAAAAGGTTCAAAAGAGTTTGACTGCAATGTAGCTGCTTGCTTTTCACTAATCATATCTCATATTTGAATTCAGATGGGTAAAAATTCCCTAATCTTTTTTAAGTTTTTTGGCATTTTTGAACAGAGGACTCTTTTTAAGCCTGTACATCAGTACATGTAAGAGTGGCAGTCTACAGGCCTATATATACTTCTGACCTCTGCAAACAAAGAGCAACCCATTTCACTAGGTGCTCTTTTCCTGAAGTTGGTTGAGCTTCTTGGGAGCTGCCATGGTGTTTTTGGGGGTGGTGTTTGTTGGGGTGATCTTGGTATTGTGCGTAAGCACAGCTCTGTTGAGATGGAATGAGGTGAAGTACAGGAAGAAGGGGCTGCCTCCAGGGACCATGGGATGGCCTGTATTTGGAGAGACGACAGAGTTTCTCAAGCAAGGCCCAAGCTTCATGAAAAACCAGAGAGCAAGGTGAGCTCTTTTGGAGTTTTGGGTGGTTTTCTCTTGCTGGACAGATGTTTTTCCTACTGCTTGTGAAAAGGAGACTAGTATAGTACTTGTTGTTTGTTAATTCATGAACTTCATGCATTTTACTTTTGTGTGTTAAATCCATAATTTCCTTGATCACCCAAGAAATGTTAAACAATTTTTTGTTGGGTTTTTTCTCCTTTGTTTTTAAACTTTGGTTTTAGCTATTATGAAGACTGGTAGTTTTCTATTAAGTTTTTGCTGTCTGAAGGTGGACTTCTTTGGTTATATACATTTGGTTTGTCTTGTTTATGATGTTTTCTGCTCCATTTCTGAACTAGAATGACTGCTAAAAGGAGTGTCTCTGTCAATTTTTTTTTTTTTTTTTTAAATTTTACTTCTGGTTTTATTGCTATTTCTTGGCCTTCTTTGCTTTACTAAAAGCTGTTGTGCTCTTTTTCCCCCTTCTTTAAGACAGTTGATATTTCGTGATTTAGATGGTTTTAGATGCTCATAGGCATGCAATTCTTATATATGGCAATGTTTTATCTCAGCTTGTACAATGTGGGTTTTCCTTCCCCCTCCTTAACATGAAAACTCTGTATAAAAAATCAAATTTTACTTTGAAAAGTGGAATTCATAAGGCTGCTTCTGGAAGCCCCCTGCATCACAGTCAGTTTGGATCCTGTCAGCAGCGTGATCTGTTGGCATGAAAGTCTAAAAGCACAGTAGGTTGGATGCTTCTTTTCAAACTTTTGGATCCCAGATCAACTTTCGGCTTGGCACTGACAATGATCTGGGGTGAAGGAGGCAGTACAACAGTATCTCTGATAATGTAGTTTCTGATTTCTTCACTTTCCCAAATGCATAGCTGCATGGATAACCATTCCCTTTTGGCAGAATATCTGAGCTGATTGCTCTTTGGGTTAACATAGAAGCACCCCACTTTTTTTTATATTATGGGTTTGCTGTTCTGAGCCTCGAAATTCTCTTGTGGGATACCTGACTGTAATCTTTACTGGGAGAATGCTAGAATCATATATCTTTTCACATTTTTTTCCTCTGTTTTGTAGAGCACTCATTAATGCAGGATGGTTCCTTGCTTCCCCTTTCCTTTTCCTTTTCACAGGTATGGGAGTTTGTTCAGATCACACATATTGGGCTGTCCAACAGTTGTTTCCATGGATCCAGAGCTCAACAGATACATTCTCATGAATGAAGGGAAAGGCCTTCTTCCTGGCTACCCACAATCTATGTTGACTATCTTGGGGGAATGCAACATTGCTGCTGTGCATGGGCCCCTTCACAAGGACATGAGAGGGGCCATGCTTTCTCTCATTTCACCCCCCAATATCCGCGACCAACTTCTTCCAAAGATTGATGAATTCATGAGATCCCACCTCAGTAACTGGAATGACAAAATCATCAACATACAGGAGAAAACAAAAGAGGTCTGTAAACTTTTGAACACTTATATGAAGGAAAATAATGCACAATAGACATTTAGTGCAATTGAACAGACCCCAGATGTTTGCAGGTTGATTTTGAAGGCAGAACTTGCCATTATCTGCTTTGCTATCTGTTTTACACAGCATGGAAATCGGAACCACAATTGGTGACATTTTTCAATGCTAGATCTTTTTGGGCCAAAATCATTAGAAGAGCTGTACCAGGTAATGAATAGGCAGAAAAGTTGGGTGAAGGCACCCCACCTGATGTGATTTCCAATTTCTACGGTGCCACAAATGCGATGTTAACTGATAACAGTCCATTCCACCCATACATTCTAACTGATAGTGATTGAAAATAGCTCCTAACACCAAACAATCTATTACCTGATTCCATTTGTTTCTTTTTAACTATTATTTCTTGTGTGCTTATGTCCAGATGGCTCTGCTCTCATCACTGAAGCAGATAGGCATTGAATCAAATACAATATCTGAGTTCTTTATACCAGCGTTCTATAAACTCGTGTTAGGAACTCTATCGTTACCAATTGACCTCCCAGGCACAAATTATCGACGTGCTATTCAGGTATTTTTGTCTCCATTCTCATTGGTTCAAGTTTATTGAGTCACATTGATTCAAATTTATTTCCAAACCATGCTTCCTTGTGACTCTTTTAATTTTCTTCCCCTCCTCTTGGCAGGCACGGAAGAAAATCTTGATCATCTTGAAAGAAATAATCGAAGAAAGAAGAGCTTCTAAAAGTAACCAAAATGACATGCTTGATTCTCTACTGAGAATTGATGAAAGTTCAAAACTCAATCTCACCGACCAACAGATAATAGATCTAATAATTACGCTTCTGTATTCTGGTTATGAGACGGTTTCCACGACTTCAATGATGGTTGTTAAGTATCTACATGATCACCCGAGAGTGCTAGAGGAACTAAGGGTATGAAGTTAAAACTACATTCTTGGATATAGCATAAGCCATGATTGGTTTGGATATTTTGGCAGATTGGGTTTTACACGTTCTGCTATATGTTTATGTCATGATTGGTTTTGGTATTTTGGAAGATTGGGTTTTACCCATTCTGCTATATGTTTATATCATTGTTTTCGACCGATTTCGACCCAAGTCATTATCATGCTTTTCAGTATTAATTTGGGCAAGGAAATTAGACAAACAAATGCCACAGTATGAATTCTAATTACCATGCTGGCCCAAATGCACAGAAGAATAATTAATCACCCATTCAGCATAATATTTGCATTGATCGTGATTTGAGGCACATCCAAACACTTGCAACTCAAGTTTAGATTGCACAGTTTGCTTCATTTTTATTGTGTTTTCACTTAGAGGTTTCTGATGCTGAACTGTTTTTCCTTATAGAATGAACATATGGAAGTTCGGAAGAGAAAGGCACCTGAAGATCCTATTGACTGGAATGACTATAGATCGATGAGTTTCACTCGTGCCGTAAGCAACTAAAACTGTTAGACTTGTTACATTCATCTAAAGCTGAGCTTCTGTTTTGTAAAGGAAAAATAATAAATAAAGCATTGTTGTTTTTTGTTGCAGGTAATTTTGGAGACTATGAGAATAGCTACTATTGTAAATGGCGTTTTGCGTAAAACAACACAAGATATGGAAATGAAAGGTGTGTTCATGATATAAGTAGTCTCTTAATGGACCACACAAGATATGGTACCCACGCACACGCACATTCACGCATGAACCAGAATCTCTTTCTTTTGAAGCCCCTGGTCATTTTTATGTTCTTGGTATTTATTTGGGTATTGTGCATTTTCTTTTATTACCAAATCAGGAGCTGATTACTAATGTTTGGATGTAACATTCTTTAGGATTTATTATACCAAAAGGATGGAAAATCTATGTGTACACGAGGGAAATCAACTATGACCCATTTCTATATCCCGAGCCTCTGACCTTCAATCCTTGGAGATGGCAGGTCAGTAAGCATGAGTTGACTAATTTCATTTGTTGTTCTGAGCTCTGTATTTTCAGGCATGATTTGTGTAACTAATAGTTTTATCATATGTAGTGAGCCACATCATTGTTTTTTTTTTTTTTTTTTTTAAATTATTTTCTGTAATAGTGAAGAAGATTTGAAGTTATCGGTACTGACTGCAAATTAGTATACTCATGAATTGATATTCTATTGTTTCTGATTAGAAGATAAACACAGTGATAAGAATTTTATTAGAGTTGTCGTCCACTAGGGAGATAGACCACTCATGACAGTTGCCTCCTGTTTGTTGGACCATGTGAACTTGCTACCATGCAGGGGCAGTTCCATCAAGTTCACAAGATTGACCAGTCTTGAAAAGTTGGATGCGCCTGTTGTGATTTTACTCTATTTTTTTTTCGTGGATGTGATGGCATCGAAGTTTCACCCTATCATCTATGGCAAAGGCACCTTCATTTAATTAATTAAAATTTCATTACATAAATCCTCTCTTGTCATATTCCATTGGTTCATACACATGGGACAAGCACCATCTCTATTCTTGTCTTTGATAACTTCCCATGAGAGAGAAAATTAACCTATAGTGTGGTTCTCCTCGGAAGGCTTGAATTCCATATGATTATGTTTCTTCCCACCATTTCAATCAACGCCTCAGCAACAGCTTTCCATGCATCTGAGCCTCAACGGAAATGGAATAGTGTGTTTCACTCCTCAATTCCTTTGTCTCAGATGATTGAGTCTCCATGTCCTTAATTCTTTCTTTGGTGACACTGACATTATCTCACATCTAATTCTTATCTGAGACTACTGTCCCTGGGTTGCATCTGAAATGATTCCAGGGTATGAAGAACTAAGATCAGTGTTCTGTCCCCTTCCCTTTAGGCCTACTACACCTTTAAGTGGCGCTTCCTCCTTTGACATGTGAATGCAGTCCCTTGACTCTGTTTCTAAAAGTATTCTCCAGAAAGGCATCTTTCCTTCCTTTTCTTTTGTTTTGAAGTCCAGCAATTCCTTATGACCCACAATTAATTTTTGTGTATGTCTCATCTCTGCATCTGTCCCGCAAAACTGGCTAGGTCTTCTTTTCTTTTTTTTCTTTTTTGGGATAGGTCATTTATTAAGTTGGATTTTTCTTGTGTTACTATATCATCCATTCTTATGATACCATCGTTTTTGTTAGCTTCTAATCTCTCTCATAATTGACAGTCTTAGTGGGAGAGAGAAATACAGCCATTACCTTCTTGTCAAACATAGCGTTAAGGCCTTCACTCTCTAATTGGTCCACATCATCGCTTCTTTTAGAATCCCCTATGTAAACTGTTTCCTTCTGCTATTTACTTTGATTCAAATTATCGGGGCAAGCTATCTCCTTATGCGGAATTTGTCCCTGAAAATAGAGACTTCTATAAACTGTATGATTCTTCTTTGACATGATGACAATAATGCTATCTGATTGGTTTTCCGCCTACCTTCCCTCCATTTCCGATTCTTTGAATGATTTGAAAACTTGATGGACTCCCGTTATTTTCCTCGTGTATGAAATTAGACAAGCCTTGCTTTGCAGGCTTGGAGGTGAAAAATATATGCTAGCATTAGTGCATAACTTGATATATATCGTGCATCATATTTTTTAGACGATATATAAACTATTATAGTGAAAGGATTCCAACAGACAATGCAAAGAGGGTTTCTTTGGAATGGAGATCTTCTAGAATGTCCTCCCATTGAGTTTTCTGTATGAAACAAATTTTAAAAAAAGAAAGGGGAAACTGACTAACCCCTGATGCTAATGAATACACTGGACTGATTTTAAAAGAAGGCTCATTTGCGTCCCACACTCACTGCATTGCCTGTATTTGAGAATCTTCTTATTCACCATCTTATTAAAGTATTCCTTCACCTCTTCATAATATGCTTTTACTTTACAAATGCTAGTCATTTGTTTGTCCTTTTATTTTGTCTGTTTTCTTTATTGCATTTATGATTCGAACCAAGCAGACATGCCGAGTTTTTCATACCATGTCATTTCCTATTCTGCGGCCATACACAGAGTAGCCCTAAAAGAATACTGGTTTCTGTGATGAATATTATCTTGGCAATTTCACTTCAGTTACCAAAGTACCTCTCCTCATTAAATGCAGGATAAGAGGCTGGAGTCTCAGCAGTACTTCTTGATGTTTGGAGGAGGAAGCCGGCTATGCCCTGGGAAGGAACTAGGGATAGTAGAAATTACCACATTCATTCACTACTTTGTTACAAGATACAGGTATGAATGATACCCAATTTTCACTCATTGTGTTCTTTAAATACCTTTTATCTTTAATATTATGCAGAATGTGTCAAATAAGAATTCCTCATTCATCTGTTTTACTTGGTACAAGCTTATGGTCAATGATGCTGTTTTTTGTACTGTTATTCCTACCAATTCTTAAAGAACCAAAAAAGATCTAATGTAACACTTGGAAAGGTGATTGTAATTTGTATGGTATGCTACTTCTGTGACAGAGATGAGCCAAAACCATGAGGCCCAAAGTTGTGATGTAGACAATTGGATCTAAACGTCAGCCTTAGCGAACAATGACTGGCATGAAGATAAGATATTCCAAGTGATATTTGTGGCCATTCTGAACTCATGGGTGATTTTTAAAAATGGACTTAAGTAATATTTGTCACATGGTAACCTCAGATTTATGCTGAGATTACAAACCGCTTCAATCCAAATGTAAATGTCACTCCAAACGGTGATCCTGGATGTCTGAATTCATGGGTTGGATGTGTTTGATCCAACAATCTGCATTTACAACAAG
This sequence comes from Litsea cubeba, assembly GCA_012931725.1. Lineage (NCBI taxonomy): Eukaryota > Viridiplantae > Streptophyta > Magnoliopsida > Laurales > Lauraceae > Litsea > Litsea cubeba. The sequence continues at coordinate 121,936,542 of CM022944.1, read as the reverse complement.
TGGCCCTGATCCGCTTACTTTTTCACTAGTATGTCACAATCATTTCTATAAAATTATGCACCTGTATTTTCCACCCAACCTCCAATCCCCCACCAACCAAAAACTAAAAAAGGTAAAAGATTTCAAAATTTTGCGTTATTTATGCCTCTAAATAGTTTGTTGCCCAGCAGGACGTTAACGTCATAGTAATCAATTGTTTAATCCCTCTTATTGGTGCCCTTTTCTCTGTTCCATAAGAAGTAATTTATAGATATTAATGACCAACATCAGTTTCAGCTCATATTCATTTGGTGTGTATATTTTCTTGTGCAGATGGGAAGAAGTTGGAGGAGACACATTGCTGAAATTCCCAAGAGTAGAAGCTCCAAACGGGTTGCATCTAAGGGTCTGGAATTACTGACTGTATAATGTATACAATAAATAATTAATGTAGCCTTACAGGTATAATCATAGCAAAGCAATAAATGAAATTCAAATTCCAGTTAGCAATTTTTGATGTGGATGCAATGAGAGCAACATTTTCCACTTGCACAAGTTCCACAGATTCAAATGGGATCAGTCAAATTGCATTTAAGCTTGATATGTTCCAATGTTTGTAAAGGCATCCTTGTCAATATCAATTCATTTCAGTAATTCAAGAAGGATGTTAGCATGTATAACAGGCTTTGTTGAGCTACTAGAACTTGTGCACATGGACAATCCAATAATTGATCTAGACCATCTAACAGAAAAGCAGAGCTTCAACTAGATAATTAACCTAGATGATTGTAAACTGATGCTTTTCCTGGCCAAGCCCATTTACAACCTAGGCTACCACTTAAGGGATGTCAACAAGCCACACTAGATAACAAGCTAGCTCTTTTCAGCTCCTAAAGGTTTAAGCTCAGCTCATTGTCTCATTGGCCATGCTCGAGCTAGGGTTGGGTCCCTCTGCCTCCACTAGGCTCAATTCATGCTTGTCTTTTTTGAGGGGCTTGATCTGGATCAGGGTGTGTAAATTTTAAGTATATAATTAATGAAAAATATGGAAATTTCAGTGAATATAACATAATATTATTAATTTGTTTTACATAAAAAGTCAGTTCAATCACTGCCTGCTAAATATATTTGTAATAAAATAAATTAACTCAACTTTCTATTTACAAACTTTAAAGAGTAACTTGATGGAGCATATCATTATTGTTGGGTGGCGTAGCAAAAAATACTTGCGATCGATTATCTACTGCTACTACTGGGATGCACAAACACAAACCATCAAGCAATCACACAAGATAACACAACAATTTTACATGGTTGGGAAAGAGTGCCTATGTCCAAGAAAAAGAGAAAAACTTCATCTATTGTTTTTTCTTCTCTCAAGGGGTCCGACACATCATTATTTATACTGTTTTTAGGGCCTAAGAAAGCCCTTAAACATAATGACTAAAATTCCCTTGAACCATGTTGAGGATTAATGTCCACCCTCGCTCCTGAGAGGTCATAATTACGGTCGAGCCGTCGCCCTCACCAAAAAACTATTTTTGTGCCGTTTCCCATACCAATTGGTTTGAGGATAAATGATAGCTCAATGGGGTCCAAGATCCTACAATTGGTATCAGAGCCTGATAGTCGGGTAAGATCCTACAAACTCTAAACCTCAGTCCTAGCTAACCCAAATGAATCAATCAGGTTAAACTAGAATTAGACATACCCCAACACTTACAAGGGAACTATATTGTTCAAATGTTATTAAACACTTGAAATATATTTAATTCTTTTCTCACTGTCTTTAACGCCTTTAATCCAATACCTACTCAGAGAAAATTAAGACACCTTAGGCTATTTGTTATCCATGTCATTCTCTTTTTCTTCATATTTCTTTATTTTTATATTTTTTGGTTACTGAAAGTGGAATCCATAGTGGTGCTTCAATGGTGCTCTAAAAAATGGTATCCAAGATATTTGATATTGTCTGAGCCAGTCTTCATCAAGCTCAAACTTCATTTGCATTGTCATGCCAAGCTCAAGCCTTCCTTAGGTGGGCTTGATTTCTAAGCAAGCACGAGCTCGATTTTGCAGGATCGAGCCTAGCTCGACTTAATTCAAGCCAAGCTCAAGCTGGGCTACACTCATCTCAGCTCAAAGCTTGAGGTGGATTAGTTAAATTCCAAGCCAATCTCAGGCTGGGATAAGCTTGGCTCGGCTTGACTTGTTTACACCTCTACCAGCATTCAGCCAGTCCTATATATAGCCCTGTTTAGCAATTTTCAAGCTTGAACTTGTCAAGAAGTTGGATTAGGCAGACAAATACCCTGCACTGCCTTATTCACAACTGGGCTTGAAAAACCTGGACAAATGAATGGGGATCTAGCCTCACCCCAAATCCAGATATGGTTTTTGCCAAAAAAATTTTTTTCCAGAATATGGTGCAGCGTGCTCAGTTTGCACTGGTCCGTATAGGCTAGGGAAAAAAAAAACCAAACTAGACCAAAGTGCATGAAGGAATCCCAGACTGATGGTCCAGACTCAGAGACAGAAAAAAGAAAAAAATTGTCTTCCATGCTTGTGGAATTTCAGCTCAGATACTTCACACCGGCAACTGATTACTCTCGGACTGCAACATCGGATTTGTTTGGTAAAAATACTTGTAGGGTAAAGTGAAGTGAAGATTGAAGAGAGAATAAAATATTAAGAGATCTAATAATAATATCATGAAAATTTATTTTTAGTGGCTTGATAATGAATCTTCTAAACTTTTTTAGATTTTTTTTTGTAAAAGGTAGATGGATTTTTGTCTTTTAGTGGCACGAGAATGTTACTTTTTGACTTTTTTTTTTAATAATGAAAGAGAAAATTTTAAAATTTTATTCTTTTGATATGATCCATAGTCTTTTCTTATTCGGTGAAAAGAGGCTTTACGACAAAAAGAGCTCGTTATCTTGCCTGGCTGATTGGGACTCGACTCTGGATACATCACGCCTTCCTGCTTTTGCAATCTCGCATTTTAATTGTCCGAGCTCCTTTTCCATTTGAATGGGATGCCTTCCCACCCATGCGTGGGCTGTCTCTTGGGTCCCAGCCCCTTGGCTGGGGTACCCAAAAAAAGAAAAATTTTAAGGAAGGAAGATGAGACTGGCCAATGCATTAACCAAGCCACCCCACAAAAAAACCATCTCATGAGACTCCCATCAGAAGATGAGACTGATTACTCTACTGAAGAGGCATCCACCAACACCAACACTAACACTTCTTCCTTTCTCAAACACCTATCAACACTTCTTCCTCTCTACTTCTTCTCTCCAACCACCTGATTCTCACCTCAACTCCACCATTGATTTTTGCCCCACCATTGATTCCATCCATCTAATCTCCACTGACCCATGTTTCTCTCTGTTGGGTCTCTGCAACACCATCTCTTCTCTTGTGAAAATCCATGCCCAGCTCATTGTCCATGGCCTCACCCAAAACCTCCTCTGCGAAACCAAAATGGTCAGTTTGTATGGCTTATTCGGAAACGTCGAGCAGGCGCGTGCGGTATTCGACCGTATACAAAACCCAGATCTCTATTCATGGAAGGTCATGATCCGTTCGTACTTCTTGAATGATTCTTATTCAGACATTATAAGGTTTTATGGTCGAATGAAACAGTGCCTCAGAGAACAGAACAATGTGGTCTTCTCTATTGTGCTGAAGGCGTGTACTGAATTGCGCAATTTGGATGAAGGGATGAAGCTACATTGCTATGTTATTAAAGTTGGGAATCCAGATAGCTTTGTGCTGACAGGTCTCATTGATATGTATGTGAAATGTGGCCGCGTCGAGTTTTCTCGCCAGGTGTTTGATGAAATTCCTGACAGAAATGTGGTGTCTTGGACTTCAATGATTGTGGGTTATGTGCAGAATGAGCGCGCGAAAGAAGGGTTCATTCTATTCAATCAAATGAGACGGGCATACGTCGAGCCTAACCAGTTCACCATGGGGAGCTTGCTCACTGCCTGTTCGAAGTTGGATGCTTTGAAACAGGGGCAATGGCTCCATGGCCTTCTGATCAAGAATGGTATGGAGTTGAATTCTTTCTTAATAACTGCTCTACTTGATATGTATGCGAAGTGCGGGTCAGTTATTGATGCTCGTTGCGTGCTTGATGAGCTGCCCACCATCGACCTTGTCTCGTGGACTGCCATGATTGTGGGGTACACACAGAGATGTCATCCTATTGAGGCATTGAAGCTGTTTACAGATGAGAAATGGGAAGGTTTACTGCCCAATTCAGTTACTGTTGCAAGTGTTCTCTCATCTTGTGCACAATTGGGTCATTTGAATTTGGGTGCATCAGTTCATGCTCTTGGGATTAGATTAGGATTGGAAGAGAATGTTACAGTCACAAATGCTCTTATAGATATGTATGCAAAATGCTGTATGATTGAAGATGCTGGTTATTTATTTGAAAGAACTTTGCATAAGGATCGCGTTGCTTGGAATGCAATGATAACTGGTTATTCTCAAAACGGGTTTGGTTATGATGCTCTGTCTTTGTTTCACCGCATGAGAAGGTCGGATCATATCACACCAGATGCGGTCACTGTGGTTAGTGTCCTCTCTGCATCTGCTAGTGTAGGAACTTTGTATGTTGGCAGTTCCATACATGCTTATGCTGTAAAAAGTGGCTTTGTGTCTAGTGTCTACATCGGCACCGCTCTTCTTAACCTCTATGCAAAATGCGGGGATGTGGAGTCAGCAAGTACTATCTTTGATGGGATGTGCGAGAGGACTTTGGTGACATGGAGCGCAATGATGGGTGCTTATGGAATGCATGGGGATGCCACTGGGTCTTTTTCTACCTTTAACAATATGTTGAAGCAGAACATGCAGCCAAGTGATGTAATGTTCACGAGCATTCTATCTGCCTGTGGCCATACAGGGATGGTCTGTGAAGGGATGAAATATTTCAATGATATGGGTCGAGAATATTGTGTTGCTCCTTCCATGAAACATTATGTGTGCATGGTTGATCTACTGGCCCGGGCTGGTAGGCTGGAGGAAGCATTTCACTTTATAGAGGAAATGCCAATACAAGCAGATGTTAGTGTGTGGGGAGCTTTGCTCCATGGCTGCAGGCTACATTCGCGGATGGACCTTGGAGAGGTGGCAGCAAGGAGAATGTTGGCGCTGCAGCCTTCTGTTGGAGGGTATTATGTACTGATGTCAAATTTTTATGCTTCAGATGGAAAGTGGGATGAGGCTGCCAAGGTGAGGGAGTTGATGAAGGAAAGAGGATTGAACAAGTCGCCGGGTTATAGTTCTCTAGGAATGGATAGAAGACACTTTACATCCACAGAGAGGGATAGTAGACTACATCCCCTTGAATTGATGACCATGACATAGTCCCTAGCCCAAGTGAAGGAGGGGTATGTCAGAGACTCAGGCATTACAAGTTTGCCAAGCCTCTGAAATGCTTGGGATTGAATTGATGATGATGATGGTTGCACAAGGTACAGATCCATCCACACCTTTTTTTTCTGTTGTAGAAAATCAAGAGAAAATACAAAAGAACGCGTAATGGAAAAAATTAGTCACATGATTGCTCTTACCAAATTTTTTAGTAGAATAATTATCAGAGGGATAAAGGTAAGATAGCGATGATAATGATGATTTTCCCAACTGTTTTAACAGTAATGTAGATTAATTTTTAAATGTGTATAATGCATATTTTGATCTGTACTTAAATTCAAAATATTTTGTCTAAATAATGTAGACAAGTGCTTGAGCATTTTGACTTTTTTTTTTTAATTTTAGTGAAAATGTTAGAATCATCTGAAAGTTTTGACCTAATATCAAAGAAGGGTTCAATAAATCAGTAATATCAAAGTCTCTAAAATCAGTGAGGTCTTTGGCTGATGCAATCGAAAACAATGTTAAGAGAAAAAGGTAAAAATGCCTCAAATCATCTATCCATCACTATAAAAGAACCGAATCATTGATTAAATGATAGAAAAAGCATCAGATCAATGGATAACCCCTGGTCATTGATGATGGAAAAGGCTTTAAATCATTGATCCAACTGGAAAAAGAGATATTAGAGTTCAATTTGATGGAGGATGAGTATCAGGTCATTGATTAAATGACAAATTAGATGACAATCATCTAACGGTGGAAAAGATCATGAGAAATTGATATGTTGCCGCGAATAATTGAAATTCAATTTCTTGATTGGAAATTCATGGGGTGCGTTTGTGCAAAGTCTAGGAAGAGGAAACCCTTCCGCGGCTATGTGGGAATTCAGGATCCGCTCTAGCAATGAAAAATCTCATAAAATGGCGGACTCCACCCGGGTTTCATCACTGTACCGAAATGCATGATAAAAGCGCCGGAAAAGGGCATTTGTTTCTACCTCCATGAAGTTATAACGTCAAGCCTTGGCCAATGAAGCTACAAAATCCGGCAAATTGTATGTTGGGTAGGTTTGGGTCTCGTATTGGGGAGTAATTTTACATTTGGGTTTTCTTTTTCTTGTTTTTCATTTTTGTGTTCTTTGGTGAAGAGGTTTGAGTTTAAGAAGACGTTTGAGTTTAGGGAGATGCTCGAATAATCAACCATCACATTAGTAAGTGGAATTTTGCAAAAATGAGGTACCATCTACATCTCCATCTTATATAATTTATCCCACCTTCTTTCATAACTTTAAAAACCCATTTTACTATGAGTTTCTATGAATTCAACTCCATGCAAACAGACGGGTCCTTCAAAAGCTTGCATTCCATTGGTGTTGAATCTAGGTTATAATGACACAAACTTTCAATGAACAAAAGCTTGCATTCCATTGGTGTTGAATCTAGGTTATAATGACACAAACTTTCAATGAAAACAAGACTCGACGTAAAGGTTCTCAATGTTTCTTTTACAACCCAAAAGGGAACAAAGTGAACCAGGAGTGATTTATAATAGATAACTTCTTTCAAGGCTTTTAAGTAGAGAAAGATGGCTTGGGAAGCAATATACTCACCTTTTGGTTTGGTTGACCTTTTGATCCATAAACAAGTTTGGAAAGTTTTTCAGCCAAAAAAATTGGGCTTCTTTCTCCAAAGGGTGTGTTTGGCATTCTGTCATTTGAATGTTTCTATGTTCCCACAATATGCAATCGCGGAGGACGTATTTGGTAGGTGTAAATTATTATTTCTAATTTTGATATCGCTGAAGAACTCTAAAATCTTAACCCGCTTGCATAAAAAAGTTGAAAAAATATTTTATTATTTTTTTAAGAAATAATTTCCTGACACAATTGTTTCTTATTTATCTTCTGTCATCTAAAAAAGCCCATTTACAGGGGACTTCAAATCCTATCACTCAGTTTAAAAGTAGGTCCCACCTTCACACTCTCAAACAAGGTGACCCCACTTTGTAATTTTTAAAAGGTGGGTCACATTGTCACAATCATAAAAAGTAGGCCCGGATTATAAATTATATAAAGGTGGGACCGCATTGTAAATCCTATGAATGTGGGCCTCATGTTTTAATTTCTAAAAGTGGACATCACGTTTTAGTTTCTAATGGTAGGTCCCATGTCCACAACCATAGAAAAGGAGACCCCACTATAATTCCTAATAAAGGCAGGTCACATGGTCACAATCACAAAAGGTGGACCCCCATATTCTAATTTCTAAAAGTAGGCACCATGTTGTAATTTTTAAAGGTGATCCCATATTCACAATCACAAAAAGGTGGCCCTAAATTATAATTCCTATAAAAGTGGGCCCACATTGTAGACCCTATAAATGTGGGCCTCGTGCTCTAATTTTTAAAGGTGTTTACCACATTGTAATTTTTAAAGGTGAGTTCCATGTTCACAAACACAAAAGAGGTGGCCCCACTTTTTAATTCCTAATGGTAGGTTATATAGTCACAATCACAAAAGGTAAGCCCACATTGTAAATCCACATTGTTAATCCTATGAATGTAGGTCGCATGTTCTAACTTATAAAGGTGAGCACTACGTTGTAATTTTTAAATGTGGGTCGCATGTAAGACAATAATAGAGTGCCACAAATAATCAAATGGTGGGTCCCATATTGTCAATTTTATAATCTCTTGCTTTTGTTGTTTTTTAGAACAATTTTTTTATTATATTACCAAATAAGTTTTGTATAGCATATTCTTGGCAAAATAACTTAACATAATATTGTTAAATAACTTTTGCACAGTACAGTCACTAATCTCAACGTAGCCTTATCTGAGCATAGAAGTAGGAATAGCACAAGAAGGATGCCAAGTCGGCCCAAGTAGGGCTATGCAAAATGCATCTTACTTTGCAGCACATCCACCGACTGCATGGCATAGTGTGCACCTGCGTGCAACATTGACATTTAAAAAATAGGGCTTATTTCTTGATTGCAATCCCTATATGGAGAATTTTGAAATTCTCCATCATGGTAGAACTCTTGAATGCTCCCTTGTGTACTTGAGCATCTAAAAATTCTACAAAAAATAAATAAATAAAGGGATTGGAATTACATAAATTTCAAAGGTCATTTGAGACTTTTTAGAGAGCCAGAATTTTGAAATTTTTGTGCACAAATATGGCATTTGCAAATGCTAGGAAACATGATGTCACATCATATAGAGCAAAACACCAACATGGTAAATTTATGTCAGAAATTCTAGAAAACAAACAAGCCCTAAAAAGTCATAAATCTTGATCTCCGTCTGATTTTCACATATTTTGGTGTTGGAAAGATAGTAGATTGCCATGTTTCTTAGTTCCATATCATTTGAAGTAATTCATATAAGAAAATATGCATGTCATGGTCCTTCTTATGCTTTGACTTGGAGAATCTTGTGTTGAAGGAGTGGAGCTCCATAATGGAGTCCATCTATTGAAAATCGAAGTTGCTCAAAATGATCGCAATCCCAATATATGAGATATTTCTAAATTTTATTTTGATAGGAGTTGTTATGCTTTATTAATTATATCAATTAACCATATTTTAATGAAATGGTCAATTTTACTATGGGACCAACTTCAGTTGGAGTCAGATTTAAGGATATACATAGGGGGTGTTATGGGGTCTAGTTAGCCCGGCCAGCCCGGGCCTAGCCCGCTCTGGGCTGGAGTTGGGACTCACATTCTTGTAATAGGGCAGGGCTTGAATTTAAGATTGAGGCCTTTGGGGCATTTGCCATTTACACATGGGGATAAGAAAATGTGTTTTGCATGTGTAGACGTTACAAATACAAACGGTATAAATACAAAAGTTACACATATGAAATAAATTACCATGTTTGTCAATATCACTATTTTCACAAGTAAACGAGCACATCCAACGGTTTTAGATGTGTTTGGATTTTTAGATTTTTTTTTTTTCAAAATTCTCTCAAAATAGAAGAATATTTAAGTTATAAAACTAAATGTCTTGATGCTTATTATAAATATGAGACTATTGAATGGTTTAGATCATGATTTGCTGGCCCACAAAAATGCAAAAAATATGATCTAGACTAGGATTTTTTGGATTTCCCACAAATAACTAAAAATATGTGAAGAGTATGTTAATAAACGTAAATGTCTTGAGGTTTATTAATTCAATAAATAAATTAAACAACTTGGGTTATGCGACTGACAAGAATGAAAAAGATAAAAGTGGTTGATGGTTATTATTCTTGTGACCAATTGCATAACCCAATGTGCACCTATTTATGTCTGAGTTTTGTTGTGTAGATAATCTTTTTTTTTTTTCTGAAAACAAATAGTTGGATTATGGGGGTAAATCCAGGATTTCATGTGGGTTTTTAGGCTGACCCAAGCCCAATGGGGCCGACTGCCCCACTAAATACATGTATGTAGATGTAGGTCTGTCCCCGACCATTACACACATGGATCGTTTAACAAATGACTCATATCAGTTTTGGTTGTTGACTTCTAGGGTTGTCAAATGAAGAGGTAAGGTCGGGCCAAAGCTCTCGGAGGGCCTTAACTAGTAAGGCCTCTATCCCGCCCTCGAGGGCTGGTCCAAGGCATGAAGAAAAGAAAAAAAAAATTTATAATATTTTTCAACAGCGAGGGCCAAGCCCAAGGCCTAAAGAGAAGAAAATCAATTTAAAATTTTTTTCCAACACTACCACTAAGCACCAAGTGTAAACATGACCTCAACCCTCCTTTGTTTGAGCTTTGAACCATCAATGCAATGCAACAAGGAAAAGACAGCGGTAGATGAAAATTCACTTTATTATAATTTAATATAAGGTGATGGCTAGGCAATCATTTAAATTATCAAAGAGATTTGGATTTTGTAGCACTTTGTCTTTTATCTCCCATCTCATCTCAGAGGTAATCCACTTGATTTGAATCTAAATATAAAGTTAAACATTAAACCCAATAACGTTAGAACAAGTGATCCAATGCTAGTAAGAACCTATAAAAATCCACATTAAAATCATGCTCAAATAAACTCACATGCATGTGCATATAAATCCACATGTATAATATTTTAACAGTCAATAAACCCACAAATACAAACACTTTATGTGCATAAACCATTGAAAAACAAAAGGTTCACATAAGAATCATGCTGGTTTATTTACAAAAAAAAATCATGTAAAAATCATATAAAAAATTAATACAATAATCATATAAGAGCCCAAATGAGAATCATAATCAAATAAACCCACATATATATATAAATAAGAAAAATATGAGGACTAGGTTATGTAGGCCTAGCTTAGTATTATCCAAACATGGCCTTCAAATTAGTGTGCCTATAAAAACCAAAGGCCCTCAAAGACCCCATAGACACTAGACAGCCCTATTTACATCTATTATATTTACAGAAATACCACTATGAAAGCCCAGAAAGAAAAAAATTGAAAAAAAAGGAAAAAACCATATCACCATTTTTGGCTGCAACTCTACTGTCTGAGCTTCTATTTCACTCAAACGTGGAGGCCTTGTCCTCCCTCCTTCTGTTCTGAGCTGAGCTCGTCCAATGGCTTCTCTCTCTTCTATACCTCCACTTCAAATGCTCAGGTCTGCTTAATTTTTCTTCTTCATTGTATTGGTTCATTTGGTTTTCATCTTCTTCTTTATCTTTTCATGTGTAAGAGACTCTTGAACTGATAAGAAAAATGTGCTTCCCAATTGTTTCCAACTCATAATGAACCCCAAGAAGTGTTTCTGTTTCATAATGTAAGAAAGATTATGTTAAAGGTGCTTTTGACAAATGGGTTTTTTATATGTTCCCCTCTGAAGTCATATATATATGTAGAAGCGTACAGAAGAATTAGTACAAGTGATAGGGTTGTGGGCTTCGTCCGTTTCTCTTCAGTTACATATGCAAGTTGTTTCCCATTTATTTGTTGAGAAGAAGAAGCTTAAACCCTAAACCCTAAACCCAAAACCCAAGTCAGTAGTCTCCAAAACTATGTGATTGTTGTGGTTGCAAATTTTATGCCTGAATGCTAGTTGGGGTTTGGTTTTACGTCTGAATTAATTCGTTTTCTTCTCATTACGCAACTCATGATTGTCTGTGCAAATGTGAATCCTGCATTATCTGTGTGGTTACTGAACCTTCGCATTGAGCACAAAGCTCACATGATTCGCGGACGAGTTCAAAATCTTATGTAAAAAAAAAAAAGCATTGTAGATAGAGTACAAGGTATTATGTTTCATTAAAGAACCTTTTCGTCAAGCCCTTGCTTAAAGTTCCAAATCTTCTTCGGCATTGCAAGGACTTTGTCTTCATGATCTTTGTCATCACAGCCTGTTCGTCGTCACATGCCATTTTGATCTTCTAGTGTCTCATCTCTTGCTGATATTTGGGTCCTCCAGATTCATTTTCACTGGCTTGTTGATCTTCTAGATATCTCTGATTGAAGGAAAGGATTGAGATTTTCCAGATCTTTCTGAAAGTCCTTGCAACTCATCCAAAAAGGTCCCTGCATCAGAGAAGCTCATTTAATCCAGTCATTTCCTGGGATGGAAAGCTATGATATCCGGATACTTAATAGACAATGTATCTTGTCATATCGTAACCTATAATGCACAGACACGCCATAGACGCGGCAGGGACACATATTTTACATATAAAAAAGTGAAGTATTATTTTACATATAAAAAGTAAAGTATCGGATACTTCACTTTTTATATGTATTATGTAAAATCAATATCCCTCCCATATCCATGGTGTTCTATCTGGGCATCATAGATGGAAAGGCCATATCTTGCATAGGGTTTTTTAGTTCATCTCATGTCTCGGATTTGTATCCATTACGCGAAAACTACTTGCAGTCATAGTAGGCAGAGAAATTTCTGTTTGGGGGGTTTTCTTTTTTGAACACCCAATGATTAGATATTGCTTTCTTTTCACTTCATCCTACTGATCATTTATGAAAATTGTCCCCAGTGAGTCACTTTCTGTGGTACAGAAGATCATGAAACAACTCAATAAGAGCTTCCAAAACACTAGAAGGAGCTTTAATAGACAGTAAGGCACAATAAATGAATTATGAATAGAAGGGACAAAATTGCAAGAAAAGAGATTGCTAATTGATTGTACAGTGCACAACTGCTTACCCTTGCATAATGCAATGGGAAAGTCTGGCTCATCAATGATATGACGATCAAGGCAATTCTAATTTACTACATCCTGAAGATGACCTGGCTGATGGTTAATTACGAGTTTCTGACCTTAGGCTGCTCTTTCTCGCTGTCCATTCATAGGTAATAAGATGCTTATCTTGAACCAGAACAGGATTAGGAGTGATTTTCATCAACAGTAGTAGGAGCCAAATTAAAACGATTATTATTATTGATAACCCAGGGCATATTATTACTACTAAAATGCACCTGATTACTCCCCCTGAAAGGATAAGTTAAACGCATTACCTGTGGATGAAAAATATGAGACTCACTCAAAAAAGTAACATCCATCAACATAATTTTAGTGCGAGAAATTGGATCATAAGGGTTTGTATCTTTTTTGATGCAGGGGTACCTCAAGAACACACTTATTGCTCTTGCATCTGATTTATCTCGGCAGGATGAAGATGGAGATAGTGAGCAAATTAGGCACATCCAAACACTTTGAAGGGACCAAAACCAACTCTTTAACACATCAGGAACAAAGTCCATAGGAGACTTTCCATGTGAAATACGAGAAGGAAGCAATTTAATAAATAGGCAGCAGTTAAAACAAATTCTGACTAGTCTGATACAGAGACATTTCATGAGTCAGAGCCTGGACCTGGCAAAGTAATATACAAACTCTAGTATGAAGGCCTGGCTCCAGGGTGCGGCTGATGAAGATCTACATCAGCCCTTGTGTGAAAGCTTCAACACTTCGATGCAGATCAACCGTTGATCTAAGCTCTAATACCAAGTTGTGAAGTAGATCTATTTGAGGAAGGAAAGGAAACGCGAAAGGAAGAGAAAGAAAAAGGGAACGAGAAGGAAAGAAGTGAGAACTCACTTAATTATACGAACGATCCCCAATAATCTTATGAAATCACTGATAAGAAGAAATTATGTTCACACCGTCTCACTTAATATTGATTACAAAAAGGCCTCAACTTTGTAACTATGCTGTTTTTTTTTTTTTGCTAAGTGACTGTAACTATGATTGATTGAAAATAGCTCTCTATATTAATCTTTCTACATAGCAAACTCACGTACTTTTTTTTTTTTTTTTATTGGTAACAAACTAATTCATTAAAAGGAGAAAACAATACAAAGAGGAAAAACAAGAAAGAACAAGAAGGTACAAGACGATTGTACCCCCTCCCACACCTCAATTACAAAACCAAGCCCTCCCAACGACAAGTCCTATCAATCCCCTGTTTGGCAAGCGCATCTGCCATGTGGTTTGCTGATCTAAACTCACATACTTTTTAAGGTGAAAAAAACCATGAAACCCTTACAGGCATCCATTGACCCAAAATTTCATACTGGAACTTTTCTTTTTTATTAGTCTTTGGAACTTGATTAAACTCTTTGAAGAGCCTTTGGGGAAAAAAAAAACAAAATTATTGAAACTGCTGTGCAAATCTAAGGGCCTTACTGGATGTGGAGAAAGGGCGGAATAAATACAGGTGGAGAAAACTTTAACAGTTCAATTTTGTACTGTGCACAGTTTTCCTCGCTAATTTTCTCCACCTGATTTCTCCACATCCAAAGAAACCCTAATGATAATACTATTTTCTTTGATCCCTAACCCTAGGGTGTATGGTTGTTGATGTTGGCATTAGGTTAAGGGAAAAACTCTCTTACGATCAGTGCTGAAATCAAATTGTAAATCAAGTGTGATTTGAATGTGGGGAAAGAGAGTTTGAAATTCGACCTTGTCGGCCTGGCATACATGTATCTGTATAGCTTGTTTCTTTGAGCTAGAGTTATATGCATAATGGAGCTCAAACGATGGATGGCATGGATCTGGCAAATGAGCCATACCGTGGAGTTATGCCTGTGGAAGTGGAATAAATGAACATTTATGTACAGATAGTGTAATTTATTGACATTATGGATATTTTAAGAGTCATATTCTTATCTTCTGAGGAGTGGTTCAGAGACCAGCAATTGAGTTGGTTGGGTAGTGTTCATCAATCTTCCCCAAATCAATACAGTGCTTCTCTCTCACTAACATTTTAGAGTACTGTTGTCATTGATGTTGTTGCTTCTATTATTCAGATGGCAGTCAAGTTGGCCTATTTTTCTCAAGCCAAACTTGGTTCAACTTCGGGGTTTGGCATTGCAAAATTTGGGTATTAGAGCACTCCCCAAGAAAGGCATTGTAAAATCTAGAGCACTCCCCAAGAAAGGCATTGTAAAATCTGGAGCACAAGATTCATCAGATGAGGAAACCACTACTGTAGAGAAGCCCAAGAGTTCTAAGAGAGCTCCAAGACGTAGTAAGAAGGTGGCTTCAGAGACACTGGTGGAGAAAGATGTGTTGCAGGTGGTTAGTGATGTTGCAAGCAATGAAAGGACTGTGGAAATGGTGTCGGACGTTGATTCAAAACAGGTTCAGAGAAAGAGCCGAAAGAAAGGTTAGGAACCTTCTTTTTTTTTTGCTTTATGTTCTTCCATTTTCTAGTGGTGTTTTGGTTGGAAGGAATCATACAAGATCCCAGATTTTACGTGGGGCTCCTAGTTGGTTTCCAAGACCATTGATATGATGGGCCGAACCATGGGTGGACCATGCTTCAAAATAACTCAGACTGAAAATCTTAGCCTACTATACTTGTCCTCTCTCTCTCTCTCTGTTTTTCTTTTCTTTCTTTTTTTATTTGTTCGATGCGATTGCAGACCCTTCTCATGTTTCTTTCACAGCTGTACAAGCTGTCATTCGCAACATCACAACTGTTATCCATTTTGGGCCCTATCAGTGGTCTGTTTATTCAAACTATGGGCTCCACTTGTACAATAACTCTAGGCTTGATGATACTATATGTATATCGAGTCTTGGATATTATAATTTCTCTTTGATGCAATGGTTCACTTTACTGTTTATTTGCTTGAAGTTTTTCTGAACAAGGAGTCTGTGACATATTATTGACATATACAATCGTATTCTCTCCCTAAATTTTCAGCTACTTCTTCACCCAACTCAGATGCAGAGGGTACTGTCAAGAAGATTCGTAGGACAAGAAAGAAGATAGACATCATGAAGGGTGAAGAAAGTGGCAGTGAGGAACTTGGTGACATCGAGGAGCTCAATTCAATTGAGAACGTGGAACACAAAAATGGTAGTCTACAATTTGAACATGATGGGGAGGATATTAGCTTCACTTATGCTTGGCCACCTCTAGTTTGCTTTTTCGGAGCAGCCCACTACTCATTCATACCATCTGGAAGGCCTGCTAATCGACTGATAGACCATGAGATGCATGAACTAACGAAAGATATGTTGTGGGCCCCAACTAAGTTTGTGAGGGCACCTGGGTCATCGTCATTTAGTGTTGCATTGGCTCTTGCAGCCGTGGGTGGTCGGGTTGCATTCATGGGCAAGCTGGGCGATGATGAGTATGGTCAAGCACTGCTCTATCACTTGAATGTAAACAATGTTCAGACTCGATCGGTCAAAGTTGATGGCTCAAAACGTACGGCGATATCCTATATGAAGATTTCCAAAAGGGGTGGCTTACGAATGACTTGTATCCGACCTTCTGCAGAGGATTCTTTAAAAAGCTCTGAGATCAACATTGACGTATTGAAGGAGGTATTACTATTAAAATGGATCATTTGTTGTGCATTTGGATGAACACCAAGCCTCAAGTGCTTGGCACTGAGTTTTGATGGCTTTCTGTGTCATTGTTCATTGTTGGTGGCTTGAAAAAAAATCACATTAGATGGAATACGGTCATTCTGCCTTTTCCGCGCAAAACTGTTATGAGTGGTGTCCCCAAATGTTGATTTGGGGGCAGAAACATTTTAATAACATTATGTGCTTACTTCCTTTTGGGGTTCATCCTAATGCATTCTTACTGTTTCTACATAGACATGGAGAAGCTATATTCATCTGTGGCTGATCACGTTTCTAGAATTTAGTTGTTCTCTATCATGCGAAGCAGTATATTCACTGGGTCACCTTGACATGAAGACTGATCCCCATTAGATCTTTAAAAGCACAAGTATTGTAGGATAAAAGATTGATTAAAAAAGAATTGTGAGAAGTCTATTGGAGTCACTGGATCACCTTGACATGAAGACTGACCCTCATTTTGGTCAAGAAAACATAGTATTCAGTAGATCTTTAAAAGTACTAGTACTGTAGAATAAAAGATTGATTAAAAAAGAATTGTGAGAACAAAATTCACAACAATTTAACTGATCTTAAGGAATTGCAAGCTTGAGGACATAATTGCCTTATACAAAGTTACCTCTCCCGATCTTTATCTCTTGAATAATATGTGAAAAACACTCGATCAAGTCTTGTAACCAGATTTTTAAAACTCGGCTGAGTCCGAGTTGAATCAGCCTTCACCGAGTCGGGTCATGGATGGCTTGGCCGAGTCCCAATAAATCTCTCTATTATTCCTTCTAAGCTCTTTTCAATGCAAAAATACCTTTTTTCCAACATAAAAAATGAAAAAACAAAACCCTCGAAGCCCAATGGTATTGACAATGAATCAAACATCCTAAAAGAGAGATGAAATGGGGAAGGAAGAAAGGGGTAGAGAAAGAACCGTTTCACCTAATTACCCTTTTTTATTATTCCATTTTCATACCATATTCTTCCAACAAGCAATTTTTTAGCTGGTGTGTGTTGAGAAAGCTGCAACGTCAACCTAAGGTCTTCCTTCTAGAGTAAAGCAGTAGCATCTTCTAATTGGGGAAACTCAAACCCTGAGAAAAGAAGATAGAGCTTTGTGTTTATCATGTGCAATTGTGAGAGAGAAGGGAGAGGGAGGAGAGTTGATGTGATTCATGCCTAGGAAAGAGGGGGATTGATGTGTAATGCGTAACGAAGGGGAGATGCGGGGTTGGCAATGTAGAGATGAAGAGATTTGGGTGCGGGAGGAGATTAGGTGAACCTGAAAATTGGACTCACGCCAAACTCCAATCTAGGAGGCAAAATAGAAGATCTCTCACAATTAGAACTCGAAGTTGAAAAACTCAAGAACTCAGTTTTCTTATTGATAGTCATTGTCTAAATCATTACAAGCTTCTCCATATATATAATTCTCAAGCTTTCTAAATAGTAATAAGCCAAAGAAAACAAGAAAAAGAAACTTTGTTGAAGTCATCGTTGACTCTGTACACGCACCGGAGGGGTTTGGCCGGTGGTGCTATCTAGGGTAGAATATTATTAGGGATATTCTTTTTTCTATTATGGTTGTGTTTCCTATTTAGGTTAGGACTCTATTTAGCAGGATTGCTTTTGGTTTTCCTATTTATATTGGTGGATGTAATTGAGTTGAATAGAACACAATAATATGAGTTTACATTGTGTGTTCATCTTTTCTCTCTCCCTTCTCCCTCAACAAACTTCTCCACATATATAATTCTCAAACTTTCTAAAAAGTAATAAGCAAAAGAAAAGAAGAAAAAAAACTTTCCAAAATTGATAAAAGAAAGAAAGAAGAAATAAGCTTTCAAAAATTGATAATTCCTCCCACGTAGCACTTCCCTGTGTGGGGCCTTCAACACGATTGAACACATGGAGCCTTTGGCAGTGTTACGAAAATCGGTTCGTTTTGGCCGAAATTATAAAATTTCTGAATAATTTCGGTTCGTTCGCTCTACCGAAACGAACAGGACCTTGAAATTATTTGTATCAGAATTTGTTCCAATTCGTCCTAATTTTATGATTTCGGCCAATTCGTCCAATTATTCGTCCCAGTATTTAGGTTTCCTTTAAAATAGAAAAAATATAACTGAAGGGGCTAAACATATTTTTTAACTTATAATTAAAAGTTAAATTACCTTTTTTGGCCTTTTTCCTTAGAGAAATTAGTGGGCTCCAACGTGGAGCCGCCCATCTATTAAAATCTAAATAACTATATGGGCCCTATCACCCTAGTCAAGTTTTATTCCAATAAAAATATTTTATTATGAATAAGCTAGCCAAGTCACTCTAAAATATGAAATAGCCCATCAAACATAAATCGACATATTGCAATGATTTAATACAATAAATTAAATGTATCATAGATTTTTTTTTCATTTTAATATATATGCATTGATTTAGTACAATAAATTAAATGTATCATATATTATTTTTTTATTTTAATATATATAATATTTTTTCCGAAATATTTCACCTAAATCTCCAAATCGGCCGAAACATTTCATTTGGAGGGCAAATTGAAATGGCGTCCAAACCGAATTTCGTAACACTGGCCTTCGGTCCATCATATGCTTGATCCGAAAAGATCCAACCATTGGATATTGTCAGAATGATTATCGAACAGTGGATTTTCAATATCTTCCCGATCAAAGTCCGGATGTGCATCATTTAAAAAAACACAGCTCTAATAAAATAATTATAAATAAAATAAAGATATATAGGCTAATCCCAAAGGTGGGTTACCCATGGGGGCATGAGTCTGTCCTGCATCAATGTGACTAGGGAAGAGAAGGGATTAATACATGGGGAAGTGGAAAATGCTGAGGAGAGAGAGAGCCCTTGTTCCAAGGCAAACAAGAGGGAAAAAGTGGTTTTGGTTCACTAAAAACAAGTGTTTTGAGACTCAGCCGAGTCACACATTCGACTGGTCCGGCTCGACTCAGCTAAGGTCGAGTCCGAGTTCAGTTCCGGTTTTTAAACCCTGCTTGTAACTCAACTTGGTGAACTTTTAGTGTACTTGATTCAGTGGAGTTTTGGGCCAAACTTTTTTGATTTTTCAAACAGACTGGTCAATGTTCTAGAATAATTGGAGTATGAACTTGGTTGGATAATCTTGAGGGAAAAAAAGAACTTTTTTGTTATCACTTCTTTGACCTCTTGCAGCCTTAACTTGTAGTTTCCTCGTATGCTATTTCATTTGTTGTTATTAATCAGTCAATTAGTTCATCATGCTGCATTCATAAGCTTCCTGCTTGCATAGACCTGTTTTCCTATACTCTTTAGCTGTACCTAGTGTGAAAATGTTGGATGGATTAAATGTCCACATGGCATTCGCATGATGGATGGACCTTAACTTTTTATTCAGGGAATCTAGACAGTGGTTTCACTCGGCTTGTATCTAATATTTGGCAGACTAACACATTTCTGCCCGCAAGAAGGCAGTAAAACTCAAACATGAATGCATAACGTTGGTAATCTTAATTGCTGAGATACTGATACAAATCCCAGAAAAGAGACCAATGCATTCAAATAAGAAAGGTGCAGCAAGAAGAAAATAGCGAAGGAATGAACTGTGCAAAATTTTTCGCAATTAGATAACTTTAGCCATTGAAGCTACTAGGAGAAGTGAACACATATATTCAGAACTAGCAGAAGAGTGATCCTCATTCTTACACCATACCTTTTTATTTCTGAATGGTAACTTTCATTAAAAAGGAGCAAGCAGTACAAGAGAGCTATACTGGTAAGCTAAAACACGAAAACAGGAAAGCACCAAAAACAAAAGCAGCAAAAAGGAACCCCAAAAAATACAAAAAAACTAGTTGGGCAGGTGGAATTCTAGTTTGATTTGTAGATTAATTAAGCAATTATGTGATTATAATGACTAATTTGTTGTTGGATAACTAATTGTGTACCTGTTGCCCCCACTTGCAACTTCGGACCTCAGTTTATTGACTTTTGGTTCAAGATTGTATGCCATGTGCTTTCACAAAATAATAAATTGATCATGGTTCTTTTGTACTTCACTCTTATGTGCAGGCAAAGATGTTCTACTTCAACTCGTCATCCCTACTGGACCAAAACATGCGATCAACGACAATGCAAACCATCAAGATCTCTAAAAAATTTGGTGGGGTAATTTTTTTTGATTTAAATCTCCCTCTGCCTCTGTGGAAATCCAGTGAGGAAACCAAGGCATTCATCCATGAGGCATGGAATTCCGCTGACTTTATCGAAGTTACAAAACAAGAACTTGAGTTTCTATGTGGTATTGAATCCTCTGAAAAGTTTGATACCAAGGACAATGACAAGTCGAAGTTCGTCCATTACAAGCCGGACATAATTAGGCCATTGTGGCATGAAAATCTTAAGGTTTTATTTGTGACAAATGGAACCTCCAAAATTCACTACTACACAGAGAAGGATAACGGTACAATGCTTGGAATGGAGGATGCTCCTATTACTCCCTTCACTTGTGATATGTCGGCATCTGGTGATGCTGTGGTTGCAGGTAGGATCCTTTAGGCCTTTTTATTTTAATCTATGCTTTCTTATTATCCAATGGGCAACAACTTTAGCTTCAGCAATTGTTATTTAAACAAAGGGTCTTTTCATCTGCAACATCTGTACTGCTCATGCTGCCCAATTTTAGGTAAACAGGAATCCTTGACCTGTTGTGCCATTACAAGAAAGGTCCATATCCCAATTCACATTGATTCATTTAGTAACCACATAGATGAACTAAAGAGTGACTTCTTAGTAGAATATTGTTTGGATTGAAAAAAATTATTATATTGCCATTTTCTGTGTATTATGTGTTACCGCAGTTCCTGGTTGTTTGATAACATGGTTGACTAGGCTAAAAGTGTAATTTTTGTTTTGATAACCTGAAAGTGTAAATTAATGGAATAGGAAGAGAAAGAAAAAAGCAAAATGGAGAATTTTGATGGCCCTTGTGATACCTCAAGACCCCTTCTTATATTACTTTCCTTATCATGAGATGCTATAGACCCGTTCCCACAAATTATCAACACATTAACAGTTCTACCTTAGTTCCTTTCATCTATTAGACATACACAAAATATGCATTGATAGGAAATGATCAACAATTTTCAGTCTTACCCAAGTGGTCAAACATATAAAAGGTAAATGTGGTCTAGATTGAAATAAAGAGGAAGTTCTGAAAACATTTGAAAGCTCAAAATCATCAACAGCGTCAATGTGTAGCCTTGTGTGTACCTTCCAAAACTTCTCGTTGTATTTAGGGAGATCACAACAAAAGTAAAGCAAGATATGACCTTAAAGCTCCTTTAGCATTAACTCTTCCACAAGATGTAAAGGTGGGGTTAAGGTTTATATCCATGACTAAAGAACAAAAAATATAATCTTGCATTACTTTAGTAATATATTTGTTTCTATTTTCTTAACAAAGTTGAAAAAAGGAAACAAAAGAGGGAAGCAATGCAAGACCAAATGACCTTTTTAGAGCCACTCATTTGTCAGTTCTAGTAATCTACCGCAATCCAGATCAACCACTGGTCTGGTGTTGAACTTTATTAAATTGTGATGTCAATAATGTCATGTTGATGGAATATTGTATAGGATGTAAAAAGCTATGAAGCAAATCATTTCTACTGTCGTTTCTGGTGGTTCATTGGATTTGATACCTTAGAAGTGTTTAATTCAGACTGAATGAAAATGGGCACCAACCTTTTCAAGACACTGATCCATATATTAGTCATAGTTGGAACCCTAGATTAGATTTGATCTAGGGTTCTACCATTAGGTCTCTTAGAAAAAACTGAGAGACGAAAGAAGAAAGGAGAAGAAAGGTAGAGGGTTTAGAGAGGGAATTTCAAGAACTGATCTCACATACTAGGGCAGTCGACCATTCCTATGTCATTAGATTTTAGTTTCTACAAATTACAAAAACCACCTCAAGTTCCTGGTATTTACACCAAGTTCAAGAATGATCTCACATACTAGGGCAGTCGACCATTCCTATGTCATTAGATTTTAGTTTCTACAAATTACAAAAACCACCTCAAGTTCCTGGTATTTACACCAAGGTCCCCGCATATTACAAATTATAAACAGGTCTTATTCTCTAACTTATAACAGTCATGTGTAATTATTATCATGTCTTCAAGCAATGACCCTGCTGGGCTAACCCAGCTGAATGGTCATCATATCTGATACTGGCCACTCTTTTTGAGTAACTGGACCTGAAAATTATAGCCACATCAGGGCCAACGGTTGTCCAAATCTTGGTCTAGTGCCGAATCCATTATTAAACACAAACCCAAAGACCTAATGGACATGGCACAATGGCGCAGCCAAGATTCGCGATCGAGCAATAGATCAATCTCCCGAAGGATTGATCAAATCCAAAGATGGATTCCAGCCACTAGGGCACAAACATAACCATGGAACAATCCATAAACTCACGATAACTCAAAGAACTCTTGATTTAATTGATAATAAGCAGGCTTCTCTATTTATAATGTAATAAGGCTACTAAAACAGTAAACTATAAGAAAAATAGAAAACTACTAATTCTCTTCAAATAACAAAACAAGAAACAATTCCTAATCAATCCTAAGATAATTTAGAATTCCACAGTAGCTTTCTCAGCCAATTTGGGCCTGTGGACTGAACCCAAAGGCTGGGCTGGATGGTTGGATCCATTATGTGGGCCCAGGTCCTCTTCTGGACTTCCATACTGCATCACACAACTCATCAAGACCATTCGATGAAGGAAACTTTACAACCAACAGTATTGCATTGGGCTCGAGAGGGAAGTTGAAATTTCTTCTAACCAGTCTTGTTTTCTGTTTCAGCTCTCATGAGAATGTTGACAGTCCAGCCTCATTTGGTTACTGACAGAGGGTACTTGCGACATATGATCAAGTATGCCCTCAGCTGTGGAGTCATAGACCAATGGATACATGCACGTGCTCGCGGTTTTCCTCCTAAAGGAGAGATTGAGGATGCATCTTCGGAAGCAGATGGAATAATAAGATCAATTACTGAGAGGGAATATCGGACGGTGGAACCTGTAAGTTCACAATGATGTTTATCACTTGAGTGTTTTTCTTGTGACTTCTACCTGTCCTTTAGGCTGGAAAATTTTGCATCTCCTGTATAAAAAAAGGGTAAGTTGCTTCCTCTGTCCTTGTATAGACTTTGTGTTAGAGGTGTTTTAACTCTCACAACTAACATTAAAGCCCCATTTTCTGAAGTGTTTTAAGTAGCAAAGGGAATTTGGTCAGTGATTTGACTTTTTGAGAAAAAGGTTACCAATGTCAACTGTTATCATAGGAAGTCTATATGAAGGTATCCTCTCTTCATGCCCTGTACCATTACAACCAGTGGACTTATATGATCTCCACCGTGGAATATGAACACGATCCATGATCTTGATATCATTTCTTAATTAATAAACTAGGTTCCAACTGAATAATGTTAAAGCTCACGTGAGTACTCAGTCCAATTGGATGTCAAGCTGTCTATGTTCAGCTGAACTCAATAGTTTGAGTTGGAAATTCATCAGCTGAACTCAATAATTTGAATTAGAAATTCAGCCTAGGCGATACCTTTCACTGCCAAGGCCAAGTTTTGACTTTAATTAAGTTGACTCAACTTAGTTTGATTCAAGTTGAATGTAAGTTCGTAAACTAGTCATGCAAGTGGATCATAGTTTGGTTATGCATACCATCGATCTAGGTCGTACTAGGTAGACCCTAATCTCAAATCATCAGAAGATCCTGGCCATCTATTTTTCTACTTTTACCTTGATTGTGTAAACCTCTGTATTTCTAAACCGTCTTCTTCAACCCAGGATTTGGATGGTTCCATCGAAGATAATCTCTCAAGTTATCATCCATCCTTGGTAGGGTCAATTTGACCAATGGTCTGGTTTGCCAAAGCATGGACCCCATTTGTAAAACTCAAAGGCCTAGAATATGATTCATGTATGACAGAACTCGTAAAATGTGACCCATTTTTCACGTGGGGTCTGGATAGCACCGAAGCGTACTCTTTACTTTTCATGTCCTCACAAGGGATGCCATTGCTATTTCTTTCTTTCAATTGCAACTAAAATAGGATTCTTGATTAGAAGTTTCTATATTTGCTGAAGTAAATAGAATTAGTATTTTTTTTTTTTCAGGAAATACAAGGCTAGATCTATTTGAGTTTTTTCTCCTCTTTCCTTCTATACCTTAAACTCCAACTTGTTTGAAATCAAATATGGCTGATTCACACCACAGAGAGGATATATTCTTGTGTATTTGAGACAGCAAGAACCCAAGTATATCATCTTCTGTTGCTGACCTTAAGGCTGAGATGCCTAAAAAGAGTATGATAGTTTTTGAGACTCTTACCATTTAATTTGAAAGATTTTCACCGATATTGAGGTGGTAAATCTCAATTATAGATTTTGTGGTGACATTCCTCTTCGGTGATTGGTCTCTCCCTGATGCATCTCTCAATGTCAATGATGGGAATCCAACAAAATCCCTGCATTGTGTTGAGGGATACACATGATTAAAAATGCTTCTATTATTTTCTTTCTTTTTTGAATTCATGTATCATTATTTATGTACTCTCCTTTTCTTATGCAAATGCTTTTCATCTCATAGTACACATAGGGAGAGGAAGAAGAAAAGCTTGTGAAGGGATCCCCCAAATGCTCTAGAATGTGGCATTTATAAGCCATGGAAACTGTCATGAAGGCCCTTGGCAACCTTGACAGAGGCACCCTCAAGGGTCTGATACACAGAGGGCATCACCCTTGACACTACTGCCTTAAGGGCTGCACCGAGCCACCGTTCTTAAAGTTTTCCACTTTGGCCGCCGTCTGTCCTTTTAATCTTTTTGATGGGTATGTCATTTGAAACCACAGCCAAGGTTCCAATAGTGAGCACCTCCCACAGACACCTAAATATCTCAGAAGGCAAAGGTTGCTTGAAAGGTCTGAACTGCCAATTGCAGGCTTGCAGGGATGTTAGAAAAAGATGGGAGGGGATTTTAACCATTCCACAAATAGAATTGACGAATTAACTGTAAAATGACCCTCAATGAATCAATTGCAGTGGTAAACAGACGTCTCTTTATTTAACTATATTTTCAATCCAGGTATAGTGCAGTATAATTCAACCTATGGTGAAGATCACATCAGATTGGCGCAAGGCAAAACATTGGTTGCTCAAGGATGAGAGAATTGTGCTATATGGCTGTACTGATTTGATCTCAGCCATTTGTTGCTTCTACTGCGTGAAAAAAACTTTGGGCAAATCAAGGCTGGGCTTTTTTTTTTTTTTTTCTTTCGTTCTTTCTATGGCAGTCCATCAGTTAAAATTTTGAGGATTTTATCAAAAGAATAACTTTATGTGTCCAGTGCACCAAAAATGAAACTTTACGCAACTCACACCAAACAAAGAATCAGTACAAAAAAATTAATTTTTTTTACCATTTCTTTTTTTTCTTTTGTGGTTTCTATCCACCTTTTATTTTTTGTGTTGAGGGTCTAAACTCCTCATCTTCTTCCTTCTTTCTCTCTCCCCCAAATTCAATCCAATGATGAGAAGTTGGATTGAAACTTCCCCATTTGGTAGAGAACAATACTTTACAACCCACAAAAATGATTGGTTAGATTTCTCTGAGGAAAGGGAAAAATGGGTCATAAGCATTTTTGCCGTTAGTTGAGTTCCAAGCAGGATGTTGGAGTTCCAACTTATGGGCTTTTGATAGAATTCTTGGGGCATAAGCTTTATTGCTGTTGTTGATACTAGAAGTCTGGTTTCACCAGAAACTAGTGGCAAAGCCAGTGCAATGAATGGAACCGAACAACAGAAATAATGAATGATGGATTTAATATTTAATTTAGAATAAGGGGAAAAGAAAAGTATGCTTGGCAGTGGATTTGGGAAGGAAAATGAAATGTGCTATGTCATCCGAAGAAATTTGGGCCATGAACTTGGGGAGGCAAATATTGAATCGCCAATGTATTTTTATTCAAGCAAGCAAAACCAGATTATGAAGGTACTTCAACCCTCGTTTGGATGTGTGGAATCCTTGCATGAAACTGAGGATTCCGAGTTGGTTTTTGCATTTGGTTGTACCATAGGTTTTTAAAATGAATTCCATGAAATCTTCGCGTGCCTAGTTTTTGAGGAGGCTCCTCTTTTCCTCTTAAAAAAATGATTTTTCAGTTTAGATCCCCTAGGAAATTCTTATAATCAACACACAGAATGTTATAATAATTCAAATGTCGCTAACTTTTTTTTTGGGGGGGCTAAGTTGGCATACCAGTCACCGGCGATATTTTAAACTTGAAGACCCAAGAGGCATACATGTGAAGCTAAGGTGCCAACATTACTCAATCGTGCGTATGTTTGGCTGCACTATTTTTTTTCCTTTCTGTGGCAGTCCACCAGTTAGAATTTTTTACCCAAAAAAAAAAAAAAACAGTTAAACTAAACCTGTCTGTTTGGCATTTACTGTAACCAAGGTCGTGATTACATTTGAGATCCATCACCCACTCATAGTCAAAGCATATCTAGTTTCCACAAAATTGCCTAAACCTGAGGATTGCCCACAGTTGATAGTTCTTGATATAGATAGTCTCCGAGGAAGGAATCCTATTCGTCCAACATTCCTCATTTTTTTATCAGTAACATTCCCCATTTAACAGCAGCTGCAACAACAATAATAAATAATAATAATAATAATAAAGAGAACAAGCCTAGACTCTCCCAGTAAAGGATTCTAGGACTCTCAACATTCAAAAAGATTTACATCAAGCCCAGAGCAGACTTGCCGATCGATTTCAATTGCGGGTTTGGGTGAAGGGAGGCCAAAAGGCTCTCACCAGTTGATCCCTGCAGTGCAGCCCACTAAGCAAGGGCACCAGAATGCAAAGTGCAAATCGATTTATAAGCATCCTTTGAGATCATTATCGAAGGCCCAGAAAACTTGCTGAATTCCTACCTTGTGCAATCATCTCTGGTTTCGTTCATTTCTTTCTCTTTTGTGTTACTGTCTACTATTGACAATAATAATAACAAGTTGAACAAGACGCCTGCAAGTTCCTGCCTAGAATTGGGATTTGCCTCACCTGAATCTGTGCTGTAGATGTTCAGTTAAGTCATACCAGTTATTTTCACCAGAAATTCATTTTCTTTTTTCATGAAAACTATGGTCTTGGTTTCAAAGTAGGAACATCTATTCATCTGATGCTACTGAAGGTGTGAGCCTGTCCCAGGGCAGTGTCCATCCCAAGGTCATTAGAACCCATGATACAGATTCTCCCCAGGGGGGCGTGAGCATGAGGCTAAGAATAGAATCTGCAAAGCGTATGTTTAGCAATTAAAAAGGGCCAGACATGGTGTCGAAAAAGATGTTGTTTGAATTGCTGAACCACAGGTCCATATGTGCCTATTTTGATATCATCTGACTTGCTGAACCACAGGTAATACTAGAGGATGCAGGGGGATATATGATATAACCAATAACTGGGAAGCAAATTTAATCAGACTTGAGGATTGCAAGTAAAGACAAAACTCACATAATTTTAGCGCACATTAGGAAATTGTACGTACAACAGGTTACCTAAGGCATCAATGTAGGTGAGAATGTTCTATGAGGGGGATTTGATGTATTATTATATGCCCCATATTCACTTTCAGTAATGTTTAGCCTTCCACTTCTCAGCTTCATTTTGTATGCAAGCAAATCAAACTAGATCTCAGTTTTTGTTCCTTGCAACTGCCTTCTCACCAGCGTTGTGTAGATGCCATCCTTGTTGAGGAGCTCATCATGGGTCCCGCTTTCTGCAATCTGACCATCAGATATGACAGCAACTGTGTCTGCACTTTTAACTGTCGAAAGCCTGTGTGCTATGACAAGCACGGTCCTTCCCTTCATGATAGAATCCATTGCATCCTACACCCAATAGGAGAATATAATTTAAATAAAATCTCTGTACACGCAAAATATGAAAAAAATCAAGAGAGATACAATCACCTATATGTTCCATGGAAGAGTTCACCAAGGAATACAAGGAAAGAAACTCAGCAAAGAAGGAATTTCTAAAGATTTTTAAGAAATGAAGAAGTGTCCTAGCAGGACTCTACAGATTAATGTCCTGAGGAAAATAATAATAAAAAATAGTTGTTTTCCCCCTTCATCCAGTTCCAATCAAAGGAGAAGAATGAATAAATCAAGAAGTGAAGGTCATTAAGGGGGTGGGTTGTGGGTGACCCTGAGTGAGTGTTTTGCTATAGATATCTTTTTGGAAATGAGATCGTAGAACAAATGAAGCTGAAGGGTTATGTTATGCAGGTTCTTTGAATGAACATGGTATCGCATGTCAACAACTATCATCACAATATATATTGTTTAAAGACAGCTACATGTAAAACTAAGGTAAGGGTGGCTACGATCTTCAAGCAATGTTCTTCTTTTAGGATGATCTATCCATGGCGGGACCCATCAAGTAAACAGTTTAGTTTAACAAAAAATGGTAAAAAAAATTACAAACTTTAAGGCCCTCGCCTGCTACGTTTGCCTGAACAAGTGTTACCTGAACGAGGTATTCACTTTCAGCATCCAAAGCACTCGTCGCCTCGTCCAATAGAAGTACACTTGGATTCATCAGTAATGCTCTTGCAATTGCTATTCGTTGTTTCTGACCTCCTGATAGCCTGACCCCACGTTCTCCAACATGTGTTTTATATTTATCAGGGAACTTTGATACAAATTCGTGTGCATTGGCCATTTTCTGCAATTTTGTACAGTATTTAAGAGTGAAGATCCAGATGTAGATGGACAAAAAAATGGCATGACAAAAGACATGAAACCTTACAGCTGCATTTTCAATTTCAGTGCTGCTAGCCTTGCCATCAAATCCATATGCAATGTTTTCTTCTACAGAACAATTGAAAAGAACAGGCTCTTGGCTCACTATGCTGATCTGAAGTTTCATAGTTCAAAAGGGCGTGGCAGTGTGTGAGAAACACAATACATTTCACTTCAACATAATAAATGGGATGGTAACTTGTATACTAATTTAAGGTTAACTAAAAGTAATCCAAAGGCATTTCACTCCACATTTCAAAAGTCTCTACAGCACATCCACAATGCTGTTAGCTTATAATCTATCTTGAATTCATTCATCACTTGGTTGTCAAATAGATCCTTGGCAACCAAAGGACAGCAGGTTGCTGAACGTACTAGTCCTGCAGATGAGAGCCACAGCCTCTAATTAACAGGTCGTCCAACACGTCACAAGATTCCAATGAACTTCTTTCTTTCTTTTGGTTGTTTTAAATTGTTCTTTCCTTTTTTAACAATGTTAGGACTCTTTTAAGTAATTAGCCTCTTATTTTTTTTGGAGAATAGATCAATGGCTATGATTTTGTTTAGGGTTTTAAGTTGTTTCATCCATACATATATCCATTGTAAAGGTCGACCAATCCCATTCTCATTATCTTTCACATAATAAAAAAATTGCAAATTTATGCACTTGTTCTTCTCCTCGGTTGAGTGTTCACCCATTGGATTGAAGATTAATTTGCTTGAATATTGAGCAAAAAATAGTTTTCTTTCTATTTAATGAGTAGTTTAATTGTATTTTTTTTCTTTGATCAGTTGTTTAATTGTAATTAGGACTCTTTCATTAGAAGGGTCGTAATATTTTTCATTAAATGACTAAGATTAGTCTCATCTAAGATCAGATATCTAGATTAGATAGGACTTTCAACATTTTCTGTCTAAAATATATAAGCAAAATTTGAAAAATATTATCTTCTTTCTGGTGAGTTTTAGCCTTAGGATTTGGCTATGCAGAAAAGGTTGGATACAACTAGCTCTGGGTGTGACAGCCACTGACCAGGGGCTGTTTCTCCTGTAATTTGACGGCTGACAACACCACATTACATCATATCACTTCCAGTATTCAAGACCAGAAAAACAGGGCCTCACATGGGTTCTTTCATTTGTCGCAAGTACCAGGCTTGAATGACAATCTCTCTGAATTGATCTCTTTAGTGAGAGGCAGGCCTGTTTCATGGAGACCGCCATTTGAAGATGGGTACAGCGGTAAGAGAAAAAATCCTTTTCTTCCATAGCATAGAAGGGGCTATTGTCTTTTGTTGTTTGTTTGTCAAAGAAAGTAGAAAGCAGAGAGACTTGCATCATGTGGGTCCTTCATATGAAGATTAACAGGAAACTTAAAACCTTGGTCCCTATCTTGGCTGGCAAGGAGCCAACCCAAGGTATTTTCACAATCGTGCTCTCCGTGGTACTTTAATCTTTTGTAGGGAACTTGTTTAGTCTTCATTGATCAAGGATGAAGGACCTTTCATTTTGGGATTTCTAATTACTTTATAATCTGGTTATTAAGGAGTTTCCTCCACTGAGACTCCTTAATACCTTGGACCAAACATGGGCTATCATCATTAATGCAATCTGGGTCACAACGGACTCTTGCCCTACATTGGTTGGACCAAGAATGTTGGGGTGTATCACAAGCTGTGCTACATCCAACAATATACAACCATTCCCTACAAGACTTCTTTTTAATTTTCTTTCGAGAACAAAAGGATCAGCATCAAAAAAGAAAAAAAAAAACTTACCTTCTTGTGGAGATACTGATGCGATATTTCCATTAATGGCACTCCATTCAGTAAGATTTTTCCCTTGACTGGATCATAGAACCTTTCAATTAGGTTTGCTATTGTAGTCTGTTGGTAACAAAGGAAGACATGAGTCTTGTACCATGTGCACTGAAAAGTTTAAGTGGAAATGATGATGATGATGATGATGAATAACAAGGGCTGTGCTCATGCAGGCACTCTGTGCAGACTCCCTTTGTGGGCCCCACCTGGGGCCACACCAATCATGGGAGATGTGAGGGATTGAAAGATATGAATGAGACCTACATGCGTGCAAAATTTCAAGTCCATTAGATCAACCAAACCCCTTGATCCATGGCCCTTGAGTTTAATGGCTTTAGAAGGTATCATCCTTTTAGGATTTAAATCTAATGGCAAGTAACAGTTGGATGAGTGTCAAATTTGAACTTGTACCAATTTATTTGAAGATTTTGTTGGTTAATGAGTGTGAGGGGGTTGACTGATCATAGGGGGTCCGCATGATGTCTCTCATGAGAGATATCCGCACAAAAGCCTCAGCCTAATAATAATTAAAAAAAAAAAAAAAAATAACGATTACTTTTCCGCCACCACTTGGACCAACAAGAGCAACCTTCGTTCCAGGCTTCAATTTTAATGTTATTCCCTACAAACAAGAAAATGGCTGTTAGAGTTGTTGATGGAAAATCTGGCTTCACTACAGTTAGGTCAAGTCCACTTGGGTTCTCAACTGGGTATTTAAGAAAATTTTCAAAAATATTATATGATAAAGTAGGAAGAGAATAAAAGTGGTCATGCATAACTGGGTAGAATATTACTAAAGTAAATAGACATACGGCCCCTTCTGGTTAAATCTTGATGAAATTGAGTCTACATAGTGAATCACCTGAAATTCACCTGTTCATGATTTGACTAAGATGAGCTTCAAGTCAACACTTCGATCACAAAATATCCAACGCTCAGTTACATCTGTAAGGACTCTGGATATTACCATATTGATTATTTCTTTAAAAGTTATCACTATGGTAAAGTAGAAAACAAAAGGAGCCACCTTGAGCATCACTACATACTTCGAGAAATTTCACCCTATGCCGGTGACTGCAGACATGTGATTAGGGGCAAGTGGAAACAAACGGTTTTGAAAGGTTTATCTAACCATTCAACTTGCAAGACCTTATATGAATGGCTGTAGTCATCCAATTGGGATGGACTTTCTCGTGTTATAGATCCCTGATAAACACTACACATCCCCACACCCCGTGTTATCAGGCCCCCAAGTAGGCCCCACAAGATGTCATCTGACTATAGCACCCAATTTTCAGGACATGATATATATCTTACATTATCTAGGTAGGTTAGACAGGATCTTGCAATTCTGTTTTGCAAAAAACACACACACCGAGACGTTCTTCACATTACAAACCACCCAGGAAATGGTAGTGGTCCAAATTTTACTGAATCAAAGTAATATACAAACTTAATTGATCAGTATGTGGAAAACATGATAAACTGATTTTTGCACCTTGATCAATATATTTAATATCACCATAATTCGAGTGAAATTTGGGTGAGTGCATAATCAGGGGAAGGTGTGTTATAAGAGATCCAATACGGAAGAGATGCAATTCAGAAACTTGATTTATTTCTAATTTTTCTGAAGAAAACAGAAATTCTACAGAAGTCAGAAAAAAAAGAGGAGAAAATTGGAAAATAGAAGAAACGAAGAGAAGGGAAAAGAAGACTTGCTGGTTGTCCAACTTAGGGTTGGGCGGCTAGCATCGCTTTATGTTTATACTAAAAAAACTTGTATATTCATTCTTTAAAAAAAAGCCCTGTATTTATCGGTATTAACAAAACAGTCCTACTGTTCAAAAATTACAAAAAAGTCCACACTGGATTACAACACTCTCCCTCAAGCAGGTGCATATATGTTTATTTTGCTCAGCTGGGACAAAACATCATATACTTCTTCTTAGTTACTGCATTTGTGACAATCTGCAACTTGATCTTTTGTAAAAGTATAGTCCTGTATTTCCTTCTTTGTGACTTTCTCTGGTGAAGTGACAATCGAAATGATACACTGATATAAAGTGAAGTACTGTCACAATGTAAAATCATGGGTCCACTTCTTTTGAATTCCAAGTCCCAAATCTTGCAACAATATTTTTAGCCATAATAATCCACTAACTTCGATGGGCCATGGCTTGATATTCAACCTTAGAACTTGACCGTGCAATAACTAGTTATTTCTTACTTTACCAAGAGACTGGGTCCCCACCAACTAGTCTGCAATATCCCATGGTTGATTTCTAGTCTCTCTTAGAACTTTCTTGATCAACATCTGTGTACACTTCTACATTTAAATGATCATGACAAGCATACAAAATGTCTTTGCCCTGGTGCTCCCTTTAAGTATTTCAGAATCCTAGGCACTACAGCTGAGTGTCTCGCTAGTGGAGGATGCATAGACTCACAACATTCACAGCATATGATATGTCTGGTTGAGAAATAGAGTCAAATAAATTAACTTCCTAACCAATCACTGATATGCAATTAGATCACGAAGTAGCTCACCAGTTTCGCAATGTCGAGCATGATTCTGTCCAATAAATTAACTTTCTAACCAATTACTGATATACAATTAGATCATGAAGTGGATCGCCAGTTTCGCAATGTAGAGCATGATTCTGTCCAATAGGGGTGTCAACCAGGTATAAAAACTGGAACCGGACTTGGAGTCGGACAAGTCAAATGTGCGACTCGGCTGAGTCTCAAAACACTTTTTTTTAGGGCACCAAAACCACTTTTTTCCCCCTCTTGTTTGCCTTGGAACAAGGGCTTTCTCTCTCTTTCTCTGCATTTTACACTTCCCTCCCTTTTCCTCTTCCCTAGTCACATCAATCCCCCTCTCCGCTTTCCTAGGCATTAATCACATCATCTCTCCTCCCTCTCCCCACTCTCACAATTGCCTATGATAAACACAAAGCTCTATCTTCTTTTCTCAGGGTTTGAGTCCCCAATTAGAAGATGCTAACCATAGAAAAACGTAGGTCAACATTGGAGCTTTCTTAGCATACACCAGCTAAAAAATGATATAAAAAGGTAATTAGGTGAAACGGTTCTTTCTCTACCCCTTTCTTCCTTCCCCATTTCATCTCTCTTTTAGGATGTTTGATTCATCGTCTATCCCTTGGGTTTTGAGGGTTTTTTTTTTTTTTTGTTGGAAAAGGGTATTCTTTGTGTTGAAAAGAGCTTAGAAGGAAGAATAGAGAGATTTATTGCGACTTGGCTGAGTCATCCAAGACCCAACTCGATGATGGCTGAGTCCGAGTTGAGTTGGCCGAGTCGACTCGGGCTCAGCCGAGTTTTAAAACTCTGATGTCAACTGGTTTTACACCTAACTTTCTTGTTTGTTCAAGTAGATCCAGCACGTATTTGATTTGAGAGAGAACATTTCTTTCATTGACCAGGAAATTCCAATTCATAAAAAATATTTTAATTCCCAAAATCTTAATTCCAAATTCCTACCCTGGAGAGGGTACACATGGCTGGGATGGTTATGATAAGCTTGCAAGGGCAGAATTAGGAATTAATACATCAGAGAAAATCTACAGGAGGCACCAGTAGAAAAGATCAAGGAATATTTTTAGAGATGGTTTGGGCACGTAAACAAAAGAAGAAAAACCCCTTATGAAATATAGAAGTGTTACAAGCACAATGAACTAGTTGAGGGAAACAAGTAAAGACTAGGAATACATTCGTGAGGAAAAACGTTAGATTGTGAAGTTACTGAGTATGGTTAGCGAACAACAAAAGGACAGAAGGGATAAACATTTTCTTTTTCTCAAATGACATTTATCACAATTTTTTTTAAAGAAAGAAAAAAATAAACTTATTTATTATCGGTTTTTATGATTGATATATGTACATTTTGAAGGTACTGCTTGGTCTTACAATAAAATTATCTGACAGAAGTAGTTGTCATCTCATCTAATGATTATTGGTTTATGTGAATTTTCTTGACCTTTTCATTGTGTATCGCATTAAGTAAATAAAAACATTTTTCAAGGAGGCCCTTCTTCATAGGTCTCAACAGAGTCTTTTAGCACATTATAAGAACATTACCTTCAGTACCATATTGCTAGGCCGAGAAGGATAGGCAAACCAGACATCATCTATTTCCACATCTTCATCTTGATCACTAACAGCCAAAACCACACCAACAATAAATTAGAATACTGGCTTTAGGGTATAGACTCAAACACATCGAATATATTCAGCTAAAGGATTACTGGCTTGAGAAAGCGGCCTTCTTTAATATTTATTAATATATATTATTGGCCAAAGGATACGAATCGTATCTATCCTCAGGCATTAAGTTTATATGAGTGAGGCCCATGGTTGTTGATCCTGACCATTGATTCGATGAATACTTCCGGACGAGACTATGGCCCCAAAACAACCAAGATTTAAACATAATAGCCACCTAAGTGAACCTTTTCAGTTGAAATGCTAATTGCTACAATTATTTGTTAAACTGAAGCTTAATATTCTCTCATCCTGGCTATTTTGAGCCATAGTCCTCCGCAGCTAGGGATATCAAACCAATGGTTCAGTTCAACAAAACCGTAAACTCAACCTTTACATTAATGAAAGCCCAAGAAATATGCACATCTTGTCAATAAGGATCATATGATTCTGAAATAAAAGTTGCAATCACTAACCCAAAAGGGCACTTGTTTCCTGATTTTGGCATGGATGAGGTACGATCCAGAATCTGAAAAACTCTTCTACTCGCCCCTGCAGCTTTCATAGCAGTGGTATATAATCCTGATAGTGCAGAAACCGAAGAACCAACTGCAAGCAGAAAGAAAAGGAGATGGATCCATAAGAAAAACAGACAAAAGAAATTAATCATAACATATATATACCCACTAAACGAAATTAATCATAACATATTTATATATACCCACTAAACTCATGATGTTAATAATGAACACCATTTGTAATCCAATATGAATGTACCCAGTCATTTCAGCCTCTGATTTCCATGCATCTAACTAACATCAATTGAGGGAACCAACCACATGCAAGTTTACCAAACAATCATTTGTATACAGTAGGCAACCAAAATATTTCATTATAAGAATGATAACAAATATTGGAAGAGAAATTATGTGATTCTCAAATGAGAAACTTCCTTCAGAAAAACAATGGTGGTATAGGTGGGGCCACCACCAAGTATTTTAAACTGTTTACTGATGATCCGTTTCAAGTGATAGGCCATCCACATCATCACCAATATTAGATCATCCTAGGCATCCAATGGTTGTTTTGAAAGGGAAAACATAGGTAATGGCCAAAATTTACCAACACCTGCCAGTCATCTAATTAAGTTATTTTTTTGGTATCTCCGCCAATGTTAAAATAGCAGCCGACACACTTTGCATTTTCACGTCGGATCACAATGCCTTGCTCGATCACTATTTTAAACAATGATTTCCATAACAAAAAATCTACTAAATAGGCCCATTGCATGAGCAGTTTAAATAACCAGTAGGTTTTCCCTACATATAGTTTGTATGGCCAAGCATATGGTGCAATCAAATGTTTCATATTTCCTCAGGTTTGCAAATACCTGTAAGGCTATAAAGAATGAATGAGGTAAGAGCACCAGTGGTCATGGAGCCAGTTATTGTCAAGTTAGCTCCATAAATCACTACAACGACGACTGACAATGTGGATGCTGCATTCAATCCTCCAGAGAAAAGACCTACAACTTTCTGTAGCAAAGTAAATTTGAAGTTTAAGATCCAGAAAATTATCTTATTATGACATGTAATAATTTTGATCAATTTAACTAACTCACAGCTTGTTTCAGTCCAAGCTTTAAGGTCTCATCTACTTTCTCTGAGTAGCGTGAAATTTCGTGATCCTCTTGAGCAAACGACCTAACCGTACGTATAGCACCAAAAGATTCCTGCGGAAGAACTACATTTGTAAGTCAAAATACTTAAGTGTACATATTTGAAGAACTTTTTCTACAAGCTTGAAGAGGTATTCTATAGACATAGTGGCAAGGCATGGCAAAATAATAACTACTTCTGTTTAAGAGAATATGGACAATAACAATGGAAACTTGTTAGGAGCCATAAGCAACCCAAAATGGGGCATAATGGATATTCAAATTGATAATTGAATTTCTCTCTTTGTTATAAATGATATAAACCGCCATTTTGCAGGATGTTTGTAGAATTAGATAGTGGCTTCTGACACATCGAACTGTGCACGGTGCATATTATTAATTTAGAGTGGCTCATATTGAGTGGGTAGTTTGAGTTCAATTGATTGTATTGCCATGGGTACAAATAAAAGTTAATGCATTGTAACTTACAGTATCTTGACTTACCCATTTCTCAGAAATCTGAGGGTCAAATTACATAATATTATTCAATTCTCATAAATGAATGAGTAGTCAGGTAGATTTAAGTTCCAGTAATTTTTCTTGGAATAATGAGTGACACATGTAACTTATGTTCATAATACTGTATCTATAAATTGTAGATGGTGAAAATAAGAGAAACTGTTTATCATCATTGTTGTACTCGCAAGATGCAGCACAACATGTTTGAAGAGAACCCAACAATACCTTTTAGATTCCACTAACCAAAATAAACGTATGATACTTTTGGGTTTCAACTACACAAAATAAACATGAATGTGGTTAATAGGGTGAACAAACCTCAGCAATTGATGCTGCTACGGCAGCTGCGGCTTGCGTCTTATGTGAAAGTTCACGAAGATAACGCCCAAACTTCCGCACAGCAACAGAAATGGCTGGAACAACAACCAGTGCCAACACTGATTCAGAGTAAAGAAGATGATTAGAATAATAAATATATTTCTTTGATGTCCACAGACAAAACACATAGGTCACATACAGAAGAAATTGTAATAGCATTGAAGAAAAAAGGTAAAGGAATGAAAAGATAGGAGCCTTTTTTTTTTAAAAGTTTTCTCATAGAACTGGGTGATATGTAATATCCCTGGGTTTTAGATTCCTATTAGATTAGTAGAGCCTCACGTGTATTATTATTGAATAAAAGAGGAGTTGTTTAACAACTCTAATTAGGTGGAGATTGGATAGGACTCTATGTCCAGTTACAGAAAGCCTAGGACTCTACCTCATCTTTGTTTATTTAAGCAACCATCGACCCTAGTAGTAGCATCCAATATTCTCCTTCTTTCCTTTGAGAGAAAATCTCAGAGAGAGAGCTTGGTCATTGCAATCCAGGAGAAGAAGAAGGCAACCAGTGAAGGAGCGATTGACGGATGTCCTATTCGCGCCCTCACATCGCGAACGCAACGATCACGTACCGGAGGTGAGTGAATCTTCCTTAATTATTCAATCCATGCTTTAGTTGATGAGATAGATGCTTGAGAAACTCAGATGTTGTGGAATTGCTATTTGTGTATCTAGTTTAAAGATAATTGACACACCTAGGTTCTGGATTGTGGTAGAAAAGGGTTGATTTCTTGGTGAAATAGAAGAGTTTGGATTTCCATTAGTAATCTTGCTTTGGATGATGATTCATGTGGAAAGGGAGGATCGGATGATGAATCTGTGCAATTCTGCACCTACTTTTTCCCTGTCACAGAGGAATTTCCAACGAAAGGGGTTGTGGGAACCCATGGCCCACCAAATGGAAGATCTGGTCCAGGGATCCATGAGGGGAGCCATGGGAGACCCTTAGGGTGGAGGACCCATGGAGAGTGGACCCCACCTGGGTCTTCATCCAATCACCATAGTGCATGGGAGGCATCGTCATAGGGCTTACTGAGATCATCTGGCCACTAGACTGGAAATCAGATCCAGTCATCAGGTGAGGGGCCTCTGGGCGACCATAAAGAAGGGGGGCATCATGGATTTGGATCAGTGGGACCCACTGTTCCATGAATTCAAAGAAAATCCACGCGGGACATGGTACAGGAAATATCAGAAATCAATGTTGACTTGTGGGCCCCAGGATATGATGTGATGAAGGATCAGAACCAATGAGTTGAAGGTTTACCCTTGGGTGACCATGAACTTTAAGTCTGATCTCCGATTTGCCAAGTGGGACCCACTGGA
This sequence comes from Litsea cubeba, assembly GCA_012931725.1. Taxonomy (NCBI): domain Eukaryota; kingdom Viridiplantae; phylum Streptophyta; class Magnoliopsida; order Laurales; family Lauraceae; genus Litsea; species Litsea cubeba. The sequence continues at coordinate 121,897,501 of CM022944.1, read as the reverse complement.
TTTTATACCATTGTGTTCAGGCGTGAGATAATATACTTCTCTATGTTAAGTATGGATATGGGTGGAACTTGTTAAGGGAAACAACCCTGAACTATGCATATATTTACAAATTTAACCTTACTACTTAGATGGATCAAGATTTATGTGGGTTGTGATCAATTATATGATTGTGAGTAATTGATTGTGATCAATTATGTAGACTGTGATTAATTAATGTTGAATGTGGGCCACCCCTATACCAATCAATACCAATTATGATTAGATGTGGGGCAGCAACCAGTAAATTGTGCAGGGGTTGGATCCACACTACTGATTGTGTAAATTGTTAATAATAATAAATTCTGGTTGCTATGTGATTATGAGATATTGTGCACTGGGTCCCAGATTTGGGATGTTGGACATGTTGTCCGGATAATTGATGACCGTTGTATTGGCTGGTCCTTGATGGACGTGAATGGCAGTTGTATTGGATGGTCCTTGGTGGACGTGAATGATGAGACAGGGCCATGGTGGCCGGTATACATGTATACAATAAGCCTTGGTGGTGTTGTAATGTGCATGGGCACGAATCTGTAAATGGATGTACTTTTGATGGTAATTGATTTATTAATTCATACTTGTTTATTTATGTGATATTATGTTCTATGTTGTTTGTTAATTAGGAAAATTCATTCACCAGTAACACCGATGTTGTGTTGCCCCCTTCAGGTAATCACGTTGTGGGTGGGCCAGAGTAGAACGACGTTCAGCCCGTAGACTTCGGCATGTGTGGCTGAAGAGAGAGAGCGGGAAAAATTCAAATAGTTGATAGAGGGATTATCTCTTGATTAGGAAATCTTTGATTTGAGTCAGATTATGGAATTTTACTTATTTAGTGATTATGGATGTCATTTGACTTTTATAAGTTAATTGAAATTATAGTTTGATCTAAATGCATGATTCCTTGTGGAAATTATTTGATGAATGCGTGGTGTATATTGCTAAACAATCACGATCCAGAATCCGACAGGGCCCCGGAATTTGGGTCGTGACATAGTTCGATTGGATGAGAACTGTTGGGCCATTTTGTTAGAAAAATTTTAGGAATGTCACTCATTCCCATTATGGTATTCACATTCCATAGAATTTGTTGCACCTGGTCTTATTCCCATTATTAATGGACACCTCAATAATGTAATACCCCGGGCCCAGTATTAGGGCTAGATTATTTTCTGATATTTAATATTTAATTATCTTAGTTTTATTTAGAATTATTGGGACCCATAATTTGATGGAGGAATTTGAGTGGGACTTGTGTTGGTTATATCATAGACTCCTAGTATTGTTAGGAATAGGATTGGCATGTGAGAAGGAAATAATAAAAATTAGAAAGAGGACTTTGGGAAGGATTCTACCTTTAGCTTCTATATATTGATCAACCCAAATCCTAGTTTAGTATTAGCCGTGAAGAAACTAGGAGGAGGAAGACCCAGTTCTAGTCAGCCATAACAGGTGAGTAGAGTTCTCGATCTAATTGTGCATAGTTTTAAACTTCTGGTTTTTGCTCTTGTATATGTTTGATTCCTCTATTTTATGGTGAGTAGATTTCTGCATATACTTGTATTGGACTTTATGGTTGGTTGTAGGCAACACAGTAGAAAACTGTATCGGTATAATGATGCTATATTTTCACCATAAGATTCTCCAAACATTAAATCTAATCAGTACATATGATGGATTGATTGTTGCTTCCTTACTAGAGACTGTTACAGTACAGAATTTGCACTCCATACACTAGTTGATAGGATTGATGAGATAAAAAATCTATTTTTTAAATGCTATGATTTGAGGAATTGATTCCTTATGAATTGTAGGTTTCTAAGCAATGTTTTCATGATCAAAGAATGGCAAATCAGCAAGAAAATCCACCCAGAAACTGGAATGTTTGGTTTCTACACGTTTATGGCATGTTTGGGTCGTTTGTGGTTGTGGGACCACATGGCCCACCTGATGATCAATCAGGTCCGTAGATCTGGAAGGGGACCCATGGGCGACATCAGGAGTGGTGGACCTATGTGGAGTGGGTCCCAGTTGGGTCTCCATCCAATTGATTTGTTAGAAGGGAAGCGGTATTTGCAGGTTTTTGGGCTGAATGTCGACATGCCCTAATGAGACCCCCTGGCCCACCTGATCAGAGATCAGATCCATTCAATGGGTTGAGGACTGATGGGCGACCATGGAGTTTAGGTCCATCTTAGGTTTGGACCATCGGGGCCCACTATCTAACCATTCAGAGTATACCAATCGTGAGGCTTATGAATACAGAAAATAGAGTTCTGTCAAGGATCCTATCGTGGCTACTTGAGTTTCTAAATTTTGGAATAGGCCCTGGTAGTTTATAATAAACTCAGATTAGGCTCTTTTATTGGGAATTCATCAAGATAGGGTTTTGGGTAGAAATTTCCAGACTTATATGAAGTCTGAATTTACAAAGAAGGTCCTCCCAGTCTTAAGAAATTATGATTAAACCCTTTTGCTTACTTTTATTAAGTTTTGAATGTGGAGAATGCTATGGATGGAATCCTAAGTCTCTTGGAATTGCAAGCAAAGCCTGGTTATTCATTGTTTGAATTGAATCCTTTAGTTCTTGATTTGTCAAATATGTATTTTTGGACCCTGTTATTATTCCTTATTATAACCTGAGGCTGTTTTGAGATATTTCTCTAATGATGGACTTCTGAAATTACAGTTAAGGGCCTGATATTTATCATTCTTCATAGCTGGGCCTGTTTTGATTAATTTGAGACCATTCTTTGGATTTCAGACCTTATAAGGACTGTTCAATTGTGGGTATTACATTTATTGTTGGAGTTGTTCTCTATTTCGTATCTTGAGTAATTATGGTTTGAAACATATTGTGGATTATGATACCTGTTGTATACCATTGTTATTTGGGGATCTCACATGGTAGATTCTGTGGTTTGTATATGTATATGTCGTGATTAATTTGGTAATTGAATATTTCCCTCAAAACTGTAAAGGGTGAGTTATGTAATTGACCTCTCTCACCTCGTGCACCAATTTTGATTCGGACTGGGGCAGATTAAATCCACATAATTTGAGAAGGGGTTGATTATGGAATTTGCCCATTACTAATGTTGAGGACATGCTAGATATCATATTTTGATGAGACAACTGAGATACGATGATTTTGAGGAACCTTTTGGACACCCCTAGACCACGAGCATGTATGGCCGATTTTGTGAGGATTGTTGATGTTGGACTTGTGTCCGGATGATAGATGGCTTCGGGCCATGGTAGCCGTTATAGCGGCGGGTCCTTAATGGACGTGATGGGCCACTTTGATGGCTGGTCCTTAGTGGACGTGTCTGATGAGACAGGGTCATGGTGACCGGTATACATGTATACGATGGACCTTGGTGGTCGATGATTCTGGGCCTTAGTGGTCGATGGTTTTGGACCTTGGTGGTCGGTTTCTGGGCTGGTGCTAACAGGTGGCTAGGAGGTTGTCGTTTATTTGACCAGATTCCAACCTTGGCTTGAATGAGACTTTTGATGTTATTTTAATTTGTTGTGTAATCTTATCTAAGCATATGTTTAAATGGACAAATAGATTAGAATATCTATTCACTCAGTTGTACTGATATTTTGTGGATTTGCCCCAATCCAGGTAACCAGAACTTAGCAACTCAGGAAAACCGTGATGACCGGGAGATAGACTTTGGGATGCGTACTTGAGCGTCGAAGCCTCATATATGGAGAAGATTTAGATTTAATAGATTGTTCAGATTATTTCATTTTATGGACATTGCAATTATTGGACAATGTTACATTTGATTTGGATTTTTAATACAAGTTGGTTTAAGCTGATAAATGCCTGAATCTTTATGTGATCTTTGATTTAACCTATGTGTGATGCTTATGAGTCTCGGCACGGAATTCGAAGGGCCCCGGATTCCGGGTCGTTACAAATAACTTCCAGAAAATCTGATCCAATGTAGGGACCCAAATCCAGAAATACCCAATTGCTAAGGTTTTCTTGAATTTCAGTCGCAAATAGATGAATTGGGCAATTAGGGCACGATTTGATTTGGGCATGATTTAGATTTAATTAGGGAAAATTGAATAATTTTGGGTTTAGTTATTTTATTTATCAGAGCTTGGTGGGACCCAAGTGGGACTTGGGAGCCATTTGAATGATAATTGAACTCAATTGAAAGATATGGGTTAGACCTGAGTGGAGAGAGGCCCATGTTTAAGGTCACGATTGTGGCCCCCTATAGAAGGGCGTTGGGTCCGGCGAGCATCCGCCCAGAGAGATTGGGCGAGGGAAACTCTAAAAGACTGAGTATGCAGTGGTGCATAAGTCCCACATTGAAAACATGCTAGTCCTGATCCTACGCATATACGTGTGTGATCTGGCCTTAACCCAATATGCAGTATCTCTTTCTTTTTAATTAAGTTGTTCTCTTCTTGTTCATGTTACTTATATGACTGATTAATAGGCTTGTCTTCATACAAGTAGGTGCCTTCCATGCATAATTCTTAAAACTAAAATCATGTTTTTGATCATTCATGCTTACGTTTGAGAGGCCATGGTTATAAGTGTGATTTCTCTGGTGGGTTATGCTTATGTTTGATGGGTGATGCTTAAATGATTTTGTTAATTTTATGAAGGGAAGGAGGTCTTGGCCTTTGGATATTTTTAATAAAAAGATCTCTCTAAAATAGAGAAAAAGGACTTCTAATGATAAATCATCCAGATCAAGATGCAATTTGGTCTTGATCTGAAGCAAAGAATTGGACAAGTTGGGTTTTTCTTAATTAATAAGAATGCTGATTACTTAGTGGATTCCTATGCCTTGATCAATCTTATCAATTTGGTAGTTTTATCTTGATAATCGCTTGCTTTTATTTCTGATTGTTTGCCTTTCTTAATCTCCAGTCATCATCTAAAAAAGTCAGTTTTCATAATTTGAAGTTTTTTTCTTAATTCACTCCTTGTGGGTTCGACCCATTTTTTCCACGCTTTCAAAAAGGCAGCCGTGCACTTGCGGTTAAGTATTGTTTTAACATTAGCAGATGATCTTGGGATAGCATCAATATTCAGCCCTTGTTTCTGTCTTCATCATGCGATCCAGTATCTCCGAGAAACTCCAGCATCTTGTGTGAACTTCGACATCTTCGTACGACTCCAGCATCTCATCCAGATCCCTGTTCGACATTTTTTGTAGTTCAAATAAGGTCCATCTGCATCCTATGGCTTGCTACAGGAGACCAGATGACTTTCACCTCTCTGCACAAGTCTTGGCCAACTTGTGGGCCCTATCTCTGTTGATCGAAGTCACCAGCAGATCTTACCTCCATGATCGCCTGGTACTTTTGGGATTTATAAGCATTTTTTCAGACATTTTCCACAAATCTGAGGTCAGTTTCTAGCCTGAGTTCTGGTTCAGCCTTTTTCCGCACCTGTTTTAATCACATCCGTTGATCTTGGCAATCAACGGTTAGATCTAGATCATATCCTGGGACAAGTTGCTTTGTTTGGTGGCGCACATATTTCTAGTATTCAATTTTGATATCAGTTACTTCTCTGTAAGAAATATGCATTCCAGAACTATATTTTGTGGTCGCCCAGCCCATTCTTTTTCAAATGTTTCTTCCTTTGCATTTTTTGGATCGATATCAGTTTATGAAATGGAGAAAACAAATTCTATAGAAATCAAATTTAATGGGACTCATTATTCTGGATGGGCATTTCACCTGAAACACTTTGTTGCGGGTCATGGCCTTATGGGATATTTAGATGGGACAATCACTAAGGTTGACAAAACTGCTGCTGCCTGGGACCAGCATAATTCAAAGGTGGTCACGTGGATCCTTAATTCCATTAATCCTTCCCTCTCAAGTCTCAATATCACTAGTGTCTTTTTCCAAGGCATCTGAAATGTGGTTTCATTTGCAATCCATTTACCATTAAGTGAACAAAGCATGGAAATCTTACCTTGATTCCAAACTCGCAAAATACTATCAAGGTGTCCAAGAATATACTAAAATGGCTTTCTTACCCTCTGGACTGAAATGGATTCTATAATACTTGCTACAGTAAAGACTGAGGCCAAATCCGAGGTTCAATGAATTCAAGAAGAGTCTCACATTAGTCAATTCCTCATGAATCTTAGGGCCTGAATTTGAATAAGTTAGATCTGCCCTAATGAACAATGAGTCTCCCAAGATTTGAAAACCTGTGTTCAAGAAGTTCTTCGGGAAGAAACTACACTTTGCCCACAACATTCTCTGATTGATGACACTAAAGCATTTGTTGCTCCATCCTCTAACGAAGCTGCACTTTTGACCTCACGGATGATTCAGTGCTTTGAATGCAAAGGGCATGGGCATGTTGCCAAAAATTGTAAAAGGAAGAATTTTTGCAATTACTGTAAACGCAATGGCCACATTATTTTTTAATGTACTCATAGGCCTCCACGAAAACCTGGAAATTATCAACCAGGACATCCAACGAAGGGACCTCCACAGGGAAATCAAACAGCTCTCCAGGCTCAGACAACTAATGCAGATGCTTCCTCTTCAGCAGGCATGAGTCTTACTCCTAAACAGATCAGAGACATGATCCAGAATTCAGTTCAAAGTTCTGTCAATAGTTCTATAGCCTCCGCCTTCTCCTCCATGGGTATCTTTGGTCGGTCCCTCTATACTGCCTATTCTTCTCTATCCATGTCTAACACCTCTTCCCCGGTTCATTGATTCTGGGGAATCTAATCATATGACCTCCATTGAGCAACAGGTTGCGGACATCAAACCATATATTAGACATGAGCAAATCACGGCCCTAATGGTGACCATCTCTCTATCACTGGTATTGGGTCTATTGGACTCACTACCCCCCAGAATCATTCACTTACACTATCTAATGTTTTCTTTGTTCCCAAGTTATCTGCTAATTTGTTATCGGTTGGCCAGTTAGTTGATCATCGCCATTTCACAACTCTTTCCTCTTCTAATTGTACTATATCGGACCAAAGAACTGGGAAGATGATACGGACCGGGCATAAACATGGGAGATTGTTTCTATTCGACCACGGACCAAGATCTTTGCTTGCCTCTTCTTTTCCTCTTACTAATAATGTTTGGACCCTCTGGCATCAGCAATTGGGCCATCTGAATAATGAACATTTATCTTTTTTATTTCATCATGGATGTTTGCAATCTTTTCTTTCTAATAAAAGCATATTGTCTTCTTCTTTACATTCCAAGTGTCATTCTTGTTGTTTAAGTAAAAGCCATATCTAACCTTTTCCCACAAACAATTCATGAGCCTTGGCTCCCTTTGATATTGTTCACTCTGATGTTTGGGGAATTGTTTCTACATTAAGTCAACTTGGTTTTAAATATTATGTTACTTTCATTGATGATCATACTCGTTATACATGGATTTATTTTTTAAGACAAAAAACTGAGGTCTTTTCTATATTTCAAAACTTTTACAATCTCATTAATAAACAATTCAATAAATCCATTAAAAAAATTCGTTCAAACTCGGGGAGAGGGGGGGTGGGGGGTAATATATTTCTAATAAATTCTCTACGCTTTTGTCTGAAAAAAAAATTCCATCATCAAAAAGCATGCCCTCATACACCACAACAAAATGGTGTGGCGGAAAGAAAGAATCAACATATCTTGGAATGTGTCCGAGCCCTCCTTTTGGAATCAATGGTTCCCAAAACCTATCCTTTTGGAATCAATGGTTCCCAAAACCTTTTGGTGTGAAGTAGTCCAAACTGCAGTTTACTTGATCAAACTATTGAATCAAATATCTCCTTTTAAGAAACTATTTGGTACTCCTCCCTCTTATTCTCACGTGCATGTTTTTTGTTGTCTATGCTCCCAACTTCTGAAAGAACAAAACTCTCTGCTCAATTGGCCAAGTGTGTTTTTGCTGGATACAGTAATGATCGTAAAGGCTTTCTTTGCTATGACCCCGAGGGCCGTCGAATTTGTGTCTCTCGAAATGTGATTTTTCTTGAACGTGTCCCTTTTTACTCTTTTCCTTCACGTCCCAATCTTTCACGTATCTCTTACCTTCCTTTTTTTTCAAATTCATCGCCTCTAAAGGTCTATGCTCGTCGACAGAAACCTAATCCCAATGTTACATCAGACTCCATTTCTCCTCAGACGCTAGGTCCAGCTCATCCCCCATCAGGTACTTCCCCGGCTCATGTTACTCTAAGACGCTCCTCTCGGCATTATAAACCTCCTGATAGATATGGTTTTTCTTCTTTATTTACCACATTAGATTTTGTTGCCATTCCCACTACCTATTCACGGGCTGCTAAAGAACCATATTGGCAAAAGGCTATGGCTGATGAGTTGTTGGCTCTTGAATCTAACAGAAGCTGGGATCTTGTTCCACTTCCTTCCTCGAGATCCATCATTGGAAGCAAATGGGTTTATTCCATCAAGGTAAAACCTAATGGTACGCTTGATAGATATAAAGCCCACTTAGTTACTGATGCAGTAGCTTAGCTGGTGCCATGTCATTTTCATTGCCATGTGGACTCCTTGGTGGCACATTGGAAGACCAAGTTTCTTTTGCTCAATTAATGTGACTTTGGGAACGGGTTTGGTATTATTCTAAATTTCTTGGAACTCTTAGTAATTATGTTGCCTAGTAACTAGTTCTTAGTAAGTTGTGTTTTCTTTGGGAGTCTTAGTTGACTACATAGTAAGTTGTGGTATTGAATGCAGCTAACTTGTGTTTGTTTTGGGAGTATAAGTTGACTACTTAGAAAGTTGCAGCATTGAATATAGCTATCCTTGGGATTAAGCATGTATTCATGAGAGGAGTGCTATATATATCCTGTAAGAGTCCAATGGTGGGGTAGATTATGTTTGTTTCATTTTGATTAATGTTAATTCAGTGGAGAGCTTGGCTCCTCTGTTTTATCTCTTATTGTGATTGTAGTTTCTTCTTCTTGTCTCCATTGTAGCTTTCCCTCATCATTTGGTATCAGAGATTGTGCTACGCTCTTGGATTGATTTTCCCACCTACCATCTTTATTCATGGCTGCAAGAAGAGGTCGAGGTGGACGTGGCAATCGTATGATGGGAGATGCGAGAGATGAAGAACTACAAGCACTTCGGAGACAAGTCGAGGAGCTTACGATGCGGCTTGATCGTCAAGAGGTTCGTAGTGACCATGGACAGAGCCATGGTTATCCTAGTGATGAAATTGATGTCAACCCATTTGCCAATCGCCATATACAAAATGAGTCATTAGTGGGAAGGCATTGCAATGCTTCAGATTTCATTAAAGTTGATATACCAGAGTTTCATGGTCGACTTCATCCTGAGGAGTTTCTAGATTGGCTTAGTGCCATTGAGAAGTTCTTTGACTTCAAAGACATTCTAGAAACTCAATAGGTGAAGTTTGTGGCAACAAGGTTTCGTGGGTATGCTTCGGCATGGTGGGATAAGGTTCAAGAGACAGGCCTACGGAAAGGAAAACCCACAATCTCAACTTGGGAAAAAATGAAGTCGAGACTTAAAGAAAAATTCCTCCCGGTTGATTTTGCTCAAACTGCCTTTTCTCAATTCAACAACCTTCGTCAAGAGGGTAAAAGTGTGAGCGAATATACCGAGGAATTTTACAAGTTAATGGTGCGCAATGATGTTCAAGAAACGGAGGTGCAACTAGTTGCAAGATATGTTGGTGGTTTGTGATTACCAATCTGTGATTAAGTGGAGTTATATCGTTTGTGGAAGGTAGAAGATGCTTACCAAATACCAACTAGCCTTGAAAGCGGAGGCTAAGCTTACTCGTGGTGTTTAAAAAAATTAAATGGATGTTCATAGCTTCCATCCTTCTTCCAAAGGTGTAGCTTCAAGTGGCGGAAGCATGAATTCAAAATCCAGAAACAGCAATAAAAAACCTGCACCAGCAGCCCCTAACAGTTGCAATGAGTTCACACGAATTGAAGGCCAAGGTGGACGTTCTACTCGTCCCTTTTCTTGTTTCAAATGTGGGCAGGCTGGCCATCGTGCTAGTGAGTGTCCAAAGAGACAAGTAGATGCTCGTGTGGCAATTATTGATGAAGAGAATGAAGAAGAGATCTTGGGCGACTCAAGTGAACCCATTTATGATGATGTTAGAGACATTAAGCATGAAGAAATTGGTCCTGAAGAAGGTGAGATTTTGGTAATCTATCGAGCTCTTACCACACCCAAAGCGGACTCCGATGAAGATTGGTTACGTTCTAACATCTTCAAAACCCGGTGCAGATCCAATGGCAAAATACGTTCTCTTGTGAGTGACTATGGGAGTTGTGAAAACATCGTTTCACAAGAAATGGTGAGCAAGCTCAAGTTAAAGACTGAAGCACATCCAAAGCCTTACATATTGCTCGGTTCAAGAAAGGCAATGAGGTAAACGTCAGTAAACGATGTCTTGTTTCCTTTTCAATGAGTAAAAATTACAAGGACCAGGTTTGGTGTGATGTTGTTACTATGGACGTATGCCACATACTTTTAGGAAGACCTTGGTAATTTGATAGAAGTGTTATGCATAATGGCCGCAAGAATACTTACACTTTTCGAATGGGTAATGTGGAAGTTGTTCTTTTAGCAAGTAAAGAGGAAAAGGCACCCAAATCTTTTCAAGAGAAGGGTAGCAATTTTCTCTCTATCCAAATTTAAGAAAGAGAGTAAAGAAAGTTAAATTTTGTGCATGTTGGTAGCGAAAGAAGAAGAAAAGGAAAGGCCAATCAGCATACCAATTGCCTTGGAACCTCTTTTAGAGGAATTTAAAGATGTCACTCCGGATGACTTACCAAATGGACTCCCTCCATTGAGGGCAATTCAACACCAAATTGATTTCATTCCCGGTTCTAGCCGTCCTAACAAGGCTCATTATCGAATGAGTCCAAAAGAACATGAAGAACTACATCGGTAAGTCATGGATTTATTAAAAAAAGGATATGTTAGGGAGAGCATGAGTCCATGTGCGGTTCCAGCCTTTTTAACTCCCAAGAAGGATGGATCATGGCGCATGTGCATTGACAGTCGTGCAATGAATCGGATTATCATTAAATACCGGTTCCCAATTCCAAGGGTGGATGAAATGCTTGACATGCTTGCTGGTGCGCAAGTGTTCTCAAAGCTGGATTTGAGGAGTGGGTATCATCAAGTTCGAGTCAAACCAAGTGATGAATGGAAGACGGCTTTCAAGACACGTGAAGGCTTATATGAGTGGCTTGTCATGCCATTTGGCCTCTCCAATGCTCCAAGCACATTCATGAGGGTAATGAACCAAGTACTTCGTCCTTTCATTGGCAAGTTTGTTGTAGTTTACTTTGATGATATACTTGTGTACAGTCATGATGAAAGTGAACATGTACAGCACCTAAAGGCAGTACTAACAGTTTTACGTGATGAAAAGCTCTATGTAAATCAAGGATGAAAATAGCGGTTGCGGCGGGCGTAGCGGCCCGCCGCCAAAACGCTACGAAGCGGGGGATACGTAGCGTAGCGGGGATACGTAGCGGCGTAGCGGTGCGATTTGAAATAATCGCCCAAAAAATCTAAAAAAATTCCAGAAAATCCAGAAAATTGTAAAATGAAAGAATATGTGGTTCTTTTGCAAAAGTAAGTAAGAAAAGTGGGTGTAGCGGTGCCCTCAATATATGAAGTCCTGTATCGCTGAATAAATAGAAAATAGTAGTAATTATTAGTTTTTCACATGTATTCATGTTTCTTAGTCATACAAACTTAGAAAGTAATGGAAAGCTCATAAAAAATAAAAAAAAAAACTAGAACATAAAATAAAGGCATAAGACTTAAGAGTTAGGTCATTACTCATTAATGAACATTGAACAATTAAATATCAATACTTCAACATTCTAGGTTCAAACTCAATCAAGTGAATGAACTATGAAGTGATCAATAATCAACGTTCAACACCAATTTAGAAATGACAGAGTAGAGAGTTAGTGAAGGAAATAGGAATACCTTAGTCACCAGCACAATGAGGGTTCTTTATAAAACAATTTAATTAAGACCAGTTTGATTGCCACTTTTTCAAAAATATGCGCTTCGCAGAGGGGGTCCGGGGGATTCCCTTGCGGAAAAAAGGAAACGTATCGGCCGCCACGGTACGTGGCGGCTTTGTAGCGGCCGCCACACTTTGTAGCGGCCGCTACGGGCCGCCACGGATGCGACGGCCGATATTTCGGCCGTGGCGTGGCGGTATCCCCTGCCACGGCCGATATATCGGCCGCCACGCTACGTGGCGGCCGCTATTTCAATCCATGATGTAAATCTTAAGAAGTGTTCTTTCATGACAAATTGCCTAGTTTTCCTAGGCTTTATTTTGACTCCTACAGGAATTCGGGTGGATGAGGAGAAGGTGAAAACTAATCAAAGCTGGCCCACACCACAAAGTTTGCATGAGGTGCGAAGTTTCCATGGTTTGGCATCTTTCTACCGATGATTCATTAGAAATTTCAGTACCATTTCTGCTCCATTGACTGATTAAACGAAGAAGGGCGATTTCAAGCAGACTCTGGAAGCCGAAAAGAGCTTTCAGCTTGTCAAAGAAATGCTTTCAACTGCTCCCGTGCTTGCATTACCGAACTTTGAGAAGGTGTTCGAGGTTGATTTTGATGCCTCTCATGTGGGCATTGGTGGAGTACTTAGCCAAGAGGGTCATCCTATTGCCTTCTTAAGTGAAAAGCTCAATGAAGGAAGAAGTATTCTACCTATGATGTTGAGTTCTATGCAATTGTTCAAGCCCTACGACATTGGAGGAACTACCTCATTCATAAAAAGTTCATCTTGAATTCTGACCATGAGGCTCTTAAACATATCAATTCTCAAGGGAGTTTGAATCGAAGACATGCCAAATGGGCTACGTTCCTACAAGAGTATACTTTTATGTTAAAACATAAAAATGGGCGAAACAATTAGGTGGCGGATGCTCTAAGTAGGCATGTATTGTTCCTAATCTCCATGACCACTCTACTTGCCGGATTTGATGAGATCAAGGAGTTGTATGTTGATGATAAGGATTTTGGCGAAATTTGGGAGCTTTGCCAAAATGGACGTTATGATGACTTTCATAAGGGAACCCGTTTGTTTATCCCTAAATGTTCCTTACGAGAGCTCATCATTAAGGAACTTCATTCAAGTGGATTCGGTGGACATTTTGGAAGGGACAAGGCCACTTTGTTGGTGAAGGAAAAGTAATTTTGGCCAACCATATATCGTGATGTGAGTCAGTTTGTGAAGCGATGCCGGATATGTCAAACTTCTAAGGGACAAACCCAAAATACAGGTCTCTACACTCCACTACTAGTCCCTAAAGCTCCATGGAATGATGTCAGAATGGACTTTGTGGTGGGGTTGCTGCGAACTCAACGAGGTATTGATTCCATCTTTGTAGTTGTTGATCAATTTTCTAAAATGGCACATTTTACCCCATGTAAAAAGACTATGGATGCCTCATATATTTCTCTCATATATTGCTCGTCTTTATTTTAATGAAGTGGTCATGGTCTCCCTAAGTCAATCACTTCTGATCGGGAAAGTAAATTCTTAAGTCATTTTTGGAGGAACTTATGGAAAAGGCTTGGCACTAATTTGCAATATAGTAGTGCTTATCATCCTCAAACGGATGGGCAAGCTGAGGTGGTAAATCGGACATTGGGTAATTTGCTGCTAAGTTTAGCAAGCAAGAGGGCAAAACAATGGGACAAGGTGCTTCCTCAAGCAGAATTTGCTTACAATTCTGTGGTGAACCGCTCATCCGGAAAGACTCCATTTGAAATAGTTTACGGTCAAGCACCGACACACTATCTTGACCTTGTACCATCCTCCGAACAACCAATGTCGAGCGAAGGGGCCAGAGACTTTGCTGCTACAATGGCCAATATTCATGAAGATGTTCAAAAGAAGGTAAAAGAAAGTAATGCAAAGTATAAAGAAGTAGCTAATGTGCATCGCCATGTGAAGGTCTTCAAGGAAGGTGAACTTGTGTGGGTGTATTTGAAGAAATAACGTTTTCCGTCAGGTTCCTACAACAAGCTCAGAGAGAAGAAGGTCGGGCCATGTCAAGTTCTAAAGAAGATCAATGACAATTCTTACAAGGTTGAACTTCCTCCTCATATCCACACTCATCCTACATTTAATGTGCGTGATTTGTCGATTTATCATGGTGAGCAAGGAGAGAACTTGTGGGCAAGTTTTTTTTTGCTCGGAGAGAATGATGTAGTAGCTTAGCTGGTGCCATGTCATTTTCATTTCCACGTGGACTCCTTGGTGGCACATTGGAAGACCAAGTTTCTTTTGCTCAATTAATGTGACTTTGGGAACGGGTTTGGTATTATTCTAAATTTCTTGGGACTCTTAGTAATTATGTTGCCTAGTAACTAGTTCTTAGTAAGTTGTGTTTGCTTTGGGAGTCTTAGTTGACTAAATAGTATGTTGTGGTATTGAATGCAGTGAACTTGTGTTTGTTTTGGGAGTATAAGTTGACTACTTAGAAAGTTGCAACATCGAATATAGCTATCCTTGGGATTAAGCATGTATTCATAAGAGAAGAGTGCTATATATATATATATCTTGTAAGAGTCCTTGGTGGGCTAGATTATGTTTGTTTCATTTTGATTAATGTTAATTCAGTGGAGAGCTTGGCTCCTCTGTTTTATCTCTTATTGTGATTGTAGTTTCTTCTTGTTGTCTCCATTGTAGCTTTCCTCATCAGTTGTACAAGGGTACAAACAGGAATATGGGATTGACTACGAGGAAACCTTTGCTCCGGTTACCAAAATGACAACAGTCCGCACACTACCGAGCATTGTTGTTATCCGATATTGGCGTCTTTGGCAGATGGATGAGAGTAATGCTTTTCTTCATGGAGATCTTCACAAGACAATTTACATGAAGCCACCACCAGGTTATTCCTGTCCCCTAAGTATGGTACGTCAACTTCATAAATCCTTATATGGCCTGAAGCAAGCTCCATGTGCCTGGTTTGAGAAATTTCGACATGCCATTCTCAATGCCAGTTTCTATCCGAGTCATAGTGATCACCCACTATTCATCCATCGCACTTCTAGTGGCTCCACCGTATTATTGCTCTGTGTGGATGAAATCAACGTCAGTGGCAATGATATCATTGGCATCAGTCAAGTGAAGTCTTATCTCATGCAGACATTTAAAATGAAAGATCTTGGTGAATTGACATACTTTCTTGGTCTTGAAATCAAGCGCACTCCCTTCGACATATATGTACACCAAAGAAAATATGCTGAGGATTTGTTGAGTATGGTTGGATTCTCTTATGGACGAACTGCCGATACTCCAAAGGAACTAAATCTGAAGCTTCGCAAGGACGATGGTAGTCCTCTCTCTGATGCTACCTCATAGTGTCGCTTAGCAGGTAGTCTGATTTACCTAACTATGACACGCCCTGATATAGCATATGTGGTTCAAGTTGTCAGCTAGTTTATGAGTGATACTCACAAAAATCATCTTCCAGTTGCACATCGCCTCCTACGATACATCAAGGGTACAACCTCCCGGGGATTATTTTATTCATCCACTTCTCCTCTTTCTCTTAGGGGCTATACCGATGCCGATTAGGCCGGCTGTCCTAATACTCAACGTTCTACAACTAGTTGGTGTATGTTCTTAGGAACAACTATTATTTCCCGGAAATGTAAGAAACAATCCATAGTTTCTAAATCATCAGTTGAAGCTGAATATAGGGCTATGTCATCTACTTCTAGTGAAATTGTTTGGCTTCAACGTCTTCTAAGAGAGTTTGGTGTCTTCCTCAAACATCCTACACCTCTCTTTGCCGATAATACCAGTGCTATTCAAATTGACAACAATCCAGTATTTCATGAGTGGACAAAACACATCGAGGTTGATTGTCATTTTATTCGTGAGAAGATTTTGTCCAAAGTTCTTCATCTCCCACATATTCCATCCCATGATCAACTGGTAGACATTCACAAAAGCCCTACCTAAGTCTTTCCATGATTTTCTCACTTAGTCACTTCCAAATTGCTGCTTCGCTCACTTCCACATCAATTTGAGGGGTGTGTAGAAAAATGATCCAGCCCAAAGCTCACGCCCAGCCAATGGCCAAACATCATTGATGGATCAAAGCCCAATATGCCAATAATATCCCACGAGGATATTCCACTGGTCAAAACACACTGTATATAGGATTAGGACAGTTGTACAAATAACTATATTTCCTTTTATGCTTGATGCAATCTCCTGTAATGTCTACCTTTCATGACAAATACACCAATACAAATATGGGTGTCGATCCTCCAAGAGGAACACCAAGAATTCTCCACTTTCATCTCGCATCTCTGATTAGGTTATTACTACCAACCTCAAATCCTTCCATGAGACAACAATCTTTAGCCTTAGAAAATAGCGCCCTGAGAGCCTCTACCACAATGGTAAACAAGAAAGGAGAGAGAGGATCCCCTTGTCCAAGTCCCTTAGATGCTTTGGACAAGCGGGAAGGAGAACCATTCACAAAAACATAAAAAGACGTCGACAAAATGCATTCTCGAATCCAAGAGCACCATTTTTCCCCAAAGCCAAATTTCCTCAACATATAATCCACAAAACTCCATTCAACATGGTCATATGCCTTTTCCAGATCTATTTTAAAAATAACTCCTGGTTTCTTTGACTGATTTCTGCAATTTTAAGTTCTGAAAATATATAAAGGACCGGGTCGTGCAGAAACTTGGGGCAGCTGTTTGGTGGATCAAACTAGGTGACATGGACAAACCACACCAAGATGGTTGCCCAAGGGTGCTTTAACTCACCGCGGCTTGCTTTTGATCAAGTCATGGGCCACATGGGTCCCACAAGCAACCTCGTGCAAGATTCTGGGAATTGCAGATTTTTTGCTTAAACTTTTAGAGTTTTGTTTGAGAAAAAATAGCTAAGACTGTTATTTGTAGTAGGGGATTCATCAGTGCAAGATTTCTAGGGTTTTAAAGAGTTCTATACACTATATAAGCATTAGTATGGTTGACTGATAAGGCAGTCTTGTTCGGCAGTATCAGTAACACAATTTGTGAGTTTCTTTATGCCATCTCTCTTGGTCGATTGATGCCATGGTGATTGAGGAAGGCTCTTGAGGTACGCTCACATGCATTCCTTGCTTAACGTGTGTAGATTGGTTACGTGCGCTAATTAGCATTTATGTATTTCAGATACCAAGGTAACCTGCTATCTGGACTTGGGATAATTACATGAGCACGTCAAGCCAGATTTTTATTAGCTTTAGTTTAATTTGATTACCAGCCAATTCAAGTGATGTAATAAGAACTTTGGTTTTTCAGTATTTGTTTTAGACTTGATTTTTATCAAATAAAGATTAGATTAAGCTTTGTTTGCCATGACTACATAATTTAACTTATGCATGTGCGATTGAAAGAAAACTTCGTGGCACAAAATTTGAGAAAATTATCAGATTTCGGCTTGTGACACGTTTGTCAAAGATCAATGAATGCGACAAGAGCCTGTGGCATAGAAAAAGGACTCAATATTGCAAACATAACGTTGTGGATTCAAATCATGTTACCAATAAAAAAATTAAAAAGAGAAAAAGGGAAAGAAAGAAAATGATCGATGAATGGTAAGCAATTTGTTTCTTCAAAGGTTAAATGTATAAATGTGGAAACTATTTATTTGAATAAGAGAAATGGTACCAACCAAATGTTCATCTAGTAGTCCAATGATTGATTTTTCACATGCAAATCCACAACCAATTACAGACTTGTCCATGCTGTCAGTACAAAAGCATTTTGAAACAGTATATGTTTCAACACTTACATTGAAATGCTGGAAGGTTTTTTTTTTTTAAACAGTAAAATTTATTAAAGAGAGGGGAAAACCCAAAAGAACAAAAGAAAGGAAAAACTCAATACAAACTATACATCAAAGGATAAAGAAGAACGAAACACTCCTTCCTTTAAAACCCTTTTTCATAGAAAAGTGAAAATCTCTTACTATTCGGATTTTAATATAGGTGAGCAGTGCTAGAAATACTCATCTCTACTACATGCACAAAATGGATGTAGCAACGATGAGAATGTTAAGGTGGATGTGTAGTAAAACTAGGAAGAATAAAATTAGAAATCAGTGCTTTCGAGGGCATTTATTGGTAGCATCAATAAGGGATAAAAGAGAGGACCCGTTTGAGATGGTTTGGGCATGTCCAACTTAGGCCGGCAACAATGCTGGTAAAGAAAAGTTTGGCGATGAAGGTTGATGGCCCACCAAGGGGAAGGGGTGGGTCAAAGAGGACATGGATGGGGTGGTAAAAATAGAGCTAAAGAAGTGTAACTTATTTGAGGATTTGACTCAAGATAGATTGGAATGGAGAAACAGAATTCATGTAGCCAACCCCAACATAGTTGGGACAAGGCTTTGATGATGATGAGTGCTAGAAATACTCATCAAATAAATGGCATTGTTCACTACTCAAAATGAATCACTTACATGTTAATTTCCATGATGTTGCAAACATGAAACCAAGCCCGATAAATGCAGTAGTAAGATTACGAAGGGCCTCAGACAAGTTGGTGGTGGCAGCATTTTTTATGATCTGTGTATCTTCAGATAGTCTACTCAAAAGCTCTCCAGTTCGAGTGACATCAAAGAAAGCTATTTCCTGACATGTCATTCAATGCATCCACATAAACTGCTATGCAAAAAATATTATATTATTGAAATTGATGATACTAGAATCATAAAATAAGAATAAATAAAGCATACAAAATAGGTTAAGAACATCATCCTTACTAGAATCATAGAACAAGAATGCATAAAACATACAAAATAGGTGATAACATCATCCTTACTTGGTTGATAAGATGAGCGAATAGATTCCTTCTCAACCGAGCAACGACCCTTTCACTGGCAGAGACAAACAACCATGAACGCAGTGCTGTACAAACCGAACTGAAAGGTAGACATATCCAATTAATCACAAAAGATGCTTCATACCATGCAGTATCTAAAATTCCACAAGAATGATTGATATAACTAGTATAGGCACTTCAACAGCATCTGCAGGATAACTAAAAAATTGAATTCAACAACGAGGAGCTATAGGATATTGTCAGACAGCAAGAGTGCAGTTTGTCAATCCTAAGCCTCACTATTCCATATATTCAGAACACATGGTTCAGTTCAATAGCCCATGACGATAATTTGTTGAGACCCATTGTGGATGAAGAAAGTTCCAAAAAAATTCCAGATTTGAAGATCCTACCTCTTCAGTAGGTAACCTATTAATACAGATGGAAAAGAACAATCAGCTGAGTTACCAATTAAGTAAAAAAAAAATCAGCTGAGTTAATTCTGGTACCAAACTGACAGAGAGGAAAATGATATCTTTATGCAAGGATAGTACCTCAGCTCTGATAACAAATTCTTTTATTTTTTATAGGTAACCTCAGTTTTGATGCCAAATTGAGGTTGATAACTAATGGATTGCAAACTCTGCCAGTTTTTACTGTCAGTTCCAAGCCCGGGTTAAGGAGGGTTGAGTCAAGTAGGTTGACCCAATATAGTTGGGACAAGGCTTTGATGATGATGATGAACTATTGAATTGCAATGATTAGGGAAAAAGGATGCATTCTAATGGCTAGATCTATTTGACCAATCTATAATTACAACTCACATGAAATGTAAAGTTCAAAGCTTCAGTTTGAGTGCATGTTGATCAAATCCAACCATCCATTCCGCAGGCCCCTAATCTATATACATTTACTACACCAAAACAATGCTGATTTGGTCAATTGTAAGAATTTTTTTCTCATGACCAAAATGCCCTCTTTAATGGCCACTTTACAATGTATAGAAAAAGCCGATATTAGTCATTTAACAGGTCCTCTTTCTTTAAGGTATAACCCCTCGTTGATTACTAGAGAATGTTTTGACTTATGGAACATGGTGAGTTAGTGCCAATCTAGTGACAAGTAAACAAGATTGGACCCATAAGACCTCAATGACAGAAACCAAGAGAGGAAAAGACAATGGTTGACCCACCAAATAATTCAATCACAACAGGCCCCGTAGGACCATACAGAAATATGTCCCTATTCCCTCCCTTATCAACCCTCCCACAGTGCAAACTCACGATGCAGATAATACATGTAGAGTTTGGAAGCAATTGCAAGAACATATCAGTAGGGAGATTTTTGGTAAAGAAGTTGCAATTTGTGTGTGTCTAATAGACGATGATGAACAAGGTGACATCAACTTCAATGTGTTTTATGTGCCGTTGAAAACCACATTTTCTGCAATATTGATTGAAGTCTTCTTGTCACGATGAAGAGGAGTCAGACGAGAGACAGAGATGCCCAAGTTAGTGAAAAGATAATGAAGCCAAATGATCTCAGGTGAGGTATGCGTTCCTAGCAGGATACTAGGCTTCAGTAGAGGACCTCAAACAATTGACTATTTTTTTGGAGCCATGAGGGAATAACCTAGAAAAAAAAAAGGAAATAACAGGTGAGGGAGCACCGATCAATAATATCACCGGCCCAATTAGCATCTATATAAGCTTGTAAGGCAGAAATGAAAGTGGACAAATGAAAGAAACCCAACTGCAAACTGCCTCTGACGTAGCAAATGAAGCAAAAAAGTGTAGCATAGTGAGTGGAGCATGGAGTGGAGACAAACTGACCGACTATATGAACTGCAAAGGTGATATCAAGCCTACCCACAAGTTGACGATAATATGAAGGAAAAGGAAGCAACTCGCCAAATGATGGCCGGAATTTAACATTTAGCTTTGAAGGGGTGGTATGACGGGGTCAGCAAGTGTTGCACATTGAATAATATCAAAGGAGTACTCCTATTGAGAATGAACATAGCCACATTGAGAGAAAGAAACTTCAAGACCAAGAAAATAGCAAACGATACCAAGATTCTTAATTTCAAATTGGTGGTGTAGATAGTCTAGTGCAGCTCGAAACCAACCAATTATGAGCACATCATCAACATATAATAGTAGAAGAACACGGCCTAGGGCCCTAGAGGTAGTTGATATGAATGGCATTGGGTCATTGTAGCTTTGATCAAACCTAAAGCGAAGGATAGCAGAAGTGAACTTCGCAAACCAATTGAAGGAAGCTTGTTTAAGCTCATACAAAGCTTTTCGGAGTTACTAGACATGGCCAGAAGCATGAGAGAGACCAAGTGGTGGGGTCATATATACTTTTCAAAAAGATCATTCAAAAATGCATTATTGACGTTCATTTGAAATATAGTCTTTGTAGAAGATAATAGGCCTTAAACAGGCTGGGCCTGGCCCATGTATAAATCCCACGTATGGGATATTGTCTAAAGATTGTGTAGCTGTATAGTCTCCTTTTATTTTCCTTGTTTAGACTAGGTTACATTCTTTCTATTCTTTCTTTCATCTAATTGTATTCTTAGGGGTCGTTTGTCTTTTACACATGGGATATGTAAATACAATTTACATATGTAAATGATGAATATTCAAATTTTAAGTGTGTAACGTTTACACATGTGTTTTTTTTTTACAACGTTTGTCTAATAACACAATTTTGGCATCATTTACATATGTGATTTATTTTTCCATATTTGTTTCAATGATATGCTATAATGTATTAAAAGATTTTATAAATGATACTTATTATTCATTAAATTAAATTCTAATATAATGATTTAAAAATGAGAAAAAAGGTCCATTTTATATCAAAATTTTCATTTGTATTTTAGATCCTTCAAAAAGTGCATGTCTTTCAACATGAAATATACTTTTTTTAAAAAATACATTTCTATCAGTGATCACCTTCACAAAAATACATTCCAACATGTTTGGTTAATTAAATATGAATTTATATTTTGATGGTTAAGCAAATAGCATTATTATTAATATTTTTATTAATTGATATTCAATTCAATATTGATCTTAATTCATTATTCAATTTGCATAAAACTTAACCCACGCATCTCATAGGCTTTATGCTAAAATTTAATTTTGAATGATGTCATAATGCTATATAAAATATATTATTTCTTCTCTTTTACATTCATATATACATGTTGAAAGGTCTTTAAAATATTGCAATAATAAATGACTTTAGAAAAATCATTGAGATATTGGAAGAAAACTAAAATAATAAGGTAATTAACTAGTTTAAAGTTGATATAAAAAAATCATTGAGATATTTATCTTATAGATTGTCCCTTAAATTTTTTATTATTAGTATGTATTTTGTCTTACAAATTTTGTTCCTTAAAACCATTGGAGGCACTTTAATCTTCTAATATGTTTTTTGTCTTACAAATATTGTCCCTTAAAATCATCAGTTTTGAGACATTTTTTATTATTATTTTTGTTATTTTTTTTCTAATGTGTTGGAGGGGGGTTTCGAACCCAAAATCTCTTTCATGGAAATGCCCAAACTTTGAGACATCTTTTGTTATTATTTTTCTAATGCATTGGAGGGGTTTCGAACCTGGAACCTATTTCACGGAAATGCCCCAACACCAAACCGTCCGTCTCCAACAACGGGTATTCTTTGAAAGAGCACCTCAACAGGTGTTCAAATCTTGGTGTGAAAATGGGCTTATTTTCACACCATTTACACATCTGATTTACACGCAATATGCGTAAACAATTGTAGACAAACATGATTGATACGTAAATGTTACACATATTCACCATTTACATATGTAAATGGGTGTAGACAAACGACCCCTTAACATACTTAGGGCCTTGATTGAGGCATAACGATATTATAAAATGGACTGTCGATACTCTAAGGAGATACGACCTTCTCCCATTCTTCTTCTTTGATTATTTCTCTCCTTCTCACATTATTTCATGGTATCAGAGCCATATCAATCTCTGATCATCTCCTTAGTAGTCATCTGGGATCATTTTCTTCAGCCAGATCCTCTCTGATCATCTCTGATCCAACATGGCCCACCTGTGATCATCATCATCGTTGTAGCAAAAGTAGTCCACAGTGTTCGTCAATTTCTTCTCTTATTTATGAACATTTTTTCAAGATTTATGGGTCATCAGAGGTAGGAGATCCACTCAGTTTTGTGCTATTTCAGTTTTGTGCAACAGTTTTCATCTCAGCCGTCCAAATTTGTGGATTTTGATCCGTTCTGAGTGACACTTTGGCCTGGAGTTGCGAAAATAGCTTGTCCTTCCATCCCCCACCTCTGATCTGGTCACTGATCCTCCAATAGGATCTCTGTGCAATATCGACCCCCTGACGAACTGGACGTGTCGTGCGCTGTTCTCGTCAGTGCTTCACTGCTTCACTACGGCCCACATACGATGATCCAAACAGCACCAACTGTCTACCTTGTGTTGGTCGACTGTTTATTCTGGGAATTGTAATGATTTTTCTGGATTTTTTTCATCATCTTTGAGGAAGTTTCCAACCCCTTCTTCATCTGACTATTTTCTCAGAAGGTTTTCATCTCCACCGTCCAGTTTTGTGGATCTTTTTCCAAATCTCATCAGATTTGGACTGCAGGAAGCCAATTTGATCTACTTTATAGAGATTATACTCTGATCAGTGATTGGATCAAGTTGTGGGGCCCACACACAGCGACTGCCCAGAAAATCTTGTTCGTCTGGCTCTATTTCTGGCTCTATTGTTTTCTGCTCTTTACTGTTTTCTGCTGAATGCATATATCAGCCATTCCAACAGCATCTTTCATGCTTGGTTAGTGAAATCATAGCAGATTACATCTTTCTTTACATTGAGAGTTGTTTTTCTTCTCTGCTGCTACTGGATTTTTCACTCTGCTGCTGTTCTTCTCTCTTTCATCCTGTTGAAATTTCTAACAATGGAGAAATATGATGTTATTCCTATTAAGTTTAATGGGCAAAATTATATGGCCTGGTCCTTCCATCTGAAGAATTTCGTAGAAGGACAGGGCCTATTTGGTTATCTGGATGGAACAGTTACAAAACCTTCTAATACAAGTACGACAGACTCCAAAGTCATAGCCACCTGGTCCAAGGAAAATGCCAAAGTAATTACTTGGATTCTGAACTCCATTGATTCTTCCCTTGCTGTGGCTCTTCAAGCTTATACTACAGCTGCGGCTATGAGGGCTCATCTCAAGAAAATCTACCATCAAACCAACAAAGCCCGTAAATTTCACTTGGATAGTGAAATTGCTAAATTTACTCAAGGGGATAGATCTGTGCAGGAATACTATAATGGCTTCCTCACTTTATGGACTAAACGGGATTCCATGTTGATTCAGACAGTCTCTCCTGGCTTTCTCTCCGAGGCTCTTACTCTCCAAGAAGAAACTCACATTAGCCAGTTCCTTATGAATCTACGGCCAGAATTTGAATCGGTTCAGTCTGCCCTCATGAACCGAGAACAGCCAGCTAATCTTGATACCTGCTTTCAAGAAGTACTTTGCGAAGAACTTCGTCTCACCTCCCAGCGGGCTATTCTTGACGAACCAAAGGCATTCCTTTCACCCCTTCCGGCTGACTCTGCTCTTCTAGCAACCCCAATCCAAAGCTCACTCAATGCTATGAATGCAAAGGCTTTGGTCATATTGCCAAGAATTGCCGTAAGAAGTTGGTTTGTCGCTACTGCAAGAGGTCTGGTCATCTTATAGATGACTGCCGCAGCCTCCAACGTAAGAATGAGGTGCTGCCTAAGAAGCCTCTCTCCAATCTGCCACGACAGACTAATCCTTCCGCCTTCCAGGCTCAAGCACCATCATCTGATGCAGGAAGCACTTCCTTTGGGGCTGTATCCATGACTCCTACTCAGATTCAAGAGCTGATCCAGAGCACGGTTACTTCTGCATATACGTCTATGGGCATATCTGGTGGTTGGTATCAAACTCATTCTCATATAGCGTCTCCTGCTTTTCATTCCTCTGCCTCTCTTTCTTCTCCTATTACCTCTTCCACTTGGTTTTTAGATTCAGGAGCCTCCAATCACATGACATCTGTAGAACATGGCTTTACAGATTCCCACCCTTACCTTGAAAGAAAATAACCACTGCTAATGGTGATCAACTACTCATTTCGGGAGTTGGTACCATTACTTTATCTAGTATTTCTGGCCAGTCCATCACTCTTCCCAATGTTTACTTTGTTCCCAAATTATCAGCCAATCTTCTTTATGTAGGACAACTTATTGATGATGGCTATCTTGTTCACTTTTCTTCCTCTGGTTGTGTTATACAGGGGCGACAAACTGGGAAGGTGATCGCGACGGGGAGTAAACATGGGCGCCTGTTCTTGCTGGACATTGGACATCATTCTTTTTTTGCTTCTTCTTCTGACTTCAATAAATTGTGGACTGCTTGGCATAAACGTCTTGATCATGTGAACAATGCAAATTTAATTTCCTTGTTTAAATTTGGTTATTTGGATTCTACTATTGATAATAAAATGATGTCTTCCTTATCTCAATCAAAGTGTGAAACTTGTTGTCTTAGTAAAAGTCATATTTTGCCTTTTCCTGTTCATAATGCTCGTGCTTTGGCATCATTTGACATCATTCATTCAGACGTTTGGGGAATTGCTCCTACCTTGAGTAGAACGGGCTTTAAATACTATGTCACCTTTATTGATGACCATTCTCGTTATACTTGGATTTACTTTATGCGTATGAAATCTGAAGTATTCTTAATTTTTCAAAAATTTTATAACATGGTCCAAACCCAATTTCAGAAAGCTATCAAAATTCTTCGATCAGATTCCGGTGGAGAATACATGTCTCATAATTTCTCTGCCTTCCTTTCTGATAAAGGAATTCTTCACAAAAAAACTTGTCCGCATACTCCTCAGCAAAATGGGATTGCGGAAAGAAAGAACAGACATATTCTTGAAACTGTTCGTACTCTGTTGATTGCATCCTTAGTCCCTCCCAAATTTTGGTGTGATGCTGCACATACCGCTGTGTATCTTATCAACCGTCTTCCTAGCACTGTTCTAGGAAAGACTACTCCTTACGGAGTTCTCTTTGGTAAAACCCCTTCATACTCTCACTTACGTGTTTTTGGTTGCCTGTGTTTTGTTCATCTTCCTCCTACTGAGCGCACAAAGTTATCTCCACAAGCTGCTAAATGCATTTTTTTGGGTTACAGTAATGAACACAAACACAAAGGTTTTTTGTGTTATGATCAATCGGACAAACGCATGCGTATCTCTCGTAATGTTATTTTCTTGGAACATATTCCCTTCTTTTCTTTACATTTGGATAGTCATCCTATTGCTGTCTCCTATCTGCCACAATTCTCAGAGTCTGCTTCTCCATCACCTCCTCTCAAAGTCTATGTCCGGCGGAACAAGGTCTCTCCTCTGGCGACTCCTGATCCTGATCCTCTCCCAGCGCCGCCTACTGAGTCTTCAGGTAATGATACTTCTTCTAACACCATTTCTCTGCGACGCTCTAGTCGTCTTTCTGTTGCCCCTAACCGCTATGGATTTCCTGCTCTTCTTACTTCCTTGGATAGTATGCCTATACCCACCTCATATTCACAGGCCTCAAAGATTGCTTACTGGTAGGATGCTATGACTGAGGAATTGGTCGCTCTTGAAGCAAACCAAACATGGGAATTGGTACCGGCCCCGGATAGAGCCTCTGTGATTGGCAGCAAATGGATATACTCCATCAAAGTACATGCTGATGGGACTCTTGATCGCTACAAAGCCAGATTGGTTGCACAGGGTTATAAGCAGGAATACGGAATTGACTATGAGGAAACTTTTGCACCAGTGGCAAAAATGACCACTGTTCGTACTCTTCTTTGTGTCGCAGCTGCTCGCAATTGGCCTCTTTGGCAAATGGACGTCAAGAATGCTTTTCTACATGGGGACTTGAGAGAGACTGTTTATTTAAAACCTCCTCCTGGCTATGCTTGTCCTTCGAAGCATGTGTGCAAACTGAGGAAAGCTCTTTATGAACTTAAACAAGCTCCTAGGGCTTGGTTCGATAAGTTCCGGACAGCAATTCTTCAGGCTGGATTTCGTCAAAGTCACTCTGATAGTTCCCTCTTTCTGTGATGGACATCGAAGGGCTACACATTCCTATTAGTCTATGTTGATGATATGATTATCAGTGGTAATGATAATGCCAGCATTACGGATCTCAAACACCACCTTACTCGCCACTTCAGAATGAAGGATCTTGGTCCTCTCACCTACTTTCTGGGACTTGAGTTTGTGCGTAACAAATCAGGCATTAGGGTCATTCAGCGCAAATATGCGACAGATTTGATCACTTCGGCCAGGCTTGATGATGCTCTCCCTTTCGATACGCCTTTGGAATTGAACAGCAAAATCAGTTCCGATGATGGCACTCCCCTGGATGATCCATCTGTTTTCCGGAGGATAGTTGGTAGTTTGCTCTACCTAACTATGACTAGGCCGGATATCTCTCATGCAGTTCATACGATTAGCCAGTTTGTTAGCAATCCCCACAAACCGCACCTTGCTGCTGCATTACGCATCCTCCGCTATGTTAAAGGAACTCTTCATCATGGACTCTTCTTCCCTTCTGCTACTTCTCTGCAATTAACAACTTATGCGTGTTAAACAGGCCCAAGGCCTGTTAAAGATTATGGGTCCAGCTGAGTGTAATTAGGATAAGGGTTGACTGTAATGTCAAACATAACAGCTATGCCAACAACCCATTTGTAGCTGTTATGTTTGACAATAACAACCCAACAACCCATTGGCAGGTTGTTGGCATAGCTGTTATGTTTGACATTATAGTCAACCCTTATCCTAATTACACTCAGCTGGACCCATAATCTTTAACAGGCCTTGGGCCTGTTTAACAATGCGGATGCTGACTGGGCTGGCTGTCCGGACTCTCGGCGGTCTACCACTGGTTGGTGTATATTTCTTGGAAAATCTCTGATTTCATGGAAGTGCAAGAAACAAACCACCGTATCAAAGTCTTCGGCTGAGGCAGAATATTGAGCGATGTCATCTGCCAGTGCTGAAATTATCTGGCTCCGCCGCCTTCTGTGTGAATTCGGTGTTCTTGTTAGTCGTTCCACCCCTCTCTATGGGGACAATACTAGTGCTACCATAATTGCTAACAATCCGGTTTTCCATGAAAGAACAAAGCACAATGAGATTGACTGTCACTTCATCCGTCAACATGTTGTTACTGAGAAGATAACTCTGCCTCATGTCTCTTCGTTTAACCAGTTGGCGGATATCTTCACCAAAGCTCTTCCCAAACCGCGTCATCATGATCTAACTAGCAAATTGATGTTTTCAGCCTTACCACATCAATTTGAGCGGGAGTGTAGAAGATAATAGGCCTTAAACAGGCTGAGCCTGGCCCATGTATAAATCCCACGTATGGGATATTGTCTAAAGATTGTGTAGCTGTATAGTCTCCTTTTATTTTCCTTGTTTAGACTAGGTTACATTCTTTCTATTCTTTCTTTCATCTAATTGTATTCTTAACATACTTAGGGCCTTGATTGAGGCATAACGATATTATAAAATGGACTGTCGATACTCTAAGGAGATACGACCTTCTCCCATTCTTCTTCTTTGATTATTTCTCTCCTTCTCACATTGTTTCAGTCTTGTGACGAATGGAAGAGACAACTAGGAGAAGACAAACAAATGTCGTCTTGACTACTAGAGCAAATGTCTCACCGTAATCTATTCCATATTATTGAGTGTACACTTTGGCAAACAACCGAGACTTGAAACACTCGAGAGATATATCAGACCAAGTTTTCACACGGCAGATACACTTGCAGGTAATAGGCTTCTTCGTTGACAAAAGAGGAACCAGATCCCACATGTGGGTCTTATCAAGAGCAGCGAATTCCTCCACCACAGCTTATTCCCTTTTTGGAATAGCCAAAGCTTCTTAAAAGTATTAGACTCATAGAAGGAACTGATAGAAGATAATCTAGAATGGAACTAATAGAAGATAGGCTACAATGTAGGAGAAAAGTAAGGACAAGTTGAGGTAACAAAACTAGGATGCAAACCTTTGCAGAACATAGCAATCACGAATAGGACAACATCTAGATGATTCTGCAAATGGGCCAGTATCTGATTCAGGAGCGCAACCAGGCAATTTAGGAGGCTCAGGGGGAGCAAACATAGGTAAAGGGTCATGAAATGGGTCACAAATAGAGGGCACAGAAACATGACCAGTTGGTGAAGGGGAAATGGTACATTTGCAGTAGCCAGTAGGGAATATCTTCAAAGAAGATAACATTGTTGGGAACACAAACTTGCCAAGATACGGGGTCATAACAACTATTGCCCTTCTAGTTAATGCCATTGCCCGATAAAACACGCGAAAGATTTTGCAAATAGTGCATTTTGCTATTGTTTGGATAAGACGGCAAAGCAAGTGCAGGCAAGCATTCTGATGTAGCCAAAAGAAATCACTAATTGAATTGAAACCCAAATCTCCAACCCTAAACCAAATCAACAGTACCTAATGCAAGAACACAAGGACATAAAACTAAGATTACTCACTGGTATTGATGAATAATCCAAGTTTCCTTCAATTCCAAGGAGAATACATCGATCCCGATGGAGAAGAAAGTAACACATTGCATAAGACAAGCTTCATTCAAACTGTCGTATATCCTAGTAAACCTATTGACAATCTCTTTTACTTAGATGCATCCAAAACTCCTTAGAAACCCTAATTTAATCTCAAGCATCCATTGCTCACTGAGCAAACTAAGTACTACTAATTCAAATGGGACCTACATAAACCAAAACAAAGGAGGAAATTGGATAAAAGACCAGTGGAAGCATGACACTGTTGTGCACAGGTTGCACAAGCCTTGCTGCACGTTTGTGTGTGGGGCTCACATGGCCCGCTGTCTGGAGAGTTGGGTCCCATCAGTAAACTCCACGCTGATGGACGATCCTAATGGTATAGGATTTGCATGGGTTTGGGCCCATTTAGGCCCATATGTTAAGGTCCTAATGGCACTTTTGCTGGAAATTACCGCGGGAATTTTCTGAAATTACAAAAGACCCACCACATTCTTTCAATTTATTAAAACAGCCCCCTTTCATGCAGTTTTTGTTAATAACTAGGACTGTTATGGCCCAATATTTGCCTGAAACCATCACCATCTTGCCCAACCTTTGTGAGTCCTCTTAGAGCCCTCAAACTGGCCCAAAAAACTCTTAAACAAGTAGCACTGTGTGATCAAAATCTGAATCTTCATCAGATTCGGAAATCAGAAGAGAGTGTAATCAGACGAGAGTAAAATCGGGAGAGACCTTAAATAGACATTGATAGGGTGTAACATTAGGGAGGACAGTTAATGGAAATCAATTTATGAGATACACAGGAGGCCCAAAAATAAGGTGTAACAAATAAGACAGTCACATGGATCGGGCAGTTTCAAGGATTTGGTGTTGTTTTCATCAAAACACCATTTTGTTGAGATGTCAAATGTATGGTACCATGAGTTTTAAGAGAAATTTGAAAAGAATTTATAAATATTCTCCACCGAAATAAGAATGACAGCCCTTAATTCCTTTTGAAAATTAGGTGTGAAGCATATGGGTAAACTCAATGTCAATAACATGCAACTCAGAACAAGATTTCATCATGTGAACCCATGTACAGAGAAAAGTCATCAATAAATAAAACAAAGTAGAGGCTTCCACCTATGAGGCAACTGGAGCCTAAACATCAGAATGCACTAGATTGAATGGTGCATGAGAAGTAGAAGTTCTTTTATTGTAAGATGCAGAAATATGTTTGCCAAACTTGCAACCAATACATGATTGATCATCAGACAACTTTCCCGATACAACCAAAAGAAATTAAATAAACCCCATAACATTCAGTTTGGAGGATTGCACATGTCTCAAAATGTTTATGCCAAGATCCCAATGAGGCTTGGGTACAAAATTTCAACACCATAAAGTTATCAAACCCTTGATCTATGGCCCTTTTTTGATAGTTTTAAAGTTTTCTTTTTTTCTTCTTCTTTGTTATTTTCAATCCAACAGTGAGTAACAATGGGGTTAGTGCCTATTCAGAAGCGCGGAGGTAACTTAATCATAGGTATGACAGGTGGCAAAAATAAGATGATACTCACAATCCTCGCGTACAGATGATTCTCATGATAAAAATGTTTGTATAAATGTGTGTTGAGTGTGAGTGAAAGAGAGCTACAAATATGATCACATAGGAATATTCAGATTGCAATACATGTTGAGAAGTACTTAGTTTAAACAATTTGATTCATTGAACTATACTTGTGTGCGGACAATTCTCATAATATAATTCCATGTATGTGCACATATATAAACTTCAAATATAACACCATGGGAATATCCAGATTGCAATGCGTGGTAAGAAATATGTGGAATAGAGTCAACATGACCCGATTGACCATAATATGTTGGGATTGGTCGTAACATGTCTGGATTTCTTGTATACATACCCAACAACAACAATAACAACAATATATATAATGGTGTTCTTGACAGCGTCTAGAGCTTCTTGTTGCTGCTCAGGAGTCCTGACATCTCTTGATACAATGTCTATTATCTTTCCACCATATTTTGGCTGCAACAAAAAACCAAAACAATTTAAGTTGAAAACATTGAGATTTTGACAGCACATTAAGATGGTTGCGAAGAGAACCAACTATAATACCCCCAAACCCTGATATAGGGGCTATAGAATAATAATGTATATTTATTTTATCAGTTTCTTAAATTTCAATTTGGAATATAAGATTTTTCTTGAATATAATGTATATTTTATTTTATCAGTTCCTTGAATTTCAATTTGAAATATTGGGTTTTTCTTTAATATACATATGAAATATATTATGGTTATATACAGAATTATTAATTAACGTGAATATGATAATTATGTCCTTGGATGATTTTATTTAAGTTGTAAATATTCTAGTGGGCTTACTTTTATGATTAACTATTGTTACATATTTTATTTTTCTGAAATATTAATCGCTTTAGTCGTGGGCCGTACACATAGTCGGAGAGTTCGGTGGATCATGGGTAGGACCCTTGATCTTAAGTTACCATGGGTAAAGGAGTGGGACCCAGCCTCTATTGAAAGAATGTGTTACCGGTAGACTTTATTTTGGAACTTCTAAGACATTGGTGGGACCCTTAGATTTTGTTTGGTAAGGCTTTAATATTCTAGTGGCTGGGACCCAAGCTCCTTATATCTTTGTCTGTATGCACAACATATTGAGCCAAAAGGAGACTTGCGCATGATACAAAGGAGGGGAGTTCTTTTTTGGCAAAGTTCCTAATCTAATATGAGTAGTAGAAGTCGGCCATAGGGTTCTTTAAAAACCCCTCAACATATTCTTCCAACCCTATCACACGACCAACTCTCTCTTTCTCTTGTTTTCTTCCATTAAAGCCCTAGTTAAGTCTTGGAACTAGCAGAGAAGAGGAGGACCAGCAGGATTCTTTGATTCAGGTGAGTAGGCTTCTCAAATTACATGGTTTATAGAATCTCATCCAAAACTTCTTCTGAAAAGAATGTAAAGAATGAAAAAGAAAAGGAGCCAACACCAAAGTCGCGCTTTTTTCATAAAAAACTTTCCAAAATCATCGAAACAACATTTTTCAGTGGAAAACATTCCAAAATCATGGAAATTATGCTTTTCATCCAGAAACAACGAAAATCATACAATACAAAATATTTGAAATAATTTCTTTTCTAAAGGTTTTTTAGGGCATGTTTGGGTAATGTCATCAGGGATGAATCCTCTCCGATTTTCCTTGGTTCCGAGGAAAACCCAGGTTTGGGTGAAGAGAGGATAATCAACTCAAATTAATAAATTTATATATGCAAGGAAAGTACTGCAATAAGGAAAATAAAAGAAAAAGATATTGCATATTACATAATTTATTAGTCCAAATATCGAATATAAAATATCAAATATAAGTTTCAAATTTTTGACTCCAAACCTCATTCACAATCACTTATAAATAAACAACAATTGTTTGAAATAAGATCTACCTTAGTAAATGGTGGAGAATACAAACAACTTAATAAAAGAGATGACTCAGCCCTGTCTCCCCTATTTTTGACTCGGTCCTTCCTCAAAACAAGATGACTCGGGAGAATTAAGAGTCAACTCAGAGAGTTTTCCAACCATGATCTCCGTAGGCAAATTGAGACCCTGGCTTGGCGTTTGGATCAAATCAAACCGAGGGATCAATTGTTTGATGAGTCGGCCTATGAAGGTGATGATGATCTTTCAGTTCATGGTGATATATCAAATGATTATGGTGATTTTGATGATCCAATTTATGATGATGAGTTAGATGAAGATCATCATGATAAACTTAATGCACCAATCTGGGATGTTTATGGAGATGATAATGATGTACGGCCTCAGATATGTGATATGTGTCAAGACCATGATTTTAATGATAAAATAAATTTTGATGAGCACCTTGATTATGAAGAAGAAAGCCAAATTATCAATGATAAGAAGATTGACATATTAGATGGAGCACATTTGACGGATATTACTTTGGAGGGTGGTGCTGCTACTAATTCAGGACAAGTGGAAACTGAAGGTTTTGATTTGGTTAGTGATGAGATGGACCACTCAACATATGTTATCACAATGCCAATTCCAAAACCGCACATTTGTTCATCAAAAAACAAATCAATTGATCTTATGCTTTCACAAGAAGATCTGCCCGTGGAAGTCCCTTACATTGACTTCATCTTTGGGGATGAATGACGGATGGTCAAAGTTTGCGGGTCAATAATGCGAGTACTGCAGTTTATCATTCGTAGCTAACAAAAGAGATTTTGAATTGTGAATTTTTCCTCCCCTTCATTGGAGATCTTCTCCCATTATATAGAATACAAATGCCTTATCAAAGGCTACAAATCAGCTTAATTAGCTGCAAATCAGTTAGCTACCAATCAGCTATTATAATTACAATCTAACTAAAGAAGAAAGAAATCAGTTAGCTACAGGTCAGCTAATCTAATTACCATCTAACTAAAGAAGAAAGAAAGCTATGTAAATCTTTGACTAGATCCAACGAGATTGGATACCACCATAGTGGGCCTGAACTTGAGTCAAGTGGGCCTGAGCCATCTTGTATTTGACACCCCCCCTCAAATTGATGCCGGGGAATCCACAAGCATCAATTTGCTAACCAAGAACTGATGGCGAGGTCGCGGAAGCCCCTTTGTAAGGATATCTGCATTCTGAAGATCAGAAGGGATGTGAGGAAGGCTAATCACATTACGCTTGTATTCGTCGCGTATAAAATGGCAATCAATCTCTATGTGTTTAGTGCGTTCGTGGAAAACTGGATTGGCAGTAATACGAATTGCACTAGTATTGTCTGCATAGAGTGGTGTGGCACTATCAGCAGGAAATCCGAGATCTGAAAGCAAACCGCGAAGCCAAAGAATTTCTGAACAAGCAGCAGACATGGCACGATACTCAGCTTCGGTGGAAGATTTGGAGACCTTATCTTGTTTCTTACATTTCCACGAAATCAAGCTATCACCCAGATACATGCACCATCCGGTGGTAGAACGACGAGTATCCAAACAACCAGCCCAATCAGCATCCGAGTATGCTTTGAGTATAAGGGAGTTGTTGGCTGGATAAAATAATCCACGGGTTGGTGTCCGTATGAGATATCTAATAATACGTCGCACTGCAGCCAAATGAAGATGTCTAGGATCAGACATGAATTGACTGACTAAATTGACTGCATATGAAATGTCAGGACGAGTGATCGTCAAGTAGATCAAGCTACCAACGAGGCGACGATAGAGGGTAGGATCAGAGAGAGGATCCCCACTGTCTTGCTGAAGTTTAACATTGACTTCTACTGGAGTATCAACGGGAGCAGAATCTTGAAGGCCAGCCATTTCAATTAATTCAAGAGCATATTTATGTTGATGGAGTACGATGCCTTTTTCAGATTGATGAACTTCAAGACCTAAAAAATAGTTTAGAGGACCAAGATCTTTCATGTGGAAAGATTCATGAAGAGAGGCCTGAAGTTGTTGAATCATATCTGCATCGGTACCTGTAATGATGATGTCATCCACATAAACAAGAAGAATAGTAATCCCCGTAGAAGCATGATGAAGAAACATGGATGGATCATATGGACTAGGATGGAACTGTAAGTGGCGAAGAGCATGTTGGAACTTTTCAAACCATGCCCGAGGGGCTTGTTTGAGGCCATAAAGAGAACGTCGCAGTTTGGCAACGGCACCCGTGATGATAGATGAAACCCCCTGAGGAAGGCGCATATAGACATCTTCTTTTAGATCGCCATGAAGAAATGCGTTCTTGACATCCATCTGGTAGAGAGGCCAGGATTGGGATGCTGCGATGGCAAGAATAGTTCGAACAGTTGTCATCTTTGCTACAGGAGCAAAAGTCTCTTCATAATCAATACCATATTCCTGCCGATTACCCAGAGCGACAAGACGGGCCTTAAACCGATCCAGAGTTCCATCAGGGTTAAGCTTTATAGAATAGATTCATTTACAACCTATTGGCTTAACAGAAGGAGGACACGGAACCACATCCCATGTATGATTTTGCGCAAGAGCATCCAATTCATCCTGCATAGCTTTGTTCCAACACTCATGCTGCACAGCCTGAGAATATGAGTTCGGAATAGATGTAGAAGACATGGTGGCCATTAAGGAAGTGTGGGTAAATCCATAACGAGTTGGAGGCACTGAAGTCCGAGATGAACGACGCAAGGGAGGGTTTCCAGTTGGA
This sequence comes from Litsea cubeba, assembly GCA_012931725.1. Taxonomy (NCBI): domain Eukaryota; kingdom Viridiplantae; phylum Streptophyta; class Magnoliopsida; order Laurales; family Lauraceae; genus Litsea; species Litsea cubeba. The sequence continues at coordinate 121,861,666 of CM022944.1, read as the reverse complement.
CCAGATGTAGTGGGGGGATCGGTAGGTGGACTATCGGTGGTTGCCGCATTACTCCGCCTATGATACACGAAATTAGGATCAAATCTAACAAATGGAGTTTTGTCCGAAAAACCAGGTAAGGAAACAACAGATGGGGTCTCCACAGACTCAAGATATTGCTGGAAAAAATATTGATTTTCAATAAAGACCACATTACGGGAGGTACGAATGCGTCGTATTTGAGGATCATAACAAAGAAACCCCTTTTGATGACTGGCATATCCTAGAAATGCGCACTTAGCAGATTGGGCGGTTAGTTTGTTACGCTCAGAGGGAGGTAAATGTACAAAACACACCGATCCAAAAACATGCAGATCTTTATAAGGCGGTGTAGTTTTGTATAATCGATAAAAAGGACTCTCATTTTCTAAAGAAAAGGAAGGTAATCGATTTATAAGGTGGACAGCAGTGCTAAGAGCTTCTGTCCAAAAACGAGTAGGAACAGAAGATTCAATAAGAAGAGATCGAGTAACATCAAGGAGATGCCTATTTTTCCTTTCAGCGACCCCATTTTGCTGAGGGGTATAAGGACAAGATTTTTGAGAAATTATTCCTTTTTGTTGTAAAAAAGTTTGAAAGTCTGTAGACACATATTCACCTCCCGAATCAGAACGTAAAATTTTAATGCAAGTGGAAAATTGATTCTCAACATATGCTAAAAACATTTTGAAAACATTAAAAACATCAGCTTTAGAATGCAGAAAATAGACCCATGTAAATCTACTATAGTCATCAATAAAGGTCACAAAATATTTATAATGAGCATGAGACAAATGAGGAGCAATACCCCAAACATCACTATGAATTAAATCAAAACACTGACTGCTATTAGAAGTGGAGACAGAAAAAGGAAGAGTCTTACTTTTTCCCAGCTTACATGCAGCACAATCAAAAGAAACAAACTTAGAAAATCCTATTGAGTTTAACAATCCAGAATTAACCATGTGAGACATGGTTTTAAAATTTGGATGTCCAAGCCTACTATGCCATAATTGACAATTATTTTGAGCTGAAAAACAAAATTCATTTGCTGAATTATTCCTAATTGGAGCAGATAGATCAAGAGAAAATAAGCGTCCATATTTAGGCCCCCTCGCGATCTCCCTCCCTGACATCCGGTCCTGCACAACACAACCAGAGGAAGAAAAGGAAACATTATAGTTGTTTTCAACAAGTTGCCCAACTGAAAGAAGGTTTGAAATTAAATTGGGACAGTGATAAACATTCTTTAAGGGCAAGGGACTGGAAATATCTCCAATGGCAGTGATAGGAAGATGGCCGCCATCGGCTGTTTGAACATGAGCATTACCAGTATATTTTGTCAAGCTAGAGAGTTGTGCACTGGAATGAGTCAGGTGATTTGATGCGCCGGAATCAAGATACCAAATGGAAGAAGGGGTTTTAGATTTACCTGTGATGCCAAGTGCAGAAAAGGCATTGACAATCATTTGTTGAACTAATTCGGGAGTGAGAGCAGGGGAAGAACCAGGCTGTGAAGGCACAGATGTGGACGCAGCATCAGCAGGAGAACAGTCTATCTGGGCAGCATAGGCATTGGGAGGCCGAGTTTGTGGACGTCGGACATTCAGTAATGATGTGTCCCTTCTTCTTGCAGTAATTACAGAATTTCTGGTTGCATTGTGTTGCAAGGTGTCCATATTTTTTGCAAGAGTAGCATTGGACTTTGCTCATATCTCGAGGCGGAGGAGTCAGAGAAGACTGTGAGATTGGAAGAGACTGAGTGTTCCCTTTAGCAGAGTATGCAACAGGATAGGTTTCAGTGTGCCTTTGTTCCAGATGGGCTTTTGTGCGAATACGTTGTTCTTCTCGCAGAAGCTCATTCAAGCAAACATCCAAGGATGGTAATGGGCTCCGGCTCAGCAGAGATGATGTGACAGTCTCATATTCAGGACGCAATTTCATCAAAAACTGGTCCCTGTGACTTGAGGCTTGAAGATCTTGTATAGTTTTAAGGACATTGTTCGGAACAGAAGCATATTTAATCCCATCGTATTCACTCCACAAATTGCAGAAACCAGAATAATAGTCCTGAATGGTCAAGGTGCCTTGACTGTATTCTGCAATTTCACATTCAAGTTGAAATTGACGTGCAGAATTATCTTGATGATAAACTGTTTGCAAGTAACCCCACATCTCCTTGGAGGTCGTATAGGGTTTGAGGTTCAGAATCAGATGAGGTTCCACAACCCCAAGAATCCATGTTTTAATTTTTGCATCTTTTGTATTCCAAGTAGAAATCTTTTTATCATCCTCTGTAGGCTTTGGATCAGAACCAGAAACAAATCCCCATAATTCCTTGGCCTCAAGATACAATCTAAATTGAAAGGCCCATGCTGGATAGTTTCTCCCATCAAATCGAATTAATTTAATTTCAGATTTCTCCATTTTGAACCAAACCAAGAGAAGTAGAATAAAAAAAACTATGTGCAACAGAGGTCTGTGAACCAATAGAAGCTGAAGCTATGGTCAACAGACACAAAGGCTATGAGTAACAGTGGTCTGTGAGTCACAAGATCAAGATGCAACAGCAGAACCAACAGACAGTAGTCTGTGAGCAAAAATGCACACAAAAATGGTCCAGGCGACCAAAAAAATTGATGTTGTTTCCTTGCGTGGGGTCCACTGTTGGATCAGATGGAGAATCAGATCCACAGGATTGAAGCAGCATCAAAATATCTTTCCAGCACTACAATTTTCAGTAAAATCTATCCACAATCCAAGATTCTGTACGGCTGTGATCAAATTGATCAGATAAAACTGGAAAATCACAAGTGGGGTCCAAAAGCCTACCTCTGATCCCGGAAAAATGTGGAAAAAATCACCAATATTACCAGCAGAGATGGTCGACCATTGCTGGAGGAATTCCTGAAGATGCCATGATGATCGCTGGTGGGCCACTGTTGATCATCTCGTGACAGAGGACTGTCAACTTCCAATAAACACAGATCACTGATCTGGTTGATGCCAAAATTACAGATGTGCTTCTGAAACACAAGATTGTGTCGATTTCTGAAGACAGATCCTTGATCTGTTTGCTGCACAAGAGAGAAGAATTTCTCTCTGATTGAATCCTTGAGGTTTTTCAAAAAAAAACAAACAACTGATAGCCTTTACAAGAGAGGCTCTGATACCATATCATTCGTAGCTAACAAAAGAGATTTTGAATTGTGAATTTTTCCTCCCCTTCATTGGAGATCTTCTCCCATTATATAGAATACAAATGCCTTATCAAAGGCTACAAATCAGCTTAATTAGCTGCAAATCAGTTAGCTACCAATCAGCTATTATAATTACAATCTAACTAAAGAAGAAAGAAATCAGTTAGCTACAGGTCAGCTAATCTAATTACCATCTAACTAAAGAAGAAAGAAAGCTATGTAAATCTTTGACTAGATCCAACGAGATTGGATACCACCATAGTGGGCCTGAACTTGAGTCAAGTGGGCCTGAGCCATCTTGTATTTGACACAGTTGAAGCATCTACTTCTTCGATCAATCATCCAATCAGAATGATGTCATAAAGAAAAACAAGGCCTGAAGTCTACTTGAAGCAAAAGATCATTTGAAGTCTTCAAGTCATTTGAAGAGTATAAAGATCAACAAGAGCATTGGAAATTAGTACGCCGGGTTTTTGACAGAGGAAGATACTTACAGAACTCAAGGTCGAGTTCTTCCCAGGAAGGGGAGATTGATGCAGACCAAACTTAGTCAACTGACTGCATGGGCCTGCCATTGTTGGCACTCTTTTATTTTCATCTTTGTAGCCCATTTGTTGAGGACATTTTAGACTTTTCTCATCTTTTTAGGGTTAGGGTTTTTGTGGAACCTATATAAGTGATGAGGAGAGGGTGAAGAGGAGCTTTTGACATTGGAAGATGAAAATATACTCCATACCTTGAAAAGGTAGGATTTTTGTTGCAACGGGTTGCCATTTGGCAATCTGATTTGCACCAGGCAGTGGCATATTTATAATACATTAAAACGAAGTATTAGACAGGTGTATTGCTTGAAGTATCCAGGCTTCATAGGCCTTTTTTAAAGCTCCCCAGCTACTTTGTTTGTGTGAAATAGTGAATAGGGTTCAATGACATGAAACCAGACTAACAATGGAGAATAATCTCCAGAGAAAAATGCCCAAAAAGGTAACCTGCCCTGTAGACATACACTGAAAAGCAACGTAAAATTAACTTTCAATGAAGCAGCCGCTTGATGATTGTTGAAAAAGAAAAAAAAGAATACCTACAATCAGAATGCTTGACGTGGAAGCTATAAGCAATGCAATTGTAGCAATAATCAGTTTCCCTGCATCAGGCTTTGCCTGTAAGAAGATTAGATGTCAATGCATTTGACAAAGCAATTTATCATAAAAAACTGAACTTGAAGTTGACACATACCTGTATTAGGACTCTAGAAAAGCCAACATTTGCAGCCTGGATTTTACAAATAAATATATCAGTACCTTTTCTCTAAACATTTATGAATTAAAGAATCATAAACAAGAAACAACAAAGCTACCTGCACTGCATCTCCATGCTCAAGATCTGTAACAGGACCATTAGCTGATTGGGCATCATTTCCCTTGTTATCCGCCTAAAAAGGAAAGGTTGTTAGCTGTTAGTTTAGTAAAGGAACGCCGTACTGTCATAGGCTCTATTCCATGATATAAGGGCTTCTGTTAGTGTCATTCAAAAAAAAAAAAAGCATAATAGTCCATTTTAATTTCATTGATCTTCCAAACTGATATACACAAACTTTTCAGCCAAAATTACAGGCTTTTTCAGCCAAAACAGGTCGGACTGGCTAAAACATACAGAAAGCAGGTTGAATTGGACAAAACATGCACAATCCTGAACATTTACTATCTTGACCTTTCCAAGTTTACCCTTTCATCAAACTTGGAAAATGGACAAAACATGCACAATCCTGAACATTTACTATCTTGACCTTCCCAAATTTATCCTTGGATCAAACCCGGAAATGGGTGAAAAGTTCTTCCAACCCCCCCCCCCCCCCCCCCCAAACTCCCAAAAAAAAATGTAGAGATTAAAGTATTTAGAGGAGTAAAACTGTCCCCCCTCAACCCCTTACTTCGAGTTGAAATTTGATAATTTGACATAGTGCAAACAGAAAATGGTAATTTAAATGATGTAAATATATTAGTGTTAGTTTAGCTTTTAAAAAATCTATATTTTTGGCTTTTCTTTTCTGAAACAGAATACCGAAATGGCAAAATGCTCTGCGAGGGAACCACAAACTAAATGGACTACCATGGAAGAAAGATAAAGCACTACAGTGTACAAACTCTAGAATTCCATGAAGTTTAGAGCAGAATGTCTCAACAATACATTTGGAACATGTCAACAGTGTGCCATCACATAGATAAATAATGCCAAAAATTCAAGCCATAATTTGGACCATAATAGCAGCCATCAGATCCACTGCAGGTAAATAGAAATTGGACAAAAATGAGAAAACAATCCACATTTTGGTGACATTTAACAACAATCACACAATAATAACTGTCTAATCTACAACAATCCCAATCACCCAACATCAAAATGGTGGCAGCATCTAATGCAACTTACATAAAGGTTAAACTGAAATAGCTATTCACATGAACAAAACCAACCAAAGAAGAGAAGAGATAATCAAATCAAGATTATTCCTCAAATCCATAATAATAAGGTCTAAATCGGATGCAGACCCTAAAAACCATTTTTTTTATTTATTTTTTTATTTTATTTTGAAAGATACTGACATGGTTATTCAAGATTCCAAAATTAACACAAGGCCAAATACATCCAATTTTCAAAAGCATACAGATGCTCAACACTCCCATCTTACATTTTTTCCTCTAGAAATAACATCATACACAACGGAAAAGCAAACAGGTTCTTATAGGACAATGGATGAGAAGAACCCAATACATGAATCATTCAAAGAAGTCAAAATCAAAACAAAACCAGAGAGAAATCAATAGATAAAAGGAAATCCCATAATGGGTTTTGCAGAAACTTGCCAAATGATTCAAGAGAGGGACTCTCTCACTGGCAGAAGCACTACTGCCTGATCCTCTCCCCATTTGATGGTGTTTTTCAGCAAGAGGAAAAGAACCCAAATGAATGAATGGCAGTAGAACAAAATCAGAAAGACAGAAACCGAAACAGATATCGTCTCACTTTAATAATGAAGAAAAGTGTGAGACACGTCCTCTGCTTGTGAGGGGACCACTTTGATATTTGATAATGGTAGGTCCATTGGAGAGGACTGACCGTACGTTTATGGGGACAAATTTCGAATCCTTTCAATTCATGCATGGGATTTTTTTATATTTTTTCCTCTCCTAGACCTACTATTCCTCCGTCATTTGAAGTCCCTCCTACGGTAGTTAATCAGCCAGGGCCCAGGGCAGGTGGCCCAAGGAGACTGCACTACCCTAGGCAGGTTGTAATTGAGTAAAAGTGGATTAGGTCCATTGAATCTAGTTGTTTCCTAATCAAAACACACTGTGGGGCAAAAGAAACTCTTTCTCGTGAGGCTCGAATGTGAGCTGCTACTCCGGTCATATAAAGTAATAAGGTCCAAAGGCATGTTTGTGTACACACACTTTTTCGCGGAAAGGGAAAAAGTGTGATTTTCAGCGGAAAATTTAATTTTCAGGCGTTTAGTGCGGAATAATTCCACGGAAACACTTTCCTGCATCGTCAGCATTTTCCTTGATAATTGTGAAAATGGATTTCCTATGAGGGGTATGGGAAATGTATTTCCTTGGAAAATTTCTCCTACTTTTCCTCACTCTTGTCCATTTCAATCCAAAACTCTTCAACTCTTTCATTTTTTATTTCTTTAAATAAATTCTTATTTAATGCTGAATAAATAATATACATGTTATGTTATTTTTCTTCAAAAAGTTATTTCACCAAATAAGAAAATTTCATTTTCTATAAGGAATCCACGGCCGCACCAAAAAACATTAGCACCAATTCAACGAGGAATTTTTTTTTTTTTGCACCAAACATAAATTTCTAAATTCTACGGAAATCTTTTTCCAAGGTTTCCATTTCTATGGAATTTGCTGACGTGGCAATTTCCCCTTTCCACGGAAAGGGTGTGTACACAAACATGCCAAGGCTCCCGCGGATATCCATGAATACAAATATCACTATTATTACACTCAGGCGCCTATAGATTCTGTAATTTCGAAAGACCTATCTTTTGTTTTTTTTTTTTTCTTAGTTAGGCTATTTGTAAGGATAGATGCTTTAAACTGAAAGACCCCAACAATTAATCTCTATACATGTGTGATACTAGTGTCCAATAATGTGTCCTTAGCATTGGCCAATCGCCCTTGTTTCGGTGAATTGTAGCAAACCCACATTGTAACAAGGGCATTTGCTTAGTCCAAGCTAGTGCAATTTTTTAAGTCCGAACGCATGGGGGAGGACTAAGAGGGTTAGTAGAGTCCTGCTACATAGACTAACTTCATGGTTATCATTTAAATATTGGATGTTCTCATCCAATATTTAAATGAGAACCATGGAGTTAATCGACTTTTTGGAGTTAGTATCATAACTAGGGAAATGGCGAAATAACGATGAGACAAAATAAACGGCCTAGAGAGACAAACTAGGTTCTTGCCTTTGTGTTAAAAAAAGTCTATATTTTGGTCCCACGAAGAACCAAGACCAAGAAATTCTTGTGGTGGTGGATGAACCTAGGCCAAAGCATTTTGGGAACGTAAAGTCAACATCAACTTTTTATAATGCAAATTATAGAATGGATTCTCTACGCGTTGTGTGCGCGTGAGTTCCAATTTTTTTTTGAAGGGTGTTTGAAATCATATACTTTTAAAGATTTATTATATTAATTTAATTTTAAAATATAATCTAAATGCCTAAAAAATAGGTATTTGGATCACTTTAAAAGTATCCTACAATAGCTTATTTTTTTTATTAAAATATTCAACTATATACGGTGTGAAACAATCTTTTATTAAAAAAAAAAAAAAACAATTCAGAGTTTTTGCTAACACGAGTGGAAGTTCTTTAGCAAATACTGTCATAGTGGCCCACTACAATTTTTTACATTGATGGTTTTTATAGGAATCCTACTATGACTCTCTATTAGATGGGTCCATCCATGTTTATAAATTTTATGTTATTCCTTTAGCCTTGTTATAATTACATAGTTCCCTTGTTGATTATTAATATTAGGTGGTCCTACAAATATTGCATTACGTGACTTCCCCTGTGATTACAAACATTAGGTGGGTCCTGTACTCCACCAACATCAAGTGGGTTTCATATTCATTACCAATATTCGATTATGTGATTGTGATTATTAATTTACCATCATTAAATGAGTCTTATTGTTTAGTGACCACCTAGTGATTACTATAATTACCTTTGTTAATATGACCGTTGACATCAATTGGGTCCCACGTTGATTTTTCATAAATGGATTCATCAATGATGTCCAACACTTGATATGGTTCTCTACTATAGTCCACATTAGATGTATTACGTTGTGGTTTCCAACACGTGGAACCACATTGATTAAACAATATTGCCCGTGGTTTTAAGCATTTAGTACAATAATTTTTTAATTAGATAGACCCTACCCTGGTTACCAATATTAAATCACTCCCGTGTGAATCGTAAGTACTAATTAGTGGGTTCCCTTTGGCTCTATCATCCTTATTTCTCTCTTTATTTTTAAATTTTGGTGCATCATCTAGTGAAAATCTTATAAATTGCCAAATGCTTTATAAGTATATTGAAATTCATAGAAATTTCCAAACACCATAAGTGACATAATATTATACTATTATTATGTAGTAATGAAGTCTTATAATCTTCAAATTTAATGATATTATATTCTGCAGTTATCCAAACACCCCCTTAGTACAAGAAAAAAATTTAAATGGGTTGCTACCAAAAATATCCTCGAATATCTCTATACATCCAAAAGCATCCTGAAATACATGTAATGACAAAAGCATCTTATATAGCAGACCTTTTTTTTTTCTATACAAAATTGTCCTTCACTTTTTCTCTCGCGAGTTCGAGACATAACACTTGTAAGCTCAGGATTTTGTGTTTATATATGTGTTCGACATCATTTGCAATGTCGATAAACAACTTGCGATGTTGAGAAAAGACTTAACATTTTAATAATTAAAGTTAATAAACATATGATACATGGAGGTGCATTTAGATGTATGAGTTCAATCATTTTATTATGAGTTTCTTCAGTAATGAATGTAGTCATCGTGAGCATTTTTTTACTAGAATTTGTGGAGAGTTTGCTGAAAGTATCTAAAAATTTTATTTTAAAAAATAAAAGATTGTGCTCCACTCCATTCCCTATTAGTAACCCTACTTTTACTATAATCAAGGAGAAGATTTTCTTTAAAGTTGATGATGTTTTTCCTTGACGTTTATTGCTAGTGAATATGAGTTAAAATATGAATATTTTAACCAAAATCATCCTCAAATATCATTGTATCTCCAAAAGCATTCTTAAATACATGTAATGCTCAAAGACATCTCATACCGTATAATTTATTTTTTTCGAATCAAATTGCATTTTAACCCCTTTATCGTGCTCTAAGACTCGACCGCATTTGTACATTAAAGTATTTTGATAATTGTTACTTTTGTTTCAATTCTCGAATTTGCTAGTTTATTCAAGACATCATAAGTAGTTAACACTTATTTTAAACCTATATTCTAAATCAATAAACATAGAGGAAAAACATCATCAACTTTGAAGGAAATCCTCTCCATAATTATAGTAAAAGTAGGGTTACAAATAGGGGATGGAATGGAGCAATTTTTTTTTATATATACATATATATATGAGAAATATTCAAGTGCATCTATCCCTCACCAGAGGGTGAGGGACACTCTCCTTTTTGGGAAGTTTCAAGTACAAAAGTGACTTTTCAAGTACATAGAAATACTCCATATGTACTTGAAACTTCTCAGAAATGGGAGTGTCCCTCACCCTATTATGAGTGATAGATGCATAGGAATACTCCCTTATATATATTGTAAAAAAGAGAATTTTAAATTTTTTAGTAAGACCTCAACAAATTTTAGTAAGAGAATACTCGCGATGATTACATTTATTATTGGAGAAATTCATAATAGAATGGCTAAACTCATACATCTGCATAATATCATTCATTCAGATTCAGAATTGTTAGTCAATCTAAATACACAAATTGTTACTCATAATAGCCGAGTTTTCCCTGCATTTGACTTGATCCTTTATAAAAATGAAGCGACTCAAGAGTAAAAAGTCAACTCATTGAGTTTTCCTAACTTGTTTAAAACTAATAAATCTAATATCAGGCCCAATTTCTATAGGAGTGAGATTTCATTAAATCTCATGATCATGTGTCTCTAAATGGGATTCTTAGATTCTTATAGTGCATTTTACTTCCTTGCCTTATAATTGTCCTGTTTGTTTATATGATAGATTAAAATGAAATGAAGTAGAGTGCCAAATAAGAAATTAAGATAATTGAGAGAGTTTGTTGTAAAAGCACTAATGACAAAGAAGATGCTCTAAAAAGATACAAAATGAGCAAATTGTACTTTTAAAAAGCATAAATCGGCAAAAACAATGCTTTTACTGCCGACTCCTGCAATTATTTTTTTAATTTGACATCCAATTTTATTTTATTTTATTTTAGTCCACCCTTCACTTCAAACAAATAGATCCCAAGTCCAGCGTGTATTCAGCCGAAGATTTTCAACTTGCCACATACGACAGTAATTTCAGTACGTTCCAGTTCACAAATTGCTGAGCCACATGGACTGTGGACTATGGAGTCTAAAAAGGAAAGGAACCGGATCCCTTTTTTTTTTTTTTTTTTTTGTGGTTGCGCCCCTTGATTGGTCCAAAGAGGGGATCCATTTCCAAAAAGAAATGGTCACCCATTTCAAATGGGCCATCTGAAGGGTGGAACTACTGGTCTGGTTCGAGGGCCAGACCGAAGTCTGAATGCCCAGTCTAATGCAATATAATCATCTTATGAATGCTGGCCTGGGTCCTACATGTCAAGCAATGTTTATTTTTCAAAAGGTAAAGTGAAAATTATAGAATTCTTTTTAAAATTTACTCTGACTCGGTTAGCTGCAAAAAAAAACTTTACTTTCTAAAATATAATTAAGTTGGTTGCTCTTTTTGTTGTTAACTTCTCATCTCACATCAAATTATTTTATTTAATAAAAACAAATGCAAACGCAGCTCATCCAAAAATATACTTAAGCTTTAACCGACCATTATCTTTCCCATTGATAACCTAGCTTTTAGCCGTTAGAGAAAGATAGGCCCAATCAAGCTTTTAGAGTCAAGGGCACATTTGTGCATGCCTTGTTCTGCAAAAGTGGCGAGATGTTTGTTTAGTGCAGATATTCCACCATAGAAAACCGAACAATAGCCCCCGTCATTTTCTCGTTGCATTGGTAATCCAAAGCTGATCGCCCCACCTTGGGCTCGGTCGAGGCATATCCAAGCTCAACCCAACTTTAGAAACACAGGCTTGTATCCAGCCCCAGCCTGATTACGGGCTTGCCCAAGCCGGACTATTTAGTCAATCAGGCTGAGCCAAACCAGCCCTTTTATTTTCCGGTGATTGTTTGGACAAACTGTAAGTAAATCATAAGCATTCCAGACTTTGGGCATTCAATCTCCTAATTCAAGTCCGACCTAATTATTAGATAGGCCAAATTAATAGCCAGACCCCGTCCAAAAATGAGCTAGGCCCCCGGATCAGGCTAGGGCTGGTCCGGTCCATGAGTAGCCCTACTTTACTACACAAACAAACCCAAAAGATCATACCATGTCCATCAAAGATGGGCTGGGCATGGGCACAGCTGATGTACAATATTGTAATTTCATGAAATCACCAGGGGACAAATCTAATCCGTGCAGTGTAGTATCTAATGGGAAGCTGATGCTCCTTATCCGTTTCCTTCTCTCTCTTCCAGCATGACAAAAACGTACAGGAGTAGATAAAGAGAACTGAAAGAAAAAAAAAAAAAAAGAAGCCATGACTCTCATCTCTTGCAGCAAACCTGCTCTAATTCCCAACCCATATTCTTCTTTAATCTCTCGCACCCACTTCCATGTCTCACGCAAGACCCACCATGTCATAGTCCATGCAAAATTTGGTAGACCCATTGCTGTGTTTTCAACAAAAAAGGCTTTTTTGGTGTGTTATTAACAAATTTGTCTCCTCACCCTTTTGAGACCCAAGAAGAATATCTTTTCCTATTTCATGAAAGTCAGGATAGATTTTTCTTGGCTCCTAAAAGGTCAATGAGTCAGGTGCATTGAGATTGATTGGTTTTGTTTGTGATTGTAGGATATGCATATGGCAGGTGCATTGAGGATAACAAGTTCATCACTACTAGAGAAAAAAGAGAAAAGTAAGCATTTCTCATTTCCTTGTCTCCTCCTCTGTGCTATTTAATTGATAGCTTTGATGTCAGTTTACCATTCAAAAAAAATAAAAATAAAATTAATGTCAGTTTAGTGGGCTGTTATTGCATTGTTAAGAAATAGATTGGTTGATAGGTAAATGCTTGAGAAATATTGTTGAAGTGTCAAAAGACTGTGTTTGCATGTACCTCTAATTGCAATTGGTTTGCGTAATTGAGTACAATGGGTTATTCATTCATTTGCCTGCATTGGTAGATTTCAATTTGAAGCACATAATGTGGGGTACTTTTCTCATGACTTTTTGTGTGTCAATTATTAGGCAATTTAGTCTGTTAATCTTTTTAAGCAAATAAGATGAAATGCGCCTAAGCCTAATGTGGTTCTGATTTCATATTTCCCCAAATGCATGTATAACTAGATGACTGTCCACTCTGCTGCTAAAATATTTAAGCGGAATATGATTTTTTTAATATGACAAGCAGAACATGATTTTTGAAACTTGAATGTCATTAGAAAGTTGGGAAGACATTCATCTCTCTGCAAATTAATTTCACAATGTTTTAGGTAGGATCCAGAACACACCAGATATAGTTGAGCAGGGAAACATTATCCTACTTATTGTAGTCTACATTTCCAATTTCAGAGTGGAAATTATAGCCATACATTCTGCTTGTGATCTGTGGGTCAGCGAACTTGACAAGCTCTTATCATCAATATAGCAGTAATTAACTCTTAAAAAATCTTGAAGGAAGGAAAGTTATGCCAATATGCTTAGTTGCATGATTTCTATAACATTTATACAGTAATTGTTGGCTCCATAACATTAATCAAACTCAGATGCTGCTGACTGTCAAGATACAGTTGGTCTTAACCTGCATCTTGACACTGACAAACGAAGCAAACATAATTCTAATTATCAATCTGTATTTGCATATAGAGAAGATGGAATATAAGCTAAGTTGCATGAGCATGGATACACATTAGAAATCGTCAATTTTATGAAGTGTCTGATTAGGTGACTCATAGAAAAGTTGGATTTGTGGGTTTGGTCTAAATCCTCATCAACATAATCAACAAACTCTAGTCCCATCAATCTGACCTCGGGTTAGGGGTATTATAATACTCGTATTCCATTCATGAGGAAAAGAATAATTTGAGTAACTCATACTAAACTGTAGAGTGACACTGACACCTACTTTTGGCTGACTGCTAGTTTGACATAAACCTCTTCCTTCTTCTGGCCTTGGAACCAGCAAGTGACAGAGGAGAATGCAGAAGGGATAAAAAGCTTAGATACCACTAGAGCATCTTCTTACCTATAAGCAAAATATCGCAATCACCTATCTAACATGGATTCAACACAATGTTTAAATTAAACAAATACTATTTATTTAAATAGATGGTCTAGAAGAATCTTGTCATGCATGAATAATCTGACATGAGAATCCATTGATATACAATAGGTTACTCAAGAATCCGAATGAGAATACAAAGAAATTGAACGAGGGTGATTGGCTATGACATAACATCTTTTACAAAATGTGCACGGTCAAATGGAAAGTGTGCCAAGAATGCTATTTATTTAAAAAGATGGTCTAAAAGAATCTTGTCATGCATGAATAATCCAACATGCCATTAAAAAACAAACAAAAATCCATTGATATACAATAGGTAACTCATTTCAAAGAATCTGAATGAGAAATACAAAGAAATTGAAGGATGATTGGCTATGGCATTACATCTTTTACAATACGTGCACAGTCAAATGGAAAGCGTGTCAAGTGAAGGTTTCTAGTTAGGAGAATTTCATATCTGAAGTAGTCTACAAGCCCTAGTTGGCTGTTGAAAAGGATCCTTTGCCATATTGCCTTTCTTGGTTCAAGAAATATAGTGACTAGTGAGGTAATGGTTTAATGATGATGATTAGCTTCTTTTTCCATTGGAGGGGTTTATTATGACAATGTATGGTGTTATGTTGTCCCTAAAATGGATGCATGCCACATCTTGCTTGGATGACCATTGTAGTTTGTAAAAGGACCGGCCACAATGCATATCAAATTACTTATTACGTTCTAGAAGGATAATAAAATGATGATTTTAAAGCCCATCCGTGAATGGATCTCATCTAAATCAACCAACAACAGTGGGGCATATATTTGACTGGACAACTTTTATCTTTGAGTGATTTCAGCCTTTTGGTTTTTTTATGTGCGGTAATTGTGCAAATGTGCACTATTAGTACCACCACACATATATGAAAATAGTCACAATTAACTTTCCTGTTTGTTTAAGGGCTTGTGGCTTGTGTCAGCCACACATACATTGCCTCCGTATTTGTTTCTTTTATTTTTGCATGGGATCCATGATCGTCAGACCCACATTTCCAGCAAAACATCACATTATACTGAAATCAGGATACATTAATAAGGTAGTGACTTTTTTTTTTTGAAATGGTAACTTGTATTGATAGAAAAAAGGAGCTTTACAAAAGAGCTTTACAGTAAAAAAGAGTTATACTGAGAAGCGGCCGGGCAGAAACCCCAAAAAACAGCCACCTCCCAAAAGGAGGGGAAACAAAAACAAGGAGAGGGAAAGAGAGATCCAAATCAAATTGAAGTGACTTCCCTCCAATTGAACATAATTGCATCAATAGATAAGCCCCAAAAATCTGGAAGATAGGAGACCCTCGAGGCAACGCATGGAATAAACCCACCAACCCAATAAGTGCAACACTTGTAAGATACCATGTACCAACCCAAAAGCTTAAGCTTTTAGGTTGGTACATGGTATCAGAGCTAGGTTAGGTTCCCGTTGTTCTTGTGTAGCCCACGTGGTAGGCCTGTCCATGAAATCTGTTGGGCCTGCACGTGAGGGGTAGTATTTGGAAACTCCCACATCTCACATCGCCCAAGTAATGGGTTTGAGAGGGCTTCATATACCCGTTTGGGCCTTCCACCTATCAGCTTAAGCTTTTAGGTTGGTACATGGTATCTTACAACACTTAAAGCTTATGAAGTTGAGTCGCACATGATGTTACTGTGTGCCATTTCTAATGCGTGCTTTCTTCACCCCTTCTTTTTGTGACCATCCCTTGAAGATTCTTCAAGTTCTCTCTTCTTTCTAGGCTTACAAATTGGTTGCCTCATTACAATCTGCTTCAATGCAGTAGAACACCTGATTCTGGGATGCCCCCTTTGGCTAGCCTGCCTGAAACACAAGAGGCTGAACCAACAGAAGACCAGCAGAGAGCAGTGGACAAGAGCAAAGGGGAAACACAACAACCAGGTGGGATGGAATTGAGCAACAAGCTCAATGGAGTGGCTTCTGTCATAGAACAAGTGGTTCCCCCAGAGGGTTTTGTAGTTATCAGTGCCTGCGTCGTTGGTCTCCTCACAGGAATGGGTGTTGTGCTCTTCAATAATGCGGTAGACTTCCTTTTCGTTCTTATTTTATTATTTAATGTTTAATTGCTGTTGGATTTATAATGTCTAATTGCTTTTCGGTTTAAATTTCACTTATCTATGAAGAAAGAGATGCATTTTTTTTTGAATGGCATGAATAAAGAGATATTTACATGTCGTAGAAAACATATGATCATTTAACATTTAATGCTTCCAGACTCCAGAGTCCTGACTCCACAAAGAACATTGAAATCTGTAGGAAGTAGGAACCTTTGTTTTGAGTTGCAGCTGAATCGCATCACTTTGATTTCCAAGGTTTACTGGTCAGGAGTGAAAAATGGTGTGATGCGGGCCTCAATGGGTCATTCTGAGGTCAGCCCCATAGCTGACCCATTTATTTTACGGGTTGGATCCCCAACCTACACCCGATGTGGGTGAACCAGAGCCAACTTGCTTAGGCCATCTATCAGTAATATTTTCTTTCATCCAAAGGGCCCATTTGTCTAATCAGTGGTATTAAATTCCTAGGATTTCTAAGCAGTGGGCATGTAGTTTCTATTGTAGCCATTACCCATTTTGGATCCCTTGGTTTGGCTGTCATATGAAACCTATATGCCCCATAATGTCACTAATTGGCTAATTTTTTATGGTAGAAGAGTAGACACTTTCTGTGCCTATTTTGATATGTAACCTCCAAATCCAATTTCAGAATCTGGAAGAAAGAAAATACACTTGATAGCTGCAATAGGAAAGATTTATGAGGATGTGAAACGTGTCACTGCTATTCCGGGGTGATTTAATTCATTGAACATCAGTGCCAAGGAAAATACACTTGCGATTTGGCACATCTGTTCTTAGCACAACTTGATCTCAGCAAAGGATTAGGCCATCACAGGAATGATGCCCAAGAAGAACTTACTGTGCTTGTATCTCCCCTCTTGTTTTGAATAAATATATCCTGTTATTGATAAAAAAAATATATTGGGTTGTAAAAATGAAAATTATTACTAGAAAATGAAACCTATTTATTTCTTGCCTTCAGAAGCAACTAAAAATAGAAGTTGTGAATCTCAACCTTAAATAAATGGCAGCAAGCAACTTCCCATCATTTGATCTATGGGGATTTTACCCGAAAAAACACTTTATGTGGCTTGGACCGAAACAAACACTTTAGCGAACCATGCACAACCTTAAATAAATGTCAGCAAGCAACTTCCCATCATTTGATCTATGGGGATTTTACCCGAAAAAACACTTTATGTGGCCTAGACCAAAACAAACACTTTAGCAAACCATGCACCAAATAGGGCATCTCGCCTAAAAACCCATTTTTTTTACCATTTTTTTCGAGGGTCAATATCGACCCTCATTTTATGTTTTGAGGGTCGATAGTGACACAGGTATTGACATTTTGCCTTGGCAGAATGTGAATGCCAGGGTTGATGTCGACCCTCGCCTGTGGGTTTCTCGTGCCACAAATAAGTAGTCTAACATTCAAGATCCATTAACAATTTGTCTAACACTCAATTAGTCTAAAAGCCATTGAAATTCAATTAACAACCATTTGTCCTACGATGAGTCCTGTCTTCTCTGTTCATTTTTAATGTCTACACTCTCAAGCAGTCAGAGACCCTTGTTTTAGAATTTCATGGTATTGTTGCCTAAGGCTCTCTCTCCTAGTATCCAACCTGCCTGGTCTCTCAACCTCTAAAATCTCCAAAAGGCTATTGAATAGATCATCATAAGGAGTTTCTTTGTTCTTTCCCTGCATTTCAAAATCAGGGCTGGTTTGGTTTCAAGCAATTGGCAAATGATTGGTGAGTGGAACAAGGAGGGCTTGGATGCTCGTTGGATAATGCAGTGCTGCCTGACTTTGCCCTTGCCTGCAAATCGACAATCCACGACTTGAAGAGAGAAATGCGTTGTAGAAACCGTGTCGTTCAAGGACATTGACATGACACCTTAACTAATATTAGGAAAATTCACAAAGCCCATCTGTTGTATGCAATTGAATTCCCAGGAACTTCAAGACTGCATATCGCTACAATTGGTTTAAAGGGAAGAATCAAAGGTGAATATCTTAAAAATAATCATCATCAAATACAAAAAGACTATCCCGTTGAGATTAATGCCCAGTCTTCCACTTGGAAAAGCCCTCCACCCCTCACCTCTAGTAATCCTCTGGCAGAGCTCATTTTAACCGTGGATTCCCATGCACCATTTCCCTTTCTTAAACAAATAGGTTCACAATTGCATAAAAGAAAACCTAAAACAGTTCATTTTTACTTGAAACATCCTTCGATGGGTGGTACGAAAAAAACTTTGGCAGGATTCACACAACAATTCTTCGACTCTCACGTCCCTTTAATACCATTCAAAATCAAAAGTAAAGGAACGAGTATCACAAAAAGCAGAACACAATCTATAAGAATTAAGATAAAAAAAGCCTTAGGCATTTAAGGAGCTACAAGGCCATCTGGAACAAAATCCTTTCCAGACGAATCATGTTGGAGAATGCAGCCCTCACTATTTATTTAGTTCTCCATCCTCGATCTCCATCCCTAAAAGTAATCTGCTTGGGGTCGATATCAACCCTCAACACATAAAATGAGGGTCGATATCAAAACTCGAAAAAAATGGTAAAAAAGGGGTTTTTGGGCGAAATGCCCTATTTGGTGCATGGTTCGCTAAAGTATTTGTTTCGGTCAAGTAGCCGCATAAAGTGTTTTTTCCGGTAAAATCCTCTTGATCTATTATTGGACGTGGGTTTTCATTCATAAGTATTTTAATATCTTGGAAAATTGCTATCTTCATGAGAGGTCTGCTAATATCATGAACGTGGAACCACTGCATATGCTAGGGTGGGCAAAGAATTTGAAAGGTGGGCCACTCTTTGCTTTATAGAAATGCTTTGGCTAAAAGTGTGGCCAAGCTACTCATCACTTGGGCCAAGGGGAGGACAAACAATTAGGTCATAAAAAAAAAAAAATCGGTCCCAAGTTACCATCAATGAGCATGTAAACCTGGTACAGAATAGACCGGCTTTTTCTGGGTGATGTGATCTAAATAGTGGGTCCTGCCTAATGCATTAGTTAAATGTGTCGACACTCACATGTATTGATTCATGGAGATAGCCTGATAAGCACTTAATGCAGCTTTAGCAAATGTCTCTCCAGATACTGTCGTATCTACTATGTGCTGATGTTCAGATTTTTAACTTATGAAGGCCAATCTCTATTCCATATTTTCTAGGTGCATGAAATACGAGATTTTTTCTGGGATGGGATTCCTTCCCGTGGAGCATCTTGGTTGAGAGAGGAGCCCCTTGAAAACATTTGGCAACGGGTAATATTAATACCCGTTTGTGGGGGTGTGATGGTAGGTGTGTTGAACAGCATTAGAAAGAGTCTTGACCCCTCTTCAGGAGTTATCCTTCCATCTAATTTGAAGGCTGTACTGAGACCATTTTTCAAGGCAGTGGCTGCTGCTGTCACTCTTGGAACAGGAAATTCATTGGGGCCAGAGGGTCCCAGTGTCGAAATTGGTGCATCCATAGCCAAGGGAATGGGTGCATTATTTGAAAAGAGTGAGGAAAGAAAGCTATCTCTTGTGGCTTCCGGTTCAGCAGCTGGAATTTCATCAGGTTGGCACTTCTTTTCTGCATTCTTGCAGGCTTCTATCATAGCTTCAATTGTGTTGTTTGCTTACTGCAAGAGAGGAGAACATTTAAAAAAATGAAAGAACTTTATAACATATTATTAAGTCACAAGGGTATCACATGTAATAGTTTTGAGCTGTGCCAATAATTGCTAATCTAGACATGCATTTCATCATACTTGGAAGCGTGTTGCACAGAAATGCCTGTATTTTTAAACCACTTCAAAAAAGCTCCTGAATTTTGTGTTTATACTAGAGACTCCCATTTCTTCTCAACATAAAGTTGTTTATAAAGCTTTAGAAAAATAAATTGTTTCAGTTTAAACTCATCATAAAGTTAAGAAGTTTGTAATTTTGACCAAGCTACCCATTGTAAACAACTCAATGGGGAATGTGAAAAGACACCCTTATGTTTTCTGATAATAACAAACATGGCTCCATAATAAGAACTGTCCTACACTCCTACCCAATTATTTAAGGGCATAATTATTGTGTGGTTGATAATAAATTAAATGTAGAATCTAATTGTTTTCTTTATTCGACACTTTTTTTGTGTTTTTTGACACTTTTTTCTGTGTTTTTGTGTGTGTATATTTTTCCATATGATTGTTTTACTTCATTAGTTAATATTCTTATTCTGATTTGATAGGATTCAATGCTGCCGTGGCTGGTTGTTTCTTTGCTGTGGAATCCGTCCTATGGCCATCATCAGCAGATTCTTCTTCTTCCCTTGCAAATACAACCTCTATGGTGATACTTAGTGCTGTGATTGCATCTGTGGTTTCAGTGGCCGGTCTCGGTTCTGACCCGGCTTTCACAGTTCCGGAATATGATTTCCGTTCTCCAAGTGGTACATTACTAGTTTACTGCACAATCTTTTTTATCAGTTTGCTGCTCCACTATTTTGAATCATGGTGAAATGTATGATTAATTAAAGAAATCCTTGAACTTTACTCAGAATGACAGACCCTCTCAACCCAACCAGAATAAAAATTGGGTTTATAATTATAGCTGACCAGAGTTTTTGTTTTGGAAGTAATAGATGATTATGTTAATGAGCAAAATATTAATAGACACCAATCTAAAAAATTGGAACCCATAGGTATAAGAGCAATATAATATGAGGAAATAACCAAAATTACATAATGTGAGCAAGCAAAGAAATTTCCCTGTCATCTCTTGCTTAGGCAAGGAATCCGCCATTCCATTAGCTGACCTCCCCACATGCTTAAATACCACTTGATTTGAAGTAGACTATTTTGAGACAGAAGCTAATTAGTCGTTAATTATTTGAACAGTTTGTTTATAGTGTTTTCAGTATTTACAAAATAGACCATGCACTGAAATATAATTAGAATCTGTTGGGGTATTTTTTTTTTTGTAAAACTGAAAAATAGTAATATATATAATTGGTGTTGCCAAGCCAGGGGAGTCACAATCATAATAGTCCTTTCCTCAAATTCCTTCTCTCTCTCTCTCTCTCTCTCTCATACATGCATTGGAAAACCCTAGAAGTTGTTCAATCAAACTTCATAACATGGTATTGGAGCACCCTAGGAAGGTTGGCATGCGAAGACATTGAATGGAGTGGACTAGATAACCGAAGAAGTTTTGAAGATTAGCATGCTGAACCTTGCAGGTAAGTTCGACTGAACTATGGATGTTGCTGCAGTGTGGGAAGGTCTTTAAGACCTATTTTGATCTCCTGTCTGTGAAAAGATATCAAACTAAACTGGATGCATACAAGAGAAGACAACCGAAACAGTAGATGTTTGGAAGATTTTCTTGTATGCATCCAGTTTAGTTTGATATCTTTTCACATGGTATCAGAGCCCTCCAGCACTAATCATCTATCCATTCCAGCATAAGGAGAAGATCTGCAACTGAATCGACTGTTCTGATCATCTGCTAAAGCACTGTATCGGCTGTGATCAAAGGTGGCCCACCTATTGATCACCCACTGCCCAGAGAAATCCTTCCACCTTGGTCAACCATCTCTCCTGGAAATTATACACATTTTTTCTGGATTTTTTGATCATCTGAGGTAGGACATCTTCTCTGATTTGTAATTCTCCAGTTTGAGCATATTGTTTTCATCTCGACCGTCCATCTTTCTGGTCTCTTGAGCTTTCATCAAAATTCCACCTCGAGGAGTTTTGGACTTTTGAGGCCTAACTCCCTGTAAGATCTGATCATTCAGCTGATCAACAAGTGGGGCCCACAGATCAAATCTGTGCCCAGATTTCTGCTCGCCTGGGCCATTTTTGAGCAATTTTTTTGCATTTTTTTCTGCTTCATTCTGTTTGGATCTCTGGTTGTGATCATCCATCTGAGTATGTAGTGGAGCCCACAGCACTCCTCTGTGATTAGATTCAGGACATCTGATTCGTTGCTGTGGCTGACAATTCCATCCGAAGTGATTTCTGGGAACTGGTTTTCTCTCAGTATCCAATATGTCTTCTGACCGCACTGTAACGGGTATTACCATCAAACTTGATGGCACTAATTATCCATATTGGTCCCACTTAATGCAAAATTTCCTTAAAGGTCAGAAACTTTGGAAATATGTTGCTCAGCAGATCCCTCAACCAGATAGTAAGGCGGATACGTTTGAAGAATGGGAAGCTTCTATCGGAAAAATTAACTCTTGGATTGCCAATTCAGTAACTCCATCCATTGGGAATCAGTTGGCTAAATTCAATTATCCTAAGGCTGCTTGGGATTATTTAGCGCAACTATACACTCAGTCTAATGCTGCTCGTCGATATCAATTAGAATGGGAAATCAAAAATGCAGATCAAGGCACTGACTCCATTCATGATTTCTTCATCAAAATGACTGCATTATGGGTCAACTGGCTCTAATGGAGCCCACTTTTAAAACAACCGATGATGCTCACACCTTTGAAGTCTATAGGCAGCAGACTCGTCTGGTTCAGTTTCTTATGGCCCTCCGCCCTGATTTTGAACAAGTTCGCGGTCAGTTATTACATCGGTCACCACTGCCCTTTGTTGATATGGCGATCTCGGAACTTCTGGCAGAAGAGCAAACTCAACTTTCTCTTACAAGGAAGAAACATGTAGAATCCACACATGTCTTGTCCGCAAATGTTGGTTCCCCTCAGAGTGATCGATCTTTTCCTCCTGGTACC
Source organism: Litsea cubeba (assembly GCA_012931725.1). Classification (NCBI taxonomy): domain Eukaryota; kingdom Viridiplantae; phylum Streptophyta; class Magnoliopsida; order Laurales; family Lauraceae; genus Litsea; species Litsea cubeba. The sequence goes on along the minus strand of CM022944.1, from coordinate 121,838,941 downwards.
AATGACTTTTGCAACTACTGTAAGAAGAAAGGACACTGGAAACGGGACTGCCCCATCAGACCTCCAAGGCTTAATACTAAGAACAAACCAACTGGTCACCAATCCAATCGAGGTCCAATGCACTCTTATCCACAGAGAACCTATGCAGCCAATGTTACTGACGATGATAGATTTGTGCCTCCGCAAATGGATTTTACATCTCAGATTCAAGCTATGGTTGATGAGCGTATGCAACAATTGTTTCTGGCTTCCTCTCCTGGTTTTGCTTCTCAGATAACCACCACACCATCAGCTTCTGGTTCTGCCATGTCCATTTCTGGTCCATCAGGTACTCTTGATTCTTCATGGATTTTTGATTCTGGTGCATCCTACCATATGACAAATGATGTTTCCAAACTTCACAATTGTTATACTCCTGCTAGTTGTCTAATAATTCATACAGCTGATGCCACTCCTCTCCCAGTCTCCCTTATTGGCTCCATTTCAAATAAGTTGATCTCTCTCACTAATGTTTTATGTGTTCCTCACCTATCTATCAACTTAATATCTGTTAGTCAATTGACTTCATCTGGCTTTCTTGTCTCATTTTCTTCCACTGGCTGTTCTGTGCAGGATCCGCGCACCGGGAGACAGATTGGGACCGGCCTTAGGTCAGGAGGACTTTACTATCTCCACTCTCTGCACCTTCCATCCTCCACCATCTCCCCTGCAGCACTCGTTTCATCTACATCACCATTTGCCCTTTGGCACTCTCGTTTAGGCCATTTGTCTTTAAATAAAATGAAAAATTTATTTTCTAGTGGTGTTTTTGGGAACATTTCTATATCAGACATTTCTTCATGTTTTGGTTGTCAGTTGGGTAAACAACATGCTTTCCCTTATAATAAAAGCAATTCTTTTACTACTGCTCCTTTTGATTTGGTGCATTCTGATGTCTGGGGTCCGGCCTCTGAGCCAACGAAAGGTGGTTCTATTTATTATGTGCTGTTTATTGATGATTTCACTAGATATACTTGGTTATATTTAATGAAAAATCGTTCTGAGTTATACTCCATCTACATTGCTTTCTCCAACATGGTTTCAACTCAGTTTAACAAAAAGATTAAAATCTTCAGGTCCGATTCCGGGGGAGAATACATGTTAAGTAGTTGTTTGTGCAGTTTCCTATCACCAATTGGTTTTGGGATTACTGGCTAGCAACTTTGACATGGTATCAAAGCCTGAGGTCTCGAGTTCGAAACCACGCAGGGCAGAAATGCCCCATGCCGCGTTGTGTGTTTGTGCGGGCGCAAAATGCGCAGGACAAAAAGGCCCCATGCCGCGTTATAGTCTTGTGCGGGCGTGTGCTTCGGATCCGGGCGGTGTCCCGCCCGAGGGGGGGTGTTAAGTAGTTGTTTGTGCAGTTTCCTATCACCAATTGGTTTTGGGATTACTGGCTAGCAACTTTGACAATACATATCTAACAAATTCCGTTCGTACCTAACCAGTCAAGGGACTTTAGCTCCAGGTACTTCTGTCCTGTTTTTGAGTACTTTAGTGGTTGCTAGGGCTGATGTTTATGGGACTACCCTAAACCACAAGTGACTCTAAATATTAAGAATGGAAGGCAGAAAATATGTTGGTTATGAGGATCCTAAACTCAATGGAAAGTAATATTGCTAAGTTTTCTCTGTTGTCAGTTAGAGAAAGAGTTTTGGGATTTAATTGCTAGATCTTATGCTCACAAAAGGGACCATTCCGGTATATAATAATTGACAAGAGAACTAGCTCAGTTGAGACGGGATATGTCCTTGGGAGACTGCCATGCGAAAATTCAAGGTATATGGCATAGTTTTTAACTCAGTTCCGGCCCCTGTTCTGATTTTACCCTGTAGTGAAAAGTTTCAGCATTTCGGACAATTCTGGTATCCTGTTCTGAAAAAGACGTGATTGACCAATGAAAAAATATAAAATAATACCTAAAATTGAAAAAAATAGTTGAATGCTAAAATACTACTAAAAATGCATATTTACATCACTTAAATTAAACTACATTTTACAATTGACCATTTTCTACTTTTCCCCACATATGAATGGAAGTATGGAACATGGGCTGGAATGGGGCAGGATTGGGCCGGAATTGGGACCTGATTGACCAGAATGGACCGGAATAGACCAGAATTGGGCCCAAAAACTTTTAGAGAGTCATTCCATTCCACCCTAGGCTAATTCCGGAACGTTCCAGCCAGAATTGGCCGGAATGGAACGAAATTGACAACTATGGGTCAAAGTTTAGAGCCCAATTCCAAGCATATGGATAGGGATGCAATATGGAGAAAGTTGGAATTATATGAGTCTTGCCTGCTGGACAAGAGAAAAATAGATTATCATTGTATTTATGCATTGATGGGAGGTATTAACCTAGAATATGAGCCGGTTTGAGCAGAAATTTTGAGTTAAGACCTTTTTTCCATCAATTGGGACAGTGTTTGTACTTCTTTAGGGAGAAGCAGATTGCAGGCAAGTCATGCTTGGACAAGATGATCGATCTGCTTTTGTGTCTAACAATGCTGGAGGCCATGGTGGTGGTGGACATGGACGAGGCCGAGGTGGCTGTGTAGGTGGAAAAGGAGGATGAGGCTGTGGACAAACTGGCATTGGTACAGATAAGCTGCATTGTCCTCATTGTGGGAAAAATAGTCACACTTGAGAGTACTGCAGCGGTCTGGTAGGGAGACCGACTTAATTTTGTTAAGCTAATGCAGCTGAAGCAGAAAAATCGAGCAACGGTGCTAGACAAATAAACTGAGGTGAATATTTCTGAAGAGAGCTGTCTACACTTCAATAGAAATTACAGGCATTAAAGGTCTTTACCACTTCATCATCAACTGGCATGGCTACATATACAGGGTGATTAGCTCACATGGTATCGGCATCTTCAGCTAGTCCTTTCTGGGCTATTGATTCTGGAGTGACAGACCATATAAAGATATGCGTTCAGTGTTCAAGACATAAAGATCCTCTTCTCATAGTAGCAATCACATTACGGATGGGAACACTAGTTGTGGCCTGTAGGTGAAGGTCCAGTTGATATTTCTCAAAGTTTGTCATTACAATCTGTGTTAGATGTTCTGCAATCAGTTCATAATTTAATTTGTTACTACCCTCACCAAAACCCATAATTTCAATGTTACATTTTTTGCCCTTCATTTTGTGCTTTCAGGATTTGGAAACATGAGAGACAATTAGTGGTGGCCCTAACATAATAGTCTCTATGTTATTGATCCAGCTTTGCAGCCTTCATCAGCCTTCTAGTTGTCAACGAGTGCAGAAGATGTTATATGAAGTGGCAGTGTCGTTTAGGTCATTTTTCAGCTAGCAGACTTAGGAGTCTTTTACTGTTGTTAAATATTAAGTAGTATTTAAAATTTTGAGTTTGAAATTTGTCAAATTTCAAAGAAATGTATTGCTTCATATCCAGTTGGTATTAATGAAAAGAATAAAGTTCCTTTTTCATTACTACACAGTGACGTGTGGTATCATGGTATGCTCCTCTTGCTTCATTTTCTGGCCATAGGTATTTTGTTTCATTTTTTGATGAGCTTGACTTCCCAACATAGGTTGTTGATCATAGATGTGCAGCTACAAAGGTGGACTAGAAAAACGAAGTTGTATAGATGCTCAAGGACTAAATGGTGGAACCTGAAAGGTGATAAGCAACTAGCTTTAGGGGAAAGAGTACTAGAGGAAGACGTTTGGGCGATAGATGAGAGTGCAAATAATATGTGGGATAAGGTAGAAGAGTGTATTAGGAGGGTAGGGAAAGAAGTCTTAGGAGAATCTAAAGGTGGTGCTCCGGTACAGAAAGAGGCATGGTGGTGGAGCGAAGCCGTTCAAGACAAGATAAGAGTTAAAAGAGAGTGCTTTAAAACTTGGCAAAAGGATCGAAATGAAGCGAACTTGGAGAGGTATAAAGAAGCAAAAAGAGAAACCAAAAAGGCAGTTAGTGAGGCTAAGGCAAAGGCATTTGAGGAGCTATATAGGCGACTTTACACTAAGGAAGGCAAAAGAGAGATATTCAAGCTTGCTAAAACCAGAGATCGGCGGACCAAGGACTTAAACCAAGTTAAATGCATTAAGGATGAGGATGAAAAGGTATTAGTAAAGGAAGAGGAGATAAAGGAGCGTTGGAAGAGCTACTTCTACAAGTTATTTAACGAAAGCAGTAGTAGTGACATACAATTGGGGCAGCTTACCATTTCTAGAGAAGAAGCGAATCATATGTTCTATAGGAGAATCAGTAGGGAAGAAGTTAAAGAAGTATTGAAAAGAATGAAGAATGGGAAAGCGGTTGGGCCAGATGGTATCCCTATTAAGGTCTGGAGGTGCTTGGGGGAGGATGACATTAGTTGGTTGACAAAGCTTTTTAAATGTAGTGCTAAAGATCAAGAAGATGCCTAATGCATGGAGGAAAAGTATTCTTATACCCATATACAAGAACAAAGGAGATATTCAAAACTTACCGCGGGATTAAATTGATGAGCCATATGATAAAATTATGGGAGAGAGTTATTGAGAGAAGACAAAGAAGAACAACAAACGTTTCAGAGAATCAATTTGGTTTCATGCCTGAGAGATCAACCATGGAGGCTATCTTTCTCCTGAGGAGGTTAATGGAACAGTATAGAGAAGGTCAAAGAGATTTACATATGGTGTTCATTGACTTGGAGAAGGCCTATGACCGGGTTCCTAGGGAGATTTTTTGGAGAGTTCTGGAAAAGAAAAGAGTGTGTGTCGCTTATATTGAGGCGATAAAGGATATGTATGATAGAGTCGTGACATCTATAAGGACGACTGGCGGCGAAACTAAGGAGTTTCCTATCACGATTGGTCTATACCAAGGCTCAGCGTTAAGCCCGTACTTGTTTACCGTAGTTATGAATGAGATTACAAGACATATCTAGGATGAGGTGCCGTGGTGTATGCTATTTGCAGATGACATTGTTTTAGTGGATGAGACGAGAGAAGGAGTGAATGCTAAACTAGAATTGTGGCGGAAAACATTAGAGACAAAAGGGTTTAGGCTAAGTCGATGCAAAACGGAATATATGGAATGTAAGTTTAGTCAAAGTAGGACACCTGGTAACATAGAAGTAAGTTTGGGCACACAAAAGATTGTAGAGAAAGAAAACTTTAGGTACCTTGGATCTATGGTGCAACAAGATGGAGGGATTGATACTGATGTAAGTCACAGGATTCAGGCCGGGTGGACCAAATGGAGGAGTGCTTCGGGGGTCTTGTGTGATCGGAAAGTCCCCCTCAAGGTTAAAGGAAAGTATTATAAGGTGGCTGTACGACCAGCGTTGTTATATGGATCAGAGTGTTGGGCAGTGTCAAGAAGATGGAAGTTGCGGAGATGAGAATGCTAAGATGGATGTGTGGGATCATAAGGAGAGATAGGATTAGGAATGAGGAGATTAGGGGCAAAGTAGGAATAGCACCGATTGGAGAGAAAATGAGAGAAAATCGACTGAGATGGTTCGGCCATGTTAGAAGGCGTCCAACGGAGGCACCTGTTAAAAGGTGTGAAAGCATGGAGATTGCCAGGAGTAGGAGAGGGAGACTGTGAACTTGAAATGAATAAATCCTGTATTTCTCACAAGGTTACATAGGTTCTCTTTATAGGAGAGAATACAAGCACAAAATCAGGAAACTGATGGAAACTGATTACATTAGCTAGCTAGCCTGACTAATTCCCTAATTTACAACATTGACCAAGTAATTACAGTAACTAAATATTCTAATTACAATAACTATTTACAGCTAATAAAACTCCTAATATTTGGTAATCTTACTACCAAATCTTCCTTTTACAACACTCCCCCTCAAGCTGGTTTGAAGATATCTTCCATAGCCAGCTTGCCAATTAGTTTGTTGAATTGTCTTGTAGGAGGCCCCTTTGTAAATACATCTGCAACTTGTTCAGTAGTTGGAATGTACGGCATACAGTTCAATCCATTTTCGAGCTTTTCCTTGATGAAGTGTTTGTCTACTTCCACGTGCTTTGTTCTGTCATGAAGCACTGGATTGTGAGCGATCAAAATAGCAGCTTTATTGTCACAGTATATTTTCATAGGCAACGGATTATAGATCTTCAAGTCGTCCAATAGTCTCTTAATCCACAACACCTCACAGATTCCATGAGCAACGGATCGAAACTTAGCCTCGGCGCTGCTTCTGGCTACCACATTCTGTTTTTTACTCCGCCAGGTGACAAGATTACCTCCAACAAAGGTACAGTAGCCAGAAGTTGACCGTCTATCAGTACCACTCCCAGCCCAATCCGCATCTGTATAGGCTTCAACTTGCAAATGTCCATGATTTTTGAATAGTAGACCTTGTCCAGGGGTCCCCTTTAGGTATCTGAGAATTCTGTAGACTGCATCAAAGTGTTCTTGTCCAGGTGAATGCATGAACTGGCTAACCATGCTGACTGCAAAAGCTATATCTGGACGTGTATGTGACAAGTAGATTAGGCTGCCAACAAGTCTTTGATACTGCTCTCTATTCAGATTTTCTTCAGCTTTCGAAGGCTGCAGCTTGAGGTTGGGCTCAATGGGTGTCTCGGCTGGTTTACATCCTAGCAGACCTGTTTCACCAAGTAAATCAAGAACATATTTACGTTGGTTCACAAAGATACCTTCTTTGGATCTAGCAAACTCCATTCCAAGAAAGTATTTCAATGCACCCAAATCCTTGATCTCGAAATCAGCTGCAAGTCTCTTTTTCAGTCTCTCCAATTCTTCATTGTCATCACCTGTCAAGACTATATCATCCACATAGACAATTAAGACTGCAACCTTGCCTTCTCTACTGTGTTTGTAGAACATGGTATGATCAGCTTGACTCTGATAGTAGCCACAACTCTTCACAGCTTTCTCAAATCTCTCAAACCAAGCTCAAGGGGACTGTTTGAGACCATATAAAGATTTTTTTTGTCCACAGACTTTATTTGGTCCCAAATTTCCCTCAAACCCTGGTGGTAGATTCATAAAGACCTCCTCCGCAAGATCTCCATTTAAAAAGGCATTTTTTACATCTAACTGGTGTAATGGCCAGTTGAAATTCATAGCCAAAGATAACAAGATTCTGATTGAGTTTATCTTGGCTACAGGAGCAAAGGTTTCCTGATAATCAATTCCATAGGTCTGGGTAAACCCTTTTGCTACTAGTCGTGCCTTGTACCTCTCGATGCTACCATCAGCTTTACATTTCACAGTAAAGACCCCACTTGCAACCTACTGTTCTTTTCTCCTTTGGTAAATCAACTATCACCCAAGTACCGCTTTTTCTAAGAGCATTCATCTCTTCCATCACTGCTAATTTCCATTTCGGATCATCAAGAGCTTCCTTAATGTTTCTCGGGACAAATAAGTGTGAGATTTTTGAGGTAAAAGCCCTATGAGTATAAGAAAGTTTTTCATAGGAAAGGTATTTAGCAATGGGATATTTAGGATTCCTCTTAAGAGTTCGAGTACCTTTCCTTACAGCTATAGGAATATCAAGGTCTGATTGTTCTTGATTAAGAGAAGCAATAGGAACTGAAAATGAGTTAGGATCAGAACTATCAGGAGATCCAGTTTCCAAAGGTCGAGATTGGTCATTTCCAAGAGGAATAGGCTAACTTTGACTCTTTTGATGAGGTCTTCTCCGAGTATAAACTAGAGTCTCAGTATTGGACATTTTTGTGCCCGGTTGTAGTGATTCTCCCCCTGCTTCAGATACAGTAATGTTTGGCACTATATGACTAGGATTCCCTTCATTGTTTCCATTGGTTTTATCACATTGTGCCTGACTTTGAATTTCGGGAATAACAGTAGGATGAGAAGAATGAGGTGAAGTAGTCAAAATTATATTTGGTAAAGGAGTAGGAGATAAATCCCAAAAATTTCCTTCCATCACCTCATTCTCCCCCTGAAGAGAATTTTTGTGAAAGTATGATTTATTTTCAAAGAAAGAGACATCCATACTTACATAAGTTTTTTTTGTTTGGGGATTATAGCACTTATATCCCTTTTTATTAGAAGCATACCCTATGAAAACACATTTTTCAGCCCGAGGATCAAGTTTGGACCCAGTGTTATTAGGTATATGAACAAAAGCTATGCAGCCAAAAACCTTTAGAGGTAAATCCGAGTATATCCTTGATAAGGGAAATGTTTTTTGAAAACATTCTAATGGCGTGCTATATTTTAAAACACGTGTAGGCATTCTGTTAATCAAATAAGAGGCTGTTAAAACAGCGTCTCCCCAAAGATATTTAGGAACATTCATTGAAAACATTATAGCACGAGCCACCTCAAGTAAATGTTTATTTTTTCTTTCAGCAATTCCATTTTGTTAAGGAGTATCCACACAAGTAGTCTGATGATGGATACCTTTTTCCTTCAAAAACTCCCCAAAAAGTCTTTAAAATACTCGGTTCAATTATCAGTGTGGAAAATGCTAATTTTTGCTTGAAACTGAGTTTCAACCATTGTATAAAAAGTCCTAAAAATGGTGGCAACCTCAGATTTTTCATTCATCAAATAAACCCAACATAAACGAGTATGATCATCTATGAAGGTAACAAACCATTTTTTCTTAGACATAGTAGTTGACAGAACAAGAGAATGAAGAAAAACTGAGAATTCTTTTGGAATTGAATTTCCTTCCTTTGCCTCCAATTACCTCTCTTTAAATAGAATTTACAATGCCTATCAACAATCAATCCTACCTAACAACCCTTGACTAATTACAATCAATCATACCTAACAACCCTTGACTAATTACAATCAATCCTACCTAACAACCCTTGACTAATTACAATCAATCATACCTAACAAACCTTGACTAATTACAATCAATCATACCTAACAAACCTTGACTAATTACAATGCAAAATGGGCTGAGCTGATGGGCCTAGAGTGGGCTGGTTGGGTTATGGTACTAACATCCCCCCTCAAATTGATGCTGGTCAACAAGTAGCAATTTGCGAACCAGAAACTCATGACGTGGCCTAGGCAGCCCTTTGGTGAAGATATCTGCAAGCTGTAGTTCACTGGATACATGGGGAAGACTAATGACCTTACGATCATATTCATCCCGAATAAAATGACAGTCAACCTCAATATGCTTCGTACGTTCATGAAAAACTGGATTTTCAGTGATACGGATGGAGCTAGTATTGTCCGCATGAAGTGGGGTAGCCGAGGTCTGAGGAAAACCAAGATCTGTAAGGAATCCACGAAGCCAAAGGATTTCAGAACAGGCAGCGGACATGGCACGATATTCCGATTCAGTAGAAGATCGGGACACGCGTTCTTGCTTTTTACATTTCCATGAATGAGGGATTCACCCAAGTACATACACCAACCCGCGGTAGATCTGCGAGTGTCCAGGCATCCGGCCCAGTCAGCATCAGAGTAAGCTGTAAGTGTTAATGGTGTGCCAACCGGAAAAAATAATCCTCGGGTCAGAGAACCAAGAATGTAGCGAATGATGCGTTTTGACAGCAACCATATGGTGATGCCGAGGGGTTGTCATGAATTGACTAACAACATTGACAGCATAGGAGAGATCTGGGCGAGTGATGGTCAAGTAAATCAAACTGCCGACTAAGCGTCTGTAGAGTGTGGGATCGGATAGAAGATCACCATCATCTTTCCGAAGTTTCACATTTACTTCCAATGGAGTGTCCACGGGTATGGCCTCTTTGAGCCCAGCCAGAGCAACTAGATCAGTAGCATACTTATGCTGATGAAGAAACAGTCCCTTCTTAGATTGTTGAACCTCAAGACCTAAGAAGTAAGTTAAGGGACCCAGATCTTTCATATGAAATGCAGCTTGAAGGGAGGATTGAAGATTCTTGATCATGTCACTGTGAGTGCCGGTAATGATAATGTCATCCACATAGACCAGTAGAATGGTAATAGCTTGAGTGGTTTTACTGATGAAGAGTGACGGATCGTAAGGACTTTGAACAAATCCAAGTTGAAGTATAGTAGTCCGAAATTTTTCAAACCAAGCCCTGGGTGCTTGTTTAAGACCATACAAGGATCGACGGAGCTTTGCCACCTCATTTGGAGAAGTATAGTCATAGCCTTGTGGAAGGCGCATGTAGACGTCTTCTTTGAGATCTCCATGGAGAAAAGCATTCTTGACATCCATCTGATAAAGAGGCCAAGAGCGGGATGCAGAGATAGCCAGAATGGTGCGCACAGTGGTCATCTTAGCGACCGGAGCAAATGTCTCATCATAGTCAATACCATACTCCTGGCGGTTGCCAAGTGCGACTAAGCGAGCTTTATAACGAGCCAAAGAACCATCAGGATGTAACTTAATAGAATAAACCCACTTACATCCAATGGGTTTGATTGTAGTAGGACATGGAACAACATCCCAGGTATGATTATCATTCAGAGCGTCCAGTTCTTCCTGCATAGCCTGACGCCAACACTGATGTTGCACTGCTTGGGAGAAACTATTAGGTATATGAACCGAGGACAGAGTGGCAATTAAGGATGTATGGGTGAAGCCAAATCGATCAGGGGGACGGGAAATCCTGGATGTTCGACGAGGAACTAACTGAGAGATATCTGAGGTTTGTGCAGGGTCAAGTGCCGTGGAAGATGATATATCTGGAGGCTCAGGTGCAGTAATAGGTTCCCGTCTACGCCTTTCATACACAAGAAGAGGTTTGATAGGAGGCACATGTATTATCGGAGAATTAGTAAAACCAGGAACAAGGGAAAAATTAGGAGGGAAATCATGATCAAGAGAATGAGGAAAAAAATATTGATGTTCAAAAAAAACTACATTACGAGAAATCCTGATACGTTTGATCTTCGGATCATAACAGACAAATCCTTTCTGATCATTCGCATAACCTAAAAAAACACACTTAGAAGATTGTGCAGATAGTTTTGTTCGTTCTATTGGGGGAAGAAGAACAAAACACACACAGCCAAAAACATGGAGATGGGAATAAACAGGATGCTTATGAAATAAACGAAAATAAGGTGTTTCATGATTTATACGTGGTGAGGGTAGCCTATTGATAACATGGACGGCTGTAGACAAAGCCTCGGGCCAAAATTTTGGGGGAACAGAGGATTCTAAGAGTAGAGACCGTACAATGTCCAGGAGATGTCTATTTTTCCTCTCGGATACACCATTTTGTTGAGGTGTATAAGGGCATGATTTCTGAGAGATAATTCCTTTAGATTGTAAAAAGGTCTGAAACTCATTAGAAACATATTCACCGCCTGAATCTGTGCGAAGTGTCTTAATGGAGGTGGAGAAGTGATTTTCCACATAGGCTAAGAAAATTTTAAATGTAGCAAACACCTCAGATTTTGCATGCAAAAAATAAATCCATGTAAAACGACTGTAGTCGTCAATGAAGGTAACAAAATATTTAACATGAGAATGTGATGAAATAGGTGCGATACCCCATACATCACTATGAACAAGATCAAAACAGTGCAATGATGAAGTAGTGCTGATGGGAAAAGGGAGAGTCTTGCTCTTACCCATTTTACAACTTGAACAATTGAAGAACACATCTTTAAAAGAAATTTTATTATCAGATAGCAAACCAGATTTAAACAAAGACAATAAAGTGCGAGAATTAGGATGACCTAAACGATTGTGCCATAATTGGCTGTTACTCGAACTAGAAGCTGAAAACAAGGCAGTGGAACTCAAACCACGATCTTGCGTAGAAAGTTGAAATGGAAACAGACGACCACACTTAGGCCCCTTCGCTATCACCTTCCCCGACGCTTGATCCTGTATAACACAACCAGAACGAGAAAAAGAAACCGAACAGTCATTATCAACAAGTTGTCCAACAGATAGTAAATTTGTAGATAATTGAGGAGAAAGAAAACACATGACTCAAAGGTAATGAATGGGAGACCTCACCAATGGCAGTAATGGGTATACTACCACCATCTGCGGTATTGATTCGTAGAGTTCCATCATACGATTTTATTTGAGATAAGGTATCCGAAGAATAAGTCATATGATTAGAAGCCCCCGAATCCATATACCAGGTGGAGTGTGATTGATTGGTTTTACCTGAGAGACCGAGAGCGGAAAGAGCATTGACAATCATCTGTTGAACCATGTCAGGGGTAACAGAAGGGGAAGCAGGTGGAGCCGGTGGAGCAGGGGAGGCAGGCAACATAGTATTAGCAGCAGGACGTACGAAGGCAGAGGAAGACGCATCCAAGGTGGCAAGATTGGCTTTCTGAGAGGAATTTTGAGCTCGACGCCGACATTCAGGAAGAACGTGACCCTTGCGTTTGCAGTACGAGCAATATTTGGCATTGCACTGAGTGGAAACATGTCCATATTTCTGACAACAATAGCACTGCACTTTGGTCATATCTCTCGGCTGCTGGGCAGAACGTGCAAGATAGGCTGCAGGTACTGGAGCGGGTGACAGTGCTTGTTGAAGAACAGCCTGAGTGTTAAGACGTTGTTCCTCCCGAAGGAGTTCCCCAAAACAAGCATCTATAGATGGGGAAGGCACTCTGCTCATCAAATTCGAACGAATTTGTTCAAAATCAGGACGAAGTTTCATCAGAAATTGATCCCTTTGACTGGTTGAGTGGATGTCCCGAATTATCGCGATAGAGGTATCAGGAAGGCTGGAGTAGATAATCTCAGTATAATCCGTCCATAAACGAATAAAATGAGAGTAGTAATCCTGAATGGACATGGTTCCCTGAGTAAGCTGAGATAGTTCATGTTCTAAGTGGAATCTCCGAGCGGAGTTATCCTGTTGATATACTTGTTTCAAGTAATCCCACATTCCTTTGGCTGATTTGTATGGCCTAAGATTCAGGATGTATTGGGGATCGACTGATCCCAGAAGCCAAGTCATGATCTTTGCATCTTGGGTTTCCCAGGTGGAGATGGCCTTGACATCCTCTTTAGGTTTTTGGTCAGTCCCAGCTATATGGCCCCATAATTGTTTCCCTTTGAGATAAAGCTGAAATTGGAACCCCCAGGATGTGTAGTTTGTTCCATTGAACTTAACCAGTGCAATTTCTGTTTTATCCATGAGTAAAAAAAAACTCTAAGAATAGTTACCAGGAGATATAGTCGACCAAGGCTGGAAGAACTTTTGATGAGATGGTGATGATCGCAGGTGGGCCCCAGTTGAGATACTCCAAGATCCTGACGAGAGAAGTTCCCAGAGTCTGACTCAGATTTCTAATTTCAATTTCTGAATCAAAATTACCTCACAGGCTTCTGAGACAATTCTTGATCAAGATGACTGTTACGAACTTGGACAGATCTATGGTGGGCCACAGAGATCAGACTGCAAGATGTTGCAGATCTGATTGGAATCAGGACAGATCCTTGATCTGTTTGCTACACGAGAGAGAGAATAAATTCTCTGATTGTATTCTTGAGATTTTCCAAGAAGTCCTTTACCAGAAAGGCTCTGATACCATGACAGAACAAGAGAATGAAGAAAAACTGAGAATTCTTTTGGAATTGAATTTCCCTCCTTTGCCTCCAATTACCTCTCTTTAAATAGAATTTACAATGCCTATCAACAATCAATCCTACCTAACAAACCTTGACTAATTACAATCAATCCTACCTAACAACCCTTGACTAATTACAATCAATCATACCTAACAAACCTTGACTAATTACAATCAATCATACCTAACAAACCTTGACTAATTACAATCAATCATACCTAACAAACCTTGACTAATTACAATGCAAAATGGGCTGAGCTGATGGGCCTAGAGTGGGCTGGTTGGGTTATGGTACTAACAGTAGTGACTCTTGAAGGTCCCCAAACATCACTATGTATTAAATAAAATGGTTTTGAAGAAGTATAAGGTTTTGGCAAATAAGTAGTACGATGACTCTTAGATAAGCAACAACTTTCACAATAGAATGACGAAAAATCTAAACCCTTAAATAAAGTAGGAAACAAATGTTTAAGATATGGAAAGCTAGGATGTCCTAGTCTTAAATGCCAAAGCATTATTTGTTCATACACAGAATTTGAACTAACACTACTAAGGCCCTGAGCCTTTTTATTACTGGAGTAGTTGCAATCAAAGTAGTAAAGTCCATCTATTAACTTAGCACTGCCAATCCTCTTCCCCGAGTTCCGGTCCTGAAATTCACAGTGAGAATCACAGAAAAGTACACGACAATTAGAGTCTTTGGTTAGTTTACTCACAGACAAAAGATTACAGGCTAGGTTAGGGACATGGAGAACAGATTTAAGATCTACATTCTCAGATAATTTTATCAAACCTTTTCCTGCAATAGATGAGAAACTACCATCTGCAATTTTAATTTTTTCAAGGCCAGAACATGGTGAGTAAGTGCTAAAAAGATTGGAAAGACTGGTCATATGATCAGAGGCTCCAGAATCGATGATCCATGGAGCAGAATTTAAACAAGAAGAAATGGCATTAAGTGCACTACCTGTTTGTGCAAGAGAAACACTAGGAATACCAGATGAGGAAGTAGATTTTAGTAGCTTCAGAAGGTGATCCATCTGCTCATTGCTGAAGGGACTTGTCTCAGCTTCATTGGTAGTAGGAACCACATGATTAGTTCTGTTACCAGGCTTGTTACTCTTCCAATTCGCTGGTTTTCCATGGATTTTCCAGCAGGTTTCTCGAGTATGGCGCGGTTTGTTGCAGTAATCGCACCAGACCCGTGGCTTGTCTTCAGATTTTCGCTGAAAATTGGCTGCTTTATTAGCAGCAGTCTCGGCAACAACTAGGGCAGAACTCTCAACAGGCCCAGAGGTAGTTTTCTTCCCCAACATGACATGTCTACGGCTCTCTTCTCGTCGAACCTCAGCAAACACCTCACCAATTGGAGGAAGTGGAGTCCTGCCAATGATCCGTCCCCGTACTTCATCAAATTCCACGTTGAGCCCAGCCAGGAATTTGTAAATGCGATGAGCCTCCACGGTCTGTCTATAGTGATTGGCATCTTCGGTGGATTTCCATTCATAATCATTGAACAAGTCCAAATCCTGCCAAAGGCGCTTCAATGAATTGAAATACTTGGTGATTGAGTCTTCTCCCTGCCGAATTTCACCAAGTTTCAGAGTCAATTCGTATACCTGAGACTGATTTCCCAAATCAGAGTACATCTGATTCACATTGTCCCAGAGCTCTTTGGCCGTGGAGTAGCACATATAGTTGGAGCTGATATCCTCGTCCATGGAGTTCACAAGCCAAGTCATCACCATTGAGTTTTCTGCATCCCAAGTCACGTACGTTGGGTCCTCAGTTGCTGGTGCCTTCTTGTCTCCTGTTAGGTACCCAATCTTTCCCCGCCCTCTGATATACATCCGAACAGACTGGGACCACCGTAAATAATTGTCACCATTGAGGCGAATAGTGGTGATCTGAACAGAGTAGGAATCGGTATTGGAGTGGGTTGTGACAGGCGGGCTTGACACAGACGAATCGTCAGACATGGCTAATTTAATAAAGAAATTGTGCAGAAATCCTTCTGAAGTTCTTAGGTAGCTCTGATACCATGTGAACTTGAAATGAATAAATTCTGTATTTCTCACAAGGTTACATAGGTTCTCTTTATAGGAGAGAATACAAGCACAAAATCAGGAAACTGATGGAAACTGATTACATTAGCTAGCTGGCCTGACTAATTCCCTAATTTACAGCATTGACCAAGTAATTACAGTAACTAAATATTCTAATTACAGTAACTATTTACAGCTAATAAAACTCCTAATATTTGGTAATCTTACTACCAAATCTTCCTTTTACAACAGAGACCCAAGAGAAGTTGGAAAGAAACTATTAAACATGACCTTGCCTACATGGATCTAACGGAGGACATGGCCCTAAACAGATTTGATTGGCGTCGTCAAATCCATATAGCCGACCCCGCCTAGTGGGAAAATGCTTGGTTTGGTTTTGATGATGCATTTAGATGCACATGGTTGTGATGAAGTCCCAAAATGAACTACTGTATATTTAAGGGGATTTCCATCAGATGATAGTAAATAAATTTGATGTAGAAATTCAGGTTTTCAGGTCGGATAATAAAGGGAAATAGACGTCAAAACACTTTTCAAGCCTATCTTGCAGCTAATGGTATTGAGACAGAAATTACTTGCACTTACACTCTAGAAAAGAATGGTGTGCTGAACACAAAAATCATCAGTTTTGGAAGTTACAAGAGCTCTATTGTTATAGATGAATGTTCCAGAATTTACTGGTGTTGCACATCAGGGTGTTGTACCTTTATTGTAGGAAACTTGGTTATGTAGAAAACCAAGAAGCAGTATGTGGTAGGTCTAGTGTTGAAGTAGAGTACAGAGTAATGGTTGAGAGTTGAGACTGTGTTTGAGTTTATACGGCTGAAGGATTTCATGCAAGAGCTTGGTTTTCCCGTTAAGGTTCTGATTCCTATGTACTACAATAATCATGCAACTATTTACATAGCCTCTAGTTGAGTTTTCTTTAAAAAACAAAACATATTGAAGTAGATTGCCATTTCATTCAAGAGAAAGTGACTAATAGTACTTTTGTGAAGTCAAAGAATCAATTAGTTGACGTAATCACTAGTCTTGTTGTAAACAAGCTGGGCTTGATAATTGTATATGCTTTAGCTTGCGGGGGAGTGTTGGAAACGTGTTAACATGTGGATTACTTTATATCTTTTATTGTCCTTAATTTACATTCTTATGATTGAAATTGCTGTTTTGTCCATGATGTAAAAATTACGTTAATGGAATTCAGATCAACCAACAAAAAGGGTTAATCAAAACTTTTCCCTTGGGCTCATCTTCTTGTGCGTGTTATAACTGTAACAATAACAATAACAATACGTTTCATTCTTTTTTAGCATTGAGTTCCTTCATGTTCATGCAGAGATAAAAAAGAAAAGAAATTCTGATGGTTTTATGTGGTCAATACATGTTCAGAGCTTCCACTGTATCTTTTGCTGGGTGTCCTATGCGGGTTGGTTTCATTAACTTTATCTAGATGCACATCACATGCGCTGGCAGCAGTTGAAAATCTTCAGAAAGCCACAGGCATAACAAGGGCAGCATTTCCTGTGCTTGGTGGCTTAGCAGTCGGGCTGATAGCTTTGGCATATCCAGAGGTTCTTTACTGGGGTTTTGAGAATGTTGATATTTTGCTTGAATCACGACCATTTGTGAAAGGCCTACCTGCAGATCTATTGCTTCAACTAGTGGGAGCAAAGGTAGTAGCAACATCACTGTGCCGAGCTTCTGGGCTAGTGGGTGGTTACTATGCACCATCTCTCTTCATAGGTGCAGCAACAGGAATGGCATATGGAAAATTTGCAAGCTATGCTATCTCTGGGCCAGATCCTATATTTCATCTCTCATTCTTGGAAGTGGCATCTCCTCAAGCATATGGGCTGGTAATATCTCCTGACTTGGTTATATATTTCAAGAAGCTAAAAATAAAACAAAAAAAAATAAAAGATTCTGCTAGCAACAAGAAACTGATATTGGTTGGGGTATGAAATACTCATGCTATTACCTTCTAATAACAAGGATGCTCTCTCTCTATATATATCTCTATCTCTCTCTATTTATATATAATATTTGTATTGGGTAAAATTTTATTGAAATTGCATCCAGCATACAACAAAGGAAACCATCATATGAGAAGACCAAATCTGCCCCTTATTTTGCTAAAGCATCTTCCAAACTATTAGTTGTCCCAAGCACATGAAAAAACAACATGATGATGCGAAGAAAACGCCTTGACCTCGTTAAAGCAAAACTGGAGCATCCATGGCTTGGATTCTTTATTAGTAACCCACACAATCACATTAGATGAGTTGCTTTCCATAATCAAACTTTCCAGAAAAGAACCTGAAAAGAGCCACAACACCTCTAGAACCGCTAACTCCTCATCTTCATTGAGTCATTAACATAGACCCATCTGGAGGACGTGCACAATATTTTGCCCTTATTATTCCAAAGCTGCGTTTTAAAATTCGGCTTCCAACACTTGATTCGAGTAGGGTCGGATGCTCTTCTCCTCATCCCAAGTCCATCTCTCTCTCCCTCATGTCTTCCAATATCTTCCACACGACACCCATAAGTCCCTCTTGATCATGCTTCCAACACCTTCTTCCTTTTCTCCTCCTTCTCATCTCAAGTCCCTCTCTCTCTCATGACTTCCAACAACTTCCACACTGCACCCATCAAAATCTCAAACCCTAAACCCCTTTCTAGTTTTATTCCACACCACATCCATCTCTCAAACTAGTAAGGGATTTAGGGTTTTTGGGTTTTGGGTTTTGTGTTTTGATAGGTGTGAGATTTTGATGGGATTTAGGGTTTTTATAGGTCGTCTTCTTTTATAAAAACCTATCTCCCAATACCAAACCCATTTATCAATTGTAAAAATCCATTTCCCCTCCTCCTTCAGTCTCCCTTTCTCCTCCACCCCTTTTGCAAAAGAAAAGACAAAAACAATATTTGGGAGTCAACCCGACTCGGCCAAGTCGACCTAATTTGACTCGACTCAACCCTTGAGGGTCGGTGGCCGAGTCTGAGTTTTAAATCACTGTCTGAAGAACCCTTCCAAAACCCACCGAACCCAGCTGTTCTCTAGCTGCTCCATTCACATTAAATTTTAACGCACATGGCAAAGGATAGGACTAAAAAGCCACCCTCCTCTCCTTAGACATCAACAAACCATAGTAGCCTCCCAATTGAACAAAATCCCATTCAGCCTAATATTCACGAACTGCTTCCTTAGTCCTAACCAATGACCATTTGGCAATCATAGGGCTCACCGATGAAAGGAAGTCCTCAATGGAAGACGAGGATGCTCTACATTGTAGTAAAAAAGAAAAATGAAAAAAATGTCTATCAGCACAAGTGCTAAATAGATGTATAGCTGCAAGTCCAGATGGCCACTTAAGGAATCTGTTTCTTGTTTTTAGGTATTACTAATGAGACTGTTTATATTTGTTCTTCCTAATTCCTATACTATTTTCTTGTATGTATATTAAGAAATTTCCGGGTTTCTGATCATGCCTGACCTCTTCCTTATAAATGGAACCCATGTTTTGCATTGTTCACAAATCCAAATTGTTGATTTTATTGTGCTTCATAATGAATGAAGGGTACCCTGAAGTTTTTCCAGTTCAGTAGTTTGTAGCATCCAATATTTGGACTGACTTAGAGTGTTGTTAGTTTGCAACTAACATAACTCTAATGGTTCTACAATAATAGGATAGATTTCAATAACATTAAAAATAGATCTGATATCTAAACGTGTCCTGGCTCCATTGAGTACGCCTAATCTGAATGGCAACCTTTGATTGGGGATTTACTACACTCCTCCACTACTGCCTTTCTATGTGATCTCGATGGGACAATCGTGTATTAGTGTAGACAGGAGTTGAAACCCCTAAACCCTATATATAGGTTTCCCTAGACAACTCCTTTCCCATCATGGAGTCCTAATTCAATTCGGATTTAGATTCCTCTTAGCACAGGATTTCTATTAGGTTAGAAACTTTCTTGAAGTACCAAAGACATCTCCATAAAGAGTCCTAAATTAATAAGGTCATCCAAGTGAGGGGCCCACATGCCACACATGAGCCCAATAATTCTAACGAGTGTTTGCTGTATTTTCTTCAAAGCTCTTTATTTCTTGGTTATTTATTCAAGGGTTAATATCTTCTAATTTGAAGCATTTTTAGAGCCATACTATGAGGGTGCATCAGATCAAAGTTTGTATCATTACACCATAAGCCATGCTATTGAGAATGGATGCTTCAGGAAAATACAATTTTTCTATAAATAGTGTCTTCTGTATATAATGTGTGTGTGTGTGTGGGTCTTCATGTTGTAATAGGAAAACAAGATAACAGAAGAGTTAGAAGAAAGCTATAGAGGGAGGGGTGTTGGGGGTGCACCAAACTACTAAAGGGAGTTTGAAATAGGCAAATAGTTAAGAGGTTTTGACCATTGCACTATTGGCAACCACTTACTCTAAAAGCTTAAGCTGATAGAGAACGGTGTAACAATGTATATCAATGTTACAACCACCCCCCCCCCCCCCCCCCCCCCCCCCCCCCGCATGTGCGGGTTCCTTCATGGGAATTACACCCTACATGGGAGAATACAGGGCTCTGCTCGGGAATCACACCCTCCGTGGGAGAATACAAGGCACAACAGCCCCGGTGATTTGAACATTCGACCTCCCGCTCTGATATCATGTTGACAACCACTTACTCTAAAAGCTTAAGCTTTTAGAGAATGGTGTAACAATGTATATCGAGGTTACAACATGCACGATATTTCTAATAGGTAGGAGCCATGGTTACAATTTATTCACATAGAAGAACGGAGATTGGAAGCTTCTGCTTTCTTTCAGTTCTCATATACTTGGGACTGCATAAAGTCTTTCGTAGTTATTATGATGCAAATAAGGTTTTGATCCAACCCTTATTAGTTCTCCATACCACTATTCTGAACACACATAAGAGGACCATCCCTACTTACCAGGATAATTTTGGATAGATCTACCAAATTAATTGTGAAGATCACATGCCCATGATAAGCCTCGCATCACCAACAAAAGAAAGATGGGTTATTGCACCTCGAAGTTTAAGAGGAGACACCTAATTTCTTTAACTTCAAATTTAATTCAAAATCAATAATCAATTATTGTAACACATTCTATGTTCTATCTGAATAGTCAATGCATCAAATGAATGGTAAAGAAATGAATGCTCAACCATCCAAAATGGTGGGTTCAATGATCAAAGATGAATGGTTAAGATTTTCCAATGAGTATGCCTTTCAGACTAATCACCATTACAACAGATCCCGCAATCCAAATGCTCCGCTGTTGTACTTGTCTGCCATCTATAACGCTAGCAATCTCATGCATGCAGAAGCTATAGTTTCGGGCACTTTCTATATTAACAGTTTATACACGATGCTTATATAATTTCTCTTACTTGCCCAAACGCAACACATCATTCACATATGGCACTGTGGATTTCTCAAAAGTTTCAGTGCACATTTATTTTGTGCTTTCTGTGTGCAGGTGGGGATGGCAGCAACTCTTGCAGGTGTATGTCAGGTGCCCTTAACCTCAGTTCTGCTCCTTTTTGAGCTGACACAGGACTATCGTATAGTTCTACCTCTACTGGGAGCTGTGGGGTTATCGTCATGGATCACATCCTTTCAGGTGGTGAAAAAAGAAAGTGGAGAAAAAACAGTCCCTTCGAAGGCCAACTCCAATGACGTACAAACACCTAAATACTCTTCATCTTCAAGTCAGTTGCCTTCTGGGTCTTCAAATGCATTGTATACAAGTGACCTATGTGAACTTGAGAGTTCCCTCTGTGTAGATGACTACAGTACTGAAGCAAAAGTATTGGAAGAAAGAATTTCTGTTTCTCAAGCTATGCGAACAAGATATGTCACTATTGTAATGAGCACGTTGTTAACAGATGCAGTGACTCTCATGCTTGCTGAAAAGCAGTCATGTGCTCTGATAGTCGATGATGGCAACTTTCTGATAGGATTGCTAACTCTTGGAGACATTCAGGAGTTCAGCAAAGTTGATAGATCAAGATGCAACCAGGTTGAGGTACTGCCTCTTGACTTGATCCTGTGCTTAAACAAATTTGAAGTTTGACTTCTGTGTTCACTCAATTGAAATACGTAGAAAACTATGTGATTCAGCCTGGTAAATAGAAAATTACAATAAGAAGCCATCAACCACAGAAGACAGATAATACTAATGTGGTTCTTTAGATTATTACTCATCATATCCTCAAAGCCTCATCCCATCTAAATGGTGTTTGCTGAGTGATATTTTTCTTTAATAGCATGCAAAAGTATTGTTTGGCTACGGCCGATTGTTAGTTTAAAGCATCCCTGTAGGGCTTTGGACCTCCTCAGGACAACACAAGAAAGGAAAAATGAAAATGGGTTATCGAAATAGGTCCATCACAATGCATGTAAAAGGGCAGATTGTCAACAAGGGACTACCCTGGAAGGGACGACTTCAGTCAGTTTGGTGCCCTCAAGGAAGCCAAATGAATGGATTGGGAAAGGGATTATTGGCAAGAGACCATGGCAGAGGAACATCAATAAGGAGTCATAGACCATTGGGCTGGTCCCATAAATTTGGGCCGAACCCTAGTGGGAAAGGCAAGATGGGGCCAGTTCATCCATGGGTTTAGCTGCCCCGTGTTCCATTTTTACTATGTCCTGACCCAATCCATTTAATCTCTCTTGATATTCTTATGTTATCATTAGTGGGGCTTCCCCTTGCCACATGTCTTGGATTGCCATGTTTGAGGTGGCCTCTGCCACCTCAACTCCCCATCCAAATTAAAAGGGAGCTATCAGCTCCTCTCTCTCAACTTAATCTCTGTCAGCTTGCCTCTCCAGAAGATTCCATCTTCTATTTTCTTCTTGCCCTTAATTCATCAAGGTCATCCATTAGTCCTTTCAAGGCCCACCACCCATAATGTGAGACCTACCCTTTTCAAAGTATTTTGGTGTTTGGGGGTGGGGGCTTACAGTTGATCATGGACTGCGCAATCATGACCCACCATTGGATCACGAGGTCCTTCATGGGGATCATCATAAATCCATTGGATATGGAGGTGCACATCCACAATATGCTTTCCACCATGTGATTGCATGTTGGATCACTATCTCACTGAGAATCAACACCTGCTTGTCCATTGTCCGATTTGGTTGCACACCTCCAGAATTAATTACATCTGAACCAGTAAAATGATCATTGACCACAAAAATACTTAGGGTCCCAACAATGGCAAAGGGGCTATCAGGATTCCATTCTTTTTTATTTTCCATGCAATTAAGCCATTCATGCACATTGCATCGCTGATTTGACATGAGGCATTTGGATACCTTTAGATTATATTATTTTCTATATAATATAATAAATTATTATCATTACTATTTTAAGTAAGATATGAGTATTTGGATACCTTTAGATTATATTATTTTCTATATAATATAATAAATTATTATCATTACTATTTTAAGTAAGATATGAGTGTTTTCAAGTAAATGGCTGTTTTTAAGGTATGTTTTATTACTAAACAATGCCACCAACCCGACCAACTAGAAAGTGAAAGATTTAAACCTTTCATAAACTTGGCCCAACTTATAAAAATAATAGGAAGTTAATCATCAAATCAGACAGTTATACTGTTTTTTATATGGCTGAAAGTCAGGTACTGATGCATAATAACCAACTCTCAGTTATAAAGTACATTTCTTTTTTAATTATTATTGAGATCAGGGTATACAATATTTGACCAACAGGACCTGCATAGATTGGGGCTCAGGCCAAAATAGGCATGGGAGATTGGGTGGTTTATAAAAATTATGACTCAATTGCTAATCAGTGTGATTTTGTTTTAAGCCTGAAGTGATGTCTGTTTAACCCCTTCCCACTTTCAAACCATGTCTTCATGGTCTTGTTACGTTTTTGGGGTCTCATGGAGCCATGGCTTGTCATGATTCCAGGTTTGATCCTTCTTGACCCAATAAGTTCTATGTGGTGCGAAAGTTCTGCTCCAACTATGGATCAGGTCAGATCACAGTAAAGTCATTGATCTGTCAAGTCAGGCTAGAATAAATCCTAGCAAATATAAAAATATCATTTTCAACATAAACATTTGTTGTTTTGGTTAATAAATATCCTAGCAAATACCTGATATAGGACTGGCCTCAAACCTCATAAATCTTTACTTGGTCTGGGCTTGATGCTAGAATTTTTTTGGCAGCTGTCAGCTTGGGCTGTTGCTATCTGTGATGTCAAGATGGACTTATTTTATTATCAACATCCAATATCATAATGTCCCTTAAGATTTCTATTTTTCACATGTCACGGTGGCATTATTAACTTTTTTTGGCAGGTACAGGAGATGTGCCGCTTGGATGGTGATAGATGTCGACATGTCTGGACTGCAACGCCTAGCATGAATCTTCTTTTTGCTCAAAGGATTATGAATAGATACAGGGTGAATCAACTTCCAGTTGTCTCAGAACATGGTGAGGATGAGGGTCGTTACCTAGTTGGTCTTGTAGACAAAGAATGTATCAAACTTGCTTGCAGGTAGTGTCTTCACTTATTTCATTTCTACCTCAAAATTTTCCATATTATGGTTTTTATTTTGTTGGGATTGGGACCACTGGACTCATCTTTGGTAACACCAAAAATTATGTTCATGGTAATCACTTTTCCCATGAAAAAGGCTGAAACGCTCCTATCATCTGAATTCTTGTGTTCAGTGGTGGTGCTAGGATGTACGGTGTTATTTCTTTGTTGCCTAAGAGCCTGAGGATATTTCTAAAACATATTCTCATGCATGATGTTTCTTCAAAGTACAATGAAAAATTCCACACTTCTAAGTACTGATAGATTTCTACTTTCTTTATCAATGTCATCCAGAGCCATTGCAACCAAGGAATTGCTCATCCCATCCCCTATAGAAGAAAGGCTTGATTCGTAACAGTGGAGAAAGATGTATAGATACTTGGAAGAGTTTGACAAGAAGAGCTGGTCCTTCCAACTTCTTGGGTAACAAGAAGGCAGATTTTGAAGTACTGTTGACTTATCCGTGATTGTGAAGCCACTCAAGTAATCCTACACCACTGCCGATGATAACAAATGTGATGGCAATGAGATATTGGGTTGCATGGAATTGGTAATATATCATAACCATTCATGTCGGGGAGAGTTATCAATGGCCATATCAGCAAGATTGGGGCTTGTAAAAAGGTATTTGCTCTAGTGCTGCACACTTAAGATAACGAACAATTGCCAACAAAGGGTGGTCTGTGTCATGGTGTTCATTTCTACCATGAATCAATCTGCATATACTCCAAACAGAGTAGATAGAGTTACATGAAGACATCTGATACCAATTATAAGGTCAAGAGATACTCATTTCCTTTTTGTAACTGAGAATATTGTTGAATGCTATCAAATTTTTTTGGTCTAAATGACTTCAGAAGTAGTCAATAATCCTTTTATGTCTGACCGTAAAATCAATTCCCTATGTTCCTCTATTTATGCTACATCTGATGCAGGAAGGAGAAAAATTGGAGTTGTACTTAGTCTTCAACTTGCTGTAGATCTGCCTAGCAATTGTCACCTAGCCTTGCCATTGGAATCATTGCCATTAGGGCTTTGGATCTGCTCCAAGACCGAAGGAGAAGTTGATGTTATCCTCCAAACATATGGACTCCATCATCCTCCCTGGCTTGGAATAAATTGACCTTGAGCTAGTTAGTATCATTTGGATCAAAGATCCACCATATACACTTGCAGTCACACGGTTAACCGGCTTGATTTTGTCACTACTTAGATTATGCAGCCAATTTCTCCATGCAGAAGTATAATAGAAGAGATGGGGCTTCTTTTAATGATTTGGATCTATGTTAGCATGCCAAAACAAGGGCAATCTTGATTCCTCCATTAGCAATCCAATATCATCATCCATTGACCATCTTCTAAACAAGTCTATGCCCAGACTTGGGCTTAGATCATGGACAGATGTAACTACATTTTTCATTCGGACTAAAGGAGTCTTGTTGTGCTAAAATTTCCCAGGAAATGATTGATTGGACTGATTTAGTAAAAAAAAAAAAATAGGTGGAAGATTGGAGAAGTTAGGAGGGCAGAGGGAGAATTAGCGTTCAAGGCAACAGGACTTGCTAATTATTAAAAAACCCAAAGAACTGTATATGTATGTATGTTTTTTTTTTCTAGAAATATCACTAATGATAATGACAAGATTGTAATATGCATATTGAAGGTGACAACAACATACCCCTCCTGAGAGTTAGTCAACAATTTGATTCCATTGATTTCTGATGAGACATTTTAAGTTCATTGGATGGAAATTTTTCTTGATCACATTCATGATAGACAAGATTGGGAGAGGTGTCTATCATATAACCTTGTTGTCACAATGAATGGAGATATGTATCATAACCTTATTGTCACAAGGAAGCTTCATTGGAAGTGAGACATCGATTCCTATTTCAATTGACAAATTTTCAGCCACAGCAAATCAGACGGCAATGGTTATCACCTTATGCTTAGCTAGACCTACCTCCCACATAGTTGCGTAGGGTAAGATGGATGGGTACTCTAGTAAGTTTAAGCTTTAACCCACAAAAAAATAAAAAAAAAAAAATAAAGACTTAATCTCACTATAGGGGTGTTTGGATAAATACATAATATAATATCAACAAGTTTAAACATTGTAAGATTTCATTATCATAGAATAAAATAATATATTATTATTATATTGTATCACTTATGGTGTTTGATAATTTTCACAAATTTCAATTACCTTTGAAGTATTTAGGAATTTATTAATAAAACTCACAAGATTATAAAAAAATCTACAGACTTTTATTTCTATTACCACTGAAGAGAGGAATCTTGGAATACTACCTTCCCATGGGAAATCAGAATCCTATTTATTAAAAAAATTAGTTCATTTTTTTTAAAAAATTTCTGCAAGGAAAATGCATGACACCAATAGCGAAATACGCCAGCTTTCTTTCTTCCTTTCCCTCTTTTCCTTTGCATTTTCTCCCTCACTACTAGAGAAATGTGGCTGGCCGTAAAAAATTCACGTGCAAGAATAGCATCAGAGTCTGCCTCGTCCACAAACTGCAAACGAGAATATCCTCTTATATTGATGATAACTTCCCCATATCAAAGCAAGCCCAAAATACATTTATTTCAACATATGATACAGGAGATGTGAAAACGCCCCTCCCCCACTTAAACACACACACACTAAAAAAAAAAAAAAAAAAAAAAAAAAACAATAATGAAGAAAATGAAAGAAAGAAAAAAAAAAAATGTAAGAATAATGCTGCCATTTACTTGTGGTAGGTTCAGATTCTCCCCAAAGAATAGTCCAATATACGTTCAGTTACAGTTTGGGTAAAGGGTGACTGGTCATCCCATCATCGCTCATGACAAAAAAAATCTGTGCCATTCGCTTTCTGGATGGATGTGAATTCATGTATTAGTTGAATCCCATTTAGCCGTTCAATCTTATCATGTGGCAGGATCTGATGCTCGGCCAAACAATACCGGCCGTTGGATGGCAATACCTCTGAGAGAAACAGGTTGGATGGATGGACGATGGACGACAGTGTTATTTACATAGAAACACCCATCTAAATGAATGAATATATAAACCATGAGTTAAAAATTATTCCGTATTCAGATGGAATACATGCTAGAGATTTACAATGGCAGCAGAAGCCACAATCACATGCAGAGGTTTATGCTTTTGCAATGTAGCCAATTCTTGGAAGTACACTCCCAGCACCTGCAATACACGTTAACTGAGTAAGATCACTGCCTGCCACTTTAGTCTAATGAAATACAACCATTTGGAAAAGCACAGTTAAAGAAATGATTAAAAAAACACCCCGCAGCATGCATGGTTGTGCTACCTAGAATATTGAATAAATAACTAGAGGTGCATGCTTATTATTAGCCACCTATAACTCATTAAGGCGACACCAGTTTAGTTAACACATAATGTATCTGGGACCCACATGGGGAAAAAGCTGAAATGATGGAGATGAATTACTATATAGAAATGCAAAGTGGGGATACGTCCTGACAACAGTATATTCATTAAAAGGCTGGTTGTGGGCAATACACACACAGAGAGAGAGAGAGAGAGAGAGAGAGAGAGAGAGGAAATCAATATCCTTAATTATTGGCCCCTTCCACGTGGACAGTCGGTGTATTTTCTACCAACAAGGACTGGAATGTGTATGCGAAACGAAGAAAATGGACACGCTCATATATGTCATCTGCAAATGGTACAGATAACTCAATGGCATTGACCTATAACATACATTTACTCATTCTAGATGGTGAATGAATGTCGAAATGGTGTTTATTGAGTAAAAAAATAGAAAATTAATTTACCGCCTATTAAGTGATACTTTTTATCATAAATATAATGAGGAATTTAAAGTTAACGACTGAACTGGTTCCTACCACTTGATAAAATAACCAGATGGAAAAAGAAAAACAAAGAAAGGTAGTCATCAAAGAAAAAATGACAAACCTTTTATGTGATTATGCTTGTACAAATATGTAGAGAAAAGGCTTCTGACTAGCAGTACAAACTTGTAGTCCCCTTGAATCTTGATTGTATTTCAATGTGGGTGTTCTTGCTCATACTGTGGTTGAGGGAGCACTGTGCCAAAATTTGTGCACAAAGGAGCCACTGGAACTTCTTGGCTACTCAAAATATTGCTTTCTTTTTGAGAAAAGATAGCACCACCACTGGGTGAATATGGTTTTGGCACCTTCCTTTTCTCGACTTCCTGTGTACCATTGTATAAATCAGAAATCTATTAGATGCACTACATGGAAATGGAAGAAAAAGAAAACTGATTTGAGATACAAAAATAAAACCTTTGAATGTTTTGGTCCGTAAGAAATCATTGCTCGATCGATTGAAGAGTAGATTTCAAAAGCCTGTTGGGATTCATGGATGCATTTTATAACACGAGTATTTTCCTTTGACTCTGTTGGTCTAGTTTGTAAGTACACGATGAGCTGTGAAGGGGGCGATGTTGGGCGCTCTTTCTTTCCATGTGTCAATTCCATTGTGCTGAGGTCGTCCCATAAGACATCCCATAGTACTGAGCATGGATCTCTTACTGGATTGAATTTTCTCTGGGCCATAACGTTTGAAGGTTGCTGAAATTGTACAAATGATTGCAAAATGTTTCAGTGAGCTGAGACTGCATCCCATCAAAGAAATAAAATAATATCCAGTTAAACTAAAATTTCAAACTCAAATTTGACATACTTGCAACAAGAGAACTCTCCGATGAGTTACTATCAAGATTTTTCCTTTTGGAAGTAAAAAGTGGTCTTCGTATGCATCTGTCAAAGCAAACTTTCCTCGGACCTTAAAGAGGTCTACTTGGCCAAAAAATGTACCACATTCAGCCAGCTGCAAAATTACCTACAATATAGAATAGTGGCAAATAGGTTCAAAACAGACATTTTGAATGTGAGTAAAGCAGGTGGGCATCAACCAAAGACAACTTCAGACTCACTGATGAATGAGACATCACAATGCCCTTTACAGGAAACAATTTGTCATGCTAATTAAGGTATTGTTATTCCCTACCAAGTTCTATCTTGAATGAATTGTAAATTCACAATTAAGTTTAAGCATTTTTTTTCTGATTGGCAATGAAAACTTTCATTCAAAGGAGAAAAATTACAAGAGAGAGCAAAGTGGAAAAAAGATACAAGAGCATTGTGTTAAAGTATAAACTTGTATTATATTAGTCCACGGCCTCCAGGCGTCCAGCCCACTTACATGATATTAGGCCCAGCCCAATTGTATATAAGAGATCTATTCTTATTGTGTACAGCTAGATAGATTAGTTGCCCTTCCTTCTTTAGAGATCTAATTGATCTAATTAGTATTTGATTCCTTGTTTTGTTCCTTGATTTGTAGCCCAATCTTAGGCATTGTAAAGTCTATTTAAGAAGATGAATCCAAGATGAAGGATCATCGAATGAGAATATATTTTCACAGAATTCTCTCTTTCTGTTCTCTCTCTCGTTTAAGTATTCTTTTAATCTACCTATGAATGTCATGGTATCAGAGCTTGAGATCTAGGAGATCTTCTTCATTTTGAGAGATTTCTAAAGCTTCGTTTCTTCTCTTATCTCTGCCTGGGATATTGTTCTTCTTCTGGAAGTCATTCCGATTCTATTCCTGCCATCTGATCGTCTGTGATCATCCCTGATCACCTCTGATCAGACGTGGCCCACTTTTGATCATCATCATCATCATCATCACAGCAGAAGCAGCCCACATTGTTCGTCTTGTTATTCTCTTATTTATGAAGATTTTTTCATGATTTTTGGATCATCAGAAGTAGGGTATCCAACCCATTTTGTGATATTTCAGTTTTGACCGGCAGTTTCCATCACAGCCGTTCAACTTTGTGGATCTTGCTCCGTTTTGCGTAGGACTTTTCCCCTGGGTTGCAGAAATACATTGTTCTTCCATCCCCAACACCTGATCCAGTCCCTGATCATCTAAGCTGGGCCCAAGTGGAGATCGATCCACTGTCGACTGGGACGATTTCTGCCAAACGTCTCTGTTTTCGCTTACTTACAACTGTGGACCATTTGCGATCATCATGGAACATCCAACAACTACTACAGCAGTGGTCGACTGGGTTTTCTAGGAATTCTGGTGTTTTTTCTGGATTTTTCAATCAATTTTTGAGGTAGTTTCCAGCCACTTCTTCCTCTGACGATTGTGATTTTTCTGTATCAAATAGTTTTCATCACAGCCGTCCAGATTTTTGGATTTTCATCCAAATCTCATCAGATTTTGGCCTGAAGGAAGAATTTTTGGACTCCTTCCAGATATTCCTATCTGATCTATGATTAGATCTGTTTCTGGGGTCCACGCACAGATTCTACCTCTAGAATTAAGGTCGTCTGGGCACTGTATTTGCACCTTTTGTGCTTTCTGTTGCTGAATTGATTATCAGACACATCTTCTGCTATTGTGGACCATCGTGGACCATCTGTATCAGTGAGATCTATTGTATCAGTCCAGTTGACTGGTGGCTATTCATTATGGAGAAAGGAGATATTAAATTGATCAAGTTTAATGGTAAAAATTATACCACTTGGGCTTTTCAATTTCAAATTTACCTTAAGGGTAAAGAACTCTAGGGACATATTGATGATTCAGATCCCAGACCTACTGATGACAAGCTCCTAGCTCAATGGGAAGTTAAAGATTGGCAGATCATGACATGGATATTGGGGTCCGTCGATGCTCACTTTATCCTGAACCTTCGCCCATACAGGACTGCCAAAGAAATGTGGCTTTATTTAAAGAAGATATATTTGCAAGAAAATTCTGCTCGCAGGTTTCATTCAGAACATGAAATTTCGCGGTTTGTTCAAGGGACCTTGTCAATACAGGATTACTACTCTCAGTTTACAAGTTTGTGGACTGATTACGCTGAGCTTATTTATGTTGACCTCCCTGCTGCCGCCTTAGCCTCTATTCAAGGGATCCATCAGACGAGTCAGCGAGATCAGTTTCTAATGAAATTACGACCACAATTTGAAACTGTCCGCTCTAACTTAATGAGCCGGGTGCCATCTCCTTCACTTGAATCATGTCTTGGCGAACTCCTTAGAGAGGAACAGCGCTTGGTGACTCAGATAGAGAGGAACAGCGCTTGGTGACTCAGACGGCACTTACACAGAATGCTCCTCAAGCTACTCCTATCGATGTTGCTTATGTTGCCAGGGGTAAGCCTCCAGCCCGGGACATGAGCAAGGTCAAATGTTTTTGCTGCCATAAAATGGGACATGTTTCCACTCAGTGCGACCAGAAGTTTTGTTCCTACTGCAAAACCAAAGGTCATGTTCTTCCAGAATGCCGGACGCGACCTCAGAATCGGGCACCGCAACAGAGAGCATACTCTGCACATCTTCCTGAAGCTTCTTCACCAGTCATGCCTGCACCACATACTGCAACTTCTTCTTCTACCCTCACTCCTGAAATGGTCCAGCAAATGATCATAAATGCTTTCTCTGCACTTGGCTTATCAGGTAAACCAAAATCTTCGGTCTCCACCTGGTATATTGATTCAGGGGCCTCCAATCACATGACACACTCTCCTGCCAATATGACTCATATTAGGGAGTATGATGGAGACCTCTGCATCAATACTGCTGATGGTGGTAGTATTCCCATTTCTGCTGTTGGACAGGTCCCTCACTCCTTACCTTTGCATAATGTTTTTCTTTCCCCTCGCTTAACCACAAATTTGTTATCAGTTGGTCAACTTGTTGATAGTAATTGCTCCATCTTGTTTTCTCGCGCTGGTTGTGTTGTGCAGGATCAAGTATCGGGGAAGGTGCTAGCGAAGGGCCCTAAGCAGGGGCGACTGTTTCCCCTCCAGATTTCATCAAAAGAACATCTCCCTTCGGAGTCTGCTTCGTTTTCCCATTCTAGTCATAATAAATGCCAGTTGTGGCATAACCGTTTAGGACATCCTAATTCCAAAACTTTGATGTTTTTATTAAATTCTGGTTTAATTAATGATAATAGAGTTTCTTTTCAGGATGTTTCTTTTAATTGTGATAGCTGCAAGATGGGGAAAGGGAAAACCCTTCCTTTTCCTCTTCATGATTCTTTAGCAATGAAATGTTTTGATATTGTTCATAGTGATGTGTGGGGTATTGCACTTGTTATCTCTCATTCTCATTATAAATACTTTGTTACATTTATTGATGATTATAGTCGTTTTACTTGGATTTATTTTTTGCATGCTAAGTCTGATGTTTTCTCGGTTTTTAAAGTTTTCTTGTCTTATGTTGAGAATCAATTTTCCACTACCATTAAAATTCTTCGGTCTGATTCAAGGGGGGAGTATGTTTCTAAGGACTTTCAAACATTTTTGCAATCCAAAGGCATTATCTCCCAGCGATCTTGTCCTTACTGTTAAATAGGCCCAAGGCCCATCATAGGATCCAGTCCAGCAGGTTATCTCCACGTGGGTTTGATTTGGTCAAGATTAACACAGCTGTACATATTCTGTTAATTATATTGGTTTCCTAACTTAGATAGAAATTGATGTAATTATATTTGTTTCCTAACTTGAGCCTTGATTAAGGCATGTAATACTCTATATATTGAGGCATGTACTCCAAAGGAATAATATATACAATTTCAAGCATTCTATTATTTCAAGTTCTGTACGTTGGTTTGTTATGGTATCAGAGCACCCAGGTCTCAAGACAATCTGATCAATAGACATCTTCCTCAACATTAAGGCAAGAGGGATAGAGAGAATAAGTCTCTCTCGTATAGAAAATAGATCTAGGATCTATTTCAAGAAATTCCAGCGACATCTCCATTCCAGCGATATCCTCATTCTGTGTCAGAAGCATCCTCTTGGTGGCCCACTCCTGATCATCAGATCAACTTCAGAAATATATCCCACTCTGGTCGCCTGGTATTTCTAAGACTTTTGGTGATTTTTCCACAATTTTTTAGAGACTCCAGGTTGGTGTTTTACTCCTTCTTAAGTTTCTTCAGAAATTCAATTTGTTTTCATCAAGACCGTTCAGAATCTTGGATCTTTGGTAGATTCAGATCAATCTTGTTTCAGTAGAAGACAGAATATAAGGCTTACTCATATCAGTTCTCTGATCTTTGGCCAGACCATAAGTGGGCCCCACGTAGTGGATCTTCAGCCACTAAACAGGGTCGTCTGGGACTATTTTTGTGCACTGTTAATGTGTTTTGGTTGGATTGTGTTTTCCTACATACTGTTCTTGTTTGTTGCTAGTGAGGACAAGTTCCCTGCTGTTTTCTGATTGCTGCTGTTCTCTTTGCTGCTGTTTTCTTCTTTATTTACTAATTGGTCACTATCAACTTGAGATGGAAAAATCTGAAGTTACCTTGATTCGTTTCACTGGGAAGAATTACCCTGCTTGGTCATTTCAGTTCCAAGTATACCTTGAGGCTAAGGAATTGTGGGGTTATATTTCTGGATCTGACACTAAACCCACTGATGATGAAAAGAAAATATCATCTTGGCATACTAAAGATGCCAAAATCAAATCTTGGATTCTGGGATCCGTCGAGCCACATTTGATAATGAATCTCAAGCCTTACTCAACCTCTAAAGCCATGTGGGAGTATTTGAAGCAAGTATACCATCAAGACAACTCTGCCCGTCAATTTCACCTTGAATGTGAAATTGCTGAATATGCACAAGGGACCTTGTCCGTGCAAGACTACTATTCAGGATTCCGTACACTGTGGTCGGAATATGATAGTATTAAGTATGCGGGTGTGGCTGACAATGTTTTAACAGTGATCCAAGATCTTCAGGCCTCTAGTCACAGAGATCAGTTTTTGATGAAACTGCGGAATGAATATGACAGTGTCCGATCTGCCCTGATGAATCGGATGCCCTTACCTTCATTGGATGTCTGCTTGAATGAACTCTTACGCGAAGAACAGCGTCTTACGACCTCGGCTCATATTGCTCAAACAAAACCTGAGACCTATTCAGTCGCGCTTTCGGCACTTAAAGCTTCTCAGCCTCCACCTCGTGACTTGAGCAAAACCCAATGCTACAGCTGCCAGAAATTTGGACATCTTGCCTCTCAATGTAACCAGAAGGTCTGTCGGTACTGTAAAAAGTCAGGACATCTCATCTCTGAATGTCGCCGCCGCCCACAACGTCCATCTCCGCAGTATCAGACTCTACAGACTCAGACTCCACATGCCTACGTTGCTTCTTCAGTTATGCCTGCTCCTACATCTGTACCTTCACAGCCTGGGCCCTCATCTTCTCTTACTCCGGAATTGGTCCAACAAATGATTGTCAATGCCCTTTCTACATTTGGTATATCAGGTACATCCCCTCCATCATCTACTTGGTTCCTTGATTCCGGGGCATCTAATCATATGACATCTTCCCATGCCCCACTCTCAAATGTGCAAAAATACAATGGCCATCTTCAAATACAAACTGCAAACGGGAGCCATGTCCCCATCACTGCTGTCGGTGACATCCCTGGTCCCATTCCGTTGACAAATGTTTATCTGTGTCCCAATCTAACTTCAAACCTTTTGTCAGTTGGGCAGCTTGTTGAAAATAACTGTAACATCTCTTTTTCTTCTTCTGGTTTGTGTTGTGCAGGACCAGATGACAGGGACGGAGATCGCGAGGGGGCCTAAGTGTGGACGCTTGTTTCCGCTTGATCTTTCTAAATTTTCTAGGACTCAATTTGACAATAATGTGTTTTGTTTTTTCTCTTAGAGAAAATTGCCGCTTGTGGCATAATAGACTCGGACATCCTAATTCCAAGGCTTTGTCCCTGATGTTAAATTCTGGTTTACTAAATAAATCTATTGGTTTATCTTCTTGTGTGCCACTTGATTGTGCTACTTGCAAAATGGGAAAGAGCAAAACTCTTCCGTTTCCTCATTCCACTTCCAATACCACTCAGTGTTTTGATTTGGTTCATAGTGATGTATGGGGAATTGCTCCAGCCCTTTCCCATGCTCACTATAAATATTTTGTGACTTTCATTGATGATTTCAGTCGGTTCACATGGGTCTACTTTCTACATTCAAAATCTGATGTTTTTAATGTTTTTAAAATTTTTCTCGCTTATGTTGAGAATCACTTTTCCACTTGCATTAAAATCTTGCGATCTGATTCCGGCGGGGAATATGTATCCTCAGATTTTCAACGGTTTTTGCAAAACAAAGGCATTATTTCTTAAAAAACTTGTCCTTATACTCCCCAGCAGAATGGAATCGCTGAACGGAAAAACCGACATCTCCTTGATGTCACTCGTTCCCTTCTTCTGGAATCATCGGTTCCTACCCATTTTTGGGTTGAGGCACTGGCTACGGCGGCTCATCTGATCAACCGAATGCCATTAACATCCATTGCGAATCAAAGCCCATATTACCGATTGTACAAGACTTCTCCCTCCTATGGTGATCTTCATGTCTTCGGTTCTATTTGCTTTGTGCACTTGCCTCCTTCTGAGCGAACAAAACTCACTGCCCAATCAGCTCAGTGTGTGTTTTTAGGTTATGCATCCTTCCAGAAAGGGTTCCTTTGTTATGATCCTCATATTCGTCGTATACGTACCTCTAGGAATGTCGTTTTCTTTGAACATCAATATTTTTTTCAAAAACACATTGATCCTCCTGCCTCCTCCTCCTCTTTCGTCTCTTTACCTGGTTTTTTCTGACAACCAATCCGTTGTTCGATTTAATCCAAATTTTGTGTATCATAGACGGGACAAAGAAGCGCCTCCAAGGGATCCCCCTCCTGATCTTCGTCCGGCATCTGCTCCACCCCCGGCACTTGATCCATCTGGACATCTTCCGTTGCGTCGCTCCACTCGTCCTTCGTACCACCAGCCCGTTATGGGTTCTCCCATACGTCTTTAATGACCACTTTGTCTTCCTCTTCCATTCCCCAATCCTATTCTCAGGCTGTGAAGGACCAGTGTTGGAATACGGCTATGCAGGAGGAACTCGATGCGTTGGAGCAAAATCATACGTGGGATGTTGTGCCATCTCCTGTGGGTGTCAAACCTATTGGCTGTAAGTGGGTTTTTTCTCTCAAGCTAAAATCTGATGGTACTTTTGGATCGATATAAGGCGCGTCTGGTGGCTCTTGGCAATCGGCAGGAATATGGCATTGATTATGATGAAACTTTTGCTCCGGTTGCCAAAATGACCACTGTCCGCACCATTCTTGCTGTTGCCGCATCCCAGTCTTGGCCTCTATAATCAAATGGATGTCAAGAATGCGTTTCTCCATGGTGATCTAAAAGAAGATGTTTATATGCGTCTGCCTCAGGGATGCTCATCCGGGAAGGGTATGGTTGCCAAACTTCGTCGCTCCCTATATGGTCTGAAACAAGCTCCTCGTGCCTGGTTTGAGAAATTTCAAGCTGCTCTTCTACGCTTGAATTTTCATCCGAGCCCGTATGATCCTTCTATGTTTCTACATCATGCTCCATCTGGGATCAACTGTCTTACTTGTCTATGTTGATGACATCGTCCTTACTGGTCCTAATGCCACCCTCATTCAGGAGCTTCAAGCTTCTCTTAGTGAGACATTTCACATGAAGGATCTCGGACCCTTGCACTATTTCCTTGGTCTTGAAGTGCATCAATCGCCTACAGGTATCGTTCTCAATCAGCACAAATACACTGTTGATCTCATTGACTTGGCTGGCCTTACTGATTCCGCTCCGGTAGATACACCGGTCGAACTGAATGTCAAACTCAGTCGCGAGGAGGGTGATCTTCTTTCCGATCCGACTGCCTATCGCCAGTTAGTTGGTAGTTTGATCTATCTCACAATCACTCGTCCAGATATATCTTATGCGGTCAACCTGATGAGCCAGTTCATGACTGCTCCTCGTCACCTTCATCTGGCTGCTGTTCGCCGCATCATTCGGTACCTTCTTCGTACACCAACTCGCGGGTTGTTTTTTTCCATCCAACAATCCTCTCCATCTCAAAGCTTATTCAGATGCTGATTGGGCTGGTTGTCCGGATACTCGCAGATCGACGACAGGTTGGTGCATGTTTTTGGGTGATAGTCTAATTTCCTGGAAATGCAAGAAACAAGGAACAGTTTCCAAATCCTCTACCGAAGCTGAGTACCCGAGCCATGTCTGCTGCCTGCTCCGAAATTCTTTGGCTCCGCGGTCTACTCTCTGACATTGGTTTTCAAGCAGATGGTGCTACCCACCCTCTATGCAGATAATACAAGTGCAATTCGGATTACTGAAAACCCGATTTTTCACGAACGCACTAAACACATCGAGGTTGATTGTCACTTCATACGTGATGAGCTTAAACGTGATGTCATCAGCCTTCCACATGTCTCCACTGAGCTTCAAATTGCTGATATTCTTACTAAGGGTCTTCCCCGCCCACGCCATCAATTGTTGGTTGGCAAATTGATGCTAGTTGATCCCCCCGCATCAATTTGAGGGGGGGTGTTAAATAGGCCCAAGGCCCATCATAGGATCCAGTCCAGCAGGTTATCTCCACGTGGGTTTGATTGGTCAAGATTAACACAGCTGTACATATTCTGTTAATTATATTGGTTTCCTAACTTAGATAGAAATTGATGTAATTATATTTGTTTCCTAACTTGAGCCTTGATTAAGGCATGTAATACTCTATATATTGAGGCATGTACTCCAAAGGAATAATATATACAATTTCAAGCATTCTATTATTTCAAGTTCTGTACGTTGGTTTGTTACTTACAACCCCCAACAAAATTGTGTGTCTGAACGGAAAAAACCGACATCTCTTGGATATTGCTCGATCACTTTTGATAGCATCTTCTGTTCCAACTAGGTTTTGGCCTGAAGCCCTCTCAACCGCTGTGCATGTCATAATCGGCTACCTTCATCTAGATTAGACAACCAGACACCAGTTTTTAGACTTTTTCAAAAGAATCCACTCTATGATCATCTTCGTCCTTTTGGGTGTGTTTGTTTTGTTCTTCTCCCTCCCACTGAGCGCACTAAGTTAACAGCTCAATCCTCCATCTGTGCTTTTCTTGGTTATGCTCTTAATCAAAAAGGCTATCTCTGTTATGATTCTAAAGCCAACAGAATTCGAGTATCTCGCAATGTCGTGTTTTTTGAAAATCAATATTTTTTTCCAAGACATGGTGATTCGAATGACTCAGTCTCGTTCTCTTTTTTACCATCATTTTCAGATACAATGCCTCCACCTATTACTCGTTTTAAGCCGAATTTTGTATATAAACGACGGAATGTTACAGGTGTTCCTGCCTCTGGGTCTCTCGCTACGCCTACCCTGACTGCAACTGATCCTGCACCTGATCCACCTCCGGAGTCTCCTGCTCCTGATCCTGCACCTAATCCAACCCCGGAGCCTCTTGCTCTTCGCCGATCCATTCGCCACACAAAGCCACCTGATCGTATGGATTTACTCATACTTCTTTATTAACCACTTTGTCTTCTATTTCTATCCCTAACTCGTATCTCTAGGCAGTGCAGCATGATTGTTGGAAACAGGCTATGCAGGAAGAACTTACTGCTCTTCAAACAAATCATACATGGGACATTGTTCCATGTCCTTCATCTGTCAAACCCATTGGCTGCAAGTGGGTATATTCGGTGAAATTAAAGTCTGATGGATCATTGGATCGCTACAAAGCCCGTCTAGTTACACTTGGAAACCGGCAGGAGTATGGTATCGACTATGAGGAAACTTTTGCTCCAATGGCCAAAATGACAACAGTACATACAGTTCTTGCAATAGCCGCCTCTCAGTCATGGCCCCTATATCAGATGGATGTGAAGAATGCTTTTCTTCATGGGGATCTTAAAGAGGAAGTCTACATGCGTCTCCCTCATGGCATTCCTTCTTCTTCCAAGACCGATGTTGCTCGATTACGGCGCTCATTATATGGCCTTAAGCAGGCACCCAGAGCCTGGTTCGAAAAATTCTGAACCACTCTCCTTCAGCTTTCTTTCATACAGAGCCCGTATGATCCTTCGATGTTCACACTTCATTCATCCAGAGGATCCACAATTCTCCTTGTGTATGTTGATGATATCATTATTACTGGCCCTCACAGTGATATGATCCGACAGATACAGGCCTCTCTACAAGATACGTTTCATATGAAGGATTTGGGAATTGGGACCTTTGAATTATTTCTTGGGTCTGGAAGTTCATCAATCAAAGAAAGGCTTGTTTCTTCACCAGCATAAATATGCTACTGACCTAGTGGATCTCGGGATCTCGGTGATTCTAGCCCAGTCGACACACCATTGGAAGTAAATACCAAGCTTTATCAACAAGACGGCGATCTCCTTCCTGATCCTACATTCTATCGTCGTTTGGTTGGTAGCCTTGTCTATCTAACCATTACTCGACCAGATCTCTCTTATGCTGTTAATCTGGTCGGTCAGTTTATGACGGCCCCACGGCATCATCATTTGGCGGCAGTCAAACGGATTATTCGATATATCCTTGGTACCTCTACCCGCGGCTTATTCTTTCCAGTTGGCACACCTCTTAGACTCACTACTTATTCTGATGCGGATTGGGCTGGCTATCCAGACACACGTCATTCTACTAC
This sequence comes from Litsea cubeba, assembly GCA_012931725.1. NCBI lineage: Eukaryota > Viridiplantae > Streptophyta > Magnoliopsida > Laurales > Lauraceae > Litsea > Litsea cubeba. Next base: position 121,799,133 of record CM022944.1, on the reverse strand, counting down.
AGGATGGTGTGTTTACTTGGGAGAAGCCTTGGTCTCCTGGAAATGTAAAAAACAAGATAGAGTCTCCAATCTTCCACGGAATCCGAATACCGAGCCATGTCTTCCGCTTGTTCTGAGATCCTATGGCTACGTGGGTTGCTTCCGAGCTTGGATTCTCCCAGATTCAACCGACTCCTCTACATGCTGACAACACAAGTGCCATTCGGATCACTGAAAATCCGGTGTTTCATGAGAGGACAAAGCATATTGAAGTGGACTGTCACTTCATTCGGGACGAGTATGAAAGCAAAGTCATTACTGCAAAGTCATTACTCTTCCTCATATTTCCACTGAATTCCAGCTTGCTGATATCTTCACCAAGCGTCTTCCACGCCCGCGGCATGAATTCTTGGTTCGCAAATTGCTACTGGTTGATTCCCCGCATCAATTTGAGGGGGGGTGTTAAAGTATAAACTTGTATTATATTAGTCCAGGCGTCCAGCCCACTTACATGATATTAGGCCCAGCCCAATTGTATATAAGAGATCTATTCTTATTGTGTACAGCTAGATAGATTAGTTGCCCTTCCTTCTTTAGAGATCTAATTGATTTAATAAGTATTTGATTCCTTGTTTTTTTCCTTGATTTGTAGCCTAATCTTAGGCATTGTAAAGTCTATTTAAGAAGATGAATCCAAGATGAAGGATCATCGAATGAGAATATATTTTCCAGAATTCTCTCTTTCTCTTCTCTCTCTCGTTTAAGTATTCTTTCAATCTACCTATGAATGTCACATTGTACCCCAACCCACGCCTCAACTACCTAATGAATCCCACTCAAGGAGATATCCTATTGACCCATGTTTGGCTAAAGCATCTGCGATGGAGTTGGCCGATCCAAGCACGTGATGAAAGAAAACATTAATGATAGAAGATAAAGTCCGGATTTCATTAAAGTGGAACTGGAATTTCCGAGGGTTTGCCTTCCGATTAGACACCCAAGCAATCGCATTTGAAGAATCACTCTTTACAATAAGGCCGCCATGAAAATTTCTTGAAAAGAAACGAAGAATTTCCAAAATAGCCGACACCTCCGCTTCATTAGAGTCGCAAACACCCACAAAGTTGCAGCACTGACTTCAAAAAACAACTATAACATCTGGTGGCAGGCTCCACTGTAAAGTAGACAAACTAGTCATGATTTCTTCCTGCCTTCTAGAAAATGGCAACAAATGAACATGTTGAGAAGTGATCATATTTCATCAATCCTCATAAATTTCTGGGGTTAATGGTGTGTTTTGATGTCCTCCAGACAATGACATTTAATAAATAATATACATTTTTCTTGGAAGCTTACTGAGGTTGAACTCCCCATCCAATTTGTATGTATTCAACACGAGCAATGTATTCGATTATCATGACCAGTGCCCATAGCACAGTTGGAAGGTAGATGCTCAGTATCGTAATTACAAGGTTTCAATTTCGAGTCATGTAACCATCCATCAACCCCCCCCCCCCCCCCCCCCCCCCAAAAAAAAAAAAAAAAAAAAAAAAAAAAAAAAAAAAAAAACTAGTACTTGATTGCCATGGAGTGCATTTAGAAGCAACATAGACGAGAGGAAACATATACTAAAATATCAGCCATCACGTAACATAAAGGCTGATATGCATCAGGAATTGGCCATGACCAAATCGATATTTTCATGGGATAAGGAAACAAAATTAAGACCCTTCAGGTCCAAAAGAACCGACATAGTACAGGTCCCTAGATTGGAGGCTGAAGAGAGTAGGATCAAACTGTGGGGTTAGACAGACTTCCAGGTGGAATGTGGGGTTTGCAGTTGCATTTCGTGACAATGTAGTTTAGGATGAACATAACAATTACAATCTTCAATCGAGTAATGGACCTAAAATAATCATATTAAAACTCTGTGATCTTGTGTCATTCCTTGTAGACATGCAGAAATCAAATACGGCAGAAAACTATCATCTTTGTCCATTAGACTTAATAGAGGAAAAAATGGATAAGGAGGGCAGAAAGAACCATGTAATCAGCTGCCTACTAATAGAAAGTTAATTATTAAGTACCTGTCCTTGTGCTTTGTGCTCATCGTAAGGGCGGAGCAAATTATCCCCGCTAATTACTCTAGGCAGACGTCTACGAAGTAACTGTTCTTCTGATGTTATGGCTGATGCAATTTTCATTCTGACAGCATTAGCACCTTCAGTGGTTTTTGACAAGAGGTCAAGGACACCACTTACAGGCTGTGCTGCTGCACCTAGTATACCTTTACCTACTCCCTGAACGAATCCCTCAACTCCAGAAGATTTTGCACCTTCAAGAGGCTTTGTCAAGATTCCAGTAACGCCTCTAAACAGACCTTTTGCAAAAGCCCCACCTCCATCTCTGATAACATCACCAATATCCTCTACACCCTTGCTATCCTGACCGAAGCAATTATATTAAAGAAACCATGTCAACTTTTGAAAAATATACAGTTAATAAAACTTTGAGACATTTCTGTCAAGTATCAGCAGAAAATGGTTTTCATGTTGGCTGTAACCTGTCTCTGGCGGCCTTCAATGAATTTCTTATCCATTGATAATGCTGCAACACCTTTGCTGATGTGCCCAAGTGCACTGCTTGCATTACCAAGTATATCAACACCCGACAACAGTTGAAGAGGTTGACTAAGAAGATCTTTCTGAATGTTCGATATAGCGTTATTAATAAGAGTACTTTTACGCATGCATATATCTTCGTGAAATCTTTGGTTGATCCGTACCTATGAGAAGTCATCAACATCATTGCACTGATTGAGTGACAGAAATAAAAATCAATGATTTGCAAAAGAATTTCCATTTTATGTACAAATAATCAAACTGAATGAGAAAGTTTTGAATAAATAGTAGTCGTTACAACTTAGAAAGAAGCAACGGCTAAATATCACATCTGTAAATAATAGTTTTTTAAGGACATAAAACCTGAACAGCCAAATGACAAGCAACAGTAATCTCAAAAGTCTTACCGCCATATGCTCAGTGTTCCCCAGTGCAGTCATCAATGACAACCAGAACCCAAGAACGCCTCTTGGTCGTTGAGTTGGAGACATAGACAGTGACACTTTGAATCGGATTTCTGAGAGATTAAGTAGTCTATTTTCCAGAAAACATATATCAAACCATGTATAAAGAAAAAAAATGACAGAGAATTGGCAGACTTCAAGTATCAAGTTTCAGAAATTTTTGTGCTTACCCTATTTGTATTATTGGATCAACAGAAGCAGCACTTGTTTGAGAACCATATACCCTACTGGGTTTAACTTGCTGGATCATGTCATGAAGGCGCCATATAATTGGTTCATGAATGTTGACCAAAAATGTGGAATTTTCAGGACCCTGGAATAGAAAGATTCACCATAATCCCCAACAAAAACAACAAGAATATAAGGAGTAAAACAAGAAGAAATTGCAGGCTTCGATCACCGGAAAATTAAATTAATAAAAGAAAAAATAATCAGGCTGCCATACCAGGAAAACAACGTATGGGTACACACACAAGTCTAGTGATCCATTTGATTGCATTGTCACAGACAGCTTTAATATGTAATCAGTCTGACTTATGTTTTTTTGTGGTCTAAACAGAACAGGCATTGGAGTCAATGGCAACTGATTATCCAGCTGTATCCCAAGCATCCTCATCTTGAATCTGTCATAAATAAAAACCCGGGAGTTCGTTCAATCCTCATGAACTATTGGATGACCCACTCCTAAACCAAATCCTAAACACCAACAGAAGCTATGCAGCAATTAACTTAGAATCTATTGCACATTTGTTTAAACATCATTGCTGTGAAGAAAGCATACCTACTGATTCCAGACCCCAAGCCAGTTGAATAAGAAAGGAGAAGATTGGAGATGGAGAGATACAAAATTTCCTCTGGTGTATGATCAATGACAGATATCCCCAGCTCAGAGAGCTCAATGGTGACATGAAACTCAATATCCGCTGAAGGCAACTGTTTAGGATCATTTTCTGGTTGTTGAGACAAATTCAGTGCACCTCTTTTAGGCATAATTGCTGCAGTTTCACTTACTGGCATCCAGTCGCTAATCTTAATGACATGAATCTTCCCTTCCTTCAGAACCACAACATGTAAAGGCTTAACAGGTCCACCAGAGACATGCATTGGCTGGTAATCAAAATTCCCATCAATGTTATACTTTTGTGATTCTGTGGGATCAGTTCCATCCACTATCACTTCCAGCAGCCGTTGTCTACCAAGGTCTTCCCAGAAAAATGAAGCAGCAGCATTAGGGGGAAGAGCTTGCCAGGAATCATTGGTACCATCCACTTGTCGGAAACGTATAGGTAAATACATAGAACGGTTCTCAATCCTGTTTGATGAGCAGTTAAAAAAAATCACTAAATAGTTGGAAAATATAATGTTTAAGCAAAGAACAATTATATGAGATATGTAAAAGGTGAACCTGTAAGGGCTTGAAAATGAAGCCAAGCGGAAAACAACTTCACAGCGTGAGTTTTTTCCTCCACTTCTAACTTCTACTCTTATATTTATCTTATCACTTCCCTTATCACGCTTCAAAGATACACACATCATCCCCTCATTTTCAATACTAAAAGGCGTACTCCATTGGAATCCATCTAGTTGCAACTGAAGTTAAGAAAAATCCCATCAAGAGAGAGAGAGAGAGAGAGAGAAGAGAGAGAGAGAGAGAGAGAGAGAGAGAGAGAGAGAGAGAGAGAGAGAGAGAGAGCTAAATTCAATTGGTAAAAGTCACAGTTACCTTCAACAGTTCACTTTTGGAAGTCGATTGCCACAGAAACATTTTAGGCGGATCAATGGGATGGATCAATTGAATAGCCTGAGTGTCACATTGCTGCAAAGATAGACTGCAACCAATCCTATTGATAAATACAGTTTGTGGTTGAAAATGTACAACCTGCCAATAGAAAAATCTTAGCAGTTCAAGGTTTTTGCAAACTCAAGCAACCCAATGCAATGAATACTATGAAGAATGTAAGCCAGATACGTGTGAAGTAGCTGCTATTATCTATTGAATATTTAGTCCATAAAAAATTACTGGTAAAATGCAATAATAATAATGACAATGATAATAATATAATAATGACAAAACAACAAAGGTTAACAAAAACTCGATGATACTCTGTTTGATAGGTTCATAAAAACATCAAATGAAACTTGGATCGAAAATACCAGAGAAAGAAAGCCAAGAAGGGTTAGATCGTGTTCACATATAGGACCAAGTTAGAACCAGCTGAGTTGTACTGTAGGACATATCAGGAGTCAGTAGGCATTTGGATAAATTTTTCTATTCCTTTATCTTTTAACTGTTCCTTTATTTTCTTTTTATTTTTCCGAATGATTTGGTTCATTTTTATTCATACGTGAGTTATGATGGTACTTGGGTCTTTTACATTTTATTAAGTTATTATGGCTTGGATTAAAACATCTATATCTTAAGCCAAAGGGTGAGATTGCTTCAGACAAGCTTTTATCACAAACACTATATTTATCACTATCAGGGTCTATTATATTTAATCTTTTATTTCAAGGGCATATTATATATCTAAATGGCTAGGATAAGCTTCTATAATGAATACTAAGAGTATCCTAATGGATTATTATATCAGAGCAGGATTTCCTTTTATTACTGACCATTGCGGGTTGGATTTATTTAGATATCCATCTTGTTGAACTAATTAGGAAGGCAGCAACTTAATCACATCTATCATGATTGTGACCCAATTGTTGATAGTGCATAACCCAACATACAAATTAATCTTGACTGCCCATTTCTTGTAAATCGAATGAAAGGATGATAATAAAGAAATAGAGTTGATGCTCCTAATTCAATACATCCAAAGGTCAAATGAATTTGTTGAGATTTCCATCTACAACAGGCCCCATGATTCACATGTTTCTGATTCGTGAGCATATATCCCTTGTCTACAAGTACAGATAAAAACTCAGCTTTCTAAAGCAATTTGTATTGCAGTAGAAAAGTGGATGGTTTTCGAAGCCATGATTCCATTATTTGGTTGCTATCTCCATTGACTCTTGAAAGAACTAGTGCTATTAGTCTTTCCTTTCAGGTTAGCATCTGGCTATATTCTTTTTTCAGAGCTGTATTTATGAAGAATATAAACAGCCACACCATTATAGTTTCCTTCCTTTTGGTTAATTGGAAGTGCATCCATGTGCAAACTAGGTTTACCCCACTTGCATGTAGGTTGAACCCTTGTTTGCATGTTAGAGTCAGTAGATGAAATCTGGGAGGACAATTTGATTATTTTCCTAAAATTGATCTGTTACCACAGTTTTAAGTGTTTTGACGCATGGTATTCATCCATTAAGAGAGATGTTAGTTCACCTTTGTCCTGTTTGATGCCATGGTAAGTAACGCCGAAAGCTTGTAATAAGTCCCATCTGAATTGAATGCCTTGACATAGCCTCTCTCCTGAAAAACAAGGCTCATATATTGAAATGAAAATGAAGCATGATTAAATTTACAGGAGCATTTCACATGAAAGGGATCATAAGTTTATAAGGACTTGATACCTTATTTTCCAGATCCAGAAGAGAAATTCCAGGGCTATAATGTTCAGAACGACGAATAGCAACAGCAATACCCAAACGCGGGGAAAGAAATGAACCGTTTTGAGATTGGAATGGCAAAACACCACTGCGGCTTGCATAGTCTTGGGGAGATAGCATGCAAGGAGTAGGAGATAAGTCCTCCAATGATTCTAGTACTTGAATAGTTTTTCTTAAGCCATGATTCATTTCGTCGGTTGAATTTGAGGGACGTTTCAATGCTAGTTTTGCAGATTTAATTGCTCTAGAGGCTAGAGGGGAATCGGCATCAGCATTGTCCCCAGGTTCAATCTCAACAACTCGATATGCCAATGGCAATGAAGTATCATTAACAATCCAATATGGTACAAACAACCTAATTGTTTTGGGTGCTGCAGTGGTTCCTCCCAAGTCACGTTCAAGACTCACACGTATCCTCCTGTGTAAAAGGTAGAGAAGAATAATTGTTATTGAAATCAAAAGAAAATAAATCCTAAAAATGAGAATATATACAAAAACACATCTAGTATATGTGACAGCTAATAGAAACCAATTGTGTATGTATATATATAGCCAAATATAAATTTAAAAACTATATAAAAGAAATTATTTACAACATTATGGAATCCCATAAAACTGTTAGTTCCATTTATCTGTCAAGACTATATACATCACATTGTTTTGATGCAACATATAAGCACAAATCCAGTTTTCTCATATCACACGACAACCAATTAGTGACTCAAAGTATAGTAGCAAGCTACTTGTCTTAGCATCAAATATAATATTGGCAATTCGAGTGAAATATATTCATGCAAACTATCATAATTAGGAAGACATCAATTTGGATACTCCTGCAGGTCATGCACATTGTACTGATCATGGAGATTTATGAGATATACTTAATTATATTCTTTTAAGTAAAAGGGGCAGATACATTTGACTGTGTGCTGTCTACACCCACCACACCCACACCCACACCCACCACACATATATAGGGATATATTCTTGTGAGCATGGTGCTAATGGGCTTACCGTGCACACCGCCTAGTGGGGCCCACTGAGGGCCCCACAGATCATGGGTCAGAGGGATGGAAAGATCCTAATGGGTAGGGCCTGTTATAATATGTGGAGGAAGGAGAAGAAGAAGAAGAATAGTGGAGAGAAGGTAGTGCATCCATAGATGATCGGCGGTTCTATTTATAATCATATTAGACCTTAATCAAGGCTCTAAATATGTTAAGAGTACAAATCAGAATAATGAAAGAATAGAAAGAATATATCCTAGACTATACAAGGAAATAAGAAGAGAGAATTAGCTATACAAATTTAGATGCAAATCTAGACCATATCCCATGTGTGGGATTTATACATGGGCCTTGATGCGCTGGGCCTGTTTTAACGCCTGTTATCTTGTATACGGCCCAGATATCGAATTTGGGGTTAATCCCATACCTCTAACCCCTTGATCCATGGCCCACAAGTTTCACACACACATATATGACCCTCAATCAAGTGGCTCAGTCCATAAGATGGTGCAAATCCATGGGATCCAGTGTAATTTGGGTGTCCCATGTGTGTGGACAGTTTGGATGGGATCATAAGGTGGGCTCCACTATGTTGCCCTCATCGTAAGACTCTGAACACTGTGCTCATGAGAAGATTTTCTATACATATAATGGGTTATCTAGTGCACATGGCTTCATGCACACCTCATAGTGGCGCCTGTTTGATCACCCATCAGGATGGACCATACACAGGACCACCCTGAATTACATTGATCCCATTGCTATACACCCATCTGAATGGACTATATTCGTTGGATCGACTGTGCACCATTTTGGACAGTCGAAATTTGTGGGCCTTTGATCAAGAGATTAGGATGATCACATGAGCCCTCGTCAATGTGCATCAATAGGGCCCACCTAGATGTTTCGATCCCACCGGGTCCCTTCCCCAAGTGTGCCCGTAGGTGGGCCCCACAACCTCCATGCGCAACGCGTGCAGGGCATAAGGAATATATATATTATATATATGGAAATTCTAAAAAATGCCCCACTTTAAAAACGCCCCTTTTTTCGCCCCTTATTTTTGGTCATGGGGCCCATGTTGTGTCAATCTAATCTTTTCACACAAACTACCCCACCATGAATAGTCACAAGTCCACGTTTGACATTCATCCAACTTTTCCTCACTGTTGGATTGAAATCATTATAAAATGATGCCTTTAAACCATTAAATTTTAGGGCCATGGATTAAAAGGTTAGGGTGATCTTATGGACTCAAGATTTTGCATATAGGTAGGTCTCATTCATTTGGATCTTTCCATCCAATGGACTTCCATGATCATCATGCATCCCAGTGGGCACAACTAGGAGGGGCGTTTTCTCCTTAAAAATGCCCAGGCGCTGTGTAGCGCTCCCCATAGATGGAAATTCTAAAAAAACGCCCCAATATATGGAAATTATCCTATGCGCCCGGTGCTCATAATGCACACTAGTAGTGGGGCCCACTTGATGTCCATTCGAGTGTACCCAAAAAACCTCCCTCCTATAGTCACTGGTCCCATCGGGTTCGCACATATCCAAATGGATTGTACACCATTGGACCGACTGCACGTCCCATCCAAATGAAATGTATTTGTGGGCCCTGGATGAAAGCATTTGGATGGTCAGATGGGGCTGATTTTTTGTACATAGGAGGGGCCCATGTAGATCTTCAAATCCTCCCACGTCCCATCCCTGTGGTGGGCCAACAGGTAGGCCCCACATTGAGTCGCGCACTGGATGGCGACCCTATATGTATGCATGTATGTATGGTAATATTTTTGAGCATCTGCTGTGCACAGTCTTAACATTCGATGGATGCAAACCCCGGGTTTCAGTGACTATCAAGAAGTGGGGTGGTTTAACATGTGTGTGAACGGTTTGGTTGGATCATAAAGTGGGCCTGCTGGAAGTTCTCACCATAAGAATGTGCAAGAACATTTCCCATTACACACACATACACACATATGTATGTATATATAGTCCCGATCCCATGTGCATGGTGCGCAAGGAGCTCTCCATGCGCTCCTCGTTGTAAGGTCCACATGGGGGCCACCTAGGGATGGAGCTGGAGGATCAAAAGATCTGGTTGGGGTCTACTTCTGTGCAAAAATATGGAGCCCACCTAATCATCATAACCCGTTGATCAATGACCAACAAATTTTCACTCCTTAAAAAAGCGTTCACAGTCGATCCAATGGTCCAATCCAATCAAATGGGTGTAAAAAAAATGGGGTTAACCCCTTGATCAATGACCCACAAATTTTCACCCCTTAAAAAAGCATTCACAGTCAATCCAACAGTCCAGTCCAATTAGATGGGTGGAAAAAAATGGGATCGGTGTAATTCAGTGGGGTCTTGTTTGTGTGGTTTGTGTGGTTGATGCAAATGCCCAATTCAGACTGAAAATTATGTAAATTAAGCAGGTCTTGATGTTCATGGAGGTGTATGATCGAGCACATGGGGTCTAGACCATAGTTACCTGATTCGCAATTCGACCAGCTTCGGATTTGAATTCGTAGTTCGCAATTCGACAGTTACTCAAATTCGAAAATTCGATGGGGTAGGTTCAGTTAGTTCGGTTTTCAATTCGCTCAATTCGCAGTTTGAGTTCGATGAATTAGCTAGGCTAATTCGAATATATAATTTGATGTAGTTTGATATGATTTATATGTCCACTCAATATATACATAAATACTTTTTTAGATATTAGATGCTTTAATAAGTAAATAAATAATGGCATTTCACAAAAACTATGAGCAACTAAATGTTTGATTCGCAATTCGAGTTCGATGAGTTTTTGGCTTCCACTGCATTTAATTCACATAAGTTTTTATGCAATATAATATTTACATATATATTTTATGAGTGGCTAATCTTTTCGTGGGCGCTTCACATGAAAGAAGAGGACACATTTTATTGGATTTAGAGATTGATAGGCCATGGTACAGAACACCTCTACTTCAATCATGTCAAGGGAGAGGCATAGAAAAGGAAAGGTGGTACAATGCATTACTTCATTTATTACCCACCATTCACTTTAGTCAATTCAACAGAGAGGCAGAAAAAAAAAAAGACAGTACAGTGCATGGAAAGAAAGAAAATAACCAAAGGACAATGGGTACTGCTCTCCTATGTAGGGACGACTGTAGCATATTAAATGCTCTTTACCTTTCTTTCATGTACGAATGGTTAAGAGTCTTCCTCTCTTTTTCAACTCAACGAACTACTTCGAACTCAAACAATTCAAAAATGCCGAATTGATCGGATCGAACAGCGGATCGTTCGATTCGAACTATACGAAATTCGAGGGCATCTCTACTGAATTAGGTAACTATGGTCTAGACCCATGTGAGATCAGTTTATTTGAAGAAAGGACATGAACCGAAAGAATTGCAGAAAAAACACATCTAATAAGGGCTGTTTAGTTATTCCAGAACAAAATAGGGGGTATTATGCAATTAATGAGAATCCATTTGAAGATAGCAGAGGAAAAAGGGCAGCATGTGTAATTTCTTTGTATCATGATTTGGCAGGCCATGCCAGGTCCAAATCACCCAGGAATTGAACCAACAGGGTAGCCCAAGAGGCCTCTTCAATTTAGTTGAGATGGGCTCACCAGTAGGCGCCCATTTGGGGCCCTTGATCAATTTTGTGGAATCGGTATGGAACGACCAAGATTTAGGTGATTTACTGGATTTTCCATTTTTCTTTCAAATTAGATGCTAATTTCTTTCATTGGGGATTTTATACATGTAATGGTCGATTGTGCCTTTCCAGCCACGGTTGACGGTGAATCAACTTCCTTTTAGTTTGTTTTCTTTGTGTAGTTTTAGTAACTCGAGGTTGTTAAACAAGCCCAAGGCCCATAATTAGATCCAGTCCAGCATGATTGTCTTACGTGTTTTGATTGGGCCAAAGATTACACAGTTGTACATATTATCTCAATTAGATTGGTTTCCTAACTTAGAACATAATTGATGTAATTAGATTGGTTTCCTAACTTAGAGCCTTGATTAAGGCATGTAATACTCTATATATATAGAGGCTCGTTCTCCAAAGGAAGACAAGCAATGATAATACAATTTCATAGCTTTGTGCTATTTCAAGTTCCATTCGTGAGTTTTGTCTTAAGTTTGTCATGGTATCAGAGCTTAGGCTCAAGAAAATCTAGTTCTTATCTTCCAAAGCATCAAGGCAATAGGATAAGAATTGGAATAAATCTCTCTCATGCAAAAAACAGATCTAGGCATCTGTTCAAGGTATTCCAGCGTCACATACTATCTGCGACAGTTCCATCTTGAAGGTGGCCCACCCCTGATCATCAGATCAATCTCCAAAGACCACACGGTCATGGTCACCTGATATTTCTAGGATTATTGGCAATTTTTTCAGGATTTTTCAGCACCTCCAGGTAGTCTTTCTGATCATTCTTGAGTTATTTCAAAATATTACACAAGTTTCAATCAAGACCGTCCAGAATCTTGGATATTCAGCGGAATAGGTGTAAACCTGTTCCAGTAGGTGCGAAAATACTGTGGCTTCTCAAATCAAACATCTAATCAGTGTTCAGGTCCATCTGTGGGGCCCACGTAGCAGATCTGAAGCACCAGTCAAGGTCGTCAGAGGGGTTTTTTTCCCTATTCTTGGTCTGACATGGTTTTTTTTTTTCCTCTCTGCCTGGTTGAATCTTGCCTCCTGCACTCACAAACAGTTTTTCATACAACTGTTGCTTGATTTGCTTACTATTTTTCACTGTTTCAATCAAATTTTTTCCAATCTAACATTAAGATGGAAAAATCCGAGGTTACTTTGATCAAGTTCATGGGAAAGAACTACCCTGCCCGGTCTTTTCAATTCCAAATATACCTTGAAGCTAGGGAATTATGGGGATATATTTCTGGTTCTGACCCTATACCCACTGAGGATGAGAAGAAGATCTCCTCGTGGCATACTAAAGATGCCAAAATCAAAACCTGGATTCTGGGATCCGTTGAGCCTCATCTGATAATGAACCTCAAACCCTACCCCACTTCTAAAGACGTGGGAGTATCTACAACAAGTGTACCATCAAGATAACTCTGCACGTCAATTTCACCTTGAATGTGCGATTGCTGAATATGCACAAGGGACCTTGTTGATCCAAGACTACTATTCGGGATTCCGGACCCTATGGTCGGAATACGATAGTATTAAGTATGCAGGTGTGGCTGCTAACGTTTTGATTGTCATTCGCGATCTTTAGGCCTCTAGTCAGCGGGATCAATTTTTGATGAAATTACGGAATGAATATGGAAGTGTTTGCTTTGCCCTGATGAATCGGACGCCTCTACCTTCCTTGGCCGTCTGCTTGAATGAACTCTTACGCGAGGAACAACGCATGGCACCCTCGGCCCATATAGCTCAACAAAAGACTAAGACCTATTCAGTCGCGTTCTTAGCCTCTGCCTCGAGACTTGAGCAAAACACAGTGCTACAATTGTAAAAAATTTGGGCATCTTGCATCTCAATGCAAACAAAAAGTCTACAGTTACTGTAAAAGTTCGGAACATATCATCTCTGAATGTCGTCGCCGACCACAACGTCCATCTCCACAGTATCAGACTACATAGTACCAGACTTCCCAGCATCAGGCTACACAATATCCGGCTTCGCAGTATCAGACTCCACAGTCTCAGCCTCCGCATGCTTATGTTGCTTCTTCAGTTATGCCTGCTCCTACATCGGCACCCTCACAGCCCGAGCCCTCTTCTCTGACTCCTGAATTGGTTCAACAAATGATTGTCAATGCCCTTTCTGCTTTTTGTCTCTCAGGTACCCTCACCTCCATCCTCTACTTGGTTTCTTGATTCCGGGGCATCTAATCATATGACATATTCCCGTAACCCACTCTCCAATGTGACAAGATACAATGGTAATCTTCAAATACAAATTGCTAACGGAGGCACTGTTCCCATTACTGCCCTCGAAGATATCCCTGGTGATGCAGTCCGATCCCTATCCAAGACAGGGACCCGCAACCGCAAACCTTGACGGACCCAGCTGATGGGGTCCACATGTGCCTCACGTTTCTTGATTTTCTAGATTAGTAATATTACTTAGTTTGCTTGCTTTCTAATTTTATTGTTAATTAGAATTAGTAGCTTTCCTCATTAGCAGACATTATGCTCTATATATACAGAAGAGCCCTAATGTAATTTTCATGCTTATTATCAATTAATCCAAGTTATCGTTGTGAGTTATCTCTTGTGTGTTATGGTTTGTGCTGTGCCCTAGGGCTGGAATCCATCTTGGATTCGATCAATCCTTCGGGAGATTGATCTATCAATCTTTGGCTGCGTCAATTGGTATCAGAGCCGAAGAGCGATCGCCGGGGAGACGTCTGTCCTTCCCGGAATTCCTTCGTCATCCATCTCTCAATCCTTCTTCCACCAACAACCCACCTACAACCCACCACCAACCCAACCCCACTGTCACGCTTCCATCCCTGCCAAACATCCCACCACTCACCCAAATCCCTGTCCCTCCCGGAATTCCTTCGTCATCCATTTCTCAATCCTTCTTCCACCCACAACCCACCTACAACCCACCACCAACCCCACTGTCACGCTTCCATCCCTGCCAAACATCCCACCACTCACCCAAATCCCGTCCCCTGCGAAACCCTAACTTTGTTAACCCCACCTTCTGGAAATTCCGAACCACTTTTTCCCCAAATCCCCAAATTTCCAAAATTCCGAAACCCTAATTCCCTAACCCAAAAACCCAGCGCACTCCCCTTCCTCTCCCAGCATCAACAAGCCAAACCCTACCCCAAAATCTCCCTGAACCCAATTTCCCCAAATTGAGAACCCCAGACCCACTGTCACGATTCCAGACCCAACATCCCCGCTACCACACCCCACCCCTCTGCCTTCTTTTTCCAACCTCGTCGAAAACCCCATCCCAGAGAAAAAAAAAATAGAAGAGAGAGGAGAAGGAGCTCTGAGTTGGAAGCATACCTTGCACCGACGACGAGCACACAGCAGCGCCTTGATCTTTACATCCACTGCAGCTCCATCTTCATCGCAGCACGGCAGCACCCCTCCTCCACGCCCCACCGCCGACGTCACGAACTGCGTGCATCACCCAAGCCAGCCCGTCTTCTTCCTCTCATTCTTCAAGTTGAAGGTAAGCAGCAGCCCTACTCATCCTTTTATTTTCTCTGCGCACAGAGCCCGAGCAAAAGAGAAGCTTTCTTTTCCTTCACACGTGTGTCTAGGCAGCACTGCACTGGGCCTGAGTTTTGGGCCTGACCTGCAGTCTGGGCCTGATCTGAGTCCGACCTGAACCAGCCCACTAGCAGCAGAAATAAATAAATAAATAAATAAAAAAAGTGCAGAATTTTTTTTCTGGCTACTCGCATGGGCAAATTTTTCATGACAGACTTTCTGACATTCAGCGCGATGATTGTATAAGAGATTTATATGAACGGGTAGACGCATTACAACTCACTGTCGATGAACTTGCGAAAGCCCCTTCAAACCCTTATGGCGAATCTCCAGCACTTCTGGTTCACATTCGCACCAATTGGAACATATTCCCCGAGAATCAATCCAAGAATTCTTTCAACGTCTCTTTGCAGACCGGGGCGCTGACAATTTACCACCCAGCCCGGGCCAAGATGATCTCTCGCGGAAAATCAAATTAGAGGTTGCTGATTTTTCTGGTCAAGGTGATGCTCGCGCCCTTTTTGATTGGCTTACTTCAATTGAGGATTATTTCACTTGGTATCACATTGAAGATCCTCAACGAGTCACTTTTGTCAAGATGAAGTTAAAAGGTCCTGCTCGAATTTGGTGGAAAAATATTGATGACCACAATGTGCAAATGGGTCGCCCTCCTATTACACGTTGGGAAATTATGAAAAAAAGACTGGAAGATAAGTTCTTGCCTTCTGACTACATTGATTCATTTAATAGCGAGCTTATCAATCTTCAGTAAGGCTCTATGACCATAGATGAATACACTCGTAAGTTCCATGAGCTTTGTATTCGATGCAAATCTAATGAAGATGATCGCTTGATGGTCACCCGTTATCGCGAAAGATTACGCCTAGATATACAGGATAAATTGGCCGTATTTGACTTCGCCACTGTTGATGCAATCTCTAGCAAGGAACGACGTGTTGAGCAAACGTTGCGTCAGCACACTGGGCGACGTTTCGGTCACCAAGCCGGGGAGCCCTACAAAAAAGGTCCAGATTCTACTTTCAATTGGACCCCACAGCAAGGGTTCCGACCACCTCCAAACCAACCACAGAACCAAATCCAAAGGCAGCCAGCACAAGCTTCACCGCAGGGTCCACATAATCCTCAGCTCATTCAAGAGTGGACAACAAATCAGAATAATGCTAGAGGCACTGGGATAACCGCTAAGCGCAACATTGTCTGTCATTCTTGCAAAAACCGAGGTCATTATGCTAGAGAATGTCCTCACAGGAATCTGCATTGTGATGGTGAACCTTATGATGACGAACAGTATGATGAGGAAATCGAAATGGAGAAACCTGATGCACAACTTCCAATAGAACCAGAGTCCGCACTTGAGGTCTTCACAACTGATAATGATAGCCTGTTACTATTCCTCCACCGCCGCCTATTGGTTGCAGATGGTATTGAGGAAGGCGATGAAAACCAAGCTCCAATTTTCAGGACAAGAGTCACTTGTAAAGGAAGAGCTTGCAATGCCATCATTGATGGTGGAAGTGCCATGAGTGTCATATCCAAAGATGCAGTTGATAAACTTCAGTTGCCAACTATAAAGCACCCGAGACTTTACAGAGTTGCATGGGTAAATGATTATTCAATTCCCGTCAACCGCCAGTGCATTGTTCCTTTGAAGATGGGCTCGTATGACGATAATATCAAGTGTGATGTTATTCCGATGAATGTTGCCCACATCTTATTTGGCAGACCTTGGCTGAAGCGCTTGAAGGTCATCACTGATCATTCGGATAACACCTACACTTTCAAATGGAATGGACGCCGAATTCAATTGAAGCCCATGGAAACTCCATTCTCTGTAAAGCAATCCACTCCTACTACCTCTCCTCACATCCTCACCATGCGCAAATTTGAAGTTGAAAGTCAAGAGCAAGGTGTGATGTATGCTTTGGTTACCAGACAGGTGACCGAATCAAGTAAAAACTCCACGCCATCCCCTCCCCAGAAGGTACAACCATTGCTCGATGAATTTTCTGATTTAATTCCTAATGAGCTTCCAAATGAATTGCCACCAATGCGAGACATCCGGCATGCAATAGATTTAACTCCTGGAGCATCTCTCCCTAATCTTCGTGCTTATCGGATGAGTCCTTCCGAACATGCTAAACTTAAGAAACAAGTTGATGATCTATTGCTACGGGGATATATTCGGGAAAGCCTAAGTCCATGTGCCGTACCCGCTCTCCTCACACTAAAGAAGGATGGAAGCTGGCGTATGTGCGTGGATAGTCGTGCCATCAATAAAATCACTGTAAAGTATCGCTTTCCTATTCCTAGACTTGATGATATGCTTGATCTAATGACTAGTGCTTCTGTTTTTTTCTAAAATTGATCTTCGTAGTGGTTATCATCAAATTAGAATTAGGCTAGGTGATGAATGGAAGACAGCCTTTAAAACTAAAGATGGTCTTTATGAATGGCTTGTTATGCCTTTTGGTCTTTCTAATGCTCCTAGCACATTCATGCGTGTTATGAATCAATTGCTCAACCCGTTTATTGGAAAGTTTGTTGTTGTCTACTTCGATGATATCTTGATTTACAGTAAATCCAAACGAGAGCATCTTGATCACTTGAAGAGCATATTTGAACTTCTTCGTCGGGAACGCTTCTATGCTAATCTGAAGAAGTGTACTTTTATGAGCCATTCTGTGATTTTCCTTGGCTTTGTTGTCTCTTCTAAGGGTATCGCAATGGACCCATCCAAGATTCAAGCTATCCTCGATTGGCCTATTCCACAAACTCTCACTGAAGTTCGTAGTTTTCACGGACTTGCTACTTTCTATAAAGGTTCATTCGAGATTTCAGCAGTATTATGGCTCCAATCACTAATTGTATGAAACAGGGTGAATTTAAATGGACAAGTGCAGCAACTAAAGCATTTGGCGAAATCAAGAGCATGATCACGGAAGTCCCTGTCCTTCGACTTCCTGGTTTTAACAAAGTCTTTGAAGTTGCTTGTGATGCTTCTCAGATCGGCATTGGAGGAGTTCTTAGCCAAGAAGGTCACCCGATTACATTTTTTAGCGAAAAGCTCCCCGATGCCAAACGCCGATATTCTATTTATGATCTCGAATTCTACGCCGTTGTGCAAGCATTGCGACATTGGCATCATTACTTGGTTGGCAACAACTTTGTCTTATATTCCGATCACTGAGGCATTGAAGCATAAACAGTCCCAACAACATGTCAGTGATCATCGAATTAAATGGAGCTCTTTCCTTCAACAATTCACATTCAGTCTCCGTCATAAAGCTGGCAAAGAAAATATGGTAGCTGATGCTTTGAGTGATCGGAAACATCTCCTCACTACTATGGCAGTCACTGTAACAGGTTTTGACCAAATAAAGCAGGAATATACAAATGACAAGGATTTCGGAATAATCTATGCGGATTTTCTTAACGGCAACAAGGACAAGCACCCTCATTACAGCATACATGATGGATTCTTATTCCGAGGTAACAAACTTTGCCTCCCCGCTACTTCTATTCGAGAACATGTTGTTCGTGAATTACATTCTGGAGGTTGTAGTGGTCATTTGGGACGTGACAAGACACTCGCTCTCGTGGATGATCGTTTCTATTGGCCGCGCATGCGGGTTCATGTTATCAGCCTATGTGAGAGATGTCGCACCAGTCAATTGGCTCAAGGAAACAAGAAGAATACAGGTTTATATCAGCCATTGCCTATTCCTAATGCACCATGGAAAAATATCAGTATGGATTTTGTGTTTGGACTTCCCAAGACTGTACGGAAAGTTGATTCCATCTTTGTTGTTGTTGATCGTTTTTCTAAAATGGCACATTTCATTCCATGCAACACAACATTCGATGCTTATAAGGTAGCTCAACTATTCTTCAAAGAGGTTGTCCGTCTTCATGGCATCCCCAAAACAATCATTTTAGATCGTGACACTAAATTTATGAGTTACTTTTGGAAGACTTTGTGGATGACAGCAAAAACAAAGCTTCACTTCTCTACTGCTTATCATCCGCAGACTGATGGCCAAACTGAAGTTGTTAATAGAAGCCTTGGCCAATTGTTACGATGCCTTGTACGTGATCATATTACTACAAGGGATCAAATTCTACCTATGGCTGAAGTTGCTTACAACAATTCAGTTAATCGGTCCACAGGCATCTCACCATTTGAAGCAGTCACAGGTGTTCGACCGCGCTTGCCTATTGATCTTGTCCCTTTACCTGTTGAAGCACGCCCTTGTGCTGAAGCTGATAACTTCATCAAACACATGCAACGAATACATGATGAAGTTCGACGACATATTGCAGCCAGCAATGACAGTTACAAGGCTCACGCTGACAAACGTCGTCGTTTTCTGGAGTTTTCTGAAGGAGACATGGTTATGGTCCGTATTCATCCGGAAAGGTTACCCCCAGGTGCAAACAAGAAATTACATCCGCGGAATACCGGTCCGTTCAAAGTGATAAAGAAGCTTAGTTCGAATGCATATACTCTCGAGTTACCTTCTGATATTGGTATCAGCCCTACATTCAATGTTGCCGATCTCACTCTCTATCGTGGGCATGATAATGAAGATGATTCTGACGAGCAACTCATTACGTTACCAGCTGCTCCGCCACCGCCTGATAAAATCATTGATGTTCTTGATGATCAAATTGTTTCTACTCGTCGCGGCGGCTTTCAAAAGTTCTTTGTTCGTCGGCAAAACCAACCCGTCTTCGATGCTACCTGGATTACTGCTACCGACTTCCAGCGTCTGAATCCAGATCTTTATGAGCGCTATCAAGCGATTAACTCGCCGGAGTCGAGTTCTTTCAAGACGGGGAGAGTTGATGCAGTCCGGTCCCTATCCAAGACAGGGACCCGCAACCGCAAACCTTGACGGACCCAGTTGATGGGGTCCATATGTGCCTCACGTTTCTTAATTTTATAGATTAGTAATATTACTTAGTTTGCTTGCTTTCTAATTTTATTCTTAATTAGAATTAGTAGCTTTCCTCATTAGCAGACATTATGCTCTATATATACAGAAGAGCCCTAATGTAATTTTCATGCTTATTATCAATTAATCCAAGTTATCGTTGTGAGTTATCTCTGTGTTATGGTTTGTGCTGTGCCCTAGGGCTGGAATCCATCTTAGATTCGATCAATCCTTCGGGAGATTGATCTATCAATCTTTGGCTGCGTCACCTGGTCCCATTCCATTGAAAAATGTTTACCTTTGTCCCAATTTAACTTCAAACCTATTATCAGTCGGGCAACTTGTTGAAAATAATTGTAACATATCTTTTTCTTCTTCCGGTTGTGTTGTGCAAGACCAGATGTCCGGGGAAGGAGATTGCGAGGGGGCCTAAGTGTGGACGCTTGTTTCCGCTGGATTTTTCTAAAATTTTTAGGACTAGATTTGCCAATGATGTGTTCTGTTTTTCTATTAGAGATAACTGCCAATTGTGGCATAAAAGACTCGGACACCCTAATTTCACAGCTTTGTACCTTATGTTAAATTCTGGTTTATTAAATAAATCTATTGGCTTATCTTCTTGTGTGCCTTTTGATTGTGCTACTTGTAAAATGGGAAAGAGCAAAACTCTTCCTTTTCCTATTTCCACTTCACACAACACTCAGTGTTTTGATTTAGTTCATAGCGATGTATGGGGAATTGCTCCCGCTCTTTCTCATGCTCACTACAAATATTTTGTGACTTTTATTGATGATTTCAGTTGGTTCACATGGGTTTACTTTTTGCATTCCAAATCTGATGTTTTCAATGTTTTTAGCTTATGTTGAGAATCAATTGTCCACCTGTATCAAAATCTTGCGATCTGATTCGGGAGGGGAATATGTGTCCTCTGATTTTCAATAGGTTTTGCAAAACAAAGGCATTATTTCTCAGAAGAATTGTCCTTATACTCCACAGCAGAATGGAGTCGCCGAAAGGAAAAATAGACATCTCCTTGATGTCACTCGTTCCCTTCTTCTTGAATCATCGGTTCCTACTCGTTTTGGGTTGAGGCACTGGCTACGGCAGCTCATCTTATAAATCGTATGCCTTCAACCTCTATTCAAAATCAGAGCCCATATTACCAATTGTACCAGACATCTCCATCTTATGATGATCTTCATGTTTTCCCCTTCGTTTGCTTTGTGCACTTGCCTCTTTCTGAGAGAACCAAACTAACCGTACAATCAGCTCAGTGTGTGTTTTTAGTTTATGCGCACTTCCAGAAAGGGCTCCTTTGCTACGATCCTCACATTCGTCGCTTACGGAGCTCTAGGAATGTCGTTTTTTTTTTTTTAACATTAGTATTTTTTTCAAAAACACCTTGAACCTCCTGACTCCTCCTTGGTGTCTTTACCTGATTTTCTGACAATACATCAGTTGTTCGTTTTAATCCTAACTTTGTGTATCAACGACGGAACAGAGAAGCACCTCCTAGGGATCCCCCTCCTGATCTTCCACTAGCATCCAGTCCACCTCCGACACTTGGTCCAGCTGGACATCCTTCATTGCGTCGCTCCACTCGCATCTCAGTACCACCCGACCGCTATGGGTTCTCCCATACTTCCTTAATGGCCACTTTGTCCTCTTCTTCCATTCCCTAATCCTATTATCAGGCTGTGCAGGACAAATGTTGGAACAAGGCTATGCAAGAAGAATTGGATGCTTTAGAGAAAAATCATACGTGGGATATTGTCCCCTCCTGTGGGTTCAAACCTATTGGCTGCAAGTGGATTTTTTCTCTCAAGTTAAAATCAGATGGCACTTTAGATCGATATAAGGCGCGCCTTGTTGCTCTCGGAAATCGGCAAGAATATGGCATTGATTATGATGAAACTTTTGCTCCCGTCGCCAAGATGACCATGGTACACATAATCCTTGCTGTTGCTGCATTTCAGTCCTGGCCTCTATATCAAATGGATGTCAAAAATGCATTTCTTCATGGTGATCTCAAAGTAGATGTTTATATGCGTCTGCCTCCGGGGTCCTCATCTGGGAAGGGTACGGTTGCTAAGCTCCGTCGCTCCCTCTATGGTCTGAAGCAAGCTCCTCGCGCATGGTTTGAGAAATTTCAAGATGCCCTTCTCCGCTTGGATTTTCATCCTAGCCACTATGATCCTTCCATGTTCTTACATCATGCTCCGTCCGGGATTACTGTGCTACTGGTCTACGTTGATGACATTGTCATTACTGGTCCCAATGCACAAATGATTCAGGAACTCCAAGCTTCTCTTCATCAGACATTTTACATGAAGGATCTCGGGCCCTTACATTATTTTCTCGATTTTGAAATTCATCAATCGACTAAAGGTATAGTTCTCAATCAACACAAATACGCAGTTGACCTCATTGACTTGGCTGGCCTTACTTTTTCAGCTCCAGTAGATACGCCAGTCGAACTGAATGTCAAACTCAGTAAAGATGAGGGTCACCTTCTTCCAGATCTTACCGCATATCGTCAGTTAGTGGGTAGCTTGATCTACCTCACGATCACCCGTCCTGATATCTCATTTGCGGTCAACCTAATGAGTCAGTTCATGACTGCTCATCGTGACCTTTATCTGGCTGCTGTTCGTCGCATCATTCGGTACTTTATTCGCACACCGACTCGCGGGTTGTTTTTTCAATCAAACAATCCTCTTTCTCTCATAGCTTATTCAGATGCTGTTGTCCGGATACTCGCAGATCGACTACAGGATGGTGCATGTTTTTGGGTGATAGTCT
Organism: Litsea cubeba; assembly: GCA_012931725.1. NCBI lineage: Eukaryota > Viridiplantae > Streptophyta > Magnoliopsida > Laurales > Lauraceae > Litsea > Litsea cubeba. Next base: position 121,776,521 of record CM022944.1, on the reverse strand, counting down.
GATTTCCTAGAAATGCAAGAAACATGACAAAGTTTCCAAATCTTTTACCGAGGCTGAGTACCGAGCTATGTCTGCTGCGTGCTCCGAAATCCTTTGGCTCCGAGGTCTGCTCTCTGACATTGGATTTCCCGCAGAAGGAGCTACCCCCCTCTATGCAGATAATACAAGTGCAATTCGGATTACTGAAAATCCGATTTTTCATGAACGCACTAAACACATCGACGTTGATTGTCATTTCATACGTGATGAGCTTAAACGTGATGTCATCAGCCTTCCGCATGTCTCCACTGAACTTCAAATTGCTGATATTCTCACCAAAGGTCTTCCACGACCACGTCATCAGTTTTTGGTTGGCAAATTGATGCTTGTTGATTCTCCCGCATCAATTTGAGAGGGGGGGGGGGGGGGGTGTTAAACAGGCCCAAGGCCCATAATTAGATCCAGTCCAGCATGATTGTCTTACGTGTTTTGATTGGGTCAAAGATTACACAGTTGTACATATTATCTTAATTAGATTGGTTTCCTAACTTAGAACATAATTGATGTAATTAGATTGATTTCCTAACTTAGAGCCTTGATTAAGGCATGTAATACTCTATATATTGAGGCTCATTCTCCAAAGAAAGACAAGCAATGATAATACAATTTCATAGCTTTGTGCTATTTCAAGTTCCATTCGTGAGTTTGTCTTAAGTTTGTCAGAGGTGTTATTAGCTTTTTTAGGAAATATGACAGCATTATGATTTTTAGAAATCTACAATTAGGGATTTTTGAGGCTTTATATGTTTTGTACGGTCAAATGGTTTGAGTCGAGGATCAAAATTGCGGTTACAGCGGGCGTAGTGGTTAGTGGCCAAAATGCTACATAGCGGTTGATACGTAGCGGTGTAGTAGTGTGAAAATTTTAAAGGTAAATTTGTTTTGAATATTGTATTGCAGCCAATAATGTGTTTTTTAGTGATTTGAAACCATACAAGGGTAGAGACAACTTCAAAAAAAGCTATTGAGGAGAAGAAATAGGAAAAACAATGTTTAAAACTAAAATTACTTGGCCCTACTAGGTTTTAGACCATAGCACCACTATTTTCAAAATAGTGTAGCGCATTGACTGCTATGACAAATAACGAGGCCGTTACACTATTTTGAACCATGGTTTGAGTAGTATATTGTCAACTGGTAACTGTTATTAAAAAAAGGTTCTGCAGCCAACCTTTAATATTCTCTGTGTTCTCTTAACAACTTTCCTTGAGATTCCTTGAGATTTGTGTGTGCACGACCGAGAATGAGATCCATGCAAATAGGGCTGATGATCCAGCTCTAACCTTGGCAGAACTCCAAAAACTATTTAATAGTCCCTGTTACATTGGCTTTGTGGTCTTTGACAATTTGTGCCCTGTTGTGGGATTCTTTGTGGATCCGTGACCGCGTCAGTGGGCCCACAACATAGGCTAGTAGTTTTAGATATTTGCATTAGAAGTAGAAAGAGAGGGGCAATAAATAAAATCTGCACTAAAAGAAAGTGGAGGGATTTGAAAGGAGAAAAAACAATAATATTTAAGGATAAAGTGATTGAGGAGGGGGAATGAAATTTTGAGGGAGAAACTACAATGATGTGGAATCAAATGGCTATACCAGGAAGGTTGCTAAAGAGGTTCTTGGAGAGTCAAAAAGGAAACGACACTATAATAAAAAAAAAACATGGTGGAGTGTAGAGGTTCAGGAAGTTCGAGAGAACAGATGATGTTACAAAGTTTAATAGGGGACTAGGATTTGGAAAACTATAAGATGTATAACAAGACAAAGAAGCTAAGAAAAGTTGTAAGTGATGTAAAGTTCAAAGCATATAATGACCTATATAATAGGTTGGGAACAAAAGAAGGAGATAAGGATATTCTTAAGCTTACAAAAATAAGGGAAATGAAAAGCAGAAACTTAGACCATGTCAAATTCTATTAAAAGCAATGGCTAAAAGGTTCTAATGAAGGACAATGATATCAAGGAAAGGTGGAGGGAATATTTTGGTAAACTTTTAAATGAAAACTATGTTGGAGACAGAAGAACAAGATATGATACTTTGTTAGCAGAACAAGCTTTTTTCCACAGAATTACGGTGGTGGAAGTGAGGAAAGCAATGAAACAAATGAAGATAGGAAATGCTATAGGTCCAAATGACATTCTGATAAAGGATTGGAAATGCTTAGGAGACGTTGAGGGGATTTGGTTAACTAGGCTCTTCAATAAGATATTAATGACAATGAAGACTCTGGATGAATGGAGAAGTGCTATAGTACCTATATATAAGAACAAGGGAGATATACAAAACTGTACCTACTGCCGTGGGATAAAACTTATGAGTTATACTATGAAGCAATGGGAAAGTGAGTTAAATAGAAGACCGAGATATCTGAAAATAAATTCGGGTTTATGGTTGGGAGGTCAACTGTGGAAGTTATCTTCTCACTTAGGCAAGTAATGGAAACATATCTAGCGAAAAGGAAAAATGTGCATATGGTCATCATTAATCTATAGAATGTTCCAAGATGTTATATTGAAATTATTAAAGACATGTATTTATGAGTGGTAACAAGTGTGAGAATTACTTGTAGAAGACTGGTGACTTCCTAGTGACGATAGGTTTGCATCAGGGGGTTAGCCTTAAGCCCTTAACTCTTTGAAGTAATTATGAATGAGCTAACTGCTCATATTCAAGATGAGGTACCTTGGTGTAATGTTGTTTGCAGATGATATAGTGTTGGTGGATGAATCAAGAGATGGTGTGAAAGCAAAATTCGAGAGATGGCGGGGGCTTTAGAATCCAGTGTGCTTTAAAATAAGTTGTACAAAGATAGAGTATATGGAGTGCGACTTCAATGGGCATATATAAAGAGCTAAAACTATTGTGAGAATTGAACCTCAGGAGATACCACAAAGAGATTCATTTTGTCACCTTAGCTCGATAATTAGTAAGGATGGAGAGATTGATGAAGATGTCAAATATAGATTTCATTTTGTTACCTTAGCTCGATAATTAGTAAGGATGGAGAGATTGATGAAGATGTCAAATATAGGATAAAAGCGAAATGGTTGAAGTGAAAACTTGCTTCTGGAGCACTTTGTGACCGACGAATGCCAGCACGATTGAGGCGAAAATTTCACAGGACATAAATTAGACCACCTATAGCCTATGGAGAATAATATTGGTCAATCAAGAAGCAACATATGCACATAATGGATCTAGCAGAGATGACAATGTTGAGGTGGATGTGTGGTAAAACTAGGAAGGACCGGATTAGAAATGAGTGATTTTGAGAGCATTTATGGTTAGCATAAGTAGAGGACAAAATCAAGGAAATTTTTTTGAGATGATTTGGGCATGTCCAACGCAGGCTGACAATGGTGCTGTTAAGAGAAAGTCTGGATATGCAGGTTAATGCCCACCAAGGGGAAGGGGTAGGCCGAAGAGGACGTGGATATAGGTAGTAACAATAGATCTGAAGAAGTGCAATTTATTTGAATATTTGATTCAGGATAGATCGGAATGGAGAAAAAAAATTCATGCAAGTGACCGCAACATAGTTGGGACAAGGCTTTGATGATGATGACGACGACTGCGTAAGTGGTCCATTCAGATGAGTTATCAAGTGAGCCCACTATGAGTGCAAGAAATGCTCTGTGTGCACTAAATAATTTTCCTATATATGTATATAAATGTGTAGAGGGCTGATCACCTTTGCCTCTTATGCTGCTCACCTCATTTGGGGCCCACCTGGGGTCCCACCAATTAATGGAACTGTGGGAATGAAGATTTGGACCTTTGTATAAAATTTGAGCCCATCAGTTTATCCTAACCCATTCATTAGTGGCCCACAAGTTCAATGATTATATAAATATATAGGGTGCTCAGAGGAGAAACTTGTTAGTTCATTCAAATCAGCGTACATCTTTTATTTACATGACCTTCACTAGGCCTAACCAATATGCAGCTGAAGTATCCATTAAAGTGTGGGTCTATGAAATGGGTTCGTTTTTACGAACAAAATCACATGACTTGAACAAATTGTAAATGAACCATATGCTCATTTTGCAAACAAGTTCAACAGAAAAACAGGCATAGTGCACTCCAAAGTGACAGATGGAAATCACAGACCTATTACTTTGTTGATTAATCATCCACAAGTATGAGACATGGTCAAGAGCTGAAAGATCCAGAATTGGAGCAGCATCCTTGCAAAACGAACAGGCAAGTTACATAAAAGGAAGATAATATTACATGAATCTTAAAGAGAGACTCTTCATTATATTAATAAATTATTGGTTACCTTTTCCAAAACCCAGCCACCTTGGACAAACAATGTAAGGTAAATAGATTTTTGCACATCTGCTGAATAAATGAGTTCACTGCCGCAAGATGAGATAATACCATGTTGTCGCTCAATTCTATTTCCCTCTTTTGTTCTCTCCCAGATGGCATATTCTGCTTGACATGGGAGCCTGTTTTCTATTTTAAGCGGTGAATTTATAGATATCTTCCAATCATAAACAGGTGCATTTAGTTCTGTGTGATGAACTGAAGCATCAGTTCCAACACTAAGCCAGAAGTATTGCCCAGTCCTATTATTAGGGTTACAGTACAAAAGCATGTCCTTCTTCTCAAGCTGATTCAACTTGAGAATATAACTTGGCTGTGGATGATTTCTAGCTTTCATGCTGTTCTGACGAGAGAAAGAAACTTGCTCTGAGAAGGATTGGTCATTCCCACATATATACCCAGATCCCACTGTGGCTATATGACTCCATGTATACAAGTCATGAGGATTTTCAAAATAAGGACGAACTTGCAGGCACAAATCTGGATCCTTAGCCATACTCCTCCAAGGTAAAACAGCAGATTCACTTGGCTTGATGATAGCAAAAACATTCCTCATGCTGTTGGCTCTTTCTTCAGGATCCTTTTGCCTTGTACGTGTCCAACGCCTTCGCCTCACAAAATCTAGAGCTGATTTTGTACACGATTTTGGAGATTTTGGTGGCCATTTTAAGCTTTGATAGTCAGTTCCATAAGCCCAACCATCAGAGTCCACAAACTGGGATTTTTCTATGGTCCACCCAGTTGTCCATTGCCATCCTGGAGGAAGTGGGGGCTCAAAGAAATCCTTGGAAATAGAGAAAATCGATGATAAGTTTAATATATTATTACCAATAATCCAAAAATAACATTAAAAATTAGTGACTAATTAAACCGCTAGTGATTAACACCTCACCTTAGATGAGTACGAGAAGTCCCTAGTACTCCAACGCCCTGTATCATTACCACGGAAACCAGGCCACTTATTTCCCCAGCCAGAGATTGGTTGATACCGTTGGTTCTCAAATATCTCTTCCATCACCATATTACGATTGCTTGTCTCAGATATGAGAGGTGTCTGGCTCTCAAGCATAGATGAAGGACATACAGACACTTGCAGTGGAACATCTGAATCATTAACAACCACTCCAAGAGTCCTAAAGATTGCATGCTTCTTTCCATTTTTCATGACCACTTCCAAGGCCAAGAAATTTTCATTTAATGTTTTAGGGACAACTGATAGTGTTAACATTGACCGGAAACTCTCCCACGGACCTTCAGGGCCAAGCCCTACCCAGAAACCCACATCTCTATCAATGGATTTCAAACTTTCCATCTCCTTTTGTAAGTTGACCATTGTTTTCTTTTCAAAGTAAGAAGTAGAAATCAATAAACACCCACAATCTTGCCTGCCATCATCAGCAGTCATCCGACCCTACAAGACAATAATGATTACAGAAAAAAAGACAACACATGAAAAACATCATAGATAACATTTATGCCACATAAATTTGCAGGGCCACATGGCAACATGCATCAGAGAACTGTGAACTCACCCTCTTTAATGGATATGTAAAAATATTTTGATTCTCAGCTGGTTGATATAAAATGCTTGCTGAAGCTGCTCTCTTCAGTGGACCAGAACGGTTCCCAATCGAAATAGAAAATGCACCGACCACTTCACCTATGTTAACCATTTCATACACCACGAGTCAACCACTAATATTTTGGACAGAACAATACACTAATCAATTTTAAACAGAATGATTTTATGAATCAAACAAGGATGATTAATTGTATCAAAGTTTTAGAAGAAAGAAAGATGTCTAAGAGTTAGTTACATTTTTGAAAACAATTCTTGAAATGGAGACTAATTGTGAGACCAGTTAATGATTGCAAGTGAATAAGCAGACCAATAAAATTTCACCAAAGATAAGCTTAAGATGCATGACATGTTCTACACATCCCCTACCACCTGAGTTAATTTTTTTTTTTTTTTTTGCATATACATCCTATTAATAAACCTTTCTATGGAATTTAAATTCATTTTTCTCTGGCATATCATTCTTGTAAAACTCCCCAAGAAGTCAATTCAGTAACATATAAGCAAGAATTTATATTGACCGAGGAATAATGGTAACCCTCCTCTGGGACAATGTCCATAATCTATCCATCATCACTGACATTTCAGCAGCATAGATCAATACTCCAATATGTGACTGAAAAATAACAAGGTTTTTTTTTTTTTTTGAAACAAGACTGTTATAACTGCCTGTTTATGATGTATTCAAGATGTTTCAGAGAAGGGACTGCAACACCAAGGGACTGCTGCGACAGCAGTTATGCAATGGAAACTCCAAGAAAACATCAAGATAAGGAAGAAAATAAAGAGAGAACCACCACTAAAGTGGTCATATCCTCAGTAGTACTCGTCAAATTGGCAGATCTATCAGGCTTTCATACCGGCCAAGTTGGCAGATATCTCAGTTTACATTGGACTTCATAAATACAGCTAGAAAAGAAAAGAAATAGAAAAAGAAAATGAGATTGAATGATGACAGCAATCAATTTTCAGTTATAATTATGAAATGATGGAACAGTACCATTACAAAAATTGTAAAACCTTGTTTTGAAAGACTATTAATCTATATCTTTCTGAATTAGTGAAAAGTAAAGTTCTTTAGCCACTAATATATAGGTAGTTCTACTTTTTCATCAATAGCTTCCACAGTAGAAAATTTTACAGGACAACGATTAGACCATAGTTACCTAATTTGCAATTCGCTCAATTCGCACTTGAGTTCGTAGTTCGCAGTTCGACACTTGCTTCGATTCGGAAATTCGATAGGGTAGGTTTATGTAATTCGCTTTTTTGACTCGCTTAATTCGAAATCCGAGTTCAATGAGTTCGATATGCTAATTTGAATCCACATAAATAAATAGTTAATTTTACATATTTAAACGAACTTGGAGAGGTATAAAGAAGCAAAAAGAGAAACAAAAAAGACAGTTAGTGAGGCCAAGGCAAAGGGATTTGAGGAGCTATATCGGCGACTTGACACTAAGGAAGGCGAAAGAGAGATTCAAGCTTGCTAAAACCAGAGATCGGCGGACCAAGGACTTAAACCAAGTTAAATGCATTAAGGATGAGGATGAAAAGGTATTAGTAAAGGAAGAGGAGATAAAGGAGCGTTGGAAGAGCTACTTCTACAAGTTATTTAATGAAAGTAGTAGTAGTGACATACAATTGGGGCAGCTTACCAGTTCTAGAGAAGAAGCGAATCATATGTTCTATAGGAGAATCAGTAGGGAAGAAGTTAAAGAAGTATTGAAAAGAATGAAGAATGGGAAAGCGGTTGGGCCAGATGGTATCCCTATTGACGTCTGGAGGTGCTTGGGGGAGGATGGCATTAGTTGGATGACAAAGCTTTTTAATGTAGTGCTAAAGAGCAAGAAGATGCCTAATGCATGGAGGAAAAGTATTCTTATACCCATATACAAGAACAAAGGAGATATTCAGAACTGTGCGAACTACCGCGGGATTAAATTGATGAGCCATACGATGAAATTATGGGAGAGAGTTATTGAGAGAAGACTAAGAAGAACAACAAACATTTCAGAGAATCAATTTGGTTTCATGCCTGCGAGATCAACCATGGAGGCTATCTTTCTCCTTAGGAGGTTAATGGAATATTACAGAGAAGGTCAGAGAGATTTACATATGGTGTTCATTGACTTGGAGAATGCCTATGACCGGGTTCCTAGGGAGATTCTTTAGAGAGTTCTGGAAAAGAAAAGAGTGTGTGTTGCATATATTGAGGCGATAAAGGATATGTATGATAGAGTCGTGACATCTATAAGGATGACTGGGGGTGAAAGTCAGAGAGATTTACATATGGTGTTCATTGACTTGGAGAATGCCTATGACCGGGTTCCTAGGGAGATTCTTTAGAGAGTTCTGGAAAAGAAAAGAGTGTGTGTTGCATATATTGAGGCGATAAAGGATATATATGATAGAGTCGTGACATCTATAAGGATGACTGGGGGTGAAACTAAGGAGTTTCCTATCACGATTGGTCTACACCAAGGCTCAGCGTTAAGCCCGTACTTGTTTGCCCTAGTTATGGATGAGATTACAAGACATATCCAGGATGAGGTGCTGTGGTGTATGCTATTTGCAGATGACATTGTTTTAGTGGATGAGACGAGAGAAGGAGTGAATGCTAAACTAGAATTGTGGCGGAAAACATTAGAGACAAAATGGTTTAGGCTAAGTCGATGCAAAACGGAATATATGGAATGCAAGTTTAGTCAAAGTAGGACACCTGGTAGCACAGAAGTAAGTTTGGGCACATAAAAGATTGTAGAGAAGGAAAACTTTAGGTACCTTGGATCTATGGTGCAACAGGATGGAGGGATTGATACTGATGTAAGTCATAGGATTCAAGCCGGGTGGACCAAATGGAGGAGTGCTTCGGGGGTCTTGTGTGATCGGAAAGTCCCCCTCAAGGTTAAAGGAAAGTATTATAAGGTGGCGGTACGACCAGCGTTGTTATATGGAGTGTTGGGCAGTAAAACATAATCATGTCAAGAAGATGGAAGTTGCGGAGATGAGAATGCTAAAATGGATGTGCGGGATCACAAGGAGAGATAGGACTAGGAATGAGGAGATTAGGGGCAAAGTAGGAATAACACCGATTGAAGATAAAATGAGAGAAAATCAACTGAGATGGTTTGGCCATGTTAGAAGGCGTCCAACGGAGGCACCTGTTAAAACGTGTGAAAGCATGGAGATTGCTAAGAGTAGGAAAGGGAGAGGGAGACCCAAGAGAAGTTGGAAAGAAGCTATTAAACATGACCTTGCCTACATGGATCTAACGGAGGACATGGCCCTAAACAGATTTGATTGGCGTCGTCAAATCCATATAGCCGACCTCACCTAGTGGGAAAAGGCTTGGTTTGGTTTGGTTTGGTAATATTTAATCAATCTAATACAAGCTTAGATTTATGTGAAATGGCCCACCCCTACTAACTTGGGAATGCAATTTTCTTTTTTTTTTTAAAAAATTGGGTTTTATAACTGGAGCCCCTACTATGGAAGGGTAGAGATCATTATATCTAAATGCGATGGAGCGCTTCCGAGGGCAGAACCTCGACCCTGCCTGGAGAAGAAGTTCATCAGTCACAACATTCTCCCTCTTCGTCTCTAATCTTCCTCCAAAAATCTCCAAGACAGAGCTTCAAGTTATGTTCTGCAGGGCAGGTGCCGTGATAGATACTTTCATCCCTACCGAACGATCCTCTGGGAAGCAGAGAGGCTTCGACTTCGTCAGATTCAAAACAGAGAGAAGCCAAACTAGGTCTCGAGCTAGTCAACGGGAGATTTTGGAGAGGTAAAAGAATCCTCGTGGACATCACTCGTCCCCGAACAGCAGAAACAGTTGCTGGCTTCTCAATGACCTCCATCGATAAATTAGGGCTTCTACATCATCAACCTCCTGACGACAAATTAGGGCTTCTGCGCCATCAGCCTCCCAACGCTTGGAACTACCCTCCAACGTGCATCGTTGATTCAAGGAGCAGGGTGGATTGTCAAGGATGGCCATCTCACTTCATCCGAGTGGCCCCTTTGCTCGTTGAGTCGGAGATGAAGGTCCTCTGCCATAGCTTGATTGGTTTCCTTAAGCAAGGTGTGACTGTGGATGATGTAGCTCGATGGCTTATTACTCATTAGGGCAAATCGGCAGCCAGGCTAAGACTGTTAGAAGACGATGTTGTCCACATCCAACTTCTCTCAAATGAGGAAGTTCGTCAAGTTCTGAGCTGTGCTGTAGGTTCATCTTCCAAACCGTTCGTAGCCCTAGACAGATGGATGGAGGTTATTGGCTCCCCCCCAATCACCAAATGGATTCATTTCCATGGCGTACTGCTACAAGCTTGGAACGAAGGTGTCTTCCGTCTCATGGGCGATTTCATTGGCTCAACCATAGAGGTAGATCGCCTCACTTCGGAGAAGATAAACCTAGTCTACGGACGTGTGAAGATTCGAACCAGCAGGCCATGCAAGCTCCCGCTGCAAATCCCTCTGTTCGTCGGAGAACTCATCTCAGTCAGGACCGAAGATCTCCCCACTTCCGTCGCATCCGACATCGATGGAACCTCCATAGCAGCAAGCAGCGCAGTGCAGCCTGACGACGGCGATCTACAGCTTGCTGGCAAAGACGACTTCTCAAATCTTGCCAAAGGAAGTCTCCAGAAATGAGCTACGGGTTGCAAGCAGGCCAGATCAGGAAGATCCAGGGCCTCTAACTCGACCCAAACTGAAGGTTGGACCTGGCCCACGACAAAAATAACCTCAGCGGGCCATGGGCTGACGAATGGAGATACTTTATGTTCCTTCCTCAGTGAACTGATTGGCCCAACTCATCAGCCCCAGCTTTCACCCCTTTTAAAAATCGAAAGGACTCGAAGTCTGCTATCTCTGGATTACCTGGTGCGGATGCTGCCTCAACCTTGCCTCCTCTTTGGATACATTGAAGTCGAACAAGATCTCATTTGCCCCTTCCTCAGGGGATCATCCATTCTTCCATTGAGTCAAGGAAAGCAGCCAATCCAAGGACATAAGCAAACCTCTGCCAGCCCCAGACGCCCCCACTTGCCAGGAGAAGAAGAAGACTAATGTCCTGCGGCTGCTTGCTCGCTCCTACGTTTCGGACTCTGACTCCTCCAAATCAGGTTTTGCCACCTATCCATCTTTCCCTTCCTCTCCCTACTCAGTGCCGGCCACCGTTCTCTATGCCTTCAAAGATTCTGCAATTTCTCCCTCTCGGCAAAATTCAGACGAAGACCTCTCTATTTCTAAGAAGACCATCTCCACCAGCTCTCCGTGTCCACACAGACACTCTGCCCCTGTGGATAGAAGCTACTTGTCAGGATCCCCCAACTCGTGGTTACCTCAAAAAATCAGAGCCTGTGGTGAGGCAATAGGCATCTCAGTAGACAACAGCAAAGGAGGGTGGGGAAGCCTAATTGCTTTGCAAAGGATAGAGATTCAGCCCTTGGAAGACCTGTCACCTACAAAAAGAAGTAAAACAAAGGGAAGTAGAGAACTCCAGAACCTTTCGTGCTCCATCAACTATGACAGCCGTCCCTTTGTGAGCACTTCCTCTCTCCAACAAGTCGACAGAGTCAGAGATTCCAGGAAGTGTTGTCAATGAAGGCTATATCCTGGAATATTCGGGGTTTAGGGAATTCAGTGAAGCGGGTAGTTATTAAGGAGGTTATACGCACTTTTAGAGCAGACCTTCTGCTCTTTCAAGAATCAAGCTCAGCTCGATGTCTCAATCAATTATTAGGGATCTTTGGGGTAATAGTAAATGTTTGTGGTTCACCCTTGATGCAGTTGGAACCTCTGAAGGTATTCTTCTATGCTGGAACAGTAGGTTGTACATCATGAAAGATCATTTCATTGGTACCTTCTCTGTCTCGGCAATGCTTGAAGATAGGGATAATGGCTCCTCTTGGATTGTTTCCTCTGTCTATGGCCCTACTGACCGCAGACTTCATGGCAGTTTTTGGTGTGAGCTCGACTCCATTCGTAGCAGATGGGTTGGTCCTTGGTGCATTGGTGGTGACTGGAATATCACTAGATTCCCTTCAGACAAATCAAGAGCTAGCAGAATTTCAGCTGATACGGAATCCTTCTCGGATTGAATTAACTTCCACTACCTCGTCGATCTTCAGTTGTGGGGGGGGGGGGGGGGGGGGCAAAATTCACTTGGTCTAATCACCAAAACCCTCCAACCTTGTCGCGTCTAGTCAGATTCTTGGTCATCGGGGATTGGATTGATTTGTAACCTGAAGTTTGCCAAATTGCCCTCCCAAAGCCCACTTCTGATCACTGTCCTATCCTCCTTGATTGCAAAAGTCTTAAGTGGGGACCCTCTCCCTTTCGCTTAGAGACAATGTGGCTGGAAGACAAAAATTTCATTGCTCTAATAAAGGAGTGGTGGAATAGTTATGATATCAATGGTTGGGCCGGTTTCAGATTTTCCGATAAGCTCAAGCAGCTGAAGCTTAGTATTAAAGATTGGAGGACAACCAATTTTGTGCCCGTCAAAGCTATCAAGGCTAAACTTTTAGAAGAATTGCAATCCATTGACTCTAAGGAAGAATCCCAAGGGCTTTCTGAAGCGGATATCGCTACGAGGTTGAATCTCAAAGATCTTTTTGAGCGTAAAGTCCGAGAAGAAGAGATCAAATGGAAACAGAGATCTAGATGTCGTTGGCTAAAGGAAGAGGACAAGAATACCAAATTTTTCCACAGTATGGCCACGATCAGAATGAGGGGTAACAAGATCAATTACTTGCTGGACACTAATGACAATAGATTAGAGGACATGGATGGGATAACTAGACACATTCTCAGTTTCTTTCAAAGCCTGTACAAAAAGGATGGCACTAGCAAGCCTTCCTTAGACAATCTCCATTTCCCCACCATCAGTGAGGAGAATGCGAATTGGTTGGAAGATGAGTTCCAGGAGGAAGAAGTCAAAGCAGCGGTCTTTAATCTTGCTAGCGACAAAGCTCCAGGCCCAGATGGCTTCCCAATGTCATTCTTCCATAGATTCTGGGACCTCCTTCAAGTTGACATTATGGCCATCATGAAGGAATTTCACTCTAGAGGCAGGCTTTCCAAATCGATCGGTGCCTCTTTCATCGCCCTTATCCCAAAGAAGACAGGGGCTGACAGTATTAAGGACTTCAAGCCAATAAGTCTCTTAGGCAGCATCTACAAAACCTTGGCTAAAGTGCTAGCTTCTAGACTCCAAAAGATCATTCCTTCCATTATCTCCCTCTCTCACGGAGCCTTTGTTCAAGGCTGGGGTTCTTGTTGCCAATGAATGCATCCACTCCAGATACAAGGACAAACTTCCCAGCATCATTTGCAAACTTGACTTGGAAAAGGCCTTCGACATGGTGGACTGGGACTTCCTCCGATACTTGATGCGCAGGATGGGCTTTCGATCAAAATGGAGGACTTGGATCAAAGAATGCATTTCATCTGCTACCTTCATTTTAATCAATGGCTCCCCGAAAGGATTTTTTCCAGCTGAGAGGGGCTTACGACAGGGGGATCCCTTGTCTGTGTTTCTATTCATCATTATTGGAGAAGCCCTCAGTCGGATGCTTTCCAAAGCAGAAGCCTGCAATTTGATCCATGGTTTCAAGTGTTAAAGTATAAACAGGCCCAGCTCATAGGCCAACCCACTTGTATGATAATAGGCCCAGCTCACTAGGCCCATCCCTTGTATTTATGGGATCTAGTCAGAGAGATAAGATTGTATATTCTAGGATATAGTTTCCTGTTTTAGAGATCTAATTAGATCTTTAATTTCATGATTTATAGCAATTTGTAGCCTAATCTTAGGATTGTAATATCTATATAAAGAAGAGTAAATCAAAGGATACGGCAATGCATTTTGGAGAACATTTTCTCAATATTCATTGTCTACTACATTTGTGAAAGACTATCATCAAGCCTTTTCATAATGCTCCTTCTGTCTCCCACCTCCAATATGCAGATAACACCCTCTTTTTTTGCGATGCTGATGAGGACCAAATCAAAAATTTGGTTGCTATTCTCAGATGTATTGAAGTTGTCTCGGGTCTCAGGATAAACTACTCAAAAAGCTCCATCCTCAGAGTCTCAATTGAAGACGTCTCCCTCCATCACTATGCTACCAATTTGGGGTGCAGAGTTGACTCCTTCCCATCCACCTACCTTGGTCTTCCCCTGTGCCTTGACAGAGTGCCTAAATTTGTATGGAATCCAGTGCTTGAGAAGATTAAGAAAAAGTTATCTTCTTGGAAAGGCAAGTACTTATCCTTGGGAGGAAGAATTGCGTCGATCCAATCTGCACTTGCCAACCTTCCTATCTACTACATGTCCATCCTAGAGTGCCCCGCTACAATCATTAACCGCATTGAGAAGCTTAAGAGAGACTTCCTTTGGCAAGGCCGTGAGGATTCCAAAAAATTCCACCAGGTGAATTGGAAAACAGTCTGCTCCCCTAAAGACTCTGGTGGTCTTGGAATAAGACCTTTAAGGATCTTGAATCAGGTTTTGTTGGGTAAATGGCTTTGGAGACTTGGAGAAGATTCAGAAGGCCTTTGAAAAAGCATCCTGGTAGCCAAATATAAAGTGAGGAGAAATGGCTAGGAAATCTTTCCTCCTCCACGAAGGTGTTCAAAATTCTGGAAAGGGATATACAGTTCCAAGGCTTCTTTTACCCAATCCATCCGCTACTGCGTTGGCAATAGAGAGAAAATCTCTTTCTGGCGTGATGTTTGGGCTGGTGAGACCCCTTTAGCACTTCAGTTCCATGATCTCTATTGATGTGCTAGAAACCGAAACGCTAAGATTAGAGATTATCTTGACACAAGCACTAATAATCAATTGTGGTGGCCTATTTTCAGAATGAATCTTTCTGAGGCAGAAGAAGCTAATCTCTTAAATCTTTTCGAGGTGCCCAACGACATATATGGCTCTAGCGAAGGGCAAGATAGCAGGTTCTGGATCCCTTCTCGTGATGGTTCTTTTCGGTCTCTTCTTTCTCCTCCGCCCTATCGATCACATCAGTGGCTTCTCGAAGTTGGTCATCATTATGGAAGATCAAGGCCCCTCCAAGAGTCATCGCTTTTACTTGGCTTGTTCTTTGGTGTTAAGTAGTTGTTTGTGCAGTTTCCTATAACCAATTGGCTTTGGGATTACTGGCTAGCAACTTTGACATGGTATCAGAGCCTGAGGTCTCGAATTCGAAACCACGCAGGGCAGAAATGCCCCATGCCGCGTTGTGTGTTTGTGCGGGCGCAAAATGCACAGGGCAAAAAGGCCCCATGCCGCGTTCTAGTCTTGTGCGGGCGTGTGCTTCGGATCCGGGCGGTGTCCCGCCCGAGGGGGTGTTAAGTAGTTGTTTGTGCAGTTTCCTATCACCAATTGGTCTTGGGATTACTGGCTAGCAATTTTGACATTTGGAAAAAAAATCTTAACAATGGATAATCTTCGCCGTAGACATATTTTCATTGTCAACGCTTGCCCCTTTTGCTTAGCGGACGAGGAATCGGTTGATCATCTTTTGCTCCATTACAAGCAAACGAAAGCCCTTTGGTCAGCGATCCTGGAGGAGTTCAATTGTAGTTGGGTCATGCCGCAATCCTTACCCGACCTGTTCCATCAGTGGGCTAACCCAATTACTAGCTCGAAAGAAAGATAATGTGGTGCCTCTCTTTTTTGGCTTGCATATGGACGATTTGGAAAGAGAGAAATAGAAGGTGTTTTGAAGGGTTAGCTTCCTCCCAAGAGGGCTTAATCCTTAGAATGAAATTCTGCATTGCCTCGTTGGTCTCCTATCTTCCAGAGTTTTGGGGCTTATCTATTGACGCAATTATGTTCAATTGGAGGGAAGTCACTTCATTTTGATTTGGATCTTTCTTTCCCTCTCCTTTTTGTTTCCACTCCTCTTGGGAGGTGGCTGTTTTTTGGGATTTTTGCCTGGCCGCTTCTCAGTATAACTCTTTTATACTGTAAAGCTCTTTTATAAATTTCTTTCTTCTTTCAATACAAGTTACCATTTCAAAAAAAAGAGATCATTATATATATTCTATAATTTAATCAAGTAAAATCTATGATATTTGACTTCCACAAGAATTTTAAAGATTAAAATGATTGTACGAAGACGAGGAAGTGAAGGAAATTGAAACAATAAAGAGGGGACAATTGAGAGAGATAAGACTACATCAAAACTCATGACGCTCTTAATGGGGATCCATCTGCATAAATCTAAATGTTGAGGACAATTGAGAGAGGTAAAACTACATCAAAACTCATGAGGCTCTTAACGGGGACCCATATACAGAAATTTAAATGGGTCATTATATTTGCCTTTTACTCATAAGCATTCTTTGAATCTTCACTTTGATAATATATGGCTTCATCATCCGAATGACCAGTTTAAATCACTTAACTTTTATGTATTATTATATTCACATATTTATAAGTGATTAATTTTATGGAGGGCCCAACTCTTTGGTAATAAATTTTATCTAAATCCTATAAAAAAGGAGGCCTCATTTTCATTGGTTTAAATTTTTAATAGGGTGGGCCACACACTGAGTATCCCAAATATGTTATGATTCTGAGTACATATTGAAATAAGAGAGAGATTAGAGGACGGGATGGTGTACAGCTGTTGGCCTGCTCGCATTAAATTTATGAAGGGAGGGAAATTGATTGGCGCGTTTTCCCATTTTTGTGAAGACCACCTCTTTATCGCCCTCTTTCCCTCTTTTCCATATTTTTCATCTTTTTTTTTTTTTTTTGATAACAGTAAAGTTTTATTTCACCAAAAGAACAATACAAAAAGACTAAACATAAAAGCTCTACTTAGTCAAACAAGAAAAGGAAAGCAACTCCAAAAATCAGAAAAAAAAAAACAACATATCAAAATTTAAGTAGAAGAGCCAAAAACTCCTTCCCTTGCAATACCGTCTGACATACTGTTTGCTTCATGAGGAATATGATGAAAAGAAACCCCCAAATTTGTAGAAATAGCGTGAACCTCCTCCACCCAATTTGCTAATCTCCACGGGCGAGAAGCCTTCCCAGAACCCCACTGAATAGCTGAAAAAGAATCTCCTTCAATAATAGCATTATAACAATTCGCGACACCCAATCAAAAGAGCAAACACTTCAGCTTCATTGATATTTGAAGAATCCACGGACCCGAACCAGCTTCGAATAATACTACCATCACTATCCCTTAAAACACCTCCAAACCCACCTTTTTGAATAGACTGTAGATAGCTGCCATCAAATTTCAATTTAAGAAATCCAGAAGGAGGACACAACCAATGAAATCTATGAGAAACTTTTGGCTGCCAACCCCCTTTAAAAAAGGTCCCCAAGATCTATTAAGATCTTCTAAGCGAATCCCTACAAACTCCTTTCGCTTGCACACCCATACCGATACTGTCCAAACAATAGACTCAATGACTTTTTCAACTGGTTTACTAACTTTTCTGAAAACTCTATTATTCCAATCCAACCAAATCTTCCAAAAGGTCGCATACAAAACTAATTTCCAGAAAATCTTTCCATGACCATACTTACACCCCACCGCCAATGAAGGAAAAGATCGTCAATTGGCATGACCCATTCCATCTCAAACATCTTAAGGATGGCATTCCACACTTTTGAAGCAAAAACACAATGGATCATCAAATGATGCACTGACTCCTCATCATTGAGACATAAAGGGCAACCATTAACTATGAAATGGTTTCTTCTTCTCAACTTGTCAATTGTCAGAATCTTATGCTTCCTCGTAATCTAACAGAAAACCAATGCTCTTGGTGGAACTGAGGGATCCCAAAAAGAAGACCAGCCATCCTCCCTAACAGAATTGTCATTCGAAACATTGAAGGATTTCACCGAAAAATGACCTTTAGTGTTTGGTTTCCAAACTCTGCTATATGGTTTACCAAGAGACAAGTAAACATTGTCAAGCATACCAATCAAACGAGCAAAATCAGAAACTTCAATATCTGTTAGATCCCTTCGAAAAGAAAAATCCCAAACATTCTCTCCCCCCAAAGAACAGAAAGCTTCAGCAACGAGAGCCTGTTGTATTTGATCCAATGAATACAAATTTGAAAATTGATCACACAAAACCGATTGACCACACCATTCATCATGCCAAAAACTTACCTGCTGCCCATTATGGACCCTAAAGCAAATCCACTTTTGAAAGTTATCCTTAACTGAAAGAGCAGATTTCCATAAATCAGACACTATAGGCTTGACTTGGCACACACCATCCATCATTCCCCAATTTATACTTGCATACAATAATTTTCCTCCATAAGCCATGGCCAGGCAAACCCACCCTCCGCAACCATTTTCCCAGCAATGCTTTGTTAACTGTACTAATAGATCGTATACCCAACCCCCCATGAGTGAGCTAAAGTTTTACAAACTTCCTCCCACCTTACCAAATGATACTTCCTTTTCTCAAAAGAATCATTCCAAAGAAAATCGCGCTGAAGTTTTTCAATCCTTCTTTCAACATCTTTTGGGCATTTAAAACTTTTAAGGAAATAAAGTGGAATACTTGGCAGGACAGACTTAATCAAAGTAAGCCGACCTCCCATAGATAAATACCGACCTTTCTAGGAGCTCAACTTTTTCTCTATCCACTCCAAAACAGAATCCCATAAATGCTTCTTAGGTAACCCCAAACATAAAGGCAACCCCAAGCACTTGGATGGGAGATTTCCAGCTTTGCACCCAAACACATTAGCCAAATAATCAACATGACTACCATCCACCTTAACCCCAATCAACTCACATTTGCCATAGTTAATTTTCAACCCAGATAACCACTCAAAGTCTCAAACCATTTCAAAATCATCTTCAAATTTTCCACCTGGGTCAGAGAAGCGTCACAAAAAATAACAGTCATCTGCAAATTGTAAATGAGTTACATCAGGAATATCCTTACCAACTACAAAGCCAGAAAGTAACTGCATTTGATTGGCCCTAAACCATTAAAGCATTTAGAGCTTCCGCCACTATAACAAACAACATAGGGGATAAGGGGTCTCCTTGCCGAAGCCCTCTAGAACTTCTGAAAGAGCCTTTCGGAGAACCATTTACCAAAATAGAAAATTGCACAGAGGACACACAACTATGAATACAACTATGAATCCACTGTTGCCATTTCTCACCAAATCCCATTCTAGACCACATATTAAAGAAAACCACAATCAACCATGTCATAAGCCTTTTCAAAGTCTAACTTGCAAACTAGCCTAGCACGCTGCTGCTGATTCCTCGAGTCTACACATTCATGGGCAATTAGAACACTATCAAGTATCTGACACCCATCCACAAAAGCACCTTGCACATCTGAAATAATCTCTGGAAGCACCTTCCTTAATTGATTAGCCAGAACATTGGCTAGAATCTTGTAGAGGCTCCCAATTAAGCTAATGGGCCTATAGTCCTTTATTGAAACAACTCTATTCTTCTTTGGAATAAGTGCAATGAAAGAACCATTATCATGGAATTCATTAAAGAAAACAAGGAGATCATCTTCCAATAAATCCCAAAAATGTTGAAAGAAAACTATTGGAAACCCATCTGGTCCCGGAGAAAGGTCACCATCTAACCCAAACACAGCCTCTCTAATCTCATCTTTAGTAAAACTATTTTTAAATGAAGACACCTTTGATTGAGAGAGCTGATGGAAAGAGACCCTATCCATCCGAGGCCTAGACTTATTGTCAGCTGAATATAACTCCTGGAAAAATCGAACAATTTCTCTTTCTATATCAACTCTACTCTCCCAAATCCTACCTCCAGCAGAGATAACATTTATACGATTAAGACAGTGCCGGGCATTAGCAATTGCATGAAAAAACTTAGTATTCCGATCTCCTGCTTCCAACCATTTATTTCTAGAGCGTTGTTTCCATTTTATCTCTTTCTGGAAAATTAGTCTACGAAGCTCCTCCTGAAGTGTAGATCTTCTAAGCTGATCCTCCTCTAACTTCCCAACTTCTTCCTTCACGTCTAGATTCTGAATATCAGCCAACAACTGATATTTCTTCACGGTCAAATTGCCAAAATCTTCCTTCTTCCAACTCTTTAGTCTCTTTTTTAAGAACTTCAATTTTTGAGCTAACAGAAACCCCATCTACCCGTCAACAGAGAAAGAAGACCATGATTCTTTAACACAATTAGTGAACCCATTTTCTGAAAGCCACATAATCTCAAATCTAAAAGGAGGACCCCAATCTTCGAATCCTGTCTCAAGCATCAAAGGACAATGATTGGAAATCGGTCTGGCCAATGCTCGTTGAATACAATCAGGAAAAAGATCAACCCAATCTGTAGACACAAGAAAACGATCCAAATGGCAAATAACCGGGTCCTTTAGCATATTAGACCACGTAAACTCTACAACATGCAAAGGAATATCAACCAGATCATGATGATTAATCCAATCGTTAAAATCCTTCATTGCTGGGCTAATCGAACATTCACCACGCTTCTCAGTAGGAAATCTACTAACATTAAAATCGCCTCCAGTAACCCATGAATAATTCCATACGGCAGCAACCTGATTGAGCTCTTCCCAAAAAGCTGTTTTGTCACCAGAATAAGAAGGCCCATACACAGAAGTAGCTACCCAAATAGACCCACATCTAACATCCTTTAATAAAGCAAAAACAGAAAAACTCCCCACATATTCATCCATTTTTTTGCCAAAAAATTGCATTCCACACTAATAGAATACCACCAGATGCTCCAACAGAAGGACTCGTCAAGAACTGAAAAGACGACCAAGGACATATATATCTAATAATTTAATCATCAATTTCCTCCATTTTGGTCTCCTGAATAAATAAGCACTCTCCTTTAAAACAACAAAACACACCTTTCATAACTGCTTGCTTCGATACTGAATTCATCCCACGAACATTCCAGGACATAAGCTTCATAATCCCAACAATTTCACCACAACATTTTTGTCCCCCACAGGTCGATCATAAGTAACACAAAAGACCAATTTATCAAGCTCTCATTGAGCTCTTGATTTCTTCTTACTCTGATTTCCAACCTGAGCCTGGTTTAAATCCTCTTTTAACATCTCGTGAAGAAAACTCCTCAATGCCTTTAACTGACCTTCCATTGAAATGCCCAAGATATTAGCAACTGCAATCATTTTTTCTTCAACTTTTAGATTTGAAGCATTTTCCCCAGAGTTTGACAAAAAAACAATCCACAATAATTGGCTCAATGTTTTCATTAGGTTGCACCAACACCAAAGCTTTATCTGGGATAATATCAGATACATCTCCACTGTACTCTTCACTAGATACTTCATCGTCATCTGAGCAGCCACCCCAGTGCCCACCGTTTTCCTTCATCTCATCGTTTGAAAGAAAAGAAGTCCCAAGAAAAACATGAGAATCCCGTTTATTTGATAACGATATAATATCTTTCTCATTTGATGGCCCCATGTGGTGTTTACTTGGGTCACTAGTAGATGGCCTCATTCCATTATCAATTTTGGCTACCAAATCTGCTGGTCTTACTTCACCGAATGAGCATCCAGGGACCTCACTAGCAATTTTATTATTGCCAGGGGCAGTAAGTGTCAGTTGCATACGCATGGAGGAAACAAAAGTATTGGAGGAGGAAAACATGTACCCCTTAGGGTTGTAGCCTTCTCATTATATAGGGATTGATTACCCTATGATTAGTATCCTTATACAAAACAACTTTCTAAGTTATAGCTAACCTTCTAATATAAGTAGAGTTCCTAAGTTATAATACAAGTAGAGCTTTCTAAATACAAGGTCCTAGATTGAACCCCCCCCCCCCCCCCCCCCCCCCCCCCAAAACAAAAACTAAAATTGATGCAGGGGAGTCATAAAGCAGCAATTTGGAAACCAAAAACTGATGTCGAGGCCGAGGAAGTCCTTTTGTGAAGATGTCAGCAAACTAAAGGTCAGTAGGGACATGAGGTAAAGAAATGACATCATGCTTCAATTCATCCCAAATAAAGTGACAGTCCACCTCAATATGTTTGGTGCGTTCATGAAAGACAGGATTTTCAGTAATCCTGATAGCGCTAGTATTATCCGCATGCAAGGATGTAGGAGATGGTTGTGCAAAGCCGAGTTCCGAAAGAAGTCCCCATAGCCATAAGATTTCGAAACATGCAGAAGACATTGCTCTATATTCCGCCTCTGTAGAAGATCGAGAAACATGTTCTTGTTTCTTGCATTTCCAAGAGATTAAAGAATTGCCAAGATACATGCACCAACCAGTACTAGATCGACGAGTATCCTGACAGCCTGCCCAGTCAGCGTCTGCATATGCGGTCAACTGAAGAGGATTATCCTTGGGATAATATAAACCACGAGTGACAGTGCCCAACAAATACCGGATTATGCACTTGACAGCAATTAGACGAAGGTGTCGAGGCGATGTCATGAATTGGCTTACAAGATTGACAGCATAGGAGATATCCGGTCGAGTGATGGTGAGATAGACAAGGCTGCCACCAGGCGCCTGTAGGTACGTGGATTAGGAAGAAGGTCACCATCATCTTTACTCAAATTTAGATTGACCTCTACAGGTGTATCAACCGGAGAATAGTTATGTAGATCAGCAATCTCAATAAGATCAAATGTGTATTTGTGTTGATTGAAAAACAGACCTTTGGGAGATTAATGCACTTCTAAGCCCAAAAAATAATGTAAAGGGCCCAAATCCTTCATATGAAAGTAATCTTGGAGAGGGGCTTGGATAGACTTGATCATACTATCATTAGTTCCAGTGATAATAATATCGTCAACATACACAAGTAGAACAGTAACACCAGTAGATGTTCTTTTCAGGAACAGAGAAGGATCATAAGGGCTCTGAGTAAAGCCAGTTGTGCATAACCGCCTCCTAACAGTTTCAAACCACGCTCGAGGAGCTTGCTTTAGACCATAAAGAGATTTCCGAAGGCGACAGACGGCATTTTTAGATGGAGAGGGGACACCTTGCGGTATCCTTATGTAGACCTCTTCCTTCAAATCCCCATGGAGAAAGGCATTTTTAACATCGGTATAACGGCCAAGATTTGGAGGCAGCAATGGCGAAAAGTAACTGAACAGATGTCATTTTGGCCATAGGTGCAAACGTCTCCTCGTAGTCAATGCCATATTCTTGCCTGTTACTGAGTGCCACAACTCTAGCTTTGTGTCTATCTAAAGAGCCATCAGATTTAAGTTTGATGGAGAAGATCCATTTGCAACCGATTGGTTTAACTGCTGAAGGACAATCCACAATGTCCCAAGTGTGATTCTGATCTAAAGCATCTAATTCTGCTCTCATAGCCTGGTTCCAAGTATCATGTTGGACTGCTTGCAAATAAGAACTGGGTATAGAAACAGAGGAAAGTGTGGTCATCAAAGAAGTGTGGGTAAATCCATACCGCTCAGGTGGTCGAAAAGGTCTGGAGGAGCGACGCAGGAGAGGAGTGGTGGAACCAGTGGCCGGCAAAGGATCAGGAGGATGAGCATCAGCAGCAGTAGGTTTTTCCCGACGATGATAAACAAAGTCAGGATGAAACCTGGTAACGGTTCTTTTATCCGAAAAACCCGGTAGTAGAGCAGGAGAAGAGGGATGAGGACAATCCAAGTGAGTTTGAAAAAAATATTGGTTTTTTTTTTAAAAAGAAAAACATTGCGAGAAACCCTAATGCAACGACCAATGGGGTCATAGCAAACAAAACCTTTTTGATTGGCGGCATAACCCAAAAAAGCACACCTGCTAGATTGTGTGGTTAATTTTGCGTGTTCTGTGGGAGGTAAATGAACGAAACAAACACATCCAAAGGTATGAAGATGATCAAACACAGGATGATAACCAAACAGTTTAAAATGTGGTGTTAAGTGAGCAATGGTAGGGGATGGAAGACAATTTATTAAATGTACGGCAGTGGTGAGAGCTTCTGCCCAAAAACGAGGAGAAACGGATGATTCAATCAGTAGGGTTCGAGTAACATCAAGGAGATGCCTGTTTTTTCGTTCTGTGACCCCATTTTGTTGAGGAGTATACAGACATGTACGTTGAGAAATGATTCCTTTATTTTTTAGAAAAGATTGGAACTCATTGGAAACATACCCCCCCCTCTGAATCTGAGCGCAAAGTCTTAATGCATTTGGAAAATTGGGTTTTAACATAGCTGAGGAAGAATTGAAAAACATTAAGAACATCAGATTTAGAATGCAATAAATAAATCCAAGTAAACCGGCTGGGCTGTAGTCATTAATGAAAGTAACAAAGTACTTGAAATGACCATGGGAAAGGTGAGGGGCAATGCCCCAAACATCGCTGTGAATTAAGTCAAAACATTCAGTGCTCCGTGTGGTAGAGTGAGGAAAAGGTAAAGTTTTACTTTTTCCTAATTTACAAGCATCACATTCAAAAGAAGCAAAATCAAAATGCTTATTTATTAATCCAGATTTAAATAAATGAGACATCGTAGATGCATTCGGCTGACCAAGTCTATTGTGCCACAATCGAGAACTATTCTGAAGAAAAAAATAAAATAACTGGTGTAAAAATTTATTATGAGGAAATGTAGAAACTGAAAGGGAAAATGGTCTGCCACGCTTAGGCCCCCTCGCGATCACTTCCCCCGAATCCTGGTCCAGCACAACACAACCGGAAGAAAAAAAAGAAACATTGTAATTATTCTCAACCAGTTGACCCACAGAAACCAAATTTGTAGCAAGATGAGAAGACACTAAAACATTGGTTAATGGTAAGGGGCCAGGGATATCACCAACATAGGTGATAGGAAGATGGTCTCCATTGGCAGTTTGAACGGTAAGAATACCAGTGTAAGGAACAATATTTTGCAGTGCTGTGGGTGAAGAGGTCATATGGTTACTTGCTCCAGAATCTAAGTACCATGTATGAGACAGAGACAAATCAGTACTTGAGATGTTGATAGATGCCAAGGTATTGATAATCATTTGATTTACCATGTCAGGAGTGATAGTAGCGGGGGATGCCAATTGTGATGAAGAACCACTGAAGTCAGAGGGCGCATATTGGTGAGAGGTCGTTGTGTAAGCACTAGGAGTGGACTGTACTGTTTAAGTACCAGGAGCTGACGACGTATAGTTGCGGGAGGTAAAATTGCGACCCTTCTTCCGACATTCTTCAATAACGTGACCAATGGCTTTACAATACGATGTCAGTTGCATAAGCATGGAGGAAACAAAAGTATCGGAGGAGGAAAATGCGTACCCCTTAGGGTTGTAGCCTTCTCATTATATAGGGATTGATTACCCTATGATTAGTATCCTTATACAAAACAACTTTCTAAGTTATAGCTAACCTTCTAATATAAGTAGAGTTCCTAAGTTATAATACAAGTAGAGCTTTCTAAATACAAGGTCCTAGATTGACAGTAAGGTCATTTCTTAATTTAACAAAAATACCTTTAATTGTAGGGCAGCTTGTCGACTTCTCCTTCCTTAAATATGACGAAACTTTCCCGACGTTCGACGAAAGCCCTTCTCCCCCGAAATATCTGTCGTGCCGCGCCCCCTACCCCCCCATTAACTTCGGTGGAAAGATAGTCGCCGCCCATTGACTCGTCCTCAATCCCAGGGCGCGTTACCAAATCACCAGAAAAGACAGGTAAAGAAATAGGATTTTGAATTATGGGATTCAAATCCCCTGAAAACCCACACTAATTCGCCGGAATTTCCTCCTGGAATATATTTTTCAATGCAGATTTCCATTGGTCCAACGCCGGTGACATATATTTCTCCAAACTACGACCTTCTTCTTCCATTTGGATCGAGACAGAGAATCTTAACCTCGAGACCAAAAGAACAAGACTTTCAGGCAACGATCGTAGAGGATCACTCAAGATAAGAGCACGAACCATATCAATTCTCTTTCTTTGTTTGGCTTTAGTATCAACCTCCATCATAGTCCCCAAACACTAGCCCAAGCAAGTAAAAACCCTTTCGTCCCAAGCATGGAAATGAATTCCTTCCAACTGAATCCACTCAGGCTTTAGCACAGGCCCTAACACCTCTGTCCATCGATCCACCCTTCGAAATATAGAATCAGATGAAGCACAGTCGAGGTCAATCAATAGAGAAAAGTCCTCCTAGGACTAAGGCACAATCCCAAAAAGGGAAAAATTGATATGCTTCACCTCAGCTTGAATTCCCTTAGTAGAACATAACCGATTCTCAATAAAATCTTCAGTGGCATCCATCCGATTGCAACAAAAGAATTACATACCTCCTTCTTTAAAGACGAAGCCAAAGAGTTTGCTACCTTGACCACCTTTCGATTACCCTCCTCTTCAATCCATACTTGTTCTTTTCGCTCTAAGAAGCACAGACACGGACACGGGACACAGACACGACATGACACGGACACGGCATTTCTTAAAAAAGTAGGACACAAACACGTCGGGGACACGTTAATAATTAATAATAATAATATATCTAATCATATACTAAAGAAATACTATCATTTTAACTTTGTAATCAATTTAGCAATCAAATAAATAAAAAATCAAGTATCACTGTACCAACTAACAAACATATCAAATTATCAAATAGCAATACAAAATTGAAACATAATTAATAATCATGGAACATGAAATATCCATAGTTCCATAAAATCCATACAAAGAAAAGGGAGGATCATCAATTTCCCCTCCATTCCAAAAAAAAAACAAAAAGATAAAAAGAAGTCAATTTCCATCTAACGTTTACTCAATTGATGCAACTTCAATTGCCTCATCATCACCATCAATTTGATCACGATCAACATCATCTGTAAATACCACGGTCTCCAACTCTGGCTCATCAAGCGAGAGATTAGCAAAAATTTAACAAGTGAGCCTTAACCCTTGTGTATGAGCTCTTTTTTATATGATTACAAAAATTACACTGCCAAGTAATATTCCCCCCTCCTTCATTAATTTTATCGAACTTGGTTACATATTTCCACAGAGGCTTATTTATATCTTCTTCATTGGAAGGGTGTGAACTAGAGCCAGGAATGGAACTCATATTCCTAAATTCCAAATTGTCACGCAGAGGTGAAGAAAAGCTGATAAATAAAAAAAAATTATTTGATATAAAGAACATAGTAGCACAAGCCTGGGAGGCAATGGACTCCACTGGCCTAATCCATGATCTGACCTACTACTTAGGGTCGCCCAAGGGTGTGCCTGCAGATCCTTGGATCTGATCAATGATCAAATAGTTCCCCTAGTCCCACAGTCTCAAAACAAACAACAAAAAGGGTCTTCCGCCTCTCAGATCTGATGTCACAAATTGGTGAGCCAACCGGGACCCACTGCACATGGGTCCAGTGCTACAGTGGTCGACCATGGGTCCTCCTTCAGATCCATGGTCCTGATCCCTCATCAAGCAGGCCATGGGGTCCCACAACCCTAGTCGACAGATACCATTTGTATCAAGGGAAGAAAGTGTAGAATAAAAAAACAAGCAGTACCTGGAAGATCTTCTCCTTCTCCCTTCTTCCTCCTTCTCCTCCTCCTCCTTCCTTCTTCTTATTCTTCTTTTAGATCGTTTTTTTCTCTTTTTTGCTTCTTTTTCTCTTTCGCTGGAAGAGCTTCGAATGTTATTAGGGCAAGCTGGCAGCGGAAAGATGGCCCATTTGCTTTTAAGTTATGACCTTTTACAAAAACCCCCCTTTGCTTTTCTCTTTTTACTCTTTATTTTTTTTTTCCAATTAAAAGAGGCAAACGTGTCCGACACGTGTCCCGAACGTGTCCCGAGCGTGTCCGAAATATAAAACATTAAAAAATAAACAGGACACTTTTTTGCATGTCCGACACGTGTCGGAGGGTGTCCGGAGCGTGTCCGTGTCCGACACGTGTCGGACACTGACATTCCGGCCCCGGAGAGGTGTCCGTGCTTCCTAGCTTTCGCTGTTTCTTAACACGCCTTTTGACAGGATGACCAAACACTACTCCTGTAGTCTGAACAACAGCTGAAGATTTTATCAATCTTCCATAAACTTGAATATTTTGGCCATATTTCTTAGCACCACGATCAAGGATTTTTGCCTTCTGCACCCCAATCTGTCTTCCATGGATTAATCTTCCATCAAGTATTTGGACTGCTTGATTGGCATCCCATTCTGTTTTGAATCGAACAAAGCCAAAGCCTCTACCTTTCCCCAAGGGAGAGATTTGGGAAAGCATGCGTGTGAGAGATGAGTATCTTGTTATTTCATCTAAAAGACCACTAGTTAAGGCTTCAATCATTATTATTATGGTGGTGGTGGTTATTATTGCTATACTATCATTGTTCATGCTTGCGTAAGCTTATACATCACAAGGACTGTTCCTTAATATTCTTACTATTCTCTAAAAACTATATTGTTGTCGAAATAAATTCTACTCTTTATATAATTTTTTATCATTGCTGTCGGTAATACAAATTGATGCTTCAGTAGCCATATTGTTGCAGATGAGATATGTAGAACCGATTTGAGATGCATGTTTTGGTTAAATATCCAGTGAATTCTAATTTCTACCCAAAAACAGACATATGCCACTGTTGTTCCTGACCATTCATTGGGTCGGAAACTGGATGAGGATCTAGAGCTTAACTAGATTCGGACTTGGACACAGAGTAATGATATCAGTCATCAGAGCTGAAACAGGAAATGTCCAGAAACCCATGAGTAGAATATCCAACCCATGTCTTTTGCAGCTAGTTATCCATGCATAGTGAGAATTAGCAGTCAAACAGTAAAACATCATTTGACATGCCCTTGTTTTAGTGCAAGACATCAAGAAGCAACTAGAAATTTCAGTGTTGTGGCAAACAATCCTACAAAAGAATATAGTTAAAATGTAGTCCCTTGTAAACATGATTTACCTTTCCCAGCTTTTGATGCAAGGTTCGTGACCTCTAATTCCAAGTTCGCCAGTCCCTGCAGAAACTCAGAAAAGGAATGTTCTTTTGATAAAATTTCCAACAAATCATTTGTTAAAAGCAACGAGGATAAAAATGTATTAGTCAATAGTTTGTTGTCTCAAGATTTGACTCAAGATAGATTGGAATTGAAAAACAGAATTCATGAAGCCAACCTCAGGGACGGATTAACGCAATTGCCCCTCCTCAATTTTTTGAAATTCTATAAGAGGATAAGGTGTTTTAAACTTTTTCTATGGGCAGTTTTGTCTTTTAACTATTTTTGCCCCTCCTCAATTTTTGCTACAACTAAGTAATAAAATCATAAAAGGAGTTGGGGCAACGTTGTCTTCTTTATTTCTTCAAAATCAAGTGCTTCCAGACAAGATATTGACTCTTTTTATACGGCAAGTTCATCTCCTTTTTTTTCTCCTCTTTTCTTATTTTCCTTATTTCTCTCTTAGTTTCCAAATACAAGTACATACTACCTAGTCTTTTTTTTTTTTATTGTGCACGTCCATTGTCGATTGTCTCCTCCTTCATTCTTCAACACTTAACTCTTTCGTTTCGGTTCTCAAATACACCTATACAAGTAATTCGAAAAATCCATCTTCCCTTTCGTTTCTTTTGTATTTTTTTAATTTTTTGCTTGACTTACAATGGATGCCTCTTTAATGAGTATCTTTAAATGCATATGCTAATTTCTTTTCACGTCTTGTGTATTTTTGTTAAATACAGTTACTTTTTTATGTTATTTATTTATTCCTTTTGTGAGAATTTTTTTTAATATTATGTTATTTAAAAATTTGCGAAGAATATTGATTTTGATTAGATTGGGTTGAAATTCTAGGGCTATCAAGCTATGTAAATGGATAGATTAGATTATCAAGAATAATGGCCCACTAGATTATTTTATTATAGGTTAGAAATATCAAAAAACCACTATTATATGCTAACTTACTGGTCTCCGCAAACCCATTTTAGGGCTGACATAATTATAATCCAAACCGTTCAAAATGAACACCATCCCCTCAAATGATATGCTTTAAAATCTCATATCAATAGGAGGGCCCACCGTCTGATTGAGTACATGATTGCTTGTCTTTATGATATCGTGCAAAAAATGTAGTTTTATATAAAAAAAAAAGATTAAAAATAAAAAGGTCACTAGTTATCAACCCTAATTGACAAACATTGATGGTAGTGATGAAAATGGGACTGTGATTAAAACGCATCGAGTACAATTGTAAAAAAGATCTTATTTTATGTAATTGAATGGCTAATTGATATATAGGTGTTTATGTTAATATAACTTGTTACTTTTTTATTAATTTTTTTAAAGGTTTTAATTTTTCTTTGCTCCCTCCGGAGAGAAATTCCTTGATCCGTCACTGGTCAACCCCAACATAGTTAGGACAAGGCCGACCCGAAGATGATGATGATGGCGACGAGAAGGAGTCAATATAATTGTCTAAATAAAATTATAACCATTTCCTTTCCTCTAAATGAGGAAGAATAAATTCTCCCCATTAGAAAAACTAACAAAATACAACAAGATATGGGAGAGAATCCCCAATGCATCTGAAAGCACCTTAATCCACATACATCTACAATAGCATCTCTATTGACATAGTCAAATGAAATAATCAAACATTAGTCACAAATTTCAGAAAATAATTAAATACTATCTAGCAACTCAGAGCATGATAATGACAACCAATGAATAACAGTTTCTTATGAAAAAAAAAAGAATATAAAAGTTTCATTAGAAATTTGGTGCTGGATTACCAAAAGCTGAGCTGGTGTAGTCTTTCGATATCATATAGCTGGTGGAGTAATCGATTATTATATACTAAAACCAAGCATTCTTGAATTCAATTTTGACCAGTTCCTATCATTTTTGACTGTCAATCAAGGATGCCAGCATGTCGGGTTTAGTAGGGTTGGACAAAAACTGAAGCCACCCCAACTCAGTCTCATCCTCTACCTGACCCACGATGGGTTCCTAATTTGGAATGCACACCTGCTCTTTGAAGGGAACGGTTCGGGTTTCATAGTAGAATTTTGTATTATTAGAAAAAAACTAAGCTATCCAAATTCTAAATGTAAGTAAAAGGGTTTGAAACTTACAACCCCTCACTCATCAACTCTTTAAATTGTATTAAATCTATTGCATTAAATAAGCTTTTATTATCAAAACCCAATAAAAAATATCTTAAGGGTTAAAGTAATCTAACTACTACTAATCTCTAGGGTTTTTACTTTAAAGGTCATAAGACACATGAGAAAAGAAGGAAAAACAAGACATAGAGAGGAATTGAATCAACATAAGTCATTGGGGTCAAGGATGAAAATAGCGGTAACAGCGGGCGTAGCGGCCCGCGACCAAAACGCTACGTAGCAGGCGCGTAGCGGTGCGATTAGGAAAAATTGTATAATATCTAGAATATTGGAAAATGAGAGAAAATGTATTTTTTTTTACAAAAGTAACTAAGATAAGGGGGCGTAGCAGTCCTCCCCTCATTGTATGAGGTCCTGTATCGCTGTATAAATAGAAAATAATAGTAATGATCATTGTTTTCATATGTATTCATGTTGCTTAGTTATGCTAACTTAGAAACTAATGAAAGGCTCGTAAAAAAATATATACATCCAGAAGTCAAGACTTAAGACTTTAAGAGTACCTAGAGAAAAGAATACATCTACCAAAGGGGGCGTCTAATAGGATGTACTTAGAGAAGAATCCTTGAGAAGAACTCTCTTTATCGACTGTAATTCAGCGAGATCATGTGCTTTTTTGGTGTTCTTTTAAACATAAAAGGGTAGAAGAGTTGAGTAGAAATGTTATTTGGAGAGAAGAAGAAAAGAAATAAGTCTTATTATGCATTTTAAATTTTTTTGGAAAGTACGAATCTGTCTCCTCTGTAGCGGCCTATAACGGCCTCATAGTGGGCATAGCGGCCCAGTAGCGTTGCTACGGATGTGAACGGCGATAAATGCCATTTAGACCGCTACGCCTAATATAGTGGCCGCTACATACAATAAATGCCATTTAGCGTAGCGGTATTCACCGTTACGCCCGATATAACAGCTGCTACGTAGCTATTTTGATCCATGATTGGGGTGTTTCTTAGGAATAGGTGACACCTTCAATAAATATTTTTCTATATTTTTATTATTTACAAAAACCCAATGTTTTGAGTATTTAAAAATAGTCCACAATATACCAATAATTACAAATAAGTCCTTACTTAACTCTTAAAACTACCTCTCAAGCTGGTACATAAATATCTACTATGCCTAGCTTGGAGTTGGACAATGCATATGATAACTTTTCTCTTGAAACAGCCTTAGTCAAGAAATTCGATACTTCATTTAGAAATCTTTTTTTTTTCTATCTTCTCTTACAAAATGGACATAACTTCAAAAGTTTTTGCCCATATGTAGAAGACTTTGGATTTGTCACAACCAACCATGCTAAAGTGCTATCAGAATGTAACACCATGGGGCCGTTATATGTAAAGCCCCACACATATAGTAAAATCTATAGCCACAACAATTCTCAAATTCCGAGTTCCATTGCTTGATACTTAGCTTCGGAGCTGGACTTAGATACCACTGGCTGTTTCTTGCTTTTCCAAGACATCAGATTTCCGCCTACCATGGTACAATACCCCCTTGTTGATTTTCTGTCCATCTTTGAACGTGCCCGATCTACATCAGTATTTGCCTCCACTATTAAATGACCACTTTTTATAGCACCAAATCCCTTGTTCTGGTGAATTCTTGGGATACTTCAAAATCTTGTATACAACCTTAAATGTCTCACAATACTAACAATATAAGCTATGTTCCAACGAGTTACGGTCAAGTATTATAACCTTTCAATTAGTCTTCGATATTATCTGATATCATAAAGTAACTCTCCACACTCAGCAGTACCATTTATTTGCTCAATTGGAGTACTTACAGGCTTTGCCTAACATTCTTGTCTCTACCAATATACCGAGAGTGTATTTTTGACAGCATATCACAATGCCTCTCTTTGACATTTCAAATTTAATTCCAAGAAAATTAACTCACCAAGATCCGTGATTTCAAATTTGGAATGTAAATGTTTCTCTAACCTCCATATTTTTAAGCCATTTCTTGTTGGCAACAAAGTAGTCAGGCCTTCAAGTGCCTTCAACTTTCGTACAAGTGCAGAAATCCCTTCTGTAATATTCATATAAATATCATTTGCACCAGCATCATCGCTAAAAATTTCTGATGCAGCTGTACTTTTAGAATTACATTGTGGCGGCTTTACAATTAAATCCCAATAATATTCGTGGGTGTCCTATTCTTCCCCTAGTGTGCACAATGTAGTTGTTTTTTTTTTTTTTGACCTCTACCACATCCACCTCTTCTATCTTCAAGACCACCACCACAATCATGACTGTGACCACCAATACCACAGGCCCCTCCTTCACTATCACAAGGGTAGATTGATCCTGTGATGCAGTTGGTTGATCTTTTCCGAACATGACATGTCTGCGATCTTCTCCTTTAAGGAGAGCAAAAACTGTATCAATTGATGGAAGAGGGTCCTGGCTTAATACTTGTGACTGAATTGTCTCATGAGTCATGACACCACCCAATAATTTATAGATGAACCAATTTCAATAATGTTCTATTGGCTGATGGTGATGGGTTCATATAGCTCAAGCTCTCTCCAGAGTATTTGCATTTGAGCATACTAGTCTCCTAAGGGTCTATCTCAGTGTTACGAAATTCGTTTCGGTTCGGCCGAATTTTCTGAACAATTTCGGTTCGGACATGCAACCGAACTGAACAACCCTATGGAAAAAATTCGTTCCAAAATTCGGACCGTTTCGGCCAAAATTAAGACCATTTCGGCCAAAATTCGGAAATTTGGTATAAAATAGTAGGTTTCGGACGAAATATCCAAAATATGGAGTTCGTCCCTTGTTTTAAGGGGGAAAAAAAACCAGAACAGGCTGCTTGCAGGGGAAAAAAGAAAAGAAAACAAAACAAAAAACAAAGAGAAAGGCAGGAAGAGAGAGAGAGAGAGAGAGAGAGGAAGGGATAGAACCTGAACCGGAAACCCTAGTCGTCGCCGCTGCCACTGTCGGAGCCGTCGACGCTGCCCTAACCATCACCGATGCTCAAGCCATCATTTGCTGACTTGCTGCTGCTCGCCATCGCCGAAAGGGGCTGCCGGTCGCGCACCCCCCCCCCCCCCCCCCCCCCCGTTCTTCTTCTTTCCTTTTCTTTTATATTTCTTCCTTTCACATGTGCTGGAACTTGGAATTTAAAAGTCTCGGGAAGAATGAGTATGGAGACTTGGAACTTTATTAAGGCATTGGGCCCTCCTCATATCTTAAGGGACTTTTCGTCCTTTATTAAGGAGTGGTGGAACCAACAATGGCCCACCTCATTGAAAATATGAGCCATTAAATTTAATGGGCCTAGTTTCCAAGTGTCGGCTCCATTAGTAAGGGATGTGAGAAAATTACATGGGCCCTCCTCACATTTGATCCATAGATTAAGATAAATTAAATGCCCTACTAATAATGACATGAGCACTAGCCATATTTGAGCCCTAAATTGAAATATAGTAAATACCCACTAATAATTACATGGGCCCCTGGCCACATTTGAGATCTAAATTGAAATAAATTAAATCTCCGACTAGTAATTGCATGACACTAGCCACATTTGAGCCTTGAATTAAGATAAATTAAATGTTCCACTAATAATTACATGGCCCAATCCAAATCTAATTTTTATATATGCTTTATATTTTATATATATACATATTTATATGTTTCTGAAATGTAACTCCAAAACATTTCGACAAACTTTCGAATTGACTGAAATATTTCAGTTTGGTTGCCAAACCGAAACATTGTCCGAAACGAATTTCTCAACACTGGTCTATCTCCTTGCTCTAAATTTGCTAGTTCCCTTGTTGATTAGTAGATCCTAGAATGGTTCTGTTTTTAATGATACAAATTATAAATTGAATCCCATAATTGTATTTTTGGTAGGTATGATAATAAATACAATCAATCTACAATCACAAACAATCTAATATATACTGGATAACTACAAGAAATATTTTAGTCTTGGTGGACCAAGAGTACTACACAATGTGTTGCTGTCTTCACATGCACAAGCAAATTAAGAAACATTAGTGCATATGGCAACAGAAATTGTGAGGAAAGGGATCTCAACATCAGAACATGAGTGAAGAGTTACAATGTTACTACCTTTTTAGGAATTTCAAATATGAACAGTTCATTCCACTTTACAGTTCCTTCATCCAACCCATTAATCTTGGAAACTGATGGTTTGACACATCTAGTCCTTGCACTCTGCGGGAAAAGCTTTTGCTGATCAGATAAGCGACCATCAATTACCAGTCGTAAGGCGCAGAAGAAGTCATCGTTATTGCCGTCATCCAGAATAGGCAGTCCCTACAAATAAGAAGAACTCAATCGTGTTTTACTCAGGCAATGAAACGTAATTAAAAAAAAAAAAAAGAATACATGAAGAGAGAGAGAGAGAGAGAGAGAGAGAGAGAGAGAGAGAGAGAGAGAGAGAGAGAGAGAGAGAGACTCTGGATTCAAATATCTGCACGGCAACATAACTGCGTGGCTCCCTAGATCCAGCCCCAGCATTCAACCTGTCTGAAAAAAGGGGAGGTGGTATCCATGCAGAAACATGGCCTTCATGCTGTAACATTTCAATTGTTTCTAAATCTTGTTCGAACTTCTTCAGATAGATACTGCAGCCAAGTTTATTCTCTACAACCACTTTCTGAAAATTATTTTCTTCTAATGCAGAGAAAGATGTATCCTCACTGCCTCTCAAATGATTACTAGATTCCTGAAAATATTGGAGATCAGTAAGGTACTGTGGCAGGAAGCACAGGAACAAACACTTCTGGCTCAAGTAAAAAATAAAATAAAATAAAATAAAAATTATGTCAAAAGACTCAGGTGACCTCATTGGCTTTTACTGATTTCTGATCAAGTTCTTCCTGTCTTCTCCAAGAAATAATGGACTCTGCAAAAGTTTCAAGATTCGCTGCACTGATGTTGAGATTTACAGTACTTGTTGCAGCAACATGAACTCGCTTTCCGACACTTTCTCGGAGATGACCATCAGTGTCATATGTTTCAAACCTCCAGAAAATAAAACAATAACCCATCAGGAAAGACTTCCTAATTGAAGGACATTCAAGCTAAATTACTCAGATCATTCAATTTCAATAATGTCAGTGTTGGATTTGATACAATATGGGTTTCATATATGTCGCGGATATATGTCCACAGTACAAAAATAAATTGAAGTTGAAAAAACAAAGAACTATAAAATTAATAATTTGGAATAATTTGGTAGTAGAAAGATATCAACCAGCAGGCATTTTCCTATAAAATGTTTTAGGGGTTGTTAAGTGTGATACCTGGACGAATGTCCACATGTATCAAGCAACTTATGAGAAGTTCAAGGAAGCTTTCACAAAAATAAATAAGAAAGGATCATTACAGAACACAGACAGACAATTTAAATGCATTACTTGAATATCCCATCAAAAGGCTCCAGAAGAGGTTCCCATGATTCTAGATGTGGGTTGAATGTGGATGCAGCAACTGAAGAAATCAATACCGCATTCATTGATTCTAGTCGACCATGAGTTGCAAGATTGATGTTTGTAATTGTTGTGTCAAATAGTGGTGTCATCTGTAAGTCAAAGAAAAGAAATAGCCATAGATAAAACAAAAAATAAAATCTAATAACTGAGTCCCTAGTTATAGAAATGCATACCATTCCACTCAAACTGTCGAGGACAGTTAAGGAAAAATGTCCCAATTTCATCTCAGTACTTATGTTTTGACGTGTCTTAGGCTTCACGTAATCACCTAGACTATATGCCAAACTGGTTTGATGGTCTTTTCAGGTCAGATCGTGCAAGAAATGTACCCGCCTACAAAATAAAATGATACCCACCAGAAAATAGTTGAATAATGCTTATAAACAATT
Organism: Litsea cubeba; assembly: GCA_012931725.1. Classification (NCBI taxonomy): domain Eukaryota; kingdom Viridiplantae; phylum Streptophyta; class Magnoliopsida; order Laurales; family Lauraceae; genus Litsea; species Litsea cubeba. The sequence continues at coordinate 121,739,563 of CM022944.1, read as the reverse complement.
ATTCTTGTCATATATTAAGCTAAAGGAAATAGCAAAAACATGGAAATGCAGATCATGCATCCATGAGCCAGTAAAAATGGAGCAGCACTGACTGATGGAACAAAGCAACATTTGCAAAAGCTAATGACTACATCTGAAAGGATAGATCAACTAATTCACAATTCAACAAATGCGGACCTGATTTTCAACTTTCCAGATGCTCCAGCAGGGAGAACCCTTTGAAGTAGAAGATTTGGAAATTGGAATCTCTGATATATTTGCTTGATTGACAAGATCAATCCTTGGGCAGCAAAAGGAATCCAAGTTTGGTGCTTCAGCAGTTTTGGATACAATACATCCCAAAGAAGCGTAACCTGGTGGGGCTACTGGGTACCAGAAGAAAGCTTCTTCATGGCCTTTTCCCACAATATGAGCAACAATTGTGACTTGTAGGGGCTTTGCAGATATCCCAGAACCATCACACTTGAACATTAGACCAAGAGAAGGTGGTTCTAACCTGAGAGGCAAAACATATCACTTTATTTCAGAAAAATGTGAGAAAACAAATAATTCTTAACAAGCAAACCAACAAGTTAACATATATCTAACCCTTCGGTAATGCAATCACCAAGTACGGAGAAACCAGGACGTGGTAGCGGTCGCCATATTGAAACTGGTCTTCGAAGATCGCTACCCTTATCCCACCATATCCTTTCAAAATGTGGTGTTGACATACAATCACTTCCTCTTGAAATTGACCTGAGAATATCCCATCCAGAGGAACTACTGTGGTTACTTTGTTCCTGACTTTTACCGCCACTGCCAACAGAAGTGCTTGAAGTTGCATTGTGCGTGGAAGAATAAAGAAGGCTCGGGTTCCTAAAAAGAACCTGGTGCAATTCACAACCACTGATCTTGGGAGGATGTTCTACTGCAGCATGTGCATAAAATGATCCAACAGCATTATCAAGACGCCAAATGCTAAATCCAGTCGTCAGCCTTCAAGCAAAAGGACATTTATTGCAAAGAAAACATCAGTGATAGAATTGTTGAAACAATGAAATACAGAATAGAGTCAAAAGTTTTAAGGAGAAAATATCATTTGATGAAATCATGAAACTAGGATTCATTAACATGGTCCAATGCTCCAGTGTGCGAATGTCGTGAATATAGCAACAGAAAATCCCAACGGTCCTGGCAGCAGGGCAAGAAATTGACTGTTGAGTGAAAAAAGGGCAAGGACCTCATCCAATAGGAGAAGGCCCATAATAGTATGGAAGATTCGGGTATGGAACAACACTTGCATACCCTTATCCTCAATGCTTGGACAAACCTAATAATCACCCCTTGATTAGTAGTGGCCCGATGTGGCCCTGACAGATTGTACACAAGTGTTGCAAAAGGGACACATCAATCTCTCTCTCTCTCTATATATATATATATATATCACACATCAAAAAACTTAGAGTCTCGACCTACAAGATCAAAAACTGGTAATAATGACTTATAATGGGCCCACCTGGGCTCGTGCCAATTCACGAGTGGTAGGACGTGTAAAGAAGGACACGAGGACGAGGTAGGTGAAGTTTATTATCAAATCCAAGGGCATTGATTTATGTGAATGAAAATTTGACATGGACCATTGTTTTTCCATGGCCTATCTCATTTTCCAATGACGATTGGTTTCAACCATCCCTAATTCCTTGTGGTATCCTAGCACACAGCTCACCCACAAAGAAGTCCAAGTTGAAACCACAATCTGATAATTTCCAAATGCCCCAAAAATGAAAAAAGAAAAAAATAAATCCAGCAAACAGATAAAGAATCTAAGTAGAAAACTAAAATACTCACTTCTAACATAGGATAATTCAAATGCAGAACTTCAACCCGATGGAGATGATTCAACCCAAAGGAGACTAATAATAATTATAAAAAAAATTGAATGAATGAACTAAAACTAGGGCTGAATGTCCTATGCTTTTGCTTAGATACTGTTTTAAAAGTGCAAAAGCTCCATTACACCTCCTTCCTCGATCAAATCTCTTGTAAACTAAAATTCCTAAGATTTAGGAGTTCTAACTGACATTAAGTAACCTCCGTCAACCCTAAAAATAATAAAAACAAGAAAAGCTGTGATTGCTAAAATGTCCTGGACATCTGGGAATAGAGGGGCTGTGGAGGGATATGTGGCCCACCAGCAAGAGAAAAGAAGCTCACTATCTTCAAAGCACTGCTGGACGACCCAGGGGATTGGCTCCTTTCATGGGTTGGGGCACATTAAGGCCTAGTTGAATGAGGTCCATTAAATAGAATTTTTTCATTAACTGTTCATTAATTTGGGTCCCATCTGGCATTATTACATGGAAACGTTTTTGTATTCCTACGGAATGAAAATTCTAAAAATGCATTTGGTCATAACAAATTAAGTGTTCTTCCCACGGGAAATCCTTCCACAAGCAGAAAAATCTCAGAACAATCAAAATCCATTTTTCATCAAGAATGCTGCAGGAGTCCCTCTCCATTGCTCCAACATCCTTCCATCTCTTAGAGAATCTCTCAATCACCTATCTCAACTGTTCAAAATCCAGCAACCTCTCTCGCCCAGCATCAGCCTCTCTTTGTTGTCACCTCTGCCTCCGCCAGCAGGTTCTCACCTCTCTTTGTTGTTGCCTCTGCCTCCGCCAGCAGGTTCTCACCTCTCATTAGTTGTCGACCTCTGCCTCCGCAGCAGTTCTATCTCATTAGTTCAACCCTGCGCCACAACCCCCCCCCCCCCCCCCCCCCACACACACACCCACACACAGGAAGTGCTGCTATGAAAATCGGGAATGGGGGTACAAAGTTGCATTTTATGAAATCACGGACATGGATACCGGTATCCTTTCCATTACATTCAAATTTTTATAAAAGATTGGCAATTGATTTTTTTTTTAATTTTTTAAGTATAAAATGGGTGTATTGATATTTTTCAGTAGATTTTAACTCAAGAACAGCATCAAACACGATTCTAGTGAATTCTATATTCTATTTTTTTAGAACAATTCTAAAAGAAAGCTGGCAAACAAGTCCAGCTTAGCCCAGACTCAGAATGAGAACATTCTCAGCACAACCTATTCTTAGACTAAACTACTTCTCAGCACATGAATGATACCAAACAGGCCCTTGGGTGCCCCATGTGTCCGCACTTCAATCAGAGTAGTTCAATCTTTAATCCAACCCTTGCGGATCCTCTTGGTGTTTTCATACTGCTCCATGAACCTTTCAACAGTAGAAATTATCTGGTTTGCTTGATTCATCATCACCCACCACCATGATTTGACACAAGCATAATTAGGCCTTCAAGAGGCCTACTCAAGGGCCATCCCTGATACAACTATAAGATAATAAGAGGGACACTATGAGGCCCATTTGTTGCCACCGCTAATCAAGGGGAGAGGGGGAATTGGAATTTACCAAAGCCTAACTAGATATCAAAAGGTGTAAATTTAAGGCCTCCAAAAACAATGGTGAAAACATATGAAAAATGCGGCGCTTCAATCAATGGTGAGTAATAAATAGTAGGATGGGTTCTATTGACATAAGTGAGCCCGATGGCCCCCCAAAGTGTTGACATATTACATATGTATAGAGTTTATAAGAGGGACATCTCTCTCTTCTTTTTTTTTTTAAATCTATTTATTTAAATACACGTGAATGGGTACAAATATGTATGTAAGCATATAGAAGTCATAGATCTCGATGGAATGCTCTTTGGGCTAGACTTGAGCGACATTATGTGGAAACCATGCGGTTGATCATTCAATGGGTATGGGAATTTTCTCCTACAGGAATGCCCACATGCGGATGCTCCCATGCAACCGTTAAAGTGCAGGTCCCTGTCAATAGGCCGGGACAACCCTAACTTTTAAGGTACCCATCCGTTGGATGGGAATGTCCACATGAGAAAATCCCCCCCAATGTGTAAATGGAAAAGTATATGTATGGATGAGTGGACCAAAAAATCGGTTGAATGGATTTCAATGGACTATGATAATTAAGGCCTCAAAATCAAGGGAGATAATGCAATTAAAAGAAATAAAGTAAAATCCAACAGTCTACAATTCAAAGAAGTGTGAAATTCAGAAAAGGAAAAGGATAAGAGAGAGGAAGAAGAGTAAGAGGAGGAGAGAGGGGGGGGGGGGTTGTTTTGGGTTGGCGTGGTTGGGACAGCGATCATGGAATCAATCAAATTTATGTTCACATGCACCTACATAAGTAGCTGATAATAGGGGAATCACTTCTGTGTGTATGATTAGGCCAGTTGTAATGCCTTGGAATAGATGGGCTGTCTAGTGCACAACATTGACAGGAGCAGGGTGACCTTCACTCTAATTAAATCATCATAGGCTTGTGAAATGGGTTGAGGGGGGAAAAGTAGAGAGATCATACAAGTCAAACATATTCCGTCATCTAATCAGACTCATAGGATTATTGAGAGTTCATCCACCCTCCTCCATTTGGTCCAATGTACAGTAGCCACTACTACAATTTCTCACTGGCTCAGGTGGTTCCCACATATTTCATAGCACCATCACCTAGCAAACTTGATCAGGAGATACACAATTGTGCACATGCATAAAGATATATAGATATACCACATTAAAGGAAGATTAAGATACTGAACTAACACTTAACACAAATACCTTGCATTAGGTGCAACACTGCAAATGCAATCTGAAAATTCTGTCAACGTAATAAGATCAGAACGGATGCAATAAACGATATGATTTGGAGGGGGTTCTCTTCCTATATTTGCTACACAACCTAAAGTTGAGTAGCCTGGTGGTGCAATTGGCATCCAAAGAGAACAATCATTATGCGTGTCATACTGGACTCCATCTTTTTCCAAGCCTTGAAAGCTAGAGAACAAACCAATGAGCTGAAAACCGATAGGTTTGCGAACACGTCCATATGCATTGCTGACTGCCATCACAGTCTGTGAAGGAGGGACAGACCTGCATGCAATTATGGCAATTCAACTCTATGACAACCATAGCAAAATATTCACTGTTCTGAAAGGGATAAGAAACATGTCACTGCAATTTTATCAATATAAACAAGTACAACTCATGTGGTCAATAAACATGAAGATGAATTAGAAATCCAACCATGTTAAGAAAAACTTGAGTTTTATATCAGAGTTTGCCAAAACCTGTGCACTAAAGAGCAAAAGATGAGAAATTACTTATTATGTACTATGGATTTTTTTTACAAAAAGATCCCTACATTTTTACACAACCTCAAAAAGGCCCCTACATGTTGTGTCTACTAAAATCTTCCTTGACTAATGGTCAAACAGTACAAAAAGCAACAATACTCTCCATTTTTTGACCAGTTTTCATCTTAAAAAAAATCTCAAACGAATCAAATGATGAATATGCCTTTCTTCTCAAATGCTCCATTTTAGGCTTTCCTAAAGGGGGCACACTTTTTTATCAATCCAGTGCATTCCCATACGAGGTGATCCCATTCACACAATTTTTTTTTCCAACGTAGAATTTTATCATCAGAGTTTCACACAATGTATAGCAATTATGTGAAGACAAGTCCAATGGGTCAACCCAACCCATTCGGTCAGGTCAAAGCTTTACTCTTATTGTATAGTATCTTGTGTTATTGTGACAGATCACACTTTCCTTCTATAATTATTAGATTAGATTCCATTTACTGCAATTGCATTCTATGTATAGACAAGCTTGTATTATGAATGGAGAGATTCTATGGTTTGACAGATGCTCTAGCCAAACAGAGTTCTCATTAAATCTTTTTGTTAGGGTATGATGCCCAGATATGGCAGGGTCATGCCATGGATTTGGCAGGGACACGGATTTTACACATTATAAGTGAAGTATTGGATACGACATGATATGCTACCTGGTTTGAAGTATCCAGGTATCATAGCTTTTGTCACAACTCAAACATGAAATTTGAGAAGGAGAAATAGAATTCATGTATGCCTTCTATACCCTTTTCCCCTCGGGGTTGATGCTATGGCTTTCTGGTATATCAATAAAATTTTCTGTTATTCTTCCGGAAAAAACAAACGACACAGTTCTGCATTCAAATCTTCTTCCTTCTCATCATTTTATATCTTATAAATGGTACTCAGATCCCTAGGAGTGGTATATCTTTTAGTTGATCCTAGAAGGATCTTTCAGCTGCAGTGAATTAAATCAGATAGGAGGTCTGATCTGCCTGGTATCTGGAGGAAGCTACAGGAGCTTCACCGAACCTGCTTTGAATCATGCAAATCAGTTCAATATCTTCTTCTCATCAATCTATTTGAATTTTCAATCTTGGATCTGGATTTCAAGAATACAATCAGACGACTCTGCGCCAGGAACGAATCTCTGGTTTCCAGATCATGGGCCCACTGTATATTACAGTCACTGAATTTGATACCTTCATGATGGCCAATATTATTGAGGAAAACATGTTTGGTATGTGTATAAATCGCTGTTCCGGATTTCGATCTCATGGGAAGGAATCTCAAAATCTTAACCCACTGGCATAGAAAGTTGGGATGAAAAAACTTTGTTTTTAAGAAACAACTTGCTGGCACAGTTGTTCTTGCTTATCTCTTGCATTTTAAAGAATATCATTTGAAAACACCAAATCCTCCCACTTATCCTAAAGGTAGGCCCCATGTTCACAATCTCAAAGAAGGTGGCCCCACTTCATAATTCTTAAAGGTGGGTCACATGGTCACACACACAAAAGGTGGGTCCATATTATAATTCTATAATGGTGGGACCACATTATAAATCCTATGAATGTGGGCTCTATCTTCTGATTTATAAAGGTGGGCATCATGTTATAATTTCTAAAGGTCGATCCCGGTCCACAATTATAGAAAAGGTGACCCCACTTTATAATTCTTAAAAGTGGGTCATATGGTCACAACCACAAAAGGTGGAGCCACATTGTAAATCCCAAGAATGTGGGCCCACATTGTGAATCCTATGAATGTGGCACCATGTTTGGATTTCTAAAGGTGGGTACCGCATTGCAAATTTTTAAAGGTGGGTCCCGTGTTCACAATTAACAAAAAAGATGGCCCCACATTATAATTTCTATAAAGGTAGGCCAATATTGTAAATCCTATGAATGTGGTGCCCCCATGTTCTAATTTCTAAAGGTGGGGGCACCGTATTGTAATTTCTAAAGGTGGGTCTTGTGTACAATCACAAAAAATGTGGCTCCACTTTGTAATTCATAAATGTGGGTCACATGGTCACGATCACAAAAGTCGGACCCACATTATAAATCTTATGAATGTGAGCCCCATATTCTAATTTCTAAAGGTGGCATCATGTTGTAATTTCTAAAGGTAGGTCCCATATTTACATTCACAAAAAGGTAGCTCAACATTATAATTCCTATAAAGGTGGGCCTACATTGTAAATCCTATGAATATGGGTTCCGTGTTTTAATTTTTAAAGGTGGGTACCACGTTGTAATTTTGTAGGTGGGCCCCATGTACGATAATAATATAGTGCCACAAACAACAAAAGGTGGGTCCCAAATTGTAAGTCCTATGTCCGTTCCTTGGAGCAAAACTTTTATAATATAACCAAACAAGTTCTGCATAGCAGATTCTCAGTAGAGTAATTTAATATAATGTTTCCAAACAAGTTCTACAGAGCATGAGTCTCGATACAACCTGATCTCGATACAACCAGATCCGAGCACAAAATTGGGAACAATACGAAAACGATGCCAAACAGGCCCTAAGACTTATGCTTGCATGTAATTTGAGAGGTGTAAGGGGGGTTTTTGGTAACTTTGTGAAAATTAATAACTTATATATGGTTGTGGTTGCCCAACCCTAGGGATTGCAACTGTAACATTCCCTTCTCTAAAAAAAATAAAAATTCCAAGATCATATGTAATCAAGTCAAGCCCGTCAAGGCGTCAACTCAAATCAATCAAACAATCGACTACATCAAGTTGGATTTATGATTGAAACTTCAACAAATGGCCTCGGAACCAGATTTAATTTGAATGATGGCTGATCACATCACCTTTGAAAAATCCATGCACCCGATGCTTCCAAAGGATGTCTGGAAAAATCGCCACCTTGGATTGTATACATCCAAAGAAAAAAAAGAAACCAGTCGAGTTTCAATTGATTATAATTCAAAGAAATAATATGAAGATTCCTAATAATTGAGCATGAACTCCTTGATAGAGAATAGGACCCTTGATTGTACGACCACTGATTTTAGTCGTATGGTCCTGCCATTGAGTTCCTTGCTTTATTACCATTTTGTGGAGAATAAGCAGTGTTTTTAAAAGGGAAAGAAAGGAAGACAAATTAGTTTCCTCATCATGGAAGCTACTTCTTTATGGTAAAAGAGTATAATTCCAATAATCACTCATAAGAATTACCTCAAGTGACAGAAGGTTGATGTGACAAAAGAAAAGAAAAGATTTAATACTCCAAATCGGCATGTTATCCATCATTTAGTTCTTTATCAACTACAATGCACCCTATTTTTTGAATTACTCTCCCAGAATCACCCTAATTGTTATTATTGAAGCCTTATCCCCTCTATTTGGTGCAATCTTTGTGGGTTCTAAATTTTCACTTAACACAGCCTTTAGCCACGTTTTAAGAAATCCACAATCCACTCTGTATTTTTTCACTACTTCATTTAGGCCACATTTGTTTAACACCGCTTCAATGGAAATGCAGCCGAAAAGGTTCCACTTTGCACTTGTTTTTCCGCAGTTTATTGCAGCACCATTTTGACAATGGAAAGTCACAAACGTTGTATTTGTGTAACAAGAGGATTTCATGCTCCACGGTTTTTTGTTTTGACAGGAGAGGAATTTTGCATTTTGACCAAGGTTTAAAAAACCGGACTCGGGACCCGACTCGTTCATGGCCGAGTACGAGTCGACTCGTTGAGTCAACTGGAACTCGGCCGAGTCGGGCTGAGTCCCAATTCAGTTGGATAGGACTCGGCCAAGTCGCATGGGACTCGAACTCAAATCATGGGACTCAAATGAGTCGCATAAGGACTCGGCCGAGTCCCTTGCGACTCAGCCAAGTCCCATGATTCGAGTCCGAGTCCCATGCAACTCGACTTGGTATGTGCTGAGTCTGAGACTCGGACTCGGCCGATTTTTTAAACCATGATTCTAACGAATACCATAGGAAACTGAGGTCCACTTTATTGAGAAAAATCACTTCCCAATTTCTTTTTTCTACGTTGAAAATGTGTCGCACCAAACAAAAGAAGAATGGGCTACATGAAAATTTTATAATTTTCCTCTTTATCACGAGATTCTCTCATTACACAAATGTACCCAATAAGCAATTAATTTTCTGCAATGCCATAGATATAGAAACCGTTTCAGAGTTGCCTTCCTGTTCAACAGAAACATCGAAGTATGCAGAAGCGACTTTCCTGAGACATTACACAAATGTGGACTTTTAAGGTCTACACCGGTCTCCCCTTTTTCTTAGTTCCTTGAACACGTAACAATACAATACCACCTATAAGGATTGTTTTTCCATCTTCTTTATACATGCAAATATTATTCAGATAACATTCCTTGAATTTCTCTTCTATTGGAGCTACCTATAAGATTCCTCTCATTTGCTCATTCCTAATTCTATCCTTTTTTAATCTGCACATCCCCCTTGGCATCTTCCCCAGCATGTAAATTATTCAAACTTTTGTACTTTGTCCAGTAGTCTTCTGTGTTGAACAGTATTAATCATCATAAATCATAATCATCAAAGCCTAACCCCATCTACTTAAGATTCTCTACTGAGTTATACTTCTTCTCTCATCTTTTCCTAGGGCTAAATTCATTGAAATCCCAGAATTTAACAACTAACCATTTCCAATGCTTTATTTACCTCCACATTTAATTAGTACCTCGTTCTTGCAACATCCCAAATTTTCATGCACAAGGCTGTTTCACGAATTTCAGGTATATGCCAAAACCATCTCAAAGACGTGCATTTCAAGGAGATAAATTATGTGCATCTCCTCGTCTTTCAGAAAAAAAATGTCAGGCTTATCTCCACATTGCTCAAACTGTGCTAATTATATTTTCAATGATTTCCATGCCCACATGATTATGGTTCTATAATTGCTCCCATGAATCGGAGCCTAAGGCATCACGGCATTAAGTTGTTCTACATTTTGACCTGATTCTCCTCCAACTCTTAGATCAGTCATCAGCTTAACTTGCACTCTATATATTTTGTGTTAGTTCCACTAATTGTTAAACCATAAGATTCAGCCTTCACACAAAATTCTAGCTTCTTTTTTTTTTTTTTTTTTGCTTGTTAACTTACAAAAAAAATTGTTGCTTTTCAAAAGATTAGTTCAGAAAATATCATGTTCATTTTTAAGTTACATATACTTTAGATACATGGAGTTTTACTTTCATTGGAATGGATGGGACAGATGAAGTTCATTATTCTATTACAGCCACAAAGGATTCTTAATGAAAGAAGAATAATTGCTACTAGATAAGAAAGATCGCAACAACATGAAGGAAATATTGCAGCAGCACAAGTCGTTTCCAACAGCATTCAAATTACTTACCTTGAAGTCACACAGTCACCCAATATAGCATAGTTTGAAGGAGCTTGCGGTCTCCAAAACGTGAGGTTGTCTCCGGGCCCAATTCCTGAAGGAAGGTTAGAAGGCAATCCAAATGTGATTGGACTTATTTTAAGAAAAAGGGAACTGTTATAATCAGAAACTTCCATTGACCTAATAAAAGGTTTTAATCAAACAAATCCCAACTGATGTAACAAGATCGACAAAGACCTTTGCGTGCTACCCAAATTCGGTCAAAGTTGGTACAAGAAGCCAGTGGGCTGGAATTTCCAAATTGTAATGCCTCGGTTGCTTGATTTTGTAAGTGGAGTCCAAGGGAAATAACACTCAAAGAAAGATGGATACATATATCAGTTGATATAACAGAGATGCTTGTTTTATCTTTGACAGAAGTATATCCGCCTGATATATCCACAGGATCAAGAATCACAAGACCTGAACCAGCCTCCACAGTGAGATCCTTCACAAGGGCCCTTATCCACGTATCATTTTCTTTCAATGCATACCTTGACAATAAAAACAAACATGTAAATTGTTTATAATTATTGTGTATCAGGCAACATTAGAAAAGGACTGACTAGAGGAAACAGTTCGTCTATAAGAAAAATAAGAAGTTAAATGGTAATGATATCAAGATTTGCTGTAACCAACTCCAGCCATGCAGGGTAGGTTGAGTGCTACCCTCATTCAATTTGGCCTGAAGAGGTTCAATTGTGCAACTGGGTGTCTGATGCAAACATTTTTTTTTTCAGTGCAGCATCACATATCTTTCAATTTATAACAATGCAGAACATTTTATGTGGGTACACACATATCACTCAATGGAAGATACATGGTAATAAATAACATAAACATGAACTAACATAGAAACTGATAAGAAAAGATAGAAAGAAATAACACTCATATAAACAAAATGAGTGAGGCATACGTTTGACATTTCAACAACTGTATTTTCACTCTCTTTTCTTTCCTCCTTTTTTCCCTTTCCTTGGATAGTACAAGAAACAGCTCTAAATGAAAAGAAGATAAAAAAAAGGCAACAATTAGTCGAACAGCATTTCTTCTTTTTCTACATTAGCTCCACATAAGCTTCTCCATTTACATGATCAAATGCCATTTCAATTAGACAAATCAAATCTTGGCGTCTGTATAGAAAGAAATAAAAATTCAAGTGGTTACTGATTTTTCTCTACAACCTAGACATAAGAAAATCTATATGTTTCCTCGTCTCACTCCACAACCAGTCCTATGATATGTTGAATAATTTCTATTACCAATGTCTCGGAGAACTGAAAAAAGAGTGTACTACTTTGGCATTCATCCATCTAAGCCAACACCTTGACCTCCGTTTTATTACAGGAACCAATGATAGGACAGGAGAACCTTCTTCTAATAAGTCCCCAACACAGGGTCCCAGACATCCGAACAAGCTTCAATTAAAATTAAGCTCCTATTAGTCTTATTGCTTTCCACTAGGGTTAGTCTTTATAATCAACAATTATTTCTTTCTCGGTCCACCGTGAATAGCAGGCCAGCCTGCAAAGGCTACATGAATGCATGCTTAGAATCCTCAAAGTTATACAATTTTAAGCCCTTAGAAGTGATTTTTTCGCATTTTAATAGGATCAATCCAACAAACAGTAAAAGTTGGCTGAGTATCAGACATGGAAAGAGGAGGAAGGAGAAAGTCATGGGTGTGTGAAGAGGTAGGTATGACCTTAGCTGGTGCTCACAGGTATTTAGGTGTGTGGGTCTGGGTGTAAGTGACTAACTAACATTAACCTTACTGGTAAAGTCAAGTGAGCCGATATTGATTTGTGCATATGGGGCATCTTCCAAACATCTAAACTGCATATGTGATAATTTAACACATTTATATCCTATTAAATTATGGTCCAAAATTTGTGTTGTGGTTGCCGCCGCCATCGTCAACCCCAAAATGCAATACATTGCGATTAGCAGCCATCACAGAGTTAATTTCTCTAGACCCCAAAAAACCAGAAAAATACCCAACATATCCAAAATAATGGAAAACCCTAGGGATTTATTTTTATTAGCACACTATAAACCATAATATCCAGTATTTTTGTTTAATCTTTAATGTTAAATATGTCATATTTCAGTGTTCTTATAATTTACAAATCCATAAATGTAGCCCAAAATCCAAACCACTCAAAATAACAATTTTTCTTTATATTAGGTTTGCAAAAAATTTGATTGCAATCAGAGCTAGGTCCACTGTCAATCCATGCCACATTATTAGCTCATTGGTCTACCTTATACTGCACCTCTAGATCCAGACATATAAGACTTAAGATATCAAGTCGTCAAATGTTGTCAGTGTAACACTGTAACGACCCGGGCCCGCCGTCCACCTGATACTGTCCGCTTTGGCTAATGGTATTCCAACCCAATCTTGCCTCACGGTTTTAAAAGGCCTCATGCGGAGTTAAGGTCAGGTCACACACATATATACCCAGGATCAGGATTAGCGTGTTTCCAATGTGGGACTTGTAAACCACTGCATACCAATCATTTAGAGTTTCCCTGCTTTTACTCTCCAGGCAGATGCTTGCCGGACCCAACGCCCTTCTACAGGGGGCCACAGGCGTGGCATACTCTCCCACCAGAAAATAGAGCCGTCCTCGACTCTGATACCATCTGTAACGACCCAAGCCCGCCGTCCACATGATATTGTCATCTTTGGCTCATGGGATTCCGACCCAATCTTGTCTTAAGGTTTTAAAAGGCCTCATGCGGAGTTAAGGTCGGGTCACACACATATATACCCAGGATCAGGACTAGCGTGTTTCCGATGTGGGACTTATGCACCACTACATACCCAGTCCTTTAGAGTTTCCCCCGCCTTTACTCTCTAGGCGGATGCTCGCCGGACCCAGCGCCCTTCTACAGGGGGGCCACATTTCTTGTTTCGAGCGGTTTAGATTTATCACAACTTTTTCCAGTTAGAGGAGCACAAGTTTTTTTTTTTTTTTTTTTTTCTGGAAACTCCAAGGACTTGGGGCCATCGTCAGATTAACTACTGTAAATTATTCAGGTGTTGTAAGTGACACAGTCCCAACTCCTGATTCAAAAATCAGACTGTTGTAAGCCCAAGATACCTGAGTCCTCTCAATCAACAAGAAATTAAGCCAAAACAAGGAGAAAGGATCCGATTAATATGTTACAAATCATGTAAAACCCTAAACCTATCTTTGATATTAACCATCCATCTATAGTTCAAAACAAGTAGGAAACTAGCCTAAAGAACACTACAATAAAGTTTGAAACGTAAATCAACACAATAAAACAACTACAAAAGAGCTGTCTTGTTGCACAAGGGATATAGGCAGTTGACTGGCTTGTACTCCTTTTTCTTCATGATCAATTAGAGATTGTGGTGGGTGTACAGCTGTACCTTGCAATTACATTCCTCTTCCAACCCAACTAGATGAATACTAAGAGAAAATGCCTAATGTATGGGAAACTGCACACTGATGGTCAGCTGGATGTATCAGCACAAAATATTCTGTGTGGCCCTTTAGATGGCCCTGTGGCGCACCAGCTGAAAAACCAAGAATGGGTAGCGAGGTCTTACAGACACTTTTGGGTGCTGTCCCAGCTGGGCTGGACCTTATCTGGGCCTGGTTTAGTTGGGTGGAAACCAATTGACTGCTATACATATATTTTTGAACTACCGGATCTTTGTGCGTCATGTCGAGCTTGATGGATTGGGTCACTTGGATCTTTTAGGGATTGATTTTGATCTCCAAAAAATTCAGAATATGTATAATTCAATTTGGATATATTTATGGATCCATCTTATCATCCATATTATGTTTTGCCCCATATTTCTTGATCCACATCAATGGATGCGAATTGATCACATTAATTAAAAAGTGATCAATTGACAATGGGCCGACTAAAATCTACGTAAAACACTACAATTTTTTGGGAGCACATTCCAGAGAGAAACATTCATTTTGAGTAGTTTAGATTATTCGTTAGCGGGAGTAAAAGTAAGAAAAGAAAATGTCTGAATGCTCCAACGACTAGGGCCCACTGTCATATTGACCACTGTAAAACATTTAATTTTTATCAATATCAACATGTTTTTAAGTGATTAACTTCCCCGTGGACCAATCTCCTATTTGAGTAAATTTATTTGAGGGCTTATTAAAGGGGAAGCATTTATTTTGAATGCTTTCGATTTTTTGTAACTGACCATATGGTACAATTATAGAAAAAAATTTAGATACTCAGAAATTTTTTGCAGGCTCAACAGTGGGGGTCATTTTTTTTTACAAATCTAAACAACTCAAAATATATAACTCCCAACCTCAAGTACAGGCCATAACCAAATTCCACTCCATTAGGAGATGGGTCCACCCACTATCAGATTCATCTCACAATGGGGGCCATTTAATTTGAGAGTTTTGGATTTTCAACATGTGAGCCCTACTGTGGAGCACACAAATTTGCAGCTACTCCATATAGTACATGTATGGACAGAGGAAAATAAAAACCTTTAAAAAGGCATCTACCCATTCTTCCCTTCATAACCTTTAAAAGGGCACCTACCCTTTCTGCCCTTCATGTTAAGATCAAAAGGAAAAAGAGGAGGGAAAGTGTAATACCCCAGCCCAATTATAGGGGCTAGATTATTTCTGGTATTTTATATTTAATTTCCTTGATTTTTCTTAGAATTATTAGGGCAACAAATATTATGGTCGGATTTAGCTGGGAGATACTTTAGGGACCCTTTGTTATTTATGTGGTGGGACCCATAGTTTGATGGGGGATTTCGAGTGGGGCTTGTGTTGGTTATACCATAGACTCCAAGTACTATTAGGAATAGGAGTGGCATGTGATAAAAAAATAACGAAATTGGGAAGAGGACTTTGAGAAGGATTCTAACTCCTAGCTTTCCAAGTAATATTAGGAAGAGGAGTGGCATGTGAGAAGGAAATAAGGAAATTGGGAAGAGGACTTTGAGAAGGATTCTAACTCCTAGCTTTTATATATTCATTGACCCCAAGCCTCTCTCACGCCATTCTCTTTCTTTCTCTCTTTTCCATCCACCCAAACCCTAGACTAGTATTAGCCTTGAGAAAACTAGAAGGAAGAACCAGTTTTAGTTAGCCATAACAGGTGAGTAGAGATTCTGATCTAATTGTGTATGGTTTTAAATTTCTGGTTTTGCTCTTGTATATCTTCGATTCCTCTATTTTATGGTGAGTAAATTTCTTCGTATAATTGATGTGTTGTTTGTGAATTGATTAAAGTAAGAATCTGTATCGTTTTGTTTTCTTCATACTGCTGGAACCAGTATACGGTATCAAATTGCATGTTTTCATGATGGATTATATGTTTCTGAGTCACTGTCGACAAAATCAGACCACGTATCACGACATTGAATAGTCAAATTTCTTGGTTAATCACGGTAATTGGACCTTTAGATCAGAGCAATACCTGGGGTAATGTTTTCTTGCAAAGGGTATTGAATCGAGGAAGATCCAATACAGAATTTGGAACTCTGCACTTTCGTCCATAGAAGAATATTTTAAGTCGACCTTGATTGTGGGACCCCATGGCCCACTGGACGCTGGATCAGGACCATACATCCGCAAGAGGGCCCAGGGGCGACTGCTTTAGTGCTGGTCCCACTTGGAGTGGACCACGGATGGCCCACCATCCAGTCCCTTGGATTGTATGAGGCGTGAGTTTTTGCAGAAATCTGGCTGACTGTCAACAGCCTTTGTGGGACCCTAGAGCTGACCCGATCAATGATCAGGTCCCCACATCTGGTCGGGTACCCAGGGGCGACCCTACAGTTGCGGGTCCCATATGCAGTGGGTTCCGTTTGGCCCACCAACTTGTGTATACAAATCCCGGAGGCGTGGGCGACTCTGTATGCAGGCTGTGGGGCATTTGATGAGCAATCAGATCCAGGGATATGTGAGAACACCCCTGGGCAACCTTAGAAGAGCAAGTCCTATCATAGATTGGCCAGTGGGCCCCACTTTCCAATCCGCCTTAGAACTATCAGGCGTGAACTGGTTCTAGAAACCTAATGTGGACTTACAGTTATGCATATAAACACCATAGGAATGCAGAAATCCCACATCAGCCCTTTTCCTTCAGTTCTCTGAATTCTTTAACTGTTCTGGAAATTTAAAATAAGCCCCTGATAATTATAGTAATCACAACTGGGCCTTTTATTGATTACTTAGTTAAGTTCCAAGATTCTGTAAATAAGGGCCTGACACCCTTTGTTTTCATATCTGAATCAGTTTTATTTAATTCATGAGGACCTATGTCTTCTGAGATTGCAAACAAAGGCTTGTTATTCATTCTTATTATTTGCAAGCTGTTTGAATTGTTTCCTTTAGTTCTTGATTTGTCAAATCTGCATTTTGGACCCTGTTATTTGGATTATTGGCAACTTGAAATATGCATGTGGACTAAAATACATGCCTTTGTTATTTGGGGATCTCACATGGTAGATTGTGTAGTTTGTATATGTATATGTTGTGGTTAAGTTGGTAATTAAATAATTCCCTCAAAACTGTAAATGGAGAGTTATGTAATTGACTTCTCTCACCTCGTACACCAATTTTGATTCAAACTGGGGCAGATTAAATCCACATAATTTGAGAAGGGGTTGATTATGGAATTTGCCCATTACAAAGGTTGAGGACATACTAAATATCAGATTTTGAAGAGACATATATTTGCTATTTGAATTAGAAAACTGAGATAAGATGACTTTATTTGTTTGGAGGAACCTTTTGGACACCCCTAGACCACTAGCACTATATGGGATGATGTCCCCGAACAAATGGCCGATTTTGTGAGGATTGTTGACTTTGGACAGTTTTGGAAAAAAAGGTTGATTTTGTGGTACAAGTTTGATAGTTTTGGACCTTGCAGTCATTTTTTCGTTGGACGAAAAGAATGATTTTGTGATGTGCAGAAATGAGTTTTCATTTTTGAGAACTATTTTGTTATATGTGATATCTTTGTGGAACACGAACTTTGGGCCTGTGCTATCAGGTGGTTAGGAGGTTGTCATTAGTTTGATCGGATTCCAACCCTGCCTTGAGTGAGACTCTTGGATGTTACTTTAATTTGTTATGTAATCTTATCTAAGTATGTGTTTGAATTCACAAATACATTAGAACATCTATTCACTTAGTTGTACTAATATTCTGTGGATTTGCCCCAATCCAGGTAACCAGAACTTAGCGACTCAAGAAAATCTTGGTCACGACCAGGAGATATACTTTGGGATGCGCACTTGAGCATTGGAGCCACATAGCTGAAGAAGAGAATTAGATTGTTTAGATTAATTCATTTTAAGGACATTGCAATTATTTTATTTTTATTGGACAATGTTACATTTGTTTATTAGATTTGGGTTTTAATACAAGTTGGTTTAAGTGGGTAAATACCTAAATCTTTGTGATTTTTTCTTTAACCTATGCGTGTGATGCTTACGAGTCTGGGCGCGGAATTCAAAGGGCCCCGGATTCTAGGTCATTACAGAAAGAGAGGAGAGAAAAGAGAGGAGGAGAATAAAAGGCACAAGCACATGAACTTGTCGCAGGCAGTAGCTACAGTTGGCTGCAGCAGTCTTCACTCCAACACCAGTAGTGATGGCTCTAAGAGTCCAGGTACCTCCCTCTAACCTACATGCAATAAAGCTTTTGCTCGCAGTTTCATTTTTTTTCCCAATCTTTGTGAAGCATGCAAGAAAGCTCTTTGATGTAGTCTTGATTAGTAAAATTGGGCAATCCAAGCATGTAGATCTGAAAAGAATTTTCAGATCTTAAGATAGCTAACATTATGCAAAGTTGGGGAGCCTGTTTGAAGACAGCTGTTGCAAAGAAAGATTTAGTTCCTTGGCATTGCCCACCATGTGGGGTATTAAAACTCAATGTTGATGGAGCTGCAAAAGGAAAACCGACATAGGAGGCGTTCTACGAAATCATAAAGGGGAAGTTATTTATTTGTTCTCAAAGCATGTAGGGACCAAAGTTTCTAATAAAGTGGAGGTTAAGGCAATTCTGGAAACTCTTCATATTTCTCATACCTTATTTCATAATTTTCTTACTGTAGAGAGTGATTCAGCTAATGCTAAATCCGTTAAGTAGTTGTTTGTGCAGTTCACCAATTAGTTTTGGGATTACTGGCTACCAACTTGAGATGGTATTAGATCCAACACGTCCCGGGTTCGATACCAAGCTTCCATGTGATGTATAGTTGGTTAATCACCACTGAAAATAGTTTTCATCAGGGTGATACTAAACATCGGATTGGATAAAATCACAATTTAATTGTCTTTTTAAATGCTTCCCGTCAGAAAGTGAACATCACTGAGAAGAATCTCAGATATCCATTAAACCAGGTATGACAATTTGAACTTTCAATATATTGTCATTTATTGTGGGATTTATGTCAAATGGGTCAGTGGGTCACAGCCCATGGCAAATAAAGCTCAACTTGTGGGTCAAAACAAGCCTTGTGTGTACAGCTATGTAATTTATTCGTTGCCTTATTAGGAGATATGATTAGATTATAATTAGCATACAATGACTGTAATTTAGTTGATTACAACAATTACTGTAACACATATAGCAACTTTAATCTATATATTCAAGATCGTGACCCTCAAAAGGGATCATCGAATTCACAAAGCATTTTCTATCTTCTTCCCTTGTTAGCTTTGACATGGTATCAGAGATGTGTTTCTGAGTGAATTTTCTCCATCTTCCAAGCATTGGAAGTTGTCATAGTCTCTGAGAGACTCTCTATGTATATCTTCTTCATCTTCCAAGCATTGGAAGTCGTCAGATCAAGGTGTGATCAGACATGGCCCACCACAGATCAGCATCATCAAGCCTGCACATTGCAACCAATCTAGTCATCTGCTCCTTCTGGTATTTGTGGACCTTTTTTGAGGATTTTTTACACACATATCAAGGATCTGTGCTTTGGGAAAGCAAATCGTGGTTGTTCCCTCATCTGATCAATAGTGGCCCACCTGTGATCATCTCACAATCCACAAGCTTCACTCGAGCCTTGGTCGTCCATCTCTCCTTGTTATTTTGGAGATTTTTTCAGCATTTTTCAGAGATCAGAGGTAGGTGCTTTGATCCATCTTGCGATTATTCACTTTCCTTAAATAGTTTTCATCACAGCTGCACAAAATCCTTGATTCTGATCAGATCTGGATGAAACTTGTACTGTTGGAAAGGAAATTGGATACTAGTCTCTAGCTATTGATCTAATAACCAATCAGATCCCTCTGTGGGCCCCACGCAAGGATCTCACCTCATTTTTTCAGTTCATCTGGGCTGTTTTAGTCATAGTTACCTAATTCGTGGTTTGACTAATTCGCATTCGAGTTTGCAATTTGTAATTCGAGACTTAGCTTGATCATAAAATTCGATGGAGTAGGTTCATTTGATCCGCTTCTCAATTCAGCCAATTTGAAGTTCGAGTTCGACAAATTCGATGAACTAATTCATGGGTACCCATTTTGTAAATCAATTACTCAAGGTGCTTGTCTAAAAACTAAATCACTGAAAATTAACTGTTATATTCATTTATCCTATAGGCAAAAGTCTACTTCAATTATAGTTTGGGTCACAATTGATTGGCAACATGTAAAATATAGTTATGATAAAAATCAAAGTAAACTTCCATGTTTTACTGTTGATCAATCTTCATGTGGGGCCAACTTTGATCGGAGTTAGGTATGGATTAGCATTAACACATGAGGGTATAATGCTTTTGAGTGGTTTGTGTTTTTAGGTAAGCACCGCAATATAATTATATGATTCACTAGAGAACTACGTGAAATTAGTTCGCTATTAGTACGCGAATTGAACTGTGAATTATTCGAAATGAACTATTCGCAGTTCGAAGGCCTCTTGAACGAACTAGGTAACTATGGTTTTAGTGCATTTTTTTGCACTCTGTGTGTTCTGTTGCTGCTTGGAAGCCTCTGCCACTGCTGATCTATTCTACTACTGCTGTGTGCTGTTTTATTAACAAAACATGCACTTTTATGTGCTGTTTGCTGTTGGATGCTTCATCAACTACTAGTTACTACTGATTTCTGATCTGAGGGCTGTCTTTCTTCTTTGATAGATTACTGAAATGGATAAACATGAAATTAAATTGATCAGATTTAATGTTAAGAATTATACTTCCTGGTCCTACCAATTTCAAGTCTATCTTGAAGGAAAGGAAATGTGGGAACTTGTTTCAGGATGGGATACACGACCTAAGGAATATGAGAAAAAAATACTCTCTTGGAATACTAAGGATGCCAAGATAAAAACCTGGATTCTTGGTTCTGTTGAACCACAATATATCCTGAACCTCAACCAAGACCTCCAAGGAGATGTGGGAATATCTGAAACAAGTGTATTACCAAGGGAACTCTGCCCGTCAATACCAACTTGAACTGGAAATTGCTCAATATTCTTAAGGCACCTCTTCCATCCAGGACTATTATACGGGTTTTCTCAATTTATGGGCAAAATATGATGAAATCAAATACCTCAATGTATCTGAGGCAGCTCTTTCTGAGATTCAAAAATTACAACTTCTCATAGAGATCAGTTCCTCATGAAACTGAGATCTGAATATAAGATCCTTCGTTCCAATCTGATGAGCAGAGTTCCATCTCCATCCCTGAATGAGTGTCATAATGAACTCTTGCGAGAGGAACAAAGTCAGCTCACTCAGCATGTTCTTAAGCAACAGTCCTCAGGAAACTCTCCTGACGTCGCATATGCTGCCACTGCCAGTTACACCCCGGGTGTCTGTCACGGTCCGGGAGGGATCGTTCATCATACTACTTCTGCTGCTAAAGGAAAACCCCCAGCAAGAGATCTCAACCAAATCCAATGCTTTGGCTGTAAGAGTTATGGACAATATGCTTCATAGTGTAAGACCAAGTTTTGTAATTACTACAAATCAAATGGTCATGTTATTAATAAATTGCAAAAGGCGGCCACAAAATCGCACTTCGCGAGCATATCATGTCAACACTGCAGATGCTACTACTTCAATTGATAGACCTTCAACACCGCTCATGCCTTCGCCACCACGGATCAAAATAGATATCGGGCGTAGCGGTCTAAATTGTATTTAGCGCCGTTCACATCCGTAGCGGCCGCTATGGAGCCGCTACCCCCGCTACGGGGCCGCTACGGAGTGTGAAAACTTTTGACTTTTCAAAAAATTTCAAAATGTATAATAATGCTTATTTCTTTTCTTTTTCTCTCCAAATAACATTTTTATGCAACTCTTCTACCCTTTTATGTTTAAAAGAATACCAAAAAGCACATGATCTTGCCGAATTACAATGGATATGGAGAGTTCTTCTCAAGATTTCTTCTCTAGGTACATCCTATTACACACCCCCTTTGGTAGAGGTATTCTTTTCTCTAGTTACTCTTAAGTCTTAAGTCTTGACTTCATGACATTTTTTTTATGAGCCTTTCATTAGTTTCAAAGTTAGCATAACTAAGCAACATAAATACATATGAAAAAAATGATCATTACTATTATTTTCTATTTATACAGCGATATAGGACTTCATATATTGAGGCACCGCTACGCCCCCTTTTCTTACTTACTTTTGCAAAAGAACCACATATTCTTTCATTTTACAATTTTCTTGATTTTTTGGAATTTTTTCAGATTTTTTGGGCGATTTTTTTCAAATCGCACCGTTACGCCGCTACGTATCCCCACTACGCTACGTATCGCCCGCTTCGCAGCGGTTTGGCGGCGGGCGTAGCGCTATTTTCATCCTTGTTTCGCCACCTCCTGCATCTCCACTCGGCTCCTCAGATTACCCCTGGCTTATTTAACAAATGATCATAAATGCCTCTTTGCACTTGGCATTTCAGTGTAACCACCAATCCTCTTCCCCCATATTGTTTATTGCTTCTGGAGCTTCCAATCACATGACCTCCTCCACCAACTCATCTCTCTAACATGGCAACCTACAATGACAATTTGCAAGTCCATACTGCTAATGGTCAAAAGCTTCCTATTACCGCTACTGGTGATATCATTCATTCATTACCTCTCACAAATGTCTTTCTATCTCCACATCTAACTACAAATCTTCTGTCTGTTGGACAACTGATTAATGATAATTGTAATGTTTCTTTTTCTCGCTCTGGTTGTGTTGTGCAGGATCAAGTGTCGGGGACGGTGATCGTGAAGGGGCCTCAAGTGTGGACGCCTGTTTCCTCTTGTTATCCCTTTCTCTCAGAATTAACAGATTTTTTCTTTTTCTTGTTTTTCTCCACAAGATGTTTGGAGGCTCTGGCATAATAGATTAGGCCATCCTCATTCAAAATTGTTATCTTTGATGTTGAACACTAGTAGTATTAATGAAAATAAAACATCTTTTAGTCATATTTCTAATGAGTGTTCTGTTTGCAAACTTGGAAAAAGCTGAAGTTCTTCCCTTTTCTTCCAAATCTACTATGGCTTCCAATTGCTTTGACATTATTCATAGTGATGTTTGGGGGATTACTCTTGTAATCTCTCACACACATTTCAAATATTGTCACCTTTATTGATGATCATAGTAGATTCACATGGGTTTATTTCTTGCACTTAAAATCTGAAGTCTTTGATGTTTTTCAAAAATTTATGGCGTATGTTGAAAATCAGTTTTCTATTCACATAAAAGTTTTCCGATCGGATTCCGGAGGGGAATATATGTCCCATCGGTTTCAAACTTATTTGCAAAAACACGGGATTTTATCGCAGCGATCGTGCCCTTACACTCCTTAACAGAACGGAGTTGCAGAACGAAAAAACAGACATCTCCTCGATACTGTTCGTTCTTTTCTCTTAGAATCATCAGTTCCCGCGAGATTTTGACCCGAAGCTTTAGCCACTGCGGTTCACTTAATCAATCGCTTACCATCCCATCACCTCAGCAATCAAACACCATACTTTCGTCTCTTTCATAAAGATCCTACTTATACTCACATGCGCATTTTTGGATGTGTTTGTTTTGTTCATCTTCCTCTTACTGAACGTACCAAATTAACTGCTCAGTCGCCCAATGTGCGTTCCTTGGCTACGCATCTCACCAAAAGGGGTATATATGCTATGATCCTGTGGTCAACCGCCTTCGTATTTCTCGAAATGTCACATTTTTTGAAACTCAACGTTTTTTTTTTCTACCCATTCCTCGGATTTACCTACTTTTTCTCATCTACCAGATTTCTCTGACACAATAAATTCTCCACTCATTGTTTATAAACGTCGTCGTCATAAGGATGTTCCACTATTGCCTCCCCCTCGGGATCCCTCGCCGGCATCTGATCTTGCTCCCGCTGCATCCCCTGATGCTTCATCTCCACCTCCACTTCGACGCTCAACTCGTCTCTCTAAGCCTCCAGAAAAAGGTTCACTCACACATCCTTGCTTGATACCCTCTCCTCCATTGTTATTCCTATCTCTTACTTACAGGCGGCGAAGCATGAATGTTTGGAAAAAGGCTATGCACGAAGAATTAGTTGCACTGCAGGACAATCATACCTGGGAATGGATATTGTTCCATGTCCCTCATCTGCAAAACCTATCGGCTGCAAATGGGTTCTTTCAGTCAAACTTAAGGCTGATGGCTCGTTGGATCGTTATAAAGCACGGTTAGTCGGATTGGGAAACTGACAGGAATATGGCATCGACTATGAAGAAACATTTGCTCCAGTTGCAAAAATGACAACAATCCGTACTGTTCTTGCCATTGCTGCTTCCCACTCATGGCCTCTTTACCAATTTGATGTCAAGAATGCCTTCCTTCATGGTATCTCAAGGACGAAGTCTATACGCAACTTCCCCAAGGAATTACGGGTGTCTCGGCAGGAGACTGTGCGCGGTTACGACGCTCTCTATATGGTCTTAAGCAAGCTCCACGTGCTTGGTTTGAGAAATTAAGGATGCTCTCCTTCATCTACAGTTTTCTCAAAGTGCCTCTGATCCTTCTATGTTCCTTCATCCCTCCTCAAATGGGATTACTGTCCTCTTGGTGTACGTGGATGATATTATCATATCTAGGACAGATTCTGACATGATCACCCATCTACAAGCATCCTTACATGAATCTTTTCATATGAAAGACTTAGGGCCACTTACATAATTTTTAGGCCTTGAGGTTCATCAGTCAGAGAAAGGTCTCATCCTCGATCAACACAAATATGCTATGGATCTCATTGAGACGGCTGGTCTTCAAAACTCAACTCCTATAAATACACCTATTGAGGCCAATCTTCAACTCGCACACGATACGGGTGATCTTCTTCCTTATGCCACAATGTATCGCCGTTTCGTCGGCAGCTTGATCTACTTGACTATCACTCGACCTTATATCTCATATGCGGTGAATCTGGTTAGTCAGTTCATGACACAACCACGCCATCTCCACCTCGTTGCTGTTCGGCACATTCTTCGCTATGTTCTTCATACACCATCTCGTGGCCTTTTCTTTCCTATGGGCAATTCGACTTCTCTCATCGCTTACTTAGATTCTGACTGTGCTGATTGCCCTGATAGTCGACGGTCTACCACGGGTTGGTGCATGTTCTTAGGGGACTCATTGATCTCCTAGAAGTGTTAAAAACAAGATAAAGTCTCCAAATCATCCACAGAAGCAGAATATCGTGCTATGTCGGCCGCCACCTCTGAAATTGTCTGGCTTCGGGGTCTCCTTTCTGAGCTTGGATTTCCACAATCTGGTCCCACACCTCTCTATGCCGACTATACCAGTGCCATACAGATTACTGAAAATCCTGTCTTCCATGAACGCACAAAGCATATTAAAGTGGCTTGTCATTACATACGTGATAAATTTGTGCACGAAGCCATCACTCTTCCTCATGTTCCTACCGGTCTTCAAATTGCCGATATATTTACCAAGGGATTTCCTCGGCCACGACACCAATTCTTAGTTGGCAAAATGATGCTCGTTGATTCACCCGCATCAATTTGAGGGGGGGTGTCAAATGGGTCAGTGGGTCACAGCCCATGGCAGATAAAGCCCAACTTGTGGGTCAAAACAAGCCTCGTGTGTACAGCTATGTAATTTATTCTTTGCCTTATTAGGAGATATGATTAGATTATAATCAGCATACAATGACTGTAATTTAGTTGATTACCTCAATTACTGTAACACATACAGCAACTTTAATCTATATATTCAAGATCGTGACCCCTCAAAAGGGATCATCGAATTCACAAAGCATTTTCTATCTTCTTCCCTTGTTAGCTTTGACAATTTAGTCACTTTTGTTTGATGACCTGCCAAATCTAATGGGGATGTGTGAACTGAAACTTGGATCAACGTGGATGGAAGTAATAACAGTAGATCTGAAGAAGAGCAACCTATTCGAGGATTTGGCTCGGGATAGATCGGAATGGAGAAACATAATTCATGTAGCCAACCACAACATAGATGGAGCAATGCTTTGATGACAAAAACTTTCGATTAGTAAACAAAATTGATCAACAGTTTCCTAACCATCTCTGTGACCATCGTGTTCAACTTCCTTCCCCACCACACTCTCTCTCTCTACAAATCTACCTATTATGACAAGTTCTCATCTATTATTCTCTTTCATTCTTTGTACCTTTCTTCTTCCTATACATAACTATTATTATTGATGAATGTGTAAATTCGATGAGACGATAGTCATCTTTAAATCTTATCTTCATGTATCTTTCTTTATCATCCTTTCCCTTTCGTCAGCCTAATCAACTCAGTAAAAGACAGTCCAAATGAAAAACATGATGCAAGCATATCTAGAAATAAATGAATTAAATACTCACATAATGCTCAGATCAAATTTAGCACGGAGTATCTTTTCAACATGTAAAGAATGATCCAAGGAGTGCTTTGTACTATCATAGAAGGTCAGCTCTGGAGAGACAACCTGAAAAGGTTGAAGTGACAAAATCATTAAATACCAATAAAAAAGCATTACAACAAGTAAGCAAAAAAATAAATAAAGAATATATTCAACCAGCACAAGTACCTAACAAAACAAACCATTGCATTACAATTCATAAAACCATGAGAAAACAGTGGTAACAAATTCACACGAAGGCCACAGTATGCTTGATAATTTTTGTCCTTAAAGTCTAAACTTGCTTTATCTACAATGCGCTAAAGCGTAACCAAACACTTTTATGATCAGATTGTAGAGATCCACTACGGAAGGATACATGGTTATCGAGACTGACATTAGACTATGTTTAGGGCTTAATGTCTTTCTAAAAAGTGATATAATCTGTTAAGTAGTTGTTTGTGCAGTTTCCTATCACCAATTGGTTTTGGGATTACTGGCTAGCAACTTTGACATGGTATCAGAGCCTGAGGTCTCGAGTTCGAAACCACGCAGGGCAGAAATGCCCCATGCCGCGTTTTGTGTTTGTGCAGGCGCAAAATGCGCAGGGCAAAAAAGCCCCATGCCGCGTTATAGTCTTGTGCGGGCGTATGCTTCGGATCCGGGCGGTGTCCCGCCCGACGGGGGGTGTTAAGTAGTCACACCCCGACGGGGGGTGTGATCATAGGCGCAAAATGCGCAGGGCAAAAATGCCCCATGCCGCTATGACATGGGGAGTCATAACAAAATAATCAGCTCCAGTCATAGGGGAGTCATAATGATTTCCCTTGATACCTTTTGTGTGGTGATCGTGCTTTGCAAGTTCAGCAATCGACACTTACAAGGGAATTGAATTTTTTTTATGCTATGTATCTAGAGTTTACCCGTGGCATTCTCAATCTTATTATGAGCACCTAGAAGTTGAAGCTCATGCTAATTTTGGTTCGCCAATCTGATAAATGGTCAAGTACAGGCTTTGAATCCTTTGTGAAGGCAATTCAGTGATGGGGATGAGCAAAAATATGTTCGGCATTTCCTGCATTAGTGCAAATGTTGACTGAGTTCGGTGTTGCTGCCCAACTTCCTATGAAGCTACATTTAGATAACCTGGTATCTATGCATACCCTGCCCCATCCAGTTCATCATGAAGGTATGAAGATTGAAGCATATATTAGTTGACTGCCACTTCATCGGTAAGAAGTTGATAATCAAAGACACTAACCAGAAGATTAAGCTATGGATTTCTCCAAAAGTGATGGACAAAATCAGATGCAAGCAACTTCTCCAAGTTGAATACAAGTGATTTTCATGCTCTAGCATGAAAGATGAGTATTGCAGGACATGCATAAGCGCTTGTTGGTGACCGTCCGTGCACCTTTTCCAGATTCTAATAAAAAAGGGTCAGTAATCAACTAATCCAAAATCATGTATTCTCTTCATTGTTTTCTTATCTTTTCCTCTTGTTTCATTTTTCCTTAAGGTCTCAAAATCCCAAACCTAGGATCCCATAGAGGACATTCAACTAATTAATCTAAACATTGCTACAAAGAAAATAGATTAAGGAATAGAATAACTGACAGAAAATAACAACATTAATATCAATACAATATTCAGAGGGGAATAGGAGAATGAGTAGTATCAAAATGTCATAAATGTGCATGCAAACATCCAAACTTGTAGCAGATAGAATACAAATTGAAAACCTAGAGCAAAATAAATAATCAGGGGATACAAAGAAAAAAGAAAACAATTCACTCATGTCAAAGAAAAGTGAGTTTTCGTGAAAGTAGTTTACCTGGGCCTCAAAAGTAAAACTTTGCGTGGGGTTCAAAGCAGTTCTTGTGTCAGTTGGAGCAGCCAAAGCATTCGATGATCCTTCTGAAGCATCTTGACTAAATGGATCTATCTCAGAAAAAGAAACCTCTGAGAAACAAATTTCAACACCATCCTCCGGAGAGATAGAGTAGCTACTATCATTACTCATGTAGGTGCACTTCCTTAAAACAGCAGCATTCTAGGGATAGGAAAGAAAAAAATTAATGATAAAAACTACTATAAAATTGTAGGAAAACCTAAAAAAGAAGTATAGTTTGATATTGGTTAAAGATTACGTTATAATTATGAAAAATGAAGATCTGAAAAGTAAGAAAAATTTTTAAAAAAATAAGAAAAATAATTATTCATAATCCATCCATTTTAGATTCATTTATGCATCAACACAGCGAGAAATAACACAATGATCAACAATATAAAGAACAACATTGACATATCTTACTATTTCAAAAATGACATAAGTGTAACTAGGTAAATAAAATATGAATACAACTAAGATAAATAAATGAGTTGCAATCATTAAGACACCATTTAGACATATTACAAATGCACGCACACGAATAAATGCAAGCATGCTAGCCACTCAGTAGAAGCAGATTGTTCATATGGAAAGTGATCAAGAACAAAATAACTAGAATAGATATTAGGGAAAATGGAATTCTTATTTCAACAGAATGTAGGAAATTAAATACCTCAATTTTAATATTCTTGAACCGCAAATTCTTTCCACGGCCAATTATAATGATAGGCTGAGTTTTAGAAGATGAAACATCTTTTAAATCAACTTCTTCACTTAAACAAATAGACCCTCCACAACCATCATATATGAATTCATCAATACCAAAAGCATCCACAATCAGCTGCCTTGTTGGAGATAGGTGCACCAAATCATCTTTCTGATTATAGATATGTGAAGATAGTACTATATTGTTATTTTTAGATATCGGATCATTCCTAGGATCTAGCATTTCCTCCCTTCCTGTTATGGTCCGCAAAGCAGGCACAAAAAATTCACACACCGCAAGTAGGAAGTCCAGAACAACAAGAACACGAGGTTGCTGGATCCTGATGACAAATGATTGAGAAGATGGCCGTACTCTATAATCCATCAGAAGCATTGTCAAATTTGGAATATCTGCATCAGCTGCAGCAGAATTCTTCCTTACAGAACCACCATCAGTAATGGATGCTAGCAGATTTCCATTAGAACCTGGAATACCACATAAGCCATGTTTTGAAACATCAGACCCCAGCATCAGCCGCATTTCAGGCTTTGTACCAGGACGGATATCCAATATAGAAAATCTAGGAATAGTCACATAGATATCTTTCTCAAAAAATGATGTTGTACGATACGACAACCAAAGACCTTCAAGCTGCACAATCATTAATAAAAGATGAGATAGCATCACACAAATAAATAAATAAATAAATAAAGGGGGGAGAGAGAGAGAGAGAGAGAGAGAGAGAGAGAGAGAGAGAGAGAGAGAGAGAGAGAGATCATATGGTGAAATAAAGTTTGCACACCAAAAAAGTTATCATGTGCTTTGAGCCAATAACGTCTCATTTGCTGGTTGAAAGGAGCACTGTCACAAGAGAAACATCACTCCCGAGAAAGTCTGCAACTCCATAATTGCACTTTGTTGCAAGCAAAAGTAACAAAATCACAACCATTTTGGTGATATAATGCAATGATGATGCTGGGCCACTATTGAGAATATGTTTCTCCTGTAAGCCACCTTTGACACTGATGCAGTAGCTTAGCTGGTGCCATGTCATATTCATTGTCATGTGGATTCCTTGGTGGCACAATGGAAGACTAAGTTTCTTTTGCTCAATTAATGTGACTTTGGGAAGGGGTTTGGTATTAATCTGAATTTCTTGGAACTCTTAGTAATTATGTTCCCTAGTAACTAGTTCTTAGTAAACTGTGTTTGCTTTGGGAGTCTTAGTTGACTACATAGTATGTTGTGGTATTGAATGCAGTTAACTTGTGATTGTAAGTTGACTACTTAGAAAGTTGTAGCATTGAATATAGTTATCCTTGGGATTAAGCATGTATTCATGAGAGAAGAGTGCTATATATATCTTGTAAGAGTCCAATTGGGGGGGGGGGGGGGGGGGGGGGGGGGTGTAGATTATGTTTTATTTTGATCAATGTTAATTCAGTGGAGAGCTTGGCTCTTCTGTTTTATCTCTTATTGTGATTGTAGTTTCTTCTTGTTGTCTACATTGTAGCTTTCCCGCATGATTTGATTTCAGAGCTTGTGTTACGCTCTTGGATTGATTCCCCCCAACCATCTTCATTCATGTCTGCAAGAAGAGTTCGAGGTGGACGTGGCAATCGTATGATGGGAGATGCGAGAGACTGAAGAACTACAACCACTTCGGAGACAAGTCGAGGAACTTACCCTGCGGCTTGATCATCAAGAGGCTCGTAGTGACCATGGACAGAGCCATGGTTATTCTAGCGATGAATTTGAAGTCAACCCATTTGTCAATCGCCATACACAAAATGAGTCATTAGTGGGAAGGCATTGGCATGCTTCAGATTTCATTAAAGTTGATATATCGGAGTTTCATGGTCGACTTCATCCTGAGGAATTTCTTGATCGGCTTAGAGCCATTGAGAAGTTCTTGGACTTCAAAGACATTCCAGAAACTCAACGGGTGAAGTCGGTGGCAACAAGGTTTCAAGGGTATGCTTTAGCATGGTAGGATAAGGTTCAAGAGATGCTCCTATGGAAAGGAAAACCCAAAATCTCAACTTGGAAAAAAATGAAGTCGAGACTTAAAGAGAAATTCCTCCCAGTTGATTTTGCTCAAACTACCTTTTCTCAACTCGACAACCTTCGTCAAGAGGGTAAAAGTGTGAGCGAATATACCTAGGAATTCTACACGTTAATGGTGCGCAATGATGTTCAAGAAACGGAGGTGCAACTTGTTGCAAGATATGTTGGTGGTTTGCGATTACCAATCCATGATGAAGTGGAGTTACATCGCTTATGGAAGGTAGAAGATGCTTACCAACTAGCCTTGAAAGGTGAAGTTTCACGAGGCGGAAGCCTGAATTCAAAATACGGAAACAACAATAAAAACGCAGCCCCTAACAGTCGCAATGAGTTCTTGCAAATTGAAGGCCAAGGTGGACATTTTACTCGTCCCTTTTCTTGTTTCAAATGGGGGCAGGCTGGCCATTGTGCTAGTGAGTGTCCAAAGAGATACGTAGATGCTCGTGTGACACTTATTGATGAAGAGAATGAATAAGAGATCTTGGGTGACTCAAGTGAACCCATTTATGATGATGATAGAGAAATGGACCATGAAGAAATTGGTCCTAAAGAAGGTGAGAGTTTGATCTATCGAGCTCTAAAGCAGACTCCGATGAAGATTGGTTACGCTCTTACATCTTCAAAACCCGGTGCAGATCCAATGGCAAAACATGCTCTCTTGTCATTGACGGTGGGAGTTGGAAAACATCGTTTCACAAGAAATGGTGAGCAAGCTCAAGTTCAAGACTGAACCCCATCCAAAGCCTTACAGCATTGCTTGGTTCAAGAAAGGCAGCTCGGTAAATGTCAGTAAACGATGTCTTGTTTCCTTTTCAATGGGTAAAAATTACAAGGACCAGGCTTGGTGTGATGTTGTTCCTATGGAAGTATGTAACATACTCTTAAGAAGACCTTGACAATTTGATAGAAGTGTTATGCATAATGGCCACAAGAACACTTACACTTTTCGAATGGGTAATGTGGAAGTTGTTCTTTTACCAAGTAAAGAGGAAAAGCCACCCAAATCTTTTCAAGAGAAGGGTAGCAATTTTCTCTCTCTATCCAAATTTAAGAAAGAGAGTAAAGAAAGTGGAATTGTGTACATGTTGGTAGCAAAAGAAGAAGAAAAGGAAAGGCCAATCAGCATACCAATTGCCTTGGAACCTCTTTTAGAGGAATTTAAAGATGTCATTCTGGATGACTTACAAATGGGCTCCCTCCTTTGAGGGCAATTCAACACCACATTGATCTCATTCCCGTGTCTAGCCTTCCTAACAAGGCATCATTATCGAATGAGTCCAAAAGAAGACGAAGAACTACATCGGTAAGTCATGGATTTATTAAAAAAATAATATGTTAGGGAGAGCATGAGCCCATGTGCAGTTCCAGCCTTTTTAACTCCCAAGAAGGATGGATCATGGTGCATGTGCATTGACAGTCGTGCAATTAATCGGATTACCGTTAAAATACCGGTTCCCAATTCCAAGGGTGGATGACATGCTTGACATGCTTGCTGGTGCACAAGTGTTCTCAAAGCTGGATTTGAGGAGTGGGTATCATCAAGTTCGAGTCAAACCAAGTGATGAATGGAAGACGGCTTTCAAGACACGTGAAGGCTTATATGATTGGCTTGTCATGCCATTTGGCCTCTCCAATTCTCCTAGCACATTCATGAGGGTAATGAACCAAGTACTTCGACCTTTCATTGGCAAGTTTGTTGTAGTTTACTTTGATGATATACTTGTGTACAGTCATGATGAAAGTGAACATGTACAGCACCTAAAGGCAGTACTAACAGTTTTACGTGATGAAAAGCTCTATGTAAATCTTAAGAAGTGTTCTTTCATGACAAATTGCCTAGTTTTCCTAGGCTTTATTTTGACTCCTACAGGAATTCGGGTGGATGAGAAGAAGGGAAAACTATTCAAAGCTGGCCCACACCACAAAGCTTGCATGAGGTGCGAAGTTTCCATGGTTTTGGCATCTTTCTACCGATGATTCATTAGAAATTTCAGCACCATTTCTGCTCCATTGACTGATTAAATGAAGAAGGGCGATTTCCAGCAGACTCCGAAAGCCGAAAAGAGCTTTCAGCTTGTCAAAGAAATGCTCTCAACTGCTCCCGTGTTTGCATTACCGGACTTTGAGAAGGTGTTCAAGGTTGATTGTGATGCCTCTCTTGTAGGCATTGGTGGAGTACTTAGCCAAGACGATCATCCTATTGTGTTCTTCAGTGAAAAGCTCAATGAAGTGAGGAAGAAGTATTCTACCTATGCTGTTGACTGTTGAGTTCTATGCAATTGTTCAAGCCCTACGACATTGGAGGCACTACCTCGGTCATGAAGAGCTCATCTTGAATTCTGATCATGAGGCTCTTAAACATATCAATTCTCAAGGGAGTTTGAATTGAAGACATGCCAGATGGGCTGCGTTCCTACAAGAGTATACTTTTATGTTAAAACATAAAAGTGGGTGAAACAATCAGGTGGCGGATGCTCTTAGTAGGTGTGTATTGTTACAAATCTTTATGACCACTCAACTTGCTGGATTTGATGAGATTAAAGAGCTGTATGTTGATGTTAAGGATTTTGGCGAAACTTTCGAGCTTTGCAAAAATGGACGTTATGATGACTTTCACTTTCATAATGATTTTATCTTTTAAGGGAACCTGTCTGTGTATCCCTAAATGTTCCTTACGAGAGCTCATCATTAAGGAACTTCATTCGGGTGGATTAGGTGGGCATTTTGTAAGGGACAAGACCACTTTGTTGGTGAAGGAAAAGTATTCTTGGCCAACCATATATCGTGATGTGATTCAGTTTGTGAAGCGGTGCCGGATATGTCAAACTTCTAAGGGACAAACCCAAAATACAGGTCTCTACACTCCACTACCAGTCCCTAAAGCTACATGGAATAATGTTAGTATGGATTTTGTGGTGGGGCTGCCGCGAACTCAACGAGGTATTATTCCATCTTTGTAGTTGTTGATCAATTTTCAAAAATGGCACATTTTATCCCATGTAAAAAGACTATGGATGCCTCATATATTGCTCGTGATTATTTTAATGAAGTGGTAAAGCATCATGTCTCCCTAACTCAAATCACTTCAGATCGGGACAGTAAGTTCTTAAAGTTATTTTTGGAGGAACTTATGGAAAAGGGTTGGCACTAATTTACAATATAGTAGTGCTTATCATGGTCTCCCTAAGTCAAATCACTTCAGATCGGGACAGTAAATTATTAAAGTTATTTTTGGAGGAACTTATGGAAAAGGGTTGGCACTAATTTACAATATAGTAGTGCTTATCATCCTCAAACAGATGGGCAAACTGAAGTGGTAAATCGGACATTGGGTAATTTGATGCGAAGTTTAGCGAGCAAGAGGCCAAAACAATGGGACACGGTGCCTCCTCAAGCTGAATTTGCATACAATTCTGTGATGTGCCGCTCATCCGGAAAGACTCCATTTGAGATAGTTTATGGTCGAGCACCTACACACTATCTTGACCTTGTACCATTCTCTGAACAACCAATGTCGAGCCAAGGGGCCAGAGTCTTTGCTGCTACAATGGCCCAGATTCATAAAAGATGTTCAAAAGAAGTTAGAAGAAAGTAATGCAAAGTATAAAGAAGCTGCTGATGTGCATCGCCGTGTGAAGGTCTTCAAGGAAGGTGATCTTGTGTGGGTGTATTTGAAGAAAGAACGTTTTCCGTTAGGTTCCACAACAAGCTCAAAGAGATGATGGTCGGGCCATGTCAAGTTTTAAAGAAGATCAATGACAATTCTTACAAGGTAGAACTTCCTCCTCATACCTACACTCATCCTACATTTAATGTGCGTGATTTGCCGATTTATCATGGTGAGCAAGGAGAGAACTCGTGGGCGAGTTTTTTCCCACCCGAAGACAATGTTGCAGTAGCTTAGCTGGAGCCATGTCATTTTTATTGCTGTGTGGATTCCTTGGTGGCACAATGGAAGACTAAGTTTCTTTTGCCCAATTAATGTTACTTTGGGAATGGGTTTGGTATTATTCTGAAATTCTTGGAACTCTTAGTAATTATGTTGCCTAGTAACTAGTTCTTAGTAAATTGTGTCTTCTTCGGGAGTCTTAGTTGACTACATAGTAAGTTGTGGTATTGAATGCAGTTAACTTGTGATTGTTTTGGGAGTATAAGTTGACTACTTAGAAAGTTGGAGCATTGAATATAGCTATCCTTGGGATTAAGCAAGTATTCATGAGAGAAGAGTGCTATACATATCTTGTAAGAGTCCAATGGTGGGGTAGATTATGTTTGTTTTATTTTGATTAATATTAATTCAGTGGAGAGCTTGGCTCCTCTGTTTTATCTCTTATTGTGATTGTAGTTTCTTCTTGTTGTCTACATTGTAGCTTTCCCTCATCAGAAACATCAAAACAGACCCTACTCAAGATAGCTAGAATGCCCATACTAACTTCTAGTTTGCTTAAAAAAATCTGTTATGAAAGCGAATAATGGCAGAAAACAGCATAATTTAAAAATAAAATTTAGATATTATGAAATCCAGGAAGAAACTTCCAGTCAAATAATTTGTAAAACAGAAGAAGTAAAAGCACTTACAGCAATTTGAGCAAGAGGAGAATCTTCATCGATCCGATTACACAACTCGAGCAAAGCATAATCAACTTCAACTGCCAATTGAAAAACAGTACTTGACAGTAAAATCTGACTGTGTAAATTAACCTTATCAGCTAGAATGCGCATTGAATCTTTTTTGTTAGAGGTATGGCTTCGAAAACATGGAGGAAGCCTAGGTTCTTCGGATAAGTTCATGTTTGCACAGTCCAGAATAATACTATATTCTTTGTCAGACATTACACAATGCAATAAACCAACCTGCACAAAAGATTAAAAGAAATCATTTCAAATCTAATCATTCATGTGATGCTTGAATAATTTACCGAGAAAAGTAAAGTAAATGTCAAAACAGTGGGAAAGGTAATGGTGGTGTAAAGAAGTATACTTTCCAGTAAACTATATTTGACTTTGTTTTGGTGTAAAGAAGTATACTTTCCAGTAAACTATATTTGACTTTATTTTCACAGGGTAAAGCAATTTGCAGTGAGATCAGAAGTTATGAACTGGTAAAGTAACCAGTTCTCTAGCGTTTTATTAAGTAAAAAATCTTGGCATCTGGGACTTTAATTTCCCACTTGCTGTGACCAACCAAACATGGGGAAAAAATAAAAATAAAACCAACGGTTGGGATTTCTTTCCCACAGTTTTCATTGTACCTCTTGAAAAACAAACATTGCCTGAATGGCTAGCAAAGCAAAGTAGTGATAGTAAAGCTGATAAAAGTTTGTGTCTGATAACGCATGAAATCCACTTTAAAAACTATATAAAACGACCGACCCAAAAGCCCATGTTTCCAGTTGAATTCTACGGTGAGGAGAAACTAAAATTGTAGAAAATCTCTTTCAAACTACATTTATCATCACTATTACCATCATCTTAGCCTAGTTCTATCAAACATTGGTTCAGCTTCAAAAGCTTCTATTATTAGACTTACCAAATAAGTTATGACTTCATAAATCTAACTACTAAACATCATCTAACCAACTAAAAAAAGAAAACAAAGTAAACCTCATCCACTCACCAAAGTTGTTACTACAAGAGGGTTAGGTTAATAAGTCATTTAAAACTTAAAAGATGGATAAAATTAAAGCCAATTCTAAGGGAAAGAATTTACAAATAAGATGACTACCTTAACTTCAATGCTTATTGTTGGAACTCTCTTAAAAATATCTCTCAAACTACGACGCACTTGGATTTGAACTCCTTGACAATCATGTATCATCGGCTTCCCCATGATGCCATTAATTCCCACAGCCAGGTTGATTCCATGTATCTGCAATATATAAGTCAGAACGTACTAACAAAACCAAGGACACAGAATGCACATGCAAAAATTGTATCAATGAAAAAAAAATTAAACAAAATTGGTTATTTTGGGTTGTGTATTTGATGCAACCTGTAAGGACCCGACCCCAGATCTGTTTGCATTCATCATGTTTGAAATTATCATAGGCGTATTATTGTAAATTATCGTAATTAATGATGACGATTTCCCATTGTTTAAATGAATTGATCATGCATAATTAATTGAGCATGTAGGACCCATTTCATGTAATAAATCAACATGAATATTGAATAGTACCAAGAAAAAATTAGAATAATTTTATTTTATAACATTAAAAAATTTAGAAGAATTGCATTATCATGTGTACCTCGTTAGAGAAGAGAAAGGAATGATGCAATTAACTGTGCAATTACTTGAGTAAACTAAAATAATAAAGTTTGCATGCATACATGGCACGACCATTTGCATCATTCCATCTCATCATGCATGCATCAAATAAGCTATTATTTTAGTGCATATCATGGGCGGCTAAGTCTAGTTCATGCTTTAATGCATTAAGGCAGTGTGTGGGGCCCGTCGTAAGATCCCAAATATGTTGCATGGTCTGGGCAAGAGGCTGGGTTATCATTGAAATCCTATTAGTTGCCTTAAGGGAATGGAAAACAAGTTAGAAGCTTACTTCTTTATGTTGGGTTAATTTTAGTAGGTAGTTTACTACTTCCGTTATGTTTCCTTTCCTATCCATAATAGGAAAGAGAATCCAAAAACCATATAGCACCCTAACCTCTCTCACATTTTTTTTTTAATTTTTTAGTCCCTTGCTTTGCACAAGCACGTCTTACACGAAAAAGGAAAAAGATACGCAGTTGTAACAAAAATCTTAGAAAGTGGGTTGCTAGTCGTACTTAGAAGCTCCAAGCAAAGCCATAACAAAAATCTTAGAAAGTGGGTTGCTAGTTGTACTTGGAAACTCCAAGCAAAGCTTATATAACCTACTCCATTCACACAACCAGCCCATCTCCTGCCCAACAACACATTAGAGAGAGAAACAAGAGGGGGGGATCTGGAGATAGAAGAAACAGAAGAGAGAGAAATAAAAGGGGATTGCCTAGGGCATCATTCTTCTCCTATTTTTGGCATCATCTAGATCACGTAAGTGGATTAAACACAATTTTTACATCCATTGATTAATATTGAGCTCATGTTATGCATTGATCTAGCTGCATCAATGGCACGGTAATGATGATTATGGCTTGAAATAATGGTTGTACTTAGATCTATAATGATCCAATTATTTCATTTATGTGTTGCTTTAGTCAAGATAGTAATGGACTCTAGAACTAATGTAAGTACTCTAGAATTACATCTCTGATTTTGAATTGATCTTTGAGCAAGTCGGGACTAGTTTTGATGTTTTGCAAAAACTGAATTTGGCAAAAAATTCATACTGTTTGACTAAGATTTAAAAATAAAAAATGATTTTTAATAATTCTGAAAAAAATTAAAGGAGTTTCCTTGGCCAGTTGGAAACGAGTTTCATATTTTGTACTTCTTCTAATTCCTACAGGTTTAGGTGATACAATCAAACCTTTCAAACTGGTCAAAACAGTCTGGAACAGAACCTGTGCCATGTTCGGTGAATTTCTGGGAAAAATCCACAAGGAACTGGGTTTCGGCAGTGAAAACATAAAAGTTGTAGAGGGCCGAGTTGGCATCCTCATTGCTTTTTTAGGAATTTCTCAGAATAATTACAATTTTCTACTAAACAGTGTAAAATCTGTTTTTCAGCTAAAAGCGATTTCAGTAAATCTCCACTGTTTAGTTTGAATTTTAATAAATACTTAGGGAACATAATTAATTTCAAAAAAATTAATGAACCTTCATTTATCATCAAGAACCTTAGAGATAAGAACTCCGGATTCAGATGTTTTACAGAAAAAATACGAAAATTCCAACAGAGACTGTGTAGCAGTTTTCAGTTTCTGCAGTGCAGAATTTTCTTTATTTGCTGTTTTTGTGCACCAATCCCGAGGACCAAATGTGGTCTGGGACCCATGGTGATTTTTCTGAGACATAACATGTATTTCAACCGACTATGTTTCAAATATGAGCCCAGTCCAATGTAAAATGAAATCGTGAAAACCAGAAAGCGAGCATTTCTCGGCTTCCAAAAATTCTGCATTTTTGTTTTATTGCTTTCATGTGTTGATTTTGTGTTGGAAACTTGTGAGTTTTATATTTTGAGCATTCCAATGTCTTGCCCACTTTTAAATTGAAAAGGATCGTTTCATGAATATTCATGACTAAAAAATCCATATAAAAATAAATCATCACTATCTATCATATCTAACATCTAGAGGTGGCAACAGGTTGGGTTGTGTCAAAACGGGCCGGAGCAGAAGGTGGGGTCCACATTTTTAAACCCCAACCCATATCTGATCCATTTCTAGAACGGATCATATTTTCCCAACCAGCACCCGCAACAGGTCAACCAGACCCGACCCATACTGACCTGTTTTGCAGTAGGTGTTTTTTAGCTCCTTTTTTTAGAGAGAAAGAGGGAGGTGTGTTTGGAAGGGAGTGGGAGAGAATCTGGGGGGTCGTTGAGAGAGGGAGAGAGAATCTTGGAGGGATTATGGCAGGGATGTGTGAGATGGGAAGGAGGCAGTTTGGAGTTTGTTGCAAAGTGGGAGAGGGGGAGGGGGTTAGGGTAGACGCACGGAGAGACTAGAGAGAGGGAAACAGCAACCTGGTTAGGGTTTTCACCATGGCCAAGGTTTTTCCCCCCTTTCTCTTCTTCTTGTTCTTCTCTCCCTCTTCCACCATTTCCTTTTCTACTTGGGAAATTAAATATGGGTCGAGCCCCTAACCTGACCCTTTTCATGCTGGTCAGTAAAACATGACCCATGACCGACCCATACTCTATGCAGGTCGGGTTGGACAATTCAAATATGGGTTGGGTTAGGGTTGTGTCAAATTTTGCCACCCCCAAAAATATCACATTAATTAACCTTCTTGCATTTATCATACAACTGGCAAAGATACTAAGGGCATATTGGCCCCTCCATTTTCCTCTCACATTAGCTATATTCGTTATCACATTATGATTTGTGTCAAAAATAAATTCATAGGCTTGGTTAAACATGAACACATAAGTGCAGGGGAGTGAGGATGTGGGGTGGGGTCGGGCGGGGAAGTGATATATGTATATCTAGAGAGAGAGAGAGAGAGAGACCTCAACATGAAGAATATCAAGATGAATAGCAGAAGGATCTTTATCTTTGCCTCCATGCCATCTAAAATTGTTCCTCACTTGCAGCTGCCCCAAATCGAGTTGCATGAAGCTGCAATAAGATAATCTCGTTAGTGAATCTTAATTTATATAGTAGAAAAATTTAACAATTATCTATGATGGCTAATTGGCACTTGAAACTCCAAAGGCTGAACTACCAATTGACAGAACTATTTGCATTTGTTTATCCTGCCAGCAACACCATTGGCTAGTAGCAACGATAAGTTTGAATTTTGATGATGACACCAAACTGAAATAAGTGACCCACTCTTGTGAGTGGCAAGAAGGCCAGTATAAATCCTTCATGACACCTCTTTCCGATGGTAGGTACATTGTGGGGCCTCTTTAGGAATGATCAGTTACCACACATTCCATTATAATCAATTTGAGACTACCAAGTTTTAGTAGAACTTCTAACTGCAAATATAATAAAAAAAAAAAACATTATCGTCGTCGTCAATTGGGGCTCACAAAAGAACAACTTCACAAAAAATTTAATGTAGAACAATAATCATAGTCAAATATCATCCTTTTTAGAATAAAATTTATGATATCATTTAACTAATGGTAGAACACAAACGTTCTGTTAAATATCCCAAAGTTTGTTGTATCTACACAGCTGCAGTAATTTTTTTTCTTTTTGTTGGAATCATAAGCTGACTCAAACCCGCAACCTTGTGGCTGTGACATTGATCACCATTCAACAGTGCAATGGGCTCTCCTCATTTGCAGTAATTATGTAGGTATGGATCAAAACGTTCCCAGAGAGGCACAGACACCAGAAAGAGAAGTGTCTAATCCAGATGACCAAAATCTACGAAGTACATAAAATGGAGTTAGATAGACATACTCTTTGCTTGTAGAGTTCTGGGGAACAACAATTATGGGAGTGTCAAGTGATAGATCTAGTTTCAATGCTGATGCTCCATCTATCTCATGTTTCTGAATCAGCCATTCAAAGCCCCCAACTTTATCAACAAGCCTAATCGCCTCCTCAGTGCGTGGGGTGGCGAGTTCCATAAAATATGCAGTAAACTGCACAGTAGTATGTGTAAGATCTCCAGTTGGACACACATCAGTAAGAACAATTCAAAACTGCTACCAGGAAACCAGCTCAGAAGCAAATCATCACTGTGGGTTAAATTTATTCTCAAAAAGCAGTTGCTGCATTAGCATGACAAAAGTTCTACAAAACCATAAGAGAATTTCAATTAAAAGCCAATCCAAAAGGTCAGTGAGAGTGGCTTACCTCCTGAACAAACTTGTACAGAAAAACTATACGAACTGCAGAAAGTCGACCTCGTAAGCTATAATCATAACCTTCGTAATCATCGTCTTCAGCACTGTAGGACTCAAAGGTAAACTGAAAACCGAGATCCATGTTTGAGAACATAAAATAACTGGAAATAAAGAAAAAAAAGAAAGGTAACAAAGGCACCCATTCATGAGTAATAATGTCCAGTTGTAAGAAAGGTAACAATTATCAGAAGAAGCATTTAGTGGTCTCTAAAGGAAAAGAACTGCCCCTATTAATGATTTATGGCAAGAATTCCAAGCATATTCTTTTCACAAGAAATCAAGGCACATAATACACCTTCCTTTAAAGGAAGATGAGTAACATGTAACTGACCAAGAGACACTTGGTAAAAGTAAAATTACTTAAACCAAACAACACTATATTTTTGCTAGAACTCAAGGCACAGATCAGTCATGTGACTGACAAAGAAACAATTGGTAAAAAGTAAAATCAGTTCAACCGAACAAATAAAAAAGGGATACGCACAGTATATTTGTAAAGTCTGTTTCCTAATTCCTTCCCCTCCTTGCTTTTGAGGATAACAGAAATAAGCCAACACCTTTTTAATCTCTCCTGTTACTCTAAAATGAGAAATAGTAGACTCAAAGTTCAGCATCAGATCAAAGGTGAATGAAGCCATGCAATATGCAAGATCCACAACCCAATATATGTTATAGAACTAACCATAACTTATGAACCACTAACTATAAACTAGAAACACGTATGCTCCACTTAATTATTGAAGCAAATGCTGTTAATAAATGAGTGGTTTGGAATTTGGAGAGTTAAGAGTTTTTTCAGAGCTCTTTTTTAACTTAAACAGGTTGTTTCCTTTTTTTCCCTTAATTTTGTACTGCCCCATGTGGCAACAGGTACTACTACATTTTGGGAGTATGTTGGAACCCATGCCATATCCCTCCATAGTGACAGTATGTCTGGCCACTGAGCCGGCAAGAGAAGAATAATTAGGTTATTTGTTTACAAGGAAAACACATACACACACAATCAATATGTGAAAACCAACAAGTTTCCTCTAAAACTGCCACAACCATCCTAGCATCAGCAAATCCATGCATAGGTTCTTTTCTCTTGAAAGATGTGATGAAATAAATGCTAGCTTCTCTCAGACATTGAAGTACTATTTAGGCTCTTCCCAATGAACAATGAACTTTTTCGGGGTTTGCACATAAACTACCATTCAACTTGCACAACGAACCCTTGCTACTGA
Organism: Litsea cubeba; assembly: GCA_012931725.1. Lineage (NCBI taxonomy): Eukaryota > Viridiplantae > Streptophyta > Magnoliopsida > Laurales > Lauraceae > Litsea > Litsea cubeba. The sequence goes on along the minus strand of CM022944.1, from coordinate 121,696,701 downwards.
AATTATTTTCCTTGTTCATTTCCAATCTTTCATTAAAGCATCTGTTCAGTTCATCTACCTTAACCTTGCCCATGGAAACTAGAAGCAAGCTATCCAACGGAAATTTACTGTAGCTTCCAAAACGTTATCATGTTGCACACACTTGCCTTATAAAATCAGCTGAATCCACACAAACTAGACCACTAACAATTCAAGCCATCCCTTGACATGCATATTTATGTTGGATTCAGGCAAGCAAGCCCTATGGAACTCGGCTGATTGTCATTGCTTCAACTTGGTGAAAGGGGTTGTTGGGTATGAATAATCCAAATCAACTGACTTGTATTAAAATATCGGGCTCGACTTGGCTGAACTCAGTTGAGTCGCATTAGACAGAGTTTACAAATCGACTCAAGGGTGACAAAGTTGCATCCTAGGTCCAAGGTTTAGAACCACATGCATTCAACCCTCTCATTTTGCCTTAGACAACAAATGCTTTCAGAGTCGCATCATGCATGTTTCTTCTTCAAAGTTGCTATGTAAGAAAAGAAACCATCTCGACACCCATTTTTACAAGCTCTAAATCGAATATTATAGCAAGCCCAAACACCAAATGGATTCTAACAAAATTCATTACAGAAGAAAATATTTTAAGGTAACCAGACCTTTTTGTGACAGGCCCAAGGCAACAATTCTTGCTTGATACCATCCAACTTTGTCATTCGCCCCAACTTTAAGTTCAATACCCCACTTGAATCCAAATCTCATTTGACCTTCCAGCAAACTGATGCAGAATGGGTTTTTCATCACAATTTTGAAGCGGCCGAAGCCTACATGGGGTGGCTTGAGCATCCTAAAAGGGCCTACAAGGATCCCAACAAGAACTGGTGAGGATTCAGGCCCTGTACAGTCCCATTATTAAATAAAACGTGATTTCAGGGGGCAGTTTTAGAGAAATAAAAAAAAGGCGGTGGTTTTGTGCAGTTTTCAGAAACTTTAAAAATCAAACAGGGCAGGGATGGTACTGTTTGATTGAGATGGAGTTTGGTGGGCCAAAAAGGGCCCAACTCAAGAAAGAGTTACACCAAAAGGCTGCCCAAGGGGCCCCTTGTAACGACCCCTTCTACATCAGTTTTGGTGAAGAGGATTTGGTTGGAGTGGGTTTCAAATTTTTGGGTTTTTAGTGAAGGGGCTTTCAGCAGGGCATGCATGGATTCGTGTATGGGTTTTAGATAAAGGTTAGGGCTTTCGGTTTCAGGAAAATAGGGTTGCGGAAGTTGGGTTTGAGATAATGGGTTTGGATTGGATGAAGGATAGAAATCCGGGAAGGAGGTTGTCTTCCCGGCGATCAGTCTTCGGCTATGATACCAAATTTGTGCAACTCCGGATCCACAATAAAAAAGAGATCAATCTCCAAGGGGATTGATCGAATCTAATGATGGATTCTGAAAACTAGAACACACTCACACTCATAACAAGCACCATGATAGAATACTAAATCAAAAGAGGAAATTAGCCAATAGCAATCCCCATATCAGAGGAATTAGAAACATGGTTAAAATTAGAATCCCATAGTAGCTCTCAGTCGCAACTGGGCCTATGGGCTGAGCCCAATGGGCGGGGTTGACCTATGGGTCAATGGATTGGCCCAGTTGATTTCTTGGGCCTAATCCGTACTGCATCAACATCACACCTCCCCGCCCTGACCACCCCCTTCCCTTTTACACGTTGGTACCTAATACAAGAAACACTGACAGTTTTTTTACAAGGGTTACTTCTAGATAACATGTCCAAACCATCTCATATGGAATTCTCAACTTTCTGCATTGAAGCTGTCCATAGATTGCAGCCTACGTTCTCGTTCCTGATTTTATCCTGTCTTGTTACTCCCCCACATCATTCTTACCATTTGCATCATGCCCATATGTACTTTGACTTCTTGTTGTTTCTTGCTTCCTTACATTAGCTCCATCTAACAATCTAGATCGAACTCCCCTTAAGTACCAATTATGCCCATATGGCTTAGACCAAGCTTTCTTTCGTTTTTTTTCATTTTTTCAGCCACATCTCAAATACATCAAGCCTGGGACCCAGTAAGTAGTTCCCCTAAACCGGGCCATCTATTAACCATCACACCACACGTGGAAGGCATCCATCCTGCAATAATGCTTAACTGAATTGTTTAAAATGTCTTCCTACAAAACACGCTGCTTCTATCTAACAGAAGGGAGAAAGTGATTGACACAATCAGAAGCCCAACCACTAAATGCGAGGGACCTAGTTGACTAGCATTTGCCATTTGCGAGGGAAGCACCAATTCTACCACACCGACCAAAGTTGTTTAATTCACATTTTCAACCTAAATATAAATTTAAATATGGAGTGATGTGCCACCACATTGTCAAGATAATATCATTTTTATAAAATAATTCTTGAACTGGAAGATCAAATTTAATTGCTTTTAAGAAAGCTCAGAAACAACAAAATAAATTTGGAAAAGAGCCAATCTGTTGTTATCTGGTTTAAAAAGCTTAACTAATAGAATAGATAACAAAGAAGTATATACGGCTACAAGCTATATAATGATAAGATTTTAAGACCAAAAATTGGTGATAGCAAGTAAATATCATAGACCATATAAACTATATGAATAAATATTGTTTTTAAAGGGCGCTGTTAGTCAAAAGAAATTAGAGTGCTCAAAACATCGTTGTAAAGAAGGAACATTATAAAAAAATGAAAATAATAACTACGGATAAAAAAATGTTATGTGAAGTCATCAGACTTGAATTTGTTTGTGCTGCACAAGCAAATGTCATAGAAAACTGTCACATACTTTCATTTATAGGCATCATATGGATTTTATTTACTTGAATGCAGTAATCACATCCCAATTGCAAGATTCTACATGAATAAAAAAAAGAGAGAGAGAGAGAGAACTACAAGGGGAAAAAAGAGTGAAAGGGCATATAGATTAATGAGGAACCTTAATAAGAGACTCAATCCCTTGATTCCGAATATCGCAAAGCCAACCCCAACAATGGTCTCGTCCAAGGGACATATCACATAATCTCAAATTTCCTAAAATCCCATCAACAGAAAGAGAAGTTGGATGAACCTGGAAAAGAAATATCATGTCAAATTATGCAAAGATATAATAACGATGATGATGATTAGTAAATAAACAAATGAGGTCGCATGCATATAAATAAGATGAAAATTTAATCATAGCGCGGCCATTATTAACGAAAACTTTCTTGGAAAAAGAGTCACCAATGATATGCCATAAAAATAAACAGTTATAACATGTCATTAAACATTGCAGTGGCAAAATAGGAGACAGTTCCACATATGTGAAACAATAAAACAAATAAAAAGACTTACGATAAATTCTGTGTAAACGTAGAGTAATGGTCAAGGGCAACCCCCACTGCATTAAAACTAGTTCAAATTGTGTGCATCCATGATCTACACAGATGATAGTGCGCATACATGTGACCCACATGGATGATTGGAAGCTCATAGGAAAATGAAGAATCTGACGAGCATGAGAAGATTAAAAAAGGGAATCCTGCTAGAACTAACAAAGAAAGAAGAAGACATAACGGATGGAACTCCTGCTAAACTCTTTGGTGAAAATTCTGGTAAATTTATCTTTGGGCCATCAAAATAGGCATAGAAACTTCTTTCAGGCTGCATAATCATTTACAAGGAGCCAATCTATCACAATATGCACTATCCTCTCATGATACAATTGAGTCAACACAAACCCGGTCCCCATTTACTCAAGTCACCTCCCTGTCAAGTCTGGCTGAGTCCTACTGAGAAACTCTACAAAATATTCAGTTTGTGCACAGTAAAAATGATCCATATATGTTTATTCGGAAAAGGTCATCTGGGATTATGGTTCTTCTCGTTTATGTGGATGACATTATTATCACAATTTCCGATATGATTGGCATTCAAGAGATCAAGGATACACTTAATTCCTCATTTCATATGAAGGATCTGGGACACCTTCAATATTTCCAGGGTCTAAAAGTTCACACCTCTAAAGGTGGAATCTTTATCAATCAATATAAATATGCTACAGATTTGATAAAATTGGCTCGCTTAGACAGTTCCACTCCAGTTGATGCCCCATTGGAGGTTGATGTAAAGTATAGACGTGAGGATGGTGATCTTCTCTATGATGCGTCTTACTATAGAAAATCAGTCAGCAGTCCTGTTTACTTTATCATCACTCATACAGACATTTCCTACGTTGTTAACTTAATGAGCCAAATCATGATTGCACCACATCATCATCATTTAGCTGTGATGAAATAGATCACTCGATACATACACGGAACTCTGGATCAAGGATTATTTTACTTTGTCAGTTCTCTTGATTTCTAAGGTTTTTGTGATGCAGATTGGGCAGGTTGTCCAAATACCCGTCGGCCAACCACTGGATGGTGCATGTATCTTAGAGATGCGCTAATTTCCTAGAAGAGAAAAAAAACATTACCATGTTTCTAAATCCTCCACCTAAGCAAAATATCACGCCATGTCTTCTGCTTCCTTAGAAATTATTTGGCTTCGAAGGGTGTTATCAGAATAAGTATTTACTCAGGGGAAGCCCACTTCTCTATATGATGAAAATACTAGTGCTCTCCGGATAACAGAAAATCCTATTTTTCATCAATGTACTAAACATATTGAAGTGGATTGTCAGTTCATACGGGATGCCTTTGATTATAGTAATCGATCTTCCACATATTCCAACGGATGTTCAAAATGCATATATTTTTACCAAGGCTTTTCCAAGGCCTCGTCATCAGTTTTTAGTAAACAAATTGCTTGAAGGGAAGAGGGGGGGGGGGGGGGGGGGGGGGGGGTTTCGATTCTGGTTGACTGAGTTGGATTGGGCCCATTCATATGCCATGGGTCTATTGTGGAAGTTTTTGACCCCATAGACAAAATCTTGTAAACAAGTGTACATTCCTTTTTTAGATAGGATATTTGATGTAATTTGCCCCAATCAAAGGGGATTTATACCATTGTAATTTTTATGATCATGGCAACCAATGATATATAAATTGAGGAGGCCATTAAAGGATAGGCACGCATCTCGATCAATTCTCTCAAAACTTCTTTCGTATTCAAAGGTCTCTTCCCTGTCACATTTGAGAGTTTTACTGCATGACCCTAGACCAGCTCCAACTTAATGGGATCAATTAATTAGTTCAATCAAACAGGCCATCCAATAAGAAAAAATAAACAAAACAAACAGCAATATGACAATGAGTTCAAAAGAACTATATAATTTAAACACACAGATGTGAGAAGGGGGGAAAACCCAACTGAATGGTTCTTACTTTCAGATCTAACTGGAAACGTTCTTGGACAAGCATTGCCAGATGAGAGCCATCCTCCTTGTTAAGATAAATGCTAACACTATCGATATCCATGTTCAGATTAAAAACCACACGGCCTTTGCCATAACCTAGCAATCCTTTAACGAAAGCACGCCCATCCTCTCCGCTCTTGCCTTTATCTTCAGAAGATACGGGGCTGGGAGAATCAAGCTCACTTGTACTACTTAACCCAGACTTCACCATGCTCAGATCGACACCAAGTTCAATTAAAGAAACAAGAGTGGGCCTATTGCAGAAAAACTCCAGATTGGACATGCGGATGTTCATCTGAAAATTATAAACTTAAAATTAATGGAAGAGTATGATAATAGAATTTCCAGTAAAAGTACACTTAATAGAGGGTCATTGGCCCCTAGATGGACAAAAATAACATCTCAACAAGTTACCTGCGTATCAACACCATTATACCGAGATGACCCAGGATGTCGTGTCAAAAAGGTAACGGTGACAAAATCATATGCGTCAGTATCTTGTGCCTCATAAAATACCTCACCGCTTAAGCCCTTCCCTTTTTCTAGTTCTTTGTCGTATGATGAACCATCAGTGGAATCAACACTGGCACTGTGCTCCACTGCATATGAAGTACTATGCTTGCTACCAAAAGACATCTCACAACCTTGTGAATAAACACTATGATCAGGAGTGGACGTGAAGTCAGACAATGCATCATTGAAAATATCATCCTCCTCTAAAACTGTTTTAGGCAATTCAGTCCCAACGGGATCATAGGTAAAAGGACAAATGTTTTTTTCATCCTTCACAACAGAACAGGCTAAATATTGGGGAGACAGAGACAAACGACCTTGTAGTTCATCTTTGATCTTAAGGGAATGCACTTTCATCTTCATAGTCAACTCGCCTCCTAAACTGACAAGGTTAACCTGTTATGCAATTTGCAATACAATTGCATTTATTATAACAAGTATTGGTGGAAATTATCACAAACTCAATTAGTATAAAACACAGAAAGGGCATTTCATGTTAAACACAAACTAGAATATGTAACAAATGAGAGCAATATATAATTTTTTTTCACATAAGAATGAAAGCAATATAGTTTTTTTTTTAAGATAATAAGAGCATTATAGTCAAAAACGTCATGTTTTGCAGCCAAATACAAGGGGAAAGGATTTCCGCGCATGGAAAACCCATGTTTGGTGACTGTAAATCCCCGAGGATTTGGACCAATGAAAATCCTCATATTTTAGGATTTTCAGGTCCGCCCTCCCCCCATGGGATTTGGAAATCCTCCCTTTTGCGGATTTTCACACTGAAACCACTTTTCTCAGCTATATGCATCAAAACACGCCAATATTGATGTGAAATCTTCAGCGAGGAATACCTGTTCAAAGGACAGTGAGGAATCCTCAGATCTGTAAATTCCTCACCTGTTACCAAACATGCTCTAAAGGGGGAAAAAGACAGGGTAATGATATATCCATACAGTTGACTGATTATTTTAAAACCTTATTTCTATACATTCCAAAGCATATTCTTTTTCATTCAATTATTTTTAGAATTACAGATCTAGTCAAGATCACGGTCATGAAATGAAATGAAAATGCCTGTAAAAAAAACGGAAAAAGAAAAAGGTGATGAAATCAAACTTTTAGATATAGCATGTTAAACCTTAAAGAAAAAGCTTTTCAAACGAGAAATTCGCCAAATGCATCAATCAACCAACTAACGCCAAGGATGAAAATAATGGTAGCGGCGGGCATAACGGACGGCCGCCGAAACACTATGAAGCGAGCGCAACATAGCGGCGTAGCGGTGTGATTCGAAAAAATTGTCAAAAAAATCTGAAAAAAATCCAGAAAATCTAGAATATTAAAAAATGATAGAAAATGTGTTTCTTTTGCAAAAGTAACTAAGATAAGGGGGTGTAGCGGTTACCTCATTGTATGAGGTCCTGTATCGTTGTATGATTATAAAATAATAGTATTGATCTATTGTGTCATATGTATTAATGATTTTATGTTGGTTAGCAATAAAAAAAAATTAATTTGGCTAGGGCCCTATTTTCTATTATAGCGAAATTTGACTATGACCTATGATGCCCAGGTACGGAATGGTTACGGCTAGGATACGCAACAAACACGGCACGGACACGGATTTTACACAAAAAAAGTGAAGTATCGGATACGATACGACACGATACGTTGCCCATTTCGAAGTATCCGTGCATCATAGACTATGACTCATTTCCTATTACTATTATATTGAAATTTAGCTTGGGTCATATTTTTTGTTAGAGTGAAATTTGGTTAGGTCCCTATTTCCTATTAGAGTAAAATTTGGTTATAACTCATTTTCTATCAAATTGAAATTTGACTAAGGTATTATTTTCTATTAGAATGAAATCTAGCTCGGGTCCAACTTCCTACTTAGATTGAAATTAGGCTAAGATCGCATTTCGTATTAAATTGAACTTTGGCTAAGGCCCTATTTTATATTAGAATCAAATTTAATTAGAGCCTTATTTACAATCACGGTGAATTTGGCTAGAGTCCATTTTTTTATTAGAGTGAAATTTGGATATACTCTAGTCAATTTTTTTAAAGTGAAATTTGGCTAGGGTTTGGATAGGCTCCATATCTATTAAAGTGAAATTTGGCTTTCTTATATAATTGATGGTGCGCATCTTTAATTTAGGTGGGCATCCAGTTGGTGACCATGACACTTAAATTATTGGCCATAGGTGATACTTTCAAATAATTATAAAAGGGCTCCCATGGGACACTTGATCGTCTGTTTTTTTTTTTTTTTTAATTAGATGGGCCACACATGGGGCCATGAATCTCAAGGAATAAAAAACGAAGAGATTCGTTTAGGGATGCTTCCCCTTTTTCTTCGTACGAACATAAGAAGGGTCGAGAAGCAAAGAGAGGAGGGAAAGGAGAAGAATGAGAAAAAAAAAAAGAAAAGAAAACGAAGCGAGAAGAAAGGGAAGGAGTAGGAGGAGCGACGAAAATGGCAACGGATTTGAGCTTCGCCAGCAACGTGATCTTTGGCGAGGGATTCATCTCAACTTTCTACAACAGCAAGATCTCAGTAAGTTTCTATGAAGGGAAATCGGGAAGGGAAGATCAAGGGTCGCATGCTACTAAGGAAGAAGAACCAGGTCAGTCCTTTTCCTTCCTTTCATTGCTTTTTTCTATTACAATGCTCTCTCTCTCTCTCTCTCTCTCTCTCTCTCTCTCTCTCTCTCTCTCTCTCTCTCTCTCTCTCTCTCTCTCTCTCTATCTCTCTCTCTCTCTCTCTCTCCTCTCTCTCTCTTCTCTCTCTCTCTCTCTCTCTCTCTCTTCTCTCTCTCTCTCTCTCTCTCCTCTCTCTCTCTCTGGTGTTTTTTCTGCAACACATCATGCATGTCTCTCTCTCTCACAGACTGAAAGTTGTATCCGAGTCGTAGCGCCTGCTACTGTAAAATAGCGGTCGTAGCGGCCGCTACGGGAATGTATCGGCCGCTATGGTTGTGAGTGACGCCCGATTGCAAATCGGATGCTTTTTTCATCCTTGACTGACGCACTGATAAGAAAGAAACTTTTCTTTTTTTTTAAGCAGTATGTATAGTGAAGCAACTTTCCTTAATAAAATATATATTAAAAAAATAGAGCTGATGAAAGAACAAGCAAGATTGACCTCAACAAAAGATTGTTTTCATATTCGTAATGTAGAATTGTAGACAGGAAATACTTCAAACCATTGAGAATTCATAACAAAATCAAGATGCAAGTAAGAATTTCTAGTTTGCCAATTATGACAATTTTCTTTGCAGAAAACAGAAGATAAAAATTTGACCATCACAAAAAGGAGAAACAGGATTTCAAAGTTAAAAGTACTCTAAACAAGCTAACCTTCCCTCCTCCAGCAAGGAGCTCCAGGATCAATGTCTCTTCAAGGGTTTCGCGTGTTCCCTCTGCTGTCTGTAAAGTAAATAATGCATAAAAAGGAAGGACCCACAATCATCATTATCATCCAAGTTTTAAAGATCAAAATCAGAAAATCCTTAAAGCCTATGCCCACATTCCCTAAGAGAAAAGAAACATTATTCTCACACTAATACCTAACGTATGAGATGCATCTGAACAAAGAAATCCACACATTAAACACAGTTGCATTCTAAAAAGGCAGCAGAAGGTCCCCCATGACTGTAATACACGTGTTAATGATCAAATATCATTGATCAACCATTTGATTATATGAATATTTTCTTTTCTTTTTTTTCTGGTGAAAATATAGCGAAGTCCCAGGACAACCCAGAACCAAAAAAAAATCTACCTACAAATTGGTACTGAAGACTGTTGAAGCACTCAATCTAGCTCTAATTCATGGGGACACAAACATATAAAGGACCCCACAAGTTTCATGTAATATCCCCAACCCCGTGGGGCCCTAGTGTGCTCCGTCTATTAATTACGAATTGGTGGGACCCTTTGTTTTAAGTTATTTTGTTATAAACTAGGTATTAGAGTAGCAGGACCCTTTTTGAGGCAATATAACCTTGAAATAATGTTTAGTGGAGAGATGGAACCCAACTCTTGTTAGTGCGCCAGCATCAATGTCCAAGAAGGACTTGCACACGTCTCCCTAGGAGAACTCTCTTGTGCGCATAAGACTTCTAAAGGGATTCAAACTGTAGTCAACTTATATCCCTCTGAATTCTCTTATTTGCCTCACTCAATTTTCCTTCTTTATTTCTACTTGTGTGAGAACCCTATGAGAGGGGGACTTTTGCTTGGGAACTAGGGGAAAGCACGGGATTTCACGAGGAAGAAGACAACCAGGAGAAGCAACTAGCGGATGACCTAGACTTGAATGTAACAGGATTCTAATTTTAGGATTTTCATTATCCTTGAAATCTTGATGGGTGGTTATGATTTTAGGGTTGTAAGGATGTTTTAAGTTGTATCAATACACATGTAGGGGGTGCGTAAGCAGTCTCTAACCTTGAATATTTATACAACAATTGAGTAAAGTAGCATGTGTATGTGCACTTTTATTTCCATCTCCTTGGTTTCATTATCTCTCATTGGATAGAAGATATTGACGTTCGATTCGATCGGTGAGAGAATCTACTTTTCTCCTTGTTTAAGTTGATTTTCTGTTTGATTGAAGATCGGGGTACTGTGTGTTTACAAACAATTGGGATTAGTGCTTCCACACCAACCGTGGGGCTCGAATGATGAGATGTTTGATTTATCTCAAGATTGTGATTTTGATGGTAGAAGAATCTTTGATCAGTATCAAGATTATGAAGACCAAAAATCAAGTTTACTAGCAAGCTAAGAAAGGGCCAGAGATTCTTAAACGAGCAAAAGGAAAAGGGCTGGTCAAGGTTTTTGAGGATTGTAACTAGAGTCTTTCCCAAGTCCAAGTTAGGATCTATGATACTTCGATGGCTGTAAATGCCTAGAGTATCCATGTCGGACATTATAAGTGTTGTATTGGTATACTGCACTAATACTTCTAGGGTCCAAGTTTAGCATATCCTACTTACCAAGTCTATTAAATTCCTTTTGCATTATTCAGATCGCAGGATATCATCAAAATGGGAGTTTGAGGAAATCAGCAAAGTGATACCTAAATGTGCAGGGGAGAAGGACAATATTTGAAATCAAGAATAAATGTCCTCTTGCATGGGTCTTCACCAAGTTTGAAATCAAGAATTTTTCAATCAACATTGACAGTGATGACCAATATTTTGCAGAATTTTCCACAATTCAAATATCTTGGCAATATATTGGTATGGTTGCAGCCAATTATCGGTACATAACGCCTGAGATATTTCAAGCCATGCAAGTGACACGTGCATGCATATGCACACTTCTTATAGAAATTGTAATATCCTGGACCCTATGGTGGCCCTAGGTCTAGCACATCCCAATAAGTTAATGCACTGTGGGGCCCTAGTTTTTGCCTTTCAGTTAGTTATCTCTAATTGTGGGACCAATTGTTTAAGTTTTATTTAAGCATTAGGATAGTGGGACCCTTTGTTTAAATGATTTTTAAGGAGGTGAGTAGTGGGACCCTTTTTGGAGTCATAGCAATTAAGAATGCATGTTAAGTAGTATGGTGGGACCCCATCTAGGGGTGAGCGCCAACCTCATATCCCAAAAGAGACTTCCCACATGCTTTCTAGTTGGATACTAGTGTCAGGGATTTTGTGCATTGCAATTTGATGGTTGCATTATCATGTTATCATCATTTGAATTTTAACACATGCATTGCTTTTGAAAAACTTGAAATCTTGTACTTTCACATGCATGGTTTTAAAACTTTTAGAACCTGTATTTCAAGCATGTTTTGTATTTTAAACTTGGATGCATTAATTTTTTAAAGGAACATTTTCGAATCATGCAAGCCTTGGTTTTAAACTTTCAAATCATCTTAGGCATTTTAGGTTCATATTTTGAAAACTCCTTTAGATTGATTTAAACATGAAGCTAGGCATGATTCCATGGCCCAGGGTTCCCACAGGAGAAAAACTTTAAAAAACAGCATTTTTGGGAAAAAAAACCCAGTGCAGGTCGACCGGGAAAAAAGCCGTTGGCTCCAAACGGGCAAATTTTTTTACCGTTGAGCATGCGGTCGACCAGGTGGGAACCAGATCGACCGGGGACTAGCCATTGGGCACTTTTTGCTACAAAAACAAGCTCAATCAAAGGCAAAAATTGAGGAACCAAGAGGGACTCCAAGAGGTGTTTTGAGGCCAAACAAAGGGGAGTGAGCTAAGGAAGGTTAGTTGGTCAAAAGAGAAGCTAAATCTTGGAATCAAAGTTAACAATCTAAGCTTAGTTTTCCTTGTCATATGCTTTCATGCCTTGTCTAAATTATTAGTAAATTATTTTTAACATGTTAAACTATGATTTGTTGTGTCCTTAACATGTATGTGATTTGAATTGATTTATTATTTTGGATGCATCACCTTGATTCATACCAAGTCAGACTCAAATTGGTATTATATCTAAGTGAATCATGTTTTGGAATCATATTTGAAATCATATGTAACATGATTCCTATACTTGGTTGAATCTTAGGTTGTTAATTTCCAAGACAAGAGAATCATTTTCAATCAATATTATGTTTTGGATTCAAAAACACTCACAAATCACATGTATTTTTTTTTAAAGTTTCACAACTTGCTTAGCATTGATAGGTATATCATTCTCAAGTTGATTTTTATATTACATGTGATTTGTCTTTTGACTTCAATCAAATCTATTTTTGTGTTTTACACTTTCAAATGCTTTTAGCATACATTCATTGAGCTTCTTTTTTAAATTGATTGAAGTCCTTATGCATCACATGTTTTATTCTTAAATTTTCAAAACTTGCTTGGACTAGATAGGTATATCTTTTACAAGTATTTTTTAACATGTGATTAGCAATCTTACCTCAATCATAAATGTTTTTATGAGCTTTTATTTTCAAATTGATTGAAGACGTCATGCATACTCATTGAGCATTCATCTTTACATTCATATAGTGTATGTGTGAAGTTAGATTTTCACTTTTATATCCGCCTATTTCGAGGCATTGTATTGAGCCAAAATTGTATCTCCATCAAGTGTACTCTAGACACTACTTAGAGAGAGAACCAACATTTTGGTTGCATAGGTTATTGCTTAGCCTTAGAAAAGCATATGTATAAAGGTTAGGGGTGAACCATAAAACCCAAGAGGATATTGCTTAGCCCTGGAAAGCATAATGTAATGGCTATTGCTTAGCATATTGAAAAGAATAAATAGTGAAAATCCGGTGGGGTGTAGAAAAGCCAGTAGTGGATATAGGCATTGAGGCCGAACCACTATAAATCATTGTGTTATGGTGGATGAGTTGTGATGATTGTTTTTGTTAGCTTCCGCACTTTAGTTCTATATCACCACTTGTGACTAATTGATTTAAACAAGTTAAAATTTGGCATACTTGGTCACTAATTCAAAGCTCACCCTATTCACCCCGTCTCTAGGGTTCGGATCCCGGACTTTCAACTAGGACATGCACAACACTCCTATTGAAAGTAAAGTTTCGTTGACCATAATACCCTAGTACCCACTTCTAATTTGCCATATTATGTCTCCTTTCGTAGACTTTTGAGAGAGAAGCCCCAAGAAAAGACTCTTTTGCTTGGGAATCTAGGAGAAGACTCGGAGTTTCACGTGGCAGAAGAAGATGACCAGAAGCGACGCAAGTAGCGGATGTCCTACTCCCAACCAGACATTGTGAACACGGCGCTTTTCTAGAAGAGGTGAGTGAATCTCCTCGTTTTGGCTGCTTAGGCATTAATCCTCATCTAGATCTAGGGTTTTGGAGTGCTATGGTAGGCTAGTTGTTGTTTCATTGATATACAAAAGAGGACAACTAAACCAGAACTCTACGAAACCATAACTGTCGAATCTGAATTCCTTTCTGGAACACTGAATAAGAACAGTTGTTGATAATTGTGGCTAATAAAATCAAGACCGAATATGATGTAGAACTCCACCCCATGGCCGACTGAAACTTGGGTTCAAGCCTTGCTTTGAGAACCCTAGTCACTGCTAAGGGAGGGCCGATCCATATTGGGATGGACCTTGTGTTTGGCCAAACCCTAGAGGAAGGGTGAGATGATGTTCAAAGCCCACGAGAAGATGGCCATGACTGAACCTCATCTAGAGGTGTTGGCTTGGGTCGACCTTGAGAGAAACCCTAGCAAGGGAGTCCTTGTAGTGTGATTAACGAATATTTGGATATTTTAATGAAAGATGAAATATGGTATGCCAGAATGTAAAGTCCCTTGATTTGAACTTTATGATGTTGGTAACTCTCAGTTATACAAAGTATTTATCATGCGGGTTGCATGAAGAAGATTAACCAAATGATTAAAAGAGAAATTCATCTAGAACTGGTGAGGATCTCGACCAAAGCTGAACCATGTATTCAGGCATATTGAACTGGCCGACCCCCATCATGTCTAGTTTGGGGACTTTTTATGTTCTATTATGAAGAGATGTTCTGACAATAATGCATGATCATATGATAGATAGCAATAAATCTTGACCTTCATTCTATGAATCACTTCAAATTACTTATCTGAAACGACCATGTGGCTGAAAGTTCATATGTTTTCTATATATGTTTGTTAGAATGTTTATGTGAATGATGACTGCATTAACGCTATGTTGGTAAGATGAATCATGGATGAGGGCAGATTTCTTTGCATGTGTATGATGCTGAAATTCTGAACCTATATGGGTGGTGTTGATGATGAAAGGGGTGTGACCTGTTCCTACATAGACACACACCAATTATGATGAGAAGTGGGGCAATGACAAACTGGGTCTTGTGTATGAGGTTGGTCGCACAGCGATGACTGCTGTATAAAACTGGGCATTCGATGAGTAACGTCATGTCCGGTGTCATAATATGACAATTCAGATTAAGGAATTAAACAAGTTAAAGGAAATCACGGACTGAGCTACTAGCACAGTGCGAGGTGACGATCTCGTACTCAGAATCTTTAGTGGATACGTCATTCCAGACCTTGGGGTTCAGGTTATGATATGTATATGATGTGGATGAATTATGGGTGTCGGCCTATGTTGGTCATTGTGTTGACAGGTCCTTGTTGGACATACGTAGTGATACTGTGTGCCTGAGTGGCAGCCTTATGTATGAGTTGTGCCTTGGTGGCAAGATGCTGTAAACCGATGCTAGGATGTAGTTCAGAGATATATCATGGAATGGAGTAATAATTGAATCGTAAACCACAGTAATTGGAATGATTCTTTTATTCCTCTATTGTTGATCTTCGTAATTGATCTTGCGTATTTTATATTATCTGTGTGTAATAGGATTTCTAGAATAGGAAATTCATTCACCAGTATGAACTGATGTTGCGTGGCCCCCTTCAGGTAATCAGGACACGGGTGGATGGGATTATGGCGACGACCAGGCCCTAGACTTTGGCATGTGTGGCTGAAGAGAGCGATTCAAGACTTCATAACTCAAGGGACTATCCCGGTAGTTTAGATGTTTTATATTATCTGTGTGTGATAGGATTTCTAGAATAGGAAATTCATTCACTAGTATGTACTGATGTTGCGTTGCCCCTTTTAAGTAACCGGGACACGGGTGGATGGGATTATGGCAACAATCAGGCCCTAGACTTTGGCATGTGTGGCTGAAGAGAGCGATTCAAGACTAAATAATTCACGGGATTATCCCTGTCGTTTCGATGTTTAATTTAGTAAACTTTAATTGATGGACTGAATGGGACTTTCTTATTAGTATTTGGGACATTGTTTATTCTTTATTTTTTGTTTGGGATTTAAATAAAAGACTTGATTAAGTAAATGCCTAATTTCTTATGTTGTTTGATTTGATTTATGCATGGTGAGTAGTGTCCATGAATCACAATCCGGAATCCGACAGGGCCCCGAAATTTGGGTTGTCACAGAAATTAAAGATCACTAAGACCAATTAAATAAGAACAATTCAATTGGTAGAGAAAAAGTGCGGGAAAAGATCAAAAATAGATGCACTAGGTGAAACCCAACTAGTTATTATAAAAGCAAATTACGAGCCAAGAAAACCTTTTAGCACAATAAAATTCCATTTATGTCTAAAGATCTTACTTTTCCATATATCAAAAGCTTTGTTTCTAGCAATGCTCCATGGACAACAAGGTCTGCTGTTTTATTATTAATCCGAGGCCCTCCAAATTCAGATGGATTACGACTCGATTCTTCTAGAATATCGATGGATGGAGGAGCCTACAAGAAACAATGAGAGGGTGAAAAACAATTAAATGAACAAAAGAGAGAATGATAAAGAAAGGTTAAAAAAATTACAGAAGCTCTATAAGTTGCTTGGGTAAGCCCTTTCAGCCACACAGACTTCTCTTCATCTTGAAACTCTATAATCAAAGTGTTAGAGGACTCCAAAGCCTGAAAATGGACAAAAATAAATTAGAACTGCAAAATCGTGAACACTATTCATGTAACTGTAATAGCGAAACAGAACTCATGTAGCTGACCCCAACATAGATGGGGCAAACCTTTGATGATAAAACCATTAACACTGTTACAATTCACAACCAAACATGAGCATACACCAACGCCATCAATAATTAGCATTAGACTCCTCTTACACTTCACAAGCAGACTGAAAAAATTTCAGTTGACATCAGAAACTGAAAAAGAAAGTCACATCCTCATGCCTTTCTAAATCTATTCAAAAGCTTTTCCCTAATAGAAAACTTTGATGGAAATGCTATAGCATGCGATATCATGGTTAATTGGCTGGAGAGAGATATTAAAGCATTTGTGGATAACCTCCATTCTATATCCAACATCATGAACAAAAATAATCAAACATATAACATTGTGCATCAAGTAAAATTAAGTTCACAGAAGGCCAGCTGCATAATCTAAACCTAACAGAAATACTTTCACACGTCGTTGGACAGAGCAATTAAAAAAGTTCTCGTCCTCATGCTTTTGCTTTCAGAAACTTGTCCCATAATGGATAGCTTCCGTGAGAAATGCTAGATTATTCAATATCAAAGGTAATTGGTTGGAAATAAACTTTCAAGCATTAAAGGACACACCCTGACATCTAAGATATTGACAAAAGATATGAAAAGCAAACTTATACCAATGGCATTGAGTAAAACAAAGTTCTCACAAACCCAACTGCATAATCTAATGCCTAATTTAGAATAACTGATTGACCTATGTTAATTGCTTTGTGTTTCCAAGACTTGCAACTTAAAATATAAACATCAGAATCTGGAGCCAACATTGTCTCATAACTGATTATAATTTTTTTCTTAAACGTACTGCCCATCAATATTATTGATCTTTCTCTTACAAAAGTCCCACCCTTTGGGTTTTTTTTTCCCCCTCCAGCAAGAAGAATAATAAAACCAACAGTAAATGATCTATAAAAAGAAAATAAAATCATAAGAAAAACATTGCAAAGCATGTTAGTTAGACAAAGATTTACAAGTATAGCTAGGGTAGTAATGTGGAACGTGGAACGGAGGGGAGATACGGGGTGGGCGGGATAGAAGATGGTGAGATAGGGGAAAAGATTGGCCTCACGCCAAACCCTAATCCAGGAGGCAAAGAGATCTCGGAGAGAACTCAAAGAGAACTTGGGGAAGATCCCAAAAGCACTCAAAACTTAATTTCATTATTCTCAGCCATTAGTTAAGCCAAGCAGCTTTGCATCCTTACAGGAAAAAAAAAAAAAACTATAACTAATCTGGACCATCCAAATACATTGATGGCCAGGATTAAACACAAATAAAACCTATGGACCCTACTTGCAGCACTAAATTAGTAAAATATAGACTTGCAGACCCTACTTACAACCCAATTAATAAAATAAACAAAACCATATATAAATGGCTAGGCTGGATTAGGCCCAAAGGCTGGTCAATTTGGTCCCCATGGGTCTCTCTTACATCAACTTCTCCCTTTCTTGGAGAGAACTACACCTTGAGTTCTATACACGTCCTCAAGGATCAAAAGTCAAGCGAACAAACTTCTGATTTGCTGCTTGATCCCCATTTTCTTTGCATGGCAAGAAGGTTTCATACGATCTTTTCTTCCAATTCGAAGTTGGCTTGACACATCGCCTCTTTTTATGGCTGAATTGTGATTTCATGTGCGATCAAACCTTTCGATGCTGCAGCTGTTGAATCTGTCGGAGCTAAATGCAATCCTCAAGTTTCCATTGTTGATCTTCGCATATAAAATACCTGGATTGGATGTGCACTCAAATGAATAAATGCTTCAAGTCTTGGATTTGTATCTGTTAGATTGTATGTCCTCAATCCAGTGGATGGTGTGAATAAATTGATTTGTTATTTCATGCTTTATTCATGTGATGAATAGTATTTTATTCAATGAATGCACATAACCAATACAAAATGACATGTTGGTTCATGAGATGAACTAGAGCCCACAAGTATATTAAATGTAATCCATGTGCGTGGATGAGATTCACATACAGGAGACACAGATCACAACTACTATACTTTAAGCATTTTCACAACCAGTGATGAGACTGGGCATCTCATCTGTACCAGGTTGTAGCGCCTCAATCACTATGAGATAGTATGGTTTTTCTCAACCATCAGAGTGTAAGTCCCAGGATTGTTGTGCTAGTACAATGGATGTACTGAAGGACCATGAGTAGCACCTTATGCAAATCTGTCTTTGATTAAGGACTGCACTCATAATTCCCAAGCAATAGGCTCTTAATCCTGTTAGATTAATGGACTCAAGTTTCTACTATGCATTTACTTTGAGTTACCAATGAGTGAGGCCAATTGTAGGTCGACACCTCGGTATCTTGTGTACGTGGTAGTGGGACTATGGGAACATATAATTCTCAAGATGGAATCTATCCTCTAAGAGAGAAATAACCCCTTGTGCCAATTAATAGATCTATCATTGGTAAGTGCACACTCATCTTAATTCAGAGTTAATCAGACAGTACTGATGATCACTATGATTAATTGCGTCACAAGGATAATAAGATGTGGATCTAATTTGGTTGGACGGATTAATTCCAATAGATCCGTGGATATAATTGATGGAGGGGACTACTTCCAATAATCGGGAAGTTTAGGGTCTTCTTGTAAATATTTCTAACACTGGAGTGCAATTGCATTTATTTAGTGCAGTTATTTGTAATTAAATGTGGGTCCGGAGTTCACATGAGATGCGGGATCCAGATGTTTCAGTTGGAGCCAGTTTCTAAGGAATCCCTAGTGGTCCCCGTGCTAGCCCTAAGAAGAGAAGGCTTTTATTCCAATTGGAACTCTTAAGGAAAGGAGTAGTAGGATATATACTAAGAATAGAAGTGAGACTTCTAATTTTGGACAAAGATGAAGTGCTCCATAAACTATAAATAAGAGGAGAGGGTTAGAGATCTCAACACAATCTCTCAAGCCCCTGTCTCTCCTTCCTCCTCTCTCTCTCATTTCCTTCCAGAGTGCCTAGGGTTTCTTCTCCTTAGAGATCCCACCATTCTCTTTGGGAAGTTCTCTACAAGAGGGTTATAACGTGGAAGAACACAAGGCTAAGGAGGTCTAATCTGCGAAATGGTTACGCAGAATCAAGTATTCAAGTTCTCGATTTGAGCGCAACCAAGCTCCTAAGGTATAGATCTACAACTTCTTTGTTTTAGTAGATCTTCTTACTATGCTTGCTTGTTCTTCTTGATATGTCTTCTTCGGATAGATCTGTTATAATAAGTGGAAGAGAAGAAGAAGAAGCAGAGAACAATATGGGAGAAGGTCGTACCTCAATGGAGGATCGACTGATTGTATTTATAATTAGATTGTGCCTCAATTAAGGCTCTAAACAAGCTAAGTCTACAAATTAGAATAATCAAAGAATATCTCCTAATCTATACAAAGAAAGAAGAGGAAAGAAATCAGCTATACAGGGAGAGAATAAAGCTAATTGATACAGTCTAAACAAAGAAAGATTATACATGGGCCTGGATGGGCCAGGGCCTATTTTAAAAAGGCCTGTTATCTTCTACACTCCCCCTCAAATTGATGTGGTAAGGCTGAAAACATCAATTTGCTAGTTAGATCTTGATGACGCAGTTTGGGAAGAGCTTTGGTGAAGATATCCGCCAACTGGTTAAACGAAGAAACATGAGGCAGAGTTATCTTCTCAGTAACATGTTGACGGATGAAGTGACAGTCAATCTCAATGTGCTTTGTTCTTTCATGGAAAACTGGGTTGTTGGCAATTCTGGTAGCACTGGTATTGTCCCCATGGAGAGGGGTGGAACGACCAACAATAACACCGAATTCACACAGAAGGCGTCGGAGCCAGATAATTTCAGCACTGGCGGATGACATCGCCCGATATTCTGCCTCAGCAGAAGACTTTGATACGGTGGTTTGCTTCTTGCACTTCCATGAAATCAGAGATTTTCCAAGAAACATACACCAGCCAGTGGTAGACCTCCGAGAGTCCGGACAGCCAGCCCAGTCAGCATCAGCATAAGCTGATAATTGCAGAGAAGTATTAGAAGGGAAGAAGAGGCCATGATGAAGAGTTCCTTTAACATAGCGAAGGATGCGTAACGCAGCAGCAAGATGTGGTTTGTGGGGATTGCTAACAAATTGGCTAACCGTATGAACTGCATGAGAAATATCCGGCCGAGTCATAGTTAGGTAGAGCAAACTACCAACGATCCGCCGGAAAACAGATGGATCGTCCAGGGGAGTGCCATCAGCAGAACTGATTTTGCTGTTCAATTCCAGAGGCGTATCAAAAGGGAGAGCATCATCAAGCCTGGCCGATGTGATCAAATCTGTCGCATATTTGCGCTGAAGAACCCTAATGCCTGATTTGTTACGCATAAACTCAAGCCCCAGAAAGTAGGTGAGAGGACCAAGATCCTTCATTCTGAAGTGGCGAGTAAGGTGGTGTTTGAGATCAGTAATGCCTGCATTATCATTACCACTGATGATCATATCATCAACATAGACTAAGAGGAATGTGTAGCCCTTCGATGTCCATCGCAGAAAGAGGGAACTATCAGAGTGACTTTGACGAAATCCGGCCTGAAGGATTGCTACCCGGAACTTATCGAACCAAGCCCTGGGAGCTTGTTTAAGTCCATAAAGAGCTTTCTTCAATTTGCACACATGCTTTGGAGGACAAGCATAACCTGGAGGAGGTTTTAAATAAACAGTCTCTCGCAAGTCCCCATGTAAAAAAGCATTCTTGACGTCCATTTGCCATAGAGGCCAATTGCGGGCTGCCGCGACACAAAGAAGAGTACGAACTGTGGTCATTTTCGCCACTGGAGCCAATGTTTCCTCATAGAGTCATAGTCAATTCCATATTCCTGCTTATAACCCTGTGCAACCAATCGGGCTTTGTAGCGATCAAGACTCCCATCAGAGTGTACTTTGATAGAGTATATCCATTTGCTGCCAATTATAGAAGCACCATCTGGAGCCGGGACCAAATCCCATGTTTGGTTGGCTTCAAGAGCAACTAATTCCTCAGTCATAGCATCCTGCCAGTAAGCAATCTTGGAGGCCTGTGAATAGGAAGTGGGTATGGGAGTGCTATCTAAGGAAGTAAAAAGGGCAGGAAAGCCATAGCGGTTAGGAGCAACAGAAGGACGACTAGAGCGTCGCAAAGAGATGGTGCTATCAGAAGAAGTGTTATTACCTGAAAACTCAGTAGGCGGCAGTGGGAGAGGATCAGGAGAGGGAGTTGCCAGAAGAGGGACCTTGTTCCGCCGGACATAAACTTTGAGAGGAGGTGATGAAGAAGGAGATTCTGAGAATTGTGGCAGATAGGATACAGCAAGAGGATGATGATCCAAATGTAAAGAAAAGAATGGAATATGTTCCAAGAAAACAACATTTCGAGATATGCGCATGCGTTTTTTCCAACTGATCATAACATAAAAATCCTTTATGTTCAGGACTGTAACCCAAAAAAATGCATTTAGCAGCCTGTGGAGATAATTTTGTGCGTTCATTAGGAGGAAGATGAACGAAACACAAGCAACCAAAAACACGTAAGTGAGAGTATGAAGGGTTTTTACCAAAGAGAACTCCGTAAGGAGTAGTCTTGCCTAGAACAGTGCTAGGAAGACGGTTGATAAGATACACAGCAGTTTGTGCAGCATCACACCAAAATTTTGGAGGAACTAAAGATGCAATCAACAAAGTACGAACAGTTTCAAGAATATGTCTGTTCTTGCGTTCCGCAATCCCATTTTGCTGAGGAGTATGTGGACACGATTTTTGGTGAATAATTCCTTTATTAGACATAAAGGCAGAGAATTCATGAGACATGTATTCACCACCGGAATCTGATCTAACAATTTTGATAGCTCTCTGAAATTGGGTTTGGACCATGTTATAGAATTTTTGAAAAATGGAGAAGACTTCAGATTTCATGCGCATAAAGTAAATCCAAGTATAACGAGAATGATCATCAATAAAAGTCACATAGTATTTAAATCCTGTCCTACTCAAGGTAGGAGCAATTCCCCAAACATCTGAATGAATGATATCAAATGCTGCTAAAGCACGAGTATTATGAACAGGAAAAGGCAAAATATGACTTTTACTTAAACAACAAGTTTCACACTTGGATTGAGAGAAAGAAGATATCATTTTATTATCAAACTTAGAATCCAAATCACCAAATTTAAACAAGGAAAGCAAATTTGCATTGTTGACATGACCAAGACGTTTATGCCAAACAGTCCACAATTGTTTGAAATCAGAATAAGAAGCAAAAAAAGAATGTTGTCCAATATCCAGCAAGAACAGGCGTCCATATTTACTCCCCGTCGCGATCACCTTCCCAGTTTGTCGCCCCTGTATAACACAACCAGAGGAAGAAAAGTGAACAAGATAGTCATCATCGATAAGTTGACCTACAGAAAGAAGATTGGCTGATAATTGAGGAACAAAGTAAACATTTGAAAGTGTGAAGGACTGGCCAGAAACACTGGACAAAGTAATGTTACCAACTCCCGAAATGAGAAGTTGATCACCATTAGCAGTGGTTATTTTCTCTTTTCCAAGATAAGGGTTAGAATCTGTAAAGCTATGCTCGACAGATGTCATGTGATTGGAGGCTCCTGAATCTAAAAACCAGGTGGAAGATGTAATAGGTGAAGAAAGGTAAGCAGATGAATGAAACACAGGATATGCTATAGGAGAAGGAATTTGGTACCGACCACCAGAGATGCCCATAGATGCATATGCAGAAGTGACTGTGCTCTGAATCAGATCTTGAATCTGGGCTGGAGTCATGGATACAGTCCCGGAAGAAGTGCTGCCTGAGTCGGGAAAAGGAGCTTGAACTTGGAATGCAGCTGGAGTATGTTGTCTGGACGCAGTAGGAGGATGTTGCTTCTGCTGGGGTCCATTCTTCCTTTGTAAACTACGACAATCATCAATAAGATGACCAGAGCGTTTGCAATATCTGCAAACCAATTTCTTCCGACAGTTCTTAGCGAGATGACCAAAGCCTTTGCATTCATAGCATTGAGTAGGCTTCTGATTGGGGGTTGCAAGAAGAGCAGTCTCAGCCTGAAGAGAAGCCTTTGGTTCGTCAAGGATGACACGCTGAGAGTTCAGGCGAAGTTCTTCTCTAAGAACTTCTTGGAAGCATGTGTCCAGATTTGCTGCGACTTCTCTATTCATAAGAGCTGAACGGACATATTCAAATTCGGATCTGAGGTTCATAAGAAACTGACTAATGTGAGTTTCTTCTTGTAATTTGAGAGCCTCAGTCAGAAACCCAACAGATACGGACTGAATTATCATAGCATCCCTCTCTGTCCATAATGTGAGAAATCCATTGTAGTATTCTTGCACTGTTTTATCACCTTGACTAAATTTCGCAATCTCACTATCAAGTTGAAATTTGCGAGCTTTATTGGTTTGGTGATAAACATTCTTTAAATGACCCCACATATCACAGGCAGCAGCATATGCTTGAAGAGCAATAGCAAGAGAAGGATCAATGGAATTAAGAATCCAAGTGATAACTTTAGCATTTTCTTTAGCCCAGGTGGCTAAGGCTTTGGTATCATTTGTAGTAGGTTTAGGTATCGACCCATCAAGATAACCAAACAGTCCTTGGTCTTCTACGAAATTCTTCAGGTGAAATGACCAAGCCATGTAATTATTGTTAACACTTGTAACATAAAGCCCACTAGGCCCAGGCCCATTCATTGTAACTTATCCATTCATTGTAACTTATCTACACATATCGTGGGATTAGTTAGGATAGAATCAAATCAATTGTACAGCTTACTTTCCATAACAGATAGATTGTAATTAGTTTGATTTGCCTTGATTAAGGCTAAATATGTTTATAAAAGAGAGAAAGGATCGTCCATCAATGGCATCCTGGAATTTCCACAACTATCAATCTTTTCACACATCCTGTCATGGTATCAGAGCCTGAGGTCTCGAGTTCGAAACCACGCAGGGCAGAAATGCCCCATGCCGCGTTGTGCGTTTGTGCGGGCGCAAAATGCGCAGGGCAAAAAGGCCCCATGCCGCGTTATAGTCTTGTGCGGGCGTGTGCTTCGGATCCGGGCGGTGTCCCGCCCGAGGGGGGTTGTTAAGTAGTTGTTTGTGCAGTTTCCTATCACCAATTGGTTTTGGGATTACTGGCTAGCAACTTTGACAATTATTTCCATTGAATTTAATGGGAATCACATCATATTTCTCCATATTAAATTATTATGAACCAGCAGCAAGTAACCAACCAAGAATTAGCTAAGAAAGGCAGCAAGGGAAGATAACTTGGACAGCTTCTAATGAGTTGCCAGAAAAGCATACACAGCCAGCTATCCACACCAATCCCAGCACAGAAAAGCACAGAAAAATAACCAACAAGAAACAGTGCTCAATTCCAGCCCCCAGACAACCTTGAATCTGGTTGCAGAGGAGGTACGTGGACCCCACATTCTGATCTAAGCCCAGATTAGATAATTCACAGCATGCAGCACAATCAGTAGTAGTGGTAATCAGAGAGTGACAATAGAACAGAGCACACAGAGTGCAAATTTGCACTAAAATAGTGCCAGACGACCTTCAATCTTGGATCTGGATCTGTTCGTGGGCCCCACTATCTGATTTATTCACACATCAGATAGAAATTTCTGGAAGAGGATAAAAAGTTCTACCTCTAGTCCAAGATTGATGAAGATCGGACACAGATCCACAATATTGGACGGTTATGATGAAATCTGTCTGAGAAAAACCGTCAGATGAAGAAGAGGTTGGAAACTACCTCAAAGGTGATGGAAAATTTCTGAAAAATCACTTTAATTCCCAGAAAAGTGAGTCGACCAACATGAAGTGAACTGTTGGTGATGTGTGGATCAGTGTATGTTGGCAGCAATGAACCAGTGAAGCCATGACGAGAAAAACAGTGAATTCGTCCAGTGCATCGGTGTGTCGATATTGCACAGATATTCTATTGGAGGATCTGTTAACAGATCAGAGGTGGGGGATGGAAGGGCAAGCTATTTTCGCAACTCCAGGCCAAAGTTTCACTCAAATCGGATCAAAATCCACAGATTTGGACGGTTTTGATGAAAACAGAGGCAAGAAATGAAAATATCACAAATGTTGCTGGAAACCTCACCTCTGATGGGAGAAAAAATCCAGAAAAATGCTCATAAATACCAGCGATGCTTGTCAACCAAGATGGAGGTGATCGTGAGAGATGTTGAAGATGATCCGAAGTGGGCCACGTCTTGATCAGGGATGATCAGACACTATCATGGATGATCAGACACTTCAGGAAGAAGATCCAAGTGACTGAATCAAAGAGAGAAGGTAATTATGGCTCTGATACCATGTTATAATAAGTGGAAGAGAAGAAGAAGAAGCAGAGAACAATATGGGAGAAGGTCGTACCTCAATGGAGGATCGACTGATTGTATTTATAATTAGATTGTGCCTCAATTAAGGCTCTAAACAAGCTAAGTATACAAATTAGAATAATCAAAGAATATCTCCTAATCTATACAAAGAAAGAAGAGGAAAGAAATCAGCTATACAGGGAGAGAATAAAGCTAATTGATACAGTCTAAACAAAGAAAGATTATACATGGGCCTGGATGGGCCAGGGCCTATTTTAAAAAGGCCTGTTATCTTCTACAAGATCTTTGATCTTAATGCATGAGATTAGGGTTTTAGATCTTGGGATTGGGTTCTTGGCCTTTTGGGTGTCTTGATCCCTACATTAAGTGGGTCAAAAGTTTTGAAACCCATCTCGAAGGCCCACCTACTTCCAACGGTATCAGCTGCTCAAAATCATAAGTATTAATGGTCTACCCCCAAAGACGAAATCAATGTGGGGAAACTCAATAATTTGATCTTCATTCCCAACTTTTTGAACAATTTCATTCTCTTTTAATGATTGAATTGACTTTTTCTGGAGGTGGCCCTACATTCATATCCATCACATTTTCAGTTTGATTGCTAACCATATCCAAGTCTTCAATTTTCTTTGTTGCTTGCATCTGTTGGTCAACACTATCCAAAGAAGGCAATTCAGATCCCTTGTTTTCGAATTTTTCTGAAATTTCATTCATGTCAAGAATTTCACATGTTTCATCTGAATTGTCAGTGACTTCCTTGCTGATTATATTCAATTACTTTTTCTTTCTTATCAACCTGCACCGGTTGATCCATATTGTCAGAAGAAAGAGATTCGGTTTTTTTTCTTCCAATTCATCTGAAGTAAAATCCTTCCGGGAAGTTTTGTCTATCATCACTTCATATAAATTTATTGTGAAATCAGTTGTTTCGTACTTTTGGCCCCCAATATCAGTCTTAACATTCTCCACAATTGGTTCCACAACATTCGCTAATATTGTTTCCAGAAAATTTCCTTCTTGAAACTTAGCTTTTCGGAGGTGATAACATATTATTAAAAGCTCAACACAAATTGCTTTCCAAAATGCATCATGCATGGTCTCGCGGTCCTTCTTCATATTTTTCATTGTGCTCAATCAAAAACCTTTGAGAAAGCAATTGAAATCATGTGTTTCACTCAGTTGACATAAACAATGCAATCTATCATTCATCGGCATATTCATCCACAAACAGTTTTCCTTGCCTCAAATTAAGACACTGCTCCAAGTAGTCCTTATTCTCATAATACCATTTTCCATATATACATGCATCTTTCATTGTTTGAGGTTCCTTGACCCTTGTCGAATTCAGCGAGTTGCAATTCTACGTTGACTAGCAATACCATATTGCCATGGATGTGAGGAAAATAAATTTTAATTCCCTTTTGAAAAAAGGACTGACCTGTTGCGAAGATCTTATTGCCAAGAGTACACACGCAAAGACAGATCACATATCAGAGATCAGGTGATCAAAATATCAGCAAATCAAATTTGAGCTGTCCAATTCGATAAAAGTGGGCCTTGACCTGGATGATGCTGCTGACCTTTTTTTTTCACTGTTGGTTTGGATTCAAGCCCACCTGTGGTGCTCAGTTGCGGTGCTGCGGAGAACCATCTGTTAGGTTCTTTGCTCCCCCTTAAACTCAGATGATGGTGGGAGGGCAATAGAAGCTTGGAATTTGGCAGCGATGGTTCATTAGTAGCCGATTGCGACGGAGATGGTGGTGGTGATAGCACTGCTGCTGCGAGGCGATTGTGCAGGCAAGCTTGGTTGATGGCAGTCTAAAGCCAAGTACTCACAATCTTCTCTGATTATTTTCTTCTCTTCGTTCTTTTTTTTTTTTTTTTAATCTCTGCTTTGGTCTGGCTCCCTCTTTTTCACTTTTTTCTTCTTTTTTTTTTTATGCTAGACTTTGGGTTTGGTGATGTTCGTCTAGGGCTAGGTTTGTTTCTTTGATGATAGGCCAAGGCTGGAATGGAAGACGAGAGGCTCAGTCTGATGAATAGTTGTTAGGATCTAGGGTTTGGCGAGTTCAGTAACAGGGATGAAGATGCCACACAGTGTTTCTGGTTGTGCTAAATCTGGATTCTGAGACGGCGGCTGAAGATGGATTAGAGATCCAAAAGCATTTGGTTGATGGAGGTTTAAGGTTCAATTGGATATGAGATGGGATTGTAGTGTCTCAGTTAGGGCTTGACGAGGGCTCTGAGATTTAAGAAAAATTGGGATTTTTGGGATTGAGAAGGTTTGGGGTTCTGATGGCAGTCAATTGTGAGACAGGGCTTGTATGGTAGTCAGCCGAAGGAAAGGGTCTCCAATGGTAATCGGCCGAAGGAATATGGGAGTTGCGTGGTTCAACTGATGTGGAATAGGGGGTGAAAACTTCGGATACAGTAAAGATGATTGTGTGGAATTTCAAATCCGATGGATTGATCTTCGTCTCCGATAACAAATAATGTGGAACGGAGGGGAGATACAAGGCGGGCGGATAGAAGATGGAGAGATAGGGGGAAAATGGCCTGGCACCAAATTCCAATCTAGGACACACAGATCTCAGAGAGAAATCGAAGAGAACTTGGGGAAGATCCCCAAAAGCACTCAAAACTTAGCTTCAGTATTCTCAACCATTAGAAAAGCCAAGAGGCTTTACATCCTTAAATAGGAAAATAAAAAACCAAAAACTAATCTGGACCATCCAAATACATTGATGGCTAGGATTAAACACATAAATAAAATATATGGACCCTACTTGTATAACTCAATTAATGAAATAAAGACTTGTAGACCTTACTAATAACTCAATTAATAAAATAAACAAAACCATATATAAATGGTTGGGCTGGACTGGGCCTAAAGGCTAGTCAAGTTGGTCAACCCAGGGGGACCATGGGTCTATCCAGAATCAGGTAGGCAAGCCCTCAGATTTTCATTCAATAAGTTGGTTGACCCATGGGGACCATGGGTCTATTCTGAATCAGGTAGGGAAACCCTCAGATTTTCATTCAATAAGTTAGTTGACCAATGGGGACCATGGGTTTGTCCTGCATCAGGTAGGCAAGCACTAAGATTCTCATTCAGTGGTGTCTTGGGTCATGGAACTCTACATTAAGGTCCCAATCTGTTCTAATGACTGTTATGCTTAAAACTTTTAACCAATCGTTCGGGAGAAAGATAAACGGTAATAGACAACATTTTAGATATAGGTCAATGCCAAAGGGTCCTAAAAAGAGCAACAGATTATAATGTAAGTACCCACCTCAAGGCTCCAACTGAAAGTTAAATATAAAGTTTAGCAGGCCATGTCCACTAAAAATTATGTCTATATGTATAGGTTTCATGCAGTCCAAGACCAGGAAACTTTGAAGTTAGATTCCATGTACCCATACCGAATTTTAATTAGAATCTTATAGCTATTTATGTTTTCAAACTTAAAATTTGAACCAAAACTTACAGAAAATGATCTGAAATTGAATCTTTCACTTGGAACACTTTTTCGAAGAATCTAGCGCTTTTCTTGGTGAAACTCAATTTACAATTGAAAACATACTATAATCAAATGATTTCTTTAAGAAGGAAGTGTCATAATTCTGTGCAAAATAGTATCCAAGGGATCGAACTATTTTGTTCTATTTTTTCACTTGTTTTCTTTGAGACCTGATTTACTCCAAAATATTATCTTCTTCAACTTATGTAAAGCAATATTGAAAAGGCTTATTCTGCCTTCATTTCTAATTAAGCATTAGTTAGAAGGTGAAACAATCGACAGTGTAGTGCACTGAATCTTCTCCTCTAAGAGAAGATTCAGGCCTGATATTGCAACTCCCAAAATAAAATAGAGTAAAAATTAAAAAACAGCAGATGGTGAAAATTAGTTGGTATCAATAAAAGGTAATGTACCACACCACATAGAATAAAGTTCAACAATGACGATATAGAACTCTATCAATTATAATATATTAAGCTGGAAGGTTTTGGCTCCAATTTTGACCGGCAGTTAAAATTTTGACCGACGGTTATGTAACTACTCATGCCACTACCCACTCATTTTTCCATCAAACCACTCGTGTTTCAGTTGTTCCTATGTAACTATACCCTTGTGCTCCAATTTCTCTATTTCTATTATATCCCACTTGTCCTATGGAAAGAGGTAATTTTTTTTAATATGTAATTATTTATTTTACAGTGGAGGGAGACACCGTGCTCAGCACGGGTTATTGGGCTAGTCCTGCACTATTGAGATCTATGATCTAAGATTCACAATTTTAGTTGTCTTAGATTTTATTGATCCAGATTTCATTTACAGAACATTGGATATAAGTGCCATCATAGAGAAGGGAGTTTCATGGGAGAGGGGTCATCTTCGACGTGGGCGATTGGATTAGTACCTTCTTGTAATATCTCCAAGTTTACACCCTGGGGAATACCTCCCAATTTTGGTTTCACTTTTCTTGTAAGAAAATCCAAGTTATTTACAGAGATAAAATAAAATAAACTCATAATTTTTCTCACCCACACTTGTTTTCCTCATTCCCAATCATCCCCTTCAATATTATACTGTTTACTTCTAGCCAAATTTTAATATTATAATATATTAAAAACAAAAGGCTATATTTCTCAGTACTGCTACATGCAAGCAAAGCAACTAAAATGCTTTACCTTCTGAATATCCATGCCCCTAAAACACACTGCAACAGAACACAGTGACCCACCAACACTTGCAGGGGAAACTTCGAAAACTTGACGACCAGCCATGCTGTGATGTTTACAAAATGTCAACAGAGACTATGATCCGTAAAGAAACCTCTCAATACAAGATACTGCATAATAGGAAATGATAGAGGGGATGGCAAACTGACCAACTACAACAGAAAAATTATATCGAAAACAAAGCATAGACAAAAAAACATGCCTTGAACATCGTTGATAGGTTTGAGATACTTCAGAGTCTAAAACATATAGGTATAATCCAGATAACACAAGAAAACAGGACTTCCATTCAGCAACAGAATTACCAATTCCCTGCATAGAAAATTTAAAATTAAAAGCAGTTCAGAACCATGCTTAAAGTCAATTTCAGACCAATAAAGTAAAAAATAAAAAAGAATACCCTCCAAACAAGAAGCCTAGCATTCGTGGAAAGATCTGCAGGATACCAAGATGGGACACCAGTTTGGGAAAATCTATTAGATCCCAAGTCACTACTTTCCTGTGCGTTATTGAGTATAGCTAGCAGATCCATGACTCTGCGATACCTTTCTGGAGAGAGATGAACTCCCAGACTAGGTACTTGAACCGAAATCCGAGTTGATGGATATTTTGGATGAGGTATTTTGATCTTCAAACAAAACAATTTCATGAGTACAAGGCAGCTTAAGAAAAATGGACATTACAATATGTACTGACCCACATATTCGCTAAGAAAGGGTCCATGCTGGAAACAAGCATACTGCATACCTGATCAACAATGACTGACATTCCACACCTGTCAATGACAGAATAGAAGTGATCCATTTCATCTGAGACAGGCAAAGTGGTAGGTTGACCACTGAAAACTGAAGAGTCTAAAGTGCCATTTCCACTGTCGGTACCACCTCCAATAAAAAATGCAGCAATGTCCCTTCCCATCACATAGAAACGGGAATATAAACTCTGCTTTTGTTCATCACATTGGCCTTCCTGCAATTACCTCATCACATTTCAGGTAAGTGCCAATCAACCTGCAAGCTATTTAACTGGCCAACTGAAGCAACTTACTTTGGTATGCAATGTGAAATGACCAAAGTCCAAAAGAAAATTGTCATGACATATGCTGGATCCAATTGTCTTCATAGGGATCCTCATTTTTGGAGCATCAAAATCAATATCGAGCATAAACCTTAACGGTAGAAAGAAGAATAAAGGAAAGAAAAACGTCAGCAAATAAATTCACATTCAGTCTTCACAATCCCATAAAATGGACAGAATTAACTTATAAAAAACTGCTGATGATCTTCGTCGGTATGCCTTGGTTTGGCAAGACTGCTGGTCCACCCCCCACCAAAAAATAAAAAAACTAATAACAAAAAGTAGTCATCCTCCCAAATTACCAAGGTTATTGACGAGAAACATAAAAAACAGAGAAAGATGAATATCATTTTATCTTTCAGCAAAAAAAATATATGTATATATATATATATCACTTTATCATTGAATGTCAATTGCTTAACTGATGGATATGGAAAAATTGAGGAGAGAATACCACTTAATATTGCATGTCAGTTGCATAACTTGTGCATATGGAAAAACGATGATAAAGTAGCCACAATTCACATAACTCACCAGACAATACATGGTTATCAGTAATTTGAGAATTTATATCAATCATCATATATAATAAGCAATTTATTGCAAAAAAAATTCATTAGCAAAATGATTCAAAGCATCAACTAATAAGAACAATAAGCTTCTGCCCTTTTCTATCATTGTGTAACACTGATCAAATAAAGTAAATCCAGAATAAATATGTCCACAGAAGTAGCTACGCTGATTAGGGACGCCAAACGCACCCTTAGGTTGTGAGAGTGCGTGCTCAAGCGCCCCCCCCCCCCCCCCCCCCCCAAGAATAAATATGTCCACAGAAGTAGCTACGCTGATTAGGGACGCCAAACGCACCCTTAGGTTGTGAGAGTGCGTGCTCAAGCGCACCCCCCCCCCCAAAAGAAAAAAAAAGTAAATCCAAAATAAATATGTCCACAGAAGTAGCTACGCTGATTAGGGACGCCAAACGCACCCTTAGGTTGTGAGGGTGCGTGCTCAGGTAAATCAAACATGATAAACAGCTTATTAAATTTACAAGAGTGATGCAGTACATGTTTTTACCATGACGAAATGGTATGAAAAAGTGCAACAAAATTGATGGTTGTCAAGAAGTTTAGACTCTGGCAGCAGGGAAATCATTTAGAGTCTTGATTGCAAATATGAAACCAATCCATGTCGATTAAACAATTATTCACAAAAGATCCAAAAGAAGGAAACAAAAAGAGGTCAAACAAGTGAACCTGCTTTGCTCTTCTAAGACCAGTTGAAACTGCTCCTGAGCTCTTCGAGTCACCTGCTCTATCTTCATCTGCACTTGAAATTATCCAATCAATGAAAGCATTAACAGGTTTCGAAATAAAAAATGGAACATTTAAAAAACAAAATTGTCCAGATCTATATTGCATAGGTTAAACTGCATCATTTACCTGCAGAGCTGTTGCCGTTTCCAATGCAACAAGAGGGCTAACAGCATTACTCCTCTTTACAAACTCCAAAAAGCGGTTATAACTTTCCATCAAGACCTGCAACATTTCCATGTAAGAAAAGAATATGAGAAGGACTTCATAAAAGTAAAACCCAAGCATACATTGATCAAATAATCAGACCAAAACCCAGCACTGATGCAATTCGCAATTTTGTTGATATTGCATCAAATTTTCCTCTTCGTTAGGTCCCACCAGCACTGGCACAACTTAGGAGTCAATGTTATGTTTTAAATAGGATGCAAGTTGTTAATTAGAAGTTCTATAAGGTAGAAACATTGACACCCTACCAACTCCTTGAAAAAGATGGGCAGCATGAAAACAATGCGAGAATCTTAATCTACTGAAACATGAACACAACTCCTTGGGAGAAAGAGGAAAGCTTCAGCAATATGAAACAGTAGACAATATCAGAATTTATTACGTCTACAGTGTCCTAAAGTAATTCAGAAACTATTAAACATGACCTTGCCTACAAGGATCTAACGGAGGACATGGCCCTAAACAGATTTGATTGGCGTCGTCAAATCCATATAGCCGACCCCACCTAGTGGGAAAAGGCTTGGTTTGGTTTGGTTTACAGTGTTCTAAAGTAAATAAGTGAAAAAAAAAATGCACCGTGATATGGCAGGGTGCAATCGTTGCTGAAAGTCGCCAGTCCACATTCTCCCCAATTGGTGAGTGTACGAAAGTGGCCTCTAAGGCATTTACCTTTGTCCTGCTGCTGACACTCTGTAGTACACAAACCACTTGATGATTGCATCATGGAAGTAAAAGCCATTCCCAATAAAATTAAAAGTATGAAAGAACAAACCTCTGCAAGGGAACCTTCGGGAGCAGATAAGCCATAAAACTTCAATGAAACATCACAATGGACACTTCTATAATAATGTTTAGTGGTTACTTCAAGTTGTTCAAATCTACCACAAATAATCTCCGTCTGATCGGTACTAATGATCCGTGCAGCAGCCTGACTGATAGACACATTAACCAAAGACAGTATCATATTTTGCATTTCCTTTCCTGAAACAAAAGTGCTATCCTCTTCAGGCTGATAACTCAATAACTTATTGATAGCATGCCATTCTTCTTTTGTCAGTCTGTCTTCCTGTCCCAACTGTGATTCCTCATTATCTTTATCGATAGCAAGATTTGTAGAGGAAGCACTCCTGAAAAAATACACAATATATAAGCCAAGAAATAACTAAAGAAACAATCATAGCGCAAGGCACCTCAATTATAATGAAATAATAAGTAACAAACAGACATCGTGGTCAAAACAAACCATCCAAAAGACCACCAGCTTCCTTTCACAGGACTCCTTTGTTGAGCAGCTTCCACTGACTTTACAGATTCAACCTTAGCATGTGCAAGTAACCTGAGTAGAAAACACTATG
Organism: Litsea cubeba; assembly: GCA_012931725.1. Lineage (NCBI taxonomy): Eukaryota > Viridiplantae > Streptophyta > Magnoliopsida > Laurales > Lauraceae > Litsea > Litsea cubeba. The sequence goes on along the minus strand of CM022944.1, from coordinate 121,662,182 downwards.
AAAGCTAAATAGAACAGAAACAGGATCTATTGAGATCAAGCTTCAGTCAAAACAAATGAATGAAAAACCAAAGAAAGCAGAAATCTAGAGATACAATCATATGGAGGAAATTTCGTGGACGCAGAAATCCAGAGCATGGTTTAGCGGCCGCTTTATCGGCCGCAGCAGTCAAGGCCACTACGCTATTTTAAAAATAGCGGCACTACAATGTAAAACCTAATAGAGCCAAGTAGTTTTAACTTTAAACATTATTTTTCCTATTTCTTCTCCTCAATAGCCTTTTCTAAAGTTGTCTCTACCCTTATATGGTTTCAAATTACTAAAAAAACACAATATTTGCTACTATAAAAGGTTTCAGATTTTTTCGACTACTTAAAAATTTCACACCACTACGTATCGCCCGCTACGAAGCGTTTTGGCCATTGACCACCACGCCCGCCGCAACCGCTATTTTGATCCTTGATCCAGAGTAAGTTAGCTCAAGGAGGGTGATATAAAAACACAAAATTCTTCCATCGAATGCTGATATGAGGAGCAAAGTCAATTACATGGGTCGGCTTAGACAGGGCGCAAGATTGCTGGAGAGACCTCATGAGATTTAGAATGAGGTTGCCCGCTTCTTTGAGAATCTTTATAAGGGAGATATCGGTTGTAGGCCAAAGCTGGAGGGTGTTTCCTTCGCTACTCTTCCTGCTGATATTCAAAGATGGTTGGAAAGGGAGTTTGAGGACAAGGAAGTGACTGCAGCTTTAAAGGAATGTGGAGGGGATAAGGCCCCAAGACCTAACGGCTTCGATTTTTCATTCACTAAAGCAGGGTGGGGATTTCTTAAAGAGGATTTCAATGATATGCTTTTTGAATTTCACAACAGGGGTAGAATCAACAAAGAGATGAATGCAACTTCTTTAACTCTTATTCCTTAAGTGCCTAATCCAGTGGAGTTACGTGATTATAGATCTATTAGTCTTGTGGAGTGTTTATATAAGTTGTTGGCAAAAATCTTGGTGAAGCGGCTGAAGCAAGTCCTTTATTTCATTATTAGTCCTTTTAAGGGGCTTTCATGGCAGGAAGACGTCGTTGATGGGGTGTTAATGGCAAACGAGCTCATTCACTCCAGGAAGAGGTCAAAAGAGGAGGGGGCCATTTTTAAAATTGATTTGGAGAAAGCTTATGATCATGTTGATTACATGCTACTCCGATTCGGCTTTGGGGAAACTTGGCGTGGGTTGATTTATGAGTGCATTTCTACTACATCTTTCTCTGTCTTGGTCAATCGTTCTCCATTCAAATTGTTTAAATCTTCCAGAGGTATTCGACAAGGTGACCCATTTTCCCCTTTCTTGTTTACGATTATGGTGGAGGCCTTAAGCTCACATCTGGTTAGAGCTTGCGAGATGGGGATGATTAATGGCTTTGAGGCGTGTCAAGGTGAGGAGACAAATACTCACTTGCAGTTTGCAGATAATACGATTCTCTTCAGTTCGTCAAGGAAGGAAGAAATTATGGCAAGGATTTTAAGATGCTTCCAGTTGATTCAGGCCTGCAGGTTAACATGTCCAATAGTGTTTTGGTGGGGATAGGGTGTGCGGAGGGGACTACTCACTCTCTGGCTTCCTCTATTTATTGTAAATCATGGAGGCACCCTTTGGTTTATCTTAGGCTTCCTATCAGAGCAAAGCCAAGGTTTATCTCATTGTAGGGCCCTAGTATTCTTAGTTTTGAGAGAAAAATTGTCCTCTTGGAAGAAACATTGTTTGTCATTGGGTGGGAAGATCACCTTGATTAAAGTCTACTTATCTAATCTTTTGGTGTATTATGTGTCGCACTTCAAAATGCCAAAGGGAGTGGTGGATAAGTTGAACCGTTTGCGCAGGAATTTTTTATAGGAAGGTCAAGGTGATAAGAAAAGGTTACATTTGATGAAGTGGAGTGAGGTGATTAAGCCTAAACGAAGTCGGGGTTTGGGTCTGGCAGTTTTGAGAATAAGAATGGGGCTTTATTGGCTTAAAGGTGGTGGAGGTTTGGGGATGAGAGGGAGGTGTTATGGTGAAGAGTTATTGCTTCTAAATATGGCGAGGATAAGTGGGGGTGGTGGCCTCTTCCTGGCCCTAGGTACAAGAGGTCTAGGTTATGGGTGGATATCTTTTCTGTGGGGGATGAATCTACTGTAAGGGGGGAAATTATGTCCAAAGGGGTGGGTCTTCTCGTGGAGGATGGGAGAAATGTGAGGTTTTGGTGGATGATTCGGTGGGAGTGGGTCCTTTGTGCAAGTTGTTTGCAAGGATTTTTAGATTAGCATGTGTGCGTGTTGGAGCGCGCGCGCATGTGGGTCCAGTATGAGGAGCTGCTGAGTCTTCTTTCTAACGTATTTTTGTGCAGGGATTATAAAGAATCTCGGATTTGGAAGCCCTCCTTATCCGGGGAATTCTCGGCGAAAGCGTTTTTCTTAATCTTGGAGGGGAACCATCTTCCAAGAGATCCTTCTTCTCTTGTTTGGTTGGGGTTGGCTCCTCCAGGTTGAGGTTTTCTGCTAGTTAGTTGTTGCAGCCAAGGTGTCTACAACGGAGAATCTAAAAAGAGGATTGACGTCAACAAACATCTCAGATGTGTCACAAGGAGGGTGAAACAGTTAACCATCTTTTCCTTCATTGTGAGGTTCCAATTGTTGTTTGGAGCCATGTCATTGGTAGATGCGGTCTTACTTGGTGTTGTCCAAAGACTATGGCAGATTGGGACGACACTTCCAATGTCCGTATTCTTTGGAAGATTTTTTTCTGGTCTATTTGGAGAGAAAGGAATGATAGAATCTTCAAAGGTGCATCTTCTTCCCTAGCAGAGTTGATAGAAAGGGTCACCCTATTGACCGTTAAATGGGAGTTGGTTAGAAAGGAGTTCTCCAATTTTAATCTTAATGATTTCCTTTTGAGTTGGGACGCTTGCATGGGGAGTGGCCCATTTAAAGTAATGAGATCAGTTCTATGGTCCCCTCCCCCATTTTTGTTCTTAAATTCAATGTCGATGGAGCTGCCAGAGGGAAACCGGGGCCAGCGAGTATTGGTAGCGTACTTTGTAATAGCAAGGGTGACGTTTTATTTATGTTTTGCCAGCGAGTATTGGTGGCGTACTTTGTAATAGCAAGGGTGACATTTTATTTATGTTTTCCAAGCATAAGGGTGTCTGTGATTCAAATGAAGCAGAGATGTTAGCTATCTTAGAAGCTCTTCAGTGTTTCTCGAGACTATTCCATGGTGACCTTATTGTTGAGAGTAATTCCTCTAATGCCATTGTGTAGGTGTCTAATCAGAAGGTAAACCCGTGGGAATTCCAATTTCTATTTAATGAAATTCGTCTTCTACCTTCTAGATTAGGCATAGTCTTCCACCATGAACTTAGATCAGCCAACTCTTTCACAGATGCTTTGGCCAAGCGGGGGGTTGAAAGGTCGTCTCCTTGGGAGGGCAATGTAATGTAATGGTAGAGTGGTTGAGGGTACATTCCTCTTATACCTTTTTTTATTTTTCATTTGTTTCTTCTTGTATACCCTTTGCCTTTTTAAAATAAGTTTTTGTTACTGATCAAATAAAAAAACAACAAATAAAGCAAGTAACAGCAAGAAGTGAAACATAGCACACCTCCATAAAAGAACTACTTTAGAATCAAGATATTTCTCAATTTCTCTCATCTCCGAAACATCCACACTGTTCAAATGTTGAAGTGAACTTGCATAAAGTTGAACATAGCGCCTGCGAAGTTGACAGAGATCCTGAATTCTGTCCCATGAAAGACGATAGCTGAAAAAAAGAATAAAATCATAATTTTTTAGACTGTTGCAATAACAAGATTGTCACAATACTATGAAATTCTAGAATAACCACAGCTACAAACAACAGAACTGGAAATTTTAAAATGAAAGTTTCTGCTAGATGGGGCGGCTAGAGGAAAGCCAGATCCCGCAGGCATTGAAGGCATTCTCTAAGATGATAAAGGGGCTGTCTTACAGTTATGGCATTGTCTGATGCCACTGGGATTTGAGATTCCAACACAGCAGAGGTTTGGGTTATCAGGAAACTCAGGTTTTTCACAGCATCATTCTGTGGCTAGCTGAATGCCAAGATTTTTATTAGATGGGTGTCGATTGTAGCTCGCGGCTCACCCCGTAATACCACTTTATCTAAAAATACAAAATCATTGCAGAATCTTCGAATGTGGTATTTTATTAAACTCTGCAGGAACCAATCAAGTGGCACACCTCTTACCTAACTAGGGAACGTCGGATCTTTTATGCACTTAGACTTAGGTCCCTTGTAGCTCTTTCACAATGGGGTTTAATTTTTCGTTCTTCCTTCCCTTTCCAGCCACATAGGGGTAATAGAGCTCTTATACAAGATCCCTATTTTGGTGCATGGTGTGTTTCATTGCTTTCTCGACAAAATTATCTTTATTGCCAATCCATGAAAAAAGAAATTAAAGTTCAAACCCAAGTATTGAAGCTGTAAACTCCATTGTTAAAAGTGGAACTTTCTAGTAGATTAAATTTTAAATCAAGGCAGATTGGAAAGTGAAAGATTAACAGTCTGAAGTAGAAAGTGGTAAGAGGCAAATGACAATAAAATTACCACATTTTCTTCTGCTGCAGACCAGCCTGAACAGCAAAGCGCCACCAAAGATGAGTGTTTCCAGAGACTGGAACCATAGGTCTTAAGTGAGAAACATCAACACGTGTCCTATATTGTGAGAAAACTTCAAGAAGCTTTATGCCATCATGATACTGAGCCTGAAATATTACAAAATAATTGAAATGTTAAACAAATGAAAAGAAAAACGCCAAAAACAAAATCAGGCAAAGGTACAAAGCATCATCGAACAAACAGGTCAAACCTCTGACACAGTCAGAGAAACATCATCCAAGACGAGAGAAGCCTTCTCAAAAGGTATCTCTGGGTCGGTCCTTTCTTGCTTTCCAAGGCGATGATACTTTAGTACTCCATTGATTGGGGAGAGCAAGTATTTACGATTCAGGGCCCATACAGAAGCCATTGCACTATCTGTTGAAGGCTCATTGATCCCATCTTCGAATATCTAGAACCAAAATAGTTTCACAAATGTTTCAAATAGGGATTTTACCCAACAAAAAAAGAACATAGAAATGTATAAATAATGAAGTAAGCGTATTAAAAAAATGAACCTCTATCCATTCCTTGGGGCTCAAGTCTTCCCATTCCTTATCCAGTATCCAGGGGGAACCATCAGAATCATGATACACAGCTAGCCTCTGTAGTTGCAATGACTAACCAAAAACAAAGTTCATGATCAGTTTAAATAGAACATATACTTTTAAATGGTCTGAAAAAAAAAATCTAATACCACATTCTTGATACCCTTTACACAATAAGAAAGCTGTAAAATGCAGAGAATATATCCAACAATGCCATCAAATAAAGAAGACAAGTAGGGGCAGTTCATTGACAAGGTCTGAGTCCATTCAAGAATATAGAACTGATCAGACTGGACCTGACGGGCCAGTCCTATTCAGATAGTTATCCTAAGCCTGGAATTAAGCCCCTTGGCATCATTAAAAGCATGTATAGAACTCGAAATAAGAAATAAGAAATAAAGAAAAATGCTGTAAATTTTGAAATTCAACAAGACCTTGAAGAAAAAATGCTTCACCAGAAATTTAAGATCAATGATTTCAATAGCTGACTGACAGACCTTTATCTACGCATGTCTATTTAGATTTCAGTAGCTGACTGACTGACCTTTATCTATGCAAGTCTATTCTCACTAAGCCTATCACTACTACGAGAGCTACCGACTGCACACACACACAGAGAAATCTATGTAAGAGAAGGCACCTTTTTACAACCCAGTTAACTAAGACAACTAAACCAACTAAGCCGAAGTGTCTTTCCTTTCTTAGGCCTAGATAACTAAGCCAAAATGTCTTTCCTTTCTTAGGCCTAGAAAAGGGGGCCATCGTTCACTTGGTCTTTATTACAAACTTGCTTTGCTTTAGGTAACAAAATATTTATGCTTTCTTAGGCTGGGGCCACACCCTCAGCTTCTAACTGCACCACACATGTAAAAGAAATCAACTTGCTATTGAAGCACTGACAACCTTTCCTTAGGCCATTATGAATAATAGATAATAAGAACATTGAGACATTAATTTTCACGGACATTTGGAATACCTCGTGAGTTTTTCTAATGGGAAGTAATGGGTATATCGACCAACAATCTACAATAATTGCATTGCAACAAACATAATAAAGCAACCAAATCAAAAGAACTAAGAGAACTCCCCAGTCCCAAACTGATTAGAGGAGGAGGGTTGTATTAGGTAGGTTTGCAGCCAGTATAAAATTTTGACACAACCCAAACATGATGATGATCAAAAGAACTATGAAGTTAAGGGGCATGCTGCCTTGAATATGGTTCGAAGAGGAATATAAGATTTTAAACGCACCATTGTAGAGTTTTTTGAGGGAGTGAGCTGGGGTATTCAGAATTGTTGAAATGGAGCACTGATGGCAGTTTTTTTAACAGATCCTTGTTAGAAAATAGTTTGGGGAGTTTAATCAACCATGAGCAAAGGTGCAGGAAAAAGGTTACATCTACAACTGTAGCTTCGTTCAGTTTGCAGCAGCTGATACAATTTTCTCGATCAGAAGTGTTGAAATGAAGCTAATACAACATTCTTATAACCCGGAGTAGGAAGCTGATACAACATTCTTACAACCCAAAATAGGAAGCTGGAGGATTCAGAAGTGTTGAAATGGAGCACTGATGGCAACTTTTCAACCGGATTTCCGTTAGAAAATTTTTTGGGGAAGATAACTTTATCCAACCATGTCCAAAAGTGTGGTGGGACAGGCGTTACATATACAGCTGTAACTTCTTTCAGACTGAAGCAGCTGATACAATTTGTTGGATCATATTAAAGTTCCCAATAAATGTGTTACAAGTTGATGCAACCTTGGATCCGCAAGCAGTGATGGAATGGGTGTAGACAAACTCTCCGGACGAGTTTGCCAAATCCAGGAAGGATTCCAATGAGGACCAACTCCGCAGATGGGAATTGGCCCAAATCGTCTCAGAACGCAACACCTACGAGCGCTCTTCCATTGAAGAGGAACAGCAAACCAAACATACCAATGCTTATTGAATGATCATGAAGTACTCTCCTAATGAAGGTATTACATATTTATAGGAAGGGTTGGACATCCCCTTTTCTAGTAGGACTCTACTTTCCTAAACAATAAAGGAAACAAAACTTGCTTACAATTCAAATAAAATGACTTCTAAATAAATCACAACTCTCTAAATAAGACTTTTAAGTAATTAAAACTTCTAACTAAATGGATATCCTGTTCGGCCTGTGGACTAGGGCCCAATTAGCTGGCCGACCATCGTCTGGCCTGCATCACAAGTCCCGATTAATGTGTTACAAGTCCTAAGGATGTATTAAATCTTAAGGATGTATCAAATAACTGCTCCTCTGGTGCTATGTTTGGATTTCTTTCCACCAGGTTAATTGGGCTATCAAGAGCTCCCTGACTAAGTTAATGTGAATGGGAGGGAGATCATCACATTAGAAAGGTGGATATTCTGCAATCCATCCTGATTGCACTTTCTTGGAAGTCTAGCGAAGAAAAGAATGGAAGGTTTTGTAGGCTAGTCTAAAGAGCCAAAAGTTTTGGTGGATGTTACCATGGCAAGCACAGACAACTAGGTGATGACCAGAAACAAGATAACCTTCATACTGCCATTAAGAGATGGGAAACATATTCTCTAATACTTTTTATTGATCATCCTACCTTGTGTTTTCATTTTGATGTTTAACCTTGTTGAAATCATTACTCACTTTCATTATACTGGAATTATTATGTGCCTCTCTCTTCAATTTTATTTTCCCCGATAGTAGTTCACTTTCTGTTTTATTTTTTGCCCTTATTGATCAAAAAATTATGCCTGGGTCAAGAATTCAAAATAAAAGGTGCTGTTTCTTGGAGTTGATTTTCTGCCTATTTGTTCAATACATACGTTCAATTCATAATTGTGAATTTCAATTTGGACCGAAATGTTTCTACCGATTCGGAATTTCAATGGAACACTTCAGAGTTATGTTTTGGAAAAATATAAAAATATATAGAAAAATATAAATGAAGTATTAAAATTTTAAAAATAACATAAATTGATAAGGCCCTACCTACTATTAGAGCGAAATTTGGAAAGGAACTTATTTCATATTAGAGGGATAGTTGGATATCGACCTATTTCCCATAAGATTACACACATGATTCATAATGTGATTACCACAATATTATGCATTATTAATCGTATGCATTAATTATATTATCAATTAAGTGTTTAATCTTACAGTGGAACCAAATCCAATGAAAGTATAATTTGAGGATAAGCTACTGAAGGGCAAGACATTCAATTTTAGTGGTTCTAGTCATCAGTATATGGGCCCCATGGTGAGTTCCAGAACCCACTCATGGAACCGTGTGATAGACCACCCAGTTGTCTGGACTCCTCGTAAAAGAGAAGCGCCCTTTTTTTAATTTTTTACCCCCCCCCCCCCCCCCCTTCTCTATCTCTCTCCTTCATTTTCTCGCCCATTTTTCCTTTTCCTCGAATCAGTTTTGGCCGATTTTTAGGATTCCAGTCATTTCATGCAAAATCGATGATTTCGGACCAAAATCATGGATTTTGACCGAAATCAAATTTAAACCAAAAAATTATAAAATGGTTTTCGTTTTGGTAGCATAGCCGAAACAAAAATATACTAACAACTATGATTTAACTCCAAGAAATGTTTTAGAAGCATTTGGGGGCTTACATTCAATGCTTACCGCAGGCATCTGAAGAAATAGTCTATGCTCGAGTCTAAGGCATGGTTTGCATTGGGGTCCTACACCTCACTGTATCGTGATGTTTGTCCAAAATGAAGCATGCACCTCAATCACACTTCATATCAGGATTCAAGAGGTATGGCTAGGGGTGGCAAAACCTGGCAACCATGAACCTGACTAATGTGAACCACACGTAATGCAAGTGGAAGACAGATCATAGATTTCTGGGTGAAGGCTATTTGGGTTGGTCAAGTTGCGTAAGCCAGGCACAACAGTTCATAGTACACCCATAAACCCAAACATCTCATACTTCATCATTCCATTTAGGAATCCCTGATAAACACCAATTCCCAAACACCCCATACTTGCCAAAATCACATTCCCATATTCCTTCCACTCCTTTGTACCTCATGGCCTCATCGTTCAATACTTCAATGACCTTCTGGCCTCAACTTTTTTGTATTGTAATGGCATACATGTAATGAATCCTATAAATTTGATTTTATTCAAATTTTTAAGTTTGCTTTCTTTCGATATGTGAAAGAAGTCTAACAATGGAAGAACTTATAATTGAGGCTGATTTCTTCCGACTATGTTGATTTTTTCTTTCATTGATATTATAGTTATTAATGTTTTTTTCATGGAATCATATGTAGTATTTCAATTTATTTTCCCATTTGATGTCTTGTAAAATTATAGATTGGAATGTCAGTGTTACTGTTGGCTGGAAAAAATAAATAGTTTTCCCCATTGCAGTTCTTAGTGGGTCAAATTGGGTCAGATTGACTCAATTATATGAGGGTTGGGTTAGGGTTTATATTTTCAACCTATTTTAAAAATTGGTTAAGTTTGGGATGGGTCCTTACTCCTTACCTTAGGTGATCAACCTGAACTCATCAGTCACCAATTTCAACCCCTTGCAGATGCCCTAATACATATCTCATTTCCAAGAAAAACAGGAAATTTCATTCATTTAAAGAAAAAACTTCAAAAATGCCAAGGATTTCGAAAAATAACATAAAGGAGTACAATAAATTAGAGAACTATTCGCCTACGAGCTACTGATTATGTGGCCCAGCTCTATGGGGCCCACTTCGGCCCAACTTTAATCGATGCAGGCCCTTTCACACTAACATCCCCCCTCCCCAAAAAAAAATGATCTTGTACCAGACCCAATTTCACAATCACCAAACCTTTATCCAAAGAAATGTATGGTTATATCAAGGGCTAGGATTATATAATGGGGCTGATCTTTTATTTTTATTTTTGTTGGCTCTTATCCTCAAGGAGAGCTTTCCATGTACCCCACCCCACTAATAAGAAGGCATCTTAAATGGGCCCACGGGCTGGACTGCATATTGCTTATATGCAGTCTGCCCATAGGAGAACATTGGCCCCAACTAATTAGAAATACAAATGTCTTAAATTCTTTAGGTATCTTCCAAAGAGAGCCTTGCCGTTACATTACAATCGATCAAAATCACTGTCACAGTCACCATTGCAGTCAATCCAAAACGCAATACATCATGATGACAAGCACTGCTGGTCACGACATGGACTTTTTCCCATAAAATTATGAAAAAAAAAAACCTCAGAATATTGGAAACTACTATAATACAATTTTCTTTACATTAGTTCCCACTTTAAATCAGAATATAGTTCCACTTCCCATAACTGTAATATGAGTGCCCGCTCCTTTTTCATTGTAGAAGGTAATTTTATCGAAAAATCCATCCAGAAAACAGTACACCAAAAGAAAATGAAGCCACACTTTCTTTAGCTACAGGATCTGCTTCATCTCCTTTATGGAAGATGTGGTGGAAAGAAATAAAGATTTAGAAAGTGAATTATGCATTTCTTTTATTGACAGAGTAAGCAGGTCAATAGAATGTGTCATCAAAGGATTAGCAGAAAAACCAATACAAGTTCTAATGTTTTGCATTGATAGATTTATCTATACAGAAAGCTGCAGTTTCAAAATAAAAGCTAAAGTGTTTGATAAATCAGAAATGGAGCTTACCTTGCGCAACTTATCCAGTACACCACTGGTGTCGAAGGTTTCATTACCCTGTTCATCCATCGTAACTGCAGCCAGCTTTGCTAAAGTGACACCAGAACAAAAGGGGTGCCCGGGATTACTGCAAAACATTTAAAAAAAAAAACATAATCTTTTCAAGTATTTGTGAAATAAAGCTTAGCAAGGATATGGCCACAAACTAAAGGGCAGGGACCAGTATGGCACAGAGATAGCACTGACCAATGATGTGCCAACCAAGCACATCTACTGCCTGCTGTTAATGCAGTGTCAAATCTAGGACATGCAATAAAAGTGTGTCCTAATTCAGGTCAGAAATCACTGAAAAAGAGCACTGTTCATGGAATGGCATAACCAGTGGGTCGCACTTTTCCAAGAATATACACCGATCTACTAAAACTGTGAGCATTGACAGAGTTATATAGGCCCCCAAAAGTAATTACTTATCAGTTATCAAAATAAACAGAAAGCAAGTGTTAGAACTAAGAAAAATAACATCAAGATCCAATTTAGTGCCTACCTCATGGAATCCTCATATCTAATATGGACATTACTAATGGTGATTTTAAGATTTCCAATGATAGTTCCAATTAATGAGCTGAACCATGAATTTCCACCAGGTGGCTGCAAAACAATCAACACATTGTTCACGTCAGCAATACCTGAGATGCAAATGTCAAAATCTTCTTTATGTGGGATTAGAATGCAATATGTTACTATAAAATATATAATCAAATCAGTCAATCAGGCAGAAATTGCTGGCAGAGTTAACATAATAAAAGGAAGATTTGAGTTAATAATTTAAAGACATAACACAACAGTAGTAGTACGAGGATGGATCCTTGCTCAGGACCAACCCATTCAGTTGTTGAGACTAATATTCAGGCATAAATCCAGTACAGAGACCTCAAACTGAGGTTCGGTCAGCAAATTTGCAATGCAACAAAGTAGCACGAGGATGGATCCCAGTCCAGGCCAGCCCATTCACTTACTGAGCACAATTTTCAGTTATGGATCCAGCACACAGGTTTTGAACAACGGCTGCACTCAGCAAATTTGCAATGCATTTGGCCCTTGATGCTCAAGCCTCAGGTCAAGAAAGGCCACCTAATCAAACATCCACACAAAGTAGACCCAGGCCCAATCCATATGCTAATCTGTCAAAAATGCAGCACACGAACTGCCCACAGGCGTAAAAAAACAAATCCAGCCAAAAGCAGGCTGACCTCAATAAAGGTCAGGCAGGACTACTACTGACGCAAACACGAGAGGTCAAAAGAAAACTCCAAAACCCAGTAAATCTGTAATTCTGTTGAGAATGAGGGAAAAAGGACTGATATTCGGACTTTGAGAAATCTGACTAGTAACTATGTTAAATTGCCAAGGGTTTTCTGTAATTTTGAAAAAATCTATATTATAATATAGATATCTAGTGATGCTCGCCCAACCCAAACTGAGACGACCATACAGTTTGTTTCCTCTTAGTTCCTCTCTTCTTTATCTTATTCACCCTTCTCTTCTATTCTTCAAATTTCATCAGTTTTTCAAACCTTCATCTGTTAAAATCTGAAATAAATAAATTTTAGAAATTCAACTTGGTATCAAAGCAGGTTGGACCTGAAGCATAATTTTGTCCAGCCCAGTAAAGCAGCGCACCGTCAGACTTGGAATATCATTTTCTCCACAAAGTAAAGCAATGCATCGTCAGACTTCAAGCGTTGTTTTTTACAGCAAGTAAAGCAGTGCACTGTAAAACTTGAACCAGCATTTTGTCCAACAAAATAATGCCCTGTCAACCAAAAGCAGCATTTTGACCACTGGACAAAGTGGTACACTGCCGAACTTGAACAATGAACCATCAGACCACCATTTTGTCCACAGAACAAAACAATGCACCATTGAACCTGAACCGGTATTTTGTCCCATGAACGATTTGTTGTAGTTTTCGGCTTGATTTTAGTGGATCACTATTCATCTCTCTTGGCTCTAGTTAGTATATTCAACATTGTTAGAAGGGTTGCTTTGTAAGGCTTTAGAATCCAAAGGCTTTAAAATAAGCCATACAAAGACGGAATATATGGATTGTAACTTCAGTGGGCACATAGAAAGAGCTAAAACTAATGTGAGGATTGAAGACCATGAGATACCACAAAGTGATTCTTTCTATTCCCTTGGCTCTATTATTAGTAACGATAGGGAGATTGATGAAGATGTCGAACATAGGATAAAGGTGGGATGGTTGAAGTGGAGATTTGCTTCTTGAGTGCTTTGTGACCAACGAATGGCAAAAAGATTGAAGGAAAAATTTTACAAGACAGCGATTAGACCAGTTATGACCTATGGAGTAGAATATTGGCCAATCAAGAAGCAACATATGCACAAAATGGATGTCGCATAGATGAGAATGTTAAGGTGGATGTGTAGTAAAACTAAAAAGGATAAAATAAAAAATGAGCGCTTTTGAGAACATTTAGGGGTAGTAACAATAGCAATAGGGGATAAAATTTGAAAAACACATTTGAGATGGTTTGGCCATGTCCAAGTATGCCGGCAATGGCGCCGGTAAGGAAAAGTTTAGGTATGAAGGTTGATGGCCCACCAAGGGGAAGGGGTAGGCCAAAGAGGACGTGGATGAAGGTAGTAAAAATAGATATGAAGAAGTGTAACTTATCTCAAGATTTGGCTAAAGATAGATCGGAATGGAGAAACAGAATTCATGTAGCCAACCCCAGCATAGTTGGGACAAGGCTTTGGTGATGATTATGATGATGAGAAGGGTTGCTTTGTGTCTCCAAGCCATATAGTAATCACATTACAAGTTTTTCATGGAATATAAAGTATGGGAAAAGGTTCTGTTAAAACCCTGACATTGGGATGAATCTCTTCGACAAGATTTCAGTTAGAAGTACTTTAGTATGCTATTTTGTTATCATCTAGCGGTGTGGCTAACAAGAGCATGCTGAAAGAAGTCCTGAAAAGCTTAAAGTTCATTTCCTTAGGAAAGAGACGGCAAGACTATTGTTTCTTTCCAAACATCCAACGCCTAAATTCTCGAATTTAATGCCTCCAGTATACCCGTCTAATTTTAGTTCTATTGAACTAGTTATTCCTATTAACTTCACCAGTTTTTTATTGCTGGTCTCAAGCCCAAATAAAGGAGGGATGTGTTTGTAATACCCCAGACGCATTAAGTAAGCAGTTGAAATTTGTTTTGGGCCTAGTAAAAAAATTGTGTTAATCTTAATTATTTCTTGGAATGTGGGTGGTGGATTTTAATCAATAGAATAGGGTATTTTGAGTTATTATTGACTATTATAAAGAGTTTAAGTAATTAGTGGGACCATGGGATTTAATCCATTAAGAAGTTGGTTCTATGTTAAATAGATAGGGCCCACAACTTGTGTTAGTTAGAAAATTAGTTTTATCATGAGGATTGGGGGCCCATGATTTTATATTAAATATGTGTGAAGTCTTAGCAAGCATGGGGCCCACGACTTGGTAACTTTGTGAGTGAGGACTGGGGAGGGCTAGGTGCATAATTCCGATGGGATTATGGCTTGCGCACAACTCAAGCCCACTCTTCTTTTTTTTTTTTTTTACGTCAACAGCCACACCCCCATCTCCCATTACTCTCTTTCTTCTCTTCACCTCTCCTTAAGAAAAACCCTAAACCTATACTCACCTTGGAAGCAAGAAGGAGAAGAACTTGAAGGAGGCCAAAGGAAAATGAGAGAGGAGGAGAATAGCTTCGTTTTGGATGTCTTACAAGGCTTCCTCAAGTCATTAGGGAAGCAAGGTTCTATTCAAGGTGAGTGCCAATCCCCATCTACTCGTATTTCTTGGATTCTCTTCAACTTTGGGACCCTAATGCATGTAAATCGAAACCACCAGACCTGAATCTCTAAAGAGGGGATTTTTATTACTTGGAAAACAACATTAGGAGACCCAAATGCAATAGCCAACCTCCACCAAGCAGAGACTAAGCTTGGCAGAACTGGTTATTGAGGGTTTGGGTGAAATCTGAACTCTATATGGTATTCTAAGTTGGTCGAGCACAATCAGCTGGGTTCAGGTCTTGGCTGAATCCCCATATTTGGGGATTTTGATGGGTTGAACCAAATCTGGTGGCACTTCTTGCCATTGCATTCTGGTAGGATTCATGGTCTGTTTCTTTTTTTTCTTTTTTTTTTTTTTTTTTTTGAATAGTTTCATAGTTCTGGATTATCCATGTGGTACCTCTTCACAATTTGTTTAATTTTAGTTCTAATGTTGATCAACTGTAGGAGCTGTCGTATGGTTTCAGATCTGAACTATATCAAAATGTGTTAACACTAGTTATGAGATTTCCATACATGATATGTTTGTGCATGGGTTTCTAGCTGAATTTAACGGTGGGTTTTCTATTGCCGCCTGACTCCATTATTGGAATGTTAGATATGGGTGAACCCTATTGTAGTTTTGAGAATGGTTGTCTCCTTAAATGCTTGGTCTTTATGTAATCTTGCAAGAACATGCTAAAAATGATAATCTGATGTTGGGAACTTATGCTTAACATACATGTATTATGTTGCTTTGGTGTAGTTTTTGTATATATGAGCCATGGGCCATAACTATAAAATCGGTGGCATTAATTGTGACCCATGATGATGATACTACGTTATTTTGTGGTTTAGATGCTGTAATATCCTGAGTTACTTGGGCCCAGGATTAGTCTAGCCCAGGTAGTATTTTAGTTATAGTTTGGCCCAAGTTATAATGGAAATAGAAGTCCATACTTTTAGTAAACTTGGGAAAGAATGGAGTTGTAAAACAACTCTAAATAGGATGTTTGAAAGGAATAAGAATTTCCAACTTCCCTTTATATATGGAGAACCAACGACCCTTATTGTTATATCATCTTCATTGGAGGAAATAGTCTGAGAGCAAAGAATTGTGGATTTCAATTTAGGAGAAGGAGAGGAAGGCTGCTGATGTCAAATTCGCATTCAAAGACGACGATTGTTTATCAAAGGTGAGTGAATTTTCCTCTTGATTCTTAGCAATTAATTGGATGCCTAATGAAATTATGTTGTGTGGCTGGTTTATTTAATGGTTAAAGAGATTGTCAATTCATGAAACCAATTGATGAGAATTAGATCATGTCCTCTCGGATGGAAGGCTCATGTGAATATTGTAGGATGGTTGTAGAGATGATTAGGGAATTCTTTTTACAAGAAACTGCCCTCAGAAGTGACTGGATTCAGATTTGGAAACAAGTAGCAGAAACCTGGGCGTCCATGAAAATTATTGTATTGAAGTAGTGGGACCCATCAGTGGGCCTGATCTGAGATCAGGACCACACATCTGTTAAAGAACCCCTGGTCGACCATGATGTAGTTGGACATCTGATATTTGAATCAGTGGGACCCACTGATCAATGTATTCAAAGAATCCCAGGCGTGAAAATTGCAGAAATACAGTTCTGGTCGTTTGTAGTTGTGGGACCCACTGCATGGTCTGATCTGGAATCAAGACCATACATCCTAAAGGGGACACATGGTCGACCCTTGTGATGGTGGACATCTTGTACAGTGGGCCCCATCCATGATATACCTGTTGGCCATCACAATTTTAGGCGTCAATGCACTGTCTTGGTCGACATGAGTAGTGGGACCACTGGGCCCACCTGATCATTTATCAACACCTCACATCTTGAAGTGGGCTCAGGGGCGACCTGCATGGTGGTGGTCCCATGTGGAGTGGACCCCATATGCCCCACCATCCATCAGTCACAAAAATCTCAGGCGTGAGGTCCTTGTTGCATTCTGCTGAATGTGTTTTGATACTGTGGACTATTGGAAATCATCTGATGATGCATCAGATTTGATAATATGAAAGCTAGTAATGGTTGACCAAAGATATCAAGTCTGATCATGGATTAGATCTAGTGGGACCCACTGGATTTTATGACCATCTAATTTAAGTAAGAGTTTTATGTATGTGATGATGGATTTTATGTACTGATTGGCATATGTTAAATATAATTTTGTTATTTGTGTATAAGGCTATGAAGGTGGGCCATTCCTATATCATCCTTTAAACCATTATGATCAGGAGTGGGGTACTAATCTAAATAGGGATTTGTATGGGACTGGTTCCACACTACTGAATGTTAATATTGTGATTTATATTATCATATATGATTTGTGGTGTACTTAGAATTATTGGTACACGTGAAAAGATGATTGGTATACGGATTTATTGTGTTAGGCATGGTATTTGGACCATGTGGGCCATGGGGGCCGTTGTCCTTAGTGGACATGAGTGGCCATTATGATGGCTGGTCCTTTATGGACGTGTCTGATGAGACAGGGTCATTGTGACCGATATACATGTATACGTTAAGGCCTTTGAGGCGTGGTAATGTGCATGGGCACGGATTTGTATGTGAAAGAAGTTGATTATTGATTTAGACTTGCTGAATTATGTGATGTTATATTATATGTGATTGTGTAATTAGGATTATTCATTCACCAGTAAAACTGATGTTGTGTTACCCCATTCAGGTAATCATGCTACGGGTGGGACGGAGCAGAACGATGTTCAGCACGTAGATTTTAACATGCGTGGCTGACAAGAGAGAACGAGAAAAAACAATTTAGTAGATAAGGGGATTAGCCCTTGCTTAGGAAAGTTATTTAATGTTTTAGTACATTATTGATGCAGACAAAATATATTAAAGTATGAGTATTTATAACTCATTGATTAATTGAAATTATTATTTGATTTAAATGCCAAATGCTTATAAGAATTATTTGATGAATATATGGTAAATATTACCAAGTTATCACGATCCAGAGATCTGACAGGGCCCCAGAATTTGGGTCGTGACAGATGCATCTCAAACCCGTAAAGACTTTAGTTATGGGACAGCCCGTGCATCAATGGGAACACGTCCATGGGGAAGTAGATGGATGAGCTAGGGGAAGTAGAAGGATGAGCTACGCAAACTGTCTATGAGAGCTTGGAGTTTTAGAGATTTGTGAAGTCATCTAGTTCTTTAGACTGTTTATTTTGAGTATGTTATTTCTAACTTCGGAATTGATTTATGATTTCTTTGGAAGCTGACTTTAATTTAATTGGTTTAAATAAAATCAGAATGCCTCTGCTCTTTGTTATGATGTGAACGACAGTCCGCTGCAAAAGATTTGACCCATATGCGTGAATGTTAACGAAGTGAAATCCGGAGTGTACCTGGGTTTTGGGTTGTCACATCTAGGACAATTATCCGGATCTGTAACTTCCATAATCATCCAAAACACTCAAGGATAAATACAAGCAATGACCAAAATAGCGGTTGCGGCGGGCGTAGCGGTCAATGAAAAAAAATGCTACGTAGCAGTTGTATCGATACGTAGCAGCGTGAATTTTCTAAGTTGTCAAAACAATTTAATCTTGTGTTTTTTTAGTGGTTTGGAACCATACAAGGGTAGAGAACTTTAGGAAAGGTTATTGATGAGAAGAAATAGGAAAAATAGTGTTTTAAATTAAAACTGCTTGGCTCTACTATGTTTTAGATCACAGTGCTGCTATTTTCAAAATAGCGTAGCGGTCTCAACCGCTACAGCCGACAATGCAGCAGCTAAGCTACGTAGCAGCCGCTATTTTGAACTAAAGATACAAGGTCCCAATATCATATTAATACAGAAATCCTCAAACTCTATAGCTTTATTTTTATTCTCGCTTGTATTTCTTCACCACTCACCAAATAGAATCATAAGACCATTTGGCAAAACTTATCATCACATCAGCTCTGCCACTACAACAGAGGTAGATTCATCATGAAAGAAAAAAGAAAGAAAGAAGATAAACTATCAGAATTTAGTGGTCATAATAAACTATCAGAATTTAGTGCTCATACTCATATTAATACTTCAGGATACAAGAATTAAAGTGCATTGACAGAATCCAATTTCCAAATGCAACTGTTAGATGCAATATATGATCAGAGAAACGGATCACAGCAATAAGAAAAAGATGGTTGATAAGGACCAATATATAAACATAACTACCAAGCATAATCACATACATTTCCTAACTTTTCCTTCTTAGATTTAGCTTCAAGAGTCGCCGATTCTGCCTCCTGCACATGCAGAACTACAAGCATTAGAAGCAATGAAAATATAAAGTAAATTACCATCATCCGATGCTAGATAAACATTGAGTTTCACGAATCTGAGAATCCACAAAATCCAGATATACTAAAACCCATATTCTGAGAAGAAACTGACAGATGAGATAGAGAGCTACACTCATTAAACAATAGAAAATGGAATCAAAGTATATCCACCAGGAGGATTTTCACCAAGTAACACGTGTCATAAGTCAGAACCCTTCCAGAAACAAATATGCTCCAGAATCTTCACAATCACAAGAAAAAAGTCAAACATACAAAGCTGATTGGGTACCCACCTATAATCAATCCAAACCCCTAATAGTAAAGGGTATGTTGACAGTGACACTGATCCAATGATCTGACATATGGATTGAATCAACATAAAGCTGCTCCCATTATTGCTACCATATTTTAATGACTTGTAATAATGTATGGAATGAATCAGGAAAAAGATCCCAAAAAAAAAAAAACTGAATAGGGTAGATCCTCTACAGCGCCAAGGCATGTGTTCCCAAATGGCAAATCCTTTCTGCAGGTCAAGCAGCAGTGGCCTAATCCTTGGGCGGATCCCAACACTACCCCTTCTCGGGGATTAGTGTCGAGCAATCCATGGAAGCCCATTTAATTCTAAAAAAGAACCTTTTTTTAATGGTAATTGTAAAAAAGAACCTCACTCAACAAAGGCTCCAACTCCGACTCTCTAAAAGAACAAAGCTCCCGAGCCAGTCCAAAATTTATTCTACCACATCTCTCGCGGAATAAGAAGTCCAGGAAGCCCATTTGACCACACAGAAAGAACCACACTTGACTGGCACCATTTGCTCCCAACTTCATCAAAGTTTGTAGCAATCTTTAAGCATTACCATCACATCTGCTTCATTCAAACTACCACCTTCAATAGGATCGACAAACTACAGGTAACATCACTAAAAGGATTACAAATGACCCTCCAACCTGCACTCAGGGTTCGTTCGAAACTCTATTCTAATCTAAAAAGAGCTAATTAGATTAGGTCTAGTACAAATAGTTCTAGTTTCAGTAATTTCTAAATTCTAATTTATACTTGGTTCCCTTCCTAAAATTCTAAAGAAAAGCTCTCGCTTCATACCAGTATGTTTGGCAAACATACAAATCAGAGATTATAAGAGGTGCATTTTTTTTCATTTTCAAAATATAATTTAACTAGAGAAGGCTTGCCCCAATTTGGGGTGTGTCAATTCACAGAGGATATGTGTATTTAAATGTAAAATATGGGCTCACTGTGATAGATAAATTAAGGTCTACATTTGACCTCACCAATGTATGATGGAACAATTGCTTTACAGCGTCAATTGCACTTCTATTTTATCAAACATGTATAATGCCTGGGAGTAAATTATGCATAATAAATAACATAACAATATTCCTACTTGACTCCACATCCCTTTCATGAAATTTTTTTATCTTTAGCTTCTTTCTTCTCATACTGTTTCAGAGTTTTGATGAGTTCCAAGGAAAACATACGAAGTATATTTCAAACTTTGGTATCTCTCAAGTTGAATTACACTTTGCAGTGTATTGGGGTAAGCCAGATTATTTTCGCTAGCTAATATATTAGGTTGATTAAATAGAATTCTCTATCCTGACTTTTTGTCTTTTTTATAACAATTCTTTATCCTAATGGTATTGTATTTTTCTATTATTCTGTTCCAAGGAGCAACTGAAATATATTATGATGCCGGAGATAGTTAACAAAATGAGGTAAAAATTGTACAATTTCATCTTTATATACATTATCCATTTTATTAACATTTTCATAAATTTTGTTGTATATAATAAAATTTCTAAAGAATAGAAGGGTCTTGGAGTTGTAGCTGCCAGGATATGACAGTCAATCTGTTGTATCAAGGGATAGTTGTGCTTGCGCATTGGCTAGGAAGGAATTGAACTCACACACTCTCGTCTGCAGTCTGCACAGAGGGCATTTTAGGAATAAACCCATTTTATCATGGGCATTACTGTTCAAAACTTTTATAAATCAACTCATCCATCTATTATCAGTTTGACGAATAACCTCTTAATAAAAAAACTAATGTGCAACCGACTATTTAATTTAGAGTGTTGCCACTAGGCCCTTAACTTCTATTTCAATTAGAATTTTAATCAGAGGTTTACCAAATTAGAATTTTAATTAGAGGTTTACCAAACACCCTAACATATAAATAACCTTTGGGACTTGAAATAAGCTCTTAGACTAGGAGTTTCCAAACGCCCCCTCAACCTGCCAACTACCAAGGCAAGCTGCTGCCAACAAAGTTAAGCTAGTCAGCCGGAAAATTTCTTGGAACAAGCTGAATTCAATACATCAGAGCCACAAAAACAAATTAATAATAAAATTTTAAAAAAAATTGACCGCAGGTGCTCATTTATGTGTGATAGGGTCATTGCTTTGGTGCAATGGTAAAAGTCTTGGGTGCCATGCGTGATAACGCAGGTTCGAGACCTGCAAGCAGCCACTCTATGCAAAATTTCCAAAGGTTAGGTCTCTTTCCCAGACCCTCCCAGGACCCTGCTTCGGCAGGACCCACACTGCGCAATGACATTTTTTTTTTACAAGAATGTTCCCAACATGTTCACTCACAATTGTAAATACAAGACATGGCTCCTTGACAACATTGTAACCATAGCACAAAATTAATAAATGTGATATTATTATAGTGTCAAAGCAAGGATCAGAGCAACAAAAAAACATGAAGTACCATGAAAATAAAACAAATAGGAAGAATAGGGTAACATCATGTACCTCAATTTGTTGGAGTTTGGCTTCAAAAAGTTTCTCTCTGTGTTCCTCCTAATGATAAAACACCAGGAACAATTTAAACTCGAACAGAAACTAGCGCATGATTTTAGTTAAGGCAATAACAAGCAAGAGAGAAAGTTCATCTATAAGATCAGGGACTTCTTGCCTTGAGATTCTGTCCATCAGGAGCAGGATGCGCAAGAAGAAAAAGTCGATCAATAAGAACAATCACAGGTTCTTTTCCTAGGCCTTTCCAAGGAACCTACAATTAAAGTCTACAGTCAAGATTTTCCAATGGAAGCTGAACTAAAAACAAATAAGATTGCAATCAATGAAAGAGATTAATTCAAAACCACCACCAAATTGTTCCACACATCTATTTTGGAGGCCCAGTAAGAGATGGTTATGATCATCAAAACAAAGGTGAACTTTTAGCCATATGCAATACATGCATAGCCCTCCATGTTGAGCTATCTAGTATGCATACAAGTGAAGTGTGTGAAGTCTACTTCACAAGTCTTGTGTAACACAACTATTCCTCCAAAATAAACATGTGTTGATTTACTTCACAACTTCTGAGTTCATTTAATAGCTTTTTAACAACAACGTGATAACAATAGCGCTGGATAACATATATAGCACAAGTATCAAAATATCAGCTGATATGCATGAGAACACTCTGTTTTTTTTTTTTTTTTTTTTTTTCTTTTTTTTTTTTTTTTTTTTTACAATTTATCAGTGTTCACATATGTATCAAAGTGCATGGGCTGATACACCCAAAACAAAATGTACAGGGTCATAAATCGGGTGTATCTGTCACAGTTGATATGCCTCGATATGTATCGAATTACCCCTTTTTAAACCAAAACCTCTGCTGCATCTTTCTTTTATGGAAAGATGAATAGAGAGTTGTTTCCCTTTTGATTCTTTAAAAAAAAAAAAAAATTAAAAAATAAAAAATTAAAACATTTTAAGTCGGAATCAAAGCCAGTACACCACTTAGAGCTTAGGGCCCGCCCGTTTGGTAATTTACTAGGTCAGTAAAAGTAATGTAAAGCCTCCATTTTTCAGAAAAGGGGTCACATCAAAAGTACTCATATTAGTAATTCCCTCCTTTTCAAAAAATAATAATAATCAAAAAGCAACCTCCTTTCTCCACTAAAAGGCCAAAAAAAAAACACACTTTTTACACAAAAAGTCAAAAAGATTCCATACCAATCCACTAAACACAAAATACCATCATAATAACCCCCTTATATTTTATTCTCCCTTGATTTGGTGCTTTACGTTACTTTTACTTTAATAGTAAATTGCTAAACGGCCCTAAGGGCTTTCCTTTAAGGTAAGCAAAATCCAAGCGAAAGCAAGACTTTCAGGTTTTTCATTTGTTTTGGGTAGTAGGAACGATCTGAAAATCATTCAAGATGCATGTTTTTATTTGGGCCATTTTCTTTTTTTTTCTCACAAGTAACCATGAACTTTTGGGGATTTTTTAAAAGACACGATCTTTTGCCCAAAACTTAGCCCACAAAGACCAAGATCATTCATTAGTTCTTTCCCCTAAATTTATATGTTGCATAGATCAATCACTTAACTTAGCCAGTTACCTTAATTGTCAGTCCTAAGCCTGGATAAAGGATGAGGGTTGCACCAAGTAGGTTTACAGCCGGTGCAACCTTTCGCCAACCGCAACATGAAGGAAGAAACATAATTCATGTAGCTGACGCCAACTTAGTTGGGACAGGCTTTGACGATGATGATAAATCAATCCTTTAGATCTAAGTGTAGTTGTCATCATCATTAGCAAAGCCTTGTCCAAGCTACATTGGGTCAAATAGATCTAAGCATGGTCATTAACTAGTAATTAGTAAGCACTAACTACTTAGTATTAAATAAGTAGTATCTAATTAAATAAGGAGTACTATCTAAGCTCTAGGACCTGTTTGGAAACTCTTATCAATTTAAAATAAAGATGACTCAAGTATAGCCATTTAAAATAGAGTTGTTTCAGCTAGACCCTAACACAAGTAGACCATTTGGCATGTCCAATTCAAGTAAAAAAGCAAACTCATCATGTAGTAAAAGTTATATTAGGCAACCTTGTCATATGGTGAAAGTTATGAGGGAAAACTTGTCAAGGAAAAAAAAAACGCTGTCTGTTTGCTTGCTTTAGACACTGATGTATGTTTGAAAAAGTTATCCTTTGATTACATTTTGAAAAGGACACAAAAGGCCTTAAAGCTGATTCAATCCGACATTCAAATAAACTTTTCCAAATAGTATAAACTATAAAGCACTAAAAACATCTGCGTGCATTAGTTTTAAGTCAAATCAACCCAAAAAACGTAGACATTGCAAACAGAACCCTCATATACTGCATACTACATAGAACATTGTATGTGAATGATGATGTCAATACTACATACTATATACATAATAAATCCTAAATAATGAACTTTATTATTAACGTTATATTAAGTCTAACTATAAATAAAACATGAAAATAGGTGAACAAAGAAGTCAGTATTCTTATTTTAAAATAATACAGCAATACAGGACCTCTATCACAATGAAATCCCGTTTATTTTAGTTGCTGATGAAAATAAACATAAAATGTTAACCTCTTCTAATATCTTTTTGGATATTTTTTTTCTGCAACCACTTTTTTTTATACTTGTATAGCAGACATCATCTCTTTGTTGCCTTCATAGAAGGCAATAAAGAGTTAAAAGAACATTACAATTTGTCCGGCATAATGTGTGACCCTACTTTCTAACATCTTTATTTGAATAAAAAAGAAAAATGAAGAACAAATACAGAATAAAAATTACATAAAAGTACCTTCAAGGTTATAGTACCAATGAAACCAGCTTTAACAATGACAGGAAGTTTCAAAGAATTTAATGCTTCTGCCTTCAACCGCAAGTCTTTAAGGACAACATCTCCTAAATAAAAGGGAAACAAGCACAGCACATTCAGAAAGATTTCTAGTAGATTTGAAGCTTATGAAAAATTGTGAATTCAATGCCAATGTAAGGAGGGAAAAACTTCTTGCAGTAACAACAAAAAGAAAAAAATGTGCCACGATCAATGACCGAATTGTAGAAGAAAATCCTTCTGATCCATAATGTATCTATCACCTCTAAGTGACCAATTTAGTCCATCCCCAACAGATTTCATGTATCAAAGAAAGAGATTGGCCCTTGGCACAGGAAAGGTGACACTAGGTCAGTAGATTCAACTAAAGAACATAAAATGAAATGGCCCTCCTTTTAATTAAGGAACACAAAGAAGTTGATATATGTTTTAATGCTTCAATAAAAAAAAATGTCAACAAACAACTTAAGGTTGGAATTAAGATTCTGTGATCTAATAACGGAGGACAACATGCGTTCAGTAGGTTGGGTTGTTTAATGAAAGAAAGTATTTACCTTTGAACTCTATCCTCATACGCAACAAAATAGGCTCATTGAAAACAGACATTTGCTCCAAGTTGTTAGAATGATCTTAAAATGTATTGATTGAAACTTGTTTGGGCTCGCAAAGATGTTTGTGGTTTGTCCATGTTCTTGGTACAAAAAGCACCAGGGATAGTCAAATGTGTCTTTGTTGACTATTTATCAACTAAAAGGGATACAGATGTTTTATCCTCTCTCTCAACTAGAATCATCTCTTCAGATGCTACCTCCTTTCAAATATTATTTATAATGATGTTGAAATCGATTATCATGTGCAATCTCCAAACAGCTAAAGAAGCATGAAACATATGAGAAATAAGTAAAACATCAAATAGCCACTGACTGAACCAGATGACTCTTTAATGCCAGATATTCCCAATCCTAGTTCCTCTCCCCTCGTTATCAGTTCATATAACTTAACCTACTCCATTACACGAAGGTAAGAAGAGAGCATATTAAAAATCTATTATTCTCAATAGCATATCTTCTACTCAATGCCACTTTCTAGATGCTCTATGTACAACTAAGAATCAACTTGAAACAGTCATGATGACCAAATGACTCTCCAGCACCAAGTATTGTCATTCCTAGTTCCTCTCTTGTTTTCAGTCCCTAATTTACCAATTACCTTGCTTGTAAGAGAGTGTAACAAACTTCCCATTCATCAGTTAGTTTCATACTGTCACGCGTAGAGGTGTACAAAATGACCCGTAACCCGACCCGACCCGTGGGTCAATGGGTGGGTCACTCCACACACATTTTTTGTGCTCGACCCGACCCGACCCGACCCGTGACCATTGGTACGGGTAACGGGTCTCACGGGTCGGGTTGGCGGGTGACCCGTGAACCCGTTTTTTTTTTTTTTTTTTTGGTAGAAGACCAAGGATAAAAATCCAAGAGATATTTGTCAAGATGTGGTTTTAATTTCTCTTAGATGTAGTTCACCGACCAATTTCTAAATATTTGAGTTATTATATTGGTCTCATGTCTATGAACTCAAGGCCCATGTATACTATAATATATTTAGTGCGAGGAATATTTATTTTATTCCTATCAACAGATTAAGGTGATCTCACATGAAAAACACGGTACGTTTTGAAGCCTTATTAGTTATTACATCTATTTGACATCAGTTTGTTTAGATTTGTTAATCTTGAATATCTTGTTGATTGTATTTAATCATTTAATTGGTGACCATTGAATTAATGGTCAAGATGAGAGTGATTACGTAGTTGAAATTGGACGTGATTTTCCGAGTCAAACCGCAACTATTTTTTTTGTATAACCCCTACCCATGGTACAAAAGAAGGCCATCAAACAACCGCAACCACTTTTTATTTTACATAATTACATCTAATCACTTTTAGTTCTCTAACAATTATCTGAAAGTTGTTTGCATAAACAATTTGGTCTTCTACATGAAAAAAAAAAAAATGACCCGAACCCGACCCGCGACTCGTGACCCGTTGAACCCGTGACCCGTTGGACCCGTGACACAAACGGGTCGGGTTCGGGTGGGTTTTCACCCACAAAATTTTAGACGGGTCGGGTCAGGTTTCGACCCGCGAACACCCCTGGTCACGCGTCCTCTGCTCAACACCAACTCTTCGATAATTTGTAAGACCCCGACCCCTAATTTCTGGGATTAGTACTAACTAACTGTGTGAGTAGTGTACTAAGTGAGATTAGTGGCTAATTGTCTTGATTTGAGGGCTAGAATAGATTTTGAATAGCTTTGCGAAGTTTTGAGAGCCTTTGAACCTAGTTGGAGGCCTATAGGGTCCTATTTGTAATTTTGGGAAAGCTTGGGGGTTTATTCATAAATTCTGGAAAATTGCATTCTTGAGCTCATTAGATAGAGATTGTCGTTCCCGACAACTTTCCTGTACATGCCATGGGCATTTGGAGCCCCGAAACCACATATCCGATGATTCTAGTATGTTCGAGGGTAAAAGGACCATTTCTTAAAATTTGCAATTTTTCCCGAAACCCCTGATCATGTCATGCTTGTGCTCATTAGAAACTAGATTTAATTTCGAGCAACTTTTGTTCTTTGATTTTTTCGATCCGAGGCCAGAAAATCCTCTGGTTTTTGCATCTCAAGTCACTTCAGCTGTGAGCACCAACAAACCACCCTTATATAAGGACCGAGCTCCTTCTTTCCCTTCATTTCTCATCTCTCTCGATTCCCCAGCCTCTCCCAGACCGCTGCAGCAGCTCCTCCTCCATCTCTTTCTCTCCTTCCTTGCTTCTAAGCCAGAATTCAGGCCACCACTCGCCAACACACTCATCTCTCCTCCCTCGGGCTAAAGACCCCTTTGTCTGTGCATCTTGAGCTTGGCAGCCCCTTCCTTCACTTCTCTCTTCCTGATCGGACCCCCTACAGGTAGGCACTCACTTCCATCCTCCCATAATTCAAAGAAGCAGTCCTTACTCCTCTAATGCCTTGGATTCCAACATGCATGATGTTTCTTCCCCTCTTTCCTTATTTGCCATTTTCGGGTAGATATATGGGTTGATTTTGGGTGTTTTTTATTTTAGGAGATCCCAGCTGTTTGGAGAGTGTTAGAGGTGTTTTTCGAAGCTCCATTGTATGAGGCAAGTGTTTAATTTGAGTTTTACAACATGCATGCAATCCTAGTGTAAATTTCCATGAATTTCTCTTGTTTGTCTAAGCTACTGTTCATGTACTTTTCTCTACTTTTCCATAGGTTGTATGATGATCAAAATGATGAAATTACTAGTGTAAAATTGTAGGAAAATGTTTTCCCCCTAAGAATTCAAAATTTTCCCAAAGATTCAGCCTCAGATTTTCCCAAACTTGTGCCCAGAACTGCCCAGTTAGGCAGTTCCTGCATGGCACAACCCTGCCAGGCGCTCGGTTGTCCCACGCATGGACTGCCTAGCCCTCGCCCTGCCGCCGGGTTGTGCCCCAGGCGCCGATTGTGCAAGGCACAACCAGATAGACTAGTAGCACCTGGTGATGCCAGGCACAACTGGCAGGATGCTCGGTTGTGCTAGGCACAACCAAGCAGACCCACGGGCGTTGGTTGTGCTAGGCACAATCGGACATGTGCTCGGTTGTGCAAGACCCCCGTTGTGGGGTTTGCTGCACCCGTCCTTCCCGATATCCACCTTAGGACTTGGACCGATTTTATCTAAGTCAGAGGGTTGTCCAGAGGCATGTAGGTGTAATAGGACTTGGGGATGCACATGATTAGGGCTCCTAGGGAGCCGGACAACACAATTCAGCACTAAGGAACAAAATAACCAGTAACCGGACCCTAAGTGTACGCAATGGCAAATCCTACTACCCCGACATGTCAATGGCAGCCCGCACCATAGGATTAGCAGTTTCTAATGGTTCCTTGACTGTTATACAGATTTATCCCGTCTAACTGCTAAGTTATTGTTTATTCACGCACGTTGTGTAGGTTGACCTTAATATGTATGATTCCTCCGTATACCTCCGTACCAGACCTTCACATGGCATGTAGGACTTGTCACTTGCACACAGGGTTCTAGCGAGCATCTATTTGCCCTGCTTACCCTATGATTTAGTATCCCCGGTGTGGTGTATAGGGTTGCGTAGCTAGCATTTGGTTGCCCTACTCCCTCCCGATCACCCGGATCTGCCCTTTTCCCTTATTACCCATTTGAGTTAAGCCATTGAATGCCGGAATGCTGCCCGTTTTTCTAGAGACTCTAGGACTCCATCGTGTTAATTTCGTCATGCCCCCCACCGGTAGAAGTTTGTCATTTCTACCCCACGTATGCATGTTATGGTCTATTGGATTCTCGAGGGGTGTTAACCATTTATGTACGCTCATGTATGTATGTTTTGTCCTAGAGTCACCCCTCAACTTATGACCACCTCTACAAGTATGTTCAGTATGCATGTTATTGCTAATCCGAGTCGGCACCACTAAGCTTGGGCACCCTCTCCGGTCTGATCAACCATGTTAGGGTCCTTAATCATGTAACCATCTGCATATTGGGATTTTTCCGTTTGAGATGCTCTATATGAGATGTTCTCCGGAACCATGGCCGATGCCTCGTATGTATGTATGCGCCAGCTATAAAGCCTCCTTGTGAGGTATGGCGTACCGTACTATAATTATATATGTTTCCATGTATGTATGCTCCCCTCTACCATGTGTATTGGCGAGAATGTAGCTTAATGTGGTGAGTATGTTATTAGACCCGATCCATTGATGCTCATGTTCATTTTATTTCAATATGTTATTCAAGTATGCTCATGCCTTGTCATATGTTATTGGTTATTTCTTGTTCATTGTTTATACAGCAAACATGTTATTTTACTCTTATTAAACACCTACCAGCCGTCATGCTTGACTTGATCCATTTTGGTGTTGTAGGTCTTACCCCCTGCTCGTAGGAGTAGGAGTGCTTGCAGAGGCAGCATGGAGGCGCAGATCATAAGTGAGACTTGTGCTGACAATGTCAATATGACATCCAGTCTTACATTGAGATTACGTAACACCTGGGGGGTATCTTATGTGCTCTAGTTTAGTTTAGGTGTACTCACTTTTGACTTTTGTTGGCCTTTTATCTTTGGGTTGTAATTAATGGATATTGTATATTGTAACTTGAACACAGTGGGCAATAAATTATCCTGGTTACCGTCTTGCTATCTATTTTCTTTTATTATGTCATGTACCAGTCTGATGAGGTATCAAATTATGATAGATTGTGCTCAGTGGATGGGGCCTACGCGGAATCCAATGGCCACGGACTCCGGGTCACAATGCCACATACGCTTCCGCGAAATATTCATGCATGTGATGTATTTTTTTTATCCTCACACACTCGGATCCTAGGAAGAAACTTATTCAGTCCTTTATTCTTCTACTCACGTCCCGAGATCGGATAGCTGCAGTAATCCAGTTTCAGGGTGTGACATAATTTGTCTACAATTAAAATCACATCTAGCGCTATGGCTCTTTCACATCCACATTGGAATACAGAAATCTAAGGAAATGAACATTTTGAGAAAAAACAACACACTTGAAAGCTAAACTTACCAAAGGGAAAGAAGGCATTTGAATGTATGTGGGACTTCACCATCAAACTAGGCTCAGTGATTCAAACAAAAGGTGCAAGGTCGCCTCATTCATAAGTATGCAAACAAATAGTTCGAATTTTCCAAATAGTTCATTTCCATTGGACCAATTGTTGTAAAACTGGAAGGAAATTGCCCTTTCTTATTAGCCTCTCCGCCTTTCAGTTTTTTGTTTTGTTTGTCCTGTTTGGTTGTTTCCTTTTTTGGTGTTCTTTGTAAGCTTTTCAGTATATCTCTCTTGTACTAGTTGTTGTTTCTTAATGAATTTACCTTTCAAAAAAAACAGAGAAAGAAGAATAATTTCGGGAAGCCACAAAAGGATCGTATAACCAACTAGGTTAGTCGACCCTTTTTATGTAAGAATTTCATTATTTTCGGAAATTACAAATAAGTCCCTCAAGTTCCTAAGATTTACAAAAAAGCCCCTGACCTTTCCTAAAATTTACATAAAAGTCCCTAACTCGCTACAAATTAAATAAGTCTCATTCTTTGACTCTCAATAGTTTTAAGGATTACTTGGAATACGAAGCGCCTTGTTGAGATTGTAACGAGAGAGTAGGGGAGAGGTCCGTATGGGGAATGAAATTTAGAATAAATCTTTTGGAGTGGAAGAAAAACAATACTTGTCATTGTTTAATCTTAACAACTGTAAGTATTTGTAGGGACAAACCCCAACCAGGGACGGAGCTAGGATTTTCTTCTAGTGGGGGCAAAGTTGATTGACCAATAATATTAGTAGGCCCACTTATGAAAAACCCAAACCAATCAAGAAATGACCCCTTCCCTTATCTAAATAAAATTCACTTTAAAGAAAAAATTAATGTTGCAGGTAGATCACATGTAAAGTCCAACTCTATGGGGCCTACTTGAGCCAACCTTTGATCAATTTAGCTCCTTCTATACTTATATCCCCACCTTGATTTGGCATCATGCTAAGTTTTAATGCTCATCAATCAATCCTTCACCCATTAATGGATTGGATCTCATAAAAAAAAAAGAGATAATTATTATTATTAAAATAGTATTATACTTTAAGGTTGTCAAATCAAGAGCTAGGATGATTTCAATGTCCTTGGATGCCATCTACATAGTAAAGATGGTAAAAGAGAAAAGAAAAAAAAAAACATGATAGAAGAGTTCCACGACAATAGGCCCACTTATAAAAAATCTAAATTGTTGAGAAACAACCTCCTCATATAGTGTATAGACCTTATCAGGTTTCACTCAAATGACCCAGCTTAACATTGTTAATTTTAAAAAAAAAAAAAAAAGATAATCCATAAAATCCTAATAAACAAATTCAATTTTTTCATATAAATCAATTTGACTTGGTCCATATCATATTGAGTTATATTTTTCATAGAGAATTAGAGCATTTATGTTATGGGGTTTATTTTTTTCCAAAGTATGGCCCACTCAAGAGCATCGGCCCAAAAGGACCCACATTCCAAGCCTGTTTAATTTTATTAAGTGGGCTCCACTCAAGAGCTTCATTAAATACTCTTCTAAAAATTGTTGGATGTGGGATGAGACATTGGCAATGGATGAGATGAGAATGATGACATTGCAAAGAGAGAGATAGCCATAAGATTCTATCTTTTAGGAAAAGAAAATGTCAATAATAACCTTATTAAGACAAGAATACCCTTGTAATTCTCTAAAAGTCCTCAAAAAGTAGAGAAAGTTGACGAGGAAAAAATGGCATAAAATAGAAATGCCTAAATACACTCCGATATTTTCTCTTGTTTATGAAAGATGAAAGGAAAATTGAGTGGGGGCAAGTGCCCTCGCTCAACCCCCCCTCCCTCCATCCTTGACCCCAACCCTTCGTTTTGGAAACATTACCCTTCTGGGATGTTCTCATCCAAGCCTCTGTAAAGGCTTGTTTGCTAGATCTGCTTTAGTTCTGCTTGTAAACTTGTTTGGTAAGGCTTGACCAGTCTAGGGTTGAGACCTTTATGTAGGTTTGAGGTAGCATGCAGAGTTTCTACAGTTAATGAAGAATGTGTGGCATTTCTTCCAGCAATATATTATATATTTGTACAATGTGTGAAGGAGAAAAGAATATGTGAGCTAAGGTGGTGTTCTCCAAACTCTAAATCTTGCCTTTAAGTCATGGTTCAGCCCTCATCCATCAGATTGCAGTCGGATTTTGTGTAAGTTATTTAATTCCTTGAAACAGCTTGGTCTTTATGGAGAGAAAGAAACAACAAAATCTTCAATGGAACAAAGCTAACTAGAGGAGATGAAGAATATCGTCAAGCACAAAGATGAAAAATGGGCTTTGATTTACAAGGAGTTTCAACATATCTCCCTTGATGATTTGTTGATTACTTGGGAAGCAGCTATGTTCTGTGGGCAGCCTAAGGAAAGAATCTTGGTCCGTGTGCAACATGCTCCACAAGTTTCTTTTGATATCAGTGGATGGGCAGCAAAATCCAGGTGGAAATGGTCGGGTTTTACGAAATGATGAGCATGAGCTCTTGTTTTTTCAGTCCAATTGGGATTAAAGACCCAAATGAAACAGGAGTGTTGGCGCTTAGAGAAGCTCTTCCAAGGATTTTCAGGCAGTCGTTTGCAGGAAAGTTGATCATGAAAATGATTCTTCAAGCAGACCTGTACAAATTCACTTACTAAGGATCTTCAAGTACTCCCATGTCCATGCTATCGATTTTACGGCCCACCTAAATCAAATTTCATCCTCTCCTATTCCACGCAGCGGAGAAACTAAGAATCGAAATAACATAGACTAACATATTAATAACCAACCAATACAAAATGCAATGAATTAGTGCAACTCGATTAGGTCTAAATTCTCTATGCAAATGGGTGATATCACCCAGAGTTAAATTGAAAAAATAAGAACCCAGATCCCAAGAATATCAATAAACACTGCATTAAATCAGAGTGAATATATAAACACAAACCATTCCAAACACTAATTCTTAGAGCTTCTGTTGAAAGTCCTTGAACATATTCTCCTAAATATTTGCGAAGGAGATGCAAAGCCTACAATCAGTAAAACAGATCAGCAATTAGTTTCTCTGCCTGCATGTCCACAAACGAGAAATTAAACCTACCCCATAACTGTACTACCATAATTAAGTCTATAACTAGATGTGAACATTACAATTACACTTTCAACAAACAGAAAAAGAAAATCCGTCCACTGACATTCCTTTTTTGCAGAAAAAACTATAAGATAAGATCAAAAAGACCTGAAGAAACATGCCAAAAATAGCAGCATCAAATCAATATGAGTAGGAAAAGAATAGGTACAGGCAATAACTGTGATTGGATACATAGGAATGAACTCAAAATAAAAGTTTTAAGAAGTTTTTCTAGTTTTATAAATACCAGTTTTACACAATAATATAGGAATAAAAAATTGACAAATACAACAATACAAATAATGATGATGATGATGATGATGAAAGGCATGTGATGCTGTCATAATCATAATGAACAGTAGAACTCCTTATTTAGGCCAAGCTGATAAAGGATAAGGTTGCATTAGATTGGAAGGCTGCTACAAGAAACTTGCCATAAAAAGAGATGCATGACAATGAACACATATGTAGGGCTATATGTGTGTGTGTCTATCAGAGATTTTAAGGAACAGCCTGGCTGCCCATGTAGCCCATGATCAACACTCGCCCAAGTTTTGTTTAGACTTTGGATTGATCACCCAAAAAACACATACATAGCCACTTCATCTAACATTTTAGGAATTTGGTTAAACTCTAAGCCCCTGAAGAAAATGTTTCAAATTTCCCGCACGCACCTAGGTCCTACTAAGATCGCTGGAAATACCCCTTACTTGAGTATTACTGCAACCATTATGTATCGCCCGATACATATTGCTTTGGCCGCCAGCCACAACCTACATTTTGATCACCAAACCAAACCAAACCAAGCATTTTCCCACTAGGTGGGGTCGGCTATACGGATTTGACGACGCCAATCAAATCTGTTTAGGGCCATGTCCTATATTTTGATCACCGTTGTGGGAAAAAATGGGGCATAAACTTTTGCAAGTTTGAAACTTACTATAGTGATGCGGGCCAAGCAATGGGTCGGCCAATCCATTAGGCCCAGTCCATAGGCCCAGCGGAACATCCAGTTAATTAATATTATTTTGAGAGTTAATTTATTTAAAAATACTTAAAATTAGAGGTTTTATTTTGGAATGTTAAGCAAATTTAGTGATTTAGCTCCTTTATTGTTTAGGAAGTCGGTTCCAATTAGAAAAGGGGATGTTTAAACCCTTCTTTTATATATATATATATTATATGAGAGGACTCTCCTAATCTGCAGCTTATGTTTTCCTAAGCTGAAACAGTGCTGGTTATCAAAGTCGACTATCTCTGTTTTTGGCCTAATAAAACTGGAAAATCCGGTCCTTATTGGATTTTTCTTGATTTTGGAGACGATGATTTGAGGCAGTTCGCGATGGAGATGATTTTGCAGATGATTCCAGCTTAGGATAACATAAGATGTAGCTTAGGAGAGCCTCTCTCTCTCTCTCTCTCTCTCTCTCTCTCTCTCTCTCTCTATATATATATATATATATGAGATGCTCCTATGAGAGCACTCTCACCCTATTATGAGAGATAAGGGTGGGGGCCCTCACATTTAAATTGTTGGCATTGGATATGGATGTGAGGGCCCACACCTTATCTCTCATAGTAAGGTGAGAGATGCTCTCATACGAGCATCTCCCTATATGTATGTATGTATATATATATGGAAATTCTCAAAAACACCCCTTTTTGCGCCCCTCTTGTTTTTGGTCATAGGGCCCATGTTGTGTCAATCAAGTCTTTTCACACACACTACCCCCCAATGAATAGTCACAAGTCCAAATTTGACACTCATCCAAATTTATCTCACCGTTGGATTGAAATCATAATAAAATGATGCCTCTAAACCATTAAGTTCTAGGGCCATGGATCAAAAGATTAGGATGATCTTATGGGCTCAAGATCTTGCATATGGGTAGGCCTCATATGGATCTTTCCATCCAATGGACTTCCATGATCATCATGCATCCTAATGGACCAAACTAGGAGGAGCATTTTTTTTTCTAAGAAATGCTCGGGCGCTGTGTAGCGCTCCCCATATATGTATATATATACATCTGTGCGCACGCGCGTGTGTGTATATATATGTAATCCCTCTATTGGGAGAGATAGCTTTCATTATTCAATTAAAGAAATATTATGGGTTTTTCCTATGATTGTAAGGTTTTCTCTAGGTTGAGAATACTCTGAGTCTCTTTTGAAGCTTGGTCTCTATCATTGAATCCTTCATGGATTCGGCCAAACCTACGCAGAATTGGTCTATTTTCTCATTCATGGATCCATGTGCATTATATAGCCTTTGTATGGCCCACCATGATGCATGTCAATCACAATTTTAGGGTGAAACTTAAAGTCCTTCATTTGGATTAAAGGTGTCACCATAGCAATCAACCCGAAAAGCAATATGATGCAGCGCATCACAGTTCACAGTTATCGCAGAGTGAATTTTTTTTTACCCCAAAAATTTTTGAAAAAATATCCCAAATATTGTAAAATGCTATAGAACAATGTGCTCTTTTTTTTTCCCATTAGTAAACACTATAAGTCTATAAAGCAAAATTTATCAGTCCCATTTTAACTGAAACTATATAAAGTTTGTTCAAAGAAATCCGTCAAGATTCTGTGTTTCAGTGCAGTTTTAGTGGAAAGAGTGGTTATTGTTGTGTTTGGAAAGGAGTAAATGGAAGAGAAGAGGTAGAAATAGGGTTTTAACCAAAAAATGGACTGTCAGCCGATATTTTCAAATCGACAAATACATATCAGTCCAGGCCAATATCCTGAAAATATCAGCCGAGAACAACCGATATTTTGGCAAGATTTTGCATTCCATGATCTCGGTACCAATATTTGCAAATTATTGTCACAGTAGAGACACTCATGCCATCAGCCGATAAAACGCGAACTCTCCAGTCCAAACACCTAGCAATGTTCGATGACGAGCAATTCATGCGCAAGCTCACAACGAACGAATTCAATTATCCCCTTCCGTTCGCACGCAAAACAATATTACATCTCATTCATCGCTCAGATCACAAAACATACAAATTCAAAACGGATTCTCTACGAATTCAAGCAGAATCACAGCAATCGTACATTCCACATGAGATCGGAAAAATCAGAGAGAGAAATAGATGATGAAATCAGAGAAGATCCTTACATGCGCTTCGAACATGGCGACGGATCAAAGGCTCTCGATCTTTCAAGTTGCGCGGATGACAAGCAGCGTTAGGTGCTCGATCGGTATCGCAATCGAAGGTAAGAAGACCTTCGAATCATTCATGGCACTCGATCCTGACGCGAAGAACCCTAGATTTTTCTCGCTGAGGACGGCAAAATGCGAGAAAAACAAACGCGGAGAATATGAGAGAGAGCGCTTTTTTACTTGTTTTTTCCCTCGAATCGAACAAGGGGAGTGGAGGAGGGGGTGTGAAAAGACGCTTTATATATACCCTTCCACTCCCCTTGTCAGTGCTGCGGTTTTGTACACGTTGCAGGGAAAGGTGGGGCCCACCTTATAAAGGGGGCCTCTGGACGATCTGAGCCATTGATTTGGAAGGCTTTAAGTGGATACGATGAACGGTAGGTGGGAATTTCTTCCCTTCCAATTCGAGGAGACTGACTGGTGTATAGATTACCGTGCACTCCTCCCAATGGGGCCCACCTGCGTTCATTTTGGCTGATATGAGGGATTGGGACAGGAATTTGAGTTATACCAGCAGAAAACACCTGAAAATCATCCAAATTAAATAGTTATTTAATATTACCAATCTATCCTTGTGAAGATGGTTGAAACCTATGGTTTAGACCATTAGGTCATGGGTTCACGATATGGCACCAAAAATATATATATATAGTTAATTAATATTAATATTTAAATTAATTGTCAACTAATAAAAGAGGACATGAATCATTCCATTAATATTCGATAAAGATGAGTTCTTTTTATCTTTTCTAAATCATTCGAGAATTCTTTTATTTAAAAATCAAAATCCAATGTGATATAATACAACTCATGTGGTGGGTTAGATCAGTGGAGAAACTAAAGGGGGGTAGTAGGGGCCATGAGCCTCCCAAAATTTTAGAAAACCCCTTGTGGTTTTAAAGAATTTTATAATTTTTTATTTTGCCCCCCCCCCCCCCGAAGTTTTCAAAAAAGCCCTTATATATTTTAAAAATTATATAAACAATTTATATGTGGCTCTTCCAAAATCTTATTTCTACCCAAGGAAGAATTCTTGGATCCGCCCCAGTGTTAGATAGTGAATAATGTTTGTGGTTTTCGTTCTTTTTTTTTTTTCTAAAATAGGAAGATCTCATTTTATGGATTTTGTAACTTTGTTGATATAAAAATAAGATGAAAAAAAAATGAAAACAAGTCAAGTTCTAGTGGATTTGAGAAGTCCTACAAAACTATAGAAGTGAGATAAAAAAAAAATCCAACAATACCTAAAAGGGTAAATTGAAAAAGGCCAGTGTGATAGATTTTATTAGCTTGAGTATGAATCAAATAGAGATAAAAATTCAGTAAAAAATATTTGATAACAACAATCAATAAAAACTAAAACTGTGCTCCCTTCGTCTTAGGGCATTGGATCTTTTCTTTCGATAATACATTTATATATTTCATTGTGTCGCTTCTTTTAGAATTTTCAATTGATATAGGTTCTAGAGAAGAAAAACTCAGGCATTTGTTTGCCAAGATCTTAGCAATTAAACAAAAAGGCATTTGAATCTACCCAAATGGATTAATATTTTGATTAGATCGATCCTTAGTCGCTCCATTGTTCGGTGAAGTGCATAAATGAAAACTCAGTCTTCTTACCCAAAGAGAAGAGAAATCCTTCCCTGCACGGATTTTCATGGCGAAATCCTTCCTGCGCGGATTTCCATCGCGAAATCCTTCCCAACCTGGATTTCCATCGCAGATTCCTCCCAAAGAGGCACGTAACCCTCCTGAAGAGGCTCCCCCCGAAAAGGCACGAAACACTCCTAAAGAGGTTCCTCCGGAAGAGGCACGAAACGCTACCAAAGATGTTCCGCCCGAAGAGGCAAATAACGCTCCTGAAGAGATTACTCCCGAATAGCACCTAACGCTCCTGAAAAGGTTACGGTAAAATCCGTTATCTCTAAAATAATGGAAGTCCCTGATGAGACTTTGGAAACCCCTGAAGAGGCACCTGTACCGGGTAATGAAGAGATCTCTATATTTTACAATTATTCAAGAAAGAGATTAAATAGAAATGATGATGATGATTAGGACACAGAATCACGTTCTATAAATCCCGAAAGGATTTTCTTTGTCTGAAGTAAAGTCAAGGAGTACGTACTCAATTCAATTAAGGCACTGAATTAGTATTAAACACATCCTACGATATTTGCATGAAACAACTAATTTAGGAATATTTTATTCTTTTGATCATAAAGATTTCAGTTTTATAGGATATGCAGATTCAGATTATCTCTCTAATCCTCATAAGGGTCGATCACAGACAGGTTATGTGTTTTTTAATATTAATGCCGTCATTTCTTGGTGTTCTGCTAAACAGACTTTAGTAGCTAATTCCTCAAACCATGCTGAGATTTTGGCTCTTTATGAAGCCAGTATGGAATGTGTATGGCTAAGATCTTTACTTCAGCATGTTCGTAGTTCTTATCAATTACCATCTATTGCAGGTATCCCGAATATTATCTATGAAGATAATGAAGCATACATAAAACATATTCGTAAAGGTTTCATTAAAGGAGACAAGACCAAACATTTAGCACTGAAGTTATTCTTCACTCATGAACTCCAGAAGAAAAATGAAATTGAAGTCAAGCAAGTT
The DNA here is from genome assembly GCA_012931725.1 of Litsea cubeba. NCBI lineage: Eukaryota > Viridiplantae > Streptophyta > Magnoliopsida > Laurales > Lauraceae > Litsea > Litsea cubeba. The sequence goes on along the minus strand of CM022944.1, from coordinate 121,622,906 downwards.
TGTCCGAGTAACAACCTACCTGATCTGTTTACCAAATATTTGCCAAAATCAGTATTTCAGAAGTTTGTATATGAGATTGGCATGCTTAGAGTTCATCATCAAACTATTTGAATGATGGTCATCAAAAGGGGAGTGTTATGAGATATGAATCTTGGGTGGATGCCCACTTAAAGTGAGGGTTAGAATTAGGGTTCCTCTCTTATGAGGTTACTTTGCTTATAAATAGGCTTCTCCTCTTGTATTTGTACACATAGTTAATGAGATAATAAAAAAGCTCTATCTACTCCCTCTAATCCTCTTTCTCTTAATCTCTCTCTTTTCTAACATTTCTTCCTTTGTAACCAATTATATCTCAGCATCACGTGAAGTAGAAGACTGCATCCTACTGATTGTTATTCCATATTTTAGCATAGTTTGACACACGTCAAAAAGGATAAGCATCAAATTTTCCAATATGTAAACCATTGTTATTTGGTACATGCTTACTATATATGTTACTGCTTGTGATTTATGACCCGGACAAGTCCTTTTCCCTTCATGCACACTTTGAAGATATCTAAGCAAAAAGAAGACTGCTGAAGAGATGGAGCAACATTACCATAAGCAACCTCAGTTGCTCTATGTTAATATTAAGAGCTAAATGTCATTTCTTAAAAGGGTACTTTATTTTCCTAAGAACATTTTCCTCTCTTTGCCAGTTTAGCAACTCTATTAATAAAGTCAAGTGAAGTAAAGTTGGTTTTGAAGAAGGAATAAAATATAAGTGGGTTATGGTGTTATTTTATTTTTAGCTGTTTGTTATGAAATCTTTTTTACTTTTTGTATGGGAAAGTGAAGTTTTTTTTGTATTTTAGTCGATAAAGGTGGTTGTTTTTTGACATTTTTTTTGGAAAAGATGGAGGGAGTTTTGAATTGAAGTGCTTTTGATATGACACATTGTCTGAAAAATGAAGGCTTTACTTGACTTTTACTATATTAGTAAAGTGCCAAACTAGCCGACCAGTGAGTATTTATGCTGACATGGTCCCATTAAAGAATGATTTGGTCATTTTTTTCGGGATGTTTTTCAACTTTAAGAAAGAAGAATGAGCGTAGGGAATTTCACATTGATGAGATGATCTTCATTGTTAGTAAACGTACATTTGAAGTGCATTAGAAACTAATTAAGGAGTATAGAATTGAAAGTTTCATGACAGCTGACACACTCATGATCGAGTGGTGTTACCAATTCGATGTCACATATGTATCCCGGGTTAGACTCCCGAGTCTTTAGGTTGATAGTATCGCTCTTGACCAACCTTGATCTCGGGATAAAAATATTGATGCTGATATATATATGTGACATGCAAGAAATTGGTTGAAGAAGAATTTTATGAATGTCGAAAAAAAGTCTATATAGATTGTTATCGGGATAGTTCTAAGTAGCTCTTATTAAATTAGACAATAGTTTCCAAACAGCCCCTAAAGAGACAATTGTAACAGATTTTAATGTTTTGTTAGAGCGACATCAAGTACCATCTCCATGGGTGTGACTTTTCACATTAAGTTATCAAATTACCAATGCTACACGTACGTTTTTCACTAAAACATTAATTAATTGACGCAAAACCAAATTAAAAATGCAAAATGATAATGACCATGATAATAACTTATGATCTACAATGCGCTCTCTCTCTCCCCCTCCCCATCAAATCCACCAACCAAAGCAAATTGAAAATCTCATGCACAATTCATTGAAACATACGGAACATGAGAAAAAATGTTGCAAAAACCATATATAGAATACAGTCAAAGGATATTAAAATAATAGTATATAATTAAAAAAGGATAAAAGAGTATCATTCCAAAATGGAATATATATGTATTTATTTATTTATTTATATATATTTATATGTGAAAAGTGCTCAACAGCCTAAATGTAAGGGCCCCACTCCTTACTCTCACACCCTCTCACTCTAGGCAGTGCTCCCCAGTGGAAAATAGAAGTGTCATCGACTCTGATACCATTTGTAACGGGTAACGACCCGGACCGACTCTCCAAGTGATATTGTCCGTTTTAATCCAATCTTAAAGTGGAAAGATAAATGTAAAAAAAAAAAAAAACAGCTAGACCATTCGCTATCAACGACCAATTAAATAGACTAGACTTTGAAATTCTCACCGACTCCAAATGTTACTTTACAACATCTTCAATAAGACAAATGAAACCAGTATAGAAGTAAAGGGGGAAGGAGGCTAGCAATCCTCTTACAAGAGTGGGAAGAAGAAGAAATTGACGGGTTTGTCAATGCAATAACTGTTAATTGTAAGCTTTCAAACCCAGTACTCCTTCTATCTTTGTTATCCTTTTAGGTGGGCCCCACTACTCCACTAGACGTTTCTGAAAATTGAACATACTTTTCATCTCTTGGGCATGGCCGTCCATGGGTTTTACGGGGAGAGGCAAGTGGGGCCCACATTGGAGGTGGATGAGGGATGGATTGGTCTATCAAATTTTCAACGGCGAGATGGACATATCAGCCCCCCAAAAAAATCAACGGCTTAAAATTTTTCTAGGGGTGAATCTAACGATGAGTATCATCTTGATGGGTGTCAAATTGGGTCTCTGGTGGGGCACTTCATGCATGGGAAGGGGAGATGGTATCAAAGGCGGGGCCATGCTGAGCCCAGGAGATCACGTTAAGGTGGGCCCTGGTGAGCCCAGGAGAACGCTCTCTTTTAAAAGCAGAGTATCTGTATTTCTCAATCCATTTCTGCGCACTAATTGAAAGGTTCGGATTCTAACATCTGGTTGAAACCGTTTGGATATCTGAAAGATAGAACTGGGACAGGTTTATCATTTAAAAAAAAAAAAAAACAGTATACTGTTGGGCTTAGTAGGTCCAGACCAAGTAGGCTCATGGTCATGGGTATTTTGGTAATTGTACCGGGACTTTTTTATTGACTAAGATAGGGTTTCTTGGGGGGTAAGAAAGAGAGCATTATATATATGATGTAATGCGTAACCCATGAGAGACAGATGACAGAAGAGAGAACCTAAAGGAGAGTTGAGTTTCTTTCCCGTGGACGTAGGCAAGATTGCCGAACCACGTAATTCTCTTGTGTGTGATTGTTTGTCTTTTGTGTGGTTGTTTGTCCGTTCGATCGCTGATTCACATTTCCGCATACACGCGTACAACAAGTTGTTAGGAAATTAACTAGGGTAAAGCACGCTTCAATCAATCACAAGCACACAAGACAAAAAGAGATTTACGTGGTTCGGCAATTGCCTACGTCCACAGGACTATGAGCGTTCCGCTCGATTTCACTATGCAGGAAATTGGGCAACTCGTTACAAGGATATACCTCTAACACTTAGCCTACTCTCTCCCCCAATAGATCTCAATCTTGCTCTCACAGTCTCTCCCCTTACAATGCTCTCTTGTTTTCCCTTGCTTGCTTTCTGTGATGTGATGTAACTTACAAAGAATAACCCTAGAGAGTATATATAAAGAACTTGCCCTAATTTACTTAGGCCCTAAGTAAACTATCCATCAAGGCCCAATGGACCTTTTGAGCCAAATCCAACAATCTCCACCTTGGCGAAAAATGTCTGACCTTTTGAAGAATTGTTGTGTTGTGTTTATAACACCTGTACCGTGTGGGAAAGCTCTCCCACCATATCTGCACCTCACTGAAGATGAGATGCACCTTCAATCTCTAACAAGAGGAGAGATTGAGCAAGTCCAGGCAATGCCTGAACTTCTCTGTAGTGACTAGCTTAGTGAAAATATCAGCTGCATTTTCATCAGTGTGAATCTTCTCAACGGAGATCTCACCTGTAGCAACCCAATCTCGAATTCTGTGATGCATAACAACAATGTGCTTTGTCCTGGCATGATATACCTGATTCTTCGCCAAACATATGGCGCTTTGACTATCACAGTGTATTGAGATTGATTCTTGCTTAATCCCGATTTCATTCACCAAACCTCTCAACCAAATTGCTTCCTTAGAAGCCTCTGCAAGTGCCATGTATTATGCCTCTGTAATGGATAATGCTGTTGTAGACTGAAACACCAATCTCCAGCTTATCGGTCCGCTTGCTAATGTGTAAACATAGCCTGTGGTTGATCTTCTTTTGTCCAGATCCCCTGCAAAATCAGAATCTACATATCCCACTACACTTTCTGGTCCCTGTTTTCTTTCAAACAATATTCCCAAGTCTTTGGTGCCTTTTAAGTATCTTAGAATCCACTTTACTGCATTCCAATGCTCTTTCCCTGGATTCGCCATGTACTTACTCACCACACTGACTGCTTGAGCAATATCTGGTCTTGTGCAAACCATGGCATACATCAAACATCCCACCGCATTAGCATACGGTATCTTGGACATATCTTCAATTTCATCGTCCGTACTTGGAGATTGACTGGCACTTAAATTGAAGTGACTTGCAAGTAGAGTAGACACGGGCTTGGCATTCTGTATGTTAAACTTCTCAAGTACTTTTGAGATGTATTTCTTTTGTGATAACCACAGCTTTCCAGCCTTTCTGTCCCTCCTTATTTCCATACCCAACATTTTTGTGGCCGACCCAAGGTCTTTCATGTCAAACTCCTTTTTCAACTAAGATTTCAGTTCTTCTATTTTTGACATGTTCTTACATGCAATAAGCATATCATCCACATAGAGTAACAACATAATAAATGAATTATCATCATGCACTTTAAAGTAAACACAATGATCATACTCACATCGATAGTAGCCAATCCGCAACATGTAGGAGTCGAAGCGCTTGTACCATTGCCTTGGTGATTGTTTCAGCCTGTACAATGATCTCTTCAATTTGCAGACATAGTCTTCTTTTTCCGACTTCTCTAAATCCTTCAGGTGGCTCCATGTAAATTGTTTCCTCCAAGTCACCATGAAGGAAAGCTGTCTTTACATCTAACTGTGCTACTAATGCCAGCAACACCCTGATAGATGTGTGCTTCACAACTGGGGAAAAGATCTCATCATAGTCAACCCCTTCTTTCTGTGAGTACCCCTTTGCTACTAAACGTGCCTTGAACCTTGGTGTTTCATTTTCATGTGGGACTTCCTTCTTCTGAAACACTCATTTGTAGCCAACTGATTTTCTATCTTTAGGTTTTGGAACTAACTCCCAGACGGAGTTCTTTTCGAGAGATTCTATCTCATCCATCATAGCACCCATCCAACCCTCCCTATCACTGCTGTTCATAGCTTCTTGGAGTGTGTTTGTATCACCACTACTGGTGATAAGAGCAAAATGGACTTCATCCTCATCCCATCCAAACCTTTGAGGTGGTTTGATGCTTCTCTTTGCTCTTCCCTGTGCTAGACTTGTGGGTTCCTGCTGAACCTCTACTTCTTCCTCTCCACCAGATGTACTGGCCTCTGTTTGAATCTGCACTGATTTCTTGCCTTTATTATCTGTAAGAGGAATTATTTCAACAACTGCCTTCTCAGCACTGTGCCCTTTGACTTCACCATCTTGTTCCCTGTTCATCATAGACTTTTCATCAAACACTACATCTCTGCTGATGATCTTTTTCATGTTTATTGGATCCCATAGCTTGTACCCTTTCACTCCCTTCTCGAATCCGAGGAATATGCATTTGAGTGACTTGGAATTAGGCATGTCAAACGGGCCGTGCCGTGCCGGCACGGCCCGCTAAATTCTCGGCCCGCCCGTGCCGTGGGCCGGGCCGGCACGGCACGGCCCGCCAGGGGAAAACCCCTGGCACGGCACGGCCCACTGGCACGGCCCACAGTGGGGCGGGCTGGAGCGGGCCGTGCCGGGCCGGCCCGCGGGCCAGGCTTTTTTTTTTTTTTTTTTTAGACTAATATAGATATATAATTACCGTAAGGCATAACGTAAGCGTAAGTCCGTAACGACATGGATTTGAATTTGATTTTCGATCAATAGTCATTAATTTTTCAATAGTTACTTTTCTAAACATTTAAACTTATACAAACATTTGACAAATGATTGAGTGGTTCAAATTAATTTATAGATATTTACTCACATATTACTTAAGTACTATATATGATTTTTCTTTTTCTTATCAGTATTAAAAATAAAAATTAGAACACAAGCAAGGAGAATGACAAAGATATTTAAGTGGTTCGGTCAAACTCGACCTACTCCACTGAGAAGAGAGAACCATTTGGATCTTAACTTCTTGAAGGTTTCTAAATAGGATTACCTTCAAAACCTTACAATCTTTTTAGAAAATAAAAAAAAAAGAATGAAAAACTTATAAATTACAATGAAGAAAAAAGTAAAAAATCAGATTTGTAGTCCACTAATGTATTCTGCTGGATCAAAATCTTCCATTAATGATGTTAACTCTTGCTTCCTCTTATCTGCCAAGTACCAGTCTCGTAGGCAAACACAACACTCCACCGTTTCTTCAGTGAGATTTGTTCTTCTGTCTTCTACTACACGTCCACCTGCACTAAAAGCCTGTTCTGATGCTACAGAAGACATAGGAATATTTAATAGATCACGAGCCATGGCTGCCAACACTGGATAAATGCTTTCCTGTTGCTTCCACCAGGCTAAAAGGTCAAAAGTGGATGCATCCTGCATCCTAATTACACCTACGTCAAGATACGATGATAACTCCGTCACAGTGTTGCTACTTGAGCTTGAGCTGGATGCCATGCCCGTGGACAGGGAAGAATACCACACCTCCCACTCAGGAACACCTGTATACTGGACTTCTGTATTGCCCATACTAAGCCCAGCTGTACCCATTTGCTCACAATAAAATTGAAAAAGTGCTTGTAATTGTGCCATTATATTTGAAAAATTATTTGAATCTGTATAATTCATATTTTTATTTATTCCATCAATAAAAAACTGTACACCACTTAATTTTAACCTAGGATCAAATACAGCAGCTAAAGAAAATGTCATTGGAGCCTCTTTCCAATATTTATTAAATTTGACTTCCATGTCTCTAATAGTGCTACCAAGTAAAAAATGATCTCTAAATCTACTGAATTGTAAAGTAATTTTAAAAAGTTTCATTAAAGCTTCATTAGATGTGGGATAATATATCCCGGAAAAAAATAATGTTGAAGTATAAAAAGGTTCTAATAAATCTCTTATATGGGCACATAACTCCCAATGTTCATCACTAATCATTAAATCTTGTGCATGAAAAGCACAAAATTCATTCAAAACAGTTTTTCTAGAAAGTGCCTTGTTTAACAAATCATACATAGAATTCCATCTATGTTCAACTTCTTTAGGCAGTTTAATAGCTGATACGCCTTGCCTCGCACATATTTGGGCATACAATTGTCTTCTTTGTGCGGAGCAAAAAACAAATCTAGCAATGTCTTTAATAGCATCTGTATAACTTATAATGTGCTTTAAACCAACTTTTGCAATAAGATTTAAGATGTGACATACACATCTATTTTGAAAGATAGAACTATCTATCAAAGTTGCAAGTGGCATCTGCATTCTCATTAATTCAATAGCCACTGTATTATTACTAGCATTATCTAAAGTTACAGATAAAACTTTTTCCTTAATACTATATTCATCTAGTTTTTCCAAAATAAATGTACTTATCCTAGTTCCATTGTGTGGCCATTCAAGAGTGCTAAAACAAAGTATACGTTTATTCATAATCCATTTTGCATCTATATTATGTGCAGTAATACAAAGATAACTATCACCCCCTTTAGAAGTCCACATATCTGTGGTTATGGATATTCTACCAGGAGATTCCGCAAAATAGTTTTTTATATTTATTTTCGCTTCCTGCCAGAGTCTAATAGCATCATTTCTGGCTGTATTTCTTGAAATACTGTGAAATTGTGGTTGACAGTATTTCTGGACCCATTCTTCAAAAAACTCATTTTCAACAAAAATAAATGGTAATTCGGACAAAACAATCATTTTAACAAGACCTTGTCTAGCACTTTGTGCATTATAAGAAAAAATACCCAAACTGCTACTACTACTACCACCACCAGTAGTAGAAATTTGGGTTTGTGAACCAGGCCCCCCTGTCCCTGCATTCTCTGGCCTATGCTTTTGTAAACATGTTTTCCTATGTCTTGACAAATGGCCGGTACCCCCTTTTGACTGGGCACTATAAATCTTACCACACAATGTGCATTTTGCCTTTTCAACATTCTTTCCATTTTCAATAACATCATACCTTGTATATATATCCCAAACTGCTGAAGTTCTACTCCTCTTGTTTGGTTTTTGGGAGTTATGAGGAAAGGGGGGTGGTAAATCACCTACTTGATCTTGTAATTCAATAAAATCTTCTCCTGCCTCTAAATTAACGGATGAAGATTCTGTGGGAAATCTTCTAGCCATATTTGAAATGAATAAATTTATAAATGATAATAGTAATATGCTAATAGCCTTCTTTTGTGATAATTTATTATAAGAAAGGGGAGAAAATGAGAGTTAATATAATATAATATAACTTATATATATGGAATCTCAAATCTAAATATTATAAATACCTCTAAATCTTTGAAGGCCCCTTTAATCTTGTCTCTTGATGACTTGATCTTTGGTCCTCCAAAAACTTCTTAGAGAGTGAAAGAGTTGAATGCTTTGAGAGAGAGTTAGAGAATGAGAGAGTTGTGTAAATTGGTGAGAATGAGAAATGTGTAATTGGTGAGGAATGAGAATGGGAGGGTTAGGATATTTATAGACTTAGTATAATGAAAAATGACACAAAATACCCCTTAGATGACCGTTTTATAGCTGTTGGGGGGGGTAAAATGGTATTTTTTTAAAAAAATGGCTGTTGGGCGTGCTGGCGGGCCGTGCTGGCGGGCCGGCCCGTCGGGCCGACCGTTGGGCGTGCCTGGCGGGCCGGCCCGTCGGGCCGACCGTTGGGCGTGCCTGGCGGGCTGGCGGGCCGCGGGCTGGCGGGCTGGCGGGCCTATACAGGCGGGCCTGGCGGGCTGCAAGTGCTGGCCCACTAGGCCAGCGGGCCTGGCGGGCCGTGCCAAACGGGCCAGCGGGCCGTGCGCAGCTCGGCCCAGCACGGCCCGCGTCATGGGCCGTGCCCAGTGGGCCGTGCCGTTGACCGGGCCGTGCCGTGCCACGGCCCGTTGACTGGCGGGCCGGGCCGGGCCGGGCCGGGCCGGCACGGCCCACTTGACATCACTACTTGGAATCTAGTTTGGATCTCTCATCACTGGGAATGTGTGCGTATGCTGGACATCCGAATAACTTGAGTGTGGAATAATCAACTTCTTTACCTGTCCAGACTTCTTCTGCAACTTTGCAATCCAAAGCTGCTGATGGTGACCGATTAACCACATAGCACGCGTGATTAACTGCTTCTGCCCAAAAACTTTTAGTCAACCCTGCATGTAGTCTCATGCTCCTTGCTCTTTTCAAAAGAGTCCTATTCATTCTTTCCGAAACTCCATTTTGCTGAGGAGTCTTTGGAACTGTAAAGTGTCTTGTGATGCCTTCATCCTTGCAGAATTGTAAAAAACTTTGACTTTTGTATTCACACCCATTATCTGATCTCAGATACTTGACTTTTCTCCCTGTTTGATTTTCAACTTCTGCCTTCCATTCTTTGAATTTTTCGAAGACCTCAGACTTGTGTTTTATGAAGTAAACCCAAACTTTCCTTGAAAAGTCATCAATAAAAGTCACAAAGTATTCAGCTCCACCTTTTGACTTAACTGGGGATGGTCTCCACACATCTGAGTGAATGTAGTCAAGAATGCCTTTACTTCTACAATCTTTTCCTGCAATTTTAAATGACACTTTCGTCTGCTTGCCATAAACACAGAATTTGCAAAAATCCAGCTTGCATGTTTTCACACCCTTTAACAACTGTCTTTTATGAAGTTCTAACATGCCCTTCTCACTCATATGCCCTAGCCGTATATGCCATAACTGAGACTCATCAACGCTGTTTTTGTCTTCTGTGGAGACTGCAGCTCCACCTACAACTGTGTTTCCCATCAATTTGTAAAGGTTGTTACCCACTCTGGTACCTTTCATTAATACCAGAATACCTTTACTCACTTTAAGCAAGTCATCCTTTGCACTGAATGAACAACCTTTGGATTCTAGTGTGCCTAAGGATACCAAATTCTTCTTTAAGTGAGGGAACATGTCTCACACCACCCAAAGTTCTAACAACTCCATCTGCCATTCTGATTTTTATGGTTCCCATTCCAATGGTTTTACATGCAGCATCATTACCCATTAGAACACTACCACCATCACATGGCTCATAAGTATCAAACCAATCACGATTAGGACACATATGATATGTACAACCGGAATCTAAAATCCATGTTTCAGATAGATTGTTACCTTGCGAGACTGATAGGAGTTCCACTTCCTTTTCTGAGGCAACGCTGGCGAAGTCACTGCTATCCAATTTGTCCCCAGCTTTATTCTTCCCATCTTTGCTCGCTTTGTAATGCCGGCAATCTTTCTTCCAGTGCCCTTTCTTCCCGCAATGAAAACATTCTGAATCTTTCTTGCTTTTGGACTATGATCTAGAGTTGTTTCTTTTTTACTTACCCCTGTCCTTGGACCTGCCACGGTTATGCGAGCCTTCATTTGCTAGAAGTCCCTCTGCATGTGAATTACCTTTGCTAGGCTTTCTTCTGGCAGCATTAGAGATGATATCTTGAGTAACCTCCTCAAAATTGAGTGTCTCCTTCCCATATAGCAGGGTAGTCACAAAGTGCTCATATGGGTCAAAGAGAGAATTCAACAATAACAGTGACCTGTCTTCGTCATCGAATTTCACATCGAGCCTTAACAAATCACTGATCATCCTATTGAAAGTGTTCATGTACTCCATCAGATCACATTCTTCTTCCATCTTCAACCCATACAACTGTTTCTTCAGGTGTAGCTTGTTTGTCAGATTCTTACCCATGTACAGCTTCTCGAGCTTTTCCCATAGGTCCTTTGCAGATTCCTCTTCCACGTTGAACATAACTTCGTCAGAGAGGTACTGTTCAATAGAGCTCATGGCTCTAGGTACTGTTCAATAGAGCTCATGGCTCTTTCATCGATATCCGCCCACTCATCATCTTCCATCTTTGTAAGCTTCTTTGCCTTGCCAAGCAATGCTACTTTGATTCCTTGTTGAATCAAGATATTTTTCATTCTCCTTTGCCACAAGCCAAAATTAATTTTGCCATCAAATTTCTGAATTTCAAATTTGATACCTGCTGCTGTAGCCTTGTTTGCCATTTTGTCTGAAATCTACTACTTTTTCAGAACTTCAAACGGTCAATCCGTTCCGTTAACTTTGTAGATCTCGTCGACACGAATCTGTAGGAAGAAACGGAGCTCAAATCGGAGTCCGGATGGCTCCGAAAACTGAGAATGAATTCTGGCCGTCAATCTGGTCAACTCTGTGGTTTGACCGAACTGCTGACGTGCTACTGACGTGAGCGCTGCTGGCTGCTGCTGCGCTGGGCTTTTCCTGCACAGGCTGGGTCAGGTCAGAACTGACCCACGACCTGAACTGGTGAGCTGGGCTTCCTTAACGAACTGGGCCAGGTCAGAATTGACCTGGACTGGAAACTGACCCGGAAATTATCTGCTGGGCTGGGCTTCCTGCGCGCGGGTCAAAACTGACCCAGACTGGAACTGGCGACGAACCAACCCAAACTGGGTCTTTCCTTCTTCTTCTTCGTCGAATGGGTTCTGCAACAGAAAAGGCAAAAACGCAGCGTCTTGCTGCTTCTTCCTTCTTCCTTTCCGGTGATGACGCAGCGGCGGGGACAGCACGGCGGCGGCGGACTCCGGTCCGGCGACTTGCTGACGCGACCAGAAACAGGGTCTGTCCAGCAGTGATTTCCGGCGATGGGTGATGACGGAGTCCAGAACCTTCTGGTGATCCGCGGCCTGATTTGTGATCTGCGTGGCCCACCTTCTCTGTTCCGGCGACGATGACAGCGCGTGGTGCACGGACAGATCTGGCACCGATCGAATTTGCGGATTCCGGCAAGAACTGATGCCCTGTGCGATCCGATCTATTTGGATCTCTGCCTTGTTCTGGCAGCAAACTTCTGCAAGACGAAGGGTGCGGGTCAACGCTGGTTCCGATGTCTGGAACTTCTGATCCGCCTTGGTGATCGTCTGATCACTGAAGCCTCCTTCTGCTGCGTGCACCCGTAACCTTAGAAAAAATCCTAACTTCGCTCTGATACCAATTGTTAGGAAATTAACTAGGGTAAAGCACGCTTCAATCAATCACAAGCACACAAGACAAAAGAGATTTACGTGGTTCGGCAATTGCCTACGTCTACGGGACTATGAGCGTTCCGCTCGATTTCACTATGCAGGAAATTGGGCAACTCGTTACAAGGATATACCTCTAACACTTAGCCTACTCTCTCCCCCAGTAGATCTCAATCTTGCTCTCACAGTCTCTCCCCTTACAATGCTCTCTTGTTCTCCCTTGCTTGCTTTCTGTGATCCAGAAATTCAGAGAATCATTGATCATGTGGATGACAAGCCAGAGTTCAGATTGATAGAGGGAGTTTTGTACTGCAAGGATAGGTTGTGTGTGCCAGATGTTCAAGACATCAAGTCAGAGTTGATGACAGATGCGCACCACACCCGATATTCTATTCACCCAGGGAGCACCAAGATGTATCAGAATTTGAAGAATCACTATTGGTGGGTGAAAATGAAGAAAGAGATTGCAGAATTTGTCTCTAGATGTATGACTTGTCAACTGATTAAGGCAGAGCACAAGAAGCCTCCTGGTTTACTTCACCCGTTGGAGATTCCACAGTGGAAATGGGAGAACATCACCATGGATTTCGTGTCGGGATTGCCGAACACCAAGAAAGACAATGATGCTATTTGGGTGATTGTTGATAGACTGACTAAATCAGCCCATTTCTTGCCATTTAAGACTAGTCAGTTTATGGATAAGATGACTAAGATGTACAGGGACAATATAGTCAAGTTGCATGGAGTGCCTAAGTCCATAGTGTCCGATCGAGACACTAAGTTTGTCTCTCGGTTTTGGTCTACTTTCCAGTCATCTATGGGAACTCAGTTGAAGTTCAGCACAGCTTACCACCCTCAGACAGATGGACAGTCAGAGCGTACCATTCAGACATTGGAAGATCTCCTCCGAGCATGTGTTTTGGATTTCAAGGAGAGTTGGGATGAGAGTTTGCCTCGATGTGAGTTTGCCTACAACAACAGCTACCATTCAAGCATTGGTATGGCACCATTTGAGGCATTATATGGAAGGAGATGCAGAACCCCGGCATGTTGGGAGGAAGTTGGAGTTCGGAGTTTTCATGGCCCATCGGAGATTGCTGATTCCAGTGAGAAGGTCCGAGTTGTTCAAATGAGAATAAAGGAGTCACGTGATCGTCAGAAGAGCTATGCAGACAAGAGGCGGAGACCTTTAGAATTCCAAGTGGGGGATATGGTTTTCTTGAAAGTGTCTCCGATGAGAGGTGTTGTCAGATTTGGACAGAAAGGGAAGCTTGCCAAGAGGTTTGTGGGACCGTTTGAGATTAAGAGCAAGATAGGAGACGTGGCTTATCGTCTAGTGCTACCGCCAGAGTTAGCGGGTGTGCACGATGTGTTTCATGTCTCAATGCTTCGGAAGTATATTCCAGATCCCACCCACGTGTTGCAGCACGAGCCACTTCAGCTTCAGGCAGATGTCACCTACGTGGAGCGGCCAGTGCAGATCATTGACACTAAGGAGATAGTGTTGCGTACTAAGACCATCCCATGGGTTAAAGTACAGTGGGAGAACCACAGTCCGGAGGAAGCTACGTGGGAGCTGAAGGAGCAGATTCAGAAAGCGTACCCCTATCTTTTTCCAAATAAGGTATGTTTAGGCATTTGGGGGACCAAATGTTCTTTTTATTTGTGAGAGTTGTAAGGTCCGTGACCTTACTGGGTCAGTTGGGCCCAAAACCCGGCCCGTTGACCCGTTTTAATTTGTTATTATTTTATTTAATTATATTTTAGATATTTTAGTGGGTTGAGATTATGAGTGAGTTTCTTTTAGTATTAGAATAGTGCCTGCGAAGTTTCGTTCGATTCCGAGTTCGTTTGATCATAGCAGGAGTGTAGTTTGCAATTTAGGGAAAATTTAGTATTTTTCCGAAATATTCCAAACGCCGTGATTTATGGGTTCGTTGGAAAGGTCTCGTCGTTCTGATGACTTTTATCTCTTGACTCATCGCGATCCGGCGATCAGAAACCTTTCCATTCTTTCACCGGACCCACTTAAAGGGGCGATTCGGTCTTTTCCCCTTAATTGTCTTCTTAAACGAAAGCCTAACCCTAAATTCATTTCATTCTCTGCAACCAACGAAGTAACCCAGCAGCCTCCCCCTTTCTTCCTCTTCCTTTCTCAAGCCAGATCTCAGCCCTAGAAAACCCTATTCGGAGATCCGATCCGCTAGAGTTCATCCTCGCGATCCCCTCTTGCTTCCGGTGTAAGTTTGGTAAGCATTCTCCCACCTTCATCTTTTTCAATCTTATGCCTTTTGGTTAGATTTAGGTCCAATCTTGATTCTTTTTCTTTCTTTCTTCTCCTTGGTGTATTAGGTTGTGTTTGTACGGGTTAGATTGTGATTTTGAGGGTAGAAAAGCTTCTCCTCAAATTTCACCTGTAACGCCCCAAAATCCGGGCGCCTCGAATCTCGGGGCGCTACGAGAAAATACCCATGAGATGCGGAAAATCCAATGATGTAATCAAGTGTGAATCTCATATGAGCAAGTAATTGGACAAGCCCTAAAATTTTATTTCATTTTAAGGAATTACAAGGTACTTTCCATAGTTAAACTAACTATTCAATCCTAGGCCAACACGGCCAACTACAAGAAAAGGAAAGAATATAAACCTATATGATAGACGCCTCACGATGCACCAACTGCATCAATCTCTGAACCCTGTGGCAACAGATCAGCCGCCACGCAAACAACCAATCAAAGAAAACGGAAGAGAAGATACCTGGAGACACCAATGATTGGGTCAGGCTCGAAGAGCCAGGCAAATAGGCATGTTTAGATGGCAATACATTATATCATTAGATAGGAAAGGAGATCATACCTGATCCCAGCTGTACCTGCATGATTAGTATCTCGATAATAATATAGAATATTAGAGTGCGACATAAAATAGTGTAGAGTGTAGTGCACGAACGATAATCGAGATATTGATATAATAGATGTTTGATACAACATAACAAGTAGATAAGAAAAGCCATCGAAACATCAGATAAACCACACAAGCACATCAGAGTCATCAGTAACAGAAGTAAATAGAGGAAGTAGCATTACCATAGTCATAACCATCGCATTCAGATCCAACTGTATCAACGGCGGCAGTTAAAGACAATAAACAATGATATCCATAATATATGATATTCATACATCCAATTCACATACATAGAAGCACACAAAGGTACGTCCACAGTTGAAGTACAAAGGACGTGGGGGTCAGAGCCAGCCCATCGTCATCGTCCCAACAACTGTCGATTTACACCAACCATGGGGGTCATAGCCACCCACAGTTGTCGTCACGTCGAATAAGAGCGTACAAGAATCCATCAATGTCCATAGCTACAGCCAAGTCACAGCCATTGGTCTTACGTGCTATCTCAACCAACAATATCCATAGCCACGGCCAAGTCCCAGTCATTGGACTTACGTGCTAGATCAATATCGCCGTCCATCCATACACCCGGTCCGAGCGCCGGCGGTCTCAGTACCCCACCCACACCTGGTACCTACTGTGTCAATCACATCACAATATCAATGTCCATGCCGGCATCATAACCCTCGGCAGACTAATCGTACAACCACAAATCTACAGATCACTAGGTGGGGGTACTCCGAACTAGATAGCCTTATTATCCTTAATATGAGATGATAATAGTCAAGGGTACGAGACACGGAGTTCGGGTATAGCTAGTCCATCCTTGTGGTTCCCAACAGTTAATAGTGCATACCCTTGTAAACTCCGCTTCTCTATACGCTTAATTAGTATTATCTCAATATACAGTCCGTCTATTAGTATCTATCGTTAAGTTCCCAATATTATCGGTCAGGACTTCAAGTGCCATGTCCTGACATCTCATCCAATACGGACCGTGATCATGGATCAGAGCCTAAGTGCAATGCCCTTATTTATAGTACCTCTCAAGGCCTACATCCAAGGTTCGGATCTACCAGCCAGCCTTAGTGTCCGTTTCATCAACATAGATACCACACATCCCAAATCCATCGATGATTGCTGCCCCTCTATTCAGGTCCAAGGTCCCACTCCACCTAAGACAGTGATCACGGAGTCCCAGATGCTTATTAAGTATCCTTGGTGCTCCTGTAGGTATTTAGCATCATAAGACATCCATAACCCTTGAATCAGGTTCCGTTTTACAACCCAAGACCCTACTTAGATGGCTACACCGGTCAAGGTTAAGCCCGGCCCTTGACTCGCGTATAGCGTATCCCAAATAGTCCAAATGGAAGGTCAACGGGGCCCACACATGATCAAATCATAAAAGGGTACAAATCTGGGAAATGTCAATGTATACACTGAGCTCGGCCAACCTACTCTGAGCTCGGCCAACCAGACACTGAGCTCGGCCAAATTGTTCTGAGCTCGGCCAACCAGGCATTGAGCTCGGTCAACCAGGCACTGAGCTCGACCAACTGTTCTGAGCTCCGCCAACTAGGCACTGAGCTCGGCTAACCTGCTCTGAGCTCGGCCAACTAGGCACTGAGCTCGGCCAACCTGCTCTGAGCTCGGCCAACCAGGCACTGAGCTCGGCCTGCCTGCCTAGCTGAGCTCGGCCAACACCTGAGCTCGGCCAACTTGCCTACCGGAGCTCGGCCTGCCTAGCCGAATACTGTTGCAAGTACCGTAATTCCTGGATTTCTCCCTTTTCATTCCAATATTCACCAAACACTTCCAAACATCAAACACATCTCCTATATCATGATCTCATCACAAGTGGGCCATTGATCTTCCAAATGGGGGAATTCTCATCCATCAATGGCCAAATACACATAAAAAGAGCTTAGACTAACAATTCTATACATCTTATCATCCAATCAACCATCCAAATACAGAAATCATGCCAAACATCCATAAAAGATAATAATTACCAATCTAAGCATGTTAATCAATTTAATTAAAGAATCTAAGCATGTCTACTTGCCTTTCGTTGGAGATGCCCAAATCCAAAAGCACTAGCTCAAAGCCCAACAAATCAAACCTAAGGAATAATTAGCAAAGTAAAACTAAATTAAAACATAAATCAATGGGAAGCTCTAAGCTACTAAACACACTACTACAACCCAAAGTTTATTAACCCACTTCTAAGGGAAAGAATAGCTTACCAAACAAATGGGCGGATGGAGTGGTGGCATTGCAAATTAGAGATGGGAAGCTCGCGGGGTCCACGCGGAGATGATGGTGATCATCAGAGGTTATGGGCAGCCTCTAAGATCAATTCCCAGCAAGGTGGGTGAGAAAGATTGGGAAGGAGAGAAAAAGAATTGAAAATGAGATGGGGAGGTTGTGGGGCCCACTTGATCTGTGGCCCACTAAATTGGTGGTGGTGGAGGGTCTTTGGTGGTCCATTGGATACAAGAAGGAGAAGATAGAATAGAAGAAAGAAAGAATGGAGCAAGAAAGAGAGAGAACAGAGAGAGAATTAGAGAGAAAGAGAGAGAAAGAGTGAGATGGCTGGGTGGGTGCACATTCACGTTGACAGTAAGGGGAGTGAAGAGAGGGAGAAATAAAGAAAGAGAGAGAGAGAAATGATGGAATGAATGAGATGGGTGAGGAAGGGGAAACACATCACATCGGCAGTGAGTGGAGAGAAAAATAGAAATGATATGGGTGGGTTAGTCCATGTTGGTAGGGAGAGGTGGCGAGGAAGAGAGAAAATGAATGAAAGAAAGAGAAACAAGAAAGAAAACAGAGAAAGGAAAAGAGAAACAGGGAAGGGAAGAAGAAATGAAAAATGGAGAAAAAAGAGAGGTCGAGTGGCTGGCGGTGATCGAGGAGATCGCCGACGGCGATGGCGATGGTGCCGTGCTCGAAGTCCGGCGGCAGTGGGCGGCAAGGGTTGGGAGAAGAAGAGATGGATGAGGGAATGGAGAAAGGAGGGGCTGCTGTGTGTGGAGTGAATGAGAAGAGAAGAGGGAAATGGTCTTGTGACCTAAAAGAGGGGAATGGGAAAAAGGGGAGATGGGTCTCACGTGGGTGAGGGGATGGGGTAAGATGAGATTGAAAAGATGAGTGGTGTTCACATGGGATTAAGGTGGGGTAGGGTTTGACTAAGGTGCCCTCATAATTAATGGGTAATGGGTTAGGCCATGGGTAGTTGGGTCATCCTAAGGTTAAATTCACAATTCTCCAAGGGAAGTCCATCTGTAATTAGGATAACCTATGGTTGACTTGGTCAAATTGGGTCCCACCAGGTATGTCTAGGGACGGGTCCTCACATTCCTCACTCCTAATTAATGGGATTGGAATCGAATCACGTGCTTGGTGTGAATTCGATGGGTTATCTAGGTATTCGTGTATTACACGTAGTGTAACCGAATGCATATGGAGTTCAATTTAATGATGTTCAACATGATTGTACACCAAGGAATTATCCTAAAAGCATCATTGATTCAGTTTCCACATGTACTCCGTTAGAATACGTAGGATACAGGGATGACACCACTTACCTAGGGTTGGATTGTAATTCTTCCTTGACTTGTGACTTGTATCCGTTGATAACATCTCCTTGTACACTCCCTTGACATAAAACACGTAATCAATTATGAAACATAAACTCTTATAGAATTTAGGACTTGGACTTGACTTAGAGTATACCATAGGAACCCGTGTCTTGTATTGATGAACATGACTGGCTAGTAATGGAAGGGGATTATCACGTGTTTCGTTTGTCTTGTATCGTCTTGAATAATATAATCCCTAAGAACTTATCTTGTACTTGGAACTAGCGAGACTTGCTTGTCTTGTCTGTTCTTGAGTCAAAACCACTTTATTATTGTTTGCATATCATGGCCATCTGCAGTTTGGGATTTAATGACGAATCGGTTACTCCGGTTGTCGGGGTGGGCAGTCGGCGTAGGACGGCGTCCATGGCGTTGAATAGCTGGGAGCGGGCTAGGACCGTGCTGCTATTCCTAGGACAGGGAGCTAGGATCCTACTGGAGCCGGACTATGGTATCAGTAGTCCAAGGGGATTGTTACTGGTACCTCGGGAGGTGGCATAGGACATCCTCGGAGTCTCCCACTTGCTTGTCTTGCTTGCATTTGCATGGACAGTGGTTATTGTTAGATGATTGCTAGGATTCTTGTTATTGTTTCTACAAATTAATCTCGCTTTATGCCTAGCTTCATATTCTTGTATTCATATGATTTTATACTTGTCATTACTCTACACTTGATGCATGTTGTGTTTTTTATGTTTTGTATATCTATTGCTCAACATGTCGTTGACTTTGTTCCTTGATGTGCAGACACATTAGGTGAGTTCTTCTACGAGGAGCAGGCAGGTGAGGAGATCCCAGAGGATCTCCAACCAGCAGAGGAGGCACTGAGAATGGCGTGCCGATGACGTAGAGTAGCGTCATCATATCCTGGCACGAGAGAGAGATAAACTTGGTTTCATTAGATTATCTTTCATTTATTATTTCTCTCGTCGAACCTTATATTACATTGACTCTGTTTCTTTGATTGGCCATGTTTAGTGGGATGGCCATTGTAATAAATTACTTAACTTTTTAGTTCTATTTCTCTTTCTTACAAACTTTAATTTAATGAGATTATTATCCATTGCTTGAGATTCTATATGTCTAGAGTTGTTTGGACTCTATTTGTATTATACCACATGAGGTTTGAGGTTTGAAATATTAAATCCTCACCGCGGACCACGATCCGTGGGCCCAAAGGACAAAATTTTTAATTAGTCCTAAAATTCACTCTCCGGATCCGGTTATTTCTTTAATCGGGTTCGGGGGACGTGACAATAACCCTAGAGAGTATATATAAAGAACTTGCCCTAGTTTACTTAGGCCCTAAGTAAACTATCCATCAAGGCCCAATGGACCTTTTGAGCCAAATCCAACACAAGTGGTATCAGAGCCTAGGGTTTGCTAGGATTGGATTGTGCTGCGTTGTGATCGACAGATCGGATCAAGGGTATCCGGATTTCTGCGCGTGGTTCTTCGACGCAGAAAAGAGAGATCGTTTCCGATCTCTGCTGGGCCACACGGATCACACGGATCGATTTTTTTTCTAATTTGAAACAGGGAAACAGGGTTCCGGGTTTCTGGATTCTACTCGCCGGAGAAGACAGAGGATCCGGGACCACCATCGCTATATTCAGGAGACTAGGCTGCCGGACTGCACAGATCTTCGCCGGAGAAGAAGGGCCACCGCTTACTGCTGTCACCGGAAACGAAGGGCCGCCGCTAACTACTGTCATCGGAGAAGAACGCCACCGTCCCGCCGCTGCGCCATCGCCGGTCCCTGCCGCAGCGCCATCGTCGTCCCGCTTATGCCTTGCCATCGCCGGACTAAAGGAAAAAGGAAGGCAGCATCGCTGGTTCTCATCCTGGTTACAGAAACCAGATCAGAACGAAGAAGACGACGACGGGCTTAGTTCCGGGTTGGATTGGGTCGGTTTTGACCTGGCTCACTTGCAGAAGCCCAGCGCAGTAAGCCCAGCCCACAGCCAGGACCACAGGTTCTGGGTCAGTTCCGCCTGACCCGTGAAGCAGGAAGCCCATCCAGCAGCTGCTGACGTCATCGCCACGTCAGCGAACAGTACGGTCAGCAGGGTTTGACCAGGATCGACGACAAAAACTTGTTTCGTCGATATCTTGATCATCCGAGGTCAGACCGGAGATCCATTTGCACCTACAGACTCGTTACGAGCAGATCTACATAATTGTGGAAGAAGATTGGCAGTTTGACGGTCAACAAGAAAGTTTGACTAATCAGAGCTGCAGAAAACTATTTTTGCGATATCGGAGCCATCCAGAGTCGGATTTCAGATCCGTTTCTTCCAGCGTGCTCGTGGTGACGAGATCTACAGATTGGTGCAGAAATTGAGGTTAGTGGAAGTTGTTTATATTTTCTTGATTATTAAATTGAGATGGAGAACAACACTGTGAACACTACCATGATCAAACTCAACCATACCAATTGGTTGATTTGGAAACCTAAGATGGAGGATATACTCTATTGCAAAGACCTCTATGATCCCATTGAGGGCGATAGTGCCCGACCAAAAAATATGTCTGATCCAGATTGAAAAAAGATGCATAGAAAGACCATTTGTTACATCAGACAGTGGGTGGATAACAGCATATTTCATCACGTGTCTAATGATACCAATGCGAGAACCCTTTGGATGAAGTTAGAAGAAAGATATGAGAAGAAAACCGTCCGTAAACAAAACTTTTCTGATTAGAAAGCTTGTAAACATGAAATTCAAGGAGGGTGGTAAAATTGAAGATCACATAAATGATTTTCAATGCATTGTGAATGAGCTAGCTACAATGAAGATGGTCCTTGATGATGAGATGCAAGCTTTATTTCTTCTAAGTTCTTTACCAGATACATGGGAGACAGTGGTTGTTTCCGTGAGCAACTCTACTCTAGATGGTGTGTTATCAATGAGTTAGGTTACTAGCAGCTTGTTAAATGAAGAAACAAGAAGGAAAATTGCAGGGACAGATAATGAACATGCCTTTGTTACTAAGAATAGAGGGATGAGTAAGAGTAGGGGACCAAAGGGGGGTCGTGGCAAGTCCAGAGGTGGCAAGGAATCACAGACTAAGAAAAAGTCTGGAAAATGCTTTCATTGTGGCAAGGAGGGTCACATTAAGAAGAATTGTTTTGTCTTGAAGGAAAAGAAAGAAACCAACAATGAGCAGAAGAATGACACTAACACTACTGCTACTTTGGATAATGAAGTAGTGATTCTGACCAGTGAAGTTGAAGAGTGTTTGAGTGTTGCAGATGATCAGGTTGAGTTGGTTGTTGACACAGCAGCATCCTACCATGCTACTCCTTTTAAGGAGATGTTCACGACGTACAAAGCAGGGGACTTTGGCACTGTGAAGATGGACAACACAAGTCATTCGAATATTATTGGGATCGATGATGTCTGCATTCAAACCGATATTGGTTGCACAATGACGCTGAAAGATGTGCGACATATTCCTGATCAGCGGTTGAATATGATTTCCGGGACTTCATTGGACCGTGCAGGTTATGAAAGTTACTTTGGAAATGGCAGGTGGAAACTCACTAAAGGGTCTCTTATTTTTGCGAGAGGGAAGGCGTGTAATACGCTGTACAAGACACATGTGAAGCTATGCAAAGGTGTGTTGAATGCTGTTGAAAACAGATCCTCTCCAAATCTGTGGCACAAGAGACTTTGACATATGAGTGAGAAATGACTGCAGTTATTGGCAAAGAAAGATCTGATTAACTACTCCAAAGGTACATCCCTTGAACCTTGTGATTATTGCTTGTTTGGTAAACAACATAGGGTTTCTTTCTCTAAAACATCAACGATAAAATCTAATGTGTTGGATTTGGTATATTCTGATGTTTGTGGTCCCATGGAGGTGGAGTCATTGGGTGACAATAAGTTTTTTGTCACATTTATTGATGATGCATCCAGGAAAGTCTGGGTTTATGCATTGAAATCGAAGGATCAGGTGTTCCAAGTATTTCAGCAGTTTCATGTCATGGTTGAAAGAGAAACAGGAAAGCTCTTGAAATGTCTCCGCACAGATAATGGTGGTGAGTACACATCCAACCAGTTTAAAGGCTATTACTCTAAGCATGGTATTCGACATGAAAGAACAGTTCCTGGTACTCCACAGCACAATGGTGTAACTGAGAGAATGAACCGCACTATTCTTGAAAGGATGAGATGCATGATTAGAGTGGCGCAGCTACCCAAGCCATTTTAGGGTGAAGCTATTCTGACTGTCGTTTACCTGATTAACAGGTCTCCCTCAGTTCCTTTGGATTTTGATCTTCCGGAGAGAGTATGGACAGGTAAAAATGTTTCTTATTCTCATTTGAAGGTATTTGGGTGCAAGGCTTTTGCACATGTACCAAAGGAGCAGCGTTCAAAGCTGGATGATAAGGCAGTGTGTTGTATTTTTCTTGGCTATGGTGGAGCGGAGTTTGGCTACAGGTTATGGAATCCAGAGAAAAGAAAAATTATCAGAAGTAGGGATGTTGTGTTTCATGAAGACCAATTCTTTGGAGATATTGAAAAGACTGAAAAGTCTAAAGAAGTTGTTGATGGAGTGGTTGATCTCACACCGACTCCTTCTCCAGTGCAGACTACAGGTGGAGAAGGTGGACCAAACGATTTAGATCGTGATGAGGCGCAGGGGTTGCCAGATGAACAGAGTGTTGAGCAGGGGGAACAGTCTCCTTAGTCAGAAACCATAGAACCTCAGGTTAGGAGGTCTACTCAAGAGCGTCAACCATCAACAAGATATCCTGCAGCAGATTATATTTTGCTTACTGATGAGGGGGAGCCAAAGAGCTACCCAGAAGCAAAAACTCATGCAGATAAAGATGAGTGGATGGAGGCTATGCAGGATGAGATGAGTTCTTTGAAAAAGAACAATACTTATGAGCTGGTGGAACTCCGAAAAGGCAAGAAGGTTCTGAAGAACAAATGGGTGTTCAAGCTGAAGAGAGATGACAGTGGAAAACTGATAAAGCACAAAGCACGGCTAGTGGTTAAAGGCTTTACGCAGACGAAGGGTCTTGACTTCAATGAAATCTTCTCTCCAGTTGTGAAGATGACTTCTATCAGAGTTGTCTTGGGTCTAGTCGCCATCATGGACCTTGAATTTGAACAGATGGATGTGAAGACTGCATTTCTTTACGGTGATCTGAAAGAAGAGATCTACATGACTCAGCCGAAGGGGTTTGAGGTAAAAGGAAAAGAACAGCTGGTTTGCAGGTTGAAAAAGAGTCTCTACGGGCTGAAACAAGCGCCGAGGCAATGGTACAAGAAGTTTGATTCACTCATGGTGAGTCATGGGTAACGGAGGACAGCTGCAGATCACTGTGTTTATGTTCGTAAATTTGGTAATGACAAATTTATCATCCTTCTTTTATATGTAGATGATATGTTGATAGTTGGACAGGATAGTAAGATGATTGGTAGGTTGAAGAGGGACATGTCAAAGACTTTTGACATGAAAGACTTGGGTCCCGGACGACAGATTTTGGGAATGCAAATACGTCGTGATAGGAATACCAAGAAGCTGTGGTTGTCACAGGAGAAATATGTTGAACGGGTGCTAGCGAGATTCAACATGGTAGATGCTAAGCCAGTTAGCATGCCTTTAGCCAGTCACTTCAAGCTCAGTAAGAGATTATGTCCTACTACAGATGAACAAAAGGAACGGATGATGTCTGTTCCATACTCCTCAGCAGTTGGGAGTCTTATGTATGCCATGGTGTGTACACGGCCAGACATTGCTCATGCAGTGAGTGTAGTGAGTAGATTTCTTTCCAACCCTGGAAAAGAGCATTGGGAAGCAGTGAAGTGGATCTTCAGATATTTGAGAGGTACATCAGATTTTTGCTTGTGTTTCGGAGGCTTAAAACCAGTACTTGAAGGCTTTACATATGCTGATTTTGCAGGCGATCTTGATCGTCGGTTGTCTACTTCTGGGTACTTATTTACTTTTGCAGGGGGAGCTATTTCCTAGCAGTCTAAGTTGCAGAAGTGTACAGCATTGTCTACAACCTGAAGCAGAATACATAGCTGCTAATGAAGCAGGGAAAGAGATGATTTGGTTGAGGAATTTCTTTCGAGAACTGGGTTTGAAGTAAGGAGAGTATGTAGTCTACTGTGATAGTCAGAGTGCTATGCATCTTAGCAAGAACGCTACATACCATGCCCGCACAAAGCACGTTGATGTGAGATATCATTGGATTCGTGAGGTCATCGAGAAGAATCTCATGAAGCTGGAAAAGATTCACACTGACAAGAATCCCTCTGACATGATGACTAAGGTCGTGTCTAAGGGAAAGCTGGGGCTGTGTTCAGAGTTGGCAGGACTGGACTCCTAGTAAGGGGTTCAGAGGCGTCTTCCCCATGGTCTGGAGGGGGAGATTGTTGGGCTTAGTAGGTCCAGACCAAGTAGGTTCATGGTCATGGGTATTTTGGTAATTATACCGGGACTTTCTTATTGACTAAGATAGGGTTTCTTGGGGGGTAAGAAAGAGAGCATTATATATATGGTGTAATGTGTAACCCATGAGAGACAGATGACAGAAGAGAGAACCTAAAGGAGAGTCGAGTTTCTTTCTCGTGTATGTAGGCAAGATTGCCGAACCACGTAATTCTCTTGTGTGTGATTGTTTGTCTTTTGTGTGGTTGTTTGTCCGTTCGATCGCTGATTCACGTTTCCACATACACGCGTACAACATATACCTATCTGGATTTTGGCCGTTTTGCAGAGTATCCCCCATATTTTAGTATTTCGGACTAAACCCACATGTAGTTTTAGTTGACCTGCAAAATAAACGGATTCCATTAGTATTAATGGCGTAGGTCGTATAAATGGCATTTGGTAGAAATTAATGGCCAAAAAAGACTTATTTGCCCCCTTTCCAAATTTATAAACCTAATCGATCTGCAACTCTCCCTCTCTCCGGCAAGATCGAGACCATCTACACGTTGCGGCTCCGGAACGGTGGTGTTTCTCAAAGTTGTTTGAAAAAGATGAGTAGTTTAGAGGCTGGGTGTTGTTTGGTTGGAAGGATAGTATGAGAGAGGATGTAGGAGATGGAGTTTGGGTTTGAGCATTGTGAGGTGCTCGATTTTGATAGGATGTGAGATAGGTTTTTTTTTTTTTTTTTTGTATGGAGCAGAGATCATGAAACAGAGAGGGATGAGATAGCCTGCGCCATCTTCTTCTTCTCAGATTTCCGTTTCTGGAGACTGTGGGACCCAGGTGGGCCATCGATGACAGATCGGGTCCCTACATCTGGTAGTGGACCTAGGGGCGACCCTGATGGTGGTGGACCCATGGGGATTGGGTCACATCTGGCCCCTCATCTAAGGGCTTACACAGTACTGGCCGTCAATCACAAAACGGTTTTTTATTTTAAACATCAGGTTGTGGGACCCACTGGGCGATTTGATCATGGATCAGGTCCGATCATTTGGCCGAACAGGGTTGGGCGACTTTGATGGAGGAGCTTGATCTGAGCTTTGATCAGTGGAGCCCACGATTTCTGCAGCCTTCATATCCCAGGCGAGGAGCTTGTTCTGTTGTAACGTTTTGTTGCAGAACAGAGAGAATGGAAATTGAAGGAGGTTTGGGGGATAAATGATAAAGGGTGTTTGAGTTTCTCCTCTCTTCCCTGTCTACCAACTACACCACTTATTTTTTTCTCACCAACCCTAAATCTCTCAATCTCAATCTCAAGATCCTCTCCAATCTCTTCATCGCCAACATCACCTTCTAACATTGTTTCCGGCTCTTTGCTAATCTTAGTATTCATAAATGGAAGTTCTGACCAACCCATCCACCCACCCACTTCAATTTCTTGCGAGGAATCTTCACTAATGGCTTTCTGCATATCTTCCTCCTCTTTTTCCAGCCATGAAGACCACCCAGGCGTTCCATCGTCCCCCAATCTTGTGCCGATTTCCAAGACATGGCTGTGGAGCGCATTTGGGCTTTCCTTGGTGATGATGATGGGTGGCGAAGAAGAACCCTAGCCGCATGCAAAAAAAAGGGGAAAATGAATAGAAATCGCGAAGAGACATCTTATATATGGAGAGGTAAATTCACTATTTCCTATCTTCTATCACGACCGTTTGTATTTGCATGCTAATTAGAACTACATGTAGGTTTAGTCCAAAATACCAAAGTACAAGGAGCACTCTGCAAAAAGACTAAAGTACAAGTAGGTATTCTGCTTTTTTTTTCCTTTTTTTTATAACCCAGTGTATCTCCCGCCCAGCACATTTCAATAACCTTTGGTCTTTTCGGACAGCTGAGAACTAATCTTTAAGGGCACATGCATATCCTCTTGTCCACTTCACCTGGACACTGGGTAAAACTATGGAAAATGGCTAATGAAGATAGATGTCGAACACAAGACCTCTCCGCTTCCTTAGGCACGCAGAGTCCTTGCCAACGAAGCTACCAATGGTTGGTTGAGAGGTTTACAATGTTAGCATTGGCTCTCATTAAAGTAACTGTGGAATTCTTGACTGTGGAAAGTTGGTAGTTTTGGTTTTTTTCTTTGTCTATTTTTTATGAGTCAGCGGAGTTATCATCTTTTTTTGATTCGTGGTACTGGGTACGTTGAATTTCTAATTCCATGTCTTTTGCAACTATTTCCTTTGCCAATAGGTCGTACAGTTTGGCTTTTCATTATATTTGTGTGGATTTTCTTTCTAATTTTTTGGATGACATTTACCTTTCCTTTTCAATCTAAGAATCAAAATTTAAAATTAAAGAAAAATCTAGGAATCAAGATTCAATCCAAGTTGGGTACAATACAACCCAGATTCCACGTAAAGCTTCAGATAATGTTTGTGGGCTTTGTTAGTTTTTTTACTTTCTAAGACATGAAAATCAAATTATTATTTATTTTATTGGGTTTTCTTATTCCTTTAGAATTTTGTGGATTTTTGTCCAAAGAGAATATGACCACATTTGTGGATTTCATTGGGGTTTTTTCATACATTATTATTTTTTTTCTAGGAGAGCAACATCTTATTTTTATTATTTTGTTAGGTGTTTTTTTCCAAATCCACTAGCATATGGTTTTTCTTTCCATTTATGTGGATTTTCTTTCAGAAAATAAAGATATTATTTTTAGTGGACTTTATAATCCAACAGAATTTAATTCCTTTCATTTCTTCTTTTTAACATATCTTTTAGATTTATTTTTCATTAATTATGTTTAAAAACTCCTAAATTTTAACATACTGCAATAGATAATGTTGTCAAAAATGACTAGTAAACTTGCCTGTTTCTCCAGGCTTTCATTTTTTTTCTGTTTCTTACAACAACATTAAAATAGAACTGCCCCGTCAAGCAAACCTTTTGCATATTCTTGAAATCAAACTTTTAGAAGATCATTGCCACAGGGATAAGAAGCAACTACATTTTCTAAGATGGAACCTCAGGCAATATTTTTCCTCATCTGAAGATAAAGCCAAATTCTACATCTTCTGAGCTACCAGCATCAAAGGTTTGGAATTGGACTCTTCAGCTGCAGGTTTGCATAGGCATGGGCAATGCTGATGGCGCATCTTGCTCCGACACAGAATTCTGGTAGTTAAGACTCATGTCAAAGTTTAGATGCTGGATTCTCCAACCGCTTAGCATACTCTTGGGCGATCCTGATGGCACTCTTGCTGTGACGCAGAGAGAACTCTGCGAGTAAGATCTGGCACTCTTCAGGCATCAGATCACCATGCCTACCCTGTAGAACAAAGAGGGCCCAAAAGGTCAATTCAGGGTAGTCCACAAAAAATGCATTTATTTCTCATTCTCATCAATCTGCAACAATGTTCCAGCAAGAAGCAGAGGTTGTTAAAGATGAAATGGTAAAATGCTGCAACGAGTAGGGACTCCATTTTCCCAAAAACATAAACATTTCCACCAGATTAAGTAAACCTAATGATGAAAATATATGCTGCATTCTCAAATACAATGTGACACTAATATGCATTCGAGTGACTAGAAGCAATAAATATAGTGTTAAGTGTTCAGCGGGCCATATCTGGGCTAGACCCCTCCAAAGACAGGATCAGCCAAAGCCAAACATGATAATGATGCAGTCCCAGAAGAAACCCAGCCATGAAATTCCTGGTCCATGCACTGTGTCCTCGTTAGGCCCAACAAACCCAACTTCTTTACAAGCATGCCTTCTGTTTTTATATTACTTAATTAGATTATTTTAAATTAGTTATGAATTTCTTATAATTTATCTTAGTTTTAGATTGTTGCTCATTAATTAATAATGTATTGCACTATAGTTAATCAGAAAAAAGGGAGCTTCTGAGATTATTATTTCAATTTTGAGAATTCTTTCTTAAGTTGGGTTTACGCCTCTGTTGAGAATTCCAATTGTTAACTGCATCTCCGCTGAGATCAACACAAAATCAACCCAACTAATGGGAGATATATGATCTGACAGCATCAAGACCCCTCTTAGCAGATCCGCACTTCATCATTAATGTCAGATACAGTGGGCATTGAAATGCTTCAACACATTAAAAGTTTAAGAAAAGACAGTTTCATGCAAATAATCTGGACATTAAAATTGATGTTAGTAAGAACCTACTACATATAGAAACATCGTCACCAAGGTTTCTAGAAATTTAACATCTGCAAGCAGATAGAAACGTGATCAACTAGAAAGCAGAACAGATTATCCATATTAAAGACCCAAAAAATAGTAGGAACAAACTAACCGACATGACACATTCATATAAGCGCATGAAAGGAAAGAACAAATGTATGCATGATACATAGAGGATGCATATTGTAAGACAGGAATAGAGGGCCATACAGTTTCATGAGCTGTCAGTTTCATGAACCTGCAACCATGTTGGCCCACCTTATATCGGATGGCAGTCAGATATTACAGAAAGAAGAAAAATCAGAGTTTGGATTCTCATCAATAAGCTTCCAATTAAATAACTGCAATGTTCCAATATGGGAGATCTAGAAGATCTGTAAGAAATCTCATCCACAATGGCCCTCCTAATTATCAATAATATGAATTACTGATAATCAGCCTCAAATGTAAGAAAATGGGGATTGGGAAATCCCCAGTTTGATGAGGATCAGGACATGGGAATTCGTTTTGTATCAATTACAAGTTATATTTCCATGTCAAAAAAATATGGACACCAATATTTCTTCTATTTTCCTTTTCTTTTGTAGATATGCTGAGAAGAGCAGAAGTCCTATAGTTGCAACAGTAAACTCGACTATTTTACAGACTTGGCCCTCAAAAAATTTCTCCCATTTCAAGTATGAGAACTGAGAAGATTGTAACTCTTACCAAACGAGACATTCTATCATACACTGCATGGTGCATGACAATGCCTGCAGCAACTGACACATTGAAAGAGTCAACCATGCCTTTCATTGGGATACTGCAATGAAGGTCAGACAGTTCCAAAGCCTCATCACTTATGCCCCTGCAATCAGATTATGCACATCATTTTTATTCTTCTCTGATTTGGAATCTGCCTCACTAAAGAGAATTTTCTATTTTGAAAGTAAACACTGGTTTGAGCTTAGGTTGCATCACCTCTTGCCAACAGAGGGTATGCTTTACCACTGCACCAAACAGTGGGTTGGCAGAGATCATGTACAATAATTAAATATGTAACAGTGTTGTGCATACACACGATGGTGATCAGGTGCACAATGGGTGC
The DNA here is from genome assembly GCA_012931725.1 of Litsea cubeba. Classification (NCBI taxonomy): domain Eukaryota; kingdom Viridiplantae; phylum Streptophyta; class Magnoliopsida; order Laurales; family Lauraceae; genus Litsea; species Litsea cubeba. The sequence continues at coordinate 121,592,417 of CM022944.1, read as the reverse complement.
ATGGTGCGCACCCAGTTGTGGGGCCCACTGTTAATCCATCAAAATGGACCAAAAACAAGCCCCCCACATAAAAAAATAAAAAATAAAAACCCATATTACACCAGATCCATGGGGTCAATACCTATCCGAATGGACTGGGCTCACAGATCGCTCATATAAAAGTTTGGATTTATGCCAAGATCTACTACAAAAGTTATTTTCCTTACAAGACCATTCGTACAAAAGCTTAGAGAGAAGGAACATCAACTTAAAGGCAATTATTGGTTGCCGTTTTATTATTTTATTCATTACTATTATCATTTGCTTCTTATTCTAGATATGTCCCCATTTCGAACAAACTTCTATCGCATCCAACTGTTTTTACATGTTTTATAATGAAAGGAGACTTCCTCTCCTGGCTCATGTTTCAAGAAAGAGAGTTCAAAATAGCAAAAATCATGTGCTAGAGTACTTGAATGGGATACGCTAAAATGGTATCCAACAAGTCTCCATGCAGAACCGAATACCAATATTAATACTGTCATCCTAAGATACGGGGATGTTGGCATGAATGATTTTTTGGGTGTCATAGTTTGTGGGATGTCCACTTTTAAAAATAAAAACAAAACTGCCCACAAGGTGTAAGAATATCATTTAACAGTAAAATTGGCTCAACCTACCATAAGAAATGATATATCTTTTAACTACAAAGGAAGCAATGCACAAAAACATAGTCAAAACTAAGAGGTTTACACTCACCTGTGCTCATTGCCAACAACTATAGCAGTTGGACATGACCAATCCATGTCATAAACGGAAACCTATAAGAAATCAATTATTACGAGTCAAAAACCAAATTACTGATGGAGGTAAGACTTGTGACGGAATGCAAATTTCAAGTATGTCAACTATGTCATATATTTTGTCTGACAAAGAGATGATCTGATTGGATATACATTGTGCCCACCTACATTATTACCAATCAAGGGGATTAAAGGCACACCATGGATTACAAATGACCTAAACATCATCCTTGTTGCATTTTTGAAGGATAATAGCCATCGGTTCAAGGGGTAAAACTTTAATGGTTATATTTTATGGTGAGTTCAAAACAACATTGAGGATCACTTTGAACGTAGTGATCTACAAGAAATCTACAATCCAGTGATGTTACTCTTTGCACCTCGAATGTGGCTTCATGATTGGCCATGAGTGCTCATTATGGTTTAAATTTTTGTCCACCACGGACTCAGCACAGGCAAGTCGATTTCGCGCCAATCAGTTGACTCGGTAATGGTATGCGTCAATGACTAGTATTGTGAAATTGCCCCAACACGGTTAACAACAACTCAGTTGAGTAACTGCAGCATGAGCCGGCACAAACAGGCATGGGACCAACACGAACTGAGTAGAGTGGTGATTCATTAAACCAATAAGATAAAGAGATTTTAATTTTTTTCACTCTTATCTCTTTGAGTTTCAAGCAAAAAAAAAAAAAGGGACAGGTATCGAATCCTTATTTTCTAATACCAATTTGCAGACTATGCTTAGTGGTAGAGAACTATCTCTATATAGTAGACCCAGTTTATGGTTAGGCAATGTGTTATAGTCCACTTTTTGCCTAATAAGCAGGCGTTGCACTAATTTTTTCAAATTGTTTTCTTCATTCCACTAGCTACTTCTCCTTTTTGTCCTTTCCATTGCTTTCTAAAATCTAGATTTTACCCAAGAAAAAAAAAACTTCGATAAAAAAGGTTTTAATGAGATGAATGAGAAAAATACCCATAGCAGGAGAGAGAGAGAACAATACCATATCAGTTCCCAAATGGGTTGTAGCAATGCGATAACCACGCGACTTCAACACTTTAAAGCACTCTTGGGTGGACTCCCAAAGTTCAATGTCCAACCATTTCTCAGCACCCATGCTAACATGGCGATTGTCTCTATACCTGTAATTAGGAAAGTAATACCATAAATTAGCATGAAAACATGAGGGAAAGCAATGTGATAACCTGTCATATAAGGAAGCGTCAGTCATGAAATTCATGACCTAAATAACTGCAATAAGCCAATGTCCATTCATGTTAAAGATCACTTCATCACCAACTACCATGCATGAGAGTTAAATAACTCCAATCAAGCTACTTCTGCACCTCTCTCTCTTGCTAATTGCCTTTATTAAGATACCATGAACCCACAACCCCAAGGTTGCAAACATAAGCATCTTCCACTGTACCATAGGCTCATCTCTCTTGGTCATTGGTAAAATGACTGGAACCTTCAACCACATGCTGCAACAGTGAGCACCTTCCAACTGTGATACAGACTAGTCAGAATACCGTTGATTTTTTCCCCTTTCATTTATTTACCTTTTTTTTTTCTTTCGAGATGGAGGAATACATAGACTATAAGACTACCATAAGTGTGAACATAAACTAAATCAAGTAATCATGTTCAACCACAAGACTTTTCATATATACGTAGGATTCAAAAGTTCATAATTTAAACACCAAAAACGCAATAAATGGTTGGACAACTCAACCGCATATTAAAAAAAAAAAAACTCATTTGATAGCAAAAGCTCAAATTTCAAGAATGGATTTCAAAATAAACACTCCAAGAGAGTTTCAGGGCAAAACTGCCAAGTGCTTGATAATATATATAAAACCCTCAAGAACTCAATTTTCGCATGGGATAAGAAAATGGGTTTTACATGCGTAAAGGATTCATATGCAAAATGTTACATATGTGAAACACATTGCCATGTCTGTCAAAATCACCATTTTCCCATAAGTAAAAAAAGAGTGGTCTCTATAGGAGTAAAAAGTCTGTGGATAAACTTATTCTTCTTTTCATCAATAATAGGACCAAGCATTACATACAATTTACATAGATCTCCAAAAATCAGTATACTAGTCGAACTAGCTAGCCAAATAGCTTTCTTCACTTGATTTCTCTCTGAATTTAAAAGCATGTTTGTTTGATCCCTATTGGGTTCCTAGATATTCAAAACAATACCTTCCTATCATGGGTTTAATTTACAGGTGTAAAGGTGAAGATCTACAAAGGGCGGTCAGATAGTCTACTTTGTGGTGGGAAATGATTACACAGCCATCACCCTAGTGAACCAAGTCCTAGGAAATAGTGGGTCCTATCCACATCTCCACCTTATATCTTTCATTCCTCACCTCTTCAATATCGCTTCATTAGACCCACTTCATTATGAAATGCTAGGAATTCAACATTAAGTACACAAAAGTGCCCCAATGGCCCATTTGTTTGCTTTGATTTGGATCCCTAGGAATTCATGGTAAATGGGTTCGAACAAAGGATTATTAAAGAGGTAAGTGATGAAGGATATTAAGTAGATAAGACCCTCAATTTCAAGCACTTGGTTTGATATGGTGACAGCTGAATATCCATTTTCCATCTCCCATTATTCATTTTCCATTAAAGGGAAGCTTATTTAATGGCCATTCATGGATCTTCGCCATTTTTTATTTAATTCTTGCCACTTTTAAAAACACATTTCTTAGAACTCCTAGTAATTCAATTCCACATAAACAAACAGACCCTAATGCCCAGTTTGTTTGCATAGAATACATAGGAATTAATACCATAAGTGGTTATCCAAGGTGAATATACAAAAATGGTCATCAAATAAGCTCCCCTTTTATCCTTTTATGGGAAGTGAGTCAATGGAACATGAGATAAGAACACTCAGCCATCACCCTAGTAATTTAAATCCTAGAAATGACAAGGTACCATCAACATTGCTACCTTGCATCCTTCACCCCTCAACCCATATCATTCACACTTCACCACTTTAAAAGGCTTTCAGTAGAGCTCATTTGATCATGAATTTGTATGTATCCCACCTCAAACAAACAGACCATAAATTAAACAAAGAATGCTTTCACCTCAATTTCTTCTGCACCTTTTCGTGCCGTGGCCCGAAACCACATGAACAGACTGAATCCCAAGCGCATCCGCCGACCGAAACGCCGCCGACACATTTCCCAAATCCGACAATCCCTCCACCACCAAGCAAACAGAGTAACTCCTATTCTCCGCCACTGTCCGCATCCTCTCCATCCGCGACTCCAATATACACGGACCCAGCGCATCAATCACCTCACGGCTCGTCATGTCCGCATCTCCGCATCGAAATCTATCCAGATACGGAAACCACCGCCTTCCATTTCCAGCTATGTAACAAAAGAAACAGACAAGAACCAGATATGAGATTATACGAAATGAGAACAGAAGATAAAGCGATCAAAACTGAAAATGCAGTTACGTGCTACTTCTCCTTCATGTATCTCAGATCTTCTTTCCATCTTCATCGACCTGCCAACATCATCTGCATTAGAAAGCAGTTCCTCGACGGTGTCTTTCGACAGATCGTTGGGAATTTCTTTTGAGGGTTCTATGCAGAGTGCTGCAGTGGATAGAGGAGAAGTTCGGTTTCGATGAAACCCTAACCCTAGATGGATTGGTCTCGATCTGCATCTGAGGAAGGAAAGATTGAAGGGTGGAAAGGGGAAGTAGGGAAGAGTGAGAAAGATGGGATTGAGATTTTTTAGAGGGAATGAGAGGAGTTTTCGTCGCGTGGTTGTTCCTTCAAAGGAGGATAGAGATGTGCGGATTAGGGTTTTGCAGGTGGACATTGCAGGAGGGAGAGAGAGCTGCGAAGTGTTTGTTGCGCGGCAGAGGAAGGTGGATTTAGATGAGCAAAAAGTCTACTGGAAAATGGTGACCCTGGTTCTTTTTTTTTGAGGATTTTTCACCCTGGCACATAATTTACAATGGAAATCCCCCAACCCAGCGGCTGGTGCTCTAGAACATGTGATGGGGGGAAGGTTTAAATCTATCCAAGTGTACCATAAAATAGGCAAAAGCAAAAATACTCCCCTCCATCCGAATGAACGAGACCATTGGATGAAGTGTGCTAAAAGTTGTTGGTTGTGGATCAAGTGAGGTCGGCGATGATCGGAGCCTTCATCACGATACAGATGAAGTGTTAAAAGGGAGAAAGACTCCCCGTCTATACTCAAGTGGGGCCCACCGGAGGGGCTCCAATTATAATAATTTTCAGCTTTATACAATTTCAATATAGTTTGTATGTATATGTCATTTTATAACTTAATTGTGTATTTTATAGCTTAGGGATGTTTGTAGATCACCTCTTGTTTTCTATCGAAAGTAAGTTTTCCATGGTATTTATTGGATTGGACAGGACAATTCCTCCAAGTAGGGATGGCAAGGAAGCGGGTTTGGTACAAGTTAGGATAAACCTAAACTTGATTTGTGATGGGTCACTAAGATGTTATGACAGTGGACCACCACAAACTCCACATTGATATGATATTGTCCACTTTGGGCCTAAGCCCTCATGGATTTGTTCTTGGGTTCTACCCAAAAGCCCTCATATCAATGGAGTACTTAGTCCAACTTATATGCCCATCATCTTTCCCAATTCTAGCCGATGTGGGACTTTGGTTACACGAATATACCAAATCTAACACATTAGATTTTATCGTTGATGTTTTAGAGAAAGAAACCCTATGTTGTTTACCAAACAAGCAATAATCACAAGGTTCAAGGGATGTACCTTTAGAGTAATTAATCAGATCTTTATTTGCCAATAACTGCAGTCATTTCTCACTCATATGTCCAAGTCTTTTGTGCCACAGATTTGGAGAGGATCTATTTTCAACAGCATTCAACACACCTTTGCATAGCTTCACATGTGTCTTGTACAGCGTATTACACGCCTTCCCTCTCGCAAAAATAAGAGACCCTTTAGTGAGTTTTCACCTGCCATTTTCGAAGCAACTTTCATAACCTGCACGGTCCAATGAAGTCCCGGAGATCAGATTCAACCGCAGATCAGGAATATGTCGCACATCTTTGAGCATCATTGTGCAACCAATATCGGTTTGAATGCAGACATCACCGATCTCAACAATATTCGAATGACTTGTGTTGCCCATCTTTAGGCATGTCAAACGGGCCGTGCCGTGCCGGCACGGCCCGCTAAATTCTCGGCCCGCCCGTGCCGTGGGCCGGGCCGGCACGGCCCGCCTCAGCTAACGGGCCGGCACGGCACGGCCCGCCAGGGGAAAACCCCTGGCACGGCACGGCCCACTGGCACGGCCCACAGTGGGGCGGGCTGGAGCGGGCCGTGCCGGGCCGGCCCGCGGGCCAGGCTTTTTTTTTTTTTTTTTTTTTTTTTTTTTAGACTAATATAGATATATAATTACCGTAAGGCGTAACGTAAGCGTAAGTCCGTAACGACATGGATTTGAATTTGATTTTCGATCAATAGTCATTAATTTTTCAATAGTTACTTTTCTAAACATTTAAACTTATACAAACATTTGACAAATGATTGAGTGGTTCAAATTAATTTATAGATATTTACTCACATATTACTTAAGTACTATATATGATTTTTTTTTTCTTATCAGTATTAAAAATAAAAATTAGAACACAAGCAAGGAGAATGACAAAGATATTTAAGTGGTTCGGTCAAACTCGACCTACTCCACTGAGAAGAGAGAACCATTTGGATCTTAACTTCTTGAAGGTTTCTAAATAGGATTACCTTCAAAACCTTACAATCTTTTTAGAAAATAAAAAAAAAAAGAATGAAAAACTTATAAATTACAATGAAGAAAAAAGTAAAAAATCAGATTTGTAGTCCACTAATGTATTCTGCTGGATCAAAATCTTCCATTAATGATGTTAACTCTTGCTTCCTCTTATCTGCCAAGTACCAGTCTCGTAGGCAAACACAACACTCCACCGTTTCTTCAGTGAGATTTGTTCTTCTGTCTTCTACTACACGTCCACCTGCACTAAAAGCCTGTTCTGATGCTACAGAAGACATAGGAATATTTAATAGATCACGAGCCATGGCTGCCAACACTGGATAAATGCTTTCCCTGTTGCTTCCACCAGGCTAAAAGGTCAAAAGTGGATGCATCCTGCATCCTAATTACACCTACGTCAAGATACGATGATAACTCCGTCACAGTGTTGCTACTTGAGCTTGAGCTGGATGCCATGCCCGTGGACAGGGAAGAATACCACACCTCCCACTCAGGAACACATGTATACTGGACTTCTGTATTTCCCATACTAAGCCCAGCTGTACCCATTTGCTCACAATAAAATTGAAAAAGTGCTTGTAGTTGTGCCATTATATTTGAAAAATTATTTGAATCTGTATAATTCATATTTTTATTTATTCCATCAATAAAAAACTGTACACCACTTAATTTTAACCTAGGATCAAATACAGCAGCTAAAGAAAATGTCATTGGAGCCTCTTTCCAATATTTATTAAATTTGACTTCCATGTCTCTAATAGTGCTACCAAGTAAAAAATGATCTCTAAATCTACTGAATTGTAAAGTAATTTTAAAAAGTTTCATTAAAGCTTCATTAGATGTGGGATAATATATCCCGGAAAAAAATAATGTTGAAGTATAAAAAGGTTCTAATAAATCTCTTATATGGGCACATAACTCCCAATGTTCATCACTAATCATTAAATCTTGTGCATGAAAAGCACAAAATTCATTCAAAACAGTTTTTCTAGAAAGTGCCTTGTTTAACAAATCATACATAGAATTCCATCTATGTTCAACTTCTTAGGCAGTTTAATAGCTGATACGCCTTGCCTCGCACATATTTGGGCATACAATTGTCTTCTTTGTGCGGAGCAAAAAACAAATCTAGCAATGTCTTTAATAGCATCTGTATAACTTATAATGTGCTTTAAACCAACTTTTGCAATAAGATTTAAGATGTGACATACACATCTATTTTGAAAGATAGAACTATCTATCAAAGTTGCAAGTGGCATCTGCATTCTCATTAATTCAATAGCCACTGTATTATTACTAGCATTATCTAAAGTTACAGATAAAACTTTTTCCTTAATACTATATTCATCTAGTTTTTCCAAAATAAATGTACTTATCCTAGTTCCATTGTGTGGCCATTCAAGAGTGCTAAAACAAAGTATACGTTTATTCATAATCCATTTTGCATCTATATTATGTGCAGTAATACAAAGATAACTATCACCCCCTTTAGAAGTCCACATATCTGTGGTTATGGATATTCTACCAGGAGATTCCGTAAAATAGTTTTTTATATTTATTTTCTCTTCCTGCCAGAGTCTAATAGCATCATTTCTGGCTGTATTTCTTGAAATACTGTGAAATTGTGGTTGACAGTATTTCTGGACCCATTCTTCAAAAAACTCATTTTCAACAAAAATAAATGGTAATTCGGACAAAACAATCATTTTAACAAGACCTTGTCTAGCACTTTGTGCATTATAAGAAAAAATACCCAAACTGCTACTACTACTACCACCACCAGTAGTAGAAATTTGGGTTTGTGAACCAGGCCCCCCTGTCCCTGCATTCTCTGGCCTATGCTTTTGTAAACATGTTTTCCTATGTCTTGACAAATGGCCGGTACCCCCCTTTTGACTGGGCACTATAAATCTTACCACACAATGTGCATTTTGCCTTTTCAACATTCTTTCCATTTTCAATAACATCATACCTTGTATATATATCCCAAACTGCTGAAGTTCTACTCCTCTTGTTTGGTTTTTGGGAACTATGAGGAAAGGGGGGTGGTAAATCACCTACTTGATCTTGTAATTCAATAAAATCTTCTCCTGCCTCTAAATTAACGGATGAAGATTCTGTGGGAAATCTTCTAGCCATATTTCAAAAGAATAAATTTATAAATGATAATAGTAATATGCTAATAGCCTTCTTTTGTGATAATTTATTATAAGAAAGGGGAGAAAATGAGAGTTAATATAATATAATATAAACTTATATATATGGAATCTCAAATCTAAATATTATAAATACCTCTAAATCTTTGAAGGCCCCTTTAATCTTGTCTCTTGATGACTTGATCTTTGGTCCTCCAAAAACTTCTTAGAGAGTGAAAGAGTTGAATGCTTTGAGAGAGAGTTAGAGAATGAGAGAGTTGTGTAAATTGGTGAGAATGAGAAATGTGTAATTGGTGAGGAATGAGAATGGGAGGGTTAGGATATTTATAGACTTAGTATAATGAAAAATGACACAAAATACCCCTTAGATGACCGTTTTATAGCTGTTGGGGGGGGTAAAATGGTATTTTTTTAAAAAAATGGCTGTTGGGCGTGCTGGCGGGCCGTGCTGGCGGGCCGGCCCGTCGGGCCGACCGTTGGGCGTGCCTGGCGGGCTGGCGGGCTGGCGGGCTGGCGGGCTGGCGGGCCTATACAGGCGGGCCTGGCGGGCTGCAAGTGCTGGCCCACTAGGCCAGCGGGCCTGGCGGGCCGTGCCAAACGGGCCAGCGGGCCGTGCGCAGCTCGGCCCAGCACGGCCCGCGTCATGGGCCGTGCCCAGTGGGCCGTGCCGTTGACCGGGCCGTGCCGTGCCACGGCCCGTTGACTGGCGGGCCGGGCCGTGCTGGGCCGGGCCGGCACGGCCCACTTGACATCACTACCCATATTCACAGTACCAAAGTCCCCTGCTTTGTATGTCGTGAACATCTTCTTAGAAGGAGTAGCATGGTAGGATGCTGCAGTGTCAACAACCCATTCAACCTAATCATCTGCAACACTCAAACACTCTTCAACTTCATTAGTCAGAATCACTACTTCATTATCCAAAGTAGCTGTAGTGTTAGTGTCATTCTTCTGCTCATTGTTGGTTTCTTTCTTTTCCTTCAAGGCAAAGCAATTTTTCTTAATGTGACATTCCTTGCCACAATGAAAGCATTTTTTAGACTTTTTCTTAGTCTGTGATTCCTTGCCACCTCTGGACTTGCCACGACCCCCTTTTAGTCCCCAACTCTTACTCCTCCCCCTATTCTCAGTAACAAAGACCTGTGCATTATCTGTCCCTGCAGTTTTCCTTCTTGTTTCTTCATTTAACAAGCTGTTAGTTACCTGACTCATTGATAACACACCATCTAGAGTAGAGTTGCTCACGGAAATAACTAATGTCTCCCATGTATCTGGCAAAGAACTTAGAAGAAATAAAGCTTGCATCTCATCATCAAGGACCATCTTCATTGTAGCCAGCTCATTCACAATGCATTGAAAATCATTTATGTGATCTTCAATTTTACCACCCTCCTTGAATCTCATGTTCACAAGCTTTCTAATAAGAAAAGTTTTGTTTACGGCGGTTTTCTTCTCATATCTTTCTTCTAACTTCATCCAAAGGGTTCTCGCATTGGTTTCATTAGACACGTGATGAAATATGTTGTTATCCACCCACTGTCTGATGTGACCAATGGTCTTTCTATGCATCTTTTTTCAATATGGATCAGACATCTCTTTTGGTCGGGCACTATCCCCCTCAATGAGATCATAGAGGTCTTTGCAATAGAGTATATCCTTCATCTTAGGTTTCCAAATCAACCAATTGGTATGGTTGAGTTTGATCATGGTAGTGTTCACAGTGTTGTTCTCCATCTTAATTGAATAATCAAGAAAATATAAACAACTATCACTAACCTTAATTTCTGCACCAATCCGTAGATCTCGTCACCACGAGCACGCTGGAAGAAACAGATCTGAAATCCGACTCTGGATGACTCCGATATCGCAAAAATAGTTTTCTGCGCTCCGATTAGTCAAACTTTCTTGTTGACCGTCAAACGACCAATCTTCTTCCACATTTACGTAGATATGCTCGCAACGAGTCTGTAGGCGCAAATGGATCTCCGATTTGACCTCGGATGATCAAGATATAGAGGAAACAATTCTCAGCCGTCAATCTGGTCAAACCCTTGTTGACCGTACAGTTCGCTGACGTGGCGTTGACGTCAGCAGCTGCTGGAACGGGCTTCCTGCTTCACGGGTCAGGCGGAACTTACCCAAACAAAACCTGACCTGGTCCCGGATTTGAGCTGGGCTTTCTGCAAACGGGTCAGGTCAACCCAGCCTGGCATGGGCTAGAATCCCAGTATTCTTCTTCGTTATGTTTGTTCCGGTTCTGCAACGAGAACGGATGGAAAACGCTGTTCCTTCCTTCTTCCTCTCCAGCGATGGACGGGACGGCAGCGGTCGAAAACGGCACGGTGGCGGCGGACCGGCGAAGAGCGAACGCCGGGACGGTGAGGGCGGCAGCAGCGGTGGGAACGCCGGAGCAGTGACGACAGTAGCAGGTTCTGCACGTTAAAGGCACGGCGGCAGTGGGGATCTTCTCCAGCGAAAGGGCGGCCGGACCAGTTCCTCTGGTCTGATTCCGGCAGCGGCAGTCACTACAAATCCGATGGAAACAGAGCCCTTCTCCTTCCTCTGAATTTCCAGAGTCCTCTGCAACTCTGGAACAGTGTGGCCCAGCAGTGATCGAAACTGATATTTGCCTGTCTCTGCAACGTGCAGAAATCCGGATCAATTCCTTGATCCGATCCGTCGATCGCGAGCGCGGCACAGTCCAAGCACAGTAAACATTGCTCTGATACCACTTGTTGTGCGCGTGTATGCGGAAACGTGAATCAGTGATCGAACGGACAATAAACCACACAAGACAAACAATCACACACAAGAGAATTACGTGGTCCGGCAATCTTGCCTACGTCCACGGGAAAGAAACTCGACTCTCTTCCTGCTGAGGTTCAATGGGAGACAGAATGATTGCCTTTTGTTTAAATAAAAATTTTTTTTGGACATGACCATGTGAATCTTCACTTTCGATGGAGAGTTAAAAAAAAGGGGGGGGGGGAACATCTCTGATTAGTAGGGAAGAAGAAGTGCAAAGAAGAGGAAGAAGATGTAGTCTCTTTTACAGTGGTGTTTCATACACCAGATAAGAGAGTGAGTGAGGAGTGAGTGAACTGGGATTGGGAATATGAGAGAAATCTCATATGTTGTGTACCTCCTCTTGTAATTTCCTCTATAGTGAATTACTGTGTTATTTTCCCCCGTGGACGTAACCCTAAATGGGTGAACCACGTAAAACCTTTTGTGTCTTTTCTTGTGTGTGGATTGATTGCATGTGTTCATGCATGGTTGCATGTTGGTGGATTGATTGCATGTGTTCATGCATGGTTGCATGTTGATCTATCGCTAACTCGTATCTCCGCTGCGCCACTTATCCTTTGCACAACAGGTTCACTCTTCTGTCTGTCTGTATCTCATGGGTTTCACATTACATCATATATATAATGTTCTCTTTCTTATTCCCCAAGAAACCCTATCTTAGTCAATAAGAAAGTCCCGGTACAATTACCAAAATACCCATGACCATGAACCTACTTGGTCTGGACCTACTAAGCCCAACAGATGTGATACCAAACCCACCCCATTTAGTTGGATTAAGCCATATTCAAAATTTGTAATTTTTAAAATATATAAAAAATACATGAGAATGAGTGTGGGAAGGATTGATCACACCACTTTCTCTTTCTCGCTCATGTACAACCACAAGCTCCATAACTCAGGTATGTACACCCACAAACTCTTCTCATGGTTGAAGTTATCGTAGCCAATTATTTGAGTATTGAGCTCATTCTAAGAGTCTTAAGAGTTATTGGTGCACCCTATGATAATAAGCGAATTTTATACGTCACGTTTGACAATCAAATTCTTATAGGAAAATACTTGTGTAAAATTTTTTTGAGGTAGGCGTACCTTTTGAAAACCTCACAAAATGAAAATCAAGAGAACAATGAGTGTGGTGCTCTATAGAATTAGTGCACGTCAAGAACCGGCACACTCATCTCATTATCGCTTTTCTTTTTTATGTGGAATGTATGATATTTAAATTGACCAGTAAGAACTCGTGTTAGATTTGTATTCAAAATTCTACTGTTGATTTTTGTATTAGTCATGCGCTATTGATCTCTTATTGCTTCCACACTGGAATTTGATATTTAAATTGTTAAGAGATTGATTTTGGCTGTTTAAATTGGCGTAAGGAACCAATTCACTCGTTCCTTTGATCTTAAGACTCTTGTCTTCAAAACTTTTTGATGGTCAACAATCATCCCATGGCTGGCCTTCCTATTCTCAAGTTCATATCTCCTAGGCCAGAGCTCCCTCCCCTATGATCAGCCAACAACACTCAACAAAAGAGGTTAAACGGCACTAAAAATTAATAGGTCAAGCATCTTGCAAAATACCATTTCATTATTCATATTGCAAAAGTTAATATTACATGTGCCATTGCCGGAAGCTAAGTTGTGTATTCTAAACTTGGAGAGTGACTTTTTTGGATTTTTTAAGAAAATACAATCCTAGAAAATGACTATTTTCTAAATCACTGGATTTTGACCATTTGATCACGACTTGCCTTGATCGCATGAAGTATCTAAAAGCTCCAATTGTTTAAGGCTTAATGAGCATTAGGTTTTCTAAGGCAGTCTTGTTTGGATAGAAAATATATAAAGTAAAGTGAAGTTAAATGAGCCCTAATAATTTAAAATTTCAACTTTATCATGTTTGGTTGAGTCTAACCTCCTAAATACTCAAAAATGATATTCTACTCTACTCCAAACATTAACTTCAGACCAAACTTCTAAGCATAGTGAAGTGAAGTGAAGTGAAGTACTCTACTTTAAATTTAACTTTTAACCTACTTCTCCACTTCACTCAAGTGAAATCTACTCCGCCTTTTTCTTTTCTACAAAATTCTACTCCACTCTTTATTCGTCCAAGCACACCCCTTAGAAAATTAGAATATAAAAGAAATAGCATTCTTTATTATCGAGAACACGTACGAGCCTTCATTTGATACCCCAAATCCCAACTTTCGATGAAAACTAATGAGAACCACACAACTGAAAGCATAGGGAAAGCTCACATTGATTCCCATTCGACAACTTTGCAGCTGTGTGTACCAATTCCATAGCAGCGAGGAGCAGGGATACGAGGTAAATTTAGTAAGGTGAAAGCTAGTATTTGAGAAATTAGCTGATGACCATTTGTTGACCTTCCACTTATTATTCCTTCAATTTAGCCCATTGTCGTTAAACACATGTTCTAAAATTAGTATTAGTAGATCTCCATGCTAATCAACAAGGTAGGTGGAATTTGAAAGTCACGCTTGCCTCACAATGATATAGTCTGATGATTATAACCATCTAATTAAGGGCCTCACATTTTAATTGGTACATATGCACTTATAAAATCGATGAAACTTTAGAGGCCTTACTCATATGGCTATAAGAGGAGTGAAACTAGAAATAACAATACGCACCAAACATCAATTTCTAAATTCTGCAAAAATTCTTTTTTGAGGTTTTCATTTTTATGAAATTTGCTGACGTGATAATTTTTCCTTTCCGTGAAAAAAGTGTGTACACAAACCGACGTGCGTCATTATGTAAAAGAATTTATATGGGGTGCGCGTGCTGGGGGGGTTTGGGGTTATTAAAAAATAAATTAAAAGCTCCATAACATTAAAGTGGATTTCCAGGTTTTTTGGGGGCCAATGTAAAAAAAGCTCAATTTTTTTTATAACCTCAGGGGGGCTTTCGAAATTTTTGGGGCCCATGGCTCCCAACACCCCGACCTAGTCCCGCCCCTAGTAAGTATAATGTCCAACCACATGGGAACACCATCAAATAATCTGGAGAGTGACTTTCTAATTCCTCCCTACCTTATGGATCAACATAAGATGAGTTGGGGTCCACAACCATGTTAGGAGGCCGGTGGGTAGCTGAAAATCTCTATTCTTGAAATAGAAATTTTCATATGGAAGGGTCAAAATTGTACATATGAATGAAAACTAGTCGGCCTTAACCTCACATGATCTGCCTCATACATCACTCCACCCATGCTTGGCTTTTGAGAAGTGTGCTCCACTATGGGTTTAACTCCTTCCACTCATTGAATGCATGAGTGGGACACTTGCTCTGGGTGGGATGTCCAAAACTCCATCTGTTAGATTATATGTCTTCAATCTAGTGGATAATGTGAATAAATTGATTGATTTATAATTTCATGTTTTATTAATGTGATGAATGATATTTTATTTCATGGTTGCACATAGCTAATACAAAATGACATGATTGTTCATAAGATGAATCGGAGCCCACAAGTATATTAAATGTAATCCATTCATGTGTATGGATGAGATTTACAAACAGAAAATATGGATCGCAACTCTTATACTTGAAGTAATTTCACAACCAGTGATGAGACTGAACATCTCATCTGAATAAGGTTGTAGCACCTCGATTACTATTAGGTAGTATGGTCTGTTTCAACCATCAGAGTGAAAGACTTGAATGACCATGAGTAGCACCTTATGCAAATCTGTCTTTGATTAATGATTGCTTTCATAATTCCCAAATAATAGTCTCTTAATCCTCATAGATTAATAAACTCAAGTTCCTGCTATACATTTACTTTGAGTCATCAATGAGTAAGACCAACTGTAGGTGCCTTGATATCTTGGGCATGTGGTAGTGGGACTAAGGGAACATATACTCTCAAGATGGAATCTATACTCTAAGAGAGAAATATCCCCTTGCGACAATTAATGAATTTTATCATTGGTAAGTGTGCACCCATCTTGATTAAGAGTTAATCAGATGGTACTAATGATTATTATGATTAATTGGGTCACAAGGATAATAAGATGCGCATCTAATTTGGTTGGAAATATTTAATCAAATGAACACATGGATATAATTGATGAAGGAGCCTACTTGCAGTAATTATGAAGTTTAGGGTCTTCTTGTAAATATTCCTAACACTGGAGTGTAATTGCATTTATATAGTGGAGTTATTTTCATTAACTGTGGGTTCGGAATTTACATGAGATGTGGGGTCCAGATTTTCAGTTGGAGCCGGTTTCTAAAGAATACCTAGTGGTCCCCGTACTAGCCCTAAGAAGAGAAAATTACTAATCCAATTGGAACTCTTCACTTTACTAACATAGTAAAAGTCAACTAAAGCCTCCATTTTTCTAACAAGATGTCACATCAAAATCACTTTAATTCAAAACTCCCTCCATCATTTAAAAATATAAAAAAATAAAAAAGCAACCATCTTTATCTACTAAAATAAATAAATAAAAACTTCACTTTCCCATACAAAATGTCAAAAAGATTCCATAACAGCCAACTAAAAATAAAATACCATCATAACCCACTTATATTTATTCATTATTCAAAATCAACTAAGCTAAGCTGAGGTAATCAATGTACTATAAATAGATGCTAGGGGTGGGCGTCCCATACTGAGCATACACGCCAGTAAAGGATGCCCAAGCCTCTCTCTCTTCTATTCTTTTCTCCTTTGGTTTCCAACTAGAGTGCCTAAGGTTTTCTTTTTAATTGAGATCCCACCATTCTCTTTTAAAAAGTTATCTAACAAGAGGGTTATAGCGTGGAAGAACACTAAGGCTAAGGAGATCAAATCTACGAAAAGATTTCGTGGAATCAACTAGTCAAGTTCTCGATTTGAGCGCAACCAAGCTCTTAAGGTATATGATCGACACTTAAATGTGCAACGCTTAACCGCAAGACTACGGTGTCGTCAAGTAGTAAAGGACTAAAGAGTCTGGATTATCGATCCCACAGAGAGAGGATGGAACAAGCAATGAATCCAATTAAAGGATAATTGAACTAAGATATTGCTAATTTAGACAATTGAAGTAAACAATTAAAACTATTAAACTATGCAATGTAAACAATTAATTAATAATTTAAAATATGAAGTTAATTAGATCTAAGCTAATCTAACAAGCTACACTAAACTAGTTTGTGGATATGGTGGTGGAAATAGAAGAATTAAGGTGAGAATGTGGTGTGAAATGTGTAGGATTCAATCCAAAATCCACTAAGTACGTAATTAATTCAAACAATGCATGTTCTAATTCAATTCTCAAATCTACAATCCAATTAGCAATCTCTTGCCTAATTGGATTGGATGATATAACAAACCAAACCAAGTCTTTTTCCACTAGGTGGGGTCGGCTATATGGATTTGACGATGCCAATCAAATCTGTTTAGCGCCGTGTCCTCCGTTAGATCCATGTAGGCAAGATCATGTTTAATAGTTTATTTCCAACTTCTCTTGGGTCTCCCTCTTCCTCTCATACTCCTGGCAATCTCCATGCTTTCACACCTTTTAACAGGTGTCTCAGTTGGACGCCTTCTAATATGGCCGAACCATCCTTTTATTGGATGATATAACAATAAAGATCAAAATAAAGAAAATCAAAGGCCAAGATCCTAGATCATCATCTAGCTACCTTAACAATAATTCATCAAAATCAAGCTACAAAAGATCAAAGATAAGGGTTCTAGAGCATGCTATATGAGAGAACTTAATCAAACTACAAAGCATCAATTGAGATTATCCAAGCCTCAAGTGTAAAGATAGAGCATGAGAAATAAGAGAGATTAGCACAACTAGATCTAAAATCTACTAATCAATTAAGGCACATGTAGGGAATTTAAACTAAAACATGCATGAAATTGAACTAATCACATTACTTAACTTCAAAATGAGAGCCTAATCCAAGAGCTTTAGCCACTAAACATCAAGAAAGAGCTCCAAATATTCATTAATGATATTTAATTTCACACACTCTCTTTCTAGATTAGTTACAAGGAAGCTTCTAATTACAATCTAAAAGTATAGAGAAGGTAAAATAAAATAGCTAAAAGGCTAACTTGCCAAAATATTCCCCTTTCTTTACAAAAATATTACAATTTATAGAAACTTTGAAGATATTTGATTGGCTCATTTCCATTCACAAAGACACCAATTTGATTGTGGTCCTTCATTTTGGAGGGGGGTTTAAACTTATAATCTATTTCATAGGAACCCAAGCTCTAACAAATACACCAATCACTCATTTGTGTTAGAAAATGACTTCTTTTATACTTAAAGTCTTATCCTCTTATTATGAAATTCTTCAACACTTCACCAAGATTTATTCATGTAATTTCTTTATTGAAATATATTCTTGATGCCTCATGACACTAGTCGGAAGGTTGTGGTAGTTGTGGGGTCCACCTATATAAGAGAAATTACATAAAAATGCGCTATAAATAATCGAATTTATGCATGATAATCCGATAATCCGTTTAATGTGATAGAATGATAAAATTCCTGTGTAAAATAAATGATATGCATATGCGATGCTGATAAAATCCGGACTAATGAGGGGTAAAATATGCAATATTTAACACTCATCAGTATAGATCTACAACTTATTTGTTTTAGTAAATCTTCTTGATATGCTTGCTTGTTCTTCTTGATATGTATTTTCTTGATGGATCTTTGATCTTAATGCATGAGATGAGGGCTTTAGATCTTGGGGCCATATGGGTATTTGGTCACCGCATCAAATGGGTCAAAAGTTTTGAAAACCTATCAACGAGGCCCACCTACTTCCAACACCATCACCACCGGGCCATCTATTGATCATTGTAAAAAATTGAATTCCATCCCCTCCAACCGCATATTGTCAGATTTTAATTTAATAGGAGTTGGTCCTACTAAAAATTGAATTCTATCACTGATAACATATTAATACAATCTTATCTATCAATTTTCTTTTATAGAAATCTTATCCATCATTAATCATATGCATTTTCCCATGTTAAAAGACCAGCTCATACCAAAGTAATATTTTAATATTTGAAGGGTCCGATTAGGTAGCTCCATGGTGAAGGTTCACACATGACACTCACAAGAGTGATGTGGGCAACACTCAGAGATCTGTGACTCCTATTATAGTTGGGAATGGAAGGGCATCCGAGAGAACATAAACAGGTCAAAATTGTAGGTAGGAATGGAAACCAGCCTTAACCCTTACATGAACTGCGTCGTACCTCACTCCAGCCATGCCTGGCTTATGATAACTAGGCTCTACTGTGGGCTTCCACTCACGGAATGCGTGAGCGGGACACTTACACTATGTTTAGGAAGGGGGGAGGGAGGAAAAATTTGAGGGAGAAGAAAAATGAAGGGAATGGGAGGGGAGGGAAAATTAATTTTCCCTCATCTTGTTTGGATAGGGAGGTAAAGTAGGGGCGGGGAGGGAAGGGAAAATGAATTTGGAAAGATAGTGTAAAAAATGACATTTCAGTAATTTACACACAAATATCCCTCTTTGCCTCTCATTTTTCCCTCGGTTTGGAGGAGAAAATTTTTGAGTGGGCCCCACACATTTTCCCCTCTTCCACTTTCCCTCCCTCCTTCCCAAACACCCTCATTTTTCATTTTTCCTCTATTTTTCCTTTTTTTTTTCCCTTCCCCTCATTTCCCCTCCTTCCCAAACATAGTGTTAGAGGACCGAGTGCCTCCCACGTACGCACTTTTCTGGGTGTGGGATGTCCGGAACTCCCACCCTAAGGCCATCCATCGGATCCATTGTTAAAAATGAATTCCATCCCCTCTAATGACATATTTTCAAATTTTACATTAATAGAAGCCGGTCCCTCTACAACATTGACCATTTCCATGATAACATAATTAATACAAGAGGATTTTACCTAAAAAATCCTGCAAGACCTTGTTAAAAGCCAAAAGCACCATCAATTTCTCATAAAGACCACAATAGTCCCAAAGGCCCCGTTGGGTATTTTTTTTAACTTTTAGCGATGAGCGGGGATATCCCTGCTCATTTCCCTTAAACAAAATCCAAAAGCCAAAAATTCATCTTCTCCCATATCAGATTGAAGAAGGAAGCAAGAACTGAACCCTAACCCTAAAATGAAGATGATGCAGATCTTCGTCAAAACCCTAACAGGCAAAACCATAACCCTAGAAGTCGAATCCTCTGACACCATCGACAATGTGAAATCCAAGATTCAGAACAAGGTGGGCATTCCCCCGGACCAGCAGCGCCTGATCTTCGCCGGAAAACAGCTCGAGGATGGCCGGACCCTCGCCAACTACAACATCCAGAAAGAGAGCACCCTCCACCTCGTCCTCTGCCTCCGTGGCTGCATGGCCAAGAAGAGGAAGAAGATGACCTACACCAAGCCCAAGAAGATCAAGCACAAGAAGAAAAAGGTCAAGCTCCCCGTCCCAACTGAAACCACCTTGAGAGAGACAATACTCGGGTGGGCGGGGATATCCCCGCTCACAGCACTAACAGAGGCAGGGATATCCCTGTTCACAACACTAATTTGGGCGGGGATATCCCCGTCCCAACTGAAACCAGTCTTTGAGAGACAGCACACACAGTACTCTGGTGGGAGGGGATATCCCCGCTCACAGCACTAACAAAAGCAGGGATATCCCTGTTCACATCACTAATTTGGGCGTGCACTGTCTTCTTCTTCCTCACATTCTGGAATCTGATTTCTGCAACTGTAGAAGTTCTAATCTGAACCCAGATGAAAAAGACCCAAATCTCCCCTCAAAATGATGAATCCAAGCACAATAACTTTTTAATCCTTGCAGATCCCTGAAAAACCCTTTTACTTTGTAATAAGAAAAACCCCAAATTCCGGCTGGGAACTCTAGATTCAATCCTTAAAACCCATCTTTCGAAAATATAAGAATCTGAATGTGGAAAAAGCTCCGTTCTAGAAACTTCCCGTTTAGGTAGGTAGTTTACTTCCTCCTGATCTGAATGGGAGAGCAATCGTGAAATTTTGGGTTTTGGTTTTGTTAAGGAGACAGGGATATCCCTCTGATAAAAAAGAAAAAAAAAACAATTGCTTAGACTATCTTAAAGATGTTCAGGTGCTTTTGGCTATGACAGCTTAAAGATTTTCAGTAACCTCTTATACATCTTTCTATCAATTTCTTTATAGAAATCTATCCATAATGAAGCATATGCACGTTTCCCATACCAAAAAGACCAACTCATACCAAAGTAAAATTTGAATATTTGAAGGGACCAATAAAGGTTAGGTAGCTCCATGGTGAAGGTCAGACATCACACTCACAAGAAATGGTGTGGGCAACACTCAGAGATCCCACACTAATACTTTTATAGACATGGTGGATAGAAGATATAGATAGCAAGAGTTTCATCACCCCCTTTACTCAATCTCAATCCACACTTCTCGCATCACTCGTTTGTCACGTGTACCAGAATACCAGGAGTCTAGGATGGATAAAAACGTTAAAAACCACTCCATCAATAGTATGAAAACAAGTTAAAACAAAAAGGCGGAGAAGTAAAGCTGTTTTTGCAGCCCACGGAAAACTGTACCCTCCCCTTTCATGGCCCCTGGTTTTCAGCCCCAGAAAACATTGTTATTGTTTTATCCAACCACAACCCTTTTCCCTTTTAATCCTCTTCTCCCTCATCAGAAACACACCCCATCATCAGAAACACATCCCAACATACAGGCTCTTTCAATCTCCCTCCCTACACAATTGTACGGCAAGACCATTCAATAGAACATTGGAAACTCCTGTTTTCTTGGGCTTTCTGTTTTGTTTTTGTTTTTGTTTGGATGAAGATTGAGGCTGGTTTAGTCGATCGAAAACGGCAAGGAAACTGTCAATTGCCCAAGGAGATGAGCAGGAGCAGCAAGAAGAACCGTAGGCGCCAGAATAAATCGATGACCGTTGTGCAGGAGCTCTTTAAGACGTGCAGGGATGTATTCTCTGCAAGTGGGGCTGGGATCGTTCCGTCTCCGGGGGACGTCGAGCGCATTCGATTAGTTCTTGGTATGTTTTTTTTTTTCTCCTTCCTGGGTTGATTTTGCATCTGGGTTTTGCGCACATGGCCTTATTTGAATCTGGGTTCATTTCGTTTGGATGAAAATGGGCTTTATTTAGAGTAAAGTAGGAATCTTGTTTTGTTATTGTAAGCTGAAACCTGTGAATTGGAGTTGGGTTTTCTGATTTTATATGTATTTTGCTTGTCAGACTGTTAGATCAATGTGATTTTGTGAAAAAATGATTGCTTTGCGTGTATTGGAGGAGAGATTTATTTTGATTTGGGAGGAAATGAATGAGTTGTAACCTGGAGGTGAGTGTGAAGTCCAGTTTTAACCTGGAGGTCCTGCCTTCGAGGTTAAGAGTACTTAACCGATACATAGGGCTAGTGGGTGGTTATATCTATCCATACGTTTTCGGAGGGTCGACGGGTTCCTATGTTATCAAAAAAAAAAAAAAAAAAAAGAAAGAAATGAATGAGTTGTATTTGATTGAATACGTTTTGTTTTGATGGTAATGTATTCTAGGAATTGTGGGATGTTTTGTGTGCTTTTGCTGAAATATGTGGAGAAACATATATAATTAGCATTTGCTTTAGAAATCTTGATTGAAATAATTTATTAAACCATAGTTGCTCAATGGAGAACAAATGCGGGAAATGAAATAGGAATCAAATGCACCAAATACTTAGTTTTGCAGGAGAAACACGTGTTTATGGGGCAGTGGCAATTGGGAAATGTAGGTAATTATGAGGGTAATGAGATTCTTTGTAAGTGTGGTAATAAGTACATTACGATGGAACTTGGAAGCCAGTCTTCATTAAGTCTTATCTCAACTTAAAAAAAAAAGAAACAGTTCATGATCCTTTTATTGCTTACATGGGTTGTAGGATCCACATCTACACATCTGATTAAAGCTTTATAAAATGCATTGGAAGTTACATGTTCAAGGAAATAGGAAAAGAAGGAGACAGGTAAAGACCTATGACGAAGCTATGAGAAGAGAGTCAATGGATTATGAAGTATCTGAAAACATGGCTGCTAAAAAAGTTGAGTTGAAAAGTAGAACTAATAGAGCCAACCCAAATAGATGGGATAAGGTCTTGATGGTGATGATGATGTCTTATTCTTTAATGCTTGGAGAATTGTTCCTTCATTACTTGATATTCATTCCATTTCATGGTTTTCAGAAATTTGTCTGCGCTATTGATTTTTTATTCTATAGAAAGAGACCCTCATTGATGCCTGATTGCTCGTCTTTATCCAGGCTTAACAACTTTATCTCCTAACACAGTTTGATTGGGTGATTCTGTATAATTTAGGAATGCTTCTTGCTTTTGCCATATGCTTATTACTATTAGAACCTTTGGTCAATGTTCTTTTTTGTTCATTGCCACTATCAGAGTTTTACCCCATCAATTTGGGATGGGCTAAATGCATATGGATGTGTCATTCAGTGGATATACTCATGCACATTTGGGCAACAGTTCTATTTCATTATCATACAAGACATGTGAATACATCATGTCGTGTATATACTCATGCACATTTATTGACACAGAAGGTTATTTTGCAGCACAATCTTATACAATACAATGCAGGTCTTTAACATTTTTCACGATGCATGACCGATCAAATTTCTATTTTTACAAGAATCAGAATGGCTTACACTAAAAAAAGGTATTATTTTACCAAGTCCAACTAAGAAAAGTGAAGTGTACCTGAGACCAGAGCTGCACATCTTTGAAAACCAACATGCATATGTATTATGTGTTCACATGTCAAATGTAAATGCATGCAGATCCGTACGTACTAGTATCGTTCTGTTCTGTAAGTCAACTAAAAGCAAGACTGACCTACAACTAAATCCCAAAGAAACGTGCATAGCTGTTATATCTTAACTTGTCTATCAGACATGAATTTGTGTGTATTGCAACTATGCATGCACAATTTTAATCGCGTAAACGTGATTGTTAAGTGGCATACATGTTAACATATCTTGAAGCACTTGTGGTATATATGAATGTCATGCACCTGTTTCCCACCTTCTCCTTTTAAACAAATAATCCATACAAATGCATTTATATCTATTGTTTTGGATGTGTCGTGATTTGGATGGTTTTATTCTAAAGCTTATGAGGATGGGTTTTTTTCTGTCCAGATAGCCTGAAACCAGATGATGTTGGATTGAGTCAAGAAATGCCATTTTTCAGGACGGAGGAGTCTGACAAAGCCCCACCACCAGTAACATATCTGCACCTTTATGAGTGTGACAAGTTCTCTGTATGTCAAGTTAAATCTTACCACTATGAGTGTGTTTAGATGTAAATGGATCATCTGGTTTCATTCAATGCTCATTCTCTTCTTCCATTCCTTTAGATTGGGATCTTCTGTTTGCCTCCGTCGGCTGTCATTCCACTCCACAACCATCCAAGCATGACCGTTTTCAGCAAGCTTCTATTTGGCTCCATGCACATTAAATCATATGATTGGGCTGATATTCCTTGTAGTTCTGACAAAACTCTCAATCCCTCACACTGTAAGTTTCAACCACTACTGCATGGTCTCGATATGCAAATGTATTCCCATGCAATCATGTTCATGTGTATGGAATTAGCATGCTCTAATGCTTTTAAGATAAGCTTCCATAAGTGGAAACCCTGGTCTGATGCTTGCATGACCTATAGTAAGAATAGAAATACGTATAACTGCATGTGAAAAGTTAGACCGCAGTGTACTAAAAGATTGGGCCATTTCCTTTTTAAGGTCTATTATTCATCAGAATTATGGAAAGATAAGTGATGAGTTAGAAATGAATTGGTTAGCCGCACTACATGGTAAATCAAGTTAATTCTGTAAATGTGGAGCCTGCCTTCCAAACGATCCAAACCATCCATGTTGTGGCCCCATAATATTTAGCTAAAGCTCTTCTCGAAAGAAAGCAATGCTCACCATTAGGTTGAAGAAAGACATGATTAAAGCACTAATTGATAATGATTTTTAGTTAATTCATTTTACCACATAGTAGGTCCCCCACCTATTGGTGATTCAGATTGTCCATAACCTGCAAAATTTACTCCCTGATAACTTTACGAAATTTCAGTCCAATTGAAGTTATATATTCACCGTTGGATTGGACAAACACGATTTAGTCATGTTTTTCACATGTGATCAATCCAATGATTAATCTTTCTTAAAGTAACCTAAAGTCTATTGTGTATTCCAATTTCTGGAGGAAGGTTTAATAGCAAATCTGTTGTGATAAAACCCAATGGCGTAATATTTGAATTGTGTGAAACTTGGATCAGTGCTGAGAAAGGGGGAGGTTTTTTTTTGTATTGAGTAAAGGGGGGCCTACATTAGGAAAGGGGCACTAGAAAAGTGGGTTATTTGTAAAATTTCAACATTCAACATATATATATATATGTATATAACCCAAAAGTGCCCTGTAAGACATATTAAAGTGTTATATGTTCAAGGAATTAGGAATGGAGGGAGACCGGTTAAGACCATAAGTAGTAGTAACATGATGGATTCTGGATTTATTGAAATCATGGCTGTAAATAAGGTTGAGTAGAAATGCAAAACTCACAACTATATATATATATATATATATAGTTACCTTCTGCTAAGAGGTAATTATCACAGATTGCTTGAGGTAAAAATGCAAGCCCATCGTGGCGCATGAAGATCATGGGAGAATAGTGTGATGGAAAGGTCTCACTGTGGATATGACTTCGGGGAAAAATCATCTCTTGATTAAAACACCTTCAAATTTAATGGTTTGTAAGTTACAATTTTTTTTTTTTTAATGAAATTCAATCTACCAAGGAGTGTAGTACATATTAGTGTAAAATTAGGGCGAGTGCCAATTCATGGGGCGTTAGTTAGTGTGAGGGGTTGGAATGGTCAGTGGGGGTCCTATGCGGCGGTAGAAAAGTTACCTCCTCAAGCAATCCATGAGAGGCACCTCTTAGCAAAAAGTGTTCATTAAATACCTCTTAGCAGAATGTGACCGTGTATCTGTGTGTTCCTTATTTGGAAATTAGCATGTGTATGTTTTCCTTATAGGTACAAAAGATTGCCCCAATCAAATCATCCTAGGCGGCTAAGATACTCAAATACTTGTACAAACCCAACGTATTCATATCCTACTAATACGGCACTTATATTGGTAACTGATACTGCACTAATACTTCTAGCTTTCTAGGGACCAAGTTTAACATATCCTACTTAAAAATCCTTTATTTCATATAGTTCTTTTAATATTTTTACTTCTCACCATAAAAAAATGCTAGAAAGGGACGAAAACAATGATAATTTCACTTATTCAAAAATTATCTCAAGAAAAAACTTAAGACACCGTATCCATATATGTGTCCTAGATTTTCAAAAGTGAGGAGTTGTATCTACAATCCCTGTATCACTGTCCGTATCTAAATCCGTATCTGGGCATCATAGCTAGGTAACCTTGATTTAGGGTCCTTAAAAGATTTATCCCTTAGATACGGTCCGTTTATGTAAATCTAGTGGTTTATATTAGTTTGGTGAGTGTCAAATGGGGTTAGTGCTAGTACATTGAGGGGTAGGTGCATGTTGAGGTTTGATCCATCATGTTCTTCTCCTTTTCCCCCCTTGAAACACCTTTTTCATCTTTGATTTTTTGGCCTTAGAAATTCACTCCATACAGAATTTGACCTCGTTGATTTTTTGGAGCATCTCTTATCCATGCGTAGACCTTCCTATCCCTCCCACCCCCTTGATTAGTGGTGTTTCAAGGTGGGCCACACATGTTGCACAGGTGTCGGTCATAGAACTTCAATGATGTGTATGTGTATAAATGACATTGATCTTTTGTGCCATCCTTATATGAGCATGATTTGCACGGCATTGTGGGCCCACATTGGGGATGGGAGGATGGGAGCCTAAGGTTCTATGCATGGATGAGGGTTTCACAATCACCTTGTAAACCATTATACTTAGAGGGCTATAGTTCAAGGGTTTAGGATGATGCACATTGGCCTGATCTTTTTGCCCAATTTGCCCAACCCTAGACTCAATGAGATCTTTTCACATCCACCGATCCCCGAAATGATTGCCATGCATCTATGTGGGCTCTATCAGGTTCATGCTAAGTTGGGTGTGGGTGGCGCACACCTGATCTTGTGATGCTTTTAATCCTTTTGTTGTTCTTTTCTTCCACATTTTAAGGTACCTTTGAAAATCTTGAAGTCCAGCTCGCTGGGATGCGTTTGGCAAAGGTGATAACAGATGATGTATTCACTGCTCCTTGCAATACATCGATACTTTACCCAGCTGAAGGAGGCAACATGCATCGTTTCACGGCAAAGACGTCATGTGCAGTTCTGGATGTTCTTGGGCCTCCTTATTCTGATCCTGCTGATCCTGAAGGCAGGCATTGCACATATTATCGTGATTTTCCATGTGCAAGTATCTCAGGTTTGTTGTCTAGTCTCTTGTTTTGCATTGTGTATGGCATATCTTGTGTGCATTTGTTAAAAATCTGCCAGTGCCTTTCTTCATACAAATATGTTTCTGGGATTGTATTTTAGTGATTCTACTATTTTGTGGATACATTTAGTATCATTCGAATTAGAACAAGCGGTCTTTTATATCTTGTATTTCTTTGGATAGGCAACTAACCACCATCCCGCATATATTTCATATTATTAGAACAAGTGGTTTTGTAAAACCTCCCTTAGGCCTCGGTCCGTATGGAAAATATAATATTCATATTACAGTTGATGTGGACATTGGTGAGTATTGGAACTGTGCGAGAAGTCCTTTGCAATGGATAGTGCTAAGAAGTTACTGTGTAAATGATGCAGAAGGATTAGTACTGTTGGCCCTAATGAATCAGGATTGAACATTTTATTTTGTATAATGTGCTTCCCAGTATTTCTTCCGCCTGCTTGAAAATTTCTATCATTTATACCTTAAAAATATTGCATGGGTACTTTACCTTATACTACTAAAAAAAAAGGATATTTATCCCTATACCATTTCATCAACCTAGTTAATAGCAAATCTATAGTCCTGATTTCTATTTGATGGATTCAGAATTTCTAATCCTTTTTTGTTCCAATTTATACGCTTTGTTTGTAGTGAAAAACTACTCTTGCCACCTGATTGCAAATTTAAGTTACCTGTATTCAATTTATCATCAGAATGTGGTATCTTTGTTTGTATGCTTTGCTGCTGAATTCTTCTTCAATCAGTTAGTATAATGCACCTGCATCACCTATAAATATCAAAGGCATTCTGTATCACTCTTGTTTCCTCCATGCTTCATATAGATTCGGTACTTCAGATTGTCTTGCATAGTCTTCACATAACTATATAAGGGAACTGTGATGTCTTGGACCTTGGTCCTTCTCGGGGAAGGGTGTCTTGGACCTGTTAAGTGGGGCCTATGTTTTTAATTATGACTTTCGGAGATAGGTACCATATTGAGTTTTAGTAACAGACTAGAATCCTTATTCATTGCACGTGCATAAGTCAGGACTCAGTAATTTTGCATTGAGTTAAAGGGTGAGAGTAAAGCATTATCTATGATTTTGAATTGTGGTGTTGGTGGGCCACGCTTTTCAGATGGTTTGAGGAGTGAATTAATTTTAAAACTCTCTTTCTGGTTATGTTCAGAACAAGCATCTATTCACCCTGAACTGTGGGGACCTAAGTTTCTTTGATGACTTCCTCAGATGGGTGGTGCACCTAGGGAGCGT
This sequence comes from Litsea cubeba, assembly GCA_012931725.1. Taxonomy (NCBI): domain Eukaryota; kingdom Viridiplantae; phylum Streptophyta; class Magnoliopsida; order Laurales; family Lauraceae; genus Litsea; species Litsea cubeba. Next base: position 121,564,064 of record CM022944.1, on the reverse strand, counting down.
TATCCCTTAATGTATCAACTTGCTCAGATGATCTTGTCGTTCTGGAAAGAAATTGAGGCTCAATAAATTTGGCCTGGCTGTCCATTTTTGAGGCTCTTGATGGATGGCCAAGAATATAAAATGTTGACGGCTGGGGCAGTGGGCCGCCACCCATCTAACTGTCAACATGGTCATATATGGTCTCATCCACAGTGAGGACCATCTGATTTTAATATTGTGCCACTTTCTAAGGTTAATCTTTAAACGCATTTTGGAATTTGGATTATCTTTATCTTTGCTACTCACCAGATTGGGGTTCTTATGTGTGCAATCATCGTACCAGTATCATGTCATTTATTTCATTTGCTCTATTGCTTGTTGCAGTGGATAAAGAACTGGGTTATGGAGAGAGGTTTGCATGGTTGGAAGAGAAGGAGAAGCTGGAAGATTTCTCTGTATTGGGAGCTCCATACAGGGGCCCCAAAATTGTGGAGAATTGATTTAGGTTAATACCATCAACTGATGCCATTGCTTGGAGTATTGTTCCCTTTTCTGTTTGTATGTAAATACACAGAGGAAAGAGAGAGAAAGAAAAGCGAAGCTTCGAATTCATCCTTTCCCCATGATATAATCAAAAGTTTTCCCTTCACCCTTTTTTTTTTTTTTTGATAAGTTGCATTGAGATGGATTACCTTAATCTAGTGGCATTTCCATTGATTTTTCATATATTCAATTTTGCTCCTTTTGTATGATGTCTTTGTTTTACCATGCATCTTCGTAAAACAGCCTAGTCTTTGAAAACTGCCTACATTTTGCTTCTTGCCTTTATATGATCAATCCAACGTTGTTACTTCTCTCCAATCAGTTCACAATTTTAGTCGCTTACTTTATGTAATTGAGCATTTGATATGTAATGGAGCCTATATAAGTCATTGGATGGTGAGTTTGATTCCATCGTCCAACTTTGATCCTTTAAAGGCACAACACATAAGATTGAAGCATGCACTTTTTCTGGAAATCAGACAAAACCCTGTTGGAAGTCTCAAATGGAGATTGGAGAATTTCCTTTTTTGAATCTGCCCCAATGTCTGTAAACAAGCATGCATAGTCAAATATCAATCCCATGAGATGCACTTTGGGATTTACCAATACCAGATATGATCAATGGAACAGTGTGCATTACTTCAATTAAAATGAAAATTCAGCTACTCTCTGCATGCGTGGGAGAATAAACGATAGAATTGGTTTAAATTTCCAAATCTAGGTTTCGAGAGCTCAAAGGTCCTATCGGTTTTGATAAGTACCTATTATTTAATTTTTATAAATATATATTTATCTAATATTTAGTAAAGATGATTAATAGTCTTTTGTTAGTATTTTATATTTTATCAGGATTCTTAATTGTATTTAAAATGGTATTGTCCAAATTGTATGTAAATAGGCTTTATGTACGTGGAAGAGTGGAGAGAAAGTGGGTTTAGTGGAGTAGTGGTTTAATGGTAGAGTTATTTTAGGATTGCAGTAGTTTTAACAATTATGAAATATCTATAAATATTTGTAGATGTCGTATGGTTGAATATATGAATGAAGTAAAATTTTAAAGGAATAAAGCTTTGCTCTTGTTTTAGGAGTTGTGGTTCTCCTCGAATCGAAGTTAGGAGGTCTATGACCCCCCTCGTAGTGGACTCTTTCTTTCTCATTTTAATTTTTTGTTTTATTTTTATTTTATTATATAAAAGGGTACGCATCAGTACCATTCTTTAAAGGCCCTTTTGTTTGCATTGAATTGAGCACAGATGAACTCATAGTAAAATGAATTTAGGTTATTAAAGAGGTGAGTGGTGAAGGACATGGGGTGTAAATGTAGATGAGAAGCCCTCCTCACATGAATTGAGTGAGAGAGCCCCACCAATGGGTCTAATATTACCTTCTCTAATTGGCATGCATTCAGGCGGGCCTTCTGAGCTGGTCTACATGAACATTAAGTGGTCCACTTGTTAGGGACATTATTCCTGTGGTTAGGAATTGGGCTGATATATTAATATAATATATATAGTATGAAGGGGACATCATATATGAACATATGTATCAATCCATCCACCATGAAGAGGTCCTTAACGTAGAGGAATAGCAAAAGAATAGCCGGTGATGACTTGAGAAGCAAAAGAATAGCCACTGGCGGAACCAAAGGGGGTTTGGCAGGGGTTATGGCGCCCCTAAGATTTTAAAAAAGTCGTTTAAGATTTCAAAATTTTTATCATTTTTCACATATGCTTTCCAAAAATTTCAGAAAAGCACCTATATATTTGGAAAACTACATTCATTTTTTTATTCCCCCCCCCCCCAAAATAGTGCTAGAGAAATGAAGAGAGATTTGAAGTGAGGGAACTAACGACAACGAAAGTGAAAGACCTTATGCCTCTTATTTTCTTGGATAAAACATTTTTGCAATAAAATTTGATAGTGAGAAATGAGCTTTCACTTGTAGAATAATAGGAGAAGTTGCATAGTTTGACTTAGTTTTCCCTTTTACAAATAGCCATGCATTGCGGCTATGGGTGGCAAAAATTGATCCAACTTGCTAACCCACTTGTACTCTATACAGATTATGGATTGAGAAGCTTGGCCTGGATTGATCCGTAAGATCTGGTTGACTCGAAATAAAGCCTCATAACCCTAATTCTAGCCTAAATAGAACAAGAAGAGGAAGTAGTTTTTGGTTGGTTCTATTGCAAGATTGATTTTTGTGATTATGATTATCTTTTCACGCTCCCTATCTCAATCTCTGCATCCTGGCCATAGCACAACAACCCTTTCTTCTCATGCCATCATGTTGTAGGTTCAACTTGATCATGGCTGTGGGCCACCCATAGTTGGGCCATAAGGTATCAAATATTCTAATCATTTATTCTCCACAACCCTACACGAGAACCTTGTTTGATGTTGAGATGCTTAGTTTGATGTTGTTTTCTTTTGTTGCTGTTGTTGTTGTTTTTTTTTTTTTTTTTTTTTTTTTTTTTTAAATTAAAAATTGACACATTTAAATCACTTCAAATATTCTACCATATTTATGAATCTTGGTTGGGGATTTATCGAATCAATTCTAATGTTGGTTTTTAATGTGTATTTTTATGAACTTAAGCTAAATTCTTGTTCTAAATATTATGATAATGTACAAAAGGTGATTATATTTCTATTTTGATATTTAAGTATTGAAATATTCATATAACTATTTAATGTAAGATTTGTATGTTTTCTTTTTTATATATAGTTATCTCAAAATAATAATAAATTGTGTGCTCAATGTTTGGGTTTTGAAGAAAGAAAATGATTCCAATTGTAAAGTGGGAGAAACAAGGGTAGAAATATGTAAAGAAACCCTAAAAAAGGGGTTTCCCAAAATTTCCGCCCATGAGGAGCAGACTTTATGGACTTTGTCAACTATTTACGATATATTTGTGTCACGTGAAAGAAAACCTTATTATTTTACATGGGAAGCATTTTCTCCACGCATAGTGCAAAACGTCAAACATGGCCCCAACCATTAAAAAAAGTCCTCACTTGAATACTTCTTCCATTTCCTCTCTTTCAATGAGGAAGCCTAAGAAGGCCATTATAGATCTACCTCCATCCTCAAAAGTCTATTTCTCCTTCGGCTATATAAAGTGATGGCGAGGAAGCATAGAAACAGAGATTTTAGAATCCTCATCTTCTTCCTCCTTTTAGATTATTATGTGCCTTGGGAAAGAGTTCTAAGAAACCGTTGAGGAAATCATAACAGAAAAAAACTTTTTTCCTTAAGATCTAATCCACCCATTAGCTCATTCATCAAGCATCAATGTCTAAGCTTGTGGATGATAGAGTGATTTGAGTGGGAGAGATTTCTGATAAACCTCCTTTGGCCTTTTAACAAATACACGATCTCATCCTTTTCATGATCAGTGGTGGAAAAAAAAAACCTTGCATGTATGTGGGCCCGACAAGCAGAGGTTTAAAAGAAACACCTTATATTTAAGTGGGTTCCACGATAGAGATATAGTAGAGATGTAAGAAAAGAAATACCTTGCATCTAAGTGTGTCCCACGAGCAGAGATATAGTGGGTCAGTGGTGGGGAAAAAAACCTTGTATATATGTTGCCCCCATACAAAGAGGTTAAAAAAAAAACATTGCATCTAAGTGGGTCCCATGAGCCACCATTTCATGGATAGCATGTGTTGTGCACTTAGGGTCATTGCTTTGGTGCAATGGTAAAAGTCTTGGGTGCCATGCGTGATAACACAAGATCGAGACCTGCGAGCAGCCACTTTGTGCAAAAGTTTCCAAAGTTTAGGCCTGTCTTTAGTCTGGACCCTCCTAAGACCCTGTTTCGGTAGGACCGCACTGGGTGATGACCTTTTTTTATGTGTTGTACACAAGTTCCTTTGCAACCACTATTTATAAATGAAGGCTTCTATTGGCACCTCGAAATTTACTCTCCCCACCGCACAACAAAAAAAAAAAGGAAAGTTATCCTAAACTACCCTTCCTCCCTCTCCCACCCTCTTTCCTCCCTCCCCCCTCTTTCTTCCTTCCTCCCCCTCTATTTTCTCTCCCTCTCTCCATTCCTCTTCTTCTCTCTCCTTCCCTCCCTTCTTCTCCCTCTCCCTCTCCCTCCCAGTCGCCGACGGGGAGGGAGATCAGGGTGGGAGCCCCTAGGCTGCAAATGGGTTTCCGCCTGTTGCAGCCCGATCTCCCTCCCGCCAGTGACGGGGAGGGGGAGGGGAGGGGGAGGGAGAGGGAGAAGAAGAGGGGGGGGGGGAGGGAAGGAGAGAAGAAGAGGAAGGGAGGGAGGGAGAAGAGGGAAAGAAGAGGAAGGGAGAGAGGGAAAGAAAATAGAAGGGGAGAGAGAGGGAGAGGGGGGTGGGAGGCCGGCCGGGGCTCTCTCCCCGTTGGAGATTGGGGGGATGAGGGAAGAGGATGGAGGGTGGGAGAGGGAGAGGGAGGAGGGGTAGTTTAGAAAAACTTTATTTTTTTGTCTTTTAGTGTGGTGGAGAGAGTAAAATTTGTTGTTCCAATAGAAGCCCTCTTTATAGATTGGTTAAATGGTGGATATAGCATTAACGGTAAAGGTGGAGTCTCCACTGTAGAAAATATCACCTATCAATTTATCTGATACTAATTGAGATACACTAAGTGGGCCTTGTGAGCAGAGCAATGACGTGTCCAACCAAAAGGAGATGAAACTCCTTTTAGCATATGGGTAGAATCATGAATAGTGAGTTCAATATATGGGTTTTGAAAAATTAAAAAAAAATTGTCCAGTTAAGTTGAAGCAAGCTTTGTGGACCTTAACTACTTTAAACTATACCAATTTTTATTTCCCACTTTCAAAGGTAGATTAAGCCTCCATTTTTAAAAGTCACCCTTCATAGCTCCCTACCCTCTTTCCCTTTTAAATTGACTTATCCAATTGTTGTATGCCAAACTTGACTTGAATTATTCCATTGTAGTTAAAGCGTATTACATGTGGCCAATATCCTAAAGTTGTTTTCAACTCTTTTATGGTGACCTTACCTCAACTATTCTCATTTATCTCTAACCTTAACAGACTTATGCTATGTTTGGGAAGGGGAGGGGGAAGGGGAGGGGAGGGGAGGAAAAATTAATTGTACATCCTCTTATTTGGGAAGTAACAAAGTAGGGGGAAGAAAAATGAAAAAGTAGGATTTTGTTTGTTTGTGAGGTAGAGAGACAAAGACCAATTTACCCTTGCTTTTGCAAAAGTTTTAAAAAGACAAAAAGGGACAAAAAGGGCAGTTTAGTAAATTTTCACACTTTCCCCTCTCCCTCCCTTATTTTCCCCCCGGTTTTGGGGGGGAAAATTATTGCACACCTTTTCCCCCCATTCCCCCCTCCCCCCCCACCCCATTTTCCCTCCCCCCCTTTCCCAAACATCCTCTAAAATAATTTTCCCTCCATTCCCCCCCTTTTTTTCCTCCCCCTCATTTCCACCCCCCTTCCTAAACAGGCCCTTAATATCCTTAAAAACCTCCTCTTTCGTAAAAAGGATTTTATAATTGTTAAGAATATTTATTAGATAATAGGTCTAGTTTCTTTGAGATTAGAATTGGTTACCTTCCTTACAGGTTGGGTTAATTTGGATTTGATTTATGTTGTTCTCTTTTCTGCATTTATATAGAAGCTTGTGTTAATAAAACTTACAGTGAATTTATTACAAATTTAATGATTCTTGAAATGCTGAGTATCATAGCAGTCATGCTGTACTTTTATAGAGACATCCATCCAACAACTAGGCACGAAACTTCTTCAGAGAGTATACCAATGACCCAACCATTGAAATCTGGATTTTTTTTCTTGTTAGTCATCATTCTTGTAGTAGCAGCTGCAGATGAGCGTGCAAGAACTTGTTTTGACATAAAGTAATCTTTGTTAACAAATCCCTGTTAGAAAACTTTGGATTTTTAAACCCTCTTTGGAATCAATCCAATAATACTATAAAATTTAATCTAAACTAGTAAAGTAGTTAAATGGTACCTGATTGTGCCATCTTGAAATTCTGATCCAACAGAAGGTTGGCATTAAATGGGGAATCACAACTCTCTCGGTGCTTTGTCTTTTCTCCTCCGGTAAGTGATGGTTGCAGAGAAACTATCGTAGCCACGAGAGTTATCCGGGTTGCCTTAATTTTATAGGCCCTAAATCTCTTATTCCATCAAGAAGAGAAATAATTCTCTAATTGTCCTTTTAAATTAACATTTAATGGAAACATGTAAATACCCTTTATTGACCATAAATGGAATCTAAAGAGGGAGATGACCGTTTCTTATCAATAGAAGTTGTGGTCACGTAGGGCACCCCATCACGAAACGATCCAACAATCCCTAACATATCTTGGCTTTCAATGAAGCCTGAGACCATCTCCAAGAGGAGTAGCAAATTTGAGGTAGCAAACGTGTACTTTGCTACCTCAAATACAAATTTGCTACTTTCAAAAAGTTGCACTCCAACAGAAGTAGCAAATTTTATTATTTTATTTTTTCTTTGACTTTTCAACCCATTGGAACCCATGTCGTTGCATGATTGCATTCCATGTGTTGCATTATTTTATTCCATTTTATCATTTGCTACTTTGAGTTGCTACACAGCAAAGTCGAGGTATTTGGGAGGGGCGCTCATTTTCGCACCTCCAATTTTAATAGGTGCACCACAGAGATGCATCGGGTTCCGTGCGTCATCAGGAATGTTGCCTCGTGGTTCATGCGTGCATAACAAATGGTTCTACCCTTGGGACGTGTGTCATAAAAAGAGGAACCCACTTTGACGTTTTCTTTTTATTTTTTTTGGCGCGTCCTTCTAAAGTCGTCTTGGTACTGTTGACGCAAGTGCTGGTACGGTATGCTGACGTAGGCGACGACGACTGCAGATTGCTGACGCAGACAGGGAGATCTTTTAACCGTCAAAACTTCACACTGCGATATCTTGCGCATCCGGCCTCCAATTGACGAACGATTTGATTGTGCGGAATCCTTGTGAGCAGATCTACACAGTAGCAGCAAAAGGAAGACGATCCAGCAGTTCAAAAAAATGGTGATTTTTTTCCTTTAACAGTCAGTGATATATGAACATCTTTTCTTTTAATTTAGTAAAAATATCTTCCAAATCAGTGCTGCATGATCTTGCTAAGGCTGATATTTATAACAGCAAGAACTTAGCCATGTGGAAGCATCGGATGGACGCATTGCTGCACTTTGACGGATTAACATATGTGATTGAATCTGATCCGATCTCCAAATCCACTGATGATGCCCCTAAGGAAGATCATGATGTGTATGAACAATAGGTATTTGATAACAAATCATCGAGGCATTTTCTGGTCGGATTCATATCCACCGAGGGTCGACCGTTATGGGCTGACCCATTCATAAGGGTTGGCCTGCCACGCCTATCACATAAAAAATAAGGATTAAAAAAAAACGTGACACATATCAAATTATTACATCTAAGAGATGATAATGGAAATATCAAATTAAAATTCAAAGCAGAAGAAAATAATTCGCTTTACATAAAGCTAACAAGAGTAAAATTCGGTTAAGTGTCTACAAGGCACATAATATGATTGACTTGGTACCATGGAACTTGATTGACTTATGACAATATGTCATTTCCTGTCAAGTTCTTGTGGTGCGCCAATTAAATTGAGAGAGAGGTGATGAGAGATGTATGAGAGAGAAAAGGGTAGGATTGGAATGGCATGATAATGTGTTTGGAATCTCTACTATTTTTTAGATAGACCCATCAAAATTGATCCATTAAAAAAAGAGGCTACAATAAAAAAAAGTGTTTGGTAATGCAAAGATCTATGTTAAATAGATTTTTTTTAATATCAATGGTTGAAAGTCTTTCAAAAGTTTCACAAAGTATTAAGCCTTGGAAATTAACTCTATGGTTGTGTTAAACCTTCCAAAGAGATCTAGCGGTTTAGATCTTGTGCTTGGGGTCCACATAATCCATAAAATTACATCCAATGCCTCACGTTTTCGCACATATCTTGAGATTGGTGATGATCCAACGGCTAAAATTTGGTGGTATGCTTATGGACAGATCCAATATTGAGCATAATACATCAAATGCTGCTATTGTTTTGCCAATATCTTGAGATCCACAAGGTGTCAATCAAGCCTTGAAAATTGACCAAATAGCCATTTTCACCCCCTAAAGAGATCTAACGGTGTAGATCTTGCGTTTGGGGCCCACAGATTTCAGAAAATTACACTCAATGGCTCACTTTTTTGCACATATCTCGATATTGGTAATGATCCAACGGCTGAAGTCTGGTGTCATGGTCGTGTTTGATCTTGTGAACATTTCCAACGGTTTGGATCTTAATTCACACTCTTAGATTTTTAGAGAAAAAAAAACTAACTGGGACATGAATAGGCAAGAACAATGTTCACCCGCCTCTTTTTTAATATAATCCTTTGTCTGGATAATAGAGGCTTTATATTACTTTTACTAATATAATAAATTGCCAAACGGGTCATTATAGGGCTCATGTTAGACAAAAGTGGGCCCTGAATGAATTAATTCATATTTTAAGCTGGTGTGAGCATAATTTGGCTGATGTGAATGGGATTTTGATGGATGCATCATGCATGGTACTGTAATACGTAGGATTTCCAACAAATAATTTGGTTGGCATGATAGCACACACTTTTTAAGTGGATGATATGACATTGATTCAATGCATTGCACCGAATCATAGACGATTTTTTCTTTATCAAAGAAATGGTCCAAGGCTGTTGCGTTCGATCAAATGTCATGCACTCATGTGTCTAATCCGAATGTGGTGCGCCCATTAAGATGTGTGGTGCCAATAGCAGCACCCGGAGTCTGACACTTGTTGTTTCAGTTGGAGAGCTGAACATCCTACGTGGCATAGTAGCTTTGAGTTGCTACTTCAATTGCCGTCTCGGTTGGAGATGGTCTAAGAAGATCTGGGTTTTCCAAAAAAAAGAAATTCAACTGGGCTAGTTTAATAGAAACAAAGTTTACCATGTTTAGTGCAGATGGATATGGGTACTTGAGTCCATAAGATGAAGATGAAGTAGAGTCAGAGTCAATCATTGATATTGGGAAACTGATGGATATGAGGGAAGATTGGTTAGTGAAATGGAGAGGGAAAAAGAGTGTTTTGAGATGAGCTCTATAAGAACCCAACCCCAGAAACTTGCTCATAATTATTTTAAATTGTATACGATGGGACCATGGACCCTACTTATGTCTGAATTAATTAATATTGAGTTTCTACTGTAAATAGAATCATAGTTAAATAGGGAGAATTATACAACATTGAGATTAATCAATGAAAGTGTGCGTGAACTTGCACTGGGACCCACATATGTGACACGGATCCCAAGGGAGGCATACCGCCATGTTTGAGGCAGCCAAAGGACCTATATGTAATTTTGCATAATGTCAAGGCATTTTCATAATTTTGTAAAATATGGGAATTAGATTTATTAGTTTCCAATTAATTATTATTTAATATTATTAGTCATGTGGACCCCACTTGGTTAGCAACAACCTCCCAATTAGTTAGGAAAGTTAGTTACAATATCCCACGTATGTTGAATTTTAAATAGAGAAAAAAAAAGGTTCTCTCAAGAAAAAGGCTAAAAAAACTAGAAAGTGGATTTTTTATAAATTAAAAAAAAAACATGTCATAAATGGCAAGAAAGCCATGTGACTTTGCGCACTTGTGAAACATGTGCAAGAGGGCCTCATGAGTTAGTGTCTTACTGAATTTCAAGTTAGAAGTGAAAGAGAAATCAATATTTTATTAAAGTTTGGAGTAAGAAAAAGCTTTCTAAATAAACTAAGAATCTTATATTTATTAGGAAACCAACTAGAAGGACAAAAAACACATGGGGCCTTTCGTATGAAAATAAGTTCCCCCTAGTTGTTGCATTAAAATATATTAAAAAAATAGAAGTATATATAAAATAAGAATTAAGAAAATTATTAGGTAATCATGACTCCCTTTTTGAATGAGATGACAACCACTCAAAATCACTTACACTCAACATGAACACATTGAGGAGAAACCCCTAAGTGGTCGCTTAGAATTCTTAAATTAAAAATAAAGGACAAATAGGAAAGATCTAGTACAACTAAGAGTATTGATAGCATTCAAACACTCAACCAACCCTCTTTCTTAAGAATAGTTATAAATGTTGTTGTAGTTTTGCTAAATGCAGATGATTGACGTAGATAGTTGTATTTTTTATGTTTTATGCAAAATAATTAATGATGATTTGACTAGTTCTTTTTTTTTTATTTCGGAGAACGTCAGTTCTTTGACATGTGAATAATAATTTGTATATTCCTGACACATGTAAGACCATTAAGTTCTTTTGCAAGAATATACATGTGTCAGGAATATGGTCTTACAAAAAAAGAATATTACTATATTCCTGACATTTGCAAGATAATTTTTCATAGAAATAATTAAGAGATTCCCGACCTTTGAATTTTTCATACACATAATGAGTACATTTCTGACACTTTGTAATTTTTGTTTGAAATAGTTAGTGGATTCTTGACATTTGCAATTTTTCAATGAAATAATAAGTAGATTCCTGACCTTTGTAATTATTCATAGAAATAATTAGTGGATTTCTGACCTTGGTTCACATGCAATGTTCTTAACCTTTTTTGTAGTAGCCTATCTTGATCACATACTCTATAAATACTACTTCTTTTGATGAAATTTTTCCAAAAATTATTTATTCTCTTCTCAACTTCTCTAATCTACATTTCTGGTTTTCTCAATTCTCTTATCCCTTCGGGTACTATTCGGTATTATGGACGAACATATTAAGTTATGGGGCAAAGATTTACGCTTATCAAGTTATTCGACTAAGGTAAATTTTTGTTTAATATAATACCAACTGATTGTTAACTAAATACGCACTAATTTTGCTAGTTAATGTGAAACATGATGACCAATGCGAAGTGATTACAGCAGCATCAGAAAATATTCAAGTTCAAACTGATTATACGGAGCAATTTACAACTAATATGGTATAATTAAATTTTTTATTTCTTAGTCATTTAAATCTGAATAAATACTAATTACTTTTTTCATTCTTAGGTATTTAAATGTCGCGAAGAATTAATTCAATAGGCACGAGCGATTGGGCGAGCAGTTGGATTTATTTTGACGATTACAAGTTCGAATCAAGGTGAATTTAGTCAGAAGCCTTACTTGCTTATGCAATGTGAGCGAAGTGGACATTACCGGTCGATAAAGATTTCGTCGAAGAAGACTGGTACTAGAAAATGCAATTGTCCATTTCGTTTGAAAGGCATTAAATTGGAAGTCGAGAATAATTGGGTATCAATGGTCGTTTGCGGGATCCATAATCACCCTGCTGCGTATTACATGGAAGGTCATTCGTACGCTAACAGATTATCAGAGGATGAAACAAGCATTATGATTGATTTGTCCAAAAATTTAGTGAAGCCACGTGACATACTATCCACATTGAAGGCGAGAGGTCCACTCAATGTGTCAACCATGAAAACCATTTACAATGCTCGTCAAAAACATTGAGTGGCAGAAACTATAGGGAGGTCTCAGATGCAATAATTAATGTTTAATCTCAATAAGCATGATTACATTTCGTGGCATAGAAGTCATAGTGAGTCAAACGAGCTTCAAGATTTATTTTTTGCTCATCCTCGTTCACTTGATTTGTTACGTGCTTTTCCTCACATACTTCTTACGGACACGACGTACAAGACTAACAGGTTCAACATGCCACTTTTTGAAATAGTCGGAGTTACATCAACAGAGTTGACCTTTTCTGTTGCATTTGTATTCATCTAGTTCGAGAAAGAGGATAATTTTGCATGGGCATTAAGTTGTTTGCGTTCTACTATGGACAGGTGTTCATTACCACGATTGGTGTTGACTGACAGAGATTTAGCATTAATGAATACTGTGGATCGCGTTTTCCCCAAGTCAACCGCTTTGCTGTGCAAATGGCATATTGGGAGGAATGTATTAACAAATTGTAAAAAGCTATTCGAAGAAAAACATGCATGGGAGAGTTTCTACTTCAAGTGGTTTTATCTAGTGGACTCTGATACCACCGAAGAGTATTCCAAGAGGTTGTCGACTATTGAGCAATCATTTCGCAAATATCCTAAAGCACTCAATTACATCAAAACGATATGGCTGAATAAATATAAGGAGAAATTTGTGGAAGCCTGGACCAACAGATCAATGCATTGCGGTAACAGGACGACGAATCGAGCTGAAAGTCAACATGCAAGGTTGAAAAGGCATTTATGTAATTCAATGGGCAATTTTGAGTTCGTATGGTCACATGTTCATAATCTATTGGAGGCGCAATCCACATCCATTAAAGCATCGTTGGAATGAAGTGTCAATCTTGTGCGGCATGATTTCAGGCACTCATTGTACAACGAACTGAGAGGTTTTGCTTCTTGTTCTGCAATGTATCACATTTTAGAAGAAAGAAAACGTTCTCATATTGTTGGGGATGATCTTGAAACTTATGGCTGTCAAATCCGATTAAGTCACGGTTTGCCATGTGCACATGAAATCTATACATATATCTCGGAGGGTCGTCCAATTCCACTATCTTCTATTGATTTGTTTTGAAGGAAGCTAGACTTCATGCCTACCACTAGAGTAGAGGATGATGATTTAAACTGCAATGTTGAGTTAGAATTGTTGGTCGACCAATTAAAAAAAAAAAGCCTCGGTTAGGTAAACTTCGGTGGTTGCAAAAATTACGTGAAATTATTAATCCTTCAACCACTTTACTTGCAATGCCAGAGGTGAAGAAGCAAGGTCGTAGACGACCTACTTCAAAGAAAAATGATATTACATTGACTCAAAGAGATCCATCGGGATTTGAATATGCTGAGGTTAATCATTCTTTTTTTGTATCGGGCAGGCATAGTTTTGCATCATCTTATGTTCCCCCAGCGCCACAACCTCGAAGATTTTCTACTGATATGCAGCTGGAGTTTGGTCAACATAAGAGCAGTGACCAGTTTCCTACTATTGTGCATCCTAACTTTGGCCAGCATAGTTACGTGAACCAGTTGCATACGGATTTGCATCCAGAGTTTGGCTCATATAGTTACGTTGACCAATTTCCTGTTGAATTGTACCCGGATTTTGTCTCACATAGTTACGTTGACCAATTTTCTACTGATTTCTATTTAGAGTATGGCTCACATAATTACGTCCACCAATTTCCACCTTATTTGCATCCGTATATTACATCTGTGACCGATGTCATTGCTGATGGGAATTGCGGGTTTTGTAGCATCGCTATGGCTTTACGTATGGATGAAGGTCAAAATGCATGGGTTATTGTAAGGTATGGTATGCTAATTGAGCTGAACAACAATGTTGATGAGTATGCATCCTTATATGGAAGTTACAAAAGGCTTTCGCACATAAGAGAAGTGCTGACATTTTTTGAGACAGATAAGCCTGCACCATTGCTTCATTGGATGAATTTGCCAGACATGGGTCACTTGATTGCGTCGTGGTATAATGTGGTTTTCATTTTAATTAATGAATCAGAGAGCATAACGTTTCTTCCTCTACATTCTGCACCACCACCACCACACGAACAACATGTAATTTGCATTGGACATGTCAATCAAAACCACTTTGTGGAGGTATCCTTATTTCCCAATCCTCCAATGCCCCCTATCATGATCCAATGTGGTGCATACAGACACCAATGTGTAGCACAATGGGCTTTAATTTATGAACAAAACTTTGAAGACTACAAGCGGATATGGAATCCATCTACTGTATCCCAACCTACTGTACATTTGGATTCTGATTAGTAATGTTTGAAGACTACTTTGTTGTTGATTCTAATTAATATTGTTCGAAGCCAATCTAGACCATCCATTCTATGTTTTTCTCTTCTCTGTTTTTTTTTTCACATAGTAATTTTGACTGTGTTTGATTTAGTAATTTTTCCTTTTTCGTTATAATTTATTATTATCTTAACATTATCTATTTAATATCTTTTTAAATCTTTCTTAATCAAAAGATAACCACAAATTATAAGATATAATCCTAAAACAAGTAATAATAATAAAACAAAAAAAAAAAAATACGATTTAGACAAAAAAAATATAAGTAATAATAATAAAAAAAGAAAAAAAAGATTTTAACAAAAAAAATAAAAAATATAAGTAATAATAATAAAACAAAAAAAAAAAGGAAAAAAAATACGATTTATATAAAAAAAATTCAAAAAATATAAGTAATAATAATAAAATAAAAAATACGATTTAGACAAAAAAATAAAAAATCATAAGTAATAATAAAATAACAAAAAAAAAGAAAAAAATTTTTAAACAAAAAAATCAAAAAATATAAAGTATACAAAAAAAATCCAAAAAAGTTTGTCAATCACATCATAAAGTAAACAGAATAAAAAAAACTAAACAAAATAAAATTAAAAAAATTTACCATCTCCTTCTTTAAATCCCATTAACCGGACCATGATAATTAAAAAAAATAAAGTAAAAAAAATTATTAAAAAATTAAAAAATATTTGACAAGCCTCTCATCAGATAAGACCTTGACTCACTTGCAAATAAAAAAGTCAAATCTCCCAGAATTACTCGTACGAAAAGGGAGAAAAAATGTGTTTCAAAAGTCAAATAAAAAATTTCAACTGACAAGCTTTAAAAAACGTGCATCTGTAACTAGCAAAAATGCATCTGTGTTTAGATGCACCCCTTTCTTAAACCCCACACATCCAATATTGGAATCTCAAGCCCGAAGAGAGAGAGAGAGAGTAGAGAAAAGAGGAGAAATAAGCTTAAAAGAAAAAGTTCTAGAGAGTGAAAATTGATCAAGAAAAGCTTGGATTCGATTCTACATGCCCTAATTCACCTCTAACTGTGTTAGATTAAAAATGTAGATAGTTGAATCTATAAATACAGAGATCAATAAGAAATTCTAAATAATAATGAAAGACATGAAAAAGTGGCAAACCACACTTGGCCATGAGCCAAAGCGGGCCCCACATAGGTTCAGCCAACATGGGTTTGTGCCCACGTGGCTTGGTTTTGAGTTTTTCTCAATGATTTCTTGGTTTGTATGATGATTTGTGATCCCTCAAGTGTAGATCTCTTCGTGTTCTCTTCGTGTTTATATAAAGGTATGTAAATCCATCTCTATTTGTAATACCCCAATTTAGGGGCCACACTATTGATCTCAATTGAATGTGTTTACATATTATTCACATGTTTCCTGAACCCTATCATGTTATCAATCTTCTTGACGTGTCAAATTTTATATTCTTGTGATCTATGTGATATGTAAATTACATATTTGTGATTTAATATAATGTTAGTACCATTAGGATTATGTAAATCAGAGTTTTAACTATATTGATGTTGTGTTTGAATTCAATTTATGTTGCTTGGAAGAGATTTGAATACAAACAATGGTGTTTTATCTAGTTTTACGAAAACATAGATTTATCTTAAAAAATTGTGATAAAATACTATTTTTCAGTTAAGTAGATTTTTCAGTAAATTCTATAAAAATTATATTTGGCATCATTGGCTTGTTCCACCCAAAATGTCCATCCAGCTGACATTATTGATTGAATAGGGTTTACTAAATTCCCATGACGAACTAGGATGAACGTTGACCAAACAGAATAGAGGAGATACCTCCCTCCCTCTCTCTCTCTCTCTCTCCCTTCTCCCTTCTCCCTTTCTACTAATGAGAGGTTTTCACTTGCAGGAGTCCATGTACATGACGAATTCTCCTAGGTTAATGGTGGGCCCTTGTATTAAAGCAAGCGAAAAACTTACTTTTATTACCAGATAATATTTTCTTACGACTAAAATGCAATCCAGCTCATGGGGCCCATTTATATTGTTTATTATTGGGATGAGGGAAGATGGAAAGGTCTCTTTATGGACAAGGGAGAACAAAAAAATAACCCCACTACATGACCCTAGCCCTTGATTTAACAGCCTTAAAGTTTTATAGCGTCTAAACCATAGATTTTTCTGAGGTTCAATCCAATGGTGAGTGAACGTTCGGTGAGTATGAAATTGGTCATAATACTAGATTATGAGATGAGAAGAGTATTCAAGGAGCTCAGATGATCAAAGGTGGGCCCAAATAGGCTCCATTAAGTTAGACTGCACATGTTGTTTACTCTTAGGAGAATATTATCTATTTAGATGGAAAATCCAATCAAACTCCAATATAACCCCCCGAGCAACTATAAGGCAAGTACATGGATTATAGGGACAATGCTCCATCAAAAATTAAAATTAATTGAGATAGGTCAAAATTGAACTATATTAATATACTTGCAGGATTATACTAAAAATCGACAAAGAAAAACTCCTTAAAAATGTGGTCACCACTCAGAAGGGAGGTTGTGGTCAAAATTGAATTGTTAATTTCAAAATGAGAGCCCCTTTGGTGGTTTGGAAAAGAAATGAAAATTGTTTAAAATCAATTGTAAACTTCACTTTCATTGTTTTTTTTAAATCATGAAAATCATTAAGCCAGTATATCACATTTTAGATATTTTCTATTTTCTCAAATTTCTTGATCGAATTTGGTGGATTCCAGATTTGTCGAAATTGAACTGTCATAATCAAAATTGAATTGAAAAGCTTCTGCTATAATATATTATAACTAGCATAATAACCCGTGCTTAGCACAGGTATGATCAGCATTTATGTATTATAAAAAATAGCCATAAATCATAAAAAAGAAAAGGTCACCATTAAAATACCTCTTTATGTAATGTAAGAGTTGATGGAATAAGAAGGAATGAGAAGAATGGAAGAAGCAAGGGAATGATGGGAGTTATGGATAGAAAAGTGAGGTATGTAGAAGTTTCAAAAGTGAAAAAGTGGAAAGAGAAGTGAGTGGTGGTTTCAAAGGTAGTTTGTATGAGATATCTGTAGAGAAAACTGAAAAGATTCAAAATTGTAATTGATGGTCAAAATCCAACCCCAAAACCTCCTAGCTTAATATAGTATAATAGGTTGATGAGGGGTTCAATGAAAGTCAAGAATGAAAGGTGGCGATCAAAATTGAATTGAAAATCTTCCAGTATAATATATAATAATAGATTGATGTGGGTTCTAATGAGAGTTAAAATTGAAAGGTAGCGGTCAAAATTGAATTGAAAGCTTTCCACTATAATATATAATAATAGGTTGATATATGACGGGTTCAGTGAGAGGTAAAAATGAAAGGTGGCTATCGAAATTGAATTGAAAACCTTCTGGTATAATATATAATAATAGATTGATGTCGGTTCTAGTGAGAGCTAAAATTGAAAGGTAGTTGTCAAAATTGAATTGAAAGCCTACCACTATAATATACAATAATAGGGACAAAGCTATTATTTTTACAAGAATTTAACACGAACCTAATGCAGCTGCACAAAGTTGTTATTGCTTTGTTGATGACTATCAAATATGTTCAATGGCGGAGTCAAGATTTGCTTGCAAGTGATATGATTGATGAATAATTTCAATAAACCTACTTATGAAAAACCTAAACCATTTAATAAATGGCCCTTCCCTATAATCCCCACATAAGATTTCACTTAAATGGTCCAGGTTAGAATGATACTCTTAAATAAATATTTTTTTTTGGTAGAGCACTTAGATAAAATATTATAAAAATCTAAATATTTTGCAAAGATCGATTTCATAGTAGGCCTATATCGTATTGGAATCAAACTTCTCATAGAAAAGGGGCAAATTCTTCAAGGCCCTAATAATATCTATGCATTAGAGACAATAAACAGAAAAGAAAAGAAAAGAGAAACCAATGTGTTGTGCTATTGAGCATCAATCAAGCCACAGAGATAAGATCAAACCACACAGAGAAAGATAAATCACAGACACAGAGATAACGTGGTTCGGCTTGAGCCTACATCCACGGGAGAACGGCAAGAGTATAACTATATGGAGGAAAGATTACAGCCTCTCTCTCAACCCCAATCCCAGGTACACCCTTCTCTGTTCTATGTGTGTCTCCCTCATCAACCCAATAGGGGGTGCTTCTATTTATAACAAATGAATTGTTAGCTAGTGGGTTGGTAAGCCTAACAATGGTTGGTAAGCCTAACAATTTAGGCAGTCAAATAAATCGGCTTCTTTAGAGCCATCATGTTTGACAAATCTCCACCTTGGCGATTATAGGAGTCGATCCTCATAGCACATAATACGTCTCACCGTCTCCATCTGCCCCTTAGGGCACTCAGGTACTGGTTACACTGATCAAGTCCAAGCAATGCTTGAACTTGACTGCTGGAATAGTCTTGGTCATCATATCTGCTGGATTCTCTGCAGTAGCAATCTTAATCATTTCAATAGCACCCTCAGAGATGACATCTCGAATGAAGTGTGCCCGGACATCAATGTGTTTGGTTTTTTCATGATACTTAGGATTGTGTGTCAGATCGATCGCACTCTGACTATCACAGAACACCGTAGTCATCTTCTGTTCCAATCCAAGATCAACAATCCAAGCCTGTCAGGCAAATAGCTTCTTTCACTGCCTCTGTAGCTGCCATGTATTCTGCTTCAGTGGTAGACAAGACAGCTTTAGATTGCAAAGCTGCCTTCCAACTAATGGCACCGCTAGCAAAAGTGAAGACATAACCTGTCAAGGATCTTCTTCTGTCCAGATCTCCAGCAAAATCTGAATCAACATAACCAATAACACTTCCAGAGGTGTTGTTGTTTCTATCATATACTATCCCAACATCACTAGTACCTTTCAAGTAGCGGAGTATCCATTTCACAGCCTGCCAATGGGCCTTCCCGGGGTTATCCATGTATCTGCTAACTACACTAACTGCTTGTGAAATGTCTGGCCTTGTACAAACCATGGCGTACATGATACTCCCAACTGCACTAGCATAAGGAACACGTGACATGTGCTTCACCTCTTCCTCAGTTTGTGGTGATAAAGCAGTAGAAAGTTTAAAATGGGCTACCAGTGGAGTATTCACAGGTTTCGAGCTTTGCATACCAAAGCACTCCAGAACCTTCTCAAGGTACCCCTTTTGTGACAAAGACAATTTGCCCGCTTTTCGGTCCCTTCGAATCTCCATCCCAAGAATTTTCTTCGCAGCACCTAATTCTTTCATTTCAAATTCACCATTGAGCTGAGCTTTCAGCCTGTTGATCTCAAACATGTCCTTGGATTTCAAACCCCTCTGGTTGATGCATATAAATTCGTTCTTCTAGCTCGCCATGTAAAAACGCAGTCTTGACATCAAGCTGCTCCAGCTCTAAGTCCAATAGAGCAACCATAGCAAGTAGCACCCGGATAGAACTATGCTTCACCACAGGAGAGAACACTTCATTGAAGTCAATACCCTTCCTCTGAGTATAGCCTTTTGCAACTAGTCGTGCTTTGAACCTAACATCTTCCACCCCTGGAGTTCCTTCCTTTTTTTTTAAGACCCATTTATAACCAACAATCTTCTGGCCCTTTGGTGGTTTCACCAGCTCCCAAGTTTGATTCTTGTGAAGAGATTCAATCTCTTCACCCATGGCTACGACCCATCTTGCCGATTCTTTGCTAGTGACGGCATCTCGATATGTAACCGGCTCCGACTCAATACTCTCAGCTGTATTAAGAGCGTAGGCGACAATATCTTCATGCCCGTATCTCTGAGGTTTCTTAATCTGCCTCCTCTCTCTGTCCCTAGTAAGCATGTAATCATCTGGAACTACAGTTTCCTCGTTTGAGCTTTGCATCTCCTCTACATCCTGTCTAACTGGGACATCTGCTTGCACCTTATCCTGCAAGTTTTCTGAAGCTTCCTTCTCAAGCTCCACCTGTTTACTGACACCGTTTTGCTCCTCCATCTGTTTGCTGACACCATTGTCATTTCCAGCATCAATGCACTCCTTCGGCTTCAACATAGCAGACTCATCAAAGGTCACGTCTCTGCTGATAATGCATTTAGGTGATTTTCCATCTAGGCACCAAAGCCTATATCCCTTCACCCCATGTGCATATCCTAGAAATATGCACTTTCTTGCCCTTGGTTTAAGCTTTTCATCATTCACATGAGCATAAGCAGGACAACCAAATATTCGCAAATTGGTATAATCAGCAGGAGATCCAGACCATACCTCTTCAGGAGTTTTACACTCGATAGCTGTTGATGGAGACCGGTTGATCAGATAACAAGCTGTGCTAACAGCTTCCGCCCAGAACTTCCTAGGTAACCCTGCATTAGAGAGCATGCAGCGGGTCCTCTCTAGAATAGTCATGTTCATCCGTTCTGCAACTCCATTCTGTTGTGGGGTATTTCTGACTGTGCGATATCTCACAATACATTCATTCTTACAGAACTCATTAAAAGCAGCTCCGCAGAATTCCAAACCATTGTCAGTCCTCAGGCGCTTGATCTGTTTACCTGTCTGCTTCTCGATCATAGTCTTCCATTGCTTGAATTGTGCAAAGACTTCATCCTTGTGCTTTAAGATATATACCCAATCCTTCCGAGAATAATCATCAATGAAGGTCAATATATATCTGCCACCTCCCAGAGATGGAACACGAGAGGGACCCCAAAGGTCAGAATGGATATAATCCAAAGTGCCCTTGGTCCGATGAACTGCTGTACTGAACTTGACTCTGCATTGCTTTCCGAAGACACAATGCTCACAGAAGTCCAGTTTTCCTGTTTTCTGGCCACAGAGTAAACCTTGTTTACTTAGCTCATCCATGCCTCTCTCGCTCATATGCCCAAGTCGCATATGCCATAACTTGGTAGTTTCTAAATCTGAATCTGAGGATGATACAAGCAGCAGCACCTGTAACTGTGCTACCTTGAAGAAAGTAGAGGTCATTCTGCTTCTGTCCCTTCATCACTATAAGTAGCACCCTTTGAGATTCTCATAACTCCACCTCCAGCTTTGTAGGTACAGCCATTGGAGTCAAGCGTACCCAAGGAAATCAGATTTTTCTTCAATTCTGGAATGTACCTTACATCTGACAAGGTTCTTACAATACCGTCATACATCTTAATTCGGATTGATCCAATCCCAACAACCTTACAGGCTGCATTGTTCCCCATTAGAACTTTACCACCATCTATAGAATGATAAGTGGCAAACCAGTCCCTATTAGGACACATATGGTAGGAACAACCTGAATCAAGAATCCACTCATTACCTGAGCTACCAACGGTAACAGAGAGAACATTTGCATCATCAGAACTGTCTTCTGCAACACCGGCAACATTTTCAGAATCATGTGCTTTCTCCTTTCCTTTGCGTTCTGGACAATCCCTTTTAAAGTGCTCTTCCTTATTTTGATTTTGACCTAGAGCGGCCTCTTCTGTTCTGCCATTTCTTCTCTGTTCTTCCACGCACTACCAAACCCTCACCAGAACTGTCATTGTTTTCTGTAGCAACCTTTTTCTTTAACTCCTTGGGGTTCAAGGCTGACTCAACATCCTCCTTGGACAGAGTTTCTCTACCATACATCATGGTATCAACAAAGTTTTCATACGAGGGTGGTAATGAACATAACAACATAATGGCTTGGTCCTCATCATCAATTTTAACATCTATATTTTCAAGATCCAAAATAGCTTTTGTAAAAGAATCAAGGTGGTTTGAAACAGACGTACCCTCCTGCATTTATAAGGTGAACAACCGCTTCTTCAGATACAAGCGATTTGTGAGAGACTTTGTGATGTACAAGTTCTCCAACTTCTGCCATATGTCAGCAGCAGTTTTTTCTTGAGCAACCTTTCGCAGTACACCGTCGCTAAAAAATAGCAGAATTTGACCATACGCCTTTTCCAACAACTCATCCCTCTCTTCATCTGACAGTTTGTCAGACAAAGCATTATTTCCCTTCAAAGCTTTCTGCAACCCATTTTGAACTAGCAAAGCATGCATCTTCAAACGCCATAGACTAAAATCATTGTTTCCATTGAATTTTTCAATTTCAAATTTTGCAGCCATTTCACGAATCTTTTACCGCACCTGCGTAGATCTGGTCACAATGAGTCCACAGGTTCAAACGGATCTCCGTTCAGACTCCGGATCTCCAAGATATTGCGAAAATGATTTTCAGCCTTTGATCTGGTCAAATCAAGCTTTGACCAGCGATGACATCAGCACCTTTATGCTTTGCTGCTGGGCTTCCTTTGTGGACCAGGTTAACCTGACCCGAAACTGGCCTGGCCTAATGAGGGATCACTAATTCATGTGGTGCTTTGAACCACCATGTACACATGTCATTGTCTCCCACTCTCCCAGAACAGTAAGCCTTCACATGGTCATGTCCCAAAAAAAATAAATTTTAAACAAAAAAAAACATTATTCTGTCACCCACTTGTCTCCCACAGAACCTGTTTTAAACAAAAAACAAAACCATCATTCTCTCACCCACAGAAGCTGAAATCGACCCAACGCAGGGTCATCTTCCTCTTCAATCTGTCCTGCACGCAGAACAGCAACTGCAGCACCGCTGCTTCTCATCGGCGAGTGGGGTCTTCTCCGGTCTACGCGACAGTGTGTGGGGTCTTCTCCGGTGACTGTGGCGCTGCGATCTGAGCGTCCAGTCTGCTTCCTCTGGCAGCGATGGACGATAGGCGAAGGATCTGATGATCCACGGCCTGATTTTGTGATCTGCGTGGCCCACCTCACCTCCTGCTGGACGCAGCAATTTCAGGGAGGAAACGGCGGCGAACCTTTTCTCCAATCTCTGTTTTTCTTCTTTGATCACAGTGGCCCACCTTGTGATCGCCTGATCTTCTGCAATCAATCTGCAAGATTCGTGGCCCGTTCGAAATCCGATTCAACGGATCTCCTCCGATCACTCCAATGGCTCTTATACCAGTTTGTTGTGCTATTGAGCATCAATCAAGCCACAGAGATAAGATCAAACCACACAGAGAAAGATAAATCACAGACACAGAAATAACGTGGTTCGGCTTGAGCCTACATCCACGGGAGAACGGCAAGAGTATAACTATATGGAGGAAAGATTACAGCCTCTCTCTCAACCCCAATCCCAGGTACACCCTTCTCTGTTCTATGTGTGTCTCCCTCATCAACCCAATAGGGGGTGCTTCTATTTATAACAAATGAATTGTTAGCTAGTGGGTTGGTAAGCCTAACAATGGTTGGTAAGCCTAACAATTTAGGCAGTCAAATAAATCGGCTCCTTTAGAGCCATCATGTTTGACACAATGAATCACATAAGAGTTCTACAATAGTGGGTCCATTTATAAGACATCTAAATTATTGATAAAATGGCCTCCTCATGTAGTGTAAAGTGCCATCAAATTTTGACTCAAATGACCCACCTTCAAATTGATATATTTTAAAACACTAAAATAATATTATTATAAACAATTCAAATGTTTCATATAAATTAGTCTAACGTTGGGCCCAAACTATAGTGAGTCAGAATCTTCACAGAGAACAAGGAATTTCTTTTGTGAGGTTTAGACTCTTTTTAATGGGTTCCAATCAGGAGATCAGCTCTAGAACATCCGCCTTTCTAGTCTATTTGCATTTTTTAAAGTGGCCCATGTTCAAGAGTCTCATAAAATGATAAAACTCTATTTGCGAGAAATGGTAATGGGGTGCCTACGGTTAAGGATGCAAAGAGAATAACAAGGAAAACTCCCTTCTCGAAAAAGGGATATGATAAGTTTGTTCTTTTAACTCTTTCATAACAAAGAAAAAGACAAGAAAGCCCTTATTGTTTGCTAAAATTCTCTCTTTTTGGAAACGAAATATAAATTGAGGAGGGGCAAAATAGCATAAAATTAAAATTCCTGTAGCAATTCCTAAAATCTCTCTTCTTTATTCATTGTAAAAAGAAAATTGAGGAGGGGCAACTCCTCCGCCACTGGATATGTTCAATGGTTCAAGATCAATGCAGCATCGTAGATGAATTATCCTCTTTCTACATGTTGAGAAATGATCATATGCTAATGTTCACATAAGCTTCAAGTATATACATATGTGTGTGTATTAGAGAGGAGGGTCTTGGGTTTACTTTAGACTACCCTTGTGGTTTTGAGCATAAGTTCTCCCACTTTCTTCAAATGTTGCACATTCTTTCTCCCCATTCCTTATCTTATACAACTCCCATCTTATCTCTTTACATCAACCACTCATGCCTATTCCCCACTTTTTAAGTTTCTTTCTGTTTTCTGCAATGCTTTCCTTTCTACCCCACCTTTTTTATTTCCTTTTTGCATGTTCTCCCATTTCCTCCACTTCACCTATTCCGTTTCTATTCCACTTAAGAAAACATGCACAGTCATAAACTCTTTCTTTTTTTCTTTCAAATAATTTAGGGGCAAGATTAGCAGGTGATTGTTTTTATGTGAAAGTGGGTGAGTGACCCTTCATCTCCTAAGAGCCATTTTAATTGAAAGGGCTACAGCGAGTAGTATTTCAAATCCAAAGGTTGACCCATTTATCTACTATTGGATACGTTGGGTTTAGCAATTTGTTTTGCCTCCATGATACTTGCTAGTCATATTGACGATACAGTTTGAAATAACTATCATATGATATTTTTTTTATCAATTTGTTTGAACATTCAATGCATAATGTCCAATAA
This sequence comes from Litsea cubeba, assembly GCA_012931725.1. Lineage (NCBI taxonomy): Eukaryota > Viridiplantae > Streptophyta > Magnoliopsida > Laurales > Lauraceae > Litsea > Litsea cubeba. Next base: position 121,538,892 of record CM022944.1, on the reverse strand, counting down.
AATATGTATAAGATGATGTATAAAACCATGCCCGAACCCAAGTGCCCAATCCTGAATATACAAGTCCTACATGTGGACATGACAAAAATGATTCCCAACTCTAGGAGTTCTTCTTTCTTCTTCATTTCTTCTGCCCGTTTGGGTAATTCACTTGAAGTTAAGAGTTACTTTAAGAGATAAGAAAATAAGATGGGTCTTATAAAAAAAGTTACAAAATTTCAAAAATCGCCTCTTTCTTTTTTACTAAAAAAAAAAGTCAATATCTCATTCCACTAAAAGACAAAAATGCCTCTTCTTTTTATCCAAAAAATGTCAAAAGAGCTCTTTTATATGCCACAAAATGATAAAAAGTCAAGGAGGATTTTAAAATTTTATATTTTTTTATAAGACCCCTCTTCTTTTCTTTTCTTTTAAAGTGACCATTCACTTCTCTTTTTTTTTTTTTTTGCTAAATGGTAAAATGTATTTTGAGAGAAAAAGAAGGAAAGAAACATGGGCAAAAAGCCCCCAAGCCAAGAGGTTACAAAAACAAAGATACAGAAGCTTTACAAAGGATGAAACAGAAAGTCAGGTCATGCCCAGCAAAACAGCCCACAAAACAAAGATACAGTAGCTTTACAGAAAGTCAGGCCATGCCTAGAAAAACCAAAATGAGATGGGGATAGATTGTAACCTTAACCGCAGATAGAGATATGATCATACCTTTAATCCGATCCTCGAAAATTACCTTTACGCACTCTAAAGTAGACTTCTGATTGTTGTGCGTGGCATCATTACGAAGAAGCCAAATGATAAAGATGGCATGGAAGAAGATAACAGCTGCCCATTTTTCAGAGACATCTCCAACATCTGAGATGACTTCCCAAATAGCAACAGCAGAGATAGGAGCAGGAGGGAGATAGCTACAGGGATCGAGAAGCCATGACCAAAAGGCATTTGCCAGATCGCAGGAGAAGAAAAGGTGGATGTCTGATTCTTCCCAAAGATGACAGTTATAACATCTTGAAGCCATGTTGCATCCTCTATATTTGGCCATAGAATCTGTTGGAATTTTCCCAAGGAGAAGACGCCGGGAGAAACAGGCTAACCAGGGGTTCACATACTTGTTCCAGATAAGGCCTGTCCAAGGATGATCAATTGCTCGGGTTAGCAAGAGATGCCAGGCAGCCTTGAGGGAGAGATTTACAGAAGATGAATCGATCCAACTGTCAGGGCTAGAATCGTTAGCTATCAAGATATCCCTGGTCGATTGAAGCTGATAGTCCTTCACGTGAAAAGGCAGGTGGGGAGGGATTGTCCAAGAATTCTCATGGATAATGTCTATAACCCTGTCCATGGAGAAGAATTGGATTGTTGGAAATCTGGAGGAGATAGAGTCTTGGTCGATCTAGTGATCAAACCACAAGCAAAAATCATTCACTTAAAATTCACTTTATAAGTTTTTCGTTTACATTTCATCAATTTTATGGATGTTTAATTTGCAAAATTTGCAATGGTAATTAATTAATTTTTTTTCTTATATCTATTCCTACAATGAAATGATGTTTAATTTGCAATAAATGAACATATACCTATACTTAGCATGGTTATTGTGCTAGCCAGAATAAGTCAACTAGGGTTGGCCTTTACTCAATTTACACTACCGCAAGAGCCTAGCTATGCTCTTGTCAAATTTAATTCGGTATACATGGTTAGATTGAACTGTGTAAAAAAGAAAAAAAAAATTCATATTGATCAATCTATGATGAATATTTATTAGAAATGGATTGAAAGTTGCACTTATACCTTTCTATCGAAGAGCATCTAATATGCGTGGCTTCGATCAATCAAGAAAAAGTGGCAGAATTTTATTTTATTTTATTTTAATTCAATCCAACAATGAATAAAGGTCTTTAATATCCTTCACTAAAGGATTTTTATACAAGATTAAGCTGATACCTTAATTAAACGATTTTATGAAGAAAAAAATCATAAACAACTGAAGAGTTGCTCGTCCATATTTTTTATGAAATTACTCTTTTTGACGATATCATCAATCTGCGTTGTTGCTAAAAAAAAAAAAAAAAAAAACATCTTCTGCTTCGTCTTCTTCCACTTAGAAGATAAAAAAAGAGGTGATAGGCCTGAGATGGATGATGAAGATGGTGCACTACTCTTGGGAAGGGTGTTTGGAAAATGAATGGGAAAGAAGTGGGTTCGGTTTGGAAGATGGATGCGATGTGGGTTTGGTGGTTGTGAAGTGTTTGGAAGATAAAAGGGTGTGGGGTTCCATGGCTGCAATGTGTTAACAAGTGGGTTTGCCCCTGCCTTGGCACCATCTCTCTGCTCTCACCCATCTTCTTCTTCCCCACAGTCTTCCTTACCTCTTTCTCCCAACACCACCATTTGCCCCTTCCATCGAACCCCACACTCTACCATCAACTTTTCCTTGTCAACCCACTTCTCATCCACCTTTCAAACCCCTCACAGCTACCGAACCCATTTCCAAACCCTTTCATCCTCCAAATACTTCACAGCCACCGAACCCAATATTGGTGCACTGAAAGACATCTATCAGCAAGGGCATCCATATTTTGAACAATTCAGATCTTCAAAATGTGCGCTGAAAGACTTACTAGTAAGAGAGTGTCACATGTAAATTCATTGTTAACGCGCTAGTTCTTTTTATGTATAAGGGTTTTACAAACACACTCTACCCCAACTCTTGGAAGTGGTAAGCTGTCCGATCAAGCAAAGTAAGAGCACATCAATAAATAAGCAGTAAACGGTTTGCAATTAGCTAAAATCCAAGACGGCTATCTTTTATAGAGAGCTAATCCACCAAAACCTCTCTTACACGGTGGACCAATAGAGCCTAACTTCACGGAAAGTCCAATATAAAGCCATGTAAATCCTTCTCAACAAGATAACCTTTTCAATATTTAAAAGATTTTTTAATGGAATGTAATGATTTGGTAGAATGGTTTTGCAAACAAAAGATTAAGGCGCGCACCCGCTTATATGATTTACAATAGCAGTGCAGCAACAAAGAAAAACCACCAAAAGCACACAAATATGTTTGATATTATTACAGTCATCCAACTTAAGACCTTGAAAATGAATAATTCATGTTCAGAAACATAACAACGATGGCATACTGAAATGAGAACTTCTAACAAGTACTTAGATAATTTTCCAAATGCATGTACCAGAACCAGTAAGAAAGCTAGTGCCAAAGCACAAAAACAGATCAATTGGGTTTGTGCATCGCAATCTTCTGTTGCAACTCCTCTTTCCTTGCACCAACAACCTTGTCTACTATCTTCCCTTCCTTCAGGAACATGAAGGTTGGCATCGCCTCTATTGCCCAATCCGTGGCAACAGACTGCAATAATTTAATTTAGTTGATTATTCAGGTAGTAAATGACAGAAATATGGATGAAGAACCACAAATACTAGTGAAACAGCAGATTCATATTCAACACATCATGTGATTGTGAGGTGTTGATGGAAGTTACCTTCAATTCATCAACATCCACCTTCAGAAAAGTAACGTCAGGAAGCATCTGCGCCAGCTCTCCCAGATATGGGGCAATAAAACGGCATGGCCCGCACCATGAAGCAGTAAAATCAACCACCACCTGTGCATAATAACAAAGTAGCAATACTGTGTTGGTGAGGACTGAGAAAAATATCAGCCTGCAGCCAATATAGAGGCCAGATCAAGTAGAATCTCCTATTTATTAAAGATTGAACAAAAAAGATAAAGCTAGTTCCATTGAGAAATTAATACTTCATGCAAGATGAGGATATGAAAAGTAAGTATTTGCCAAAGAATGCAAAGAGTGAAAAAAGAATTGGGCATGGTAGAAATAAGAAATTATTCGATACAGTGTGAGTTAATTTATAATTTGTTGATGGGACATTATAAACCTTTTGCTATTACCATACCACTAATAAAATAGGATGTGGAATCATCTATGGTGCTGACATAGAGCATGGATGTGACAGGGAGATGTAATGGATATGGTAGGGACACAAGTTTTACACATAAAAACTGAAGTATTGGATATGGTATGGCACAATACGTTGTCTATTTTGAAGTATCCGGGCATCATGGGGTATCATGCTGCAATTTATCAGGAACATGCTAATAAAACAGGATTAGGTTCTACGTGAGAAATTATTCTTCTTCTTTCTCCCTCTCCTTCTTTCCTTAGGACTTCCAACTTTTTTATAATTGGTGTCAGCGCAGGCATCCATTCTGGTTTTATGCTCACACCACCAATAAATCTTACTCAATAACCCATATGCTGACAACAGCACCTGCATGGAAAGAAGCAAGGGCCTGATTGAATATGTTTAGGCTTCCTTAAGAAGTGTTTTTAAGTTTTTCCTTCAAGTAAAAAACCTTCTGCTGCTAACCGAAGGAGCATCAACATCCCTATGAAGGAAACTCACTGAGTAATGGTCCAGAATTTCTTTGAGGTGGAAGACAGTTTGTGGTGATTTTTTGTGCCCTAATTGAGTGACAATAAGAGCCATAATTTGAATGTGAAAACTCCAATTTTTTCCTGCTTCCAAATTGTGTAGACTGGCAAGCTTTACTTTTTGTTCTTTACCCTCAGAAATCGTCCTACTGGTGTTGAAGGGATATGGCTGAGAAAAAATCAATCAAGTAGTAGTGAGGATACTAGTGCTGTATGAACTGCTGTTGGTCAACGAAACATTAGTAATCAGCCTCTTCAGGTTAATACCGTAATTTTAATGATACTAAATGACTAATTACCTCAAATGGGCATGATTGGCCAACATCTATCTTTGTGAAGTGAAGAAACTTGAATACATTGATATTACTCTACCAAAAAGCCAGAGAGGATGATAAAGAATAAGCTTATTTGGATGCCAAGTACTGGATGATACTCTCTCTCCTTAATTCTAGGGAAAAGTTTCTCTTTCAGACATTCAAGTTTCCTAAGACATCAGAAGTGGAAGAGTCTCATTCTCATAAAAAGTATCACTTGGTTGCATGAACTCCAGTTAGAAATTCAAGGAAGAAGACAAATCGATGAGTAAAGCCAATAGTATGAATCAAAGAGTTCTGTTTATAGTATGAATCAAAGGAGTTTTGTATAATGAACTTCGTACCGCACGTATCAGTTGGATGGGCCCCTGGAAGCATAGAGGGAGTGAAGAAATAGAATATGCAAGAAAATATGAAATTCAAAAATGAAAAGGTATCGTATTTTCTTTGTAATGTATCTGAAATGAATCATGTCTATCCCTATCCTTCAACTCCCCTAGGCTAGACTTTGGGTTTCAGCCAACTGACTTTGGATAGCTTGGAGAATTATAACTCAGGACTAAGAGGGTTGTGGGAAGAACTAACTATCAGCCCATTTATGCATGCTCTTCAGAGTACAAAGGAAGTAGAATGAGCAACAGCACAATCTTTGATTTGTTAGGGCCCTGAATTCTGAGTATGAAGCTGTCAGCTGGAGTGTTCTAGCTGATGAGACTGCCCTCTGCAAGAGGACGACTGGAGACGTGACGAAGGCTGAAAAAGTTCCACAACTGACGCTCTATATCTTCTTTCTACGATGGCAGCAGTTCATGTCAGCAACGTGATATCCATTGCTGGCAATTACATGGCAGGTAGTATATTACGTGCAGTTTTTTTTTTTTTTTTTCGCCTTTCCACTTAAGGTTGCATTGATCTTTTCACCCCTACTTTTAGTGTCCCTGCATTCTTTCATATAGGCAACTTCTTGAACTGTCAATTTTCCCATCCCAACACGAATGGCCATACAAAACTAAATGGAAGTGGCTAGCAAGATAGATTGAGAGAGGTCATCAGAAAAGTATTGGATAACAGGGTTGAAGCACTGTAAGAAAATAAAAGTGACTTACAAGCAAGACTGAGAGTGGTCATCAGGTAAGTATTGGATGAACAAGTTGAAGAATTCAGGGTTTTATTTCTATTTTTATTTATATTGTTTTGAATGGTAATAAAAAATAATAATTAAGCAAACATATGGAGATACAAGGGGCACTTCTCAAGTGGAAAGCCACATTAAACAAGGAAGAAACAAACATAACAGTAAGAACAGATCTATGGACAAAAAATAATAGCATTATTCCAAACAATCTCGCCCCTAGGTAATGCATCTGGTTCGAAATTAGCCACTTTCAATAAATGGGGGAAAGAGGCCCCATGGCTCATGCTTAACAGAAAGATCCCTCATCTTGTCCAAGCAGGGCCCAGTTCTGCAAGTTTCCCAGCATGAACCATATAGACACAAGACGGCACAAGTAAAATCACCTTCCATCACTAACAAAAGAGACCAAAGTCACAAGCTACTTTCATTTTCACCAACATTGCAAGGAATTCGGTTTATTGATGTTTCTGTGCCGTGGCCACCAGAACCTAAAAACCATCTGTCCGTATTTTATCCATGATGTCATTTAAAACCAGCAATGCTATGTCCACATTGTATCCATGCAGTCATGAATCAAACCAGCAATACCAACGATCCTTAGACACCCAAGGCGCAAGCATCAAAGATGAGTTCCTAACAACCTAGTGGGGGAGGCTTCCAAGGGAGCTATAGGTGATTATGAGAGCTAACATTCTGCATCACCTCAATCTGCATCACCTCAATCCAACTCCCATCCAATAGGTATGCAAAAAACTCCAATGAACGAATCTGAAGACAGGGACCTGAGATGACTTGTCTCCTAACAAGGATGAGGAAGCTCTTGACGCCCTTCTGCTTATCATCAAAACATTTGTTGTTGTTCTCCTTCTAAAGTGGGCTAAATCTTTTTATGCATTTATGAGTTAATTTGTTGAGTAAAAGTTGTAGATTACTAAGTGCAATACCAAACATAATTGCGGAGAGGTTGATAAAAAGAAATTTTCAAGGTAAGAGTCCATCTTTAAGTTCTTGTGATGATCGATTTAAACAATAAGTCATTTATATAATTCTTTATATGTTTCTACCTTTCTTTTTAGTTCTGGTTTAGTGGTGGATCAATTGCAGAGAAAGAGGTCCACAAATGAGGAAAGTAGACATTGGACTCCTCATCCAAACAATATCATCAAAATTTGAAAGAATTACATTACATTCTTCAATCCATAGCAGGCCCAAAAAATTGGCTATCCATAGAGAAGCCAAATAAGTTGGTAATTGTGCATTGTAACAGCTTGAAATTAAGGAATTTAGCATGAGAGAGGAAGCAGATGAATTCATCTGATTATTGCCAAATTAACCTTGACCACATTTTCAAGGAGGATCATCTTGCACGTCCTTGGTTAGTAGAGGAAGAACTGTAATAGATGCTATGAACAATTTGGCAAGAGACCTGATGAAGGTTCTAACGAGATAAGCAACATTACTGGAGAACCCACTAGGATATGAGCATAAACAGGAAGCAGCAATCAGCCTTAACAAGTGAACATGGATCCTCAGTCAAAGAAGACAAAAGTACCATGCAAACTCCTTCACATACTCAAGCTCCACTTGAAGGTGATATTAAAAATGGTGGGGGACATGATGAGGACTGCATGGCCATCCATAAGACTGTCCAAGAGTTTCTGGATAGTGCCCATGTAGAATTAGATCGTTATTATAGAAAATACGGGCCCCCACAATCAAATGGCAAGGAGCAAGAATCTCATGATGATATTGGGGATGGACATAGGCAAACAACAAGATATTAGAGGGCAACAAATAATGCGGGATTATGGCTTCTACAATTCAGCTTAGATGCCCAATGGGTGTATGAAGACAATACCTATATATCCCCAGCTAGTGTAAGCTGTGTAGCCACAATCATTAGGGCCTTATGGTTAAGATGATCATCAATCGTCATGTGTACATAACTTGTCTGAGTTTCAATATCCTTATGCTCACCAAGCATATGGATAAGCCCAAAAATATCATCATTATGAAATTGATGATCTCCTCAACATTTTACTTGGCACTGACTTGCAATTTGTTAGCCCATAGGTACAGTCTATCAGTCTATTTTATTTCTTCATGTCTTCAACCAATCACGCTGTTCCATATTCATTGTTCATTATACAGTGTAAACTATTGAGTACATCTACGTTCAGTCAAACAGTTAATTATCATGCATTCATGCTATATAATTGCTTTGTTTCAATTGCTTGTCACTTAATGTCTTAGTGAGTTACTGGCTTTAACATTTAACAACGCAGAGTAAAATAGATATTTCAATCGATAGCATCCATGACATGAATGCAGCAGAACAAATTGAACAGTTTTGTTAATTTTAAAGTCATACATCCAGTGAAGTATATAGGATCTACATGACATTTAACAGTCCAATAATATGTATATACCACTTGAAACTGCAATTAAACATCAAAGTTAACATATTCTAGTATCTTTGATGTTTTTAAGGTTTCTCCAAAAAAAAAAGAAAGAAAAGAAAAGAAAAGAAATGGTTCCATAACCAATATGCTAATAAACCAAGTTAATCCAGTAACCTTAAGATGCATATCATTTCTCGGACTGGCCAACACATGTACCGGTACTGCTATTTTGAACTTCAAAACCAAGTCAACGCAGCAAGTATGATTGTCTCAGCTTGACTTGTCGTGATTTGGTTGCATCGGTCCATCTTAAGGCATTTTTATCTCTAAATATTATAAAAGCTAACAAACGTCATATATAAGCCTTACATTAGTAGAAATGATAAAATGATAAAATTTAAAATATATTTTAGGAGTAACATACACTTTTTTAACATTGCATACATTTTCGATATTTTAGATACTATAAACATAAATATATTATAATATAACCCAAGCCTAGGACAGAGGTATCCAAAGGATGCGATACCCATACTAGTGCTGGTAATTGCTACTACACCAAAATACTTGTATGATACAGTTTCAGGGTATCCTACCCTTCTAATTCCCTTACTTCACTGGGATTGTTTGGTTGTGGAGAAAATTAAGGAGACAAATTTCCTATAGGACATCCTTTTTCCTTGTTTAGATTCTTTTGAGAGGAGAAAAGTAATCATCCCTTCCCTTGAACTAGCTTTTGTAAAAGGTAAGAGAAATGGTTTTCTCCTCCATAAGGTGGAGAGAAACACCAGTTTCTTTAGTAAAATGAGTTTTATTATTAAAAGTAACATTTAACCTCTTAATAATATATATATATTTTTACTTAAGTAAAGGGTTCAAGTTGTTTTTCTCCTCAAGATCTTTTGCCTTTCAAACCCAAAATCATCAGACAATCACTACGAGAGAAAAGTGATGATTTTCATGAAGCAATATCCCACACCTAAATTTCTCTTCATTTCTCCACCTAGTGGGGATCCTACCGGTCATTTTTCTCTCCATCCAAGCAGGCACAGAGTTTTATTAGCTGTCTTACTTTTCAACACAAACAAACAAACAAAAAACTGTCACAAATAGATTATACATTGCCCGGAACTGTACCTCATATTTATACCCATACTCTGTAACTGATCCGAGAATTTGGCTCAAGATAGATTGGGATGGAGAAACAGAATTAGTGTAGCCAACCTCAACATAGTTGTGACAATGCTTTAATGAAGATGATGATAATATTTGTACCCATTCCCACACCCCCTATGTCCTACCTACGTATCTAGGCATTATAGTTTCCACATGTTGACTTTAACACCCAGTTAGTAATTTCTTTCATCAGTTGACCGAAACTTGATACCTGACCGAGTGAAATCAACCCAGTCCAGAAACTATGAAAAAAAAGTCTTTTTGACTCCAATCCCAGACCGAGTGAAATCAACCCAGTCCAGAAACTATGAAAAAAAAAAAGTCTTTTTGACTCCAATCCCAGACCGAGTGAAATCAACCCAGTCCAGAAACTATGAAAAAAAAAAAGTCTTTTTGACTCCAATCCCACTCCCAATTGAAATCTTAACTAGTTTGAACTCCCTCCACGTCTTTCAACCTTTGTATCTTCTACTCTTTTTCCTTCACCACCAAATCCAAAACCCTAGGGCAAGACAGAATCACATACATACTTCCGATCGCATTCTCTATCTCAGAGTGGCAAACACTAGGATAAAATCGGGTATATGCCCAATTTTTTCTAACAAACACGAACAGAAAACCAACCAAACCAATCAGATCATCAGACATGAGAGACATCGATCAACATCATCAATTTCAATTTGTAGTAGAAACATTAGAAAGAATCAGCAAAGAAGGCATGAAAATCAAAGAGAATCGAATCGTACGAGTTTCTTAGAATCGTTGCCCTTTTGGAGCTGTTCGTTCCATGCATCGAGAGAGTGGCAACTGATTACGGCTCCTTCCTCTGCCATCTTTTCCTCTTTAGTCTTCACAGATTGCAATGAGGTTGGGATCCAGATCTTCAATTTATACAATTTATACAATTTACAGTCTATACATAGATTATATTTGACAACGAAGAATCCGTATATCTTAGATCTCACTCACGCATGAGGATTTCGTGACCGCGAAGTGCGGATAGTATGTATGAAAATCTAAACCGTCCATAGTAAATGGCCCACCATTGGTATCTAATCATGGACATGGAAAAATATAAAAAGGGGAGAGTTTTAAATAAGGCCTAAAGTTTTTATGTTGTTTCCAAAAAAAATATACGAGTTTCAAAGCTTTTTAAAATAGTATCCAAGTTTTGTAGTAATTTTTTAATTAAGGACATTTATCCATTTAAAATTATTTTTGGCAAATTTTTTCCTTGATTTTTAAATAAATAAGCACAGTACCTTTCGTTGAAATAAACTCTCATTTAATTTCTCTATATTTTCTTTATTTTCTTCACTAGTGTCCTTCTAATGATCAAGGACAACTGGCGATCCACTCTTTGCCCATTGCCAATGTAAATATATATATATATATATATATATATACACCTTTTCTCTTCAAGCCCTAGGCCACAGCCCTGACCCGTGAGGGCTGAGTAATGGCCCATTTAGTGTAGGCCTTCCAAGGGCTTTAGCCCTCCCCAGGCGTGTCTCATAGATATCGAGGGTAGGGCTTGGACAATCTTGGGCCCAATCACTTTCACAACCTTATATTCAAGGGTTATTTATTTTGAGTAGTTTGAACTTTTAGCAAGTAAGCCCCACCAAGGATCTTACGAAGGTCTCGCTAGTTGAAGCCTATGAAAATCAAGATTTGATCCTTTTGTGTTTTGTAACTTTACTTGTAGAGTGAAGTGAGGTAAAGTCTAAAATCAAGAGAGAATAAAATATGAGGGGGTCTAATCATAACGTGATAACTTTTTTCTTTAGTGGTTTGATAAGTAATTTTTTTGGCTTTTAAAAAAAAGTAGATGGCTTTTGTCATTTATTGGATTTAAAATGTTGCCTTTTTACTGTATTTTTTTAAAATGAAAGGGAAAAAATTTGAATTTTATACTTTTGATATGGCCCCCTCATCTTTTCATGTCTCTTAGATGAGAGCTTCACCTCACTTCACTTTACAAACCTCCCCTACCTGTGTAACTATCATGGAAATATGGGGAGAGATTTGGAACACTAGCTTACCATATGGACGGTAACTTCATGCACTTTTGCTTGATTATATGGGCTAAACTAAGAGGGAGCAGGGATATTTGAGCCTGATACGATAGGTCCATAGCAGAGAATTTTGAAATCATTTCAAGGTCTCTAACAATTATTAGGGAAATTCTATATGCACCACCAGTTTTGATGAATACACCCACATTCTGAGCTCACCACAACCATTTTAGGTTTAAAACCTATTTGCTGAGCCCACCCACAAAAATACCGAAACTGCCCACCAGCCCATCGTCTTCTCCTTCTCCATTCCCTCTTCCTAGTTTTTCAAATTCGGCACGGCAGCTAACAGAAGTTGAAAAAATCCGGCGTCTCTGCTACATCTTCTCCTTCACTGTTCTCATCACGTTCTTCTTATTCTTCATCTTCTTCTTCTTGTTCAAACAAGGTAAGGTAATCTTCTTCTCCTTCCACATTCTTTTTAGGTTGTAATGTATGCGTATTTAGATTGTATTTTCACATATTTCGATTGTATGTGGATTCCCTAATGCATGATATGGATGGGTGTGACGAACGCTAAATTCTCCCTTCCCAAATGGTTTTCTTCTTCTGGTTCGCGTAGTGCTCGGCAAACCAGAAGCGTGCAGGTTAAATTTGCACGACATATCAACACCGTGCATTTACTATATGCACGGCCAATGTTAACCGTGCATTTCACATATGCACGGCCAATGTTAGCCGTGCATATCTTATTTGCATGGTGTCTATATGCCATGCAAATTACATATGCACGGCTAACATTGGCCGTGCATGTGTGAAATTGCACTGTAATAGTATGCCATGCAGAACAAATTTACAATGTTAAATAACAATTTTTATTTTTTATTTTGAACAAATTAGAAAATGCCTAGAAGACCTGCTCGTCGCGGTGGCAGCTCACTTTCGATAGGTGGACGGGCTAGTTCTTCTAACGAGCCATCTAGAGTTAGGACGAAGATCGGTGTCACAAGACCGGCGCGTCGCCGAGGTGTGCATACTAGTACTTCGACTGCCGGTCATCAACGACCAACGGCATCTGAACGAAGACGTAAAATGCGACAGGATCCACTCCCAGATTCGTCAGAGGAGTCAGAGGATGATTCATCTGAGGAGGATTCATCATAGCATGATTCCTCAGAGGAGGAGGAGGCACAGCCGTCCACTTCTGCTGCAGCGGCAGCAAGGGAGGATCATCCATCAGACCAGGATGAACAGCCATCCAGTCCTCCCCCAGCGGCGGCAGGGGAGGGTCCTATCCTCGGTGGTCCGGCTGATTTATCGGTCCTCCCTAGTGTCAGGACGCACGTGGCCATACCCATATGGGACGGGGAGGTAATCTTGCATTTTTGAAATTTGTGAATTAATTGTTTTTCAAACAATATGTGTTGAAGTCTATAATAATATATATTAATGAAGATTAAAACTTTTAATGTGCAGGAACTGTGAGCCGCTTAAGTGTATCAATCATTGGCGAGGGTTGAAGGATTGGTACATACCTCGGCCCGGGGATGGGGCCGATACCGAAGTTCCTCGGTTTCGTGCGATTATAGAAGAGTCTGGATTGGCTGGCCTTAAGTCATTGTCGTACCGATATACTTCCGCCCCTCTGATATCCAGTTTCGTTGAGAGGCGGCAGCCCGAGACAAATACCTTCCACATGCCATTCGGTGAGATGACGATCACCTTAGACGATGTGGGTACTATCCTCGGCATCCCAGTCACGGGACTGCCTGTCCACGCAACGACCAGTATGGGATTTACCGAGCAGGTAGATTTACTTGAGGCTGGACTAGGCGTGGATAGAGCGACTGCGACTGCGTCTGCTGAACTTCAAGTGGCGCGTGGTGGGGTAGTGAGGATGGCCTGGATCAAGCGAGTGTGCGGTAGTGTGGGTCCTAGGTCGTCTGTTGAGCATGTAGATTGTGCAGCTAGAGGCTATCTTCTGTATCTGTTAGACTGCACAATTTTCACCGATAAGTCGTCCACCCGAGTCCCCATTGCGTACCTATCTTTACTGATGGACTTGGGACAAGTCCGTTATTATGCATGGGGGGCTGCCGCACTTGCGTATCTTTATCGCCAATTGGGGACCGCTACGAGGGCAGATGTGAGACAGATTGCTGGATACGTGACACTCTTCACGGTAAATATGCATACCTCTTTGACACTAGTTTCCATTTGCCTATCTCTGTACTATTCATTATATATTATTTTTATTCATATAATTAAGAAACTCTAACTCTTGCAGTCTTGGGTATACGAGCACTTCCCATTTGTCCATCCTCCTGCAGCATGGGAGTTTATGGCTGCAATGCCTCATGCGGCTCGCTGGAATCCTGGCCAGGATTCCGGAATTGGAACGGAGAACGTAAAGTTGTTACGGGAGAGAACTGGACGACTTACATCCTAGTGAGGTGAGCATCCAATAGATTTGTTGCTATTTATTTTAAGTTTTTTCGATGATCTATATTTTTTTGTTAGAATATTAATGAGTTGTTTCAATTACTTCTTGACATAGGTGGCTTGGGATCCGTATACCGGTGTCAGGGATCAGCATCTATTCCAACAAAGTTCTTTCTTCTGTGGTTGCTTGAGAGCAATGGATGTCATTGAACCCTACCACCCACAGAGGGTTATTCGTCAGTTTGGGTATGTTCAAACCATCCCACCAGCACCGCTCGCGCCCCTTCGTGCGTCTCGAGGATCTACTGCTGGACAATACAAGGCCTCTTACAGATTCCTTGATCAGTATTGGGAGTCTTGGGAGGATCATGTATTATCACTAGCACACCGTGGCCATCGAGTACAACATGCATGGGAGTGCTCACCCGACTACATGGAGTGGTTTGTTAGGATTTCACATCCTCGGGTACAGAACCCCGAACAGCACTCCCATTATCATCCTCATGAGGATCAAGATGACCCGACTCCAAGAGTGGTGAGCGTTTGAAATTTCAATTGTAACATTATGGAAGTTGGGTAGATGTAACACCAACAATCTCAAGCAATGAAAGTCGATATCTATTGGTCTTGTACGTGGAATCCATTATCAAAACTTCTGGAAATGCACGTAATAGCTGAATAGATGACGGATGTGCCCAGAATAGGTCTAAGATTGCATCTGTATCATCATTGCTAGTGTGATACTCAATGTACTTGTTCTTCTCCAAATGCATTATAAGTTGCTGCATCTGTGATCAACCGGCCATCTCTGTCACCTCTAAACTTCCGACGAGCATTGTAGATACTCGTCATCGTAGTGGTGTTGTGCACATTCCGCTCCTGCAGTGTTCGAAGGATGTTCCTTGGCTTCACCAGACTCTTAGACATATCAATCAAAACATTAATCTCTTCCGTAAAAAGCCTCCCAGCGAACGAGTGCCCTTCGAGATGTTGTGCGTTTGGATGATTGTGTATCCCACAAACCACTGCTAACATCCAATCATCGTCACTTGGCAACTTTCGACCCTTCAAAGCAAAAGGGCAATTACACTTCTTCGTTCCCGTTGCCTTATTAGGATTCTTCTTTTCATAGATCTTCGATGAAACCTTGTAACTACCACTTCTCTCACATGATAAAACTATTCTCGGTTTCCTACCGTCTCCACCAGCATCCGAAGTTTTGATTACAATCACCAAGCTATGTTTCTTTCTGACATCCCGTGTCCATTGGATTAGATCATCTCGGCTTCTAAATATCGTTTCAGTGGTGAAGACATTAGTAAAATCAAGAGAGCACTGACTTGCACCAGTTGAATCAATCTCCTGAAAATATGATCCCAAAATTATTAGTTTATTAGTGCACGGTCCTGTAGGACCGTGCAAAATCACACTGCACGGCAAATTATAGCTGTACATTATTTTTTTGCACGGTTTAATATAACCGTGCAAGTTTATTTTGCACGGTTTATTGTGACCGTGCAAAAAAATGTTGCACAGTTAAAATGTGCCGTGCAGTGTGATTTTGCACGGTTCTGGAATACCGAGCATATCATGGAAAAAATGAGTGACGAGCTGGAAATGAAGTTGGAGAATATACCTCCTCTTGGTAGATTGACAGTTGCGTGTCCATGTTGAAATGTCTGCTTTCAGTATACAATGTGCCCCGGGGAGATGAGTACTTTCAAGGGTTGAAGAATATGATGAGACTTAAGGATACTTTTAAAATGTTGAAGAAGATGATGAGGAAAGAGATGAACATCAACGGGCATGAATGAGTGCGAGGGAACGGTTACGAAACAATGGATGAAAGGGAGAATGAAGAAGAAAAAGAGGAGGAATAGGAGATGACAGTAGAGAAACGGCTCCCCCACTGTGAAAGAACGAAAGGAAGAGGAGAGGAGGTTGATGGTAAAGGGCTAGTTTGTCCTTTCACTAGAGGGCAGTTTGGTAATTAAAAATATACTTAAAAGTGGGTGTATTCATCAAAACTGGTGGTGCATATAGAATTTCCCCAATTGTTAACATCCCAAAATTTTGGAGACCGATATTTTGTTTTTCCAGGGAGATTGATAGTTTTGGATTGGAGAATAGAAGAACAGAATTGTTTTAGGATTTATTTATTTAATGGGATTCGAATTCACACACTCATGTCTTTGGTCAGCAGAGAGACAGCTCGAAGACCTCTTTTGGATGGATTTTAGGGGTAGCAAAAGAAGCGGGCGAGCTTGTTTGGGTAATTCACTTGTAAAGTAAAGCCTCTATTTAAGAGACATGAAAAGATGAGAGGTCGTATAAAAAGTACAAAATTTCAAAATTTTCTCCTTTAAGAAAAAGTGAAAAAAATAATTTTTTTTAAGCCACTAAATGATAAAAAGCTATCTATTTTCTTTACAACAACAAAAAAAAAAAAAGGATTTTACTAAAAAAAACCACCTTAGATGCACACCCTATATCAAAACAGCCATTTTAGTTTTCTTCCTACTAAAGTGGTCTTCCCGGCAAAAAATTATTTTTTTATCAACTTTTTCTTCGATATCGACCCTTGTTTTGTATTGTAAGGGTCGATATCGACCCTCCACACATGAAAAACTATTGTTTCCGTCATCTTCCTCCTCTCTTCCCCAAACCAACCCAATGGGAATACCAAAATGCTCAGTTCTACACCAGACACTCAGATCAATGAAAGAATCTGCATGCCTTCAACCAAAATTTTGAGGGGCGTCCATCTATGTATCCATTTAAATAGTAGAGAGGAAAAGATTTGTGATGCTTGAAGACAGTTCCAAATGAATGGATACCTTGCACAAGATAGCCTTCGAACCAGATCTAGGGCTGCAACTTTAATTAAAAAAAAAAGTATACAATCTGATCAGCATATACACCACCCAGTCTCCCATGCTACATAGAAACCAACAGCTTAAGAGCTTAAGCTTTTTGTGGGGGAAGAATACCATCTGATAAGCAAATACACCACCCAATCTCCCATCAGATCATTTGGTTCATTGATATGAGTGTCTGGTGTGAAACTAAGCATTTGAGTCTTCCTCATTGGGTTGGATTTAGGGAAGAGAGGAGGAAGATGATAAAAAACTATGCGAAGGGTCGATATCGACCCTTAAATACAAAACAAGGGCCGATATTGACCCTCAAAAAATTTGGTAAAAACAGAAATACTTTTTGGTGAAAAGACCACTTTGGTAGGAGGAAAACTAAAATGACCGTTTTGGTATAGGTTGCATCTAAAGGTCTTTTTTTTTTTTTTTTTAAATCCTCAAAAAAGAAAAAAGTAAAAAATATTCATTATCAAGCCACTAAAGGCAAAGCCCATCACATTATAATTAGACCCTCCTCATATTTTATTTTCTCTTAATTTAAGACTTCACTTCAATTCAATTTACAAGTGAATTACCCAAAGGTTAGTGTCGGTATGCAGAGTCAGATTATCAGTCTATGTTCGGTCTCCTTTCTCGTGTTTTTTATATGCAAGGATGACTTAGATCAGCGAATTTGGAAGAAATGTCCTTTATTTTTTTTCTCTTTCAAGTCCTTTGCTAGATGCTTGTGAGTGGGGAGTCAGGTGTTGACCTTCTTAATTCTCTTGACCGTCAAGGTCTGGCTCCTCCTAGAGTGGAGGCTTTCTACTGGCTTGCGGCTTCCGAGAAGTTGCCTTGGCGATCTTCCCGCGGGAGAGTGGCATTTTGTTAGAGAACGTCTTAGGTTTGTTTCCACTTTGCAGGCAGCATGGGGAATCGGTGGATCACTTACTCCTTAATTGCGGTTTCTCTTATTAGGGGTGGAGTGTTTTTTTTTGCGAAGAGTGGCGTCTCTTGGTGTTTCCCCGGATGGTTGGTGGGTTTGTCTGAGGTTTGGAGAATGTGTCCTTTTTTTTTTTGTTATGGGGGCAATCTTGTGGAGACTCGTCCCATTTGCTAATATTTGATCAAGTTTGGAAGGAAAGAAATAGAGGGTTGTTTAGGGGAGTGTCCCTGAAACCGGAAGTTTTTTTTTTTTTTTTTTTTGTGAGGCAAGTATTTCAATTTACTTATAATGAACATATTATAATATATTAAGCTAGGAGGTTTTAAATTCTATTTTGACCAGCGGTTATAATTTTGACTACAAGTTATTCAATTTTCAAAACTTCTCTCCCCACTCATGCAACTACCTACTTTATCTCATTATAATCAAAACCACTTGTAACCACTCACCACTTTCATTTTATTGCAAAATCTTCATTTCAATCCAAGTTTTGCATTTCCCTTTCTACTCAAATTCTCCTCTTTCTGCCACTAGCTCTTGAATTGCATACTAAGGTACTCTCATAACTTTTCCATTCTTTTAGGTTTTTTTTTTCTCTAAAACCTATGAACTTTTTAATGAATGAATATTTAAATTGCAATGTTGGCTATATCCATGCTCGGCACGGGTTATTGTTCTAGTATTAATTATAGAAATGAGAGTAATCCTTCAAAGTCCGAAGGAAAAACCCCAATGGGGTCCCCATTCGAACAAAGAGAAATGTTTCAGAATCAAGAAGCATAATTAGACAGCCCACATTTCGAGCATAAGGAAAAACAAAGAGATGATCATTTATCATGTAAAGTCATCTCCATCTCTATAGAGGTTGATCGTGCAAGAGCATGCCTACCACGTGTAATCCTTCTACTAAAACACCTTGAAAGAGGATGCAACTGAAACGAAATGCACATTTTCACTGCTGTAGAAACAAACCCATTTTTCTGATGTCAAACTAATACAACCATGGAGTCGAACATGGATTACTCAAAAAAGCAATAATTCTTGTGTATCCATTTCAATAGTAAGTCCTTGAATATCCAAAGGAATGAGTTGAAGAAGCTCACTTGGTGAATTTACATATAACAAAGTGGGCTTCCTGTAGGATGGAATTCGACGATGTGAAGGCGGATGGGGTCTTAATCAATTGGGAGGCCTCTCATTTAGGTGATTTCTAAGGTGAGAAAGTTGCTTTCTTGGGCTACTCCTAGTTCAAGTGTGTCGAAGTTTTAATGTTAATGGAGCAGCAAAAGGCAAGCCGGGCTAGGCGGAGGTGGGGTGCTTCACAACAGTGAAGGGATTGTGTTGGCCTTGTTCTCTAAGTCTACGGGGGTACATTAAGTCTAATGAAGCGTAGATTTTGGCTATCTTTGAAGTTCTTCGGCGTTTTGTTCACCACTTTCACGACAATCTTACAGTAGAGCGAGACTCTTTAAATGTCATTTCGTTGGTGTGCTCTTTTGCATCGCCTCCTCAGAGGATTCAGTTTTATTTTAACGAGATTGAGGAGCTGTCTTCATCAATCTTTTGTGGAATTATGTCATGTGGGAAGGTCGGCTAATGGTTTCGCCGATTCGATGGCCAAGCAAGGGGTTGATAGATCCTTGGAGGGTTCAGTTATATTTTAACGAGATTAAGGAGTTGTCTTCGTCAATCTCTGTGGAATTCCATTATGTGGGGAAGTCAGCTAATGGTTTCGCCGATTAGATGGCTGAGCAAGGGGTGGATAGATCCCTTTCATATGTTGCTTTCTCCTAGTTGTTTTGGTTGCGTTGTAACCTTGCTGTGGCTTTCTGTGTTCTTATTGTAGGTATAATGCTTTTATACCTATAGGCCCCCTTTGTGGTCGGGGCCAGTGGTTCTTTATATTTCTTTTTAATGGAAATTCTTTTACTGAAAAAAAAAAAAAAGAGCAGAAATGGGATTCTCTGGAGGAAAGACATTCTTCCACCCCACTTTTAGGATTTCCTTTCCTAATAAATGATACCATGACCACAAGTCTCCCATGTCTTCTTAAATATATAACACAAATGAACTTACAACTTTTCCTCATAATGTAAGGTTTAAGCTTTGGTTCTGGTGAGCCAAAACCTGACATAAACAACAGAAAATCTCAAACTAACTTGTAATTTCTTACAATATGCAAACAACACATGCAAATGACATTCCCTGATTAATACCACAGCAGCAGCAGAGGAGAAGCAGAAGCAGCAAGCTTAGATGAACAGAATCGAACATCATCACCCGAGAAGTGCTGAAATGGCCAGACAATAAGTCAGGTGACATACCTCACTTGATGCCAAAGAGGAAACAGTCACGGCCTTCTAAGCATGCTTCACTTGTGCAGACCATGCCACTCTTTCTTTTCCATTTATGGAACCCCGCACCAGAAGCCATACTTGACCCAAAGTGATGAGAGACAATGGAACAAACCATGGTCACATATTGGCAGCAAGTTTTAGAAGCATCATCATTAGATCCGGAGATAGGTATTCAATGAAAATGGTGGCGGCCCATCCTGGTAATCCACAAGTTAAAAAAAGAGTAAGATCATGCTCACACACTTCAATCAAGATCATTCAGGATAATCATTTCAACAATCCCACGAGTCTCATCATGATGCTATACATTTGACTTCAAACTGCGGGGAACCTATAAAGCAGAACGGTTTGTTCCGTGGTCTCAAGTCCTAAACTTTGCATTAGAAAATTATTTGCCATGAAATAAGTATATCCCTTATACAGCATGCAAGCAAAACAAAAGCAGACATAACCGATTAATTAAAATCACACGAAGTTCCAAATAGTTCTTGAAAGATGGCGGGAGAACAGGTAACAGTTGTGGTCTAGGAATTTGTACCAGACCAGCAACAAGAATTAAACAGATGGTTGGTATTGAAGACAAAAGACGCCTTAACAAATTCCATAGGTCACATACCTTGCCAAGTTCTTGATTTAAGCAGAGACTAACCACTGTAGTTTGTTGTAACAGCCTTTCCATTGTCGAATGGCTAGGTAAGTTAGAATGGGCTGACAAGAGAGAAGTTAAGAGATTTTAGCATGCAAGATTTCGTTCTCATTCAAGTATGTGAATAGGAAAAATGAAGTCATCTTCAAAACAGCAAAATGGTTAAACTTAATGGCGGCAAGGTAATCAATATTCTAAATAAGGATGAAAATATAAAGAAGGAAACATACCAAGGATTGCTCGATTGAGGCTGTCCACCACACTCTGTCTATACTCTAGGCTGAGTAGATGGAACATTGGAGACTTTTCCGGCTCCTCGTATGCTAGCAGGGCCATTAAATCCTGCAGTGATTGTGATCATCATATTCATAGCAGGCACTAGGCCTTTTGATCGTGAAAGGTGAGAGCACGAGAAAATGTAGGCATCTACTCGAGGTCTATGTATTAACAGATAATAACCATGTAGGCCTACAAATTATGTAATTAGTCAGCAAAAGTTCCATTGGAAACAGAAATAAACATACCAAAATAATAAATTATCTTCCAGGGAAAGGGATTACAAGAAGTTTGGACAAAAATGTAGCATGAAATCAAGTCCTCAAAACAATCTTCAACTGAAGCATACAAAATGAAAGGAAACAAGATGGTTGTTAACTGTTAAGAAGACGCATCCAGGTTTCCCTTTTTTCTCTTTTTTTTTATAGTAATATAAAAAAAAGAAATGATAAGTAACATGACTCAAACGCCAAACCAGCAACCTTGTGGCATGGAGCACTTTCCAATAGTGCTATGGATTCTCGTCCAGGTTTTCTCAGCAAAGGAGGCTCTTTCCCTTCAGTTGTCTGACTTGTCTCACATTCCCAACTGCCTCACCTTAGATAATCAAGTAGTGGTTCAAGGACTTTGACAACCTTTCATCTCTGCAAAGAACCTCCCATCAAACATGGTTTACAGACACCTCTTCTGGCATTGGTTGGATGAAAATTCAAGTACTGTGCCAACAACCAATTATTGTCACATTCTTTTATAGCCATTTTTCCTCTTCAAAAATGTTGCTCAACTTCGCATCATTTCTATGTTTTTTAGCAGGCAAGCATAAAAGGAGGAAAGAGTTACATCATTTGCCGGTCCCAAGCACAGTTGAAGGAGACATGCCAACCTTTAGAAGACTTTTACTTGAAGAATAAATCCTAAATTCCTAATGCCAGGGCATGCACTACAAGAAATCTGCTGCTACAAAGCCTACTTGTAACGAGAAATAAGCAAGGGTTGACTAAGGGCTGTAAAGAAGAAAGATATTTCACACATGTCAAACATGGGTGAGTGTGTTGGAAAAATTAGAACTCATGAGGACAAAGATAAGAATAAGTGAATAACATCTTTTCTTCGCCCTTATTGTTGTTTTTGTGCCTTTTTTTTCGGTTTCTGTTTTTGCTGGAGGGCTGGTGGGTATAGTGCTATTATACCTTTCGTCGCCCTTATTTTTTATTTTTTTGTAATCTTGTTTCAAATCTTTCGGTTTAGTTACTTTAGTATATTTTTCCTGTTACTGTCAAAATAATAATAATATTAAAAGGACATTGATTGTGAGGTTTGTCAACTGTCAAAGAAATGTAGGAGCTCTTATCCATTAAGTGTTAGTGAAAATAATGAAGTTCATTTTTTATTTATTTTTAATACATACTGGTGTTCGGTATGCTTCCTTGACTTCAATTATCGGCCATTGGAATTTTGTTTCCTTTATCGATCATGCAACGAGGTGTGCTTGGGTATTAAACGACCACTCATGGGGAGTTACTCGCAATATTTGTGAATCTTCATAAAATGGCCATTACAAAATTTGATGCAAAAGTAAGATCTTTCACATTCAAATAGCAGAAAATAATATATTTCAAAGGAATTTCACTGTTTGGGCTCCAATTCCACTTCAATTATTATTTTGATGATTGCGGGCCTTCTTGTGACGATCAATCAACTCCAAATAGGCTCTAGCGATTTCAAATTCATAACTCTAAAAGTAATTCTGCATGATAGTTTTATATCGAAGGGGCAAGAAGGAAAGTGACGGATGAAAGCATAATAAGATTTAAAACACTCACCTTCTGCTTGGTTTGATAGGATTAGTAATGCAATGGTGCAATATGTAATAAAAAAAAAAGGTGCCATGTGGATGTGAGAGGCAGATCACATAGTATTTGAGAAAAATGCTAAACATCATCTTACTATTCCCATTGTCTGTGGATAACATGGTGATTACCAACAATGATAAGGCAGATGTCAAAAATCTAAAGACGTCTTAGGAAAGAATTGGAAACAAAAGATCTTCAAGAGCCATATATATTTTTTGGACCCAAAATCGCAGAAGGGTATTGTGATTACACAGTGGAAGTATGCATTAGACATGCTTGAAGAAACAAGAAAATAAGTGCAAAATCAGTGGACATGAGCAACATGCATATTAGAGATTGGTTAGAAAATTAATTAATTTGGCTATAACCCAGCGAGACATATGTAAGTCAGTTTATGCATGCTCCAAGGAACTGAACATCTAGCGACAGTTAACAGGATTTTGAGATACTTAGAAAGAGCATCAGAACAACGTATTTTGTATGCTTGTCACGGTCATTAAATGTGAAAGCATATAAGAATGTTAATTGGAAAAGATCTAAGATCGATAAGAGATTGACTACAAGATCCACACATATGTTGGTGGTAGCTATTGCACGATCAAGTTCTAAAGCTGAATAACAAGACATGGCCCATGAAAGTTGTGAATTGTTCCGGTTGAAGATCTTGCTGCAGAAATTGGGATTTAAGCATATAGGACCAATGACTTTACATTGTGAGAAACTGCTTTCTCATATTTCACTCTTAAAAATTACCTCATCTCCTCATAAGATTGACAGCATTAGTTGCTTAAGATGACAGGAAAAGTAAAATAAAATATGTGATAATTTTGCCATCCGATATGTCATATTTTTTACATGCGATTTAAACAGAAGCCGGTAGAAGTGGTATAATCAGCCACATTTTCAGCACACACCATATGCTGTTTAAGTTTTTTATTTTTCTAAATGGAGATCAACTAGAAAAGATTGAAGGATGAGATTTGTAAAAGAAACATACTTCCAATTTCTCGACATATTTTTGCACCTTCCCAAATGGTGTCAGCTTTGTCTGTGCAAACTCTAGAGCTTCTGTGCTGCCATAGAAAGAAAGTGAATGTTTTGTGCAGTTTAAAAAATGAGTATAATTCATACTGAGCACTTTAACAGTTTGCTCACCATTTTCTAGAGCAGACTAGCTCAACAAAATGAGGCTTAGAAGATCAAAATGCAGGTCCTTATTTTCCTCTAGTAAGCCATGAGCTAGCTGTTTTGTCAATTCTATGGCCTTGAGAGCATCACCCTCCAATGCAAAGTGGAAAATTGCTACAATATGAAACCAAGGAAAGTATGAAATCAGTACCATAGTTTTCTATTAAACAGAATTCAAAACTCTAATTCTTCACAGATATAAAATAAGAAAATATTATAGCCACCACGTAAAGAAACATTTCAGACTCCACATATATATAAATTGCAGTGTCTAAAAGACATCAGGTAGCAAATACTTCTGCTCCAGCATTCATGGAAATTGTTTATTCCATACTCCACTCTTTCTAAACCGTTTTCCTCATGTCTTCAGATCCGGTCTCTAAGGATTAAAATTCTTACTATTGTTGTTAGAGTTTTTAAACAAGTTTCGTCATATAAAAATATGTTTAGTATACATGTCTATATATTATAATATTATTTAATTACATGTTTCAATATCAGATTATTGAAGAATTTCATGTCCAAAACACACGCCAATATCTGTCACCACACTTCCATGTCCAAGTTACCAACAAAGAAAAACCCACATTTTCTTTTTTCCATATCTATAAGATAATCAGCAGGTTGCTTCATTCCAGTACAAGCAACGAATGTCTCTGCAGTCCTCTTTGAAGCAATTATGCACAAGGTATGATAGGACAATGCTGCGAACATCATTTTCATTGATAGCCTGCAACAATGCAGAAAAATAGAGGTCTTTAGAAGTTAACAATGAATGAAGGTTATAGAGATAAATCCAAGTTCCTATCAAAATTAAGAGACAACACAAAACAATAGACAGAAAAATCAATCAAAAAATATCATGAGAGAGAGAAAGAAATTTGCAATCTTACATTTCATTGGAGGAAAACAAATTGCTTAAATGGATCAAATGGTTTTTATGCAAGAATAATTGAAAGTTGGAGGAATGCTGACGATAAAAATAATAAATATGTCAGTTTCAACTGAATGGACATTGCTAACAAGTTGTGTTGTATTTTTTGTAGATGGAGAACAGGGCGTGTTGTGTCCGTTGATAGGAAGTTTTTCTGTCAGATAAGAATCGGCCACAAAATTTAGGGTTTAGTATCAGTACATACCAATTGCGGGGGTCCAGGGTTGGAAGGTATCACTGTGTATTTGTTAGTGTTGGACCAAACCATTAAATAAGGTACCCGTTATGCATTCACTTACAGAACCATTTAAATTGAGACCCTTAAATAGATGGCTACAACCATCATAACATAGTGATATTTGGCTGACCTAATGGATAGCATGACCTTCGAATTCCCCCACCCTAGAAATTCCCATGCATCAAGGTGGGCCCCCCAAGCATGAATTGCACCCTCACTTTTGCAGTCAGTTCCTATCCAAACTAAGATAGAGAGTAATGGGGACAAAGATGGCTTAGTGGGTTACAAGAATAATCTGGTGTTGGACTACAGGCCTGTTGGAAATTAGGACCAAACTAAGTCTCTTAAAAGGGCTTTCAATCAGTCAAAATTTGAGAAATAGGGCACTGAATAGACTAACTCGTTACCCTAACCACGTCCATGTAGGCCTAACATGGGACCCAAATCAATTCATCGCGGCCCTATTGGGCCTGTGCAGCTTGCGCAAATCATCCCAGCCCCGCTCACTTTCCTTTCTCAATGACTCTCCTACTTCTTTTCCACTTGATTTGATTTCCTCTTTAAAACCTCTTCCTCTTCTATCTAGTTTCTTCTTTAAAACTCTATTAGATGGATAGCTTGGACTAAAGATTTACTAAAGTAAGTTTGCGGTTAACATTTAAAGATTTCTAGGGCTTCTCTTAGTTGGATTATTTGGTGTAAAGAGATCTAGGGTTGTTTCCAAGAAAGACAGAAAAATCCTTAAGTAGAGAAGATAAGAAAAAAAAGAGGAAGAAAAGGAGTAGAGGATGAAGAATGATATGGTAGTTGTGGCCATGGTTGGCAGACCACAACCATATATATAATTCATTGATCTTTTCACAATTAAAAGAAAAACTGCAGTTTTCCCTAATTACATGCAAGCCTGTAACTAATTTCAAGACTCAACTTGTGAGGCAATCTATTTTATGTTCATTTAACCTGATTTATATTCCACAAAGACCCCAACCCAGAAAAGTACACAAGCTTAGCTTTTCAAGATTGCACCCTTCAAGTGCATATGCAAATACCCCACAAAACTTTTAGAGAGTACACCACCCATTCATGTATACATTACAAACCCAGTGTATATACCAATGAAAAAGGAGAATGTATAAATTTTATTGAGTTTGAGCTTGTAAAAGGGACAACACTAACAGGACACATCACATAAAATCTCCTATATAGTTTCATCCTCGCCATCATTTTTTTTTTCTTATTTTCTGCTGGAATATGGACCACTCTTCATTTTTTTCATCGATAGGATGGGTCATTTTCTAATTTCATTCTTAAACATCTATTCACCATAGATTCTCCCATCTAGGAGATTTTTGGAGCTTGGACTACCAATCAGAACCTAACTACATGTGCAAGCTGAATAACCCTGCAAATCTTATATTTCTTCTCACAAAACCAAAAAACAAGAAATTAAATAAAGCTTCTTTGCCACATTTACTGTCAAAGAGTGCTCTTTATAAGGGGAACAAATCCAAATTCAATTCTCTCATTCAACCTTCACCACCATCAATCATGAAATACTCATATTCAATGTACAAATCAATCCACATAAGCACAAAGCTCCGCGAACAAAACAAAAAAAGGCAACCAAACAAAAAAATACCAAAACCCAGCATCAGAAACTAAAATATGATCATATCCTATTCACAATCATCAATATTAATTGCTAGCATGTCCCCCAACTTCTTTTCCAGTAATTCACCAGCTTAGATTGTTATTAAGGCCACAAATCAACAGACCCAAACGATAATCTTGCAAAATACCAATAACCCAGATCGTAAAATAAATAAGATCATCATTTCTACAACCACCCAGATTAAGTATGTGCATGGGTTTTCTGAGATTGAAGAGATCTTACCACATGCTCGTACTGCCGCGGATCCAGATCCATCTTAGAGCGGAGAGAGAGAGAGAGAGAGAGAGAGAGAGAGAGAGAGAGAGAAATCTGAAATCTTTTCTTCCTTTGTGTTTGTTACTTCTCTGTCTCCGCAATGAAAACCGGTTCCTGTTGTTGGGTATCTGTGAAACTCACCGGATAGGAAAGGAATGTTTATGTCATGGGTGTTGTTGGGCTGGGAGTTGGGACAGGGGGATTCACTGTGGGCAGGATGTACAGGAAATTCTCTAAGCCCATTTCTTTTCATCCATCAGTGGGGCCTACTTTGGAATCCATATCCATCCAAACCACTGTCCACCTTGTGTTTATAAGATTGATGAAACCCACCATAACTCACTCCCATTTAAACAAAATTTATCAAAATGAGAAAATAAGGTTGGGACACAATGCCTTATTTGATATCGTTTTCGTATTGTTCTCAATTTTATGCTGGGATCAAGTTGCGTTGTTGAGATTGAATTGTGCTGACGCTATACTCTCATGAACTTGTTTGAAAACATTATATTAAATTACTCTATTAAAAATATATTATACGAAACTTGTTTGGTAACATTATAAAAGTTTTACTTGACAAGGTTATACAACTACCTATGTTTTAACAGTAGGTTGCCTCACAGGAGTGGCAAGAGTGTTTCATCTCACATAATTGCATGTGTCTCAACAGTAGGTTGCCAGAGAGGTTATATACCCCTCACCATTGAATGAATTAAAAAAAAAAAAGAAAGAGTGAAACTTTGCCGTGGGCTAAGCTATTAAAATTTGAACCGTTCAAACAAACTCTATCTGATTTATAGGGCATCCTCGGATTTTTTACACCTTTGAATTGGCTGTTTGATCACATTGGGACATACTCAGATTTTAGTAAATTTTGAAGATATGCAGTGGGCATTCAATTTGATCGGGGTCAGATATCAAAAAGGCTGCCCAGTGTACAGTTTCACTCCTTTTAACCTCAGAATTTATTTCTCTAGGTTAAAAGCTTTGGAGGATCCAGAAGAGTTTGGATTTTGAAGGTAGAACCCAGGTTCCAAATTTAAAAGGAATGTTCCTGTGATTTCAATATTTGGCACACATCATTTCACCTTCTATTTTTAATACCTTGTGTGTTCTCAAAGTCAAAAGCCCTAATCACAATGTACAACCACATTAGATTTGTTCTAAATTCATGTGAGAAATCGCAGCTGTGTTCCTACATTATTAATGACAAATGGATGTGAGCATGTCATTATTATTTATAAAAATACAATTACTTTGTAACAACCAAATCTCAGCTCTTCCAATCACATGTTTTGAAAACTTTGTCAGTCAAGTCAGCTGGTAAGTTGTGCATGAATTATGGTTAATTATATCAATTATAAGTAAATGGATTGATGTCGTTATAATTATTTCGATTTCAGAAAATGAGCCCTATATTGATAAAATGAATTTATGGAAGGTTGCTCTCTTATATGGGTGTTCAAGGGCCAGGTCAGCCTGGGCCCAACTTCTTTGGTTGGGTTCTGGATTGATTTTAGTGCTTGGGCTGGGCTTGGATCTAGGTTTTTTGCCCGTTTAATAAATGGATCGGACTTAGATTAAGCGGTAGAAAGCGTGAAGCCGGCCCATCCCGCCCAGCCCAAATAAATAATACATGCGGTGTAGAATGTGTTAGGTTAGTGCCACACCAACCAATCAATTCGGGATTTCCTTGGGAGGTATCGAGAAGGAATTGGAATGTAATAATCTCGATTCATTTGAAGCAAAGGTTCTCTATTGATTCCAAACGCTGTACCTATGGTAACTCTTTCACCCAAAATAAGTAATTAAAAAAAAAAAACTCTCAAGTAATGATTAAAAAATAACTCAGCCTGGCTGTCCTGATTTGGGTAAATGGGCAAGCTCAGGCCTTACATTTGTAAGACGCCTGTGCTCATGTTAGTGTTTCTCAAGGCGGGCTAGGCCCGATATTCTCAATTCACCCTAGCCCGGGCATGAACACTCCTACTCTATCCCGTCACATATATTAGTATTTTGTAATTAAGTTGAGAAATAATACATGATTACTTTCGATGGTTAGAGATACAAAAAAATGAATGTTGCAAGCTTTAGAGAAAAAACAAGCCCCGTCAAAAGCAATAATCCATGTTGTTTACAAACAAATATTTATTTACATTCTTATTCTAAACTTGTTTAAGAATGTTGTTTGCAAACCTGTAAACTATTCTCTACCACATACACACGTTAATAAAATGCACATTGCCATACATAAAAATAAAACATAACCTAACCAAAACTGGTATCTTACAACAATAAATAATTTAGTTTATAAACTATTTTCTTTATTCAATTTTTTGGTACTTAAATTTGGGGGTTGAGACCCTAGCCATCTGGTGAGGGAAGTAGACCTCGGGTGAGATAGAACAACTCTCGGGTGAGAGAAGGTTACTGTCCAAGTTCGAACCCCGGCAATCATGTAAGAATTGACACCTCTTGACACCGGAGTAACTTTTTAATAAAAAAATAAAATATAAATAGGAAATTCACCTCCATGAAAAAAAAAAAGAAAAAAAGAAAAAGAGGATGTCATCAATCACTGATCGTATGAAATGCCATCGATAAATAAGCAGTCATTGGATACTAAAATGACGGGATGACAAGGAAAAGCTAACTAGAGGAAGAAGAAATTGAGAACAAAATGTGAAGTGAAAAAACGACTTATGCTTTCTCTAGGCATCTGAGCACTCTTTCTTTTTTGTCATGTTTGTACGCATAGAGACTGGGCTGTCAGACCTTTTGTTTCTATCCTTTAACTTTTAATGATATTCCAACTTCACGAAAAAAAAAAAAAAATTGGCGGAATGACAAGGCAAAGCTAAGTAGAGGAAGAAGAAATTGAGAACAAAATGTGAAGTGAAAAAACGAAGTAAAAAAGTTATAGGAGTGGGTGATGTTTTTTATAATTTTGCATGAAAGACATAAAGACATGAGCAAAAGCATAATTCATTCGCAAATGTAACAGTGGTTTTAGGGCTATTGATTTTGAAAACATGAAAGATATTAAAATGAATAGTATGGATGTATGACTAAATAATAAAGCTATCGTGGTCTACTTTTAATTTTGAAAAACCGTAGGCGCATTAAAAAAAAGAAAAAACTCCTACCAAATCGACAAGCAATACTCTTGCAACTCTTGGCACCAAAAAGATTGAGGCCATTGTATAAGTGAAAAGGGAGGTCTAATATGTATGTTCTTATTTAGAACTCATTCCTTTTAAAACTCAGATTTGAAAAATCGTTGAGTTGTCTCTTAAATTGATCGAGTCACCTCATCTTAAGCAAGGGCCAAGTCAACCTGTAGAGAGACTCGGTATATTATGAAAAAAAAAGTTATAAAGACACAGCGGCGGACCTGGGATTTTGGTTTGAGGGGGCTAACAATGGTCAAAAGTCAATTTCCTACTCAACTCTAATATTTCAAAAGAATCTCCGATGTTCTCAAAGTATTTACCCTAAATCTAGAAATTATATAGATAGAATAATTTTAGAATTCTAAAGAATATCATTCAAATAATCACTTAATTTGCATAATAAATTAAAAACCATTCAAATGATCACTTAATTTCTATTGATTTGAGGACTTTTTGAGAGAGAGAGAGAGGATTTCTGCCATTTCTTTAAAGTTGAAGAAAGGGAGGGGGGCTCGATGGGTTTCTTAAGTGGGGCTGCTCCAAATGGGCCTAATAGCCTTTATGGGCTTTTTCAGGTTGGGTGGGGGCTGAAGCCCCTAGACCCTTATACGTCGGTCTGCCTCTATAAGAACAGTTTTCCCTTTTATTTTTTCCATTTTTTTAATATGAAATAAACTTAATTTAGATTAATTATCATAAAATAAGTGGATTGAATTGTATTTGTAACATTTCAAACATCTAAAAGATTTTTAAAGCAACTTAAATGAAAAATAATAATCTCCTCAGTCAAGTTTCTTTTGAGTTGGACGAGTCACTTTGACTCTTCAATTTTCCAATCACGCGAGAAACTCGAGAAACTCAACTTAATCCATAGTCTTCTATTGTTGTGACCAACTAAACATGGAAAGGTCAAAAATCTATGCAACTCTACTTACTTTATAACATATTTTACTTTACCACTTAAAAAACAAACACCGTCGAGGAAGCTTGAGTGATAGATACTTAGAGGATCCAGACTTGTGGTATGTGGTATTTGTGGGTTCTCACTTCTCTGAGATTGCAACAAAAGAAAGGGAGTGAACTCAGGAAAAGGATGATGAGCTATAGATCATTGTCACAAATCCAGGTTTTCTAGTCTTAATGAGATGATGTTGGTGTGCTTTCAAAAGTTTCTAGCTATTTCTAATAATATTACTGGGAAACACACTGAAAACATAATATAAAATAAAAGAAGGAAAAATTGAATTATATTTAAATCATGGGTTTTTTTTTTTTTTACATAAAAAAATCTGTGAAAACCAATTATTTATATTAGATTCCATGACTGCATAGATTCCATGACTTGGGTTGAACAAGGTGGATCCACAGGATGGTTGGAGTTTACAGGTAAGGTTTGCAAGAGGCATGACAAATGCATAAATGCCTATCTAAAGCCCTTTATCTTGTGGAATATGGATCCACTATCGCAGTTGGTATGTATGCTCACCAGCTGAGTGATTTTTTTTTTTTTTTTTGACCTAGCTCACCGTGAGTGGTCTACTCACAGTGTCCAAAACAGTGAAATTTTTTTAATGATGTGACAAAAATTGGATTGAGATATTGAAAGACTAACATGCGCACACAATATACCATTTTCAGACCGTCAAGCTACATAGGAAAAAAAAAATACCCTTGTGATCTTCTGTAACCATAAGCTCTGCAGATGCAATACCTATACAAAAGGATGACAGAGGACCTGGAATCGGAACCGCTAATGAGAAGGTGGAATCGGATCTAGACCTAGAATCATTTGGAACCGGTTTATTGGTTATGGAACCAAAACCATTGATGAGAAGATGGAACCGGAATCGAAACCTAAACTATATATGGGACGGATCCAGATCCGGGTCTGGGTCTAAGTAAAGAATGATATGTAAAAAGCCTTTTTTTTTTAGGAATTCTAAATAATTAAGGTAATATGTCTGGTCTCGAGTCCATGGGTCCGAACTAAGGTTGAACCGGACCTGAATTAGTTTAGATCACGAGTAAAAAAAAAGGACCTGAAACCGGACCAATTTACTTATCGGGTCCTAATTAAATAAGGACCTAAATTCAGTTTGAACGGGATGGAACTTCTGGATAATCAGAGAATCGGTGATCCATTTACATCTATACATGTACATTCCATGAATAGTTTTACCTGGTCCTTCCTTATATAGAGGAACTTTATAATAAGAAAAGTCTAAATTTATATAATTAAACCCATGTTTTTTTTTCCTTTACCCACCTACAAAAAACATGATTTTTTAGGAGATTTCATAAAAAATCTATCATATTAAAACTAGGGGTTTTAAGGAAAAAAAACTATTTTTATTCTTTCCACACCGACCCTAAATTAAAGGAGTGAAACTTTACAATAGAGCTCACTTTTTTAAATCCGAGCCACTTAAAATAGACTCCCTTCTAATATATAGGGTATTCTAAAATATTCACCATTCAATAGAAATTGTAATCCATGAATATGGATAAGATAATATTAATTGCATTTTTAATCAAACCGCCAATCCAGGGTGTTACTACCTACTCTTGAGTAGATTTTGAGAATGGCCGATAAAGAGGGCGGTTAATTTGTGTCGGAGTGTCGGACAGAACGTGAAGGCGCGTTTCTTGGCCACAACGATCCGGACTCCCAAAAGTAAGATGCAAAGAGAATCTGTACGAAGCTCTATCCGTCCTCTATCTTCCAATCCTTTCTCCTTGTGTCTCAGACTCTCAGTCAATGCTTTCAATGAGTGAGAGACTGAGAGGAATGGTACTACATAATAAACTACACCCTTCAAAATCTAAAACTTTCAAAATGAATACTCCCATGTTAAATAGGTCTTGTTCTAATTTTACTCAAAATAAAAAAAAAATTGGTTTTTCGATGGGATTGAACATATAATTATCAATCACATTATTAACCATATGCTCGTTTTTATAAAGAAAAATTCAATTTACACCCACATGCTTTGCTGAGTCCACCCATTTTAGGTCGCCCACCTAAAAAAATAAAAAGGTTATTTTTGTTGAATCCACCCCCAATGATACCCAAAACACCCTCTCCTCTTCTCTTCTCCTTACCCGCGAGCTCCCCTCTCATCTCCTTTTCTCTTCCCCTCCTACCAGCTACAATCGAGCCAACATTCGCCCAATCACCGACGACCATCTCTTCTTCCAGCGAGCTCCCCTCTCTGCCCCACCATCACCGACGATATCTCTCTCTCTCTCTCTGGTGAGCTCCCCCATCGCCTCATGATCATTGGCGACCATCTTCTTTATTTCTTCATGTGTATCGCTCGCTAGTGGAGTGCAAAGTTTTAGGGCCGCGCGTAGAGATGTCAAACGAGCCAGCACGGACCCGCCCAAATCTCGGCCCAAACGGGCCATGGGCTGGGCCGGCACGGGCCACCAAGGATTTATCCTAGCCTAGCACAGCCGCCACGGGCTGTGCCGGGCGTGCTTGGCATGCCTCTTTAATTTTTTTTTCGATAAATTTTTTCTCCTTTTCGGTATTAAGATTAAAAATTAGAACAGAAGCACGGAGAATGACAAAGATATTAAGTGGTTCGGTCAAATTCGACCCCCTCCACTAAAAAGAATGCGAGGTTAGAGTATTTATAGACTTTTGTAAAATTAAAAATGACACAAAATACCCCATATGACCGTTTTATGGCTGTTGGGGGGGGGGGGTAAAATGAATAATTTTTAAAAAATAGCTATTTTGGGTGGGCCAGGCCTGGCAAGTCGTGGCGAAACGGGTCGGTCGTGCCCGTTCCTTCAGCCCATAGCCCATTTGATATCTCTAGCCACGTGCATAAAGAGGTGCATGACCGTGAAACTCCTGTGCACATGATATATGTACGAGATTTCACAGCCGTGCACTTGCATAAAGATGAAGTTCATGGGTATTTTTGTCATTTCAATATAGTATTTTGCTAATAATTTTTTTTAAAAAGGTGGATGTGCTGATTTATTTCCACAGTACAAATAGAATATCCCTTCTGACAATGCCTTCAAATCTTATTATAAAAAAATCTGAATAAAAATAATTCATTTTAATCTGTTCAGATTTTAAATAAATAACTCTATTTTAGAGTTTCATT
The DNA here is from genome assembly GCA_012931725.1 of Litsea cubeba. Taxonomy (NCBI): domain Eukaryota; kingdom Viridiplantae; phylum Streptophyta; class Magnoliopsida; order Laurales; family Lauraceae; genus Litsea; species Litsea cubeba. Next base: position 121,504,422 of record CM022944.1, on the reverse strand, counting down.
ATCCTCAATCACAAAAGGCCAAAAGTGAGACAAGAGAGCTTCCAAACTACTCTGTTTCTCAAAAACCCATAAAGAGAGAGAGAGGAAAGGAAAAAAAAAATACTAAACATAAAGTAAATCAAAGAAGAGTTGGAGAAAAGAAAAGTCAGGAATATAAAAAGAGACCAGATATTGACAACTTTCCTGTCACTGTTAGTGGAAGGTCATATGTTTATAGTGGGGAAGATTTTCTTTTCCTTGGGATCTCTCTCTTAGACTGGCCCAGCAGATCGAATCTCTCCGTAATTCTTCTATTCGATGACGATCTGAGCTCTTCAATGGCGTTGGAGAAAAACCCACTTGTTTGTTTCTTCATTTGGTCACTTTTGTCTTTGGCTTTGTTGGTAGGCTTTTGGGCTTCTTCTCAGTTGCTTCTTCCTTCTTGTCCTTTTCCTTTGGAGGGAGTCGACCACTGTGAATTGCAATGGCTGGGATCGGGTTCTTGGGTTATAATTTTATCTGGGATTTACTAAATCAGTGTTGGGTCGTCGAAGATCTTAGAGAATGTGGTTTTAAGGTAATTTTCCTTTTCCCTTCCTCATTTCCTTGCTTTTGGCTATTTGCATCTATCTTTTTCTTTTTCTTTTTCTGTTATTATGGGTTTGTTTCTTTCTTGATTTTTCTCCTGTTTGGTGGGTTTTTTCTGTTTTGATGATTTGGTTAATGGGTTAAAGCTAGATTTTTTTTTTGGGTTGTGTTGGGAGATTTGGGTTATTATTATTAAACAATATTAGTATTACTATGTTTATGTTGTCTTTCATTTAGTTTGAGGGTCTTGGTGATTTGTATTTGTTGATTTGGATTCCTAATCATGTTATTGCAATCCTAATTTTTGTTTGCTATTGATTTGAATGTTTGATGATTAGGTCTCTCTTTGCATGTTTGTTTTTAATTCGGTTACTTTTTATGGTATCGTTTGAATCACAGCATCTGCTGATTTTTATTAGGATCTCGATAGCTTTCCATCTTTTTTTTTT